>JASAUF010000115.1:2526666-3790000 GCA_030180095.1 Magnolia changhungtana | reverse complement strand
AACATGGTTGATGGAGGGATGTCAATGGGCCTACCTGACGCAAGCCCATTTGTTTATCAGGCCTGAAATCAGGTAGAGCACATGGTCTTGAATAGCTGGGCCAGACACTGGGCCTGATGGAAAATATGACAAATATAAACCCAACGTAACGGTGGGCCCCACCATGAAGATCAACGGTCTTGAAAATCAGGCCAGTCCGCTCATCAGGTGGACCAAACCCATCCAAACATTCATCTGGCGACCCCATAGTTACTAGATTAGAAAATCCTAGAATCCACGTGGTGGGCCCTTTTTCCATCAACGCTGAGCCAATCATCTATCCATGGGCCATCAGAAGAAGGATCAAGATCGATCTGCGTATCATCCGCAGCATCAAATGAACGGTCTAGATCACCTAATCAAGGTCCACGTCCATGAATTCTGGACACTTGGCGTGGCGAGATTTTCACATCTCTAGAGTGGTTGAACAGATAATCAGTGGGCCATAACTAAAAATAAGCAGCCGTTGATCAAGGTAATGGGCAGTGCAACATTCAATGGGCAATTCAATGGGCAAAATGCAATGACTGCTTTTGGGTTGTGGCCCATTAGATCAACAGCCCTGGTAACACTAAAGGACACGTGTACGGTCAAGCAGCTCTCTTTGTAGCAATGCTTGTAAATTTCCAAGTTGAACGGTAACATGCTTGAGCCATGTCAGCATCACCTTCCATCTTGTGGGCCGGCCCTACTATGGATGGACAATATTTAAATATAAGCATATATCATATGATCCTATCAATTCGATCATTGACGTCCAAAGCAACTTCTGATGAAGGGGTAGAATTGTCTGATAGGTGTGATTTCCATTTTTTTTTTTTTTTTTTGAAAAAAACGTCTATCTATGAGTGGACCAACTATATGAACGGCCTGGATTGATAAATAACAATGCCACGTGTATCTAAAGTCATGGCTTTAACATAATCCAGCTCTACTGTTTCCTGTGGTTTGGTCGATCTGAGATTTGATGCTTCATTTTTTGGGTCATGCTCTAAACTGAGATGGCAAAACGGATGGACGACGTGGATATAAGACACATACATCAAGGTGGGCCCCACCATCAGGGAACCACCCACCTTGGTGGATCCCCGGATCCACCGAAGCTGCGTCCAGAAGTCACGTGCCGCGCTGTGGGCCCAACTTAATTTCAAAATCCCAACGTTACTTCCAACGGCTCTATTTACATTTTTTGTACAGATGGCCGTGGAAAGAGCCTGTGCTAAACAGACTTAAGATCTTGTAATCTTAAAATTATTCTTTTTATTTTTTGGAGGACAAAAATGCCTATGTGCCACTTCTTATACAATGGGCTCTAGTATGAAAAAAAATGAAAGGTCATTTTAAAAAGTAATGTGGGCTCTGCCAAAATTGAAATTCGGAATGCCCCTTTGCCGATCTGATCCGTTCATTTTAATCAGACAGTCGTGAAACTAAAGAATCATTTTCTAGTTGAATTTTTCTGTTGCCGACAACTATACTAACGTTGTTCATTAATTCTTAACTACTTTCTTTTGTGTAGCCAATCTATGATAAGTTTTGCCCTCAAGCTTAAGCTGACGACATGAAACTAAAACTCTTTATAAGTGGACTGAATAGATTTGCTTAACAACAACCCAATGGGCCTCAACTGCTCCTCCTTGGGGGGAGCGCTCATCTTGGAAGGAGAGATTTTTTGACAAGGGATGTGGGCCCTACCAAAAACAAGGATTCAGCCCACCCCCCCGTCCGATCTAACCCATCCATTTTAATAGGATAACCGTAAACCCAAATGAGAGTTTTTTTTTTTTTTTTTTAAGTTTTCTGTTTGAATTTCTTTGTGGCCCACTCCCTAGCATTTTGAATGGTTTCTCTTGTGTGGTACATCAGTGATGTGTTTTGTTATCAAACTTGGGCTGATGACATGAAATTAAAGCCCCTTACATGTGGAAGGGATGGATTTGCTTTAGGACAACTTAGTGGGTCCTATATAGGATGTAGATAGGATGAAAGCGTGGTGTCCAAGCCGCATGAGGTCATTTGGTCATTTCTTCTTCTTCTTTATTATTATTATTTTTTTATGCACACATCCCCACACACTCACACGGTAATCGGATTTCACCACCTATGGATACTCGAACCCTTGAACGGTGTTGAAGCTTACCACACGAAGCCAAAGCTTAATTATGCGACAGTTGGTAGTTGTACGGTCGGAGTCCACACTCTCCGCACAACGACAAAAAACTCCAGTTAATCTCCGACGAAGTTCAGACTTGTGGTAGGTCGAATGTATGAAATGTATATATTGAATGTTGTAATTACTTTATTATTAATTTAATAATTCTTTTCATGAGTGTAATGGATGAATGTAACGATTAGTATAATGGATGTCAAAATGGTGTAACGATTGAAATAGAAGAATGCTAAAATGGGAGAATAGAGGAATGCTAAAATAGAAGAACATTGAAATGAGAGAATGAGAGAATGTTGTAAGGGAAGAATATTGTAATAGAAGAATGTGTAATGGAGGAATATTAACAGAGGATCGCTGATATTCATTGTAGATTGCCGATATTAATAGAGGACCGCTGATATTCACTGTGGATTGCTAGCATTAACAGAGGACAACTGATATTTACTGTAGATTGCCGATATTAATAAAGGACCGTTTATATTATTTACGATCTATGATGAATATCAACGGTCCTTTATTAATATTCATGATCTACAGTGAATATCAGTGGTCCTCTGTTAATATCAACGATCCACAATTACTATCAGTGACCTTCTGTTAATTTCAACGATCCATAGTGAATATCAGTTGTCCTTTGTTAATATTGGTGGTTTACAATGCAATCCATACACTTTGCCATTTAATAAATGGGAACATGAATCATATACTTTGCAATATGATGAAATTTGACTTGTTCAGCATTACTTTAAAAAATTAGCCATAAGTAAGCATTACACTATATATTTAAAAAAAAGGTACATTGCTGTGTCATGTCATCTTACAACACCCATGCATACATTTTCCGATTAAATATAAAAACAATTGAATAAAAAGTGAATGCACTATATATCACTGCGTTTTAGCTTCATCTTTCGGAATGAGTATCTATGTGTGATTTACTTTTTATTTGAGGGTCTTGAATTTATAAATTTTATCTCCTTTTCCTCCTCTTTGACCTCAACTAGTTTGGTTATTTGTTTTTTAGTCTTTCTAAAATGTTAAAGACAGTTAAAAGATAAGGTCTCTCTAAAATAGGTGACTTTATTTTGCAGGTCAATTTATAAGTTAATATTATTCATGACATGGTCAATAAACAATAGTGAATCAGACTGAGAAAGATTTCATAAGAATCTAACCGGTTGAATACGATCTCTTGATTGTTACATAGGAAGTCGATGTATTTCATCATGAAGACTTCACATTTGATTCCACTAATTTGTTTTGGGATTCCGCTTACTATTTCGAAAAGCTATTCGACTATCTAATGGTTATTGCCCACATCATATTGATGTAACAATCATTTTAACCCCTCTATGAAGCCAATTATAAACTCATTGTATTTCCTCTCCCATCTAGTATGGATGTTATTGAGTAATTGAACCAGTCTTTTTTGAGTGCACGACAATCAAGACCCAGTGCTGATTTCGGACATTTTGTGGAACTATACCTATAAACACATAAGCATAATTATAAGTACATCTAAACCAAACACAACATATAACACTAAGTCAAGTAAGTCATGTAGAAGTTGAATGGTAAATTTATACAATCGAATTTCCACATCTCTTTTTGAAAGCATTCTCCACTAATAATAGTCAAAAGCTGAAGGTTAAAATCTTTCAAGATGTCATCTTTAGCTATATAAACATGCAGTCTGGCACCATATTGTTGTAATAGTTCAATATTGCCCTTAAAAAGTTATTGTCACGAATAAATCAAAAGATTATAGGTTAGATTGATTTCAATATAAATTAAACGTGCATTTCAATAAATGAATATTACCCTGAACAATACTGTTACATACATGCATTCCTGAATATACACATCAGGATATTTTAGACATCGATCAATAAAAAAATACGTAAAAGACATACAGGTCAATTTACTGTGGAAGTCCTTAATTATTAGTAAACATATATGATATAAAATGAAGTACGTAAAAGACTTTCATACAAAAAATTCACCTTGTCATCAACCCATACATTCTTTTATAGCCATTTTAGTTAAACATGAGTACCATCAACATAGCTTGTAAGAATGGGCCCCTTAAACAAAAATAAAAAGAAAAAGAAAGATTCTAGCCCACCGTCCCTGGCCTTTCAATCCCCCTCTCCTTTTATATCCAGCAAGGGAGAGGTCGGTGCTGTTTTTCGCAGAGCATAGCAGCTGCGAAACTTTTACGCACACCCTGCGTAACAGTCTTGCACTGTACTGAAAGTGGGGGCCATTATCGGGATTTGCCACAACATCCAATCCGTTCATTAGTCGAATTCTCGAAGACTAGAACCTTTGGTGTGTCCCACCCATCTTTCTTGTTGCCTTCGACCTTTATCCGAATGGAGACGTTTGTGCATGACCTCCAAGGCTTTGATGAGATGGACCGTGGGCTCTGAGGTTACACGCCATCAACCAAAGTTGGCTCAACCCAAGACTTGTACCTTAGCGACCGCGGTTTCGATGTTTTGGATTAGATTTGCCGTGGCCCACCGTAGAGTTCTTGTTCCACCGTCGGACTGCGTTTAACGGCTTTGCATGGGGTAAACCGACACCTGGGGAGAGGGTTTAGGCCATCCTACATCGAGTGGACGGCTCGATCTTCCAAAAGAACGACGCACGCGAGCGTGTGTCACGGCCAAGATTTCTTCGATAGGGTAATGCGATACCCGGAGATGTAGGCCGCGTTCAATTCGAGGAAAACACCACACACACCTCAAGTACGGATTGCAAAACCTAAGAGAATCTCTACCGAATGTCACATCCATCAATCAATCAATCCCATCAAGGGTCCTCGAGCCATGCATGAAGTCAAGTACATGTCAAGTACACATCCAATTTCGGGCCACTTAAGCACACCTATCCTCCTTTCTCGAGCAAAATTCCCAAAAGTCAAACAAAGTTCTTACATAAGGCCCGTATCCTAGACCGTACCATTTCATACCTTTCTATAACTTTCTTTACACCATCTACCCCTAAAGTCAAAACTTGTACCCTAGGGGACCGCGCCTTTACTGCATTTGTTCTAATGTCTTTGCGCTCTTACACACCACATCAAAACTCTTTACTGTCACATCCATCACCCATCTCTCTCTATCTTTACAACCCTCTCTCTCTCTCTCTCATTCTCAAACCACTTTCTCAAGCAAGAGAAAAATCACATGTCCAAGCTCTTTCAACTTCCAAGAGAGCTTTGTGTGTGGCCCACTTCCTACCCTCTTATCTCCCATCTCAACCATCCAAACTCCATCTCTTCCATTAGGATCGAAGCTAAGGAGCAAAGGAAGCCAAGGGAGCAAGAAGAAGTGGACGGTGGGTGATCTTGGACCCATGTTTACATTTTATTTTGTGATTGTAGGGCCACATATGGTGGGACCCACCTTGATGTATGCTTGTATCCATGAGGGGCCCATAGTGGCGAGGCCCCTTCGTCATATCCGGTATCTCTTCCCTCTTCTCTCTCTCTCTCTCTCTCTCTCTCTCTCTTTCTATGATCATGGCCCACCCATGATGTGTGTATTTTACCCAAGCCATCCAACTAGTGGGCCACCGTGATCCCTGTTTGGGGGCCTGCATGACCAAACTGTCACACAGGCCTAAATGAAAGGGAAACACAAATATCAGATTGATCTAAATCATGTGGGCCATGTCCACGTGGGGCCCACATATATACCCACTCCGTCCAGCATCCAAGGACGCTGGACATGGCTTGTAGTGGAGTGAGAACTGACAGTGGGGTTACTAACCTGCAAACAAAGAAAAAATATAATAATAAAATATTATAAATATATACATATGCCATATACGTGGGCCACGTGGGTGGGACCCACTTGATGTGTGTGGCTGGACGGGATCCCCCATATTTGTGGGATTCATCCACATCATCCATCTAAGGTGGGACCCACCTTGATATATGTACCTGCACCATCCGTCTGAACGGTGCCATGCGGAGACCACCGTGATGTACGAGTCTTATCCACGCCGTCCAGTACCCTGGACGGTGGGACCCACCCCACATGTGGGGCCACTAATGATGTATGTATGTCCAGGCCGTCTAGGGCCTGGACATGGCTGGTATATTAAATATAATATTAATATATAATATAATATATTATAGATTATATTATAATATAATATACTTATTATATCTTGAATGTTGTGGTGGGCCCTATGTGGGACCCACCTCTCCCTTTTAATGCAGAAAAAGCTGCATGTACATCAGCTGACTTTTTTAAATATATTAAATATATATATTTTTATATTACATGCTGTGGTGGGCCCTACGTGGAACTTGCTCTTTTTAAGGCAACAAGCTGCACACACAACAACTATGTAGCTGCTCCCTTGGCTTCAGTTAGGTCCGTGGGACCTGTTGCACGTGTGGATACAATCCACACCGTCCAGCTTTGTGGGTCCCACTGCCATTCGACGTGCAAACCCCACCAGGGATGTATGTGTTTTATCTTCATGGTCTACTGTTTGGGTGGTGGGACCCACCATGATGTATGTGTTGTATTCATGCCGTTCAACCATTTGTGAGATCACTTTACGGCATGGGAAAAAGAATGAGTCAGATCTAAAGTTCAGGTGGACCCCACCATTTAAATAATGGATAGTGATATCCACCGTTCAAACTCTTCAGGGCCACAAGTAGTTTCCAATTAAGTTGATATTTGTTTTCACTTCATCTATCTCCATGTTAACTTATGAATAGGTCGTATCTCAAATACATAAAGGTGGGCCCGATTTGATATACATTTGGCCCATTTAACTCGGCCCATTCGATTTGGCCCATTTGACTCGGCCATTCGATTCGGCCCATTTGATTCGACCCGTTTGAATCGGCTCATTCGATTTGGCCCATTTGACTCAGTCAATTGATTCAGCCCATTTGAATCGGCCCATTCGATTCGGCCCATTCGATTTGGCCATTTGATTCGACCCATTTGATCGGTCCATTTGAATCGGCCCATTTATTTCAGCCCATTTGATATATATGAGGCCCAATAAGATGTATGTGAGGTCTTTATGTGGGCCGAATGTGATGTATATGAGGCCCATTGCGATGTGAGATTCTACCTTGATGTTTTTTACGGTCATGCCTTGTGAGCAATGATGGTTTGACGTCCACATTATAGAGCAATGATGGTTAAATATCTGCATTGTAACTCTCCTGAGGGCCCATTGTTAGGCCCATACTTGTAGTGTGTAGGCCGTCTAGGCCCATCTTAGTTATGAACAAGAATCCATCACAACATAACATGTTCAGTATAGTTCCATGATTCATAATCATACGCATCATAGGTATGCTTGATATGAGAAGTGACTGATCATAGTATGTCTTTGAGTAGATGGTTTATGGGCTCCCGGATAGGCGGTGTTGCCCTACATGTGCGCATGGTACGCGCAGAATTGCTGCATGACTGGATAGTGTGATTCATGCATTTTGTATTGTGTGACATGGTTACTGTACGCCTTAATGACATCAGGGCCATAGCCTCCACAAGCATATCGTGGTTGATAGGATTGGATACCAGAAATCTTGATTTGCATGGGGTGTTTTACATATTCCTGGGTGAAAGTCCCTAAACCCTTATAGTACCAGGAGGTTGCTCCAACGTCTAGACCGAGTGGGTGCATGAGTGCCGAGTGCCGATTACTAGAGGGTCGCACTTTCTACTGTGTTGTGGTTGGTTAGAAGGGGGTGCGGCCTTACCCGCCCAAGTGGAGGGGGTAAAGCTAGGTTGAGTTTGACCAGCTTGAGGAATGGGTTTGCTATTGACGAGCCGAGTCTGATATTGGCAGGTGGATAGTGAAGTCTTTTCTACTCTGATATTGACAGGTGGATAGTGAAGTCTTTTTCACTCACCTTGTTGCGCGCGACGGGACGACAATATGGTTGGAGTATACTAGACCCCAATGATATTCTAGAGTTGATCTGTATTGATATGTGAACTTAGATGAGGATTGGTGTGCTTGGTTTGCATCTTGTATCGCATGGCCTTGGTATGGCCGACATCATTCATGCTTTGCATCGCATAGCCTTGGTACGGCTAATAGTATTCATGGATTCATCAGCATATCCCACATTCTAATATTGCATAATTATATTACTACATTGTGCACACACTTCCACTGCCCTATAAGCTTTCCATAAGCTTATGCATGACCGTTGCATGTAAGTGACGTTGGACCGCAGCAGCGTTGAGGTAGGAGCGCTTAGCAAATCATCTTGGAGCTTTTTGTCCATTATCATTGTATTTCCCTTTATGCTTATTGTACTTATAAGTTTTTGATCATAGTAGAAATGTGATGGAGTTTTTGGTTGCTATTTGTGGGTTATGCCTTTGGTTATGCTTATTACGAATCAAACTGATGTTGAAAATCCTCCTCGTAGCATCTCAGGATCGAAACCTAGCGAATGGGCGCTAGGAGCCGAGAATGGGGTACTTCGGAGGCTGTCGGCGCCGGATTCAGCGATCATGAATTTTGTGAACTCGGTTTCCGAGTTTGGGGCGTGATATAGCTCACCTTAACAATTTCATATTCCTTGAGGCTAAGCCTTCTTAATAGGTCTATACAGGCTTGTGGTGGGTTGGGTCTTTGCCTGGACCTGCACAACGACACCTGCTGACGTGAGACGTGCACCATGCATGAGCATCATATATATTGGTTACATCGCAACCAACAAAACTTGTATATGATAACAATTGAAAATTTAAATACCTTCAACAACTTTACCTCGGCCCATGGAAACTATGGAAAGTTTACTTCATTGTGCAGGCATATATTCTCATTTTTCACTTCCTTCAAAATTTTCGATAACATCTTCAACCAGGAGTTTATTCTTCTCTCCCCCTGTTGTCCTCCATTGACTCTCTCATTCAACTATTTAAGTTTGATAGTGGTTGTTATCATCATTCTTATTCCTCCTCTCACCCGCCTTCATCTCGTTAACCATCTTTCTTATACTCCTCTCCTTCACTACCTCTCTTCTCAACCTCTTCCTTTTTATAAAAGAGAGATAATATTTTCTTCATCCATTGTGGGGATGAGTTCACCACTAATCTACAAAAATATGTATGCATTGCCAGAGACACTGATGTACAATACGAACAAATTAAGTTTGAGGTGATATTTCAATTTACCTTCACATTTATAAAAACTTTTGTTAGAGCCCTGTATTTTCCCACCTTAATTGTATTACAATTCGGAAATCATGGAAATTTCATCGGACTATGTCTGTTGTGTTGGGGTTTTTGGCTTGTGGAATCACACAGATCTAGATCTAGGATAGTAATCCAATGGCACCAAGCATACAAGAGAACACATAGATTTAAGGTGGAAAACCCTTGCGGGAAAAAACCACGGCACAAAGCAACAGATCACCACTATGAAAATTGAAATTACGAAGAGAGAGGACTTACCCGATTCAAACAACCTCAAATCTCACCCTTGCTACACCCTTTGATAACCCTAAACCCTTTTAGGAACCCTTGGAACTACTTTAGAAAGCCTTCCTATACCCTAGAAAAACCCTAGGAACACATATTTATGCAACTTCCCTTCCGCATCCCAGTTGCGAAAGGACTCAAATCCGCAGTTTCATGCAAAATCATGGAACAAACTGCAGAACCTACGACTAGTCCTGGAAATTCCAGGACTGGTCGAAGCTCACCTACGACTGGTCGAAGCCCACCTTCGACTGGTCGAAGCTCATCTACGACTGGTCGAAGACCGCGGAGAAAAACAACAAAAACTCGCTAGAACCTACGACCGGTCGAGCACCTCCCATGACCAGTCGAAGCTGTCCCACGACCGGTCGAACGACCTCAAAAACTTCAGATTTAAGACTTTTCTCAACAATCTCCACCAAGTCTTCAATCTTCAACCGTGTAGCTCCTTGACCTCTTCTCTTATCTCTGCATCATATCATATAGCTTCTCGTGCATACTCCGTCCTTTTTTTCCGCCATCGCCAAGCCCAGAGAAGTTACTCAGAACTTGAACTTCTCTGCAGGAACATTCTTATTTGATCATGTCTGCCGGATCTAAATCCACATGCCCAACCACCTTTGCTCCTATCTTCCCAAAAGAAAAAACGTAGTCTTCTTACCATCTCACCGCTACTCAATATTGCTTGATGGGGTACTTGCTCACCACACTGATAGCCTGTGAAATAACTGGTCTAATCTAGACCATGACATACACTGCCAACCGCATTCGAATAAGGCTCATGAGATATCCTGCTTTTCCTCATCTGTTTTGGGACATGTCCTGAGAAAAACTTTAGGAGAGATGCATAGGGAACGCTCTCTAGCTTTACTTGGCCCATCACATACTTGATTAATACTTACACACAAGATATTCCTCCTGTGATTACCAAAGCCTACTCCTCCTTCAGTCTCAACGTCGAAAACCATCTTTGCAGCCCCCCGATCATTCATCCTGAATGTCCCACTTAACCGAGTCTTTAGTACATTGATTTCAGACATGTCATAATTGGCGATCCACATGTCATCAATTCCTGACTCACCATGAAGGAATCAAACCACTGCCTAGGCGGCAGGTCGAACCACGACCTCCTGCAAGTCTTTTCTCAGCCCATTTAACTTCGAA
Source organism: Magnolia changhungtana (assembly GCA_030180095.1). Classification (NCBI taxonomy): domain Eukaryota; kingdom Viridiplantae; phylum Streptophyta; class Magnoliopsida; order Magnoliales; family Magnoliaceae; genus Magnolia; species Magnolia changhungtana. The sequence continues at coordinate 3,779,140 of JASAUF010000115.1, read as the reverse complement.
CTGCTCTGATTGCTTCATGTAAGTCTACTCTTCACTTTCCCTTGCAGAAGTGCAAACTTCACATCCATCCTTCCATCTCAAGATCACTTTGGCCAACTAACGCCAATCACGGATCTAATAGACACATGCTATACCGTCGGTGTGAATATCTCTGAGAAGTCGATCCCTTCTCTCTGAGCATAACCCTTCGCTACCAACATCACCCTGTATCTATACTGTATCCTCCTGAAGATCCACCTGCATCCAACCACTCACCGGCCCACTGGAAGCTCCCCCTACTCCCATATGTCGGTTTGGTACAATGAATCCATCACATCGCCCATAGTCACCTTTCACTTCTCAGCACCAGGCTCACCTAGAGCCATCTGAATAGAAGATGAATCCCCTGCGATATTGGAGTTGTCCATGTACCTCGTCGATATCCTGTGATCATGCCATGTGATTCTTCTCACAGGTAGCTGCTCCACCTGCTCTGTATCCCTATTTGCACATCTCAGCCTTCCTGCCCTGCCCGCTCATGTGACCATGCCCAACATGCCACACACATGAAGAGGTGGAATCCGCTACATATACTGTAGCTCCACCATTTGAAGTGCTCTCGATCAACCTGTACAAGTTACCGAGTCATTGCGCTTTCATGATTACCCGTGCCCCCTTAAATACTTTAAGAGCACTATCAATACCTGTGTACGTACATCCTTTTGCCTTAAGCACACCAAGAGAAATCAGATTCTTCTTCAAATCAGGAACGTGTCTCACATCTGTCAAGGTACGCTCCACCCCATCAAGCATCCTGATGCGCACCGTACCAACAGCCATAACATTACAGGCAATATCATTGCCCATAAATACTTGTCTACCATCGCACTCCTTGTAGCTGGTGATCTAAATCTGATGAAGAGTCATGTGAAAAGATACCCCTGTGTCTAACATCCACTCGTTCTTACGATCATCGTATAACTGTCTAAGCGAAGACACAGGCAAAACATCACCATCACATCCACTTGATCTATCTAACGTGGCAACATTGGCCTCCCTGTACGAAGCCTCAGAATCTTCTCTCTTTGAATTAGGATTTTCACAATCCCTCTTCACATGTCTTTCCTTCCCATAATTCCAGCACTTTACCTTTCCTTTGCCCTTGCCCTTGGATTTGGATCTATAACCTGAAGAACCTGTACCTTGTTCAGAATTTCTACCCACTGTAAACAGTGCATCACAAGATGTCTACATGTCGCTGTTTATTTATTTCATAGCCTCCCCTTGAAGAGCCGAGATAACGGTATCGACACTCAGGGTTTTGTTCGTGCTGCACATAGTGTCCTTGAATGCCTCAAAAGACGCCGGGAGAGAATTCAGCAACATACATGCTTATTCTTCATCTTTCATCACTTCCTCCATATCCAACAATTTGCAAACTAATTTATTAAAGTTGCTAATGTGAGCCTCCAGATCTCCACCCTCTGCCATCTTGAAGTTATACCATTGCCGCTTCAAGTGTAGGCGATTTTCAGAGGATTTCTTCGCATAAACATCTTCTAACTTCGCCCAAAACTTAGCCGCAGTTTTCTCCCTCAGGACGTTGTAGAGAACCTCGTCCGTGAGACATAAACGGATCAATGATAAAGCCTTCTTATCAAAAGTATTCCATTCATCATCTTTCATAGTGGACTTCCGCTCCTCAAGAGCACCATCTTCACCTTGCTTGATTAAGGAACTCATCATCTTGATCTTCCGTAACTCCAAATTATTTTTCTTTGAGTACTTCTCAATATCATACCAGCGCTTGCCATTATTACTAATCCCTCAGATTCAGATCTATGCCCCAACCAATTGCTTTGATACCACTTGTTGGGGTTTTTGGCCTGTGGAATCACACAGATATAGATCTAGGATAGCAATCCAATGGCACCAAGCATACAAGAGAACACACAAATTTAACATGAAAAACTCTTGGGGGAAAAAACCACGACACAAAACGACAGATCACCACTATAAAAATAAAAATTACAAAGAGAGAGGACTTACCCGATTCAACAACCTCGAATCTCACCCTTGTTACACCCTTTGATAACCCTAAACCCTTTTAGGAACCCTTGGAACTACTTTAGAAAGTCTTCTCATGCCCTAGAAAAACCCTAGGAACACCTATTTATAGTTTAGGCAACTTCCCTTCCGCATCCCACTTGCGAAAGGACTCAAATCGCGATTTCAGCAAAAATCATGGAACAAACTGCGTAACCTACAACTAGTCCTGGAAATTCTAGGACTGGTCTTAGCCTCCTTCGATTGGTCAAAGCTCACCTACGGCTGGTCGAAGCCCACCTTCGACTGGTCGAAGATCACCTACGACTGGTCAAAGACCACGGAGAAAAACCGCAAAAACTCGCTGGACTTTGAGTTGTGCCAGGGCTCAAACCTACGATCGGTCGAGCGCCTCCCACGACCAGTCGAAGTTGTCCCACGACCGGTCGAATAACCTCAAAAACTTCAGATTTAAGACTCTTCTCAACATGGCGGCCCAGCCCTTTAGGTAGCATAGGTTGGAAATGAACTCATATGCCTAAATGAATGAGGGAAAAAGGAATATTAAAATAAAGCACGTTATAATGGTATAATATTTTATAGAAATTCATATAATTTTTTTTTTAAATTATAACTTATAGAGTATATGGGCATCCATGGAAGTCATACGAGTTTGAAAGGTGTTACTTAATTATAATAGTCATTCGTTCGTTCAAGATCTGGTACCCCACTCTCCTTGAAGGGTGATTATCAAATGCATCCTAATTATTTGTTAAATCTATATACTTTCTATGCATGCGTTCTTTTTGGGCGATCTAAGAAGTAAATTCTTTACGTATATCAACATCACCAACTATAAATCGATCGCATAATTGGTACTTCCTCATCTGAGAGAACGAAATGTCTTTAGCAAACCATTCTTTATGATGCAAGAACGATTTTTGGAAAATCTATCTCTAATACTCTTTCTTCTTGACGATATTTGACCGATCTGCTTTGATTCATTTGGTATTCCCCACTTTAGACCCATAATCAAAGTAAAGTCTATATCGCTAAATTGAAGAATGGTGCCACTGAAGTCAAAGTGGAGGTTACTGAGGTACCTCTGCATCAGGCAGTGGAGCAATGATCCATTTACCCTCCATCCTCCTTCATTAAAATTAAGCAAATACCTGAATTAGGTTATTCTAAACATCTCCCTTCTGACAGGGAGCTTGTTGAATTTATCTCTTAAAGTATGTAGAAATTATACCGAACACTTAATGATAACCCTTATACTAGAATATTCTAAGCAAGGGCCAAGTTCCCTCACCTCATAAGAGGAATGTAAAAGATAAAGTATTATATTAAGAAATAATCATATTTATAGAGAATAATCATATTTATAGAGGACCGTGGATATTAACAGAGGTTTGCTGATATTGACAAAGGACTACTGATATTCACTTTGGATCGCCAATTTTAACAGGGGACCGTTGATATTATCTACGGTCCATAGTGAATATCAGCGGATATTAACAAAGGACCGTTGATATTCACTATGGATTGCATATATTGATAGGGATCGCAGATATTCAGTGCGGACCGTGGATAATATCAACGACCCTTTGTTAATATCAACGATCCATAGTGAATTCCACTGATATTCACTATAGAACACATATATTAATAGTGGACTGTTGATATTATCCGTGGTCCACATTGAGTATCAACTGGTCAGTGTTAATATCCATAGTCCATAGTGAATTAATGAATTCCATTGATATTCACTATGAACCGTCTATATTACAGTGAATATCAGCGGGCCAATGTTAATATTCGCGATCCATAGTGAATTCCACTGATATTCACTGTGGACCGTGAATATTAACAGTGGCTCGCTAATATTATCTGCAGTCCAAAGTGAATATCAGTGGACCATTGTTAATATCTATAGTTTGTAGTGAATATCAATGGTCTGCAGTGAATATTTACAATTCATGTGGTCCCACCATTCATACAACAAAAAAGGGGACCCCACACTCTCCTCCCTTTCATAAACTCCCACCATTCCCTACAACATCTATAAAGGAATACCACACCCTCATTCCTTTCACAAACTCCTACCAAACCCTCTTTTCTTTCATAAACTCCCACCATTCATGTCCACCAATAAAGACAAAATAAAGAAATTCAAAAAACTTTCGTTTACTCAGCATAGCTTCCAATTTGGAGATTTTAAATGAAAAACTTCCAAGAAAACCTTTTTTTCATCGGAGAGTGGTATAAACTTTGCTGAAGCTTGACCAAAGATTTTTGTCATTGTCCAAAGAATGTGGACTCCGGTCAAACAAGTACCAATTGTTGTAGAAGCTTTGGCTTCATGTGGTCCTAGGAAGTGAAAAGGAAAAAGAAAAAAGGAAAGAAAAACAACTAAATGGTCTTGCGCGGCTTGGCCTCCATGTTTTTAACACATCCACATTTTTATGTGAAGCTTACTGGGTTGTCTTGAAGCAAATTCATCACTTCCACAAGTAAGGAGTTTTAATTTCATGTCAATGGCCAAAATTTAAGGTAAAAACTCATCATTAATGAACCACATAGGAGAAAACAATTTAGAATTTGTTGAGATATGGAGTCACATCTGGACGACCGCTCGACCAGTCAAGTGCCTTGCTCGACCGGTCAGTGGCCCACTCGGCCAGTTATGGACTGGCTCGACTCAAAGTCCAGCGAGCATCGATTTTTTGGTTCCACGGTACTCGACCGGTCGAGGCGCATGCTCGACCAGTCGAGGTTACACAGATTCGTTTCCAGATTTGATGCGGACTGCGGATTTTTGAGTCGGTTTTCGCAATGGTACGAAAGGGGAGTTGCCTAAACTATAAATAGGTGTCCTTAGGGCTTTTCTAGGTATAATGAGAGTTATTCTAAGGTATAGAAAAAGAGTTTTCTCTGTACTTCCAAGGGAGAGGTTAGTATATTGCCTTGTAATCTTCATTTTTCTTCATAGTGGAAGTTTGCACCCGTGGTTTTTTTACCCTTGTTTGGGGTTTTTTCACGTATATCTTGTCTTGTGGTTTGTTTGAAATGCTTTGATTCTTTTTCTAATTTATATTTCTTCTTGTAAATCATTTGTGGGTGAGACCGAAGGTTGGACCTCTGTTCACTGCGTTGTTGGCATGCTGCGCAATAACTGGTATCAAAGCTATTAGTTTAGTTCTATTGGGAGCAATGACGAAAGAAGGGAAGACTAGAATTGAGAAGTTTGATGGTTCAAACTTTGCCTTCTGAAAGCTGCAGATGGAGGATTATCTGTATCAGAAGGACCTCCATATTCCTCTAGGAGGAAAAGAGAAGAAACCAGAAAAGATGACAGATGATGAATGGTTTTTATTGGATCAAATGACTTTAGGAACGATCCAACTCTCTTTGTCTAAGAGTGTCGCCTTCAATATATCTAAGGCAAAAACCACAAAAGAATTAATGGAAGCCCTAGCCACCATGTATAAACAACCCACAACATCCAACAAGGTTCATCTTATAAAACAACTATTCAACATGAAGATGTCAGATGGTAGGAGCGTGGCTGAACATCTAAACGAGTTCAATACAGTCACGAGTCAGTTGGAATCCGTTGGCATTATTTTTGAGTATGAGGTCAGGGTGTTATTGATCTTGTCCAGTTTGTTAGATAGTTGAGATGGTTTAGTGATTGCTGTGAGTAATTCTTCAGGGTCGACAAAGCTTAAATTTGATGATGTGGCCGGTCTAATTCTCAGTGAAGAATTTAGAAGAAAAGGCATCAGGAATTTCAAGAGATTCAGGGAATGCTCTAAACGTTGAAGGAAGAGGAAGATCGCTAAACAAAGGAGGCAACAAACATGAACGTTCTAAGTCGAAGAAGAAGTCCAAGGGACCGAAAGACAAAGACGGGTGTTGGCATTGTGGAAAGAAGGGGTACATGAAACGTGTTTGCAAGGCACTCAAGAAACAAGAAGGAAGCTCTTAAGGTGGGAAGGATTCAGTGAATCTATCTAAGGAGAGTGACACAGAGGCATCGATCTTATTTCTTGATACGAGGAATGAGTCTTGGGTTATAGACTCAGGTGCTTCGTTTCTGCCACTTCATGTAAGGAAGTTCTGTGTGATTATGTGTCAGATGACTTCGGGAGAGTCTACCTGAGTGTTGATGAGTCGTGCGATATTGTTGGAAAGCGAGACGTTCATATAAGTCAGAAAGATGGAACAACTTGTAAATTGAAGGATGTCAGACATGTACCGAGTTTAAGACGGAACTTGATCTTAGTAGGGTAATTGGCAGATACCGGTTATGTGACGACATTCACCAGTGATTCCTGAAAGATCACAAAAGGTGCCTTGTGATATCTTGAGGCAAGAAGGAAGATACTTTGTACGTGACTTCAAGATCGTATAGTTCACTCGCAGTCGCATCAACTGGAGTGAACGGGCAGTTATGGCATCAGAGGTTGGGACATATGAGTGAGAAAGGGATGAAAGTGCTATTGTCAAAAGGGAAGCTACCAGGGCTGAAGTCTATTGACTTGGAATTCTGCGAGGACTGCGTGTATGACAAGCAGAAGATGGTGAGTTTCAAGAAGATAGGACGTGCTCCAAAGACGCATCTATTGGAGCTTGTACACACTGATGTGTGGGGACCGGCACAGGTATCATCTCTTAGTGGCTAACGTTATTTTGTTTCCTTTATTGATGATGCTAGTAGAAAACTATGGGTTTATTTCTTAAAGCATAAATCTGATGTATTTAATGTATTTAAGAAGTGGAAAGTAATGGTAGAAAATGAGACAGGTAAAACAGTAAATTGTCTTAGATCTGATAATGGGGAGAGTACTGTGATAAGAAATTTGAGGAGTATTGTGCAGCAAATGGAATCAAATATCAGAAAATGATTCCAGGGACACCGCAGCAGAACGGTGTGCTTGAGCGTATTAATAGTACCATCCTTAAGCGCGCCAGGAGCATGAGATTACATGTAGGGTTGCCCAAGACGTTTTGGATAAATGCTGTGAATATTGCCGCATATCTCATCAATAGAAGTCCCTCAGCACCATTGGATGGTGGACTACTTAAAGAAATGTGGATTGGAAAAGAAGTGAACCTTGCATATCTCAGAGTGTTCGGTTGTACTTCATACGTTCACATTGATGTAGAGCACAGAAACAAGCTGGATGCGAAGTCCAGGAGGTGCACGTTTATAGGCTACAGGCAGCATGATTTTGGCTATACGTTTTGGGATACAGAAAATAGAAAAATGATCAGAAGCAAGGACGTAGTCTTCAATGAAAAAGTGATGCATAAGGACAATGTGCAAGAAAATAAGGCCAAGGAGAAAGAATTCGTAGAGATGGAAGAGTTATCGGACACGGGTATTACAGCGCCATAGGATGATCATGCACATGAGCATTATGAGGCAGAGTCACGGACACCGATTGTGAGGAGGTTTACTCAGGAGAGGAGACTCACGATCTGATACTCACCCTCCTTACATTATCTACTGTTGACAGATAATGGTGAAACAGAGTGTTTTGAAGAGGCGTTACAGTCAAATACACGGGTTAAGTGGGAGCAGGCCATGGATGATGAGATGGACTCTCATGAGTCTAATCGTACATGGGAGTTGTCACTCTACCTAAGGAAAAGAAAACTCTTCATAACAAGTGAGTTTATAGACTGAAGGAGGAGCACGATGGTTCGAAATGGTACAATGCTAGATTGATTGTGAAAGGGTTTCTACAAAAGGTAGGTATCGATTTCACTGAAACATTTTCACCTGTGGTGAAAATGTCTACGATTCGCATGGTCTTGAGTATAGTGGCTACAAAGGACTTATATATATAACAACTAAACGATAAGACAATTTTTCTTCATGGGGACTTTGAAGAAGAGATATATATGCATCAGTCGACAGGATACGTGACAACAGAAAAGGAAAAGAAGGTGTGTAGACTGAAGAAGAGTCTATATGGCCTAAAGTAGGCCCCAAGGCAGTGATACAAGAAGTTCGACATTTTCATATCAAGAAACTATTTTAGGAGATGTCATATAGACCACTGTTGCTATTTGAAGAAGTTTGATATGTCATACATCATCCTTCTTCTGTACGTTGATGATATGCTTGTGGCCAGTTCAAGCATGAAGGACATCTTAGATCTCAAAAGACAACTGTCTAGAGAATTTTCTATGAAGGATTTAGGAGCTGCAAAACAAATCCTAGGCATGAGGATAAAGCATGACAGAGAAAATGAAAAATTGATTTTGTCAAAGGCAGAGTATATAGCCAAGGTACTTGATCGATTCGGTATGGGAGGTGGTAAGTCAGTTAACACTCCATTAGCCAACCACTTCAAGCTTTCTTAGGAGCAAGGTGCAAAGACACATGAGAAACGAGACTACATGGCTAAAGTCTCATACGTGTCAGCTATTGGGAGTCTTATGTATACTATGGTGAGCACGAGGCCAGACATTGCTCAAGCAGTGGGAGTTGTTAGCAAGTTCATGAACAACCCCGGGAAGGAACATTGAGAAGCTGTGAAGTGGATCCTCAGATACCTAGTAGGTATTATGGATATAGAGTTATGCTATGGTGGATCAGAAATCAAGCTACAAGGCTACGTAGATTCAGATTTGGCAGGAGATATCAACAACATAAGAAGTACTATAGGTTGTCTTTACTCTGGGTAGTGCTGCAGTCAATTGGGTCTCTCAGTTACAGAAGATAGTATCTATCAGTACAATGGAAGTAGAATATGTTGCAGCTACAGAAGCGTGCAAGGAGATAGTGTGGATGCAAGGTTTCATGGAAGAGTTAGGTAAGAAGTAAACAGATTGCAAGCTGTACAGTGAAAGTCAGAGTGTGATACACTTGGCTAAGAATTCAGCCTTTCACTTAAGGACCAAGCATTTTGCCATCAAATATCACTTTATACGTTCGTTACTGGAAGATGGATCAATTGCTCTAGAGAAGATTCATACAAGTGAGAATCCTGCAGATATGCTGACCAAGGCGGTCACACGGGAGAAGCTGAAGCTCTGTTCAGCTTTGATTGGTCTTCAGGCTTAAAGAGAGGGAGGTGGTGCACTCCGGATGAAGATGACGAATATTTATGGCGATGTGTCTCCAAGTGGGAGATTGTTGAGATGTGGAGTCACATCTGGATGGCCGCTCGACCAGTCGAATGCCCTGCTCGACCGGTCGAGTGGCCTACTCGACCAGTCATGGACTGGCTCAACTCAAAGTCCAGCAAGCATCAGTTTTTTGGTTCCGCGGTACTCGACTAGTCGAGGCCCATGCTCGACCAATTGAGGTTACGCAGATTCGTTTTCAGATTTGATGTGGACTGCAGATTTTTGAGTCAGTTTTCGCAAAGGTGCGAAAGAGGAGTTGCTTAAACTATAAATAGGGGTCCCTAGGGCTTTTCTAGGTATAATGAGAGTTATTCCAAGGTGTGGGCAAAGTGTTTTCTTTGTACTTCCAAGGGAGAGGTTAATATATTACCTTATAATCTTTGTTTTTCTTCATAGTGAAAGTTTATACCCGTGGTTTTTTTACCCTTGTTTAGAATTTTTCCACGTATATATTGTCTTATGGTTTGTTTAAAATGCTTTGATTCTTTTTCTAGTTTATATTTCTTCTTGTTTATCGTTTGTGGGTAAGACTGGAGATTGAATCTCGGTTCACTGCATTGTTGGCTTGCTGTGCAACAGAATTAACATAGAATGTTATTGTAGTTATGAGCTACAAAGAACTTCAAACAAAACGCTGAAAAAAACCCACCTTTAGGTTCACGACTGTCCGATTAATATGAAAGGATCAGATTGGTCAATGGGTGGACCGTATTTTAGTTTTTGGTGAGGCCACGTCTCTTTTTAATACAACATTTCTCTTTTTGAGATGAGAGCCCTCCATATGAGGGGCAACTGTGGTAGACAGGCATTTTAAATCTCTAAAAAAAATGAAAAAGTGATTTCAGGGCTGCAAAAGCTTGAGCTTAGTTCGTATGGGCTTCTACCACGACCAAGTTATAGTACAGGACTATTTGGACCAAAAACCCACTATGTTTTGGTTGGAGGAGGTTCTGCATCGACGATTGATCAAGATAAAGTTTTGTATCTAAAAATTCCAACACGTGTCAGATTTAAGAAGGGATTTATACTGTCCATCTAGATCTTTCTTCCCATGGGTCATTGAAAATTGAAAATTTATCTAGCAAAATGATATAATATAATAAAATAGAACCATGGTCATCGTTCATTAAAAAAAATTGATGGATATATTTATCTGATTAATAATTTGATCTGAAATTTATAATAGGAAACTCACAAACAAAATTCATTTTAAAATGGTCAGATCTTTTATTAAACTTTCCACATATTACATTTTGGGTAAGGAATACCTCTTCTCAATCTAGCATGTCAGATCATAGCTGACCATTTTTCGACCATGGAACCACTCAACAAACAAACAATTTTTTACTCACACAAAAGGACAACAAGTTGTCCATGTTTGGATTGTCAAATGCCCCAGAGAATTGTCCACTTTCAACCACATAGGCCTACTATTTAGCCATCAATTATATTATTTAAAAGTCCACATTTTGGGTCTAGTGTTGGACCTTTATAATGTTAAAAATGTGGTCCATTTGTGGATTGTTTCACTGTCTAAAAATCTAGTTCTTACTAGACCCATATAACATCGAAAATTTGACTAGTTTATGGATATTTTAATGCCCAAATATGAGTCGCTACTAGACCTTTTGAAAAGCTCACATTTTGGATCATCCGAGACTCACACTTTAGATCATTTGAGGACCATGAATTAGCTTATTGGTGGTTTGTTGCTGGACAATTACGTATTCCCTTAAATAAGCCTATTTAGTGGACTATTTAGGGACTAATTCTTGGACTTTTAGTTGGGATACAAAATTCGTTTTACTATAAACGACCCTTAAATCTAGCCCATTTGTGGGTCATTAGACGGTCTAGAAATATGACAAGATTTGGGACCCTCAGACAGCTTTAAAATATTATTAAGTAAATGATGTTACATGTCTCTTTGTGATAAAATGTATAATGTTGAAGCTATTGTATGCGTACAACCGTTGGATGATTTGTTCTACTCTAGTTCACCTAGGTATTGATAAATAAACCTTGTAATCACGGCCAAGGTTGAGCAAAGTTTTTAATTGTCTGATTGTGGTGGAATTCATGGGAAAATTAGATATAGGATTGGACTCAAAGAGGACACAAAATGGGACTTTGTGATTAGGACCAATAATAGTTTATGTCAACACATGTGGACTTTATAAAATGAATGACTAATATTTTACTTTAAAAAAAAAAAATTCCATTAGATTTCATTGAGTGATTTATTAGACTCATTAGTGGTATACATTTGAAATGGTTTTGAGACCTCAATGTTGATTTGAAATTTTAATTATTGAAAATGGGCTTGGTCATTAGGACCTATAAATTGGATATAAATTGGATATAGAATACAAGAAAAATAAGTGGGAGATTGAGTCCCTTGGGTTGAAAGTCCTTAAAGAGGTAAATAAGTGAGACTATCGCAAGCTTTAGGTTGAAAGTCCCTAAAGTCCAAATTGGTACCATTTAAAATCTCCACTGTGGGGTTGTGTGAATGAGTATGGTTGGATTGCAAAAAGCTATGATCAAGCTAGGTACGATATGTAACATCCTTGGTTTTTTTGAACCATATAAAATTTAGGATTAATCAAATTAAAATTTTAAATTTTATAATTAATAATAAAATAAGTCACTTAGCACGTTGGTAGAGGCACTCTTGATGGAGGGTAAGGTCGAATGATTGATTCCTATCATGACTTCATGTTTATTGTTTTGATCTATGAGAATTTTTGGAGAAGGCCTCGAACTTTAGAGTGATTTAATCATTGAATTATCCACAATGAGCAACGAATAATAATAACAAAGAATCATGCCATACAATGATGGTAGGTCTTGGATGCTACAGATCTGAGCAATCTTTGGTTTTCTCAAACGTGATGTTGTGGACATCAATGGATGTCTTGGATTCAAACCATGTGTAAGGGAAACCCATTAAAACTAAAGAAAATAGAAAAGAGCCTAAAAAGTTGTGAAATTGGATTGTATTGTAAAACTTGACCGACTTCGATCGATCGATTGAGGTTAGGCTTTTGATTGATCAGACATATTAATTTTTGTCCAACAACTAAATAGTTAATTTTTGAAAATTGCTCAATTGATTGATGTCTAGTTTCAATCAATTAAGGAGAGCTTCGAGCGGTCTCGATTGATCGACATTCGATCAAACATGGTGAAAATAGTTCAACGACCAAATTAAATTAATTTTGATTTACCTTGATCGATCGATGATAAGTTTCGATTGATTGCAAATGGAAAAAAGTGTCCAAAGATTTAATTTGTGAAATTCAAAATTTCTCAATTTATGTCCGATCGATCGAAGGTCTTCGATTTGGCTCGATCAATCGATGGGTTCGATCGACACTCCTATGCCAATAGAATAGATTCTGAATTTTGATGATGTGATTAATAAGTTATAATAATTGATTTAAATTATGTATTACAGATCCTAGAGTTAAACCTATATGATCGTTTGATGGATTATCTCTACCAAGTACAATTGAGTGAATCCCAACATGTCTCATACCTTTATGATTAAGATAGATTGTTATGATTGTTATGATTGATATGTTGGTTATGGTGTCATGTCAAATGAATTTGTTGATATATTGTCATGCTCATAAATTTAACACTTGAGTACGGAGACTCTGATCTCAAGTTTCTAGATATGAGATTAAAAGAAATGCACGTGTGTTCTAATTCATATTTAAAATCATTCCATACGCAAATATCTAGAGTAATGCATTTCAACTTAGTGAATCCAAAGCAAGGTATATATAATAATAATAATAATAACTATAGAGTTAATATGCAAAGATATAATTCCAAATGTGGTGTCCACCCATTTATACAAATCACAATAAAAGCAGCATGAGAGAAAATACAACTACCAAGCGAAAAGAAGCTAGAGATTTATTGGAGTGTTACAAGCGCACCACCAACGGGTCTTATTCCAGAGTCATCTACATATGTCAAATAAAAGGCGCCAAATAGCAACATAGTGAAGAAATATCCTCAAGATCATACTCGAGACATTTTCTTAATAAGCAGATTCACGAAAAAAAATATATATTTATATGTAATACTTTTAAGCATGTTACTTCTAGTGCACATATACTAAGCAAATTATACATGTTATCAACACAATCAAGTGTAAGTAATGATAGCATAACAAAACAACAATATTATATGTAGTCTTTTTAGGTGCATGAATGCGATAATGCGATAATGCAATAATGCATGATCCTCATAATTCAACACTCCCTCAATAAGAGACTTCAATGCCTATTTCACAAAATGTCAGCACTTCCTTAACAAGCGACTCCAATACCTTTTGCAAACTACCTATCATAGGATATACATTATTAGTGAAGTGATTGATAATCCCAGTTCATATAACAAATTGGTGAAGCTAGGATACCACCATTATATCACAAGTCATTATTCGAATCACATGTCTCGTTGTGGCACGTAACAACTTTTCACCAGTGTCCCTTCCTACAAATTAAGGCATCATGCATTATATCTCATAAATAAACAATTCTAAAGGTTGGGTATGATGCCCAATAGTATATAAATCAACATGGTAAGGGTCGTCACCCAAATACTGAGTATGAATAATCAATTCATAGGTGCAGGCTTGTCATTCAAAATTAAATCAATACAGAGAAAATGGCTTATCATTCACTTCCATTCATTCTTGAGTTGTTCGAACAGTGCTTTAGCATGTAAGCATCAACCGAGTATTTGATGAGGGCCGTTTGAATAATAATCTATCACCTCCATTAATACTCATCGATCACTATGGGAAGATTCATTACCTTAACATAGGCTGATAGCTCAAACACAGTATCACATACCACCAAGCTCAACTTATGAGTCTTTATAAGATTATAATACACTAATGGTTATGAGTATACTTAAATCAATTGTAATAATGGTATTACAAATTCTATCGAATGTTATACAATCATCAAGCATAAAAATGATCGAGGCCTACATTAGACTGATGCGATCAACTATGGAGGACCCCAAACAAAGTGGTATTGGATGCAACACATCCCGTGTAGTTCTAACTACTGCTGATCATTTGTGTTTAACTTTGGTCATCTATATAAGTCTGGGATAGACACCTAAAGCAGGCTATCCGCTTATTAAAATAATTTATGGGGCTCGATCCACCACAAAATAATTTAGATTTAATAAATACATAAGTATAATAACAAGGAAATTCAATACCACACTATGGTATACCAATTGAACACATGTATGAATTAGTATAATCCAACCAACACCAACACAATCCGATCTATATCAACACATACAATTCAGTGTAATTTAATATACATCAAAATAATTTAATCTATATCAACATTTCTTAACATTAAACATCAAAGAGTTCTAATATTAGAAATTTCATATGACTCAAGCATTTTATCGAGCATGTTATTAACTAAATAATAAACAAAGACATTTAATAATATAAAATTTAAAATAAAAGCTTGAGGGTAGATCTTCACCTTAAAGTTGAAAATCCTCGATTCGGATTTAGCCTTAGTGTCGAGAATTTAGATGAAATGCTACAACTTCGATTCACTAGAAATCTCATCGATAGTGACTTAAATTCTAACTTAATTAGACCTTAATTAAGGGTTAAGGATTTTACCTCACTTAATTCGAGCAAACCCCAACTCAATTCAAAGAGTCGGGGCTTGGAATTAGCATATAATGACATCCATGCTGGGCCACACCAAATACAATTCCGGCAATAGCATAAGCTACTTCAAACAGATGAATGGAGGTTTAAGACCTAGTATGCACAAAACCCTAACATTAGGGTTTTCGATTTTTCAGAGAAATGAAAAAGGTTTTGGAAAAAAACATCAATTCTTATACAAGTGCTAAGAACTATGTGAGATTCATGCAAATTATCTTTAAAAATTAGATTGGGAAGTAAGGTTCATTTCTCACCTCCATTCGTTGACATGTGACTTGGTAATGGGTAAGGCTTTTATAAAAGGAAATTAGTAAGATGATGCACCAAAATTGTACTCTTGCTCTCACTCTTTTCTCTTTATCTCTTTATCTCTTTATCTCTTTTTTATTCATCTCTTGTTAGTGAAAATTGGTATAAAGGGGATGGGCGTATGAGATTAAGCTATATATAATGCCAGATATGGTGCAAATGGCCTTAATAGCCCAATATTTAGTATATTAACCATAATGGAGATTGTTTCTAATTATTGGGGCCCACTAGGATGTGTACAGGTAAATATATATTGTAAGATAGATGACTCTAGTGATGATCCACGTATGGATATGATTAGTCCACCATTTGGATGTGTCAATCGATGGGTATGGTTAGAAGTCAGTTCGATAGTTACCGATCATCAATCGGGGCCGTGACTATAGGAATATGTGTCTGATATTAACTTAAATTGTTGCCCAAAATTTGGTCGCGATCTAATGGTATGAAAGCCACAACTTAAGTAAAGAGTGGAAGAAAACTTTTAACTTAAAACTTTTAACTTAAGTTCATTTTATTTCTTAAGGCCTTCACACATCCCATGCGCTTGGCTCGCGAGCCCAAGTTGAACAATTCTAGATGCAATCTTGGTTCGATATACACGATGGACGTCAAGCCCGCTAAGACGAAAGTCTTTCTATAGTTTCATGTTTAGCAGCCCACTAACGAGTGGTCTATAGCTTGTTTGGTTAATTTGAGCATTTTTAAGATAAAATAATTAACTAAACTTATCATTTGTGATTATCTAAGCTTGTGACATGAGCCATTTGTAATAAGCGAATATGGTAATTTAGTCCTAATCGCCATAAATCACTGATTTGAATGTCATAGAATACTTTGGTTATTCGGTTTATGTGCATGGGATGATTTAGATCTATTCCATCAATTATCTTAGCTTTAGATAGACCTTTATTAAGTTACAATTATCTTGATTAATCGGGGCCGACTAGATCTAGGCCCTAGATAAATAGATCACAAGGCTAGACTTGAGGTTTAAATGATCGAGCGAATTCGGTAGCTTTCTAAGGGTATGTAATCGAATTTTTTTGGTTTGATTTATTTTTTAAGGATTTGTTTAAAGTTTTTTCAAGGTATGATACTTAGAGACAGGTTTTCATGCATAAGTTTTCAGAATTTTCAAGTGTGGACGTACATATTCATCCATATTTATTTAATGCCCAAGGATTTTTGAATTCAGGTTGGCGAAAATCTTGGGCGTTACAATCTAACCCCTTAAAATAAATTTCATCCCCAAAATTTTCTAACAATTTTGTTGTATAATTTAGTAAGGACATTACAATTATTGATGCGTGAGTTTTCGTTAAGTTCATCGTGATAGGCTAGCATGTGGGTAGGTACTCAAGTTCTTATGAATATTAACCCCCCTAAAAAAAAATTCACCCTCAAGATTCCCTTAAAAATAAAAATTTAAGGACTAGGATTCAAGACGATAGTTTCCCACTAACTAGAGTAAAATTTTCTATTTTCAGTGTTCGACTAACATGGAGAGACGATTTTAGTGGGCTTTAATCCGATACGTCGATTCTTTGCTTGAACTGAGTAGAAGCTCGTTGTATCCCTTCCTAGTCCAGTGGATTTTGGCCATCTACTCAATCAAAGCAATGAGTCCATTAATAGTCACCCAGGATTGAGAATTGAGTCAAGTTGCAAATGCCTCACATGTGTATGGTTTTGTAATTCTGTAGTCTGATCATTCTAGATGTTTAGAAATTATCTCAAATTATTGGAAAGTTTAAGTTTCATATTTATAAGATTTTTCTTAAGGTCTCGTTCAAAGAGAGTTCTTATTTAATTTATGTTCAACTTGGTAGGCAATGTATCTCCCACGGTGCCTATGGTCAAACTGACTATCTTAGAAAGGTTTTCAAGGGCCTAAGATTTTGTCTCTATATTGTCGTTTCGATCCTATGACCTATGAGTTATAGGTCCATGCTTCAGTTTAGTTGGTTGCGAAATGGAAGGAAGAATCAGAAGTTATAAGATATTTTAGAGGTTTTAAGGGCTGGTGACGCAAGGAAGGGTGCTAAAAAGGAAAGAGGAAGAACATCATCTCTTCAACATGGTATGGACCTTGAACCCATAAGAGAATAAGAAAAGTTAAAATATTTTACCGAAGTCTTCCAATAATATGAATTTATAGAGTCTTACACAATGAAACTCTACCCTACTCAAGAGTCCTAATTCAACTGTACTGAAAACTATGTGAAATAGAAAAATATACAAAAAAAAAAAAAATTCTCATTTAATCATATAGGATGATTCTCGACATGATTAGAAGTAACTCCTAAGAAGACACCACATACCAAAAATTCTAAGATGAAAAAGATACGTCCAGTGTAAAACTTAATAAAAATAGTAAAATTTTGAAAAATGTGGAATTTTGGGATAGGAATGAGTCATTTTTTTTATGAAACAAAGTGACATGACAAACTTATGTGTGTTGGTTAACCCTAGAGTGAAATTTTAGTAAAAATTCAAAGGTCGTGCGTCCCGTAACTCATTTCGAATAAAAGGTTATGGACGATTGAAGATTTGTAGTTTAAATGAGAATTTTCCTCAATTGGAAAGTTTTCTTGAGGGTTTTAAGGGAGATTGAGTTTTGGAATATAGAAAATGGAAAGAAATGAGGTGAAATAAGGTTGAGGAGATTGGTGAAAAATGAAAGGATTTGGCCCCTCAAACCCCTCCCACAAGTGGGAGTAGATTTTAAAACAAGTGCGGACGGAGACACCGTCGAGTTTGCGGTGGCGTCTGTTCACAGCCCCAAGTGTAGGGTTGTGATGTAGTAATAATTTCGGTAAGACCGAGGTTGAATCCACATGGACTGAACCTTGTATGTAATCTGAAAGTAACTAGAATCAGAACTAGAAGAAGATGTAATCTAAATTAGGAAAATTTAAGAGAATAATTGTAAAGTATGCAACTAAAACTTGTAAAATTCAAAGGTGGGAAACTAGGGTGCCAAGGATCCACTTGTAGTAATCGGGAAGCTTCCTTGCATAATTCAAGAACACAACTGGAATCAGAGTCCTGTCTTATCCAGTTGGTAAGAATAGATTTGTCAGATCTCTGAACTTCTCATGGATCTAATCATCAATAGATAAGAGTGGTGAAAATTTAGAAGTGATTTCGTCACTTAACCATGCCTATGAGACAAGGCAAACAACAACAATATACCCATAACCAATTATAAGAGAATTGAGAAGATTAGGAGGATTTCATCACCTAACCATGGCCATGAGACGATGGCGAACAACGGGATTTCATAACTTCACAATCTCAATATATGAAAAGAAGATATCTTAAGCTATCACAGATCTATTGTAATTTGAGTCACAATCAAACCATTAAAACTAAAAATACTCCTTCATAATCAAACTAGAACCCAAGAGAGTTCAATAAAACATTAATCAAAATAAAGCCAAACATCTCAATCACGCTACAAGCTTCACCTCTTAGCCCTAGCTAAGAGGTTTAACTCATCATAGGTATGATGAAACTAATCTCTCAACAAGCATTAAAAGGAGAAAAACTAAGAAGAAAGAAGAAAGAGAAGAAGAACTCTGATGCCGTCAGCCGTCCACCTCTCTCTCTCTCATTCTCTCTCGTCCACTCCATGCCTCCACATCCAAGGATGATCCACGGCTGCCTGTACTCCACATGTCCAAGATTTGATGAACCCACACTCTCTCTCCCTTTTATAAACACAAGGTATAGCGGTGGAGAATGCTGGAAGTCGGTGGAGAAAGTTGTTTACGCAGCACAACAGCATTTTGCAGCAAAAATGCAAACCGTGCTTCTGTTTGGACTGAGTTTTGGGATGAAAGGTCATCCCAAACTCTGATTTGTTTCCATGGTAGGGGTCAGGACCCCCTGCCCGAGCTTTTAGACGGTTCGGATCAGAGATCTAACTATCATTTGGGCCATACAACGACCCGTAATGTCTGAGAAAATTGGACGTGCGTTGTATGTAAATTTTCCTACGCCAAGATGCTCGGTGGGCCCCACGATGATATTTTCAGAGAAATCCACCTCGTCCATTAGAATCATAGAGAAATTTCAATCAGGAATGGACAGTTTTGCTCAAGTTTGGTGTGGCCTATTATATCAATTCTTCTAGCCGTTCATCCTGCATTTTTCGACAATCTACGTGTCTCCACTTGCATGGAAGCAAAAGGTCAGTATGGATAGCGTTGTGCCCCCCCCCCCTTGGAGCGACTGGATGGCTCAGATCGTCCATCAGGATGATGGTGGTGGCCCACTGCATGTCACAGCGTCCAGACGTGTCGACGGTGTGTTTTCGCGATTTGGCTCGGGTCAATGACCTTTAACCGAGATTTTTGGTCTAATGCACCTCCTGTGCACTTGTGTTGTGCACACTCACTCCATGTAAGTGGGTCTCATCGTGATGTTTTGAGAAATTCACTTCGTCCATCCATTTTGTCATCTAATTTGACGGGTTGAGACCAAAGTTGAAGCATATATAGATATCAAGTGGGCCCCAAATTGATGATTTATGGGCTGATCTGTCCGTTGGGCCACTTTCATAGGGATCCAAGGGTTGAATTTTGACGTGTACGGTTAATTTAGGGTGCTCAGGCCAGATATAAAGTTTTGAGCCAAACGGATGATGTGAACCCTTGATCTTGTATTCAGGATGAGTTTTAGGCCCCTTTTACTTCAATCACTGAGTTTTCTCAGATTTTTGGCATGTGAATTCTTCAGTCTCGGTCCCCTAAGATCCGTCTCTTGCATGGGTGATTTTAAAGCATCAAATCCATGTTTTTAGCACCCTTTTCAGTCCAAGCTCTTAAATTCACCTTGTAACAAAAATATGAATAAAATAAAGCGTTAAACATTGTCATGCACGTAAAATCAGGTAATAACTGGGGTCTAATATGCAATATTTGACCCTCAACAGCGTCGCCGACCGCTGTCTAGTTGGCAATGATGGTAACATTGGGTTGGTGGCGCCTTCCCCAATTGCCCAAAAAACCCATTTCCAGTGGTTGCACCATGGTCTTGGCAGCACCAGCTGTTGTCCCTTTTTTGAAAAATCTAGTAGTGGCACCGTCGAACTAACGGTGGCACCTCGGCTGCCTTGTAACGCCGTGAAAATTGGGGGTCGAGCAAAGCTCAGCTCCCAAGTTCCAACGCATCACTTATGCAACATAGATAATGATGATTATGATGAAAGTATTGAAACATGAATGAGATTATACTAAAACAACATATCATACTTCAGAAACAGTTAAATTTACAAGCGAAAGACTATGATAAATATGTAAAATATATAAACTGTGGTGAGTCTCCAGCGTATGATAATGTTACCAAGTTAACTATTTACAAGTACAATTCTAAAATATACCAAATTGAGGAAGTGTAATGTCTTCTATCCCAAATACCATAGCCCCGTCAATGCAATTCCAGGTCTTCATAGACCCGTCAGAGAGTTACGTATAGGAGAAATCCTCCTCAACATCATAGTAGTAGTCCAGCTCTGCTTCATAAGCATCGCCCTCACCTGCAGCTAAGACAGTCTGGTTGGTGTTCCAAGCACCGTCCCGTAACGTAGGAGTGAGTGATCAACTCAGTGGAACAATAAAGCATAGGTTAACATGTTATCAAAACAGTCAAGCGGTAATGATAAAGCAGTACAATCAATAATCCTAAGTACTCTAGCTAATGCAAGTATGAAATGTAGTTATGATGTATGCCCTCACCAACATACTCCCTCATGCGACACCATTTTACGTCCGCGGCATTCTTTCATTCCTCAGTGCTCCACATCTTCCAGGCACATGCAGTGCGATGATGAACATGATTACCGAGTTGTTATTAGTCCATTTCAAACAGCAGGATTGGGAAACTAAGGTACCTCCCATGTATCATTCCCAAACATGATCGTGACACCACTCTCCCATCACCTTTTTAACGGTTCATCACTAAATTAATACAGGCCTAGTTCATACTCTATTCACCGTAGCAAAACTCGTCGCCTCACTGCAAATTCAAAGTATACTCGAGGTCACTACAAAAGGCTCGTTACTAATCAGTGTAGGCCGACAGCACGAATATAGTGTCCGATACCACCATAATCGACTCACGAGTCTGGTTGCTCACTGGTCACTACGGGGAGGCATATGGCCCCAGCGTAGGCCGACAGCTCGACCACGGTGTCCCATACCACTATGCCCGGCTCATAAGTCTTAGCGGATCGAGGTACCAAGGTTAACGGGATTTCACTGGTAAGTTTGGTACCCTAGGTTCAAACAGAGGCGTCCAAATATGGTGAACATACATTAGACATATCGGGTTACTTGATGAGCCTGACTAGCTCGAGTGCACAATCAACTGAACGACATGAAGTGCATAAGCACTTCGCGTGGCCTAACCACTGTCGCCAACAGAAGTACACTCGGGTTCGTCAAACACATCCTACATGGCGAAATGAATCTCAACCACGAACTCAAGTCTGGTATCGATTGTCTGGACTATAATCATAGTCCCAATTGCAATCGGTCCTTATTCAGAGCATGTGGAGTAAAACATAATAAACAAAGTAATTCAAGCATGTTAACAAACATGTCATAAAGCATGTTATAAAGACAATGTAAACAAGAAATACAAACACATATGTTTCATAGTAAGCGATTAAATTAAATGACCAATCATAGATGAAATCATATACGTTTCTAAGGTAGTTGAGAATCCCATCTCAACACCACTATTAAATTTAGTTCGTCACACAATTTCTCGCACAGGCATTTTATCAAACACTTAAACTACACCACTCCAACATACATGATGTATGTTGATTTCAACATAGAATAGGACAAATCCTCATATCAAGGAGTTGTCGCATACACATCAATCATGTTCTTACATTCAGTACATATGGCAGGCATAAATCATAAATCCATATTTATTTAGTCATTTCAACAAACACTTAGACTACACACATTAGCCTATATAAGCTATGTTGGCCAAAAAGTGTATTAGGATGAGTCCTTTCGCCAAACAGGTCATACATCCATAACTAGCATATATACACGACAATTACTCATGGCAATCATATCAGCGAAATTTATACGGATACGGTATTTTCTACAAATACCTAGAATACACAAAATCTCATATTCTTCGTATTTAACCGAAACAGAAAACAGACAGCATTTTGTACATGTGCAATTGCATGCAGATCATGAATCTATCATTATCTGACATTGAAAGCGTTGAAAATCATATCCTATACATCTAAAGTCCGCACCTTTTGTTGGTAAGCTTGAACCGAAACCAGTTTGAACCCAACGCCTTTGTCTACGGCAATTTGGCAACCTACAATAGGGAATAGGTTAGCTATTCCACAAGACACACTACCTAGAACTCTAAAACAGGTTAGGGTTAGGTTTTCTTACCTAGGAACGGAGGCAAAATCACGGGAAAAGTGATTAGAACGAGGTGGTTAAACACGTATAGTAGCAGGGAAACATGGCAGGGAGATGCTCCCACTTCTCTCACACTTTCTCTCTCTTTTCTCTCTTCTCTCCCCTAGGTTTTCTCCAAAATTCGTATGGGCTGAATGAGAGAGGTTTTAAGGTCCTTATATAGGCTAAAACATCACCAAAATAGACTTCAGGTCAAGGTATACTTAGGTTATAACCAAAGCGGGTCCGTTTCAGCTCAACAGAGGACTTCTGGCGGTCCCCCTTGAGCCAAATGTCGGACTTAAGCTCACTGACATTGGATCTAGGTCGAGTTACGTTTTCAGTCCGATCGGAATTACAGATCGCTCGTGGCGGACCAGTTTCAATTCAACGGTCAGTGGATCACGATCGGAGATTTTGAGTACATAGATATGTTTGGGGAAATATCTCTGATCCGAGAGTGTAATTTGGCCTGATTCTGACGATCTGGTTGCTTATATTTAGCCCGCAAGTGACAAGTCTTAGATTACTTAAATTTATATTTTATTTCTAAATATTTTCACCTTTCTCAGACTCTTCATTCCGGGCTCAAGCGAATTGCATTGGGACACTATCTGGATTTGATTTTCGAGATGGTTGTCAAGCCCAGCAAGGCGGTCCTAATTCCTTAACTTCGTATTAATCAGACTTCCGACGTGCCGTCCAGATCTGATACGGAGTTTCGAGATGCTCCCGAGAGCAGCCGGGTAATTAGATTGATCTTAGATTTTAGGGTAATGTAGCGTCAACGGTTCTACAAGTTTTGGGTCTTACAGATCGTATTTAAAGTGGATCAATCGAATTTCGTAGTTAATCTAGTTTAGCACTTAGTTAATTTGTGAAGGATAAGGTAGTGAAAGTGAGATTTGTGAAGGAAATGGGTTAAGAAGTGATTTTAGACTGTGGGATTGAGTTCTGACAAGTTAATAAGGTGTCAGGAGCGACCCATTGCCTAAAGACGTCTAATTCCAGGTTGGTAAAAATCCGGGATGTTACAATCTACCCCCTTTAAAATAAAATTTCATCCTGAAATTGCCTAAGGGGAATAAATAACGATTTGATTAGTTCATTTGCCTAAGACTTATTAATTTCAAGTTCATATGCGTGGTAGGGTGTATCTTGTGCATACTAGTGTAGTACATTTTAGGCTACCCCCTTAAAAATTTATTTTTTTTATTCATTTCTCATATCCTGATGGTTTTCTACAATTTATTTCTTTACCTATTTGGAGTCTTAACAACAATCCCCAATTATTTAGAGTAAGATAGCTGTTTCAATGTTTGACCAACATGGAGAGACGGTTATAGTGGGCTTGATCCTGATACATCGATCATCTACCTGACCAGGGTAGAAGGCTCATCGTATTCCTTCCTAGTCCTAGTAGATCCTGGTCTTTTGCTCGGTCAAAGCAGTGAGTCCATTGATAGTCGCCCAGGATTGAGAATTGGGTCAAGCCGCGAATGCTTCGCAGTTGTATATTTCAGTAACTCCGTAGTTCGATCACTCTAAAACCGTAGGGAATGTCCATCATTGAAAAGCTCAAATTTTCTATTTCTAAGGTTGCCCTTTAGGTCTTAATCTAAGAGGATCCTCGTTATTATTTATGTCCAAGGAAATGGTGAATCAAATCTTACTAGATCATCCTAAAACGGTTTCTCATCGTAGAACAGGCTTCTATTATGTTCGTATTTAACAAGCACAGTTGTAGATACATTGACCTTGGCTATTGTAATTCAGTTCATACCCATTGTTAGGCCTATTGTGTAATATGAAATTTGTTTAATACTTGAACCCTAATTGCTTTACATTCTAAGGAAGATTCAGATCCTATTTAGTGACCTATCTTTGCGTACAGTCTGGATCAATTCCATTCGATCCTGGGCCAGTGGAGCAAGGGTCCACTACGCTTTCGCTGTGTCACCCAGATCAAAGAGGTGTATTAGCCGACCTAACTAAGTCTATCATTCAATTGGCTTAGCATAATTAATTAGTCTTTTACTTAGCCTAACCAGTAGTCTAGACTTAATTTAGGAGTAGCGGTAATCCACTGGTTGTACTTCACAGTCTATGCTTATACATTAGATGATTTTATACCCTTTCTAATATAAGAAATTGTTTTATCGCTTAGGGTCAAACGTTGTCTAATTGGAATTGAGTTGTATGGACTTAAATTCAACTACTCTCGAGCACTTCACACATGCTCATACCATCTAAGAGGGTCCTAAGGTTCACGTTATGTGTTGGATTTCTTATGTGGTCATGTCTGTTAAAATCTAGGAGTACCGCTCTAGGTCCAAAACTCCAAGGGCCTATTTGGCTAGTGGTCTTAAGTTATATTTAATGGGCTTACATTGCTAATCCCTCCTCGGGATTGGGAGTGGCATGGTTAGTAGGAGGGTAGGTGGGGATTAATTTTATAGGCTTTGAAAAATGAGTCTTATGTGGGAAACCGCGAGAGGGGAGTTCCAAAACCTAGGATGAGGAATTTCTAAGTGTAATAGGAAAACCCAGGATATACTTTTCATTGCATACATTCCAAACATGGCATTGGAAAACATGGGATACACCCAATCTAGGGGTCATACCTTACACATACATTTATTGTTACTTATACAATTCTATCCACCTAACTCACCTAATGCAGTTGGCCGAACGGGCCCTAAATGTCCTCAAACATCTAAAACATTCTACCAACTACTACACCCATTAACATGAAAACAAAAACATCCAAAGACGGTAACCTATGCACACTACAAGACAACAGTATGGATGATTAGGCCCCCAAGAAAATGGCCATACAAGCTCGGATAGAGCCATGAAAAATGAGGATAAGGGGAAACGGGGGCTGGAGTTTTTAGTTCTCCACGAGTTTAAACCTTAACAAGGATTGTGAAGGCCTAAAAGACAGTGATTGAAGATGAAAAATGGAAAGATAGGATGGGTTAGGGAGCCTTGCACGTTTTTGAGCTCCAAATGGGACATGTAAGAGCTCAAATGAGAGTGAATGGAGAGGGTAGGGAGGTAGGAATGGCTATGAACGATGGATATGGGTGGGTTGTGGCCGAAAATGATAGATTGGACGATTGGGAGGCAGATTTGAGAGAGAGGACAGCAAGTTTAAAGAGAAATGAGAGCTTGGAGGTGCTTTGAGAGGGAGGGGGCCAAACGGAACAAAAACAGGGGTCCCCACAAAATTTGGTGGGCACCACACGTAACTAAGGGTCAGGCCGACCCTGACCAGCACTGGCCCGACTAGCCCGGCCCAACCTGACCGCCGTTTCGCCGCTGTCCACCGGACCAGCCGCGGTGCCTCTACAGTAGGGCGGTGTTCACCACCCTCCCAAAGTGCCAAAGACACCCCGGGTCCACCGTGGGTCCCCCCGGATTTCATCGATTCGGCCCCGACTCCGTTTTAAGCCGTTTCGGGACCAATTTGCAGACCGGAATGAATTTATGTGACGTGTAGCATATGATTTTTGGGGAAGGAGGCGCTAATCTATCCAACTAACTCATTTATTTGGTTAAATTCTAAAAGTTTAACGGTCAAAACCATTTTATCCATTTATTTCCTATTTATGGTAAGTTTTAGTTTCAGTATTGTTCTAGTTTTAGGCTTTGAGATTAAGTATAAGGTGTTGTGGTTGACCCATAACCTAAGGACATTCGTTTCTAGGGAACGACTCAAATCCGTCGACTGACGGTCGACTTAGGTCGTTTCACGTGACTAAAGATACGTTGTGGACTAAATTACTATATAGTCTCACCTGTCGGCGAAACTTGGGATTCGAATATGGTTTCTAGGTTTTATCGCCCCGTTCCTAATTCAGAGTGCGTCGTGTTACCATAACCCAGGCCCGGTTTAATCAAAATCTTTCTTTGATACCATCTTGTAACGCCCTGAAAATCGGGAGTCGAGTAAAGCTCAGCTCCCGAGTTTCAACGCATCACTTATGCAACATAGATAATGATGATCATGATAAGAGTATTGAAACATGAATGGAATTATACCAAAACAGCATATCATACTCCAGAGACAGTTAAATTTACAAGCGGAAGACTGTGATAGATATGTAAAATATATAAACTGTGGTGAGTCTCCAGCGTATGATAATGTTACCAGGTTAACTATTTACAAGTACAATTCCAAAATATACCAAATTGAGGAAGTGTAATGTCTTCTATCCCAAATACCATAGCCCTGTCAATGCAATTCTAGGTCTTCATAGACCCGTCAGAGAGTTACGTGTAGGAGAAATCCTCCTCAACATCATAGTAGTAGTCCGGCTTTGCTTCATAAGCATCGCCCTCACCTGCAGCTAAGACAGTCTGTTTGGTGTTGCAAGCATCGTCCCGTAACGTGGGAGTGAGTGATTAACTCAGTGGAACAATAAAGCATAGGTTAACATGTTATCAAAACAGTCAAGCGGTAATGATAAAGCAGTACAATCAATAATCCTAAGTACTCTTGTTAATGCAAGTATGAAATGCAGTCATGATGTATGCCCTCACCAACATACTCCCTCATGCGACACCATCTTACGTCCGCGACATTCTTTCATTCCTCAGTGCTCCACATCTTCCAGGCACATGCAGTGCGATGATGAACATGATTACCGAGTTATTATTAGTCCATTTCAAACAGCAGGATTGGGAAACTAAGGTACCTCCCTTGTATCATTCCCAAACATGATCCATTCTAGGGTCGTCAAACCTAGATAATCTCATACGATAGCGTAGTTCTAGGGCACTGTAAAGGCTGTCAGGGCTGTTACACGTAATCATTACACCACTCCTCTATCACCTTTTTAACGATTCATCACTAAATTAATACAGGCCTAGTTCATACTCTATTCACCGCAACAAAACTCGTCGCCTCACCGCAAATTCAGAGTATGCTCGAGGTCACTACAAAGGGCTCGTCACTAATCAGTGTAGGCCGACAACACGAATATAGTGTCCCATACCACCATAATCGGCTCACGAGTCTGGTTGCTCACTGGTCACTACGGGGAGGCACATGGCCCCAGCGTAGGCCGACAGCTCGACCATGGTGTCCCATACCACTATGCCCGGCTCATGAGTCTTAGCGGATTGAGGTACCAAGGTTAACGGAATTTCACTGGTAAGTTTGGTACCCTAGGTTCAAGAAGAGGTGTCCAAACATGGTGAACATACATTAGACATATCAGGTTACTTGACGAGTCTGACTAGCTCAAGCGCACAATCAACTGAACGACATGAAGTGGATAATCACTTCGCGTGGCCTAACCACTGTCGCAAACGGAAGTATGACTCGGGTTTGTCAAACACATCCTACGTGGTGAAATGAATCTCAACCACGAACTCAAGTCTGGTACTGATTGTCTGGACTATAATCATAGTCCCAATCGCAATCAGTCCTTATTCAGAGCATGTGGAGTAAAGCATAATAAACAAAGTAATTCAAGCATGTTAATAAACATGTCATAAAGCATGTTACAAAGCACAATGTAAATAAGAAATACAAACACATATGTTTCATAGTAAGCGATTAAATTAAACGACCAATCATAGAGGAAATCATATACGTTTCTAAGGTAGTTGAGAATCCCATCTCAACACCACTATTAAATTTAGTTCGTCACATAATTTCTCTCACAAGCATTTTATCAAACACTTAAACTACACCACTCCAACATACATGACGTATGTTGATTTCAACATAGAATAGGACAAATCCTCATATCAAGGAGTTGTCACATACACATCAATCATGTTCTTACATTCAGTACATATGGCAGGCATAAATCATAAATCTATATTTATTTAGTCATTTCAACAAACACTTAGACTACACACATTAGCCTACATAAGCTATGTTGGCCAAAAAGTGTATTAGGGCGAGTCCTTTCGCCAAATAGGTCATACATCTATAACTAGCATATATACACGGCAATTACTCATGGCAATCATATCAGCGAAATTTATACGGATACGGCATTTTCTACAAATACCTAGAATACACAAAATCTCATATTCTTCGTATTTAACCGAAACAGAAAACAGACAACACTTTGTACATGTGCAATTGTATGCAGATCATGAATCTATCATTATCTGACATTGAAAGCGTTGAAAACCATAACCTATACGTCTAAAGTTTGCACCTTTTGTCGGTAAGCTTGAACCGAAACCAGTTTGAACCCAACGCCTTTGTCTACGGCGATTTGGCAACCTACAACAGGAAATAGGTTAGCTATTCCAAAAGACACACTACCTAGAACTCTAAAACAGGTTAGGGTTAGGTTTTCTTACCTAGGAACGGAGCTGGAATCGCCAGAAAAGTGATTAGAACAAGGTGGTTAAACACGTATAGCAGTAGGGAAACATGACAGGGAGATGCTCCCACTTCTCTCACACTTTCTCTCTTTTTTCTCTCTTCTCTCTCCTAGGTTTTCTCCCAAATTCGTATGGGCTGAATGAGAGAGGTTTTAAGGTCCTTATATAGGCTAAAACATCACCAAAATAGACTCTAGGTCAATGTATACTTAGGTTATAACCAAAGCGGGTCTGTTTTAGCTCAATGGAGGACTTCTGACAGCCCCCCTTGAGCCAAAGGTCAGACTTAAGCTCATTGACATTGGATCTAGGTCGAGTTACGTTTTCGGTCCGATCGGAATTACAGATAGCCTGTGGCGGACCAGTTTCAAGTCAACGGTCAGTGGATCACGATCGGAGATTTCGAGTACATAGATATGTTTGGGGAAATATCCCTGATCCGAGGGTGTAATTTGGTCTGATTCTGACGGTCTAGTTGCTTATATTTGGCCCACAAGTGACAAGTCTCAGATTACTTAAATTTATATTTTATTTCTAAATATTTTTACCTTTCTCACACTCTTCACTCCGGGCTCAAGCGAATTGCACTAGGACACTATCTGGATTTGATTTCCGAGATGGTTGTCAAGCCCAGCAAGGCGGTCCTAATTCCTTAACTTCGTGTTAATCGGACTTCCGACGTGCGGTCCAGATCTGATACGGAGTTTCGAGATGCTCCCGAGAGCAGCCGGGTAATGAGATTGATCCTAGATTTTAGGGTAATGTAGCGTCAACGGTTCTACAAGTTTTGGGTCTTGCAGATCGTATTTAAAGTGGATCAATCGGATTTCGTAGCTAATCTAGTTTAACACTTAGTTACTTTGTGAAGGATAAGGTAGTGAAAGTGAGATTTACGAAGGAAATGGGTTAAGAAGCGATTTTAGACTGTGGGATTGAGTTCTGATAAGTTAATAAGGTGTCAGGAGCGACCCATTGCCTAAGGACGTCTAATTCCAGGTTGGTAAAAATCCGGGATGTTACATGCCTATCCTTCCGGCAATGGCGCCATCATTGTCTATCTAAAACTCATATTATTTTTTTTTTGTACACCATGCACTTCCCGATTAAGCCTCCGCAAAGCTCGAAACACTCTCATATCAGCTGATTCTCTTTATAACAAGTTATAAAGAATAGAAGAGCTAGAAATATTTACTGAAGTAACTAAGTAACTTTACACGAGCAATTACCTATAACTAATCACAAACCGAACCTGCTTGTCTGTAATAAGTTAACCACCTACTGTTGTAAGTATAAGAGGTAACTTTTCAACGGTATTCAAAACGAGTCTGAAAATCCACTTCCTACAGCTACAACCTACTAGATCGATTCATTTCAAGTTAAAATTACACGTCTTCTAATGCCCTATACATAACAAAAACTAACCAAGGCATTTCTAAGTTTCTATTTTTTCCCAAAACTATAAAATGCGATTTAGTGGAACTAAATTCAGCTCAATGGGACCGAGTCTCATTGACTTGAAACTCTTAAAATGACAAACTTTTACCTAGTTGACCTAAACTTTATAGCTTAAAATCTCCCTAACCGTGACTTAATGGATCCTCTTTGACCTCTAATCCAACACCTTACTTCTTTGGTTCAAATCCACTAATTCAAGTCATTCTAACTCTAACATGGGTGTAGTCAAGCATTACACCCAAAATCATCTCGACCAAGGCAATTCTAGTGTTCTAATTTCTAGGTTTATGTTCGAAACTACCAAACAATCAAGAATTTTTTCATATTGTTTATTATTTGTAAGTTTAAGTTTGAAATCATCCAACAATAGGAGATTTAATCCTAGATTTAAATTTCTAAGTTTCGAATTTCAAAACGTCGCAAACTAGGGGATTTGGTCCTAAGATTCATTATCCCTAATTTACTAGTTTTCTTACATTGCCAAATAATCCTAAAATTATGGAGATCCCCTATAGGTCCAAATCTCTAATCTTAAGCATCTTATCCCTGAATTATTGTGGTTTGTATAATCCTTATTTTAAAGGTTATGGTTATCTCGATACTCTGCTCTGATACTATCTTATCACGCCCCAAAATTCAACACTTGAGTATGAAGATTCTGATCCTGAGTTCCCGAGTGTAAGCTTAAAAGAAGTGCACGTGTGTTTTCATTTAAATTCACATTCATTCTGTAAATAAATAATCAGAGTAACACATTTCAACTTAACAAATAATTAAAAAAAAAAGGTAGAGATAACAAATCCCAAAAATATTGGACTAATATGCAAAGATAAAATTCCAAACATAGTGTCAAACTATATGGGAATTATACAAATTACAATAAAAGCAGCATGGAAAATATAACTACTAAGCAGAAAGAAGTTAAAGATCTACCAGGGAGCCCCGAGCGCTCCACCAACGGGTCCTATTTCTAAGTCATCTGCATATGTCAAATAGAATGCATTAAATGCTAATATAATGAAGAAATATTCCCATGATTGTACTCGGGACATTTTAGTGATAAGAAAGTTCACAAAAAATAGATATTTCTGCATGTAATTCTCTTAATCATGTTACCTCTAATGTATAGATACTAAGCAAGTTACATAAGTTATCAACACAATCAAGCGCGGGTAATAATAACATAACAAAACAACCATTTCCTATCTAGTCTTTTTAGGTGCGTGAATGCTATAATGTGATGATTCATTATCCTCATAATCCAACACTCCCTCAATAAGCAACTTCAACGCTTATTTCACAGAATTTCACCATTCCTTCAACAAGTGACTACAACACCTTTCGCAAACTAGCTATCATAGGATATGCATGACTAGCTAAGTGATTATTAATACCAGTTCATATAATGGATTGATAAAGCTAAGATACTACCATTATATTACGAATCATTATCTGAATCACTTAGCTCGTTGTGGCACGTAGCTGCTCCTCACCAGTGTCCATTGATTCAAATTAAGGTATTACCTGTTATATCTCATAAATCAACAATTCTAAAGGTATGCCATTATGCCCGATAATATGTAAATCAACATGATAAGGGTCACTATCTAAATACTTAGTACGAATAATCAATTCAGAGTTACGTGCTTGTCACTTAAAACTAAATCAATATAAAAAGTGATTCGTCACCCGCTTCCATTCATGCTCAGGTTATTCGAACGGTACTTTGGTACGCAACCATTGCCCGAGTATTTGATGGGACGCTGTTCAAATAATAATTTATCACCTCCATTAATATTCATTGGTCATTATGCGGAGGCTCATTACCCCAATATATACTGACAACTCAAACACAATGTCCCATGCTGACATACTCAACTCATGAGTCTTTGTAATATCGTAATGCACTTATGGTTATGAGTAGACTTAAATCAATGGTAATAGTTGTATCTTAGATTTTATCGAATGTTATACAATCACCAAGTATAAGAATGATCGAGCAATGCATTAGACTAATGTAATCGACTACGGAAGACCTCAGGTAAACCAACATTGGGTGCAAGGCATATCATGTACTTCCAACTAGTGTCAATCTTCTGTGTTTAACTTCGATCAGCCATATAAGTATGAGATAGCCATCCAAAAGTGAGTCATCTGCTTATTTAAATAATATACGAATTTTGATCCACCATAACAACAATAAGATTTAACAACTATATAATTATAGTTACAAGAAAATTCAATACTACACCAGGATATATTAATTAAACACATGTATGAATTAGTACAATCCAACCAACACCAATATAATCCAACATATATCAACACATAACAATTGAACACATATACAATTCAATACAATTTAATCTACATCAACATAATTCAATCTATATCAACATTTCTTAACGTTCGATATCGCATAGTTCTAATATTATGAATTTCATATGGCTTAAGCATTTTATCAAGTATGTTATTGACTAAATAGCAAACAGAGACATTTAATAATATAAAATGCTAGGTAGAAGTTTGATAATAGATCTTCACCTTATAGTAAAAAAATTCTTGATTTGGATATAGTCATAACGTTGAAATTTTAATAAAAATGTTCCAACCCTAACTCACCAAAAATCTCATCGTTAGTAACTTAAATTCTAACCTAATTAGACCTTAATTAATAGTTAAGGGTTTTTCAAATTAATTCAAGCAAACCCCAACTTGATTCGATGAGTCAGGGCTTGAAATTGGGGTACAACTGCATCCACACATGGCCATGCCCAAATACGGCTCCCACAATAGCATGAGCCACTCCAAACTGACGAATGGAGGTCCAAGACCTGGTATACACAAAACCCTAATGTTAAGGTTTTTAATTTTTTAAAGAAATAAAAAGGGTTTTGAGGGAAAACATTGATTCCTATAGAAGCACCAAGAACCATGTGAGATTCATGCATTTTATTTAAAAAAAAATATCAGAAAATATGGTTCATTTCTTACCTACAATCATCAATGGAAGGGATTTGACGGAGGACTCGGTGGCTGTTAGGGCTTTGATCAAATGGAATTGGCAAGATGAGGTGTAAATGGCACAATATTTGGTATATCAATTTTATGGGAGGTTGTTTCCAATTATTTGGGCCCATTAGGAAGTGTACGGGTCAATATATGTCATAGGGTAGTTGGTTCTAGTGATAATCTGTATATGAATACAATTGATCCACCATTTGGATGCGTCGATTGATGGGTATGGTTAGAAGTCAATTTAACGGTAACAGATCATTAATTGGGGTAAAAATTATATGATTAAGTGCACGATATTAACTCAGATTGGTGCCCTAAATTTGGTCATGATTTAACAGTCCGAAAGCCACAATTTGGGCAAAGAGTGAAGAAACTTTTTAATCTTAAGTTCATTATATTTCTTAAGGCTTTTACGCATCCGTTGCGCTTGACTCGCAAGCCTAAGTTGAACGATTTTATATGCGATCTCGACTCAATGCTCAAAATAGATATCAAGCCCGCTAGGATGAATGTCTTTATATAGTTTTATGTTTAGCGGTTCATTAACGAGCGGTCTAGAGCTAATTTGGTTATTTTGGGTATTTTAAAAATAAAATAATTTACGAGATTTATCGTGTGTGATTGACTAGGCTTGAATTACCTAAGGCGACGTGAGCCATTCGTAATAGTAAAAATGATAATTTTGTCCTAATTGCCTTAAATCGTTGATTTGAAAATCATAAGATACTTTGGTCAATTTAATTTATGTGCATGGGATGATTCAAATTTAATCAATCAATTATCTTAGCTTTAGGTAGACCGTCATTAATTTTTTGTTATCTTGATTAATCGGCGGTAGGTCGATTAGATTTGGGCCCTAGATGAATAGATCACAAGGTACACTCAAGGTTTAAATGATCGGATGAATTTGATAGCTTCCCAAGGGTATGTAATCAAATTTTTACGGTTCGATTTATCTTTAGAGGCTTTGTTTGAAGTTTTATTAAGGTTTGATATTTAGAGATATGCTTTCATGCGTAAGTTTTTAGGATTTTTAAGTGTGGATGGGCATATTCATCCATATTTATTTAAGGTCTCAATATTAATGCTCGAGGATTTTTGGTTCTAGGTTGGCAAAAACCTAGGGCGTTACATGTATAATGATGAACTGCTATTTATTGTGAATTGTATATATGGAAAAGAATATCATTATATGTATAGATAAATTATTTCATTTCGTACGAAGAGATGTATATGATCATTTCGTATGTTAATGCATTATGCATTGAGCATGCATTACATAGTGCTCCTATGCTGATTCCTAGAGGCCTGCTTTAGATGACCGCATGCACACCTCGTGCTTGGGTTCATGGGGGCTTTCCCTATATGGTTTACTAGTAGAATTGTTACCAGATGCCTACTTGTGGACATTGGAGGGTGGATTTCTCGGGAGACGAGAGATCGACTCTCTTTTCAACTGGTTGCCTCGCTCAAGAGCTTTCGTTTGGGGGTAAAATGGTATTATATTTGACAAAAGTTGCCACCAACCAATTATTACGATCTTACAGTCAGTTAGACCCTTTAGAAATGCTTAGGATTGAGAGCCTGAAGATCCTTAACCTTAAGACTCGTGAGTATGTGTAACATCTCGAAAAAATCTGTACGAAGACCCGAGTACCATCTCAGGTAGAAATCACTAAGGACCAAATCTTTTAGAAATTAGACGAAAATTAATTAAGTGCTAAACTGAATTAAATGCTAGATTAGCTTGAACAACTTTTTATATGATTTATAAGACCTAAAACTAGTAGAATCGCTAACGCTGCATTGCCTAAAAACCTAGGATCAACCTCTAAACCCAGTTGTCCTTGGGAGCACATTGAAACTCCGTATCGGACCTGGACCGCACGTCAAAAGTTCGATGACTACGGAACTATACGATTACGACCGCCTTTCTGGACTTGACAACCATCTCGAAAATCAAGTCGTAATAGTATCCAGAAACGTATAACTTGAGCCCGGAGCGAAGTGTGTGAAAAATGTGAATATTTTTAGTAAATGAACTCAGATTTAAGTGAATTGGACTGTTCACTTGCAGGCCAAATTTAAGGCTTTAGACCGTCAGAATCTAACTCAGGTACACTCTCGGATTAGGAAAATTTCCATACACAGGTCAGTGTACTTGTGGCCCTGATTGAGTGACAATGACCGTTGAACTGAAACTGGTCCTCCACGGTCGATCTCCAAACCTGATCGGACTGAAAACTTAACCTGGCATAGATCCATTGTCAAGGAATTTTTCTTGTAACGTATGCAGAAAATGGGCCTCCAGATGAGCTCCATTGGCCTGAAACAGCCAACTTTTGGCTATAATCTAAGTATATCATGGCCCTGGGGCCATTGAGGTCAGTTCTGAGCCTATATAAAGACCTAAACCTACCCTCTCTCATTCCACACGAATTTCAAACCTAGGAGAGAGAAGAGAGAAGAAAGAGAAGAGAAGAGGAGGAAAAGAGAGAGAGAGAGAGATTGTTCCTGGGATTCGATCCCACCACTCCACGTGCCGAATCACCGCTCCTGTGTCGCTATACTAGTGATTCCGATTCCATTTTTAGGTAAGAAATCCTAACCTGTTTTAGGGATTCAAATATAGCAGATGGTGGAATAGCTAACCTATTTCATGCTATAGGTTGTCGTTGTGCTGTAGACAAAGACTTAGTGTATAAACTGAGTTCGTTACAAGTTTACCGGTGAAAGGTGCGGACTATAAATGTTTAGGTTATAGTTTTCAAGGCCTTTAATGTTAGTTAATGATTTATGACTGACTTGATTGTTGTCACATGCACTTAGATGCGATGTTTTCCCCATATTACACATATATATGAACTATGTTGAATATAATGCATTCCATGTGTTTGTTGAAATGTTTGAATGAAATCATTTTCATGATTTGTACCTTGCATGAATATTAATCATGAATACATGTTTGTTGTATGTATAACAACTCCTTTGCGAAAGGATTTGCTATAATATAAGCTATAACTAAATTAGGGTATGTACATAGTAATGTGTAGGTTAAGTGTTTGATAAAATGCCTGAATGAGTATTTGTTTGTTGAATTGTAATTATTAAGGGTGTTGAGATAGAATTCTCAACTGCCTTATCTACGTGTATAAATTCGTTCATGTAACCTATCTTACTACTACATGATTTATGAATGAAATGCCTATGTATGATAACATGTACTCTATGTGTTTGTGAAAATGCTTATATGAGATTTATATTTAAATTGGTTGTTACATGTTGTCTTTAATTTACACATATGAATCTTATCATATTTGAAGTGTGATTGGGACTACTGCATAGTCTAGGCAATTGGAAAAGTTTCTCAAGTAGGGGCCGAGGTCGTTTCGCTACACAAGACATATTTGAGGAATCCGAGTCGTACACTGATTACCGACAGTGGTTAGGCCACGCGGAATGCTTACGCACTCCATGTCGATTAATTCAACGTACGCTCGTACCAGTCAAGCTTGTCAAGTAACCCGACTGGCCCCATTGTATGTTCACCATGTATGGACGCTACTGCTTGAATCTAAGGTACTAACTTACCAGAGGAAAGCCCGTTTAACCTTGGTACCATGATCCGCTAAGACTCATGGGCCGGGCATGGTGGTATGGGACACCGTGGTCGAGCTGTCGGCCTATGCTGGGGCGATAAGCCTCCTCGTAGTGACCAGTGAGCAACCCAACCTCGTGAGCCGAATACGGTGGTATGAGACACTGTATTCGAGCTGTCAGCCTACAATCAGGTGACGAGCCTCTCGTAGTGACATCGAGTATGCACGAGGACTACGCTAAGGTGACGAGCCTTTCTGTAGTGACCTCGAGTATAAAATAGGCCTACCCTGGCGCAGCCTGACTGTGGTCCCTAGAGCTGTACACGAGCAGGCAAAGCTCGGGTACTCGATCGACTCGACTCGGAATGCTCGACTCGATGCTCGACTCGGCTGAGTTAGAGCCGAGTACGAGCAGTTTTTTACTACTCGTTTTGAGTTCGAGTAGAGTACGAGCAAAGGAGTACTCGACTCGTTACTCGACTCGTTGCTCGACTCGTTACTCGACTCGTTACTTGACTCGTTACTCGACTCATTACTCGACTCGTTACTCGATCAGGGCCATATATAACTCTAAATCCCTAATCCCGGTCGCTTTCAGCTTTCACGCCCTCCTGCCCAAATCGAAAAAAAACCCTTCCTTTCCTTCCTCCTCCCATCGGCCAGCGCCCGCCGCCCGTTCGGCCATTCCTATTTCCCTCTCTCTCTCTCTCCTTTCATTCCCCTGTCTGGCACGCCATCTTCTTCTTCTTTTCTCTCTCTCTCTCTCTCTCTCTCTCTCCCTGGAGCTTGTCCTTGTCCGCACTCCGCATGGCCTCGTCGGTCGTCACCGGTCACCGGCTCACCCACTCCTACCACCTGCCCGCGGCTCGTCCCTACCCTACCCGGTGCCCCAATGTCCCTCGCTGCTGCTCGTCCGGTCGTCCACGGGCTCGCCCGATGCGGCGACGCCCCGCGTCCGTCATGACTCGTCCCACCCCCCGCCCTGCCCCCCCCCGTCCGTCCATCAGGTAAGAATTTTGTTTTGAATATGTTGCTTTCCAAAGTTGATTTTGATGGATTACATAATCTATGTGTTGGGGGGCCCACCATTTTGTGTCCGGTGCCCCTGTCCGTCCGCAGATTTTCTTGTGTTGGGCCCACCATTTTCTGTCCGGTGCCCATGTCCATCCACAGCTCGTCCCACCATTTTTAATTGGATGGTAAATAAGCACTAGGGAAACAAGTGCGCCCTGATAAGCTTTCAATGGTAGGATGGTTAATCAGCACTGTTTCTTACCTTGATGTTTATTTGCCTTCTAGCCTAATTATAATGTAACATAGACCTGGATCTGGGAAAATACAAATATCAAATCAACTTGATCAAAAGCTTCAACGGCTTCAAGAAGTTTTCAACGGTGGTAGTTTAATCATCATTGTGTGGCCTACTTGATCCTCGGATCTGCCTTATTTTTAGGCCTTCATACTAAAATAATACGTCAAAATGGAAGGACGGTGTGGATAAAATCTATACACAAAAGTTGCCCCTCATAGCCCCCTGCGTGCTTGATCTCGGGATGATCGGATGGGGGTTCTCACCCAATCCGCGTCCCCAATGCCTCTCGTATTAAGATGTCGGTTAAAAAATAATCCCGAACGAAACCATTGATACAGTGATCCACACCTCACGTTAAAAAATAAGAATGGTTAAACTCTCAGGTGGGCCAAAGAAGAAACATTATACCAAAAAAATATAAATTCACGTGTTATGGTCTACCTGAGTTTTAGAGTATGGTAATATTTAATTAATGCTTTATTCTTAGTGATACAGATCAGATTAATGGATTGGATGGCATATAAACACTACGTTGCTTCCTACACAAAACAGATGGTGTGCGTTCCACCTCAACCCTTGACGAGGTGTTGAAACTCATAAAAGTCATTTCAATTTATTTACTTCTAAATTATGCTAAAAGACGTCATTTACAAGCTAATTTACTTTCATTTTATTTCCATCTGCATGAATTTATTTATACCTGAAAATAGTTAAAATAACATTTACTTTTATTTATCCACAATTTACTCCATTTACCTTTGTTCACTTCCATCCAAACTATCCTAAAAACTTTTTGAGCCACAATAATTTTGGATTAAATTGATATTAGTGCTTTCGATTCCTTTAATTCATTTATTGTTTGATTGTTATCTTTTATTATTATTTGTATTGTTCTAGTTGTAGTATAAGATAATCAGTTGCCCATTTGAGGATTTCTATGTTGTCAGACATAGATTCAAATGTTTCTTGGATGCATAGAAATTGCTCAAATTGTCCCTTTTTGACATTCGGGTTAGATTAGATAGATTGTAATGTCTTCATTTATTCCAATTTAAATGCATATGCCTGTTTCGGTTTCGTCTCTCCTTTTTCTCTCTCGATATATTTCATGTATTTATTTCCGTCACAAATGTCCACACTTTGTGTTGATGATTGACATGGGAATCAAATACAAGATTAATATATTCTCGAGAGATAAGGGAGATGTCTTTAATTTTTTAGTAGCATTTAAATTGGAAAATGAAGCATTACAATCCATCTAACTTTGAATGGGTGACTGATTTAGACAGTTAAGTAATTATGCTCGTCTAGCGGTCTAGCCATCTAGACCCTAGGTATAGCCGTATAGCCGTATAACATATCGAGAACTTTATTTTATAGATGGCTAGTCAAGACGAAAGCCCAAATACCTCTCGGAATGGGTGCATCGGCCACATCTCCTCTAATAGTAGAGGGAGACACGACACGCCAACCGAATGCAAAGGGAAGAAGAAGAGATCGAGCAGGTGTGGGATGATTTCAAGATGTGACAAGCTTAACGGTGTACGAAGATAAAGTGTAATAACCGCAAAGGGTTATTCAAAGAAGATTCCAGGAGGATCTACGACACATCTAATTAGACATTTGAAGACGTGTCCTAAGAAAGCAAAACTCCCTCCTCCTGGCCAACAGACACTGTCATTTACGAAGTCAGAAGGGGACGACTCCCAAGGCGTAGTGTCCACTCATAAGTTTGACAAGGAGAAGCTGAATGAGTTGTTTGCTAGATTAGTGATTTTGGAAGAAAAATATTTCAGAATGATTGAAAGTAAAGGGTTTAGGGCTTTCTGTCAATTCCTTAACCCTCGGGCCGAGAATGTCTCCCACGTCACAATGCAGAGAGAAAGCATGAAGATGTACGCAAAGGAGAAGATGAAACTGAAAGAAGTTTTAGCTTCAGTGACCAAAATAGCTTTGACTTCTGATTTATGGACGGCGTCCAATCAAAGAAAAGGATACATTTCATTAACCGCTCACTATGTTGATAAGGATTGAAAACTATGCAAGAGAATTTTAAACTTCAAACACCTTCCTCCTCCACATACTGGTTTACTTATTTCAATTGCATCTACAGTTGTCTAGAAGGCTGGGGCATTGAGAAGAAAATTTCAAAGAATAACTTTAGACAATGCTTGAAAGAAATGACAAGTCATTTCATGCTTACGTAACCAATTCAGGGACTACAGAAATTTATTTTTGAAGGAAAAATATTTTAGGTTAGATGTTGTGCCCATATTGTAAATTTGATTGTACAAGAAGGGTCAAAGCAATCGATGACACTATAGAGAACATAAGAGAAAGTGTGAAATATATAAGGGGTCGCCATCGAGATCGAGTGTATGGAATGACATCATCCAACGTTTGAATGTGCCATCTAAAAACGTTGAAGTTGGATGTCTCATACACGTTGGAACTCGACCTATGAAATGTTAGATGCAAAGAATGGAATTACAACTTGCATTTCCTGAATATGCGCGCGTGATAGAACGTATTCTTGGTTGCCGAGCACACAGATGATTGGGCCAAAGCACAACAAGTTCACACATTTCTCCAAGTTTTCTACGATTGCACGAAGATTTTTTCTGGGAATCAGTATCCAACCGCGAATCTGTTTCTTTCGTCTCTTTGGAGGATTAAGGATGCTCTGCGAAAAAATGTCAGTGCGGGTCCAGATTTCATACGGCAGATGACAGTTGGTATGAAGACGAAGTTCGATAAATACTAGGATGAATGTCATCTATTGATGTCCTTGGCAGTTGTTCTTGATCCCCGTTGTAATATGGGATTGGTTAGCTTTATTTTCATGAAGCTTTATACTACTGAAAGAGCTGACAGAGAGAGACGTCTAAGGTTCGTGAAGCCCTTGAAGATCTGTATAAATCGTATGTTAATACTTTACCTGCAATGGCAATGTGTGTTGAAGAAAGTAGAGATGCGGATATTTCTGTACCTGGTAATCTGGATGTGCTAAATGAATACATATCATATTTGGCACAAGCACGAATGGGAGTTGATACTAAGGAATCAGAGTTAGAAATGTACCTCAAGGAGCCAATCGTAGTGCGAGCTGAATTTGATGTGTTGGAATGGTGGAAGATGAGGGTTAGTGAATCAAAATACCCTACATTATCTGTGATGGCACGGGACATTTTATCAATACCAGTTTCAACAGTGGCATCAGAATCCGCATTCAGCACAGGGAGCAGGGTTGTGAGCAAGTATCGAAGTTCACTTTCGCCAAACACAGTTGAAGCGTTAATTTGTACGCAAGATTGGTTGCGCCCGATATGGGGAGGAGATATGAATGATGATGATGAAGAAGAGGAGATTGAGATTCATGACGCGTCTCTACCTGCAGATCAGTAATTATTTTCGGTTTTTCAAATTTTTTTGGCTGAATGTTGAATGATCTGTAATATTATTTCACTGCAACTGCAAGCACGAAAGTGTTGGTCCTTTTGGAATGTGGTTTGGAAGACTTTGAATCATTGATATTTATTTACATATGCCTGTTCATTTGCTTTTATTTTTGAATTTTGATACATTTATATTGCTTTCTTTTGTTGTTATATCAAGTTCAATTTATTTATTAATATTCTTATTTTTTTATTAAAAATTGAATGTAGATATGTCGTCATCTGAGCCATCGTCAAACATTTGGGACTATGCTTCCCTAGTTGAATCACCGCCACGGTCTGGAAAAACAAAGATTAAGTGTGGTTTGTGTGGCGCAAAGTTTGTGCACAAGACTAATCGCTTTCGCCTACACTTGTCATGTCGATGTGGTGATGCAAAACCATGCCCCAATGCCCCTAAGGATGTCCAAATTCTTTTCGAGCCCCATTAGATTCAATAGAAAGCCTTCCACTCCATCCAAACCTTCGCTTCGGATCTGGTACACAAATGACATCCACAAAGATGCAGAGGAGGAAGCCGATTAAAAGCTTTGGAGGAAGAACAATTCCAAATCGCCATAAAACGCAAAGATGGAAGATGCTTCTAGACTTCAACTATATTCGAGTCAAAGACAACACGATGTTGAAGCAGGGTCAAGTTACTCGTCGAGTACGACAAACAAGAAGAAGAAAAAGAGTAACAAATTGAAATTCTAACTCATCTCGGTGAATTTTATAGGGCATTGGGTACTACATACAATTCTTCACATAAAGCAAGTTTGAAAAATCTAGTTGAAAGTGTAGAAGAGCACGAATGAAAAATCTCTTCGCCTTTCCGACTCGGAGGAAGTGAATCAATTTATATGAAAAATAGATAGCGATTCCGATGGATCGATGACAATACAGAACAACAGAAGACACTCATCTTATAGAGGTTATTAGTTATAAATTGTCGTTTTGAACAATGTAATGTAATTATGTAAATACGTTAATGTAATTATGTAACAATGTAATGTAATTATGTGCATTTTATATATTTTATTGTTTCGTTTAACTTCGAATTCTAATTGACAATCGAATTGAAATTCAAATTAATTTCAATTTATAACTTGAACTTGGCTCAAAGCTCGAACTCGTTACTCGAAAACCCTACTCGAATGGGCTCAAATTCGAGACTGGACTCGAACTCGCCTCAAAACGGCACTCGGTACTCAACTCGTGTGCTCGTACTTTCGACTCGACTTGAAAACTTGCACTCGGTACTCAACTCGTGTGCTCGTACTCGAACTCGCCTCAAAACTGGGACTCGACTCGACTCGTTTACTACTCGTACTCGACTCGTACTCGGGCGAGTAGAGTACGTTAGTCATGCTACTCGGCCGAGTAGAGCCCGAGTACGAGCAGCGGTCGGTCGTTAAGAGTCGAGTACGAGTAGGGCGATACTCGACTCGACTCGACTCGTGTACAGCTCTAGTGGTCCCCAGTCGAGTTGGTGACGAGCCTTCAAAAATAGATTGTCAGTTGCTATGGCGCTGGTGGTGTGACCTCGAGTATTATTTAAGTCTACGCCGAGTTGACGAGCCTCCCGTAGCGACCTATAGTGTAAACTCGCAAACTTGCTTATCGTATGTGATTAACTAGGATTAGAGACCCTAGATGGATTATCGTTGGGGTAAATGATATAAAGGGAGGTACCTTAGCTTCCCGAACACTTTGTTTGAATAAATCTAAATAAGAATTTGGCTAACACGATCATGCACTCCATTGCATGTGCTTTGGCGAGAAAGTGCACGTTTAGGGAGGTTGTTATGCGCGATCGTGAGATGATGTCGCTGAGGGAGTGTAGGAGAGGGCATGCATCATTATCGCATACCATCCTTGCATTAACAAGAGCACTTAGGATATGATTGTTGTACTGCTTGATTGAATTGACAACATGTTAACCTTTGCCTTATAGCTCCACTGAGTTGATCACTCACTCCCACTCTGGGACAGTATTTTAAAACACCAACCAGACTCTGGTTTAGTTGCAGATGATGGCAATGCTTATGAGGCGGAGCCTGATTTTTATGATGACGAGAAAGAGTTCTCCTACATGCAACT
This sequence comes from Magnolia changhungtana, assembly GCA_030180095.1. Taxonomy (NCBI): domain Eukaryota; kingdom Viridiplantae; phylum Streptophyta; class Magnoliopsida; order Magnoliales; family Magnoliaceae; genus Magnolia; species Magnolia changhungtana. The sequence continues at coordinate 3,735,203 of JASAUF010000115.1, read as the reverse complement.
CTCTGACGGGTCTATGTAGATCTGGAGTTGCACCATATGAGCTACAAGGATCTGGACTAGATGACGTCACACTTTATTTTGTAAATGTTTAGAGTTATACATGTAAATGTTTAACCTGGTGACTTTCATACTCTGGGGATGTACAATCACTTATATGCTTTATATACTATCACAGTCTTCCACTTGCGTAATTTAACTGTCTCTGGGGTATGATATGTTGATTTGGTATAATCTCACTCATGTTTAATGCACTAATACAGACAACATTTAATCATCATTATCTATGTTACATAAGTAGTGCGTTGGAACTTGGGAGTTAAGCTTCTGCTCGACCCCCCGATTTTCAGGGCGTTACAGTTTGTATTTTAGAGATTCTGAGTAAGGGACTGTGGTTACATAGAGAGAACGTATTAGGCACCATCTAGTTCTCGCGTATAGAAGATGTAATTTAATGCGATGACAATGGTGATTGATTGATCTAAATTTCTGATGGGCAGGATCCAATTATATCAGCAAGCAGCAGAGCATATGTTTGAAACGATCGAGTACAGGGTGAACAATAGTTTCACAAAGCTAGATCGAGTGGATCAAATTAGGTGACTCAGGAGACTTGGACTTTGGCTAGGCTATGCTAGACTAGGGATTTCTCTCTCACTCTCCTTAGTAGAGGGATGGCTAGATGGCTAAGGCCTTAAGGGATGAGGATAAATGCTTGATCATTCCTGAATGCTTTGAATGTAGTGAGTGTTTTTGGATGCTTGAAATGAGAAGGGGATGAAGCTATTTATAGCCTCCAAACCTGATTTTCTGGTAATTGTTAGTAATCCTAGAGGCAAAAGGTGGTTGAAGGGTTATGATTGGAGATTTCCACATAGCATCATTTTATGGGTTGGATGAGGTGGTCAGAAGTTAATTTTGGATAAGGAGATATGCATTGGAGTAAATACACCTTAACCGTACACTTAGGGTTTAAAAAGGGAGTGATTCCACATGCTTAAGAGATGCTACCCCAAAGAGGGGGAGTGCCACATGGCCGACAACAAGCTAGTTGCCACCAGTCTTCACTCGGACTCCCTGCTTTGGCAGGCAATCTCCTTCAAGCGTGTGGAGGCTCTGCTGTGAATATTGCTACTTTGAGGTTTTGCATATTTCTTCGATTGAGCTTGCTTTCGGTCTTAGTTTTGGTCTTAACTAGGCGAGTTGGCTGGGTTGTTGGATTGGGTAGTCTGATCGGGTGAGTTGACTCACTGAGCTGACTCATGGCTATAGGTTTTTAAGTTCTTACAGTTTAAGATTAGGCTGAATGGGTTGAGTAGGTTAATTTGATTGGGTTTAGGGTTTAAGATTAGGGTTCCTAAGGTTTAAGGTTTAGGATCAATTCAAACTCAATAAACTTATTAACTTAGGGTGGGGTGTCTACACTATTATTAGTAGAAGCCTACTCAATGAATAGATGAGAGCCTTGACTATGCCTACCTGATATGGTAGAAGCCTGGTACATGCAGATGCGGGTTGATGGATATCCAACCCAAGTAAGTGGACGATTATCCCACTTGACAAGCATTTCATGACATTTCTACATTTATACTCGTACCGGCATATATGTAATTGAATAATGTTTGTACTATCATACTTGTGCTACGTATGAACCTTGATGGGTCCATTCACTATCTTGGCCATCTAACATTCATTGAATGACAACCGAATAAAGGTAATTAATCAAGATGGAAAATTTGAATCAAGTATCAAAGAATGAAGCCCAAATAGCGGATAACACCCGAGTTCAGTGGCCGTATTTATCAAATGATGAAGTAACTGCATTGAACTAATAGATTATTAAAATGAATTACTGTTTAGGAGATTATATATCTCTATAATAGTCATTGACAATTTTGCTTTACTATGATACTTGTTTATAGACATTAATATGAATTACTGTTTAGGAGATTATGATCTATAGCATGTGTGGATGTATGAATGTTAAACTGTGGTGTGAACTTAGAATGCATTTAACTATGCCTCTAAGCAATTATATTATGGGTCAGTTTTTGTACACTTAGTGTACGAGTCATGAATTGTAACTCGGGTCTAAGAGTATACATTTTGTATCCGAATTGTGGGGTGTGGTGAAATAACAATCTAACCAACTAACGTATGGATTGGTCATTCATTGGAGAGCCACGTAGATGAGACATACTAGTTGATGTGGTTGTCATATCTACATTGCATCATTCGTTGATTATATATCTTAAATTTACAAGCAAATTTTTAGTGTTCTTAACTTAATATATATTCCTCAATATGCACAATTTTTACTTTTGAAAAACTTACATAAGGTTTTACTTATTGGGCTTCACAACTCGCCTTATTGGGATTTTAAACTCAAGAACAATAATCTGGTTGAGAACGGTCAAAAGTGGAACAATGTTTATTTAATTAATTTTCTTGAAAATTTGAATAATATTGCAACAGGTTTAAGATTGGGAATGTAACAAATAGATATTATCATAGTTTTTCTTTATTATGTATTTGTAATATATGTTTTCATTGGTACATTTAAATTGGGACCGGGAATCTTAAATATTTTGAGTCATGCCATCAGGTGTGGTGTCAGGGTCAATCTTAAATATTTTGAGTCATGCCATCAGGTGTGGTGTCAGGGTCTAGTGTAACCAAGTGTCGAATTTCGAAGTGTGACATCCTTCCAATAGTGCCTTTCTTTGTACATATTCTTCTAATTCTTTATGTTTTTTTAAGATAAACTTTTCAATAACCAACATGAGCTCGAAAAAAAATTAGGATTGTAGATGAGTTTGTATTATGTTTTTTTTTTTTTGCCGCTTGAAAACTATCTCATTAAAATAGATTTTTAGGATATAGGGTTAATTTTTTGACGAAAATACTTCTATTTGTTAGGTAAAACAGTTAAAAAAAGCATGGATATTTTCATCTTTCTAAATTCGTCACTACAAACAATATTCTAGTCTCATAATTTAAATTTTCTCGAGTCGAATGAAAAAAGTAGGTAGTACGTCAGGTCTATACTAAAAAAACGTAATCTGAGCATGGCTTAGTTTTAGTGGGATTGGAAATATTCCGTACAATTCCAATGTTTGGCAAAGCATGGAATTAATTGGGTCCAGTGCCAATTTCACTCAATGCTATGTGTAGGTATTTTCTATATCCACACTTTTCTTTTTTATTTTTAGATTCGATTCGTCCGTCCAAACAATATTCTAGTCTTACAATTTAATTTTTTTCGGATCCAATGAAAAAAGTAGGTAGCACGTCGGGTCTATACTAAAAAAAGTTCCCTGAGCACGGCCAATTCCTTGTTGAGATTTAGATAATTACTTAAATTCATTATTAAATCATCTCATGAATCTAGCATCAAGATTGCGTGATCCAAATCATTCATCTGTATCTTCCCACAAGGTTACAAACAACAGTAAAGATAATACTCGACCTGACAATCTTAACCTTCCATTTTGTTACGTAGAAATAGACGGTTAAGAAGAGAAACAAACCAACGGTTCATATTTAAATAAAAAAGTTCCTAATATTAGTCGCTGGCATCTCCCGCTCTTACAAAAATTTAGTACATGCGCTCCATCTACGGTGGGAAATAACAGACAAATGGTCTGGATTAAAAAAACGAGTGGGACCCACTTCTCTGGACCGAAACCTGCGTAGACTGCGTACGGACGCCGGCCACGCATGGAATTCATTTTCAGGACAAGATAATGGCATTATAGTCATTTCATGAAAATTCAATTGGAAAACTTTACTACTCTCGCGGAGTGTGGCGGGTGATACACAGGCACTGAGAATTTGTACACGTGGCACAGAACTAGTTCAAATCAAAGCGTCTAAATATATGGATCCCAGTTTAGATTTATCATAAATGAAAAATATGAAACTAATTTAATTATCTAACTATCGGATTGGTGGACATTTTCTGGACGGTTGAGATAAAAATATCTAATGTTACTGTTTCAGCAAACAAGTGTCCATCAATCAGAGGAAAGGACCACCCAATGAATCTGATTTTGAGAGTGTCCACTTCAAATAATCCATCCAGTTTAATTTGAGTTAAATGTATGATACGTGTACAATTTCTGAGTGCCAGAGTATCAAGCATCTTACGCTCCCAGAGTATTAAATAACACCCCAAATTTCAAACATACATTATTCATGTTCTCAACGGCTCTTGTCGGCAAAAGAAAATCCCTTTTCCCTCTTTTCTCCGTTTTGAAATTCTCTCAGCTCTCTCTCCTTCTCTCTTATCCTACGCTCTCTCTCTCTCTCTCTCTCTCTCTCTCTCTCTCTCTCTCTCTCTCCTTCTCTCTTATCCTACGCGCTCTCTCTCTCTCTCTCTCTCTCTCTCTCTCTCTCTCTCTCTTATCCTACGCGCTCTCTCTCTCTCTCTCTCTCTCTACCCGTTTTGAAATTCAACCCGATCGATGTCTCTCCTCCTTCCAAGATCCGTTTCTGATCACCTGAAGATGAATCCGCTCCGTCGAAAATCGAAGCGCGGAAGAGAAAACACGGCTCCGCCGGATCCGAACGTGCTGTGCGATCGTCCGGTCTCGCCTTCTGTTCCTAAAAAACTGACTGCGCCAGCAGCGAATTTGCAGAAAGTTGGGTCTGGATCCGACGGTCAGGATCATAGATCGGTGGCATTGGAAGATTCCTCCGTCAAGGTATCTTGATTTTGTTCCTGTGCTGAAACCCTTAATTTCTGAATTGTTTCAAAATTGGATTTTGATTTTGGTATGAAATTGGAGAGTTATTGTATAATGCTAGACATAATGAAAAAAAAAAAACGTTTTTTTTCTTTCAAGCCAGAAAGTGTACAAGTGGGACCCACATTTTGATGATCCAGATCGTTCATCTGGTGGGACCCGCAATGGATGAGGCCGTGCCCCCAGAAATCTCCTCCATCAGATAAGTTTTAACTGATCATTTGGTGGTATACAAATTTGATGGTTTCACCAATGTTTGGCGTCCATCAATTGTACATAGGGCTGAAAGTCGGGCAGGTTGGGTTGGGTTGGTGCTCAACCCTAGCCCAACCCAAGGTTCCTATACCTTAACCCTAACCCAACCCAACCCAACCCAACCTCGGGTTGGAAATTCTCAACCCAAGCCGAACCCCAGCGGACTTGGTCGGGTTGACCGGTTTGGTCGGGTGGATACATGCTAATATTTTCATTATTACATTAGTTTATTATATTTCAATGCACAACTTATTTTTTGTACCTATGGTTTTATTAATTATATATGTAGTGATTTATCATAAAGAACTTCATTTTTTTTCTAAACAAACAAGCTAAAATATAGGACAACTACTCCTTTAAAAGTCGTGTTGTGTAGCATGCAATCTATTTGGGAGAGAGAAATCTGGCATATATTGGTAGCTTGAGTCATCGCAAATGGTGTGGACCAATGAGACCCGACGATACTGGAATTTCATGTGCCTTCAAGATAGACAATCCACACTCAATTATAATTTATAAGTAATTTATATATATCAATCGGGTTCGGGTTGGGTCGGGCAACCCGAGACCTCAACCCAAGCCCAACCCAAGTTTTATCGGGTTGGTGTTTATATAGCCCAAGCTCAAGACCAAACCCTATACATCCTGCCCGAGGCCAACCCAATGTCAGGTCGGTTGTAGGTCGGTCGGGTTGAACCCGCCCGACTTTCAGCCCTCATTGTACATGTGATATTTTCCAATGGAGGAGATAATAGGGGCTTGATCCAGTCTTGACCCACTAGACCAGTGGCATGGATCATAAAAAGCTGAACCTTCTTGTATAGTTGCTCTGCTTAGTTTGATCAGGTATCATATGTGTTTGTTGAAATTCAAACTCTAAATTCTATATAATTTGATCGAATGCAATTACTGGTGGTTTTGTTTGGCCCCACATCCCATACAGATGGAGCCCGCCTTTTAGTGATCTAGACCATTGTGGAAATTCTGCTCAGAATTCCCCATCAAATCCTAGTAATCCAAATAGGTGGTTAGAAAATGTTGCCAGCAGTCCATATGCTATGGGAAAATTCAGCCTATCAGATGGCTCGGATTGTTTGATGAACTGGGTTATGTAGTCCATCAGCCGTCTAGGGTGGACCTGACCAGGTGACTAACCTGGATCACTATGATGTTTCCCAGCTTCAGCGGATGCTGGTCCAGTTGCAAAAAGTGGTAATTCAGTAACCATGTCCTTGAACATTTTGATTTTAATCAGTGTTTCCATTACGTTTTGTTAATAGATTGTTGCAAGGATCCGACCTGTTAGTGGTCTGGAGAGAGGATCGGATCGGATCGTTCGGAAGCTTTCCTCGAATTCGTTGTCTGTTGAAGACCGGATATTTACTTTTAATTCTGTAGTTGATTCGGATTCTACTCAGGTTCGGAGCTCAGATCATGCACAGTCACTTAAAGTTCTGCATTAAGCTTTATAAAAATTTAGGCTATATTTGAATTGGAATTTGAATTTGTTTATGGATTCTTTACTGGCAGGAAGATGTTTTTCAGTTGGTTGGCATCCCATTGGTAAAGAACTCTTTGGCTGGTTTTAACACTTCCATACTGTCATATGGACAGGTATGGGTTGATAATGTGCATGCCTGCAAATGCTTGTGTCTTGTATTCTTTACAATCTTTCTATATGATTGAAAAATTTATGTTAATGCAACTTTGTGCAATCTGTTTCAAGACGGGAAGTGGGAAGACTCATACAATGTGGGGCCCACCAAGCGCCATGGTGGAAGGGAACTACTCCCCAAGAAGCAACCAGGGAATTGTCCCTCGCATCTTCCATATGCTGTTTTCAGAGATTCAGAAAGTAAGTACCATTTCCTTGTTTCCCGTGTTTAAAAACTCATTGATTGAGTTGGAACTCGGCCAACCTGACTTGCTTGTTGGTCCAGGCTCTGAGTTTTGAATTCAAACTATGATTTCTAGAGAACCATCAAAATCTTCTTGAAAATTTAGGCACTGAATCTGAATCTTACGACACGGGTTTTTTGAAGAGGGAAATAGTCTTATGATTGGTTGGTCTGATTTTCATTCAGGAAAAAGAGAATTCAGATGAGGGACAAATAAACTACCAATGTCGCTGTTCATTTCTTGAGGTATGCTTTTGCTTTGTAGATCAAATTGTCAGAGGTTCGTATGGTTCTCGACCTTGCTATTTATGTGCTGTTTTCTGTGACAGATATACAAGGAACAGATTACTGATTTACTGGATCCAACACAACGAAATCTTCAGGTAGAGAGTTTTGAGTCCTTTGTTATTTCTTGATTTCTTTGAGTCCATTCAGTCACACAACTAAAATTTCTGTTTCTGTTGACATTGGATTCACTTATGACGTTGGATTCACTTAATTGATTCCAGATAAGAGACGATGCCAAGAATGGCTTCTATGTCGAGAATCTGAGTGAGGAATATGTGACTTCCTTTGAGGATGTAACTCAGATCTTAATTAAGGTAAGGTTATGCCATTTCACAGTTTTGGCTACCTCTGCAATGGCCAAGACTAGATAGTTCATGTTGGGTGAACTGCACCATGGAAAATCATTATGTTCTGTTTCCTCCCATGATTGGATGCTGAGAGTTTTTGGATACAAATCACTTGCTTTTCTCATGGGTACAGAGTTAATTTCCCATCATTTTTCCACAATCTATTTCATGCATGGCTGTATATAAAGAAATTGTAAATTCTTCTATGGTGATTAATTAACTTTTGCAGCATGTGTTCAATGTCTAACGCGACTGACTCTGATATTCTTGTATTGGTTAATGTAGATAATAGAATAAAAGCTTTTGGGAGCAGATTCTGTGCCTCTGGAGGCATGTCATTTTCCATGCCTCCATGTCATTTCGAACACCTGGCACACATGAATGGGATCCTAACTTTCAATTTCATAACTTTAAAAGTGAATAGGGCACAGCCGAAAAATTGCATAATTCAGCGACAGGCCAACAGCTTGCATTAATTGAGGAAAGGCCCATGTAATAGATGGTTATCATGCTCATAGTAAAATTTAGTTAGGGGCCAATCAGCAGATGAAGCTACAGGATGCCTGGTTTGGAACGTCATACATTTGTGCCACGTGTCTGGTACACAATCTGGAGGCATGAAAATGCTTTAACTCCAGAGGCAGGTTCTCTGTTCCCAAAACCTTTTTGTCTTAAATTTTAGATAAGGGCTTGAGTTATGTTTACCAGCAATAATTTAATAACAGTTTTGATATAGGTGTGATAGTTACATCATCTTTATCAGTGATATTTTATCAGTTGTTTGTCCTGTTAACATAAACTGCATTAATGATATTTTATCAGTTGTTTGTCTTTAACAGTTGTTTGTCTTGTTAACATAAAATTCATTAATGATGCAGGGACTTTCTAACAGAAAGGTTGGTGCTACAAGCATAAATTCGAAGAGTTCCCGATCTCATATCGTTTTCACTTGCGTCATCGAATCCTGGTTCAAGGTATATTATCATTGATTAAATATTTGAATTCGTGTTTACCTTTGAAAACAAACAGTTAATGTCTTTTTACAACATGTTTTTTGCCAAAACTTTATAAGATGCACTAAAATCCATGTATGTGATATTTCATTTTGTTTGTCATTATAGCTTTATGTGAAGGTTTTCTTGTTTATAGAGATTTAAATATTTATGTGATGGATTAAATGATATTCCAGTCTGTCATTCAATAGGAATTATAGTGATAAGGAGATGCATCCTTCTTTACATACTAGATCTTTGTATGAGTATATTAAATCTTCTGATTCAGGTGCTATTTTTGAGCCTGTATTGAAAATTGCATGTGAATGGGCCTCATTGTTGGATTTGATTACTGTTCTATTTGTATTTCTATTGCAATTGGCATTTGAGATGATAGATGCGGCTTGCACAAGTTAATGTGTTTTTGTTTTAGCATAGCAAATAATTACAGATACAGATGAGTTTAATAATTACAGATACAGTTGAGTTTTTTTGTCAATTTTTTCTTTTAGATGTGTCTAACAATTAAAACTTGTGGTCCACAGGGAACATCGTCGAAATGCTTTAGCAGTTCAAAGAGTAGCAGAATTAGTCTTGTGGATCTTGCAGGATCAGAAAGAAATAAACTTGATGATGCAGGTAGAGAGTGTGTTAAGGACGCCAGAAATGTAAAGTGGTCTCTTTCACAGCTTGGGTATGTAAACTATAATCACTGTATTGTTGAAGTTAGTCACTTTATATATCATATTATCATATAATGAGTAGGAACGTTTCAAGGTCAGTGCATGGTTAGCTCTGTCCATTAGTCTGCCTTGTGTTTGCGATGCCCAACTCGTATCGACTCCTGATGCGTTGGGTAGTGAGTGGTGTCCGGTCTGTACATTTGGTGCCCATAGTTGGTTGATCCAGATGATTAGTCTGATTGGCTCCACTGTTTGCTCCAAAATCTTCCACTGTTGAAAGCTAAAAGTGTCCATTCCATACAAGTGAGATCCATGTTTTGTTGATCTACTGTGTATGGTGGATGTCACTAAAGTCTACCAGACTAGAAGACCTTTCTATATTTTTATGTATAGTTCAACGTGGGCCCCATCAGATAACTGGCCTGGATCAAACCATGGGTTGCACTTGGACAGAATAGGTGTATCAGGATACTATGCGCATGTCCTTCTGAAGCATCAAACCCTATAAATCATCTCCTGGAAATTAAGTGTGGACGGCCGATTTTACCAGTAAGAAGCTATAGGATCCTCGACCCAAGGATATCCTGGTCGAGGATATGCTCAGTATCCTCCTGTTTTTGAATTTGTACAAGTGGGGTCCATGGTTCAGGGATCTAGGCCATTGGTCTAATGGGTTCCATCATGGATAGATAATGTCCCAGAAATCTTATCGATAGGCCATTCTTTTTATCCTTTCAATTTCTGGTCTGAAAATAGATGGCAAAGAAGTGAAGTCAAATCCACATCTAACTGAAAAATGACCCAATATTAGTGGCTAGGATCTTCCAAAGTGGAGATTTTGTGGATCCAACTTTAGTAGTTAGGATCTTCCAATATGTTGATTTTGTGGCATGGTCCATCCATGACAGTTCTTATCACATGAATAGTCTGGATCACTGAACCATTGGACACTTGTAAACCGGAGCACATTGCTGCATATCCTTTCAGTTTGTGGTCTGAAAATAGACAGTTTAAGTAGAGAAATAATTTAAAGATCCACATGTAACTGAAAAGGACCCAATGTTATTGGTTAGGATCTTCAAATATGGAGATTCTGTGGCATGGTCCTTCAAACAAGGACCCAATGCTAGTGGCTAGGATCTTCCAATATGTTGATTTCGTGGCATGGTCCATCCACAATGGTTCTCATCAGATGCACACTACATATTCTTGGTTTGTTAGTTCTATATGAATGTTCTTTACCGGTTGGACAACAGATTCATTATAGCTTAGAAATGGATGAACATAGTTATATTTAGCTCTATCCATAAGTGCCTGCCCTTTCTGGATGATTTCAGGTACTTAGTCAACACTCTAGCAGAAGTTGGTCAATCTGGCAAACCTCAAAACATTCCATACAAAAATTCCTGTTTGACACATCTATTGCGGGAATCACTTGGGGGCAATGCAAAACTTACAGTTATTTGTGCTATTTCTCCAGATGACAGGTCGGTGATGAGTCCGTGGACTTGAAACAACCACTTTCAATATGCTGTTTTTCTGAAATGAAGTTTGTACCTGTTGAGTGCAGATGCAAGGGTGAAACTCTGAGCACTCTAAGGTTTGGACAAAGAGCAAAATCCATACAAAACAAGGCTGTTATAAATGAAATAACAGAGGATTATGTTAATGATTTGAGTGACCAGATTCGTCAACTAAAGGTATACTCATCCTAGGCGATGTTTTCTGTGAGTTATTCAAGTTTTGTACACTCATCAGTGCAGGCATTCAGTTTTCAGTGATGTATTTGAGTTCTGCTACATTCACCCTTAGAACCTCTTTATTTTATTTTTATTTATTTATTTATTTATTTATTTATTTTCTTATTGGTATGAGCTTTCTAGCATTGTTCTCTCCTTGTGCCTCACAATCATAGTTAGGAAAACAGCAAATGGAAAAAAAGAAAGTACATGGAATGTTCTTGTTTAGTTTGTCTCAATCGTTAAAAAAAAGCATACAGTAATAGAAAGGCCAATTCGGAGAATGTTAAAAAGTTTGTGTTTAATATGATTTTGAAATGTAGTGAAGAAAATGCTATATATTTGTGTGCATATATCGTAAAAAAACATACAGTAATAAAAAGGCCAATTTGGAGAATGTAAAAAAGTTTGTGTTTAATATGATTTTGAAATGTAGTGAAGAAAATGCTATATATTTGTGTGCATATATCATAAATAAATAAGGTTTAAAGAAAAAACCTTAACTAAAATGATTAGAATTTCTAATGTACGGACAATAATTTGTATAGATAGTTGAATGTTGTTCTTTGCCTCTCTCGAATCCTTCCTTTTCAAGTAATCCTCATATAAATTAGTCTGTCTTTATTTTTTAAAAAAAATCATCTTCCACTCAATTTTATTGATGGGTGGGTGACCACCGTTGTCTATTTTTAAATTGCCCCTAAATGTTTTTTTTTTTTCAATAAAAATGTTTTATTGAAAGAAAAAAAAAAAAAACACGTTTAAGTCGGTTTGTCCGAAAAAAGAAGAGTTTGTTTTTCCCCTATCATGTGGAAAAGATCGTCGTCATCCATACATTGTTGTTGAGACATGGACGGTTGTTCTTAAATATCCTTTTCATCGATGTTTAGTTTTCTCAATTGATTTATTTACAAGTTCGGCTATATTCAACCCTGGAGACATTTAAGTTTCTCAATTTATTTATTTATAACTTATACTAGCATTTTTTGCTCCTTGTTTTTGCCTACATGGCAATCTAGACTGTTCATCTAGTAGGTCCGTTGTGGATGGGGGAGATTTAGAAAAGATACCATTGTCCATTGAGGATGGGGGAGATTTAGAAAAAGATATCATTGATTTTGAGATCATCATTGTCCATACAATGTTGTTGAAATGGTGACTCTCATTTATAACCCGCCCTTCCTATAGTGGAATTGCCAGTTGAATGGGCTGGATCACTATTTAGAGAGAAAAGCAACAATGGAAGCAACAAATGTAAAAAGTGTTATTAGAACCTCTTTATTTATATAAGCTCAATCTAACGGTAACTAAGCTGTGTATTTTGTTGGCCACAGGAAGAGCTTACCAGGGTGAAATCGAATGGAGACGGTGGTTCTGTTGGTAATGATGGTGGATACTTCAAACGACACAATGCCCGTGAAAGCTTGAATCAACTCAGATTGAGTCTGAACCGTTCTTTGATCTTACCTCATATAGAAAGTGATTCAGAAGAAGAAATAAACATTGACGAGGAGGATGTAAGGGAATTATGCGTCCAACTGCACAATGTGCATGATCCCAGTGAAGATAACTCGAGGGACATGCCTGAAAACAACATGTCAATGCAGTTTTCTTCCTTCGAAGAAAATTCAGATATGGACACCACCAATGGTTTAGATTCACTTGAGAATGGTTTTGAACTTAGTGCCACCATTCCCCCAGAAGGTAAAAGCAACAATATTCTGTTGAGAGAACCTGAGAAGGAATGCCGGAGTGGGTCTATGGAGAACCTTCATGCTTCCCAAGACATTTTGGGAGCTATAAAAGAAGATCAATCTCAAGATTCTGGTAGCACTTCTGCATCAATGGTCAGAGCAAGTCTCACAATCATACCATCCCGACAGTCTCCAGTCCTCCTAGACCCGACCCTATCTGATTCTCCGAAAATTGATAACAAGCAAAAGAAAACTGTCTCTTTCTCTTCGTCGAATCTTTCAGAAAGTCAGCATAATCCATCCGAGAGCCCCAAGTTGAATTCAGATGTCTTGAGACAGTCAGTTAAGAGAAGCGATAACATCCGTTCCTCCTTGCAATCAAGCAAGGCATTCTCAAACCCAACTGAGTCCTTGGCCGCCAGCCTTCATAGAGGCTTGCAGATTATTGACTATCATCAGCAGTATTCAGCTTCCAAGAATAGCTTTTCCTTTGAAAACTTAATACTTAAACAATCTCATGCAGCTGAAAGAGTTGATGCCGGTATGCAAACATCAGCAGAATACGGACAACCTTTAGGCGAATCCAGCAATTCTTTCCTATGTGCACTTTGTAAACGGGGGGATAGTAATGGTTCTAAGCAAGTTCGAGACAGCCTAAATACATGCATTGTGCCATTTGATGAACTTGGGACTACTGATAGATTGAGAAATCAAGTACCCAAGGTACATTTAGCAAGCTGTCTTTTTCTCTGAGCAATGTCAATCTGACACTATGATGAGATCAGGGCCATTCATCTGGCGATCCAGGTTTTTCAAAATTGAGTATTTCTGTGGCCCAAAAATAGGTCTGCCTGGTAATCGACATTCCACATTCAATGTAGCCACCATGTAGCCTCCTGATAAATGGACCTGTGTGGTTGTGATGAATGACCTGGATCTTGTATACCTGCACAAGAGTACTTGAAAACTGTACTTGTATTCCTGTGATGTAGCTGTCGCATATCTCTTCATATTCCTCCATTTGCGAAGGGTTTGGAATCTTTGTTTTTTTGCATCTCAATAATAGATTATTTTCTAATGTTTCAGGACGAAGAAAATGATTTGGCAGCAGCCATCAAGAGGCAGCAGGAGCTTGAAAAGGTCTGTGCCCAGCAAGTGGCTAAAATCGAGCAACTGAATCATCTGGTAAATCCTCATTGCATGAGATCATTACTTCGAACCATTTTATCTATAGAGAGATGCTCAAATCCAACCGGTTGGTCCATAAGTTACTAGCCAACCAGTTGATAAGTTTAAATGTGTTGTCTGTGGAATCCTACCCATCCAATAGGTTGGCCCCACCATAAGGATCACCGAGTGCAAAAATGAAGCCGCACTAATTAGTTGCGCCACACCATAGAAAATAATGGATACCCACTGATACAATAAAGAAATATTGTTATGCCCACCTAAGTTGTGCACGGAACAGACTTGCCCAACCCATTTTGACTCCAGGCTGGTTGACCAAGTTAAACGCTGAGTTGGGAAACCAGGCCCGAGTTTTGTGCATCCTGGTCCTCCTGACCGAGTGACCAGGCCGGGTTGATTTGGGCGAGTCTCTCGTCAATTCACCTGGTTTGTAAACTAGGTTTTACTAACATCCCCACCTTCACGGGGATCTTAGTAACGTCCGCAAACCTTTTAAATGACATATGGGACATCATATATATAAGGTACATTGATGATTCTTGACACTCAAAATATGCAGGTTGAGCAATGCAAACTGGAGCATCAACATGGTTCAGTGATAAAACAGAGTCAGGACACCAAAATTCTTTGCCTTGAAGGGCTGACGGAAGAGAATATGTTGTTAGCTGATGAATGCAAGGTGGGTTAGGCACATGAGACCTTTTATTCGTTCCTTACTGTTGGTAGTTTGCAGATGAGTTCAAGGCAGGTCACACATCTTTCTATTTGAAGCCTTAATTCTTTCCTGTGCTGGTATTAATAACTACCAAATGTTTGCAGATTTTAAAACTTGGTTTTGAAAACCATCCTGAGGTTTCAAGGGGAGACGGTGAGCCAAAGGAACTCCAGAAAGAACTGGATCATGAATGCAAGGTCTCTTTTGAAATGGGCGAGAAGGAAGCACTTCTCAAGGAAATCCAAAGTTTAAAGGACCAGTTGCAATCACATATAGATGCTTCTTCAAATGGTTCTGTTCAGAAACAGAGCTCGGCTGCATTGTCGCAATCAATCCAACTGAGAAGTAGTGCTGTTGGTTCTATTTCTCTGGACGAAGTGGGGAAAGAATTAGAGAAGGAAAGGCAGAAGTGGACCGAGATGGAGAGCGGGTGGATTTCTTTAACTGAAGAGCTCAGAGTTGATCTTGAATCAAACCGCCGGCTTGCGGAGAAGACAGAGATTGAGCTGAGACATGAAAAGAAATGCTCGGACGAGTTGGATGACGCGCTGCAGAGGGCAATGCTTGGGCATGCTAGAATGATCGAACACTATGCCGAGCTGCAAGAGAAGTATAATGGGTTGCTCGAGAAGCATCGGAAGATCATGGAAGGGATTGCAGAGGTGAAGAGAGTAGCTGCAAAAGCAGGAGGCAAGGGTGCAGGTAAGCGTTTTGTTGAATCTCTTGCTGCAGAGCTCTCAGCTTTGAGAGTTGAGAGGGATAGGGAGAGGGACCGTTTGAAGAAGGAGAACAAGAGTCTTAAAGTTCAGTTGAGAGATACAGCAGAAGCTGTACATGCTGCTGGAGAACTCCTTGTGAGACTGAAAGAAGCTGAGGAAGCTGTTTCAGCAACTGAGGTTAGTTACATAGCTACTTATCTTTGTTATATATGCTGTCCTCATTGGATCGATGGCCATGAGGACCTCTTTAATCCAGATCTTTAAACTCGTTCTAACATAATATTAATGTTACAAATGATATTTGTTTTGTAAAATCCATTTCATCCGTTCAAATCAAGGGTTAACGTAGATTAGTGAACTGGGGTGGGGGGTGTACATCCGACCAATAGGATGGTGGATCAGAGTCTATAGAAAGGGATTAGTGATCTGATTGCAAAATCCCATATGAAATGAAGAGAAACATCCTAGAACGCTATGGTCCGGAAGAGCATACCATCAAAGTGATTCCCAGTCTCAGGACACGTCTTTCCTCTTTGGACACAAATCGACGATGCTGATCTCTATTTATTTCAGTACTCTTCCTATGGTATCAAATTGTATTGAACTCTATTAAATGCTGCTATTTTTCAATGAAACAGTTGTCAGAAGAACCTATCAAATAAAAACAAAACAAAGAAAAAAGAAGATGAAATATTCCAACAAAAACAAAAACATAATTAAAAAAAAAAGGTTGAAAAACTACCTATAAAAATTATGACAGCTATTATAAGGTCCAGTTTGGTAGATACCTGAAAATGGGTTAATCTCATTTTAGTTAATCACCATTATGTATTAGAGATCAATAGCTTTGGACATTTTTGGCTTCACAATGTTGGTTAAGAGAGGGCAAACTCGTCTTAAAAATGTAGCTCCATGGCAGCATTGATTGCACCTGCTTCCTTTCACTTGACTTCTCTTCCGTCAAGTGTCTAATTAGTGAGTCCATGAGACAAGGGCTCTCTATGGGGCCCACACTGATAACTATGTAACAGCTACTCTGTACATATATTGTGTCAGCTCACTTTAGGACATCAGCCCGAAAAATAGGCTTTTTGCAGACTCTAGTGGGCAACAACAACAGATACATTGATGATGAGTCACCCGCCCACTGTTTCTTTCTCTCTGCATATAACACGCACTTGTGAGCAACCCCACATTTTCCTTCCTCTCTCATTTTTTCTCTCCCCTCCCAATCTGTTTCCCTTTTCTCTCTCTATCCACTCCTCACCCCATTACGCTCAGATCATACCCCAAATACAACTCAGTTAGCATAAATCAAAATCCGTAATACAGGGTCAGTGTGTCTGGTATGCCACCAATCTTAGTGTGAATGTTCTGTTTCCAAGAGTAGCTGGTGAAATCAGCCACACAATGTGAATTTTCTGTTATTTATTCAATGCAGGAGAAGTTTGTGCAAGCTCAGCAAGAGAGTGAGAAAGTAAAGAAGCAAATGGAAAAACTAAAGAAAAAGCACAAGATGGAGATCATCACCATGAAACAGTATCTTGCAGAGAGCCGATTGCCTGAATCTGCACTACGGCCCGTATTGCAGCAGGATCTCGATCGACCAGATGATCAGGATGACTGGAGAGCTGAATTCAGCCCACTTTATCGTCAAGACAGCTACAACAACTCAATGGGTTACAACAATTCGAACGTGCGGAGCTACGTCGACTTGTATAGAGATAAGTAGCACAGAAATTCACTGCATGTATACATTACAACCACTGTCAGTGTATCAATGGCTTGGCTCCAACGCGACTTGATCGGTTGGATCGAGCAGGACCCTTCTTGGGTCTGATAGGTAAATGCATGGTTGGAGTGGCTTCAGCTAGGCTTGACTTGAGTCAGCTTGATTTGATTTCGCATAGTTATTTGAATTTTGGATTCTTGTTTTTACCCCTCAGATTGGTGGGAATAAATAAGATTGTAGAATTGTCTTTCATTTTATTGGTTTTCTTAATCTGCAGCATCCCTCGCCATTACTCTTCTGCAAATGTGCTCATTCATCCAGCTGTTCGTTGATCAGAATGATCAATGTACATGTCCCAGTGGCATAAGCCAGATTGATTGGATGGTCTAAACCATACAAAAAATAGCCTACAAAAACCCATCAATGAGGTTGAAAAAAAAGTCTCAGCTAGTATCAGTCGTCCAATTAACGGAGATTGTAGGCTACAAGGCGGTTATTGCTGTCAATAGCCCGGCATGGGCCAATCAAAATCAAAATTTTGAATAGGCCATGGCCAAACAGTTCAAAATTCAGGTCGAAGCCAACCCCATGCCTGGCCCTTTGACAGTGGCTCTTCCAGTTTACATTGGTGATGGCCTATCTGAGATCTGCCTGTTCTAATGGACGGCTTGGATGAATGCGTACATGTGTGTATGAGTGTGAATTACAGTAAAACTCTTCATTTCCATATGTTTACTTTGTATGATGTTTTGACAGTTAATGGAAGTTACACTGAGTCTTTGGTTCAGTGATACTCTAGCAATGGTTTACATGGGGGCCATGTTTTGTGATCCAGGTCATAATTACCCTGCACTGAGATCCTAACCATCCAATCTTTGGCCTTCTTTTTCTACTGAGTTAGGCTGATGCATTAATCTTTTTTGTAAATGTATTTGAAGGCCACCAATCAAATGGCTCGGATGATCTCATTTAAGGAGAATTGTTTGGCGATCAGATCAATGGTCTGGATCCCTCATCCATTGGCCCCACTTGTACAAACAGAGGATTTTGTACATATCCTCTGCATGCATGAGCCAAAATTTCATGCATTGGGTTAGTGGTTACCTCCCAAAACCAATGCATGTATTTTTGCATGCCATGCATGTGTGGATGCATGCATATTAGCTGCTTTTCCTGATGTCTCCTTTTCTCAGGTGGGGCGTTTAATCACGGCCGTTGGATTGTGGTCGGGAATGGGTATCTATTATATCTATTGGTGAGAGACACTTTGAATTCAAATGGTGTTGAAAATTGCAAGTAATTTAAGAGACATCAATTACTCAAGAGAGGGGAGTTAATGGGATGGGTTTGGGCTGGGCCAGGCTAGACCCAGCCCAAGCCCAGCATGGGCCTCTCATAGCTGGGCCAAGCCAAAAGATCTACTGGGCCTGCGCCTGACCCAATCCCTATTTCTTGGATGGGGCCACACATACATAAAGAAATAGATACTCAATGACTATTTGGATTTAGGTAATGTTGTATCCCAACAAAAAGTTATCTTCAACCATACATATCCATGGTTTATCAATACCTTTTTTCATGGGAGCTACTACATATTTGAATAAGTAGTTATGGATTAGTGACCTTTAAACCATGGATTGGGTGTCTTTGGTGGAGAGGTAGGATTACTTGTCAATGATACCTTTTAATTTTGATGTACATGAGTATCATGTTTATTTGTGCCATGGGATGGTCCAAATTCAAGGGTCCCACATGTGCATATGTGTCACCATCTATCTTCAAGTACTAAAAATGTTGTATATATCAATCTTTGCACATGTTAAATGTGCACATGCATATGTGAAAATATACTACCAACTAAATTTATACATGCCATGACTTGGAGAGTATTTGAAAAACGAGAGATGGAGCAACTTGTTTGGAATAGCATATCCATAACCAAATAGCCTTAACAACATGCCATTGATATTCATGTTAGAGATTGGGTGTCTACGGTGGAGAGGTGGAACTGGAGGTAGAACTACTTGTCAATGACATTTTATAGTTTTAATGCACATGAGTATTGTATATATATTTTAATGCGCCACATGTGTGACCTTTAAAGTTTTAGCATGGCACGTGTGCATTTATATTATCATTAATCTTCAAGTACTAGAAAAATATGATACATGTGACAAATATGCACATACACATTTATAAGCGTGCTGCTAACCAATCCTTAATTTCTTCTCATAAACAATAGTCTATCATGTCTATGACTTGGGGAGTTTGACAAGGTAAGGACAACTAGCCTTGAAAGCATGCCATAGATTGCTAATTGTGCCACAACTTTACCCAAATCTAAACAAGCCCTTAAGAGGAACTAATCTACGACTGGATTCAAGATAGGTGGATCGCCTAGTCAAGGATTACAATGGCATATTTATAGGATACAAGACATCTACATATGAAGTCAAGTCCAAATTTGGCCGGGTTGAGCTAAATTGACTTGCACCTAAGCCCAATCTAATGCTGAGCAAGGCTCATTGGGTTGGGTGAGTTGATAAACTTTAACCCTTGATGCACGGGGAAAGGTAAAGTTTTTTTTTTAAAATACAAATGAATCAAACAAGTCACAAGAACCTACGCATGATAACCTTATATTTCTCCATAATCAAAACTAAAAGGAATGCTTTAAATCATACATAAATGCGATGAATTGTGTAGACAATTTTTGTAATATAGATTATCATCGGGGAACCTCTATACTAAGAAGTCTCTTCCCAATCTACTATAATTTAAAGATATTAGAGAACCACTGTCTACACCTCTGAAAGGGGCTGAGGGAGACGATCATTGTCCACTAGGTGGAGCGCATACTCACATGTGTGAAGGAGAGATGAAGTATGATGATGGGAGTGGATTCTCTCTCTCTCTCTCTCTCTCTCTCTCTCTCTCATCTTTACAAGGTAACACCTAGGGGGATGTTGAGGCTCTCTTTGTTCTATGTTTGGGCTCTCCTCTCTATAATACCATGTGTATAATGAGGGGTTATGGTTTCAAGGGTTGTATTGATACGGTGCTTTACTATCTTACACATTTTAGTACACCCTACTATGAAGAAAACATGTTAATTTGCTTTACACTTGCATGTACTCATAATTTAATCTTTCCATTGTCTACACCATCCACTATTAATTTAGATCATATGTTGATTAAGTGGCAGACTATCATATTTGGGCCATAAATTATTATTAAATGTGAGAAAATTAATTTTAGTAGTTAAAATAAAATTTTAATAGTTGAATTTTTTTTTAAATTTTAAGTGTTGGGCCTAGTGGTAAAAATCACTTGATAAGTTTTCGAGCTAATTAGATCTAGTTACAAACAAGTTTCCAAGTAAACTTAGTGGGTTTTATATTGGCCAATGCAAGAAGTAATGAATCATAATTGACATACCCAACATCAACCACTTTTAATGGCCTCTAGAAAATCTCATAAAGTGTGTTAAAGTTGTCCAATCAAGATCTAAGACTTATACATGTCCTTAGATCTAAGGGTTAATTATCCTCCATGCACTATAAAGTCATTGATCACATGATGATAGTCTTGATAAATGGGCCCATAAACTATTGACTTGAACTTCAATCATTCAATATAAGTATTCGAAGGTTTAAAATTAGGATATTATATTAGGTCACGCTTATACTCTTGTGTATGGTAAGGCCAAAGGTATCATAGACACAAAGTCAGCTCCTGGTGGTGGAGACCTTCTATCTTAACCCAAGTTGGTCTCCTTAAATGGGAGGATGGTACACATCAAAGATTGATGTTCATGAATGCACTCTAAGCATTTGTACCAATCATGGATTAAAACAGTACAAGGATCCATGGACTATAATTCTCTATATTCAGTGACAACTGTGTCAAATCGCTAAGTTCTCAAGTACTAGAAGAGTTACTCTTTACATAATTCAAATTATAAAAGGCAACGTTAAATATTATTGAAGGCATATTACATATGTCTAAAAGACTCTTGGTCATTAAAATCAAAGGCTGATCGTTTCCATTACATCCACATGACTAATGAGTTAAGGCACACATTGGTTTTCTAGAGCACAACTCCAACACAAATAAATTGGCTCATTGCTACCTTAGCCTTGGGTCATTCTGAAAATCACATCAACTTCTTCTATCAAAGCCCTATATTTTCCTCTAAAATCCTTCCCTCGTATTGCATAAATAAGGTGCCCATAAATAATGTGCCCTCCCCCTCTACCCAAATATGATCTTTGATATACTTAGTGTTTTTATTATAAAACTTATTTTTTTTAATGTGGATAAAATTAGATAAATAAGCATGTTGTTGTGAGTGTTTGGTGAGTATTTGTTGCAGAAAAACACTCCCACATGATTAATGTAGTTAAAATAAAATTACAAAATAAAAGAGCCAAACAAATAATCCAAAAGCCATAGTAAAAACAAAAGACAATAACATAATTTATGTGGCTTAACAATGTGCCTACATTAAACTACATTAAATGAGTAGCAATATGATTTTTTTTTCTTCACTAAAATAAGATAAATCATAAATCCAAGACTTATCACCCCCTCATTTTTCCCCTATGCAAAAATTCTCTCAATAACAAAAACCTTAAAAGACTGTATTCTCTCTCTATATATACTTCCCCTTATATAGAAAACACCACAAGAGAAAGCAAGAATAAAAAACTATTAGAATAAATTTCACGTGCAATATACCACGGTTATTAGGAAAAGATAGGGGGAGAGACACGTTTTCACGTTGCCGTCTTAATAGTACTCTCTTTAATCCTAAAGACAATTTTCTTGTAGTGGGTTTTCAAGAAATTTATTATTAATTGGTTTTAAGCATCGCAAAAATCATAGGTGCAGATGAATATCGCTTTAAAGATAGCGACATTGTAACGCGTTTCAAAATTCTTTTTATTTTTTTCCCATTTCAATTATGAAATTAACAAGCATGAATGTGGCTTTAAAGAGGTTGACATTGTAACACGTTTTGAGCTATTTTTTTTGTTTTATTTATTTATTTTTTTCCTGTTTCAATTATGAAATTAACAAGCAGCAGCCTGGCCCACCCTTTCAACCGCCTATATTGGCTTTTCCCATCCTTTACACTTCCTCTCCATAATTCATTTGACCATTCATTGCCAAACCCTCCCCAGCGACTTGGGAGAGTGGAGTTTTCAATCACCCTCCCCAACATGGCACTTGTTCATCAGATTGAGGCTGTTCATCAGGTGGGCCACACATGCAATTTTATCTGGGTATGGGATTCTAATCTCCATTCAATTCAAGAGAATGATTCATCTATTCCCTACTTGGACACATCTCCACACACACCCTTCTCATGCAGCACACATGCCAACCAGGCACACGTGTGTGACATCCGAGCAGTTCATAAGGTGGGTCCCACCATGAAGATCAGCTGGTGCACTCATCAGATGGTTCACCTCATTTATCATATATGTCACACGGTCACCAATATTGGCTACCTACCACACCTCTGCATCTCACCTTCCATGGCTTCCAGTCAAGTAGAGCACGACACGTGGCATACATGATGATGATAGATTGACATTTTGGACCGCTGATTTTGGATGGTCATGATAGATAGAGATGGTTGAAGACATTTCTTGCAACCTATTTGACAATTCCAGGAGTTGATGGGAATTTGATTTTAAAAAGCAATTGAGTGTCAATGAAGCAAATAAGAAGATCCAAACCGTTGATATAATGGGTCCCACAATGATCGATTCGAAAAAAATAATCTAGATTGGAGAAATACTAGCCCTTCAGTAGTGGGCCAAGAAATAGACGGTTAAAAGAGATAACACACCAATGTTTGGAATTCTGATCAAAGCTGGGATCTTTACAACTCAGCACTTTTCACTTTTCAGATCATGGAATGTTCATCTTTGAGATCCATCATATGAACGGTCTGGATCGGCACATATACCAACTGAAAGCTGGATTGGGCTTGAGGATTGTATAATAGTAGAAAACTCCACCAACCTTAGTAGTTTAGAAATACATGAAGTTAGGGACGTTGGTTATTTTCTTCAAGTAGACTAGACTACACTGTCATATGGTTGCATCTAAGTTGGTTATCAATCACTATCTTCGTACACGTGGCATTCATGTACTTGATCCAAACCGGTCATCTGTGGGCCCGACCTCATTGGGTCATACCCCAAAAGTTGAATCCATCTTACGATCCTTAGAAGTTCTCTGATCGACGGCTGGGTTCCCGTGATCAATATGATAGATGGTCTAGATCTATTACATGGGTGCCACGTGTATTGTGCTTGGTCGATAACTTAGATTAGAGGTTTTCTTTTCTTGAAAGAAATAGCCAAAAAGAATTTCATTGGTAAGAAAAATGGGATGAGAAATGATATGTGAAAATGAATGGACTGACGGTTTGGATATAACACATACCTCAAGGTGGGACCCACAGAAATTGGTGACGTCAACACACCAGCCAGGTCGGTGGTGTGTGGTACACCAGCCAATCCGCTTCCCGAAAAGGCGCACAGTTTTGTTGACATTCATACACATTCCAAGATGTTACAGTTCAGACTAATATTTCGGGGCTTTTCTCAGCCCGCACGTGCGTACAAGGCAGTACGTGTATGTGCCAACATGGCAGATAAGTACATAATCTAGTCCATCCATTAGTCGGAAACGGATTGGCTACTCCCCCTGGCACCAGCCAATGGGTGGTGGTCGGTGCTATGTGGGCCCCACCATGATGTATGTGTTTCATCCATGCCATCCATCTATTTTTACAGATCATTTTACAATATAAGACCAAAAATGAGGTATATTCCAATCTCAATTGGACCACATTGCAGGAAACAGTGTTGAATGAGCGTCGACCATTAAAAACATTTTGGGGCCATAAAAGTTTTGGATCAAGTTGATTTTTGTTTTTTCCCTTCATCTGGGCCTGTATGACCAAATCAACAGATTGGATGTCAAATAAACAGTACAGTAAGCCTTAGGAGGATTTTAATGGTGGATATCCAATCGGTACTGTTTTCATGTGGTGTGGTCCAGCTTAGACTTATATACCTCTCATTGTTGGTATCAAGCCCTAAAATGATCTTTAAAAATGGATGAACGGAATGGATGAAACACATACATCATGGTGGGGCCCACAGAGCACCGACCATCAGCCACGGGGCTGGTGTCAGGGGGAGTAGCCAATCCATTTCCCCATTAGTCGGGCACAAACATGTACGGCCATTAAAAAAAAAAAAAATCCATATCAATTTCAAATATAGTGGCTTACCTAGCTAATTGGAAAGTTTTATTTTTGAGCCAGGACATCTATATTTTGGGACCCATCTGATCAACGGCTTGGATATTACTCCACCATGCTACGCTGGAACATATGGTGGTGTACAGATGGTATGACTTGTAAAAGCACGTGGGCTTAGCAAAACTCCATTTCTTATATTAGTAGAGGTTTGCCAATTCCCTACGCATCTGTGCTCACATGTGACATGTGTCTGAGATTTGAACTTTTCTTGGGGTGCACTGTTTAAATCTTTACACGTAAAAATGAAGTCATTTCACACCTCAGATGGGCCACAGCATATCTAAACAGATGAACGGGCTAGAATAAAAGCTTTACTCCCTAATTTATGTTTTGTCCACCTAAGAGTGAAATGGTCTGAATTTTTAGGCAGAAAATCTATGGATTATTTTCAACTTTACGGAATGCTTTCATCTAACACCTGATTTTATTTTCGCATCCGCTCATGTGTGATATGTGTCTATACAAGCTTGTGCAAATAGCAAACCTCTAGCAGGCGTGTGAGGCCCACCAGGGTGTTTGCATGATGTTTTGCCAATTTAGTAAAGTTGTCCACCTGAAAAATAGAATGCCCCAAAAATCAAGTCGAAGTTGGGGAGGCATTTTCCGGCCTATTTGGATTCCTATTATAGCTGGAATGTGTTGATTCATGTCTCAAATATGTAAATTAATAGGTCAGTCGATGACAGCTAAATGCCATCGGGCAAACTTCGATGTCATTGGAAAATTTTGGAAATTTCACAATTGGTTGTTGAACACTTTTGGTATCCTACTCGATGCCATCGAAAGGCGTTTGATGCTATCAACGAACCGTCGATGACATTAAAGTCCCATTAAGAAAATCCGGAAAATACATGTTTAGCCGCTGGAACATTTTAGTATTTTGTTCAACGACATCGAAGCTATTCGATGCAATCGAAATGACATCGAATGTGTCATTGAACGTGTTGGGATTTTAGGCCTGCGGAATCACACAGATTTAGATCTAGGATAACAATCCAATGGCATCAAGCACATACTAGAGAACACACAATTTTAACGTGGAAAACCCTTGTGGGAAAAAACCACGGCACAAAGCGACAAAATTCTACTATGAAAGCATCAATTACAAAGAGAGAGGACTTACCCGATTCGAACAACCTCGAATCTCACCCTTGCTACACCCTTTGATAACCCTAGAACCCTTTAGAATACCTTTAAGAAGCCTTAAGATTACTTAGAATAGCCCTAGGGACCCCTATTTATGGTTTAGGAAACTTCCTTCCACATCCTTGTTGCGAAAGGACTCAAAATCCGCGATCCGCACAAAATCGCAGAACGAATCTGCGTAACCTACGACTAGTCGTAGCTCTCCTACGACTGGTCGTAGCTCACCTATGACTGGTCGTAGACCTCAGAGAAAAAAAACACAATGTCGCTGTACTTTGAGTCGTGCCAGGACTCGAACCTAGGACTGGTCGAGCGCCTCCCACGACTAGTCGTGACTGTCCCACGACCGGTCGAACGACCTCAAAAACTTTAGATTAAAGACTTTTCTCAACAGAACGATCACACATGAATTACGCAGAGTTGTGTAAATGAGGGATTTGTTTTCTATTTCGATTGTGATTCACTTAGAGATTATATATATGAGCGTAATCGGGAACAGGGGGTATCGAGAGCTTTTTAATTCATTCATAGGATTTCAAGGGTGTAGCTTAGGTGATTAGAAGCTTATTCGAATCGGGAATCGGCTAATCTCCATCTCTTATAATTTTCTACTTTTATAGCGCTTCTATGTCGCTTTATGCCGTGGTTTTTTTTTTTTTTTTTTTTTTTTTTTTTTTTTTTTGAAATGACTTTTCCACGTTAAATTCAGAGTGTTTGTGATTGGGTTTGATTGTGTGATTGGAATACTTTGCTTGATTCATCTCTGTGTGCTTCCGCGGTCTCCCAACATAATGTGCTGTAAATGGATAATTATTATCATTACCACAGTAGTATGACATGGGGGTATTTGCCATACATTACACCACTCTTGCAGGTCCACTTCCCACCATAGATATGCATGTAAACAACTACCGTGGTTAGATACATATGTATATAAAATCTTTAATATGTGTTATATCCACGCCATACATCCATTTTGCAATATCATTTTAGGGCATGACCTCAAAATTGAGATGGATCCAAAGCTCAAGTGGACCACACTTCAGAAAGCACTAAGGACAATGATGCCCACCGTTCAAACCTTCCTATGGCCCATCGTGATCTTTATTTGTTTGGATGAAAGGAAAACACAAATATCAGCTTTTTCCAACACTTATGTGGACCTTGAGAAGTTTTCAATCCCATGTGTTCAATTCCCACTACATTTTGTGGTGTGGTCCATTTAACTGCTTTGGATCTTATTCATTTTTTGTCTTGTTCCTCAAGGATCTCACAAGATGGATGTAAGGTTCACATACTCTCGGTGGATCTCATGAAACTATGCCACGTCAACACACCTCTCCAATCCACATCTCTTCCTTGATTCCAAGGATTACCATGATAGTGGCTTTATCCATCAATGGTAAAGTGCAATGATGTAAGTTTTCGCTATATTACTATGGTAGTCTACTATCCAAATAAACCCTTGATTGGTTATTTAATGTAGAGCGGGTCACGGACAGTTTCATGGCCAAGATGGACAAGAAAAGGCTCGATCGGAGACAGAGGTGATCCAGACCATCAGAACTTAAAATGAACGTATCTTGCAACGATTTTGGGGTAGGAGGAGCTAGTTTAGCCACCCAACTCGATATGCCGGTTTGCACATGCTGATTTTGCAAAATACCATCAAATCGACGGTTGAATTCATATTTTAATTTCATTTTTACTATTTATAGTAAGTTTTAGTTTAATTATAACTCTTTATCCATTGGGCTTTAAGAGTTGAGCCCAACATGAAAAGTGTTTAGAATAATTAGGAGAAAAGCATGGTAAAGCCAAATAAGACACTTACTATTTTTGGCCAAAAACCATGCACACTAGTAAGAATCATGACCGTCTATAAATAGTAAGTTTACTATATATAGTATAAATAGTAAGTTCACTATTTATAGTAAGTCGCGATTTGTAGGAGTTTTATTTGTACTTTAATTCTGAAACTTCTTCCATGGCTTAATATCCCTATTTAAAGGGGTGTAAACTCATTTATTCAATCATCAATCAATTTACGAATTTTCTACCATATTATTTCTATTTTCTTGCTTTTTCCTTCATGGATTCGAGAAGTCTCTGTGAGGAGTTCAGAGAAGCTTCAGGAATTCAAGGTGATCGACCTCATCACGTTCATTCTTGCGATGATCATTATTCATTGTTTTCTATGATTTGCTCCACCTGAAAGTTGGATCCACCCAACTTTTAGGCTGTCCCATTTTCATGGTAGGACAATCTTATTGGATGGGTGAGATGTCATATAAACACCATGGTGTGCCCCACACTCCAACTAATTTTATGTGATTATTTGTCAAATTTTGAATGGTCTTGAAATGAAAATTCCAACCCTAAAAAATTAAATAATTAATTAATTACAAAGAGGTTTCCCTAGTTGCAATAGGATGCATTGAGACTTAGTCGTTCAGGTCCTTTACAATGACCATGCCGTTGATATGATGGGCCCCAATTTGGATCCAAAATGCCCAAAAAAGTCTTAGAGCAAAATATTTAAAACTTTTGATTATTCAAAGTCTAAAGACATCATTCATACACAAAAGGAAAGAGTCCGATGATAATAATAATAATAACCGTTGATGCAGTTTTCCGGTAGATCCGATGTATGAGCCTTCCCTGGACCTGTAGAAGTATAAAAGTGGGACAAATGAGGCCTTGGTTGTTGCAGGGGACTCTCCGATGCCTAAGTTAGGAATAAGGTCTTTGATAAGGGAGTAAAAATCTTCCAGAAAGAGATAACAGTCAAATATTATGATCTTTCTTTGTATTTCATGTACCTTGAATGGTAGATGATACCTCTATTTATAGGAGACTCTGAATATGATTCCAGTTGGACTTTTTCCTGATTTCGTGGCTATAATTCAGTATTTCTGTGAGATGAAGAATTTTCAAGATTATCAGGATCCAATATTATCTCCCAGCTCGATAGATCCCCTGGGAGGTTAGGAATTTATTTGAATCTTCTTGGTTGGCCTAGGCTCGGGACACAAAGCGGGCCCTGATTCTAGTCACGAATCATCCCTAGTTATCTGTGAGCCATCGAGAGCATCATTGCTCTGTGGTCGTGCAGTTCCTGACCAAAATTCGATTCGTAACCGACCTTTGGCCAAGCTATGGTGATCCGTAATCGACTGTCAGCTGAGATATGATTGATCCATAATCGACCTATTGCTAACCTATGGGATAGGTCGGTAGCACATGGCTATTACAAAGGGCGTGCTCTTTGTGTGTCCTTATAGTTGCATCATTCTCCTTGGAGGTTGCACTCTCTAGATACACAGGCTTCGCTTGATCGGCTTCTGCCATTATAGCAGAGTTGGTCCATTCCATTAGTTGACTTGTCGACTTGTCCACTTTTTCCCCTAACAGTAAGCCCCCCATACTTCTCCTGCCGACCTACAGAGGTCGAGAAGTAGATTGGAGTTAGGTCAAGTTATGATTGGACTGGGCAAGTCGTGTAGTCATTAATGCCAGGTATGGCGGCCAGCGCGAATGTCGAAGCGTGCTATCTCAGTCATAGATCGGTCATAGATCAGCCACAGATCGGTTGTAGATCGACCATAGATTGGCCACAAATCGGTGTTCACAACCCCTAGTGTAGGGTCGCGGTGTAATAATAATCTCGGTAAGACCGAGGTCGAATCCACAGGGACTGAACCTTGTACGTATTCTGAAAGTAACCAGAACTAGAACTAGAAGAAGATGTAATCTAAATCAGGAGAATGTAAGAGAATAATTGTAAAGTACTTAATTAAAACTTGTAAAATTCAAAGGTGGGAAACTAAGGTTTCCAAGGATCCACTTATAGAGATTAGGAAGATCTATGCTTGATTCACGAACAAAACTGGAATTGGAGTCCTATCTTCGTCCAGTTAGAAGATATTTTAGAAAAATTCAATTCTGAACTTCCTTTGATCTAATTTTCAAGAGATGAGAGGTATGAGAACTAGAATTGATTCCATCACAAAGTCATACTAATGAGATAAAGCAAACAACAGAATTTAACTAATCCACAACCAATCTAAGAGAGTTATGAATGTTAGGAAGGATTCCATCATCCAACCATGTCCATGATACGAGGGTGAACAACAGGGTTCCTATGCTCACAACCTCGATACATGCACAAAAAATACTCAAATCTATTGCAGATCTATTATAATTCAAGCCACAACAAACCATTAAAAAATATGAATATTCCATATAATCAAACTAGAAGCAATGATAGTTCAGCGTAACATGAATCAAAGCTGTAGAAAATATCCCATCACGCTACAAGCTTCACCTCTTAGCCCTAGCCAAGAGGTTTAGCCAATCATAGCCATGATCAAACTAAAATCTCTTAAAAAGAAAGCATTAAAGGAAGAAAAGCTGAAGAAGGAAGAAGAAGGAGAATTAAAGCTGTCCACGATCTCTCCCTCTTTCCACATTCTCCACTCCACGTCCCCAGATGATGGATCTCTCTCTTCTCTTCTCCTTTTTATAGATAAAGGAAGGTCGGCTGGGAGGTTGGAGTCGGTGAAAGCTTTCGCAAAAGGAGTTACGCACTCCTCTTTCGCAGCAAAAACGCGAAACCCGTTTGCGCTCGACCCGATTTTGGCGTGGATAGACGATCTGTTGTGGCCATATGATCCATTCATCCTCTTTGGTGATGGTCGGTTGCCCCCTGGAAGTGGTTTGGATGGTCAAGATTGTGGATCCGACTGTGATCTAGGTCACACAATGGCCCACGTTAGCCGGCAGTGTCCGAACTGCGTATTGCATGCAATTTTGGATTTTGCGTAACCGGTGGGGCCCACATTCCTAGTTCTTTGAGAAATCCACTCCGTCCATTAGATTCCTGATGAAATTTCAGTCGGGAATGGCCACTTTTGCTGGAGTTTGGTGTGGCCCATTGAATCTTTGCTTCTACCATCCATTCTTATGTTTGAATGCGATCTGCCTGTGTCTTTGTGCATGGCAGCATATAGACATCATGGGTTTGGTTAGCCCCACGCTTTGGATCGAATGGACGGTCTGGATCATCGAGATAGTCCACAATGGTGGGCCACTACACACCCCAACGTACGTCCCTTGCGGACGCTGTGTAAATGGAGATGGGAGTCGGTTCAAACTAACTTTGACCAGAAGTTTGGTCCGGTGCACGGCTGGTATATATGCATCCTCAGTGTACATGCATTATTGAATGTGGGGTCCACTGTGATGTTCATGAGAAATCTGCACCATCCATCTGCCTTCCCATCTAATTTGAGGGGTTGAGACCAAAATTGAAGCATATCCAGATATCAGGTGGGCCCCAAATCAGTGATTTATGGCTGATCTTGTCCGTTGGGCCACTTCCACAAAGATCCAACGGTTGAAATTTTACGTGTACGGTTACTTTATGATCCTCAGGTCGGATATAAGTTTCATGCCAAACGGATGGTGGGAACCCTGTGATCTTGCATTTAGGACAATTTTCAGGCCTCTTTATCTTCAATCACTGAGTTTTCTCGAATCTTTGGCATGTGAATTCTTCAATCTCGGTCTCCTAAGATCCGTCCCTTGCCTTGGTGATTCTTGAGCATCAAATCCATGCTTTTAGCACCCTTTTCAGTCCAAGCTCTTAAATTCACCTTGCAACGAAAACATGATTAAAATAGAACGTTTAAGCATTATCATGTACATAAAACCAAGTAATAACTGAGGTCTACACTACCAGAAAAAGGGGTAAAGGCTACGGATAAAAACCGTAGCTGAAGGCCTATTGCTACGGATCTAGTCCGTAGCACGTCCGTAGTTATTGGTGGTGTAGCTAAAGATAAAAAAACCGATGGCTACGGATTACATCCGTAGCAATAGAGATCAGTAGCTATGAATAAAAGCCGTAGCTATAATTTCTGTAGCGAATGGTACCTACGCCTACAAATTAAATCCGTAGAAATAGATATCACTAGCTATGGATAAAGGCCGTAGCTTTAATTTCTATAGCGAAATATACCTACGGCTACAGATAACATCCGTAGCAATAGATATCACTAGCTACGGAAAAAAGCAGTAGCTATAATTTTTATAGCGAAATGTACCTACGAGTACGGATAATATCAGTAGCTAAAAGTGGAATGAAATCCGTAGCAATATGTTGAAGTTAGCAATAGCTACGATTTTCAGAACAATAGCTATGGCTAAAATCCGCAGCTATTTTTAAAAAAATTATAATAATGGTGCTTGCTTCCATTGCAAGAACCTGCTGTGATTGATAACTCATTTAAGCTTAATGCTGATAGGAATAGTACATAAAATGCAATTAGGAAAAAAAATAATGCATTTATTACAAATAACAATCAAATCATACAATGCATCTCACATTCACATTTCCAAATAAACAATACTTCACTTTGCTCAACCTATCATAAGAATTACAAAAAAAGAACCTATTCGAACTTTAGCTTCGACTCCATCTCCAAATACTTCTTACGAAGTTCTTCCATATCCCACTGCACATGAATGAGATGGGAAATAAAAATTATGACAAGAAATTAAGAGTAAACCTATCTTTCACAATTGCTTTGGCTAGTACGCCAGCGTAGATGCTCATTTTCAAGATCTTCCTTCAAAGAAGAGATCTGAATTTCCAATTCCACTATCTGAGACTTGCAACAAGAAGAGTGGTTGCATGCAACTAAGGCGTGCCCTCATGTGCAAGAAACAAATACACTCCAACACAATAAACACCCTCCATATAATGCAATAATGCTCATGTTTTTACAGAATTTTCTTCCTTCAGACGGCCAATTTCAGTAAATGCAGAAGATAGAGCTTCTTCTTTCTCTGAAACTGCAGATGTAACTTCTGTGGACTTTGACATAACATCACTTTCAAGTTCTGAAACTCTTACCTTGAGAAAATGAATTTCATCATCCAGTGACTTCTTTAGCCTGTCAGCCTATATAAAACAACATTCGTAGACACAATCAAACAAACATGCCTTTGTACACATCTCAAAAGAAAGAAAGACAAAAAAAAATACTGAAAACAGGGATTGCAACTTTCAAACAAATGAGGTTCGGGATACAGGGATGTACCTCAGCCTTGAATTTTTCATGAGCAGATTCAATTTGCTTCAACGCAACTTCATTCACTTGTGCTATTTCTTTATACGGTAAAAAAAAATATCATAAAATATTTAAATCCTTAAGAGTATCAGATAATAAATCCAAGTAACAAATCCAAACCACCTGTAGCATGTGATCCTTGTTGACTTGTGCCTCCCCTTTCAGTTTTTCCAACTCTTCCTTTGCTTTCTGCATGTCATCAATAAGTTATTACATATATAACTAACAAAATTGGAACATACTTGTAGAAACATTACATAGTAAGAGAGAAAGACATGAGTAAGAAAAAGAGAAGAGAAAAATCAGGCCAAAATGTTTCTTATATAGATTATACATACATATATATAGGTTATGGCCCAACAGAGTTTAGACATTCTCCTTTTTTATGGGGCTTGTATTCTCCCTTTTGACCGCCTTTTTGCTTTCTTCTTTAAAAATAAAAAAATAAAAAATAAAAAATTCTTTTTTCCTACTATGAAAGTTTCTGTTGCCTTAAAATAAAAGATAGATGAAAGTTTCCATTGCCATTCAAAAAAAGAAATACTGTGATTTTTTCACATGAGATTATGAAATGAATGGATTGGATGACAGATAACATAGTAGGCACTTAACACAACAAATTCCAATTGTTTCCTAGCGTGATCATTTCAATCTTTTGGAGACATGATGAATACAAAGTGGGTCGCCAAATGGATGAACTGGATCAAGATATGAAAGAATGCATCATGCCATTTCCCTATTGCTTTATTTTCTCCTTACAAATGAAAAGCATCTGGGATGTTTGGCCGATGGTTCACATTCAACGTGAAAAGTTAGCCCCTGTTTAGCAGCTGCTTAAAATCAGTTCATCTCAAATTAAGGTGTTTATTTTTTTCATTACATATGTAATTTGAACGATGAATGTTTAAAAGGGAAATATACATGTAATTAGACCTCCAAAAGACTATCCAGGTGCATGAAATTCAACACGAATGGGGTATTGTTAAAATCTATGGGTCTCAATCCACACTGTCTATCTGTTTTACCATCTAATTTCTGCAGGAAACAAGGTGGTTAATGATGTCGACGGTTGAAAATTTAAACCTTTTTAAGGCCCACGTGTTGTGTATCTATCATCCAACCAGTTCGTAAGATCACACTAACATGTATAAAGGTATATACAAATATCAGATTGATCCAAAATTCCTGCAACTCCCAAGAAGTTTTCAACATTGGGTGTGCAATTCCCACTGTTTCCTATGCTGTGGTCCACTCAAGATTCAAATCTCCCCCAAATTTTGGCTCATGCCCTAAAATGTGCTAGTTGAACAGATGAACGACATGGATAAGATACATACATCACAGTAGGCCCTACAACTTTCACATATGGAAATTATACTGATGTAATTTAGTAAGGAAGTTGGAAGCTTTGCAAAGCTCCCTATCAATGTCAACCTTGGGGCTACTGCTGTAAATACATTGGTAACTCATTTACCTTGAATTACACTGGAAAATGAAAAAAAAACATAAAAACCCCTTAGAGATCATAGTTTACATAAATTGTCACTTATCTAACAATCCCTTCCAAAACTAATTTGATCTATTATCTGTTGGAATACTAAGAATCTAGGCTATGGACATGAATAATTAAAATGAATAACTTTTTTTTTTTAAAGTATCTTTTTGGGTAGCAAGCTCAAATTCCAGCTTCATTACACAATGGGTATATTGTATCTTGCAAGAACTACCAATGTGAATATGGATTACTTAATGGAATTCATAATTTTCTTTACAATCCAAATAGCAAGAAATGTCAAATCAAGGAAAAATATATTTTTCATTTTTAAGAGGCAACCAAACAGGGCCTTAAATGACCTATTTCTCAACAAAATACAAAATAAGAACATGATCATCTTTCTTCATATCTAAATCATTTATATGTTATAGGTTATAGGTTTAGGTTTAGGAATTCGGGTTCGGGTTCGGGTTTAGATTTAGGTTTTCAAGTTTAGGTTTAGGGTTAGGAAATCATTGTACCCACTATAAATATATGTAGTTTATCTACACCGTCCATCTGCTTTTCCAGATCATTTAAGGGGTTGAAACCAAATTGAATCATATCCAAAACTCAGGTGGACCATACCACAAGAAACGGTGGGTATAATGATTTCCATCATTGAAAGCTTTCTAGGGCCTGTAGTGATGTTTATTTATCATCCAACTTGTTCACAAGATCACACAGATAGTGATGAAGGGAAAAAATAAATATTAGCGGTTCCCACCTTCCAGGGACCCCTGCTCAACATCCGGACAGCTACGACGCACATTCGGATCTGCTTCATCAATTTCGAGATAATACATAAACACGAGCCTGTCCAAATGGCCAGGCCACCCATATTGTTGTCCATAGGAAATGGACAGCTTTATCATGGTCATAACAGCGGTTCCCACCTTCCAAGGACCCCCGGTCAACATCCGGATAGCTCCGACGCAAATATAGAAACAAACTAATTAGGAACTTACAACAATAAAAGGTACTAGGTCTTTGGTCCAGGGGTGATCCACAATAAAAGGTACCATTTACCATGAACTAAAACCATATATTATCCATATCTTAATTGGACTCAGTACAAGGGTAATCTTTCAATGATGGACTAATCACTACAAGAAAATTACAAAAGTAAGACTCTTGAGATGACATATGTACAAATAGTGACAAGACTAGCTAGTAATGACAGGAGGCTAAGACATCAAATTATTTATGAAGAACAAGAAAAAACAAAGATAAAATAAATAGTTAAAAACTTTACAATTTCAATATTGAACCTTGTAGTGGCAACATTGATTTGTGGGACTAAAAATACATCAAACTGCATATAAAAATCTCAAGTTAGTTGGGCCTTTGAGGTCCTCAAATGATAGTAGAAGAAGCCGAAAAACTCTTGAAATTAACCATCAAGCATTTTTAAAATGTCTCTCATAAAATGAATGAAAAGTACACAACTCACCTTGATGCCCATTCTCCCTCCTCCTTTACCCGAGCTTGGGACCAGCAATGCAAGGAGTTACATTGGCGGAGTTAAAAAGGGGCTTAGGCTCCATTTGGTTTGTGACGACCAAATGGAGTCTAATATGTTTAAATATAGAGTACAAAATTCATTCAAAATTATAAAAACCAAACCAAACAACATATAGAGTAACTAGAAAAAACATGCATACCATCAATATGTTGAACTATAAAGTGCCAAATTAGTTTAAAATTAAGGAAAAAATAAGCAAAACATCATATAAAGTAACTTAAAAAAATCATCTACACCAAGTTCAATTATAGAGTACTAAATTTGTTCAAATTATCGAAATCTCAAAGATTCCTTCCCTCATTGCACAAATGATCCCGGACCGGCCTCTCCAAGTGTAGATGCAAACCCATCTTCTTTCCACAAACGAGTGCCAGGATGTATAATCTCTGTTAGGACAATAACAAAAGCTCCCTCCTCCAATGGTTCGCAATGGACAACTGCATTTGGATTAATTTCGTGTACTTGACCACGAGCAACTACATCACAATTTCCCCAACCAAGCAAGTCGCATCTCTTACCAATATATATATAATATCCAGCTACATGTACACATATAAAATGGCATTGGTCTTGTTATCATTTATAAAATAATTGTAAGTTCAATACAGTAGCAAATTTACACATGCATACCGACGATGCCTGAGCAGATCTAGCGAGTGTTGGTGATGAGTGGTTTTGAGTAGATTGTGCATGTTGCTGCATCTCCATCCAGGCCTTCATCTCGGCTAATGATTTCTTTATATCAGATATCTCCTGCACTAGGCTCTCTCTTTCTTTTATCAAATTCTTTACCTTTGAATGGTCAAGGGCTGACATCTTCAGTCCTGTCTTGGTTATTAAGCAACCTAGACCCCACATTCGCCCTCTACTGTCAGAACCAACCAACTGTAAAACATTACAAATCAAGTTATTAGAAAATTCATAATTACCATGAATCTCACTGTAATTTTTAAATTGTATTATTACCTGTGTAAGGGAATCGTCAACGCCGGTAATCTTAGAAGTAAGATTGCTAGAATAAAGCTCATCTAATTTTTAAATTTTATTATTACCTATTTTTTCTCAACATCCATTACTATCTTGAACTTAGAAGTTTTACAAGTTGGACAACTAGTTTTCATCTCGTTCTCTTTTCAGTACAAGATACAGTCATTTAGACAAGCATGGATCTTCACGTAATCAAGACCCAACTTTGTAATGATCTTCTTCGCTTGGTAGGTATTAATAGGGGCCTTGTTACCGGAAGGAAACACCTTCTTTAGTAGTTGAAGGGGCTCTGTAAAGCTTTTTTCACTTCATCCATGGTTCACCTTTAATTTGAAAAGTTGTACAATGAAAGTCAACACAGTGAAATCTTGCGTCCCTGGGTATAGCTCAGTTATTGCGTCTCGTAGATTTTCTTCAAACTCATCAGTTTCATTTTCTCCAAAGATGCCTTCGACTACAGGTCACATTCGGCTCATCCTGTACAACTTCATCTAGGTTATTACCACCGAGTTCTTGAACGATCGGGTTGTGAACCTCATTGAAGTTCAGGACATTGTGGTAATGTTGGGAACTTGATGCATATTCAGTACACTTAGGTGATACATGCTCACCATGCATGTTCCAAACCCTATAGCTTGGGTCGAATCCATTTTTCATTAGATGTATTTCCAAATCGTCATAAGAAACCGGTAATCGTAAACATCTGCAAGTGGCGCATGGATAAAGAATGGTTTCTCTACCAGGAAGGTGTTCTCGTGCAAACTTCAAAAAGCTTCTGATTCCAGAAATAAAACGAGGGTTCAGAAAACTTAGTGTCATCCACTCCCTATCTATTATAGCCGGATCCTGATTAACCAAGGGGTTCATTTTGAAACTGCACCTTACCAAAAAAAAATAATTATTTTTCACCCATTCACGGATCTAATTCTAAACACATGCATCTATGACTATCATTAGAGTTTAGTCTTTGAATAGCTTTAACTTTTCATGGGCATATCACGAGGGACCTGGATTGCCTACTGACGGTGCTGTGTGGGTTACCGCATGATGTATGTGTTTCATCATGCCATTCATCCATTTTAGTACATCATGTTAGGGCATGAGACTGAAAAAAGGAAGATCCAAATCTTATGTGGATTACATAAGATGAAACAATGATTATTGAATGCCCATTCATTTTTGGGCTCATGACCCGCGATGATATGGAAAAATGAATGGACAATCAAGCTCAGGACCTACATCATGGAATGTCTAGATTAATGGACTGTTTGTAGTATGAACAATATAAACCATCAATTTCCTTAGCCATTGATTGGATAGTTAAGATCATCTAGTCAAAAGTGATTTTTTTGAGAGAGGGGCAATCAAGGATGGACCCATTTGATGGATTGCCCATATCGAGGGTTGGGACCAACCAAACACTGTAAGGATAATTCTCAGTAATTTGCACTGCATGGTTATTGAAATGCCTAAATTATCTATATGTCCCCAATCCAAATGACCTCCTAATGTTGTTTGGAAGTTAATGTTTCCAAAAAAAAAAAAAAAAGCATTTTATAAAATGTCAATATGGTATAATGTAACTATCACTGGTCCATCTTTTCAGCCCTACAAACAATGTACCATGTCTTCAAATCTTCCTATTAGAATTAGACTTTGATTGGAGGCTAGGATCTTCCAAACCCAAATATATTTGGTCATGGCCCATTCACTTTCTTGTGTTTCACTTATGGATTTCAATACAAAGAAACTGATTTTTAAAACATAAAAATAAAAAATCAGGCCAAACACAAACTCAGGTGAGCCACAACACAAGGAACAATGAGGGAGGATGCCCCACCTCAAAAACATATCATAGTGTCAATGGAGCTTAGTATCATGTATATATGCCATCCAAGACATTCACTAGGCGTGCCCCACAAGGAGAAGGATGCACGATGAAGTACCTGACCCAACTTGATTTTCTACTGCTCTAAGGTGCTTGGATCAAAGCCCAAGTATGCAAAGAAGAGTAAGGGCTACTTCATCGACTGCAGTAAGTGTGAAACCACTTGCAAATGTAAGCTTACCACCCCATCTTTGCACTTACTAGTATTACTTGCAAATAATTCATCAATTTTGGAATTTCTACTCTCCGTAGAATTTTCTAAAATCATGCAAAGATTACTTATTTAGGGAAGAGTTTTTCCCAATTCAACATTAGTGGTCCACTTTCGAAACTCCCAAGTTTTTCTAGGGTTGGTATGATATCTTACTAAATATATATGTTAAGCACCACATCCTCCACGTTGGATTCCAACCGACTGAAGGGGTTCTTTCCTCCATATATATGCAATTACAGAAATAGTTAGAAAAAGTA
The DNA here is from genome assembly GCA_030180095.1 of Magnolia changhungtana. Classification (NCBI taxonomy): domain Eukaryota; kingdom Viridiplantae; phylum Streptophyta; class Magnoliopsida; order Magnoliales; family Magnoliaceae; genus Magnolia; species Magnolia changhungtana. Next base: position 3,696,173 of record JASAUF010000115.1, on the reverse strand, counting down.
AAATGGAACAAATTGCAATTGTGGAGGGAACTACCACTCTAAGATGGCGAATTCGAAGTTGAGGACATGGGATTTGCCAAAATTGGGATTAGACTTAATCCTAATTAAGAGACTACAATGGTGAGTAGCAGTGGACATGCCAATATGAAACTCATGGGTTACATTAGGTCCAATCGTTAGGTTGGTTTAGCCATGAACATGCGTGGTGGCACGTGAGTCAATGGAAGCCATTCATCAGGTGGGCCACATTCATACGGAGAAAACAACAGTTAAGAAAGAAAATAAGCAACAGGTTATGCCCAACATTGGCCCACCCAATGAATGGACCATCCTGGATTTAGGTACAAGGCATGTTCATGTATATGTAGTGCCAGACCTGGCACCAGACTCATATGTTGGACATACATGCCATTTTGACACATGTGGGGCAGTTCACCTATTCAATATCTCCTGGCATGAATGGCCTGAGCATTCATCATGGAGCATGTAATATGGGGTAACACTTCTGTGTAATGTAAATGTTGGACATACATGCCGATTCATCATGGAGGCACAATGAAAACCCTTAATCTCCTGCAAGAGAATCATCTGAGCAAGCATCTGGGGTGAATCGCAACTACAGTTTCAGACAGTTACAGAGCAGTACTGGCTTGAGAATAGGAGCAAGGCTCAGACATCAGAAACTGTTTCTAATTCAATAACCGGTTTTGTTCTATACCTCAAAAGAATCGGTAGAGCCAATATCTAAAATTACAGAAGATTTAAAGAGTATGAACAACCGTTAGCATGTATCTAAAATTACAGAAGATTAAAAAAAAAATCTCATCGAGCCGTTTCAACAAACAGATAGCATGCCATTTCATTAAATAGTTAGCGTATATCAAATCTGAAAGATAAGAAAAGAGATACAAATAGAAGAAGATATCAAACCAAAGGAAAGGAGCTTCGCGGTGTGTGTTTCTTCGGGTAGGAGATTCATGGCTGCTGCAATGGAGAGAGAGAGAGAGAGAGAGAGAGAGAGAGAGAGAGAGAGAGAGAGAGAGAGGCATTCACGGCCTGTGTTTCTTCATGGCTGATGTATTGGAGAGAGGGAGGAGAATGAGAGAGATGGAGCAGAGATCGGGAGGGAGAGAGGGATTAGGAAAGAAGAGCTTAGGGAATGCTCTGATTAGGGAAGAGAGAGAGAGAGAGAGAGAGAGAGAGAGAGAGAGAGAGAGAAATACCCCTCTTTGGGTGTGGCTCTGTTTTGAGCGCGCTCCCAAATTTGGGCGTCTTCTCACGGACAGACGTAGACGGTTCGGACAGGGGCTCCGTGGGGCCCACCATGATGTATTTGGTTTATCCATTCTGATCCATAATTTTATTATATTATTTTAGTTTATCATACCAAATTTATGGTATATTGAAGGCCCAAGTGGACCACACCATAAGAAGCAACTGTAATTTCATCCATGTTTCCTACCGTGTGGTCCACTTGAGCCTTTAATCAGTTGATTTTTTTTTCATCCTCTAAAGTAATATTTCCAAATATATAGACGGCTTAGATATAACATATAGTTTTTTTTTTAGGTCTCATAGAGCCCCTTACAACACCATTAATTATTAATAGTGTGTCAACTTTTTAGCCACGGATTAAAACCGTAGCAACTATAGCTAAGGTTTATATCCGTAGCAAAAAACTAATGTGGTCTGTATCCTTTGTCCCTTTTTTTGGTAGTGCTAATATGTAATATTTGACCCTCAACAATTGGCCACAGATCGGCCACAGATCAACCATAGATCGGCAACAGATTGGTCATAGATCGGCCATAGATCAGTCACATATCGAACACAGATTGGTCACAGACCGGCCATAGATCGGTCATAGATTGGCCATAGAACGGCCATAACACGATCATAGATTGACAATACCCTCATAGATCGGCCACAGATCGGCCATAGATCAGCCACAGATCGGCCATAGATCGGTCACAGATCGACCACAGATCGGTCACTGACCGGCCACAGATCGGTCATGGACTGGCCATAGATCGGTCACAGATCGGCCATAGATCGGTCATAGATTGGCCATAGGTCGGCCATAACACGATCATAGATCGATAGTACCCATGACAAGGTCAAAAGATCTCAACATCCAGATGAAGGGAACACGAACCTTCTGGCTCAACTGATGGTCGAAAATGGTGAATGTTGATCTATTAGACGGGACAGTATCAGTCATTTCCAACTTGGTACCCGCCTTGAGATGCGATCTACAGCCGAACTATGGATCCAAAGAATCTTCCCAAGTCTCAAAGATCTCTTCTAAGATTTTCGGAAGATAATATCAAATCCCGATAATCGCGGGATCTTGTAATCTCGGGAAGATCCTGAATCGTAGCAAATCTCCAAGATATCAGGAAAGAATCTGCATACTACAGGATCCTCTCTCTCCTATAAATGGGAGCATCTCTAATGGTGAAAGGTACGTAAAATCTCTCACCCAAAACCCCTCAATACTACAAGACCCAGATTCCTAGCCTGACTTTGGCAATGAAGGGTCTCCTGTTCTAGCCGGGGTCTCCAATTTGTCTTTTTCCTGTGCAAGTACTCAAAGGTCGAAAAAGGGTGGACCAGATTTTTGCATCAACAACAATAATAATAATACTTGAAACATTCCAATTAATTAAGAGGTTTTTATTTTTCATTTCTCTGATCTTAGGTAAGACCTATCATATAAACGGTTTGGATCATTGAGAGCCTGATCCAAAGGGTAATGTCCCAACGTATCCCATAAGAAGCATTCTAATTAACCACATCGATTGTCAAAGGAGACTTTAGCTGGCTTTTAAGAAAAAATGGTGTTTTTCTTCACATGGTCAAACTGATGCTGCTGTGCAATGTTGAATTTTAGATCTGATTGCACTCACTATAAGATTATGCATTTTCCTATTAGAAATGCTTACATAAAATTGACTAACCTATCCGTCGAAATCATGAAATCCCTTGATGTACATTGATATACATTGAAATGATGCACGGAGAATTGATTGGTGGGGCCATATGCCGTATGAAGTGAGGCAGGCTCAAAGTTTTTAAGCCTTAACTCTGACAATGTAAGGCCCCACCAATCAAATCTCTTCATGTCATTTCACCACTGGGTTGGTGGTGAGCTCCTCACCACCCGGTGTCCCACCATGAAGAACATTTACTGCAAGAGCCAAGCTAGTCCACTCTTCAGATGGGCCACACGAAAAAAACGTAGCAAATAGTTGTCAAATCTAGAGTAATCAATGAGTTTTGATGATTTTTTCACCATGTGATCTTCACGATGTGGCCAACCTGTTGGATGGATTGGATGACATGCATGGCCATGGGTTAAGGTAATCCATTTAAGAATTTGTGTTTTATATGTAAAGATTAGATTGATTGAAGTCTTAAGTTACATCTCTATGATAAGTATTAATGAGCAGCTGGGTCCTTACTCATGCCTTGGTGGTAGACTCACAGGACTTTTAACACAAGGTTATGCTTCAAGTACCCATTGTGGTGAAATCTCACTATGATGTGAGTTTGTGGGAGTGCATGAGTGTTGTATTAAAAAAAAAAAAAAAAACTGGGCACGAATTTACCTTTGTAATTAATCTTTAAAGTGTCTTGAAATTTTGAGTTTTACAAGAATGGGTTGGAAGTTAAACAAGCACCATAGCCCCCAATACTAACTAATTAGAACTACAACTAGTTGTGCTTGACCATATGTACCTATTGTAGGTATGTGTGTGTATGTGTTAATCTCTTCTATCTTGTCCGATAGGAGACATGTACTAATAAACAGGGTGATGCAGGGATAAATGTGATGAGGTCAATCACTATCTTCCTCAAGGATAACTACTCCGAAACCACGGAGCTTCTCCGGACTCCTCACGGAGACCTCTCAAATCCACGAGGAAAGAAAGCAAGAAAAATAGAAATAAATTCTATAAAATTCATAATTTGATTGATTGATGAAATAAACGAGTTGAAAACCCTTCAAATAGGGATACTAAGCAATGGGAGAAATTTTAGAATCAAACTACATCCAAAACTCCTAGAATTCGCAACTTACTATAAATAGTGAATTTTCTATTTATAATAAGTGTTGTATGCGGCTTAACCACATCATTATCTTAATTTTTCTAAACACTTTTCATGTTGGACACAACTCCTAAAGCCCAATGGATGAAGAGTTATAATCAAATTAAAACTTACTAAAAATAGTAAAAACAGAAATAAATATGGAATTCGACCGTCTATATGATGGAATCTCGCAAATTCGGCATCGGCAACCTGGCTATGCCAGGTTGGTTGGCTAAAGTAGCTCATCCTACCCTGTAATCATACATGGTACATCAAGTAACTCATTCCGGCTTGAAAGATTTGCCTGTTTCAAGGTTTTGACGGTCTTGATGACTTCTTCTTCTGATCGGGCCTTCTCTGATCTATCTTGGGCATGAAAATGTCCGAGACCCACTCTACATCACATGGGGTGGCTTAGGTGGGCCCACCATAATGTGTTTCCAAAATCTACTACACCAATCAGGTGCATGATGTAAATTTACTTAGCAGGCTAAAAAACTAGGCAGATTCGTGATTTAGGTGGGCTACATTAACAGAAATAGTTGGGAGGTAACACCTATTTTTTTTAAAGCCCACCATGGTGTTTGTACACAATCCACTCTGACCATAATCACATCATCCATCCTTATATTCAGGTCCTAAAATCAGACTGACTTGTGATTCAAGTAGGCCACACGAAAGGAAACAATTGTAAAAGGGATGTCAACAATCATTCATTCATATATACATACACACATATATATATATATATATATATATATATATATATATATATACACACACACACACACACACACACACACACACAAAGCTTGGCATGATAATTATGTGACATCCTCAACCATCAGTGGCCTGATGAAAAGTTATGCTTAGGACCCAAAAAATTAGGCTCAGCTGTGATTTAAATGGGCCACACCAAGTAAAATAGTTTGAACGGTGGTCATCCCTCTGCATCCTATTTCCACTCATATGGCCAACCCAATCATGGATGCAGCTAACTTTTAGGCCTCTTGGCCTAACATGAGTTGATATATCTAATGACTGGAGTATATTTCACATACACATCATGGTGGTGCCCACTTTCGCCCACCTAAGTTTGCTAGCATGATAAAGTGGCACCACGGATGTACCCTCTATCCCTTTATCTATCGTCTTTCTCTCTTTGTGTGTAGCCTACATGTTTTCTTGTATCAAGGATGTGTCTACTATCTTTCTCTATTTGTGTGTTGTTGCATGTTCTGTCTTACTATGGATGTCTCTTACCTCTTTATCACTCTCCCTATCCCTTTTCCTACCTTTCTCTAGGTAGGTTGTGTGTGCCGTACCCCTAGTATTACATAGACTTTTGTCCGACTAGCACATAACTACCAACAGTCTAATATATCGTGGTGTATGACATCCAACCTGTCAAAGAGGTTACCTCTTGCACGAAAATCTTGTGATGCAGAAAATAAGCCAATTCATTCATCAGTAGGCCGTTTTGTCCGTTGGATTGAATTGACATTCAATACATATGGGATTCCATCATCCTGAATTTTGTGTCAAGGACTTTCTTCCCAATGTTGTCAACCTTTTCACCCTGGATCAAGCCGCTTCAACACATGATTGCTTGTAGGACATTCGCCATTAGAGTCTTTGTCCCGTGCCAAGAGTTTCCTATTATAAGTAAGACTTAGGCAAGATTTTCTAAATTCATAGTTTGAATTATTTACATTCTGGAGGAACATAAAAACTTATTGCGATGTATGCATGTGAAGAAATTTCTATCTTAAAAGCATTTTATTTGTAGCATTAATACCGCTTGTAAAAATAATAAAAAAGATTTATTTTTATTTTATAAATATTTTATAACAGGCTCTAATACCACTTGTTGAAATAATGAAAATGCTTATATTATAGTTATCTTCCCTTGCATGGCATGCGAGAGCCGAAATCTAGACCATTCAAGTTAATTGTGATAAAGCATAATCCAAAAATTGCACGTAGAAGATGATAGTAACCATTTATTTGATAGCCATCCATTGGATGGTCAAGATTACTTCAAATGTGTGATTTTAAAGGTGGACTTCATCAGCAGTTTGTCCCACGATTTTGATGGTATGGATGGGTGTATATGAGGAGTATGAGTCACCGCTATTTTTAGAATGGAGGGAGCTATCATAGGAGGTAGAGGTGGGCATTTAGTCCAGTGGTACCAAGTTAGGGCTGACCCGACTTGACCCCGTTTTGAAATGGGCCTAAACCAAACTCGACCCGACTCAGTACCGAGTCCAACATGCCTGACCTGATATGAGTTCAGGTCTGGCCTGTACTAACCCGGATCGAGTCCGACTTGGTCACAAGTACCGAGTTGGGTCGAGTCAGCACCGAGTCGGGTCAGTTGTGGCTAGGGGTGTACGTTGAGTCGAACTGAGTTGAGCTGGCCTCAGCTCAAACTCGGCTCAGCTCGGTCCTCGAGCCTGACTGGCCAACTCAGCTCGGTTCAGTCAGTAATTTGGGCCAGTTCGAGTTAAGATCGAGCCAAGTTTGCCACTACAGCATTTTCACAAACACCTGGACTGCACCTTCAAAATCTCAATGTATTTGAAATAGCGGCAATGGTTTTACATATATTTTATCAAACACCTTCTAAGCAATATAAAAATTAAGAAAAAAAGAAAAAAAAAGGATGTTAGTTTCATATACATACCTTCCTTGCCACCTGCCACACTTCTTTTAGTCATTTCATCAAACACTTGGTGAGCAACATCAATATCAAAGTAACCGAGTCACTGAACTGGTTCAATCCGAGTTCGTTTCGAGCTAGGCTTGATCTGAGTCGAGTCAAGCCGGGGCCAGCTTTCCAGCTCAAAACATCAGCTCAACTCGGCTCGAACTCAACTTCAAACCAAGTCAAATCGATCTTTTTCGAGTCGAGCGAGCTAACCACCTCTAGGTGTGGCGGGTATCAGCAGGTTGAAATCATAGCTCAAAACCTAGTGGGACCAGTCTTGCAGCCTCTTCATCTACTACACGGCATCTCAGATATCTAAAACGTTAAATCTGAGTTACTGGGTGATTCGAACTTGACTAAGTTTGGGTTCGGATTGGATAAAGTCTACTCAGTTTCGGTCGATTCACCCACTCGATTCCAATCGAGTCGTGTTTGAACGAGTCGAACCTGCCGAGTCGAGTAGTCCCATGCCTAGCTCTACGAGTCATATGTGTAGACCATTGCAACTCTCATGTCCAATCTTCGTTTGCAGCTGATCCAGGGCACATGAGGATGTACGTTGGGAAAGACGAATCCAGAACGTCAACTATAGAGGGTGTATTGTGGGCCCACAGATCATGTCATAGTAGACAGAAAATACTACACCGGCACGCAATTGGTAGCGTCACAAATCGGACAGACAGGGCTCACCAAATGGACGGTAGAAAATGATCATGTGCGTACATAGCCGAAATGAACTAACACCGATTTGTTTCTCAATCGTGATAAAGACTCTAGATTTCTCTAGCCTTCTCCAGATCTCATCCCCATTTTCAAAGTAACCGTTGACTCATCTATTGTACACTTGTAATAATCCGTCCAAATGTGGGCCCCACTACGGATGGATTATGGTACATAATCCAAAAAACGTACTGATCATGGGACTGATCTTTTCATTAAGTCTAGACAGCTGATTATTTTGATCTTAATCATCCATTTCATGGTCCTTATTTGGATGGCTAGGATTGTTCAATCAATGTGATTTCTAGGCTGTGATCCATTTACATTAGGACCCACAATTTTAAGCGTCTAGATTCCCTTATATATACACCTAAACCATCTGAACAAGTGGGGAATTTGGTTTGTTGACTCCTGATATTCGTTCCTTTGGTGGGCCACCCAGTCATGCCTTCTTCTCGACGCTAGATTTTGTATCTTTTGACTCTAACATGAGAAACCAAGTAAATGCCATGATCTGGAAGTGCATGGTTGTTCGTACTCCCGCAAAAAAACAAAAAACGAAAAAAAACATATGCATGAATGGCAGAACCCCGCAATCACGCCATCAATGATCCCAGCTGATTGAGTTTTACTGTTGGATTTGGACAGCTGATTTGGTTTGGAATTAGGTACCATCTAAACAAATGAATTTATTTTACAGGTGGGGCACACACTAGAGTGTTTGCACGACATTTTGCCTATCCAGTAAAGCTGTCTATCACTGCCGCAGGGACCGACATGAGGTCGAGTACCGTCTTCTCGTAAAAGAAAGTAAGAAGAATAGAAATAAACTCTTATAAATTAGTAATTTGATTGATGGTTGAAATAAACAAGTTCACGGCCTTTTAAATAGGGATTTTAAGCAATGTGAGAGAAATCAAAATTAAACTATAATTCTTATAGAATTCGCAACTTACTAGAAATAGTAAACTAACTAGTTATAGACAAACATGATATTTACTAGTGCAGGAGGTTTTTGGCCAAAAATAGTAAGTGTTCTATTTGACTTCATCAAGTTGTTTTCCTAATTATTCTAAGCACTTTTCATGTTAGGTGCAACTCCTAAAACTTAACAGATGAAGAGTTATAATCAAACTAAAACTTACTATTTATAGGAAGAGCAGAATTAAAATAGGGAACCGATTGTCAACCTGGTGGTATTTCATAAATCAGACTTACACCAAAATCATATATTTTACGTCCGATAACTTATTCTGAAATGCGAGATATGCCCGATTTAAGGTCTGACAGTCCAAATCACTTCTGTCATCGACCAAGCCTTTTCTGATCCATCTCAGCTATGAAACTGTCCATGCCCATCTCTACATCAATCAAGAAAATGGGATGTCCCAAAAATCAGGTAGAAGACATGGAGTTTTTTGTATGGTTTATCGTTGTTTTCCATGGGTTGTCTTACTAGAAAGTTGGTTCACTCCACTTTTGGGGTGTCCTATTTTCATAGTAGGATAATTTTATTGGACAGGTGAGAAGTCATACAAATACCACAGTGTTATATCCCACATTCCAACAAGTTTTATGTGAGCATTTATCAAATTTAGCTAGTCTTGAAATGAAAATTCCAATCCCCAAAAATTAATTAATTAATTATAAAGAGGTTTATTTAGTTGCAATAGGATACATTGGGACTTTGCTGTCGGGGTCTTTTACAATGACCATACTGTTGATATGATGGGCCTCAACATTGATTGGATCTGGTTTAAAAAATCTTGGAGTAAAGTATTGAAAACCTTTGATTATTCAAATTTTAAAGAGATTGTCCAAACACAAACGAAAATAGTCAAAGGATAAAAGTAAATTAAAAAAAAAAAAAAAATTTGAAACATTTTCATTCAAAAGATTTTTTTATTTATTTTTTTTTCATTTATCCCCAATCCTAAGTGAGGCCCATCCTATAAACGGTTTGGATCATTGAAAGTTGATCCTAAATCAAAGGATAATGTCCCAACATATCCCGTAAGATGTATTCTAGCGAACTACCTTGATTGTCAAAGGAGACCTTAATTGGCTTTTCAAGAAAAATGGTGATTTTCTTCATATAATCATACATTAGCTGTGGAATGTTGAATTTTGGACCTTATTGCATTATGCATTTTCCAATGAGAAATGCTTACATAAAACTGACTGGCCTATCAATTGCCTGCAACATCCAACCAGTCTAAGAGATTGGCCCCACCATAAAGGATGTGGATTGAGTGGTGAAGAGCAAGCCCACCACCTATTTTGCTGGTGAAATGATAAAGGAAGAATTGATTAGTGGAGCTGTATGCTGTTTGAAACAAGGACAGGCTTAGGGCCCATTTAGCCGGGCAGATTGGAAGGGATTGGAAATTAAATCTCGGGATTGGCCGGGCGTGCCAAAGAGACTGGGTGATCTGATCCTGGGATATAGCAATCCCATAGATCTTAAGACAATCCACTGACAACACCATCATTACCTTTAAATCCCATCCAATCCATCCTAATCCGTTCAAATTTGCCTGGGACATGTTTGCTTCGAGGGATTGGAAGGGATGGGAAGGTTTAATCCTGGGATTGGTCAGGCGTACCAAACAGACTCGACGTAGCAATCCCGAGATATAGTAATCCCATGAATCTTAAGACAATCCACTGGCAATCCCATGAATCTTAAGACAATCCATTGACAGTATCATCATTGCCTTGAAATGCATGCCATTCACCCTAATACCATTCAATCCCTTCCAATCCATCCATCCAAATGGGCCCTTGAAGTTTTTAGATTTTCAATTCAGTACTTTTTCATCCACCAATCAAATCTCACCATGTCATTTCAACATTGAATGATTTGGTTCTCACAATGCATCACATCTTATGACATTCGCAACTTTTGAGAGCTAATCCACCTGACTTTTCCATCCAAGAATTTCTTTACAAAGTGGTCAACCTTTTCACCCTAGATCGAGCCACTTCAACACATGATTGCTTGTAGGACATGCTCCGTTAGAGTCTTTTCCCGTGCCAAGAGCTTCGTATTATAAGTTTGACTTCCATAGGATTGCCTGAAATCATGTTTTGAATTATTTATACTTGGGAAGAACATAAGAGCTTTTAGTGACTTATCGATGCCTAAAAAATTTCAATCTAAAAAACATTTTATTTATGGCTCAGATATCATTTGTAAAATAATAAATAAAATACTTTCAAATTAAAATTATTTAATTACAGTCTCTACACCACTTGAAATAATGAGAAAACTCATCTTTTCTATCATTTAAAAATGCTAGTGCCACAATCTAGACCATCTAAGTTAATTGTGATGGAGCATAACTAAAATATTGCCCTGAGACGGTGATAATAACCATTTATTTGATAGACATCCATTGAATGGTTAGGATTACTTGTCCCACGATTTGGATGGTCTGGATGACTGCATATGAGTGACACGTACGAGGAGGATGAATCACCACCATTTTTAGAATGGAGTGAACTATCCACCGTACATGCGGTTGTAAGTAGGAAAGGCGAGTCCAGAAAGGTGTGTTGTGGACCCACGGATTATGTCATCATAGACAGAAATAGTACACCCGCACGCAATTGGTAGCGTCACAGATCGGACAGATAGGGCTCACCAAATGGACGGTGGAAAATCATATGCGTACGGGAACGAAATGTACAGGGGCCGATTCGTGGCTGGAACGAAGACTCTGGATTCCTTCGGTCATTCTCCATAGATCATCTCTATTTTCAAAGTAGTGGTGACTCATCGATTGTACACTTGTCATAGTCCGTCGAATTGTGGGCCCCACTATGGATGTATTATGGTATATAACCCAAAAATCCTACGGATGGGGGATATTCTCATTGAGTCTGGACGCTGATTATTTTGTTCTTATAAGCGTCGGTTTATGAGAGTGGATTGGCTAGTGGTCGATGCTCTGTGGGCCCCACCATGATGTATACGTTTCATCTATGCCGTCCATCTATTTTTCTAGATCATTTTATGGTATGATCCCAAGAAATAAGGTATATCTCAATTTCAAGTGGAACACATTACAGGAAACAGTGTTGATTGAACATCCACCGTTGAAATCTTCTTGGATCAAGCTCTTGATTTTCTTCCCATTGGCAAATCGTTGAGCAAATGTAGCTGATCATAGTTGTATCTTTGGATAATCCTTCACGATTTTCGCCTAATAAGTTTGTTTCTAGATGTGCATGATCAATTAAATTGCGTCATGTGTCACTGTTGATCACCGTTTTAGCTAATCGTGCTTATCAAAGCTCTCAAGTTATAATTTCACATATGTTCAACCACTTGTACTCTGCTATATATATCTCAAAAAGAGTCACAACAAGCTAAAACAACGACTATGAGTTCTTTTCTAAATCATCACAGAGTATATGGCCTCTTGCCTGTTACTATGTGTCATGCAACAACTTTTGTTCAAGCGTGATAAAACATATTATGTAGCAAAATGTTTCTTTCGTTTCACAATCTCTTCGTGTCAATGGCATTGTCTGTGATCAAGATCTCATCATGATCTTCTGTGCAGTGATGCCTCTGTATGTCCACTTGGATCATACCTCATCCATAACTAGGCCAACAATTTGAAAGGTCCAATTAACATGATGCATGTGATGTGCACAAGTGATGCGTGAACGTGTGTGCTATAGGTACCATGCTCATACTAAGAATGTTAAGACTAAAAGCATGTTTGGTAAAACTTGTTTTTATCACTTATTAGTTTTTAATTTTCAATAATCACTTATTAGATGAAAAAAAAAAAAAAAACACAAATATTTTCAATTTTGGTAGCCCCGAATTTTTAACTCTCAACATTTGTGGCCCACTTAAGATTTTGATCTACCTCAGCTTTGGTTCAAATTCAAAATTTTAAAAAATTATGGAATTTGAATTTTCATTGGAAATAACATCCAAACGATTTTTAAAAAGTTTCATCATCTCTTCTGAACTTAAAAATCGTAACAGGAATTTTTTAAGCTCACCGTATCCAACCGTTTGATTCCAACGGTTGATTAAAACGTAATGATGTGCGAATCCCAAGAATTTGGTTTTTCTATATATATATATATATATATATATATATATATATATATATATATATATATATATATATATATACAACTTTACTTTTGTAAGTGATTTCCGGGAGCTTTTGAAAGACTCAGATTGCAATCCCACTTGGCAAAGTTCTGTGAACCCTGTCATAATGTATGTGTTATGTCCACATCGTGCATCCATTTTGCAAGATAATCTTAGGGCATAAGCCCAAAATGAGGTAGATTTAAAGATCAAGTGGACCACACCACAAAAGGCAGTGGGTACAATGATGTCCACTGTTGAAAACTTTCTAGGGGCCACCATGATGTTGTTGAAAACTTTCTAGGGGCCACCATGATGTTTATTTGCCATCCAAGTTGTTTATGAGGCCACACAGACCTGGATGAAGGGAAAACACAAATATCAGCTTGATCCAAAACTTATGTGGCTCCAAGAAGTTTTCAATTATAGCCGTTCAATCTCCACTATTTTCTATGGCGTGGTCCACTGGAGCTTTGGATTTGCCTCATTTTTGGATTCATGCCCTGAAATGATCTAACCAAACCGATTGACAATATGGATATAACTCATCATGGTGGGGCACACGGAACTTTTCCACCTCAACAATATAGTTAGTGTGTGTTCTATCCTAGGCATCCAATCTGAAAGGGATTTTGGATTCTCCCTTCACCCATCAATACCTTGTTTGATACTGGTCAAAGCTTTATGAGAGCCACCATGATGTTTGTGTTTTATCTACACCGTCCATCCATTTTTTCACCTCATTTTATTGCATCATTCCAAAATGGAAGCACATCCAAAGCTCAAGTAGACCTCACCATAGGAAATAATGGGATTGAATGCCTACTGTTAAAAATTCCTTTTGGGCATAGAAGTTTTAGATCAAGTTGATTTTGAACCCCCCCCCCTGCAGCAACCCCACCATCCAAATAGCGGTGGCGACCCTCTCTCTCTCTCTCTCTCTCTCTCTCTCTCTCTCTCTCTCTCTCTCTCTTTGATTTCTTTCTCCTTTAGTCATTCTCTTTAAGAATCAAAGAGGTGTGTTTGAATTCATTGGGTTGCATCAAGGTTGAGATGGGATGGTGAGGGGGTTGGTTGGGTTGTGTCGGGTTGGGTCAGGGTTGGGTCAAGGATGGGCTAGAATGGTCAAGGGGCTACTTGGGTTGTATAGAGTTGGGTTGCATCGAGTTGGGTTAGGGTTAGGCTAGGATGGTCAAGGGGATGCTTAGATTGTGTCGGGTTACATCAGGGTTAAGTTGGGTTAGGTTTGTTAGGGGGTTACTTGGGTTATGTCGGGTTGGGTTGGGTTTGGTTGGGTTAGGTCAGACTTAACATTGACATTTGAATTTTAAATGTACTATAATTTATTTCTCATAAATTATGTTGGCTTCATGACTTTGCCTAAAAAGTAATTCTCTAATATATTAACAAAATGCTTTCTGCAGAAATGTCGTCTGATGACCCATCCGCCGACATTGGGATTACGGTACCCAAGTCTACTCCCCAACATCTGGAAGAATGAAGATTAAATGTCATTTGTGTGTAAACAAATTCGTGAACAAAAAAACTAGCTTAAAATACACTTATCTGGTTGGGGAGGAGACACAAAACCATGTCCCAATGCCTCGCAGGAAGTATGAATTTTATTTCAGGTTCTCTTAAACTTCAAAAAAAAAAAAAAAAAAAAAAAAAAAAAAAAAAAAAAGGTCCACCCCATTCACACCAAATTCAACTAGCCACAAAAAAAATCTAATAACAAGCCTATTATAATATATGAAGATCCAAAAATAGAGAGAGTGCAACGAATTAGTCGGGAAGGAAAAGATGAGAATGTCATATTAAAAGCTCTGGAAGAAGAACAATTGAAACTTACTTTAAAGATAAATATGGAAGAGGCGGAGGCATCTAAATATCGATGTCATCTAAGACAACATGACACTGAGGTAGGGCCGAGTATGAGAAGTAAAAAGAGCCATAAAATATCAAAGTTTCTCTCCGAGCTTTGCTTATTATATAAGATATTGGAAATTCCTTATGAATCGGCTCATAAAGAAGGCATGAAAAAGTCAGCATTGTAAGTCGAAGCACATAGAGATTCGGTATTACTGGATCAAAAATACTTTGGAACAGAAGGCGTTATAGCTTGAAAAGGTCCACACGGACGATAATGGGTCAGACATGATGACCAAGGCTTTGCTTAAGGACAAGTTTGAGGTTTATAGAAACCGGGCTGGCTTGAAGAAGGTGAATTCCTCCTGAGTCGAAAAAGGGGAGATTTGATGTTTCTCCTCATTGCTGGGTTCAATGAAATCGAACCAGTTTCGATATCATCGATAATTGTCGGATTTTTCACCACTGGTCGCTGGACAGTTTTTTGTCTTGTTTCGATATCATCAAAGGATTTTCGATGATATCGAAGACTGTCATCGAGAGACCTTCGATGACATCGATAATTGTCAGAATTTTTCACCCCTGGTTGCTGGATAGTTTTGGTCCTGTTTCGATATCATCGAAGGACCTTAGATGATATCGAAGGCTGTCATCGAGAGACCTTCGATATCATCGAAGAGTTACGCATATGCGATTGCGGAAACGCAGATTCTATGGAAATTGTTTCCTATTTTGATTCTACCTCTTTCTATTCTTATATACAGGGGTGTATGCGGGATTGGGGTGTATTACAGGGTTTTCTAAGGTTTTCTAAAGGTACTCTAAGAGGGCTTAGAGCAATCAAAAGGTGAGAGAGAGAGAGAGGAAGCTTATGGAATGGAGATTCTGCTCGTAGAGGTGATCTACTTCGCAGTCCACGTCTCAGCGCTTCTACGTCCTCGTAATCGGTGAAATCTCTCCGTTTTTCTTTTGTTCTCTTATTGTTTATCCACTCCTGCATGAGTGAAGAAGGTTTGATCCAAGCGGTGAGTGCTTGTGATCGGTTGTAACGTTCTGCTTTATAGTGGATTGTTGATCTGGACGAGGTTCCGTGGTTTTTACCTCTTTGAGGGTTTTCCATGTAAAATTCTTTAGTGTCGTGTGGTTTATGCTTTGATTTATTTCATTGCTTTATTATCCCCATAATTCTTGTTTGTTTTGGGAGGCTAGATCCTAAGGTTTTGTACAAGGCCCCCAACAGGGTGGATCTTCTACAATCCATTTATTGCACTACTAGGCTTCGTGTCGAGACAGTCGTTAAGAAATAACAATTCATTCGTTACCCCCACATGGTTGAGTTTCTTTGGTGATTTAGTCATTTGAAAAATATTCGACTATTCATCCCTCGGCCATGTGCTTCATTGTGGGAAGGTTAATAATAATGATAAGTGTCCATTGCGAATGAAGGATATATGGCATTGCGTAGAAAAGAGCAGTGTTGAGTTGGAGTGGCATGGATTTTGAGCTTTTTATTCTCTATTGAATTTATAGATGTGTAATACACTTTGTTGGAGATATATATTGAAGCCTCTGGTATCTTCTCTGAATTGATTGTCTAGTTAGTAGGTGAGGCCAATTACACTTTTAACTTAATACGAGTTTGATTTTCTTCCAATTGGTAAATCGTTGAGCAAATGTAGCTGATCATAGTTGCATCTTTGGATAATCCTTCAAGATTTTTGCCTAATATGTTTGCTTCTAGATGTGCATGACCAATCACGTTGCGTCATGTGTCACTATTGATCGCTGTTCTAGCTAATCGTGCATATCAAAGCTCCCAAGTTATAATTTCATGTATGTTCAGCACTTGTATTCTGTTATATGTATCTCAAGAAGAATCACAGCAAGCTAAAACAACGACTATGAGGTCTTTTCTAAATCATCACTGAGCATATGGCCTCTTGCGTATTAATATGTGTCATGCAACAACTTTTGTTCAAGCATGATAAAACATATTATGTGGCAACAATGTTTCTTTCGTTTCACAATCTCTTCATGTCAATGGCATTGTCTGTGAGGATCTCATCATGATCTTCTGTGCAGTCGTGCCTCTGTATGTCCGCTTACTAGCCATATTTGAAAGACTCGGATTGCAATCCCACTTGGCAAAGTTCTGTGAACCCTGTCATAATGTATGTGTTATGTCCACATTGTACATCCATTTTGCAAGATAATCTTAGGTAAGCCAAATGAGGTGTTTAAAAATCATCCATTTTGCGTCCAGATAATTTCTAGGGGCCACCATGGCATGTTTATTTGCCCAAAATGAGGTAGAAGGGAAAACAAAATATCAAGTGGATCCACACCCCAAAAGGCAATTATAGGTACAATGATATGGCGTCCACTTGAGCTTTGTTTGCCTCATTTTTGGGTTCATGCCACAATGATCTAACAAAATCGATTGACAATATGGATATAACCCATCATGGTGGGGCACACGTAACTTTGCCACCTCAACACAGTAGTTAGTGTCGTGTTCTATCCTGGGCATCCAATCTGAAAGGGATTTTGGACTCTCCCTTCACCCATCAATACCTAGTTTGATACTGGTCAAAGCTCTATGAGAGCCACCACGATGTTTATGTTTTATCTACACCGTCCATCCATTTTTTTCACATCATTTTAGTGCATCATTCCAAAACTGAAGCACATCCAAAGCTCAAGTAGACCTCACCATAGGAAATAATGGGATTGAATGCCTACTGTTAAAAACTTCTTTTCACATCATTTCTTTCTCCTTTAGTCATTCTCTTTAAGAATCAAAGAGGTGTGTTTGAATTCATTGGGTTGCATCAAGGTTGGGTCAACGTTGGGCTAGAATGGTCAAGGGGCTACTTGGGTTATATAGAGTTGGGTTGCATCGAGTTGGGTTAGGGTTAGGCTAGGATGGTCAGGAGGATGCTTAGATTGTGTCGGGTTACGTCAGGGTTGAGTTGGGTCAAGTTTGGGTTAAGATAGTTAGGGGGCTACTTAGTTTGTGTTGGGTTGGGTTGAGTTGGGTTGGATTGGGTTGGGTCAGACTTAACATTGACATTTGAATTTTAAATGTACTATAATTTATTTTTCATAAATTATGTTGGCTTCATGACTTTGCCTAGAAAAGTAATTCTCTAATATATTAACAAAATGCTTTGTGCAAAAACATCGTCTGATGACCCATCCGCCGACATTGGGATTACGGTACCCAAGTCTACTCCCCAACATCTGGAAGAATGAAGATTAAATGTCATTTGCGTGTAAACAAATTCGTGAACAAAAAAAACTAGCTTAAAATACACTTATCTGGTTGGGGAGGAGACACAAAACCATGTCCCAATGCCTTGTAGGAAGTATGAATTTTATTTCAAGCTCTCTAAAAAAATAAAAATAAACTAAATAAAAAAAAAAAAATAAAAAAATGTCCACCCCATTCGCACCAAATTCAACTAGCACCAAATTCAACTAGCCACAAAAAATCTAATAACAAGCCTATTATAATAAATAAAGATTCAAAAATAGAGACAGTGCAACAAATTAGTCGGGAAGAAGAAGATGAGAATGTCATATTAAAAGCTTTAGAAGAAGAACAATTGAAACTTACCTTAAAGATAAGTATAGAAGAGGCGGAGGCATCTAAATATCGATGTCATCCAAGACAACATGACACCGAGGTAGGGCCGAGTATGGGAAGTAAAAAGAGTCATAAAACATGAAAGCTTCTCTCCGGGCTTTGCTTATTCTATAAGATATTGGAAACTCCTTATGAATCGGCTCATAAAGAAGGCATGAAAATGTTAGCTAAATTTATACAGGAACATGATAGTAAAGTTTCACTACCTTCTGATTTAGAAGAAGTAAACAATTATCTGAGAAAAGATAGCACCTCCGGATCCGCAAACATATCTCATATCGTCAATGAAACTAGAAAAGCATCAAGTGGATGGGACGACAAAAGCGATGATGATGGCTCCGGTTCAAATGAAGGTGATAACTCTCTTGTCTACCAGCCAGGAAGGTGCTCTTCATATGGATCATATTAACAAGTTGTTGATGAATATTGAGTGGGTTTAAGGTTTTGTAGTAACAAACATTCTTATGTTGTTATTTGTTAACTTGTAATAACTTACTATGCACTATCACTGTACCTACCTCGGTTCTAATAACCTTGACTTTATCATTTTAATGATTTTATTACAATTTTAAAACAATATTAAAAAAAATTCATATAATTCAACTCGAACAGCTCGCTCAACTTGACTCAATCCCAACTTAACTCGACTCAAACCAATGAGCCGAGGCGAGCTAGAGGAGTGAGCTCGAAGACCAAGTTGAGCTTAACCGAGCTTGGTCTAGCTCGACTCGTGTTCAGCTCTAACCCTAAGTCCGAGTTGGAAACGCTCTATGGGCCCACCATGATGTATGCACTTTATCCAAGATATTCATCCATTTGTCCACATCATTTTAAGGCATAAGCCCCAGAATGAGGCAGATTCAAATCTCAAATGGACCACACTACAGAAAAAAGTGGTGATTGAATGCCCACCATAAAAAACTTACCAAGAGCACGAAAGAATGTTTGAATCCAAGTGTGCATGACCTATTCAACAGGTTGGAAGGAAAATAAAAATGAAGGTGGGCCCTACGAAGTTTTTAATAAGTGTTTAATCACCATTGTTTCTTTTGGTGTGGTCACCCAATATTTGGATGTACTTTTTTTTTAATGTTGTTTTTTCACACACTCACAACAACATGCACAAGATGGGCACTCAAACCCATGACCTCAGTGTTGAAACTCAGTCTACCGCTCAGCCATGAGTAAACACCGTAGATTTGGATGTACTTCATTTTTGGGATTGTGCACGAAAAAAATCTAGTGAATGGATGGACATGTTGGATAAAATAAAGAACATGATGATGCCCTCAAAGCAATGACCAATGCTTCTCATCACTCATTTTGGTGTACCTATTTATTAATGAAACCAATAGAAAGGTCATGATTATTATATAAGGAAAAATATAGTGCATGGTCCATGGTGTGTCCTATCTCACCAATGCACTTTGATCTCATATTTAATGGCTACAGTTGTATTATCACCTACTTGCCTCATTATACAATTAATTCATTTCATTGCACGAAGTAAATGCGGAAGATTCAAATAATTCATCTATTCAATTTGATTTGGTAAGGTAAAGTATTAAAATTTTATTGGCTTGGACATAGGTGTGTTAAATTTGGAGGTTCAAAAGATAGAAATTTGGAAAAAAAAAAAAGCAAATATGATAAATTATTAATTTTCAGAAATTTATAATTTATATTTACTAAATAAGTTTTTGTAAAAAAGATTTTATTTTCAGATATTAGAATTTTTTTTCTCAATACTTTTAAGTGTTAAAATTCAATACTTAAATTAATTTTCAGACCTTATTTTCAGTTTACCAAACGTAAAGAAAAGGACAAATAACCGCACATCTGAAACGTGAATGTTTTTACCTTACTAAATGAAATATATTAAATGGTCCACCTTTTTAAGTTTGAACGGATCTGGAGTTTAGCAAACACGCAATATGGTAGAATCCTCTCTTCATCATACACGTGGAAAGACGGAGTATCGATCAGAACCGTCCATATGGTAGGTTTTTCCATGGATGGCACACCTTTCAAAGACCACATGTATAGGACAATCCTATCCATCAGTTCTAAAGTTTCCTTCATTGAATGTCGAACGCTGACCGATTTCATTTTCCAACGTCATTTCAAGGGCACTGATTGGATGGTGGTATCATACTAGATGGACGATTCCTATTCATTGCACCTCTCTACCCTATCAGTCCCCCATCCAAAGACCGACTGGATCCTCCCACCTCACTGAACGCCACTTGGCATTATAAGGAAGCGCCACGTGGCACCAAAAAGCTTTGACTTCCAGGTCGAAGATATGCCAACTGCACGCGCTCGAGTGAACTTTGAAATCGTTCTCTTCACACGTGGATGAAGCACACGACTGAGTGATCGGAGCCGCGTAATGTATGATTGTCAGGTGGGTTATACCTGTACAAAATAAATGAACGGTTAAAACTGACCAATGGTTCAGATCTGGAGAGGATCGGTGCATTTTTTCCAGTTATGCTATATCCAGATTAGTTGGTCAATGATTTGGACGGTCTAGATTTCTGTACAACTATGCCATGTGTATTGGATGAGGAGTTTAAATGCTGCAAAACTAACATATGAGTCTACGTTTTTTAATACTCTGGCTGCGTGTGCTGCTTGATACGTAGCCACTTAAAATGATGCACCAGTCGAGTATTAACTAAAAAAGTAAACGAATTAAATTCAGGAACCTACCAGCTACCATTGCTAAGCTGCGTACTAAAGACGTTGAGCAATCTTAACCTTTAATTAGTGAATAATCAGTGTATTTCCTTAACAAGCTTGAGATTGTGTTACACATTTTAATGGATCTCGATAAGTACGATGAATTATCCAGTCCATCGGAACTGATAATGCTGGACCACGGCAGTCATCACCTTATTTGTCGAGGTGGAACTAGATGCGATCGCAAATATCAACATTCCGGTGTGGATACTAAAACATGAGTGTGGAATATAAAAATCTCAATGTTAGGTAAAACCTACAAGTAAACTTCTAAATGGTTCAATCATCTCTATCAAGAGATGCATTAACCTCAATCATAGCCAAACTTATTTGTTCATTTATCTTTATGCGTGCACAATAAAAATAAAGGTCAAAACTTAAATCATCAAATAACCTTAATTATATGAAATTCATACACCATTATAATGTCTATACTCCTACTGGCCTTAAGTGCCCTACGATGCAATTATCAGCTTGGGTTTACAAATGTTTGACAATTATAAGTCATATTCCTTTCAATGAACTAGTGATTGTAAAGATGTGACGCGTTGAAAGCTATTTTCTCCTTAGGGCCCACATTGATATTTATTTGTCATTCAACAAAAATAACAGCTTACTACAAAACTTCTAAGCCCTCAAGACGCTTTCAATGGTAGGAGCTCAAATTCCTAGTATTTCCTATGGTGTGGTCCAATTGAGCTTTAGATTTACCTATGTTCTTTTTAGCTCATGCTGGCTAAAGGGATAAATGGTGCGGTTAAGCCGTGTATTATGGTGACCCCACAAATGTAACATTTTTCCTAGGGTGACGTGAGAATGCGATATATAAAGGGTGCTGTCAACGTCACCTTGAAAATGTGGCTGGAAATTCAAAGGCAAATAATTATTATCCCATTTACCTTGAATTACCACTGCATTTAGAAAATCAAACAGCCTGTCTTTGTAATTTCTCAGTAATCTCTAGCAGCCGGCCGTGTATCATCCATCACACTGCGCTGGAGTATCAAAGTGCATCTCTTTATATACATGCCTAGGGCAGGACCATGTACATGCATGGTATGGTAGTACGCAGGATAACATCCATGACCAGGTGCAGTAACTCGGGTCATGATGTGCAATAAGCCCGGACTAGGTATTTAAAACCCGGCAGTAAGGTATCATCTAACGGTAACGGTAGGAACTATTACGTGCTATGTCCCAGCCATCACATAAAAAAACACGTGCCATATTGTTACAGCCTGATATATATATTAAAAAATAAAATAAAATTACTATATTAAAAATAAATGTAATTTACGTGTAAATGACTATTAAACCCCTAATCGTAATAGTAATTACGATGGCCAATACCGACCATTGACCATAATATCCTTGTACAAACACGTTTCAATATTATTATATTTACAGGTGGACTGAGTGGGGAAGTTAAGGAGTCCATCATATCATCATGGACCCATATTTTAAGAGTATATAAAAACTTTGATGCTCTGGAAGAGTGTTGTGGTTCATGCTCGTGCACTTGAAAAGTATGCACATAGCATTAATATAACTAAAATCAAACTGACCCAATCGAGGGATCCAATTTAGATGGGTTATAAACTAAAAATTGCCCTAAAATGATGTCCAACGGTCCAAATCAAAGAATAAAATGTTCATGAATATAAGGGCAGGATCTCCCAATTAATCTAATTATGGAGTTATAACTTATCTACAGTGGATTGAATGGTTTGATCGGTTTTGATTTTGGGTAACAGATGTGCCATGTGTACAATTTCAGAGTGCATGTTTATGAACTTTCACTCTTCCAGAGTATCAAATGACTCTCTTTATTTTAGTGGCTTGATGGGCTGCCGTGGCCTGTCAATGGATTGGGTCCAACGCATGATACACGATAATTGATTCTAGTGGAACTTCTGGGTGGACCCACTTTTGGGGTTGGTGGGCCAGATTTATGACCAAGTGTCAATGGATCAGGTCTGATCTGCATCTGGGTCATCGTGGGACCTGATTGACCTAGTCTTGTTTGACTGGATTTTAAACCCACATTGGACGGTCCATTGACTGCCCTTTTTCTGGGGCTGACAGTGGGGCTGGTTCAACCTGACCGACCCAACATTGAGTTGGGCACAGGCAGAATGTATCTGGTTTGATCTCGAGCTTAAGTTATATAAACACTAACCTAATAAAATTTGGGTCGGGCTCAGGTTGAGATCTCAGGTTGTCCAGCTCAATCTAACCTAACCTGAACGCGACTGATATATAAGTTAGTTAGAAGTTATAATTGAGTGCGGATCTTCTGTGTTGAAGGTACAAGAAATTTCAGTATGGCCGGATCTCATTGGTCCAGGCCATTTCCGATTACTCAAGTTAACAAGATATGTCAAATTTCTCTCCCAAATAGATTAACTACATATGTAATTAATAAAATCATGTGTATAAAAAAATAAGATGTGTATTGAAATATAATGGATTAATCTAATAATGAAAATGTTAGCATGTATCACTTGACCGAGCCTGCTCGGGTTAGGCGTGGGTTGAAAATTCCCAACTTGAGGTTGGATTAGGTTGGGTTAGGGTTGAGGTATAGGAACTTTGGGTTGGGATAGGGTTGAGCACCAACCCAACCCATTCCGCTCGACATTCAACCCTAGTTTTTTTCCCTATACTTGGATCTGATTAGCAATCAAGCGGGGGATTGGCTCATCCTTAGTCCAAATAAGATCTAAATCATTCATCCCTTTTATGGGTTGTTTGATGGTAATAAACTTCTATCAAGGACATATCTTATTCATGATTTGTTTACTACTTATTTATATTGGATATAAAAAAAAATAAAAACAAGTTGTTTACTTTTTTAAAATTAATTTAATTTACTTTTTTTTATAAAATGTTGTGACTATCTTATTTCACTATGATACACAACAGTTCATCAGCTTATGATACATAGTGGATCATTCATTTGATAATAGTAAAAAATTCTGTCAAGGGTGCGTACTTTAAGCATACTTAGGGCCTATTTGGAGAGCGAAATATGACTGGTAAAAGAGCAATGAGTATAAATTACAAGACTTGTTTCCCGGATGAAAAGTAATTTGATTGGCAATTTTTGAATTACGATGGGCATGGTAAAATCATAACAATAATACTTTTATGCTATTAAAATGTCAAATTGACCCCCAAAAAAAAAAAAAAAAAAAACAACGTTATATATGCAAGTGTCTTGATAGGAGATTTTCACAATAATACGATGTAAAATGTAATGGTTACAAATATCTTTACATGTCTCTTATTATATCTGCGGTTCACCGTCAAATTACATGCACAATCCCATGTTTAAAGAAATGTTATAAAACTGTAAACATGGCACTTTTAGTTCAATATATTACAACCCTAATATGCTCTTTAAACATACCTTTAATTTTTTATTTTTATTTTAAAAAAAAAAAAAAAAAAGTAGAGACTATCTTGTCCTATTGTGATACATAATAACCAATCAAATGGCAGACATGTGTCAAAAGTATCATAACTGCCAATGTCCATCTTAAGGATTACATATATGTTATATTTAATATTTTGTGCTTTACATTTGTGATGTAGAGCTGGCTATAAATGCATTCTTAACACAATTTGACCAAAAGAAGCTTGAAAGAAAGTTAAAGTAATTTATCAGAATCGAGTTCTGACCTAACATAACCGGCGCTCAAGTGTCTCTGGTTCAAAGAGTTTCGTTCTGAATATTGAGAAATTGTTGTTTGAAATGTTAATAATAAAATAGTTGTAATTTTGAATCAGGTATCGTCATGAAATGCACAACTTATTGATCTTTATGTAACGGTGATTCTGGGTCAACCAACTTGCAGTATAAGTTGCAAACGTCCATTTTGAAATAAACACTCAACTTGAATGTCAAAATTTAAAATTTAACAAAATTTTATTTTTTTAATCATTTTTGTTTCCATCATATCTCATTATTTTTTTTTATAGTTATAGCACTTTCATCTTTTGTAAAAGTTACTTGTAATAATCACGGAAATGCTGTGATAAAATTTATTTAACATTTTTATTTTTAGTCAATTTAATCTGTTAAATTTTTTTTTACTATTTTAAGTAATTTTAAATTAAAATTTTAAATCTTCCATATAAGTAATGTAATTGACCGATCTTAAATCATTATCTAATAAAAAAAATATTTGAATTGTCTCTTCTACTCTTCCCAGTGTCACATGTTTTAAGTAGTACATATGATGTACTACCACTGCTTACACCATAAGGGCCGGTTTGGATACGCGTTTTTGGTTATATTATATTGTATTAGGGAGTATGATGTGACGTTTACTGTGTTTGGATTAGAGTGAATAAGCACCCCATCCCATGCGGCGATTACAGTCGCAACTAAATATCTTAACCATCCTTGTGCATTTTCAAGCACCGCCATATAGGCACATCTAAGTTTTTAATGTGCATATGCAAAGATCAAACCACCCATTTTGGATGGGCATTGAACCCTTGATGTGGACCCATAATAATAATAAATGAAAGAGAAGAGGGTCCCTGTCAACCCATTGAATCCTACATCAACAAAATAACTGAGGATGGAGATAAATTCAAAGTTGCGGCTCTGATGTGTCACACGTGCGATGTAAATGAATCTCCAACCGTCCATATCTGTGACCATTTCAGGGTCAGATCACCTACAAAGTGGGGCCCACCATGATGAACCGTTCCAATGTCAAAATAGTTAATTGTCAGGTATCACTTTCATGGAAAGTGACCAAGATCACCTGAATTGGCAGTCAAGCTGTTAATACAAAACTACAAATGTAAACCTAACCCTAGTTTTTAATATTTCTTCTTTTCAAGTATTAAATCCCTGAACAGCAACTATTTTATTTTTTATAATGTAATGACGTATCTCATACATCATGCTTATGTATCTATCTCTCGGTCTGATCAAATCTCATGTACCCAGGACCGTACACGTGGCATGCACGTAAGGCCTATGTTTAGATGGGTGAAAAATCAGGAAATTACATTGGATTGATGTCGTAGCTGGCCGATTGGTGGATGTCTATTGGATGGTTAATATGAAAACAGTTGATGGTACTGTCTATCAAAGATCTAAACCGTCCATCATGTGGGTATCCTGTATTAGATGTGGTGGACGGAGAATTAGGTTGGTTGGTTCATTGGGTGGGCCATGATATTCAGAGATGACTTATAAGGACTCAGATTCGGCTGTGTCAGTACCGGTTGATGCTCTGCATCATATAATGATGTTTGTGTTTTATCCATGCCGTCCATCCATTTTTCCAGCTCATTTTAGTGCATGAGCCAAAAAACTAGGCAGATCTAAATCTTAGGTGGACCACACCACAGGAAACAGTGGTGATTGAACGCCCACCATTAAAAACTTCTTGAGGACCACTAAAGTTTTGGATAAACCGATAATTGTGTTTCCCCTTCATCCAGGCTTGTTTGACCTGATCAACAGGTTGGATGGTAAATAAACATTACAGTAGGCCCTAGTAACTTTTTAATGGTGGTATTTAATCAACACTATTTGGTGTAGCGTGGTCCGCATGAGATTTGGGTCTGCCTTATTTTTCGGCTTTTGCCCTAAAATGATCCGGAAAAATCGATGGACAGCACGGATAAAAATCATACATCATGGTGGGCCCACAACACCGACTAATACCGTACAGAAGGGATCACACTATGGAATCTGAGTCTGACTTTGAAAATCTGGACCAACTGTTTTTAATTAAACCCTGTTTGGGATCCAGGAAATGAGGATGTGAATTGAGGAATTTTATAAGTCTATCGAGTTCATGATTTATATTGAATTTTGACTGTCATATTCTAAAGTCCAATTTGTTCTGCCCAAAACAAATAAATAAATAAATAAATATCCATGAATTTGAAAGGTATATATATGTTCCATTTGTGGGCCATAGAAGTTTTTGATCAATTTAATATTTTTGTATTTCTTTCTATTCCGAATAAAAATGACCTTACAAAAAGGTATGGATGGCATATAAATATCACGATTGACCCAAGGAGGTTTCAATGATATGCATTTTCCTATTCACTTTTTATGGTCATGCAGCCCACTTGGGTTTTGGATCTGCCACATTTTCGGGCCATGTCCTAACATGGTCTGGCAGAACGGATGGACAGGATAGAATTCTTACAAACATCATGGTTGATGGCCATCTGTGTGGTGTATGTATGATATCCATTCCATTCAACAAGGTTTCCTCTCATGAAAACAGGGTTTATATGGCACTTTCATTACCAGCAAACCAGGTTAAATTAGTTGGACACTGTACATATACCATGTTGGGCCTATTTGCACTCTTCTCATTGTTGCACTCAATTCAATCAAGCCAGATCACTCATGTGAGGCTTATTTGCTCCCTTCTCATTGTTGCACTCAATTCAATCAAGCCAGATCACTCATGCGATCAATGGTCTAGATTCGATAATTGTGTATGAGTAGGATGCATGGGTATGCCAGAGTTTGCATGCCTCAAGGGTTGATTGAATTGTTGGTGTCACCGATACGGACATACTGGATGTTGGGATCGAAAATCTAAAGTCCTCTCAGCCACAAAAATTGCGCTCGGTTTAAGCTACTAGTTAAAGGAAAAGAGGCTAACTCTTCATAATGAGGTTTTTTTTTTTTTTTTTTTTTTTGCATTGTGACAATAGACATGAATCTATAGATTCATGGACTTGTTTTTTTCACCAAAACTTTAAGTTTAAAACAATTTTCAAATAAACAAAGATATACATTCAAATTAAACAAGATAAAATGTTTCCAATTTCATTAAATTGTGAAATGATGTTCATTACAATCGACAAATTGTGAGACAATCAAATGAATAAACAAAGAAAAATGATAAATACTTGATGTGCCTATTGGAATAGGCGAATCGAGTCAAGTGTGATCAACTAAATCGAAACTTAGATTACCACGATCTACAACTTAAGGTTACGAAAAAACCATCTTCACTCCTAAGGTACTATAGCGAGAGCCACTAGGGAATAAATGTAAACTAAGCTAAGTTATACTAGAAAAATAAAGGAAAGATAAATTGATATTTGTCGTATAACTTCAAGCTCTTCTTCAATTACTCCTTTTATAGCTCGTTGAGATGATCAAACCCTTATTGGGATTTCCTTATTGCTTTCGGATCTTTCATGCTTATGCCATTATTTTGGATATGGGAAACTATTTGATTGCTCCAAAATTGGTGACTTGAATTGGGAAAGACTCCATTTAGATTCGGATTCCATGGCTTATCAGATCTTCCTCTCGTAGTCGATTCGTTGCGAGGATCTTCATGTTTGTAACGTCCCAGATTTTCAATATTTTAGATTTCCAAAATCCTTAATTTTTTTTGTTATAATTAGCTTACGTTGTCACTTAGTGAACCTTAACGCTCGATGTGAGCCTAAACGTGAATAGTACCAGTAAAGAACTATATAAATTCAATTAATCAACTGTAGGAAACCAACGAATCCGCCCGATCACTTAAACCTCAAGTCTAACCTTGTAATTTGTTTATCGATGATCCAAATCTAGCTGACCTATTACTGGCTAATCAAGATATTCACAACTAAATAAAGACCTACCAAAAGTCAAGACAACTATGGATCAGATCTTAATTAAGAAACCAAATTAACCTAGTTACTTCTTTAGCCTAAGAACCAATGGTTTAGGGTGATTACGATCGAATCACCGCTTCAGCTAATTGTGAATAGGCCACACTATAAACTTGGCCAAGCTAAACCTTATTCATCAGGCATAAGAAATCTCATTATCCAATTCATTCAAGAAATACCCCTATTTTCTAAACAAGTTCTAAATCGCTCGTTAGTGAGCCACTAAACCCGAGACTATAAAAGGACGTTCGTCTTAGCGGGCTTGTCGCCCATTGCGGAACATCGAGCCAAAATCACGACTTGAATCGCTCAACTTAGACTCACAAGGCCAGTGCATAAGATGCATAAATATTTCTTAAATTAATTAAGAACTTAAGTTAATTGTCTATTTCCAGTTTTTACCAAAGTTGTGCCTTTCGGACCATTAGATTGTAACAAAGTTTAGGGCAAGAACCTAAGTTAACACCATGCACATATCCGTATAGTTGCCGCCCCGATCAACCATCAGTGATCGTCAAACTGACTTCTAATCATATCCGTCATTGACGCATTCAAATGGCGGGCCGATTGTATCCATATGTATATCATCACTAGGGCTAATTATCATACGGTGCACCCCATAGTGGACCCAAAATATTAGAAATACCCTCCCATAGGGCTAGTATAATAAAAACCTAGCCTTTGGTGTCATTTGCACCATTTATGTTGCTATAAATAAGACATTTAAAGGCATCCCTTGCTCTCATACAAATTTATGTCTTATGAGAGAGAGAAAATGAAAGAAAGAAAGAGAAAAGAAAAATAAGAAGTGAGTGAGTGTGAGAGAGAGGGAAAGATCCTGGTGCTTGGGGGTTAGTATCTCATTTATCAAACTATTGGATTTTTCAAATCCACCACCACTTGCAACCAGGGGTGAGACTTGCATTCAACCCTTCGATTTCGCAACGTATACCTATTTACTTGCTATTAACAATATTTCATTGCTTTACGTTAGAAATTGTTGATTTTCCTAAAAAACTCTAACCCTAAGCGTGATTAGGTCATATGAAACACTATAAAGTACGGACCATTATTCATAGGATGTCATTTATCAACCCTTGAGGGTTTCAGTTAATGATATGTTGTTGTAGATGACTTGGTGTATGCTAATATGTCCATATTTTATTTTTAATTGCAACAAGTGTTATTACTTGTTTATTGATGCTCACATGTTTGATGAAATGCCTAGGTGATTATGTTGTTTTATTGATGATCACATGTTCAATAAAATGCTTAAACGATGGTTTTATATTATTGATGCTTACATGTTCGATGAAATGCTTAGGTGTTTGTGTTGTTAAATTTAGGCTTCATATAAAATCTTGTTATGATTGCCTGATGAATTGTTAGTCCTTAACGATATTTAGAATTGTTTAAGATGTTGGGTCAGTCAATAAATCGCCCAAAACAAGGGATGGTCCGAGTTAGGCCAGCTACCATAGGCTTGTTCGATCGACCTGGGTTGAACGGGGATGACTGATAGTAGCTAGACTACACGGGATGCTTACACCTAATGCCAATTATACCAAGATCTTACGGGTCAATCAAATTAGTCTAACAGCCAACTGACCATGTATGTTCACAATGCATGACATAACCAAATAGAATTTAGTATACTCCATTCTCATTAAACGAGTTTACTTATAACCATTAACGTATGATCCACAAGACTCATGAGCTAGGCATGGTGGTATGGGACACCGTGTCCGAACTGTCGGCCTACGCTAGGGTGACGAGTCTCCCTGTAGTGACCAATGAGCAATCATGAAGGCTACGAGTTTACTATATCATAAATGGAATGGATGCCACGACCGTACCATTTGGTTATGTCATACGTTGTGAACATACATGATCATAACTAATGACACGACCAAATGAAATTTAGCATACCCCATTCTCATTGAATGAGTTTATTTATAACTATTAGCAATACGATTCACAAGACTCATGAACTATGCATGGTGGTATGAGACATCGTATCCGAGCTATCAACTTACTCTAGGATGGCGAGCCTCCCCATAGTAACCAATGAGCAATCATGAAGGTTATGAGTCTACTATATCATAAATGGAATAGATGTTGTGACTGCAGCCCAATTGTATTTGGGTGATGACTCTTGCATCAATTGCGGACGTCCTCCACCATGTCAATGACGTGACTAACCTTGTGTCATCTGAGTCCTTCGAGATCGGTTGGACTAGTGTTAGTCCTGCATTGGTTAGGGAGTCGTCGCTTGGGTGATGAACCCAAAAATGGATCAAGGGACATAGGTGAGGAGTCGCCCTGAGCCTTGTAATCCCGTTGAGACCATGATAAAATGGTGGTACTTTAGCTTCCCTGATGTGTTGAATGAACGGAATTTAATAACTACTTAGCTAATATACGCATTAATCGCATTGCATTGGATAGGATGTTGCGATTGGGCGGTGGAGTCGCTTGTAAAGGAGTGTTGGCATTTATGAAATATGCATTGAAGTCACTTATGAAGGAGTATTGGATTGTAAGGGCATACGTCATGTCATAATTTCATATGTGCATTTTAACAAGAGTATTTAAACTTGATTGTTTACCTATTTATCATTACGTGTGTTGATTGTGTTGATAACATGCGTAACGTAGAACTAATGGAACCACTGAGTTAGTTACTCACTCCCATATGGGACAGTGTTTTAAAACACCAACCATGCGATGTTATT
Source organism: Magnolia changhungtana (assembly GCA_030180095.1). Taxonomy (NCBI): domain Eukaryota; kingdom Viridiplantae; phylum Streptophyta; class Magnoliopsida; order Magnoliales; family Magnoliaceae; genus Magnolia; species Magnolia changhungtana. The sequence continues at coordinate 3,664,857 of JASAUF010000115.1, read as the reverse complement.
GATGCATGTGTTATCGAGGCCTCCAGGAGGGTAAGCTTGGATCGGCTTGCACTTTTGCCATGATGTCTTGGGAGTGTTGGGAGGAACTGAAATACCTTACTTTTATTTAAATTTTGTGCATGTATATGTTGGAGTTCCTGACTAAGCGTGTTTTATGTGTTAATTTTGTTGTATTATCTTCGTGGCTTGTATAATTCACATTTTGGGCGATCACCACTATTGGAATTGTACTTTGATTGTTAGCATTATATTTATGATTTTTTGTTATCTCTACCTCGCTTTGGATCCGATAGGCTAAATTGCACTACTTTGATTATTCATGTGTGGAATAAATGTGAATCTAAAATCACATGTGTGTTTTCATTTGGTTCACAGCTGAGAATTCGGGATAATGATCTCTATACTCGGGTACCGATTTTCGAGGCGTTACAAGTTGGTATTAGGTGGAGTATTGAGACAACTAGGACCTTCGGAATGAAGACTGCATAAACCACAATAACCAAGTACTTAGACACTTAAGATTATAGGTTTGGACCTGTAGGGGATCTCTCTGATTTTAATAGTATCTGGCAATTTAGGAAACCCAGTAAATTAGGGACAATGAACCCTATGAGAAAATTCCCCGGTTGACTACGATTTTAAACTTAAACTTAGAAATGATAAACAATATGATCAAATTCCTGAGTTTGTTTGACTTTAAACATAGCAATTTAAGCTTTAGGATCACATTGGTCAATGTAATCGGGTATATAGAAACTTCGATTCATCCAGGTTCATACAGGACCACTTAAGCATGTGGACCAAGGCAAAGAAGGAGATGAGTTTTAAGTTGGGAAGTCTAGAAGCCCCAAACCTAAAAGATTTTGGAGATGGGTAGTCAGGATTAACCCCAAGTAATCAAATGGGATGTCAACGGTTGGACATGGAGTTGGGGTCAACCCCAGAGGAACCTGGTTGATGCAAGGAAGGACGTGATGAGGTCGATCATCGTCTTCCTCAATGGTAACTACTCTGAATCCATGGAGCTCTCTAGACTCCTTCCGGGGATTCCTCGAATCCACAAGCAATGAAAATATAAATAAATTCTAATAAATTCAAAATAAATTGATTGATGAAAAAAATGAATTTACAATCCTTTAAATAATGAGCTCGAACCTAGGACGATGTTTTAAACTTAAACTCCCTAAAAACGTGACTTACTATAAATAGTAAACTTACTATTTATAGACAGTTATGATTCCTACTAGACATCATGGTTTTAGGCCAAAAATAGTAAGTGTCCAATTTCGCCTAACCATGTTGTTCTCTTAAATTTTCTAAGCCCTTTTCATGTTGGGCACGAATCCTACATCTCAAATGATCAAAAGTTATGATTGAAGTAAAACTTACTATTTATAGTAGAAACGAAAATAAAATGGACTTTCGACCGTCAATCTGATGGAATCTCACAATTCCTCCATGGGAAACCCGAAGTATCAGGTTAGTTGGCTAAAGTAGCTTCTCCTACCCCAAAATTATATACGATATGTCGAAAAACTCTTTCTGGTTTGCGAGATACGATTGTTTTAATATTCCGATGGTCCTGATCACTTCCGCCTCCAATTGTGCCTTCTCTGGTCCATCTTTGCCATGAAAGTGTCTGCGAACCACCTCTGATTGACCCCATGTTGCTGGAAAAGAAGGGAAAGGGGGACCCGGTCGATCCCAACTCGACCCAATCTACCCCAAGCCATTGAAAAGGGGGACTCGGTCGACCCCAGGCCACTGGAAAGGGGGACCCTGTTGACCCCATCATGACCCGGCTGACCCTGGTCGGGTCACTGGACAAGGTGACCCATTCGACCACATCACAATCCGGTATACTCCGGACCACTGGACAATAATAAACAGTAATGTTCAACAAAAGACAATTTCAATGCACTTATTTCAAAAATTCGTATCTATTTTTTTACCATTTCAATTGAGGTAATTCAAAAGTCAAGTTAAAGATTAATGAGTCTGATTTTATAGAAAAACAAATAAAAAATAAAAATAAACTCAGATATAGTTAATTTTATGACGTTTTATAAACTATATAGAAAGCCATTAGTTTCAGGCAGCTGGTACTTGTAGAATTTTAATAATTTTTCTAAATTGAATAAAATTTTGTGGGGATAAAGTACACTTGATTATAAATTATATAAAATAATTATAAAAATGAATCATTGCTTGAAAGTTCTAAAAACATTATAAGTATTAAACTTGTCGTAACTGAATGTAATGTCCCAATTTTCAGAACCCGAGTACACGCCTCGCATTCCAAAAACCCGGGAGTTAACTAATAATAATGGTAATCAATAAGTAAATCAAAGTGCAAAGATGCGAAAGTAACACATAGCATAAATATTATCTAAAATGTGAACAATATCTTGGCCCACTCAGCTGGGGGCCAATTACAAAACTTCAAATTTCTAAATGTACTGAAATAATCGTGAAAAGTTAATCTACTGGTTTAGCCCAAAATAGGCGGCCGCCTCCTGCTGCAGCTCCTCGTCATAAAGCTCCTCCTCGACCGGCACTGCCTCTAGATTTGCTGCATATTCATCGGCTCATGTACCTGCATCCTCTCTACGGTTGAACATTGATAAATGAGTGGCCAGCTCAGTGTGATTTCTCCTCAAGATTTCACACCGCCGCTCTAGACAAGATGTAGCATAAAACAATATGGTATGCAAAACAGAGCAATATGCAAGTCTTATTTAATGCATGGATGAATGTGCGCACATCAACTGGGGATGCTCATCCAGTTGGCTTTTGGGCAGAGCCCATGCAATATGGCCGGTCACCAGCGAAAGTACATAGTACATGTGTAGTGACAAACTCACCAAAGGTGGGTGGATAGTTGATGGTCTGGGAGCTAGCTAAACAATATCCCAACTAGTCCTAATAGGTACGTGCTACAGCATCCAGAATTAGCCATCTGTCATTACCTGAATGCTATGTATGCATGATTAGTCAGTCCGTTATTAGTCCAATTACACTCAGCCAATTTAATTAGGCTTACGGTCATTATGGGGAGCTTGTGGCCCAGCGTAAGCCGACGGCTCGGGCATAGTATCCCATGACCACCATTCTCGGCCCATGAGACTACTGCCTTAGGGTGTGTGTAGTACCCACCAACATGTGGTCAATCAACTTAATATGAAGGAACCACCACCAATGTCGATTGGGAATGAAATGTTGAAATTACCAATTATGGCGATTAAACATGGCGGCATGAGTGGTTCAAGATGAGTAAACAACGGTGTTTAAAAGAGTGCAAGGATCATCCAAATCAGTTAGGTGAAACCACACATTGATGGTAAATCCCATAGTCAATTACCAAAACCAAAACATCCATGTTAGGGGCCTACTCGTATCGCAACCAGTCTTGTTACACCCTAAGCATGGACTCTCCTTAATTAGGGTTTTTTATGGAGAGATTTCATCAATGTATGTGTTATAACAATAGATTCGAAGAATTGAAGAACAACATATGTATTTCTACGAGAACATACTAAATGAGCCGACATAAGGTACATGAAAAGAATAGTTAGTTTCATCACCTAAGCAGTTCAATATAATGCACATATTCAAGGGTCTAAACAACAATAAGTATGGAAGTCATTATGCTAAACAAATATATCAAGTAAATGCAATGCAATACCATACAATTCATCACAAGCCTATCTAACCATCAAACCCTTATATTAGCTACTTCTAGTCTAATTGGAGATGGAAAGCTCAAGGGGAAGGAAGTCATCACCAGACAAATAGCAGTGTGCCCCTTGATCCGAGTGATCGTGAGTATCTAGCTGCCCAATATCACGAGAGTGGCCTCCTGGAGTCATTTCCAATACAATAACTGGTGTTAGGGGACATTCCCATCTATAGAATGAATAAGATGGGTAAGGACTCGATGGTTAAGGGAACATGGGCCTGATTTATGATGACCAGGCCCAACATACTTACGTCCACAAGTGCCCCAACCGGGGCCCCAAGTCATGTCTTATTAAGGGTCGGATTGGGCCCGGTCTATGCCCAGTTGTTGGGTCCAACATAAACTTAAATATCTGGGCCGGACTAGGCCGTTCTTGGCCCAAGTCTGGGGTTGGTTCAGCCCATGCTAACCTAAGGAAAGGACCACCGTTATATGGTGTGTTCTACACTAAATTACACAGGGCCCACTTGATCAACAGTGCCGATAAATCATACATTTTAGCCATGTATCAAGGAAGGACAAGTAATGAAAAAGAGGAATGGACGGAAACATCCTTGATATGTATGCTGAGGTCAGGACCCTTGATGAAAGGATACCACATTAGATGGGAAACAAAGCAACAGTTCACATTCAACTAGCAAAACTCACAACTGGACGGCTAGGATTGTGCAACATCCAGGTGGTTACCCACCGTGATTTGCCGCGTGGCCCACTGAGGCACGTCTCGAGTGTGGCCCTCTGCGATGTGTGGCATGGCCCACTATTATATATGGTGTGGCCCACCCATTTTCAAACAGGGTGCGGCCCACTGTTTTATACGGTGTGGCCCACCTGTCTTCAAACAGGGTGCGGCCTGCTGCAATGTGTGGCATGGCCCACTATTATATATGGTGTGGCCCACCCGTTTCCAAACAGGGTGCGGCCTACTGTTTTATACGGTGTGGTCCACCTGTCTTCAAACAGGGTGCGGCCCAGCTGAGATTTTGAAAGTCAGGTGATGTCTACTGCTATACGCAACCCATAGGAGTGAGGCCCACAGGCGTACGTGGTACAGTCCACCCACAACCTTGTTTTAATCGGCCTAGTTCTGGGCTAATTTTCGGCCCAATTCTAGGCTGATTTTCAGCTTGGTCTAGGCCCACACTAACCTCCATGCACTTGCTCTCAACGTGGCCGACCTATGGCTGCTTTCAGCCCCTTTACAATCCGCATCAGAGGTCTACTCAAGGCTTGGTTTTCGGGTATACCTACGCAGTTGGAATGGCAGTTTTCAGCCCGTTGCACAACCACGGTGGAGGCTGGAACTGGACCCCGATTTCTGGCCCAAATCCTGGCTACTTCCTGCGTTGATTCAAGGCTCACATAGAGCCTGCTCCCTGCTACAATCCCGGCCCAAGCTTGACCATTGATTGGCCTGATTCTGGCCCGAGACAAAGCTACACTCGGCCATCGTTTTGGCCTTCTGCATGGGCCCAATAACTGGTCGATCCTTGCTTGGACCGAGGCCTGATGAAGGTCCTTTCCTAGCTTCCATTTCAGTCTGATAAAAAGCCTGATATCAGTCCGTTCTGGTTCCTATCACAGCCATTGTTTGGGTCCAAAACAGAGCCTCAACTCAGCTTGTCTCTCGGCCTAACCCACAACCATTATGAGGGCTGGTTTGGGGCCGGAGTTGCAACCGTTAATAGGCCTGGATTCAGTCCGAACTATGGCCATTGTTTGGCCTAGTTCCAGCTCAAAACGAAGCCTCCATTTTATCGGATTTCGGCCCGATGCCTAGCCATTGTTTGGCCTGATCGGAGACTGCCTTTCCCATGGATTTTTAGCCATGCGTTTGTCCTAAAACACAGCCATTATCTGGCGTGGTTTCAGCCCAAAACATCATCCCTGTGTGACCTGAGTTTGGCCTGGTTTCACCCCGAAGTGCAGTCATTGTTTGGACTGCCATCGGTCTAAAATGCAGCCACTACTTGGAACACCGTCATTGTGAGCGAAAGAAGATGAAAGAACGGCTTGTTACCTGGTGGGTGCACAGTCCTCACCTTCTCTCCTTCAACCGAATCGGCTCATAAACGGCTGAGTCGACTCAGCTTCCCTCTCACTCTCCTTGGCACGAATCTCAAGGTCTACTGGACCCTATTTATAGCAATGGAGGAGAGCTCCCAATAGTCGGATCTCTCCACGCGGCCAGGGGATGGTCGCGATCGTGCCATCCTCTGTTTTTCCGAGAGAGGAAAGTCTCCTCTAGCTTTTCCACCTACAGGCCTTACCCGACCGTTTTTGGCAAAGGGAGGGCATGCCTCATCCCAGGAATGGACGGATGGGATGGCCTGATCAGGGCGATCACGGGCCACCCATGGGGTCCCAGATGGGTCCCATCTCATAGGTATCCGCCACATGCAACGTATTGGACGGTTGCAACCAATCTCTCCCATCTGTTTACAAGGGCTCAAAAGCCTATACAATTTTGATCAGGCGGGTCCCACGAAGAAGTTGGACGGTTCAGATCTTTCGGAAAGTGCCCAGGGTGGGCCACTTTTGGGTCCGAAAAATTGTCAGTTCGAATATATATTGGCGGGAGAAATCCACAATTTCTCTCATTTCGCAAGGAGCTCGGTCAAAGCTAGTTTGACCGAGTCTATAGTCCTAGTGCACGTCGTGCACATGCGCATGAGGTGCACATGCACTTGTGTGAGGTCCACCATGATGTTTGTGGCAGATCTACTCCGTTTGTTCATCTTAAGATCCCCATGTAGGGGTCCAGGCCTAGCTTTTAGCCAATGGTGAGACCCAGGTGGGCCATATAATACCCTTCGGGGCTCCACTTGGCCCACACATCGCAAGCCAATGGTCAAATGGGTCTCAGACTTTGTTTTGACGACTAAATGGGGATTTGAGGGGTCTTGAGTGTCTCTTTGGTCACTATCTGATCCCCAAGTATTGATAATAATGTGTTGTATTAGTATCCATTGATATAGTGGCCCTAATTTGAAGTGTTCGGATAACCTTACCTTCTTAATTTATGTAGGGTGTGTTCTTGGCTCCCAGAGACCCTGATGGGTGGCCTCAATGTTGACCAGGAGTCTCATCCTGCATCGATTTGATTTATTAGTCAAGTGTCGGTGCCCTTAGTTAAATTTCAAATAGTGACACCCGCATACCAAGAGTGTGGGGTGTTATAGTGAAACTTTTTGCAACTACATGTGGCCGATGGACCGAACGTATATTTTTCATCTTAGAGTTTTAGTATTCGAAGTCTACTTAGGAATTGCTTTAAATCATTTCAGAAACTATCCTATATGATTAAATTAATTTTTTTTTAAAATATTTTACTATTTCAGATAATTTCTAATTTAGTCGAATTAGGACTCTTGATATTGGTTTACGTCCTATTAGGTAGAGCATTGTTAGTTCATTTTAGGGTTACATTTCAATATAACATTCCAAATTCTCTTATCCCCTTATGGATTTAAGATCCATCACATGTGCGTTTTCATTTGATTCACACCCGAAAACTTAGGACCGGGGTCTCTATACTCGGATGCCGATTTTTGAGGCATTATAGTAGTCCAGACCTAGGACCACTAAAGTTTCTCTAGATTTGGGCTTAGGGGTGTACACGAGCAAACCCAGCTCAGTCAACTCGCTCGACTTGGCTCAAAAAAGCTCGGTTTGAAGCTGAGTTCAACCTGAGTCGAGCTGATTTTTAGAGCTCGAAACTGAGTTCGAGCTAGCCCGAGTTCGACTCGACTCGGTTCAATATATGGCTTGAACTTGGATCAACTCGGATCAATTTGGTCCAATGGTATAAAAAGAAAAAAAATCCTAAATTTACCCCATTTCCCTTTTGTTTGAAAAAACCAGCCCGGCGCCCGACCCTAGCTATGCCTCCCTCTCTCCGCTCGTCCCTAGCTCTGCTTCTCTCTCTCTCTCTCTCTCTCTCTCTCTCTCTCTCTCTCTCTCTCGTCTGGACTCCTGCCCAACCCTAGCTCTGCCTCCCTCTCTTTCTACTCATCCCATACTCTTGACCGACCCTAGCTCTGCCTCCCTCTCTCTCTGCTCGTCCCATACTCCCGTCGGACCCTAGCTCTATCTCCCTCTCTCTCGGCTCAAAAGCTAGAGCTCGAACTTGGCTCGAACTCGACTTGAACTGGTCCGATCTGTTGACCGAGCTAAGTCGAGCTAGAGATGATGGCTCGGTCACCAAGCTGACCCGAGTTCAAGCTGGGTGTGCCTGCTGACCGAGCCGAGTCGCGAGCTCAACTCGGTTGGACTCGACGTACACCCCTATTTGGGCTACCAAATTGAGTTTGGAAGACCTGGCGGGCGATTTCGGTCATCCATATAAGGCCCCGTTTGGACGGGTGGATTGGAAGGGATTGAATGGTATTAGGGTAGATGGCATGGATTTCAAGGTAATGATGGTGTTGTCAGTGGATTATCTTAAGATCATGGGATTGCTATATCTCCGGATTGCTATATCGAGGCTATTTGGCATGCCTGACTAATCCAGGATTAAACCTTCCCATCCCTTCCGATCACTCGAACCAAACACATCCCAGACAAATTTGAACGGATTAGGGTGGATTGGATGGCATTTAAAGGTAATGATGGTGTTGTCAGTGGATTGTCTTAAGATACATGGGATTGCTATATCCCAGGATCAGATCACCCCGTTTGTTTGTCACGCCCCGCCAACCTGGGATTTAACTTCCAATACCATCCAATCCACTCGTCCAAACGAACCCTAAGTGTCTAACAGCGTGATTACAAAACCAAGAATCGGCAAAGATTCTGATCTTGGCCTTTTGTGCGAAGCAGCGAAAAAATCTCGATGATGTCAAAGAAATCCACGCACTTGGCAATCAATCTCGGCCGTTAAGTAACAATTTAATATTTGCATGTGTCATCGTACACTTGGCACGGGAAAGTATCAATCTAAACCGTCCGTTAGCCTTCCCTGATGCGGATGGGCAACTCTTGTGAAAACACCGCCATTGGATTATCCTGGCCAATGGATCAGTGTCCTACAAACCGACAGTTGGAATAAAAATCAACTTGAGATTGGGATATACCTCATTTTTTTTTTTGGCCCCAAAAAGTTTTTAATGGTTGACGTTCATTCAACACTGTTTCCTATATGTGGTCCACTTGATATTGGGATATACCTCTTTTTTTTTTGTGTAGTACCATAAAATGATCTAGAAAAAATAGATGGACGGCAATGATGAAACACATACATCATGGTGGGGCCCACAGAGCACCGACCACCAGCCATTGGCTGGTGGCAGGGGAAGTAGCCAATCCGTTTCCGATAGGGAGATCTCTCGACGGTGCACGTTAGCTGTATTAATCGTGGCCGTCCATCTAGTGGACTATCATGGATGCCTCGTGTTTCAAAAAAAAATCAAACTAATCAGATAATCTTGCCCATCCAAAGAAGGGGAAACTAGATGGACGGAAGCGATTGATTCATTACTCTGCCACTTGTACTGGAAGGGAACGGATTAGGTGCGACCCTTGCCATGGGTCCCACCTTGATGTATTTATTCTATATCCACACTGTCCATCCGTTTCTCCGGATCATTTTAGAGCATGAGCCCAAAATTTAAACAGATCCAATTCTCAGCTAGACCATAACATAAGAAAAAGTGTTAATTGACCATTAATGAGCCACCGAAGTTTTGGATCAAGCTGATATTTCTTTAATCCGTTCATCTAGATTTATGTGATCTTGTTAACAGGTTGGATGACAAATAAACATTACAGAAACCTTATGGTGGGCCCGATGAAGTATTTAATGGTAGGGCGTTCATTCGTCACTTTTTCCTAGCATGGCCCACCTTAGATTTGGATTTTATTTTTATTTTTTTTGGGTGTTTATCCCGTAAAATGATCTGGCAACGTAGATGAACGGCGTGGATATAGAATACATGCATAAAGGTGGGTCCTACGGTAAGGGCCGCACATCAGCTCCCGTACTGGAGAGAGTTACTATGGCGTGGTCGCGTGGAGCCAATGAGAATCCGCCAAGTGTAGCCTTCCCATGCCGTCTTGGTAGGGATCATGCCGTACGTGTTTCGTCCCTACGCGTGTGCCACGTCATTGACTACGTCCGCCACACGGGTCCGCGGCCGGTAGGTTAGGTTTGACTCCGGCCCGAGACGGCGTTCCATTTTCAAACGGCATGGATTTTAAAAAATGGCCGTTAATCACCAGTTCACGGCTTGACGCGGTCGGCTTTTCCGGACCGAGCCGTGTCAAATTTACCCGGCTCCCCCCCCCCTCGCATGGAAACTACCGGTCGCGGGAAACGGATTGGCTACACCCCCTGCCATCAGCCATTGGCTGATGGTCGGTGCTCTGTGGGCCCCACCATGATGTATGTGTTTCATCCATGCCTTCCATCTATTTTTATAGATCATTTTATAGTATTAAAAAAAAAAAAGGTATATCTAAATCTCAAGTGGACCACATTACAGGAAATAATGTTGAATGAACGTTGACCATTAAAAATGTTTTGGGGGCCATAAAAGTTTTGGATCAAGATGATATTTATTTTTCCCTTCATCTGGGTCTTTATGACCTAATCAAGAGATTGGATGTCAAATAAACAGTACATTAGGCCTTAGGAGAATTTTAATGGTGGATATCTAATCATTATTGTTTTCCCGTGGTGTGCTCCAATAAGATTTATATTCCTATCATTTTATATGCATATCTAAAATGATCTTTACAAATGGATGAACGGAATGGATGAAACACATACATCATGGTGTGGCCCACATAGCACCGACCATCAGCCATGGGGCTGATGTCAGGGGGAGTAGCCAATCCGTCTCCCCGGTCGCAGATAGCCTGCGACGAAATCGGATGGTGAACTGAGTACGCTTTTATCGTAGTGAGTAAACTCTGTTGGGCCCACCTTGAATGTATGTGATTTATCCAAGCCATCCATTCATTTTTTAAGCTTATTTTAGGTGTTGATTCAAAAATTTAAGGCTATCCAAATCTCAAATGGAACACACTACAAGAAACAGTGGGTATAATGATTTCCACCGTTGAAACCTTAGTAGGGCCCACAGTGATGTTTATTTGTTATAAAACCTGTTCATGACATCACACTGACATGGATAAATGTAAAACATAAATATCAGCTTGATACAAAACTTCCGTTGCTCCTAAGAATTTTTCACTGGTAGATGTTCAATTCACACTATTTCCTGTGGTGTGGTCCACTCAAGCATTGAATATGCATCGTTTTAAGGCTCAAGCCTAAAATTATCTGATAAAATAGATGCACGGAGTTGATAAAGTACATAAATCATGGTGGGCCTCACAGAGTTTACTGAGTTACTCTGTATGCAATGGGCTTCCACATGCGACAGCAAGTTCCTGTGCTTAGAAGTTAGGTGGGGCCATTATTATGTTTTTTTTAGAAATTACTCTATCATACGTTTTCCAAATTATTTTAGGGCATGAGCCCAAAACTGCAACAGATTCAAAGCTCAAGTAGGCCACGACGGAAAATACTGAGGATTAAATGTACATCATTGAAACATTAGTGGGGCATAGAAGTTTTGGTTCAGGCTAATAGTTTTTGGTTGTCATTTCATCCGATTGGGAGTGACCATATGAATGATATGGATAGTATATAAACATCACAGTGGATATATAAACATCACAGTGGATCCCAGGGAGTTTTCAACGGCTATTTTCCTTTCATGAGGATCACTCACTCGAGCTTTCTATCTGCCTCATTTTTAGATCATGTCCTAACATTATCAGGCAAAATGAATGGGACAGGGTGAATTTTTCACAAACATTACAGCGGCCCCACATATGGCTTCTGAGCTGAAGAACTTCCAGCGATGATAGGGTGTCGTTTGCAATCGGCGACCAAAACGACCATACAACCTGCCCGTTAGCATATATGTGGCATGTGTGCCCTTGTCCATCATCATCGTCATGCATGTACTACCATCCATCTTTTCTTAAGCCCCACATATGCGAAAGCATATAATAGGTGCTGATTTGCCACATGTACTATTATCCATATAGAGTCCTTATATGTGCCACATCAGCCAATGTGCACGTGGGGCATCTACCTTCAAAATCACAAGCTAAAAAAAAATTAAAAAATTAAAAATAAATCCCAAGAACCTAGTATGCCAATGTATTTCTTACGCCACTTAAGAGTTTCAACCATTCTACATCTGCCTTCAACTTCAATCCTTGCATGTGCGCATCTCAAAGTGCATCACATATGCCGCATGTGCTAATATGGTACATGTCATTAACCACAATAAAATTTTTCTATAGAAATTTTGTTTCGCCAAACAACAATTAAAGTTAAAAATAGCCTCTAAATATCTAAAAGATCTTGGAAAAAAAAACTACATTTTATTTTCTATGGTTTCTTAAGGAGGAGATTTTTCTATAAATACTTCTTTTCCCACATGCTAGCAAAAAAGTATCTAATACTGACACAAAGAAAAGCGTGAAACAATAAAAGAAATTACCATCTTTCTCAAGTGATTAAAACCTTGAATTTAAGGAGAAAGTTCTTGAGTTCATAAGAAAATATGAGAGAAAATTCAGGTATTTTATTGAATAATAATTTAAAACTTTATGAATACAATACTCGTATATATGACTCAAACTCTTAATTCGAAAGTTATTCAAAATAACAAAATTTTAACCCTAATTTAAAAGTTATCCAAAATAGTAAAACTCTTCTAAAGTCTAATTTGCCAAAAATAAAAAGGTCTAGATAAACATTACCGGAAGACTCCTACCATGGTTATAAAAATCTTAAACCTCTAAAAATAAAGAGATATGATAAAAATAGAATTTATTAAAAATAGTGATTTTTTTCTAAAATCACAAATTTAAATTGAAAGAGTGTTTTCTTGCAAAACTAAGGTGTGCAACCTACTATGCAAGTTAGTTGACCTCGAAACCATTATTCCATAAAGGTTAATAGGTTGTGCGCTTCATAATGATACTTAGATTAAAAGTAATGGCTCTTTAAGGCCAAAACTTTAAACGATAATTTTTTATATCTAGAATGAATTTTTTCAAACTGGACATGCCCTATGTAGGATCTAGTTAAGTCATGCTCTATGTAGGATTGAGTCAAGTTCTAATGAATTATTTCTGCTTTCATTTGGGCATCTTTTAGTCTAGTTGTGCTAAGAATGCATTTATGACACATTCTATATCAATCTCCTCCACTTGGAAAGAACTTGTCTTTGAGTTATTCAACGAACTTGACTCATGATACTCATAAAGGTCTGCTACATTGAAAGTCTGTGAGATTTCCATGTCCTCTGAAAGATCAACAATAAATGTGTTATCATTGATTTTCCAGAGTATCAGAACATAACCTATCTTTTTATTCTTAAACTTGTTATATGTTTCAAGCAAAAACCTCTCCTTGCATAAGTGAAATAGTACATTATCACCCACTTCAAATACCTTCTGGCGTAGATGTTTGTCAGCCTCTTCCTTATACTTGGCATTAAACTCATGTAACTTCTTAGGCGTTAACAAGTTTACACACGAACTCATGCTCTCTCTTATTAGATCCTTATGGGTCAGTTCATACACTTGTCCTTGTAAGATCTCACATTCTTTCGAACTTATCCAATAATGTGGATGATTAGGCAGACTCATCCTTGAGACAAGATTAATGTGGTGTTGGTTAATACGTATGGAGGGCAACTTGTCAAGAATTTCATCAGGCATAATCCCTTTGAACTCCTATAACATTGCTTTCAACTTCTCTGAAATGTTCATGGGTTTTATTTCTTTTCCTTTTAGAACTAATGCATTAATCTCTCTTATCTCCTCGGATCTTTAACGAAATTACATATGGTTATGAGAGACCACTCCTCCACTTTATTTGTCTTATGTTGGTTATTCGTTCTCATAGAGACAATGATAATCTTTATACCATCACACACACACACACAAGCATGGCCTCTATGCGTGGCATCGATATCATACTACTATAATCGACCAAGTAACATGTGACAAACTTCCATATCGATCACATCACACATTACTTCATCCTTATAATATTTACTAATGGAGAAGTGAATACAACATTGTTTAGTTAGCTTTGTTTCATTGCCCTTTTTTTATCTATTCAATAATATACGGAGAGGGGATGCATTCTTGTCTTTAATTGCAACTTTTCCACCATAATCTTTGACACGATGTTATCGTTACTCCCACCATCTACACTTAAATCACAAATCTTTTGGTTCATGGTGCACTTCGTTCGAAAGATGTTGCGTTGTGGTGAATCTATCTCATTTTCCGACATTTACAATAGCTTCCTCGTGATCATAGTGATGGCCTGCGATTCACCATTACCAAGTGGTGACATACGATTCATCACAAGTGTTGCACCATGTACATGATGACCGCAAGCTCCATTGTTGATCTCATATTACCCATTATTATGATCACGATCTATCCTAAAGCTTCTGTCAAATGGTTGATCACCACTTGCAATTCTTACATATGACCTGCAGATTCTCCTGGTGGTAAGCTTCAAACATTGCTACTGTCATAAGATTGTCCCCTAGAGCACCATCCATGGTGTTGTTGCTCAAATCATTGTTAGAAGACGTCAAACTAAGGAAGATCATCACTCTGATACCAATTGACACAAGGGAGAGTGTGAAACCATAAGAGAAAGATTATCTTCCTCAAGTGATCAAAACCTTAAATCCACGAAGAGAGTTCTTGTGACGCCTCGGTCACTGCTTCATGTGGGCGGGCACACGTGAGCGGGCACACATGTGGACAGGCCCCCGGGTGTGGCTGATAGGTTACTATGTAGCTGGCAGGCTACTGTGCTAGGCGAGCTACTGTTGTGGTTGACTGTAGCGTAACTTGTCCAACATCGGAAGAGTTGTCTGGAGTTGTGGTGGTTATATGTTAAGTTCCTCCCTTAACAGACATGACCCGTTGTGCCTGGAACGGGTGAGCCTGGGTCCAGTGACAAACAAAACCGCCGCTGCGTACTCTGATGATGCCAGTTGGGTTGGACAATATCATGGACGGGTAGGTGCAGTGTGGGCGGGACCACGGGAGCACTGGGTCTGGGCGAGCTACCAGTATCCTTACCCCAAATGACGCATTTTAAAGCCGTGAGCTTCGGCAAAGCGGACAATATCATGTGTTGTGGAGGTGGGCCTTACAGTTCTTGAGTCCAGAAAAAAAATAAGATTTTTAAAAAAAAAAACTCAGTATTTTATTGAATAATAATCTAAAGTTTTATGATTACATCACTTGTATATATAACTCAAAAGTTATCCGAAATAGTAAAATTTTAACCATAACTCAAAAGTTATCCAAAATAGCAAAATTTTAACCTTAATTCAAAAGTTATTCGAAATAGAAAAACTCTTTAAAAGTCTACTTTGCCAAAAATATAAAGTCCAAATAAACCTTACTAGAGAATTCCTAACTAGATTACAAACCATTTTTAAAAAGAATGAAAATTTAAAACTCTTAAAAAAAATAAAAATAAAAATAAAATAAAATAAATAAATAAAAAGTCACAACAAAAATAATAAATTTTCCTAAATTTCTAATTTTGAACTGAAAGTGCATCTTTTCCTATGAAATCTCGAAACCATCGTTGCATAAAGATTGATAAGTTGTATGTTTCATGATGATGCATGGATTAAAAGTTACAGTTGTTTTACAATCAAAACTTCGAATGACAATTTTCTCCATCTGAAATGAATTTCTTCTTACCAAACATGCTCATGACCTAGTTACATCATACCTTATATGGGATTGAGTCTAATTTTGATAGATTATTTCTGCTTACTAAGATTGCATCTACGGTGCATTGTACACCGTGTTATAAGTGGAATAGTAGACTATGTAGTAAAAGAAGTTCAAAATTATCATCTTCTTTTGGTAACTTTTTACTTTTTCATTGTAAGTTCGACCTTGTCACGTGCACACATTGCCCTGCTTAACGCAACAGCATCTCCACTCCAATTTGGACGGTCTGGACTGCCCTACAAGTATGCCATTTTATCTTGAGCTTAGAATTGGCCCATCACGATGTATGGGTTTCATCCAAGGCTCAAGTGGACCACACCAAAAGGAATCAACATAATAATGATGCCTATCTTGGAAACCTTTTTAGGGCCCACCATCATGTTTATTCGTTATCCAACCTTTTCATAAGATCACATGGACATGGATGAAGCTATAATACAAATATCACCGTTGATCAAAACTTTTAAGGCTCTCAAGAAGTTTTGAACGGTGGGCGTTTAGTCCCATTGTGTGGTTCAACTGAGCCTTGTATCCGTTGCATTTTTTTTAGTTTATAATCTAAAATAATATGACAAAATGGATGGATAGTATGGATAAAACCATACATCACCGGGATGCAGATTGGATACTACCCCACTATAAGGACAAGTTGGGCCTTTGAGGGACCACAGTAATGTATGACTTTTATCATACCGTCCATCCATTCTACTATATTATTTTATGTTATGAGCTAAAAAATAAAAATAAAAAAATTTAAAAAAAGCCAGGTAGATCTAAAGCTCAAGTTAACCGTGACAATGGAAGCACCTGTGCTAATGACACTCATAGTTGAAACTTTCTTAGGTCCAGCTTGATGTTTACTCACCATCTAACTTATTAATAATATTATATAGACATAAATGTAATGGAAACACAAATATTACCCATCCCAAGCTTTTATAGACCCCATGAAGTTTTCAACCTACGTTTAATTATCAAGTCCACTTAAGCCCTGGATATGAATTTGTTTGGACTTCTAACATAAAATGATATGGAAAAATGGATGGATGATATGGATAAAAGCCATACATCAATGTGGCCCCTCATATTGCCCCGGAGGGAAAGGGATCGGCTACTCCCTCACCATGATGCATGTGTTTCATCCATATCGTCCACTCATTATTCTGGATCATTTTATGGTATGAACCCAACCAAAAATGAGGTTGATCCAATTCTCAAGTGGATCACACAGTATTGATTAAACGCCCACCATTAATAACTTATTGGGGGTCACAAAAGTTTTGGATCAAGTTGATATATATTTTTTCCCTTAATCGAAGTCTTTATGACCTAATCAACAAGTTATATGTCAAATAACCATTACAGTGGGCCCTAGGAAGTTTTTAATGGTGGACATTCAATCACTATTGTTTTCCTATGGTGTGGTCCAACCAATATTTAGATCTACCTCATTTTTTAGATCAAGCCCTAAAGTTATCTTTTAAAATGGATGGACGGCATGGATAAAATACATACATCATGGTGAGGTCCACATGTCACCGACCACTAGCCACCTGGCTGGTGGCGGCGTCACTAGCCAAACCGTGTCCCCCAGTGGTTGGTAGGCAAACCGCGTACGCAAGACGGGAGAGTCTCGCCCTATAACCGAGGAGGGCTGTCAACGGTCCGGGCCTGAGGTTTGTCATGGCCCGGATATTGAACTATTTTGGGCAGGGCCTTCGGGCTGAATCTATTCAAATTTCTGATTTTGCGGGCACGAGCCCGGCCCATTGACATCTCCACATACGAGGTCTCCGTCTCCCGACTTAGGAAAAAGTAAGCAACTCATAGGAGTGTTGTAAAGTTGTAGTCCACAAAACCTCAAATCATACATGGGCCCACCTCAGATGATTCTAACCGTTGATTCGGCTATTAGCCTCAAAACGACTTAATGGGCAAGCAGTTCTTCCCATTAAACTCCACAAACGGACGGTTAAAACTAGAACGCCAGTGATTCCCTCTTGTATCTTTAACCATCCAATTAAAGCCATTGATCTGATAACTGTAATTATCAAATAACTAATATTTTATTTAACGGTAACATCAGAATAGTGGTCACTAATTGAACGGTTGGGATCATGTTGAAATCATTATAGTGGACCTAATCACAGGGTCGTATGAATAGTCTCATGAATTCCGGTATTACATTGCATGCCATTCCCACCAAGTTGGACTACTTCACCGTTCACACCTAAGTTGTAGTAACCGACCCGGTCATGTAGTCGGCGGACTACCAAAGAAATATTGGTATTCCAATAACTTGGCTATAATATGGAGGATCCGAACCGTTCAAAAGGTTTCATGGACTAAGTATAAGTTGCCAAAAATGATCCTAGCCATTGAAATTACAGAATAACCGTTCGAGTATATTTTCCATAGAAAGTGGACCGTACGGTCCCATCCAGGTAGGGACTAGGGGTGCACACGACTCGGTTTGGTCCGGTTCAGGGGTGAAACTGGAATCGAACCGTTCCTAACAATTCTAGGAAATTTGGAATCGGAACCGGACCGTTGGCACCCTAGAACCGAACTGGAACCGAACCGTTAAAACCGATTGGGCTCCGGATCGGTTTCAAGGTTCTAGGCTTTTTATAATCTAGCCCAATTGCAAGTCTATGTTCATCCATGTGGTCCATTTGATGAATAGTTTAGATATTGTATAAGGTATGGAAAAATACATTTACGAAAATAATTGTTCCAGAGAAAATAATTATAAGATGTGCAAAAATACATCGGTTCAGTTCGAGGTTAGGTTCTACGGTTTGGTTCTACGGATCGGATCCACTGTTTGGTTCTACGGATCGGTTCACGGTTCAATTCGATTCTACATACTCCAAACTGAGAACTGAACTGATGTCACCGATTCTTTGATTTTTTTAACTGGAACCGGAACTGGAACCGGTGTACTCTAGAACTGGACCAAACCGGACCGTTTAGTCGGTTCCAGTCCGATTCCATGGTTCTACCGATTAAATATGCACCAGTAGGGACAACCTCCTAAAGTGGGCATTATAATGATCCACATGGCTTCAGTAGTCCGAGGTCTACCTAAACTTTTTACCACAGCAAGGAGACTGACTCCGTATCAAAGCCAAGTCAGCCCCACCATCAAGCTAGTTTTTGAAGAAAAAAATAAAATAAAATAATAGCCGTCGAAATGGCTCTTGTCCCTTTTGGGGTTGAATCTGAACCAATTTCAGGTCTGAAAAGGTTGGACGGGTGTGGCACGTGGGCCATCAAAGCCATGGAAAACCATTTTTAAAATAGGGCTAGTAGACTGGGAATACCTTAGACCCAGTTCCCAACCTTACACGTTGAATGATTACACATCAATCAAGACCGTTACTTTTGGGGACTTATTTTTCTGAATTATTTATCAAAATCTCACACATTTTAGGCAATACCAACCTGTCCAACCATCACTGTACTTCAATTTCCCCCACTTGATGTGGGTCGTTAAGTTTTCTTGTTTTCTACCGTCTCATGGAAGGACACTGGTTGGATGGATAGTGTCAGCTGATCTATATATATTTTGATCATTTTACCATCTAACGTAGTTTTAAAAATATGAACGGTCTAGATTGATATATTATCCTTTCATTTGCTTGGGGTAGATCTGGCTCTACTATATTCCAGTCCTCCTTACTCTACTGTATCAATTCCCCCTATAGAAAATTTTAGAAAACCGGAAGCTTTTGCGTACCTCGCGTAGGTACCGTACTGGCGTCACTTTCTATAACATGGTTACCATACATAAAATCCAGACCGTCCATCAGGTGAATCATCCATTCTTATTCTTTATACCAGAAAACAGGATGATTCAAAAATCAGGTGGGCCATCCCATGAGATTATGCCTAGAAACATATAAATTCACTTGAAATGGCCCAAGAGAGTTTTATAAAAATGTGATTTCTAGGAAATTATTTCATCCAGTTGAATAACACCAGATGAACAGATTGGATTGAATATATACACTACTGTGGACCCTACACAAAACTAATGGTGGACGTCCCATTCCAAAATTTTCCCAATTTGTGGCCTATTAATTTTCTTTATGGTCATTATTTTTGGATGTAGATGTGAATATGTGGTACCATACCATATGGACGGTGTGGATCTAATTGAATATAGTCCACGTGTATCTAAGTCCGCGAGGCACCTAGCGCTTGTAATGCTAGCACGCGGTTCATAAAAAGCTAAAGAGAAGAATAAAAATTCAAAACGCACCAGCGTTTAGCAACGCTTTCCTGGCTGCTTCCGTTTTTAATCTCTCTCTCTCTCTCTCTGTAATCACAGCCCAAAAACACGCACAAAAGAAACTTCTTCGACACCCGACCAGTCAACAACCCCAACTCCCTCTCTCCTCCTTAAAACCCCAAATCCCCCTTCTCTTCCTTCCACACACACTGCAACATCTCATCGAGGGATCTGTTGAGTGTTCGGATCTCCTCCCTTTTCCATCTCCAAAACCCAGTTTTCAGATCGAAAAATCTCATACCCAGTAAAGAGAAAGCCCAGAAAATCCATCTCTTTCCAACCCCAATCTCACTGAAAGAAGATAGATAGAAGGAGAGAGAAGGCACCATCTTTTTTCTTCCATTGATTCTCTATCTGGGTATTTGGATTTTTTGGAATTCCTCCTTTCTATCATCCCAAAAGGATTTTTTATCCAAAAAAAATCAGACCCAGAAAGGAAAACCCAGAAAAAAAAAAAGTCACTTCTCAATCCCAAAATCATCTGAAGAAAAAACCCAGATCTTTTCTCTGTTTCAGGTTCTTCAATCCAAAAATCCAAACCCCAGAAAGTGAAATTTGAATTTTTTTTTTTTTTCCAATCCCCATGGAGATTTCCTACAAACCCATCCTCTTCTTCTGCCTTTTGATTTCTCTTTTCCTCCCTTCCTACTCGCAATGCAACAGCTACACCTTCCGGAATAACCGTAACTTCCAATCCTGCAGCGCTCTTCCCGTCCTCAACGCCAATCTCCACTGGACTTACACAGCTGCAAACAATAGCATCCAGATCGCTTACCGGGCCACCCAATCCACCGGATGGATCGCCTGGGCAATCAACCCGACCTCGACCCGGATGCTAGGCTCGCAGGCTCTCGTCGCCTTCCGGCGCTCGAACGGGACCATGGCAGCCTACACAACGCCGATCAACACCATGAATCCTACGATGCAGCCGGGGCCTCTGAGCTTCCAAGTGCCGAGCATCACCGCCGAGGTCGCTGATGGCCAGATGATCATCTATGCCACTGTGAGGCTGCCGTCTAACAGCCCGACCATCAATCAAGTGTGGCAAGAGGGACCCCTCTCCGGCGATAATCCAACGATTCATCCTACAAGTGGGAACAACGTTCGATCGTCAGGGACCTTGAATCTTCAGTCAGGGGGGACGACTGCCGCAGGGGGGGTTTTAAGGATTCGACGCAAAAATGTGAGTAGTTTCAGTTCTCTGCTAATAGCTTCTTCTGAGAAGAAAATCTGCTGCTGTTATTATGATTTTTAGTTGTTTGGTTGAATTTGAATTTTGGGTATTTCTATCTTTATATGATCACTGTGTTGGATTGGTTTGTCTATTTCTATGCGATGGATGGACCCTGTTTGATCAATTAAGGCCCGCTGATTGGCGATCTAAACCGGCCACATGGTCCCCTTTGTGGGATTGTAGATACCCAAAAAATACTTCCTCAGGGCATGATCCTAACCCTCTGAGGAATTTTCCATTTGGATGGCTATAATCATCCAATAGGGGGAGATACAGGGACATGAAAATCCAATCATGGGCTGCACCATACTGGTTTTTTTTTCGATTAAGCATTTATATGGTTATTGGGTGTGTTCAATTGTAATTCAGGTGGTTTGGATTTTTATTTTTATTTTTTCTTTTTGGTATTCTGGAGGAAGGATTTTGAATGATTTGGCTTGGATTTCTGTTATTGTGGGCTTCTACAAAACTCGAAATTTTCAGATTACAATTGCCTCAAAACTCAATTACAAAACTCCTAATTATATTGATTGAATTGCGATTTTAGTGTTTTTCATTTCTTCTTCTGTCTTTCTATGATATTTAAAGACACCATCCTCTTTTGATGAATATCTCTGTGAGAGGAAAGGATCTAGTACAACTAGTTATGTTCTAGGCTGACAATATAACTAGCTGCTTTCGACACATCGGAACATCCAAACATCAACCTGGACACTTCAATCATTACAGCCCACTATTAATGAGCCGCTATGCAAAAATCACGCCAATCAGACGAGCCTACCCCTCCAAATGTTGGTCATCATTGTCGTAACTTTGCAAGCAATATATCGAAATCATTTAGATTGATAAGTAATCCAAGATGGGTCTCATCCAATAGATGCTTCAAGTTGATGATCTATTGTTTGGATGGTTATGATTGTCTGATTGGTGAGTTTATTGCATATTCACATGAAAGTGTTGTCTTTGAATGAAAGAACAGCCCTTTTTTTTTTCCCTAACATGTGAGCTACATCCCCGAAAAGAACAGCCCAGATTGACATATGGACGGTCCCACATCTCCGAAGCAACTAGTTATTTTGTAACACCTCTCGAGTTATGTAACATCTTAGTCATGCCTCAATGTTTTATTTGACACACTGATTTTCAAATGAAACCTCATGTTTCTATTTAATTATACTTATCTGACCATTTGATTTTCTCAACATCGGATCCTGATTTTTACTATGATTGGAATTGGAATTCAGGCTCATGGAGTGTTGGCTGCAATCAGTTGGGGCACTTTGATGCCTATTGGTATCATCATAGCAAGGTACCTGAAGGTGTTTAAGGCAGCTGACCCGGCCTGGTTTTACCTCCACGCTGCTTGCCAGACCTCAGCCTACATCGTCGGTGTCGCCGCCTGGGGAACCGGCCTGAAACTTGGCAGCGAGTCTGCTGGGGTCAAATATGGCCCTCACCGTAACATTGGCATTGCCCTCTTCTGTCTAGGCACACTACAGGTACTCTCTTCTTTTGCCTATGTATGTCTGCATGTATGTACATATCTCTACTATATATGACGGCAACAGCTTTGGACACTTTCTGCCCTCTCGATTAGCCTTCACAACCTTAGTTAGGAGAGGGTAACTTCTCCATAAAAATGTAGCTGATTTGCGGAGAATGCTTGAGATTTAGAGCACAAGCAACTGCATGGATTGCATCACTTCCTTTCACTTCTTTTAATGCGTGTAGCCCACATCATTTCTCCTCTTCTCTAATTATACACACAAAGCGTTTAATTAGGGAGACTGTTAGAGAAAGGCTTTGTTGGGTCCACCTGATGACTGTGTAACATCCACTCTATACATCTATTGAGTCAACTCATGTTATGTCCCAAAAATTGGGCAAATCGGGAACTTAAGTGGGCCACAACAAGGGGAATAGTGAGGATGGGTCACTCACGTGTATGTAGCCCAACTTTCCTTTCGCCACTCTCTTCTTCTTTTTCTCTCCTTTCTGAATCTCTCCCACCTTTCAAAGAAAGTGGGTATTGCAACACATTCGAAAATGGGATTTTTGTACTCTATGAAATACATGACTGAAATATTGGCCATCATTGGACAGAAGGAAATATGTGCTCACCGACTCTAGGTTGGAATAAATTAAAAAAAGAAAAGAAAAAAGAGGCATTCTTAAATCAATCAAAAGCCAATATGCTTCCTTAATCTTTTGCTTGAATGTGTATTAATTTACCAATGAGCTTGGATGGCCATGCATTGAAATCCATCTAAACTACACTTGGGATGGTCTTTAATGGCAGCTTTGCTTCCTGTGTAGGTGTTTGCCTTGCTTCTGAGGCCGAAGAAGGACCACAAGTACCGTCTCTACTGGAACATCTACCACCATGTAACCGGATACACTGTGATTATCCTCAGCATTGTCAACATCTTCAAAGGCTTCGACATACTGGAGCCCGAGAAGAAGTGGAAGCGCGCATACATTGGCATCCTCATCGCATTGGGCGCGATCGCACTCACTCTGGAAGCTATCACATGGCCCATTGTTATAAAGAGGAAGAAGGAGGGCTCTGAGAAGTCCCACCATGGCGCGAATGGAACGAATGGTTATGGTGTTAGGCACCAGGGAGCATAGGCTTATAGAGAGAGTTTTGTTGTAGGCTATCTTGTATACACGGTGGTTGTGTTCTTTGCTTGTATTTGTCTTTTGAGCATTTTGAGGGTGTTTGATTACCCTGATTGCATGTACTGATGGATCTACTTATTATTTTAGATGTTATTCTTTCGTAGTGAATGCTGGAGTAGACTTACAGATTTACTTATGGATGTGGTTTAGATACTTCCTCCTCTTCTTCTTCTTCTTGGTCATTTCAAAAGCACCCAAATTTTTGGAATTTCTACTCTCAAGGCCTGTTTGAATACATTGATTTCATGGATAATGTGAATTATTAGGTTTGCATGTTTGACCAAAGTAGTATCCTCAAATCCATTAGATAATTGTCACCTTGTTTCTTGTGCCAGATAATTTTGACCATAGATAATATAGTAATTATTGTGTGAATTCAGGGTATTCAAACAGCTCAATTGTCCTGTCTATGGAAACCAATATTATCCATTTCTGCTTGGATTATCCAAACATGCCTAGAATCTCAATAATCTTGAAATGAGGTGTGTGTGTGTGTGTGTGTGTCTTTATAAATAAATAAATAAAACTCTTTTGCATCCACACCAGATTCTTATTCACAAAGTTGTTTTTGGTGGATGGCCATTTCAGGAGTGGAGAAATAATCTCTAGTCTTAGAAGAATTTTCAAACAATGTGAAAATGGAGCTCTTTCTGTTGTATTAGAATAGAATTTCTAAAAATCAGTAGGTGGCTAACAAAGAAACGGTTTAGAACTACGGTTAAGCAACGGTGCCCATTTGGCCAGATCTCCAAATCTAGAGGACTTTTATTTATTTATTTACATGGTTTCTTAATCGAGTCGACATTTTTTACCATCAAACCATTGGCCCCACTTGTATAGATGGAAATCCCCTCACCAGCATGATTAAAAAATAAATTATTAAAAAAAAAAAAAACAGTTTCTATGAGTTTCTATGTATCATATGGCTCACCGCCTATACGGGCTGTTTCAAGCTGACACATCAGTATTCATTCATGGATGATATAAGATTGCGACACTTTTCAAGCATCTATATCATTTATTTGGTGATTGGGTTACCCTTATAAAGCAAAATTTGCAAATCTTTTAAGCATTTATATCATTTGTTTTCAAAATGCATTCCCACCCATTATTAGGTCACCAATTTCTTTTAAAAAAATTATAATTTATATACCATTATTTATGAAATGCCACTATAAATTAATAAATTTGAAACGGTCCCAAGCCTGAGTAAAAAAGGAAGGTTGATGTCAAATAGGCTGCCAGCAAATCACAAGAAGTAAATCCCAATTTGTTGAGATAAGGCTCCAAAGATGGTGATGCCTTTTTTATTTTTATTATTTTTATTTTTCATTTATTTCAAATTTGATACCATCTGCAATTCCTTTGATCGCAAAATTGCTACCTATTTACACCATTTGTTCCAAAATACCCTTGTGTATAAATTATAAATAGGCAACCCACTTTCAACATCTTGTCCACAATGCCCTACTATTTGTTGCTAATTAAACATCATATTTCTTTCGCTAAAATGATATGAATCCATAAAAAATCTTCTAAGCCTTAGTCACAAGTTTTGGAATCTCTATTAAACAACTATTGCAAGATTACATCAATGATAATGACAATAATAATAATAATAATAATAATAATAATAATAATAATGGTGGTGGTGGTGGTGGTAGTGATTATGATGATGATGATGATGATGATAAATAATGATAATAATAATAACAATAATAATAATATATACTATATAAACGCAAGGGGGACAATTTTACCCTTGGAATTACAGAAATTTACATATTCTAAGGTCATGGGAAAATATTTCAAAAAAAGATAGGAGTATTTTGGGAACTGAAGTTTAAATTTCACCAGCAATAAAAGTTTCTTTATTTTCATTTTAAACATTTTTTTTTTTTTTTTTGTAGCCCATTGATGAAAGGCTATTCTGAAGTTTTTTTTGGCCAACCCATCGAATCAACAGTTTAGATCATATTATCATTGCCCCACAAGTATGCAATCATGCACATCATAGATTTATATTATACATTTGCTGACAATCAGGATTCCTGGACACACATACTTTAATTAGTTGATCAATTTTGAAAATGACCTGGAAAGTCAATGAAATTAGATATTTAGTCCTAGCTTTTCAATAATGTCATGTGATCATGCCATGCATTAGATTATTAGGATATCCTAGGCCCACATGCCCACATGCATATACAAGGAAGAGTACCTTCCAAGTCATGTTATTGGTACACTTTCAACGGTTGACCATCAACCCTCCAAATCTAAGAAATGGCTACTGTTGAGTCTATTTTTTTTAATGGAAGATAGTTCACCATCATCTTGAAAATGGTGGTGGTCCGTCCATCTTGACCATTCAAACTGGGGTTACATTGCAGATAAGACATATTAATAAGATCACAGTAATCAAGAAATCTTAACCATCCATTGATGGCTATCAAATTAATGGTTAAAAGTAAAATTGCAAGCAGTAAAATTTCCAAGGGCAAAAAAAAAATTCAGATGGTTACCATCATCTCCTCAACAGACTAAGGGTTTGGATCAATGAACCATAGGCCCACTTCTTAAAACCAAGAACCACAAGAGTTCCCTTGCAGCAGTGCACATGGTTGAGAGCCGGGCAATCGTAGGTGGTCCAATAGCAAATGTTATTTAGCATCCATCCGTCCATTTATATGGAGGGCCCACACATGCGTGTAAGAATGTACAGTGCATTCAAGGCATATGTGTCACTCACATAAATAGTGACAAGTGACAACTCATATGGGTGCAACTCAAATTTTTGATGGGTTTGAGGTCGGATTCAGGTTGTATGACATACACGATATAAACATAAAATCATAAAATCATGGTTCGAATGAAAAATAGAATTGACTCAAATCATCTATATGAGTGACTCTATGCTATATATATAGTGTTTATGATCAGAGCTATTCCTGAATGAAAATAGGGTTCATGTTTGAAATTGACCCAAGACTATATAAGACAAAGCCAAGGACAATCCCATGGATAGTAGAATACTACAGAAATTGTCTAGAAAATTCCTTATAAGGTTTAGGACACATTATAGCTTCCGACGGATATAACTTATTGAATAGGTTATCATTTTCACTCATATAATATGTTATTAGAAACAATCAATGAGCTCTATGCATTGGTTTATAATTCTGAACCAAAAGGCCAATCCTAGTTAACCATTGGGGTGAATCTTTCCAAAGATTATCCATCTCATTGCTATGATCTTTTATTTAAATGAGTGCCTATCTTATTGTTTATTGTCTTACGAGAGTGTGACCATGAAGTATGCTATCTCAGGTGCCGAAGGCAATTGGCCCCAAATGATTTTTCAAAAGTGGTCACTTTAGGAGTTATAATTGAGTTTGAAATAAAAATTATATATCATTTTTAGTAACATTTTTTTTTCTTATTTTTAAGATGTTATACAAATTTTTTTTTCTTATTTTTAAGATGTTATATATATACAGATTGAAGAAGACCTTATACTTAAGTCCTTGTTTGAATCATGCGAAACAGTTTGAGTTAGTTTAAAAGTTTTTAACCATTTCTAATTTACTGTTGAGGTTATGTTAAATCATAACAATATTTTGTAAACATATTCATAAATTTTCAATACCATTTTCTCTTTAAGAGTTTGGGGGTCTTTTTTTTTCTTTATTTCCTTCTTTTGTCCTTGTGGATTCAAGATTCCTTGTGGGTTACACAATTATCTTATACGGAAAAAAGATGTAACCTTTTCCTATACTTTCCACCACACATCCACTACGCTACGAACCGACTTGGTGAGTGGGTTGATGTCTTTTTAATAGTCTTTCTAAAAGTTAGTGAGCTTGCTTTTTTGTTATCTGTCTTTACCTTGATTTGTTTATGACAGACTATTGTAAATATTTTTTTACTAATGTCTTTTTAAAGTTACAAGTATTACTATAACTAGGAAGCCAGGAGGGGATAGAGATGGAGAGAGATATTCAGAGAGGGAAGAGAATCTCAATAATTTCATAAGAAATTGTTTTTGTATATAAGAAAGAATGAACTCTTTTGCATCCACACAAGATTCTTCTTCACTAAGGTTGTTTTTAGTGGATGGTCATTTCAAGAGTGGAGAAATAATATGTGATTTTGGAATCTCTACTCTTAATAGGATTTTCAAAAACTATGAAAAATGGGGCTTTTTTTTTGTATTAGATTAAAATTTCCAAAAATCAGTAGGTGGCTAACAAACGAATGATTAAGAACAAAGGTTAAGCGAGGGTGCCCATTAAACCAGTAAAAAGCCAAATATTATATAGTTAGAATCTCTAAATCTCAGGAATTTTTTACACATAGCCATGCAAAGTTTCCCAATTGAGGCGGCATTTTTTACCATTGAACCATGGGCCCCACTTGTGTATAGGCAGAAATCATGCCATCAGCATGGTTTAAAAATCCCCTTTCATGTATGGTATAGTTCACCACTTGACACAGGATGTATCACCTTGTATTGGCTTGTTTTAGGATGATACATCCATATCATTCATGGATGTATTATTATAAGATTACGAAGCTTTTCAAGCATTTATCATTTATTTGGCAATTAGGTTAACCTAAAAGAGGAAATTTTGCAAATTTTTTTTTTTTAAAAGTCAAGTATTTATATCATTTATTTTCACAATGCACCCTCACCCAATAAGTTGCAAATTTGTAAAAATATTTATGGTTAGTATACCACTTATTTATGAAATGTTACTACAAATTGGATAATTTAATACAATCCCAAGCCTGAATAAAAGAGACTTGATGTTAGGTGGGATACCACCCCCCAACGAGTTGAGATAAGGCGTCAGTGATGGTGACACTTCTTTTTTTCTTTTGCGAAATGGACACCATATGCAATTTATTTTATTGCAAATTATTGCTTCTTCTTTTTTTTTAATACCGCTTGTTCCCTAAAATAGGCTGCAATTTCTTTCGCAGCCTACTTTCACCATTTGTCCACAATGCATCTCTCTATTCAGTTGCTAATTCACCATCTTATTTCTGTTTTGTGCATCCTATTGTCTTTCGCTTAAGTGATATAAATGTTGTTGATGTCTTAAATTCGTCTGTAATAGGGTTTGTCGATATCATTGACGGACCACTCGATCCATTGAGTAGATGTCGATGTTATCGATGGAGTTTTGATGTCTGTTCGATGCCATCAAAGGTCCCATCAAGCGCACGCGTAAAATTGTGTAAGTGCAGGATTTGTTTCCTATTTTAGTAGGGTAGTATATATAACGAGTGTAATCGGGATTAGGGAGGGATTAAAGTGTATTATGGTTTTCTAAAACAATCCCAAGGGTTCAAGGGCATAACTAGGATTTGAAGGAGATTCGAGGCTTGTTTGAATCAGTAAGATTATCTATCTCTTGTAATTCTGTTTTCATAGTGCATTACTCGTCGCTTTGTGCTGTAGTTTTTTCTCGCAAGGGTTTTTCCTAGAGCTGGGCAGGACCTGACTTGATCCAGCAGATTTGACTCGTCCGACTCGATCGGATCTGACTCGACCCGAACCAAATACCAGAGTCAGGTTCGGATCGAGTAGACCCAGCCGGATCCAAATCTCGACCAAGTCGAGTTCGGGTTACATAGTAGCCCGATCCGACTTGAACCGAAACTCAATCTAGTCAGATCCGAACTGATACGAAACTCGACTCGATCCATGGTGGGGCCCACGTTCTACACTTTCTGTGGTCCAGCAGACTACTAACCTATTTGTTTTCTCATTTACGAGGTAAAGAAGCTGTAAATTAGTAATTATTACTTACCTCTATATTTACATTCTGCAGCCACCCATTGATGTTGACGTGATGTTGACGGGAAGCTTGTTTGAAAAGCTTCCGCATTTGAAAGGTGTAAAGAAAGCTTTTTCTCGTTAAAATATATGGGGCCCACTGTTATGTATGTGTTTGATCCATGCCATCCATCCATTTTTCCCACTCATTTTATGGCATGAGCCCAAAAATGAGGTAAATCCAAAACTCAAGTGGACCACTCCATATGAGACCGGAGAAATTGAACATTTATCGTTTATTTCTTCTTTGGGGCCACAGAAGTTTTGGATCAAGTTTACATTTGTATTTTCTCTGCGTCCATGTCTGTGTGATGCAATGAACGGGTTGGATGACAGGTACGCATCCTTGTGGGCCCCTGGCTCATTTTTACTTTCAATGGTAGGCATTCACATTTCTCTTTGTTTCTTATAGTGTGATCCACTTGAATGTTGTATCTGCCTCATTTTTTTTCTCATGCCCTAAAATGGGCACGTAGAACCGATGGACGACGTGGATCAGACACATGCATAACAATGGGACCCACAAATTATACTGCCATAATTTCAGTCCCTTTACCCACTATTTTCGCCACAGTTTTCGAGGTCAAATTACATCGTAAATCACTTTTTTCAAACAAGTGTAAAAAGAAATAATGACTTATTTACCCTTCATTTACAATGGAATTGAGAATGAAGTTTTTGGAAGTGCAAGCTTCTATTTCTGGAATCAAAATACGATATTTTTTAATTTCAAATCATAAAAAAGAAAAAAAATAATAATAAATTTTCTATCTATGCTTTCGTGGTTCCTAACAAGTGGTATCAGAGCTAACATTAGGAAACATATCGAATTTGAAAGCAACGTCTCAATGGCATCTAACATGAGTTCAATGTACAGAAGTATTTCGATAAAAATAATTTTAAACTATGGAAAGTTAAGATGAATGTCATCCTAGTTCAGCAAGGATTGGACGAAGCTCTCCTTGGAAAGCGATCGAAAATTATGTCAAAAGAAGAATATAACAAATTACATACGAAAGCTAATATATTTATTCAATTATGTCTAACGGATGAGGTCCTTATAATGTTATGAGAGAGAAAACTATAGCAAGTACATAGGCGAACCTAGAGAACATTTATGTAAAGAAGTCTCTTGAAAATCGTTTGTACTTGAGCTATAGTTGTTCAATCAGAAGATGATGGAGGGGGTTAATGTTGAGGCCCACATCAGTAACTTCAATAGGCTTGGTTGCAAGTTGTTGGATGTAGAGAAGATGATGGAAAATGAAGATCAAGATATATCATGTTGAACTCTCTTCCAGCCTTGTATGATTCGTTTAAAGATTCTTTGTGCACTAGTAAAATGGCCATCAGCATTGAAACCGTTATCTTAGTCATTCAGTTGAAGGCAATGAGAAAGAAAAGTGATGATGTGAATATTTCTGCAGATGTGTTGGTTACGAGGGAAAGAAATTATAAGCATGATAGTTGATCTTCAAGATCGAGGTCCAAATCCAAGGGAAATGGCAAAGGAAAGTTGAAGTACTGGAATTGTGGTGACAGGACACATGAAGAATAGTTATAAGATTCTTAAATTAAGGAATGAGAATTTAGGGAGTTCTTCCAAGGAGGGCAACACTGTAGAATCCAGTGAGAAGAATGATAATGATGTGCTGATCGCATCAAAATCTGAGTACTTCGACAGAGAATGGATTTTGTATACTGGGGCTTCGTACCACATGATCCCTCATAGGAGTTAGTTCACCAGTTACAGTAAGTGCAATGGTGGCCAGGTGTTTGTAGGCAACGACAATGCCTGTAAAGAGGTTGGTGTTGGATTGGTGCACATCAAGATGTTTGATGGCATGGAACGTGTCTTGATCGAAGTGAGACACGTTCCTGAGTTAAGAAAGAACATGATATCTCTGGGTGCGCTTGAGGCACTTAGGTGTAAATTCACCAGTTTCAATCGTGTTCTTAAAGTTTCAAAATGGGCACTTATAATCATAAAGGTAGAGAGGAATGGAAATCTTTACAGGTTGATCAGGAATACGTCATCGGGTGGAGCTGAAGCATCTATAACGGATTCCACATCTGCACGTATATGGCATACACGCTTGGGCCACACAAGTGATTGGGGCATGAAAGAACTTTCTGACCGTTGTTTAATTCTAGCTTTTCAAAGTATTGATTTTAATATATACAAGCATTGTATATATGGTAAACAGTCAATATTGTCTTTTAAATATATGAAACATATTTCTAAGGGGGTTCTAGATCGATGTGCATCAAGATGTTTGATGGCATGGAGCGTGTCTTGATCGAAGTAAGACACGCACCTGAATTAAAGAAGAGTCTGATATCTTTGGATGCACTTGAGGCACTTGGGTGCAAATTCACCAGTTTCAATCGTGTACTTAAAGTTTCAAAATAGGCACTCATAATCGTAAAAGTAAAAAGGAATGGAAACCTTTACAGGTTGATTGAAAATATGTCATTAAGTGGAGCTGCAGTGTCTGTAACGGGTTCCACATCTGCACGTATGTGGCATACACGCTTGGGTCACATGAGTGAGTGGGGCATGAAGGTACTTTCTGACCGTTATTTAATTTCATCTTTTCAAAGTATTGATTTTAATATATGTAAGCATTGTATATATGGTAAACAATTAATGTTATCTTTTAAATATAAGAAACATATTTGTAAGGTGGTTCTAGATTAGATGCATTCTGATGTATGGCAGCTGTCACCCGTAATTTCTAGTGGAGGGTCGTTATAGTTTGTTACATTCATTGACGACTATTCCAGAAAAGTGTGGATTTATTTTATGAAAAATAAATCTAATGTTTTCACTAACTTCAAACAATAAAAGGCAATTGTTGAA
The DNA here is from genome assembly GCA_030180095.1 of Magnolia changhungtana. Classification (NCBI taxonomy): domain Eukaryota; kingdom Viridiplantae; phylum Streptophyta; class Magnoliopsida; order Magnoliales; family Magnoliaceae; genus Magnolia; species Magnolia changhungtana. The sequence continues at coordinate 3,632,386 of JASAUF010000115.1, read as the reverse complement.
AAATAAGGCGAAATGTGAAAGTATTGGAACAGATAATGGTGGAGAATTCACTTCTAGATAATTCAATCAGTTTTGTAAGGATAAAGAGATCGTGAGGCATAACAAAGTGCACTACACACCAGAGCAGAATGGTGTGGCTGAGCGGATGAATCAGACTCTCTTAAAGAAGACCCAATGCATGATGAGTAACGCTGGGTTGGTCAAGAAAATATGGATTAAGGCTGTTAACACGGCTTGTTACTTGGTGAATCGGTCCCCTTTTACTGCTGTTGATTGTAAAATTTTAGAAGAAGTGTGGAGTGGTCAGCGGGTAAACTACTCATGACTGTGAGTATTTGGTTGTGATGCTTACTATCATGTATCATCAGTTGAAAGAGATAAGTTATACCAAAGGGTTAAAAAGTACATCTTTGTCAACTATGGTAATGGTGTGAAATAGTTCGGGCTATATTACCGGGTCATGGGAAAAATTATCCTTAATCGTGACATCAAATTCAATGAAGGATCCTTATTCCATAAGGTTAAGCACAAGGATGTCAAAAAGTTAGTTGTAGACGTTCAGATATATAGAGATGAGAAACAGGCTATTAGTGCAGTGATTCACGTACCCTACTTGTCAATCACATGACTCCTTGTGTCATTTAGTCGGTTCAGCCCTTGAAAAGTGAATACCAAAGACATAAGCGAATGTGGAGCATAAGGAATGAAGAACAATTAAATGAATTGCCTTGGTGGCCCTAACATTTAACCCAAAACAACCTTAAACTCTATATGATATTGGCTTAATAGGAAAACTTTTTTTTTTTTATCATCCCTTAGCCCTGGGAACCCAAGTGGATTATAATAAGTAAGGCTAGAGGATATGCGAAGCCGCTATAAAAGATTACATCAATCTGATGATAATTCTGACATTCCCAACAATAAATCCTCAATATATCTACTAAGCCCACTTACAAGCTTCGAGAATATCTATTAAACAACTTGTGAAAGATTACATCAATCTGATGACAATGACAATAATAATAATAATAACAATACTACTACTATTACTACTAATAATAATAATATATACTATATAAACCCCAAAAGACGAGGACAATTTTTTCTTTGCAATTAAAGAAATTTAAATATTCAAAGATTATGGGAAAAGACTTCAAAAGAAGTTAGAAATGTTTTGGCAACCTAAAACATAGCTACTCCCCAACACACAATAAGATTACATAAACATCACGGTGGTGGGCCTCACCGAAACAGCCGTCCATTTGCTCACTTGCATACCCAACCAGCTGTTAAAAAATATAACAGGTGGTTATAATGCAGATCAATGAGACAGCTGTTTGAGGAAAAAAAAAAAAAAGCATCAGAATATAACTTCCATAATAATTATGCAGTTCTTTGTAAAATTTCCGAATAATAATAATAATATACTATATATAACGCAAGCAGATGCCGACAATTCTCCCTTTGCAAATTGCAATTAAAGAAATTTAAATATTGAAAGATTATATGAAGATGATTCCAAAGAAGTCAGGAATATTTAGGCAACAGACAGCATAGCTGCTCCCTATTGCACGATGAGATTTCACATGCTATGAACAAACAACTGCCTCATTTTCATTTGAATGCATTTATTTAAAAATCTTTTTGTGGCCCATTGATGGAAGGTTATCCAGAAGATTTTTTAGCCAACCTAATCAACTGTACATCTGATTGGATCAACGGTTTGGATCACATTATCATTGCTCTAAAAGTATGGAATTGTGAACATCATACAAACTATACATTTGCTGAAGATCAGGACCATTTATTCGTAGACACACATACGTTAGTTGATCAAGTTTGAAAATGACTTTATAAGTCAATGAAATTACATATTTTAGTCCTAATTAACTTTTCAATATTATCATATGATCATGCCATGCATTAGATTTTCAAGATTTGGTGGGCCCACATGCATGTGCAAGGGTACAGTACCCTCCACCGCATGTTATTGGTAATTTCAACTGTTGACGACCCTCCAAATCTAAGAAACGGCTAGTATAGAGTCTAGTTTTTAATGGAAGATAGTTCAGCATCATCTTGAAAATGGTGGTGGCCATCCTCACACTCACATGGCACTCATGTAAGACTATCTTGACCATCCAAACCATGGGGTACATTGTGGATAGAGTGTAAGATCACAGTAATTGAGAAATCTTAACCATCCATTGATGGCTATCAAATGAATGGTTAAAAGTAAATTAGAAAGTGGTCAAAATTCCAAGGGAAGAATCAGATGGTTACTATCATCTCTCCTCGACAGACCAAATGGTCTGGATCAGTGAACCATGGCCCACTTCTTAGAACCGAAAACCACAGTAGTTCCTATGTGGCAGTGCATATGGGTGAGAGTCGAGCATTCATAGGTGGTCCGGTAGCGAATGTTGTTAAAGGGCTGTTTGATTTTCAAAATCCTCCGTAAATAAGCAATTATTACCTTCTTCAAAAACTGCTCTAAAAGGACTTGTTTAGATTTGTGGCCGTCATATATATATATATATATATATATATATATATATATATATATATATATATATATATATATATATATATATATATATATATATATATATATATATATATATATCTGCTCCGTCCATCCTTTTTAGAAGAACATTTTGAGACATGAGCCAAAAAATGAGGCAGATCCAACACTAAAATGGCCCACACCAAAGGAAATAGTGGCCCCAAAAGTTACTAACATTAGGTGTTCGATTCCCTTTTCCCTGTTGCGTGGTCCACTTGAAATTTTGATCTATCTCATTTTGTCTATTCATGCTCTAAATTCAATTGGCATAACAAACGGACAGTGTGGATCAGCCACATACATTATGGTGGGCCCCACATATATTTCGCAGTGTCCTCCATTTAAGCATAAAGAAGTAGAAAATAATTATTACCTATTTACAACCCATTTACAGGAAATTTCGAAAATCAAACAGGCAGGCACACGTGTAGCTCACATAAATAGTAACAACCCATTCAGTCCAATTCAAACATTATGTGAGTTGGAGGTCAGGAATTCGGGTTATATAACATACATGATATAGATGTAAAATATATAATGAAATCAATGAAAAATAAAAATAATTGGAACCATCCATTCAAGTGACTTTGTGCCATATAGGATTGTCGTTCGTCCGTGAAAAATAACCTGATGCTAATATAGGATAAAGTCAAGGAGAATCTCATAATTAGCAGAAACGATAAGATTTCTATAGCCATTATAGTTTTTTATGGCCATAACTTTGTGACCAATCAGTATTTTCATTCACGTAATATATCATTGAAAAACTATCTACAAGCACTAGGCTTTGAGATTGCGGTGGTTTTTTTAATTCTGAATTGGAAAGTTAATCATAATGAAACAATGGGTAGATCTTTACGAAGATGATCCACCTCATTGTTACATTTTGCTTAAATGGGCACCTATCTTGTTATTTATTGTCTCATGAGAGTATTTTCATGAGATATATATGCCATCTTGGAGTGTGATTTTCTAAAGTAAGTCATTTAGGGGTTAGAATTGAGTTTGAAGTTTTTATACATACATATATATATATATATATATATATATATATATATATATATATCAATTTTATGCGCTCAAGCGTTTTAGAGGGTTATAGTGGTTTGAAGAAAATCACTTATGCCGTCAAACTCAGTATCATCGAAAAACATAAGTATACACGCAAAAACATGTAAAAGCACTGGTGGGCCCCACCTGAGTTGTGGATACCACCTGAAACTTGGTCTAAAATTAAATTCAAGTGGGACACACATGATGGACGGTATTGATCATCAAAAAACGTCTCGAAAGGTCCCCACAAATGGTTTTGAAAGTTTCAATGGTGCACGACCCCTCTCACTTGCAATGTGGCCCACAAAAGTCACGGATTGACTTGATTTTTAGCCGGTGGGCCCCCTCGGAATGGTGCAAAGATTTTCGAATGGGGCCCACATCGGCTCGAGAGATTTGGAGATAGTACCTTTTCCCTATATATATATATCAATTTTTGCCCTTTTTTAGAGGGTTATAGGGTTTGAAGAAAATCACTTATGCTTAAGTCCCTATTTGCGTTACAAGTATTACTTTGACTCGAGGTATGGCACTTGCAATACAAGTAGACGCAGAAGGGATAAGAAAGAAATGGAGAGAGATTTGGAGAGAAGATTATAAAAGAGAGGGACAGCGAGGAGTAAAAGGTGAGGGCTATATACGAAATATGTGCTACAGAGATAGAGAAAAGGAAACGACAAGTGATCTATCCTTGCTGTTTTCCTTATCATGTCCCACCCAAGGCCCCATCCACGTAAGTTTTAGACTTTTGTCTTATCATGACTGACGCAATAGATATATAAAGTGGATGTCATATTATCATCAAAATGGGTGACACAGGGATGAACGTGATGAGGTCAATCACCGTCTTCCTCAAGGATAATTACTCTGAATCTATGAGCTTCTTTTCACTCCTCACAGAGATTTCTCAAATCCACACGAGAAAAAAGCAAAGAAAATAGAAAATAAACTCTATAAAATTCATAATTTGATTGATGAATGAATTAAACGAGTTCACAACCCTTTAAATAGGAATACTAAGCCATGGGACAAGTTTCGGAATCAAACTACAACTAAAACTCCTAGAAATCGCAACTTACTATAAGTAGTAAATTTACTATTTATAGATGGTCGTGATGTCCACTAGTCAGCATGGTTTTTGGCCAAAAATATTAAGTGCCCTATTTGGCTCAACCATGCTTTTCTCCTAATTATTCTAAACACTTTTCATGTTGGGCACAACTCCTAAAGCCCAATGGATGAAGAGTTATACTCAAACTAAAACTTAGTATAAATAGTAAAAACGAAAATAAAATGGAAATTCAACCGTCGATCTGATGATCTTTCGCAAACTCAGCGTGGGCAACCTAGCATAGCAGGTTGGGTGGATAAAGCAGCTCGTCTTACCCCAAAATCATATATGGTACATCAAATAACTCATTCCAGATTGTGAGATACGCCCTATTTAAGGTCTTACAGTCCGGATCACTTTTGTCGTTAACCATACCTTTTCTGATCCATCTTGGCCATGAAACTGTCTGTGACCCGCTCTACATCAGTGGCCCTACATAACATTTGTCTCATGGTATCCGCTATACATAACGAAGAGAAAGGTCAATACAAACTATATGCATTAAACAAAGTTAAAGGAAGCAGCCGTTTATTTTGCTTTATACAACAATATCTAAATCATCCCTTACCAAAACAACTACATTTTTAATTATGATTTTACTCTTTAATTAGAAATATTTCTAAGACTACTTACAAGGACAAAAAATTTCAAATTTTAATTAAGTTATATATCATATAAAATATAAATAATGTTATCTGATGGTTACATGTTTGACTTTTTATTACTTTATCAGTAATTGCAATTACAGATATTAACCCAACTCAACTTCACCCAACCCAATATAACCTGAATTGTGTTGGGAGTGAGTATTCAATCCATTTGGGTTGGGATCAGTTGGGTCTAGGTTAGGTTATGGGGCTCAGGCTAATTCCTTTTGAGCTTGGGTTGATCATCAACCTGACCCAACTGGCCCCAGTCGCACCCTTAGTCTGATGAATGTCCTGGATCCCACACACATTTTTCATTGTCAGGCATGTGGACTTTTTTCTATAAGTTAGTCTGTACCACTTGGAATAAGATAGTCTACTTTTGAATATCATTAAATAAAATACCTGGCCCACCCATTTAAACGGCGAGCATTTGTTTTCATTTTTACAACTGGGGCTCATCATTCTGTAATCCAGATTAATATTGGTCTGTTAAGTCCCAGTATGGGTGGAAACTGCCCCAAAAATCTCCTAGATTGGATATTAGTACCTCGTTTCTGTTCTTGACCGTCTATATGTGGGCCACAAATTGAAAAGTCAATGCCGTCCCATTAAGGAGATTTTTGAGCCATGGCCCATCCAGAGCAAGATACAACAGGCCAATGATCTGGATTACTGAACAATGGGCTCCACTTGCAAGAATTGAAATCACAGGCAAAATATGCAGGACTAGATGATGTAGAGCGGGTCACGGACAATTTCATGGCCAAAATGGACGAGAAGAGGCCCAGTTGGAGGCGGAAGTGATCCGGACTGTCAGAATCTTAAAATGGGCATTTCTCGCAAATCAAAATGACTAATCGGACGTGTCATATATGATTTTGGGAGTAGGACGAGCTACTTTAGTCACCCAACCTACTAGGCTTGGTTGCCCACTTAGAATTTGCGAGATTTCCACCAAGTCTACGGTCGAATTTCTATTTTATTTTCGTTTTTACTATTTATAGTAAGTTTTAATTTGATTATAACTCTTCATCCATCAGACTTTAGGAGTTGCGTCCAACATGAAAAGTGTTTAGAATAATTAGGAGAATAGCATGGTTGAGCCAAATAGGACACTTACTATTTTTGGACGAAAACCTTGAGGTCCCGTGGAAATCATGACAGTTTATGAATAATAAGTTTACTATTTATACTAAGTCGGTTTATAGGAGTTTTGTTGTAGTTTAATTCCAAAACTTCTTTCAAGGTTTAGTATCCTTATTTAAATGGTTGTAAACTCATTTATTTCAACCATCAGTCAATTTATGAATTTTCAAAAATTATTTTTTATTTTCTTTTTTTCCTCGGTATCTGAGGTATTTCTGTGAAGCTCCGTGGATTTGGAGTAGTTATTCCCTTGAGGAAGACAATGATCGACCTCATCACGATAATCCTGCATCACTAGACTTTGATGACCATTCTTCTCTTCTTAACCGTCTATGTGTATGCCACAGATCGAAAGGCTAATCCCATCATATCAAGGAGACTTTTGAGCCATATAGTCCATCTGTAGTGGACACAACAGACCAACGGTTATGATTACCGAAACATGTGATCCACTTGTTAGAATTGATAACACAATTTCCATTTTTTTTTCTTAGGGGTGCGTTTGGTTGCACCAAATATCATGAAATAAGCTAACACACTAAGATGGTTTGATTAATTAACCATTCTCTCAATTAAAAAAATCAGGGTTAAAGGCAGACTCATTCTCAATCTATAAACTAATCAAACTACTTTTGACGTAATTGCATGACATAAATCATTTAAAAATTCAGCAAAAGTGTGATTAGACTGACCGGTGACACAGTAAACAACGGTGGCGATCACATGTCCAGATAATTCAATGTGCACCGGTCGTTCCACGGTCGGTCCACCTTTCTTGTAATTTTTTATCCATAAATTACTTAAATAATTTTTGGGTTTCAGCAAATATGTGATTAGACTAACAGGTGGCCCACTAAACAACGGCAGCGATCACAGGTCTAGCTTATGCATCTGCACCGATCATTCCATGATCAGGTCCGCCTTTCATTTGATTTCTTATACTTAAATTTTAAGGTCCCTTGATATACATTAATAGGCCATCTTCTAATGGCTCAAGCTTTTAGAGAAATTGGTTGTTTGACATTAAATGGCTCGAATAATTTTTGGGTTTCAGTTGGTGATCATGTGTCCAATTTACGTGCACATCCGTTCCGCCTTTCCTATGATTTTTTATTATTAAATGACTTGAATAATTTTTGGGTCTTAGAGCGAAGAGAATTGAGTTATCAACATGGATTTTCAAAAAAAAAAATGTCTAATACCGATTTGATTCGCTCATGAGTGACGGGCAGGCCAATTTGATATACAGTTTGAACAAGGAACTTCAGTTCACATGTCAGTCTATCTCTAGATTGATTGAAATAGCTTTGAATAAGGAACTTCAATTCACGTCTTTCCCTAGATTGAATTAGATAGCTTTGAATAAGGAACTTCAATTCACAGGTCTGCCTTTCTCTAGAGTGATCGAGATGGCTCTAAAGAGCGAAAAAAGCCATAATGTGATTGATATGCTTCTAATGTTCTCCATTTAGGTAGGTAGCTTCCCGGATATTCATTTCTCCGGTGGCTCCTCAGAGGGGAAGAAATATTCCACCTCTACCCTACCATGTGGTCCATGTCTGACCGAGTATTAATAATTCATACCGAATTTGGTGCCCAAATGACCTGCCTTCCAAAATCCAATTTTGATTGACTCTTCTTTTCCAAAAGGAGAGTGAGGAAGAATCAACTTAGGAACATAGAATTATTATAAAAATAAAAAATAAATAATAAAAAAAACCTTGCTTAGTTATCAAAAAATCTCATTGATTAATAGACTATTAGATAATCCTTGATTGTAATCAATCTATTTAGCATTGTTTATTACACTGTCTCCATAGGAATTTTGTGTTCTCATTACCAATTCCAAATTCGAATAAAGGATGAGGGTTACATCAGGTTAGCAATTGGCGTCGAACTTAAGCAACTTCCAACATGAAATTGAATGATATGACATCAATTTCGATATGACATTCCAAATTGATGCTAGGTTGTAAGGAAAAAGAAGAAGAATAAGCTGATGACCTATGGTTTAATTAAAGTTATGACCCTAATAAAGTAGAATGGTAAAAAAAAAAGATTCTTGTAGCCGACCCCAATTAATTAGTATAACGCTTGAATGATAATAATGATGATGATGTTTGTGTACTTATTTGCTACAATTTGGCCAGTTGGATTGGGTTCAAGGTCAACCTGAGCCCAGCCTGATGTCGAGCTGATCCAACCCAAAACCCAGCCCGAAGTCCTTTGTCCTCATCCAACTCAACCCAAATACATATGATTATTCCCGAGTTAACAAGTACTTCCTCAAGCAAAACCTAACCCCAATTCAAATCATGTTGGTGTTTTTCAACCCGAGCCCAACCCAAGGATACTGACAACCCAACCCAACCTGACCTAACCTAGACTCACATTAGGTCAGTCGTGTTTGGGTTGACCGAACCCAAGTTGCAGCCTGTAACATCCTGCCCAATCAAAACAGTGTCCTCAGGCATCCACGTGTGAATTGTCATAGGACCGCACGTGCAAGGCTCACCACCAATAAATTAAAACGGATTAAGCCGCTAATGCGATCGAGTCTGAATATGTTGGGGTCGAACGCGGGCCGTAGAGTCGATCTGCCCAATTGTACTTGGCGACTGTCTGTATGGGTCATTCAACGCCCAAGGAGGGGCAGATAAATTCGAAATTATGGGAAGCCATGGGCCTCACTGGGCTTGTGGTTCATCGCGGACAATGGACTCAAACAACACCTGGAAACGAATAATCTGTGCAGTCCAGCCGGCGCTTGTAAGATGCAACTCTCTCAAGTAATAATCTGAAATCTAAATTTTTAAAGCAATTAGCCCCGCCACTCAGGACAACAAATTAGGACACTTCAACCGTCGGATTTCACCCAAACTTGCACCGCAGGAAGAGAATATTTCCCTACAGTCGTCCACCGAATTTGACTCTTGATCGATGGGCGGTGACCATTAATCGCAGAACGAACCCTTGTGATCAATCCCCGCATTCGTTTGCCACCAAACCTTGGAAAGCCCCTCATCAAATTATGGGAAGCTCATCCCATAACTTAGATGGAGCAAGGGGCCACCAAGGCAACCTCGAAAGTCATAAGTGAGCCCCAAAGGGTCACTTGAGGAAGTAATTGGCACCTAAGACCAATTAGACAAAAGTCCAGGGTATAAAAGCCTTCAAACCCCTCTCTCCCTCACTCCCATAGCAATTTCCAGCAAAGGAAGAGAGAGAGAGAGAGAGAGAGAGAGAGAGAGGAGAGAGAGAAAAGAGAGAATGAGAGAGCAAAAGGAGTCAGGAATTTGAAATTTCCACTCTCCTACCTCCGTCATTCGTCGAAAATCACGGCCTTACCGCCATAGAGGTGAAGTATAGTTGACCAAAGGTAACCATTCTATCTCTCCTCCATTTTCCTTAGCTTGGGCCGCTTGCATGTGTCCTGACATGCAATTCCTCTAGCATGGGGCTCCAGCACGTCAAATTTACGGATCCAGTGCCGCTAGAGCGACTCCAAGGAACTCCAATTTATGACAGGTGTGTACCATTACCTCTAGGTGGCCCGCTATCATGCGTAGAACAAACCCTAGTGATTATGTGTGAAGATTTTGCTTTGCATGTTGCTGCTATAGTATGACATTGCTGAATTTGAACTTGTGCATGAAATTTCCCTAAATCGGGAAAGAAATTATGATTTTAACTTTCTTGATGCATGTATTGTTTGAATTGTTTGGCAATTGTGAAATTGCATATATGTTATCCCCAATGTTGCTGATTTCATAAGTGGAATTCGATCGCATGTCCCATGAATGTGTGGATTAGGTAAAATTGTTGGTTGTATTGTTGATTTGTTGACCATTGTGGAATTCCTAGTTAAGTTGTCCCCGAAATTTTACTAAGTTAGCAAGATAAAATCGTGCAGATGCCTCTCACATGTGTGGAGTGGGTGTTGAGGGTCAAATATTGCATATTAGATCCCAGTTATTACTGGATTTATGAACATGCCACCGTTTAAAATCCTAATTTAATCGTGTTTGTGATAGTTTGAAGCTTGAGTAAAAGCATGGATATAACGCTCAAAGGTCACAAAGGCAAGGGACGGACCCCAAGAGACCAAGATCAACGCCAAAGATCTAAGAAAATGAGGAATTGAAGATCAAATGAAGCATGAAAGCGGTCGAAACCTCCGACCCATGTACATGGCCCGAGGACCACAAATTAACTAGTCGAATTTCGGATCTTAAATTCTGCATAAGTGGCCCAACGGTCCGAATTACATCATCGCAATTTGGCCCTTTGCTCTTTGGATATGCTTCAATTTTAAACTCAGCCCCTTAAATTAGTTGGGAAACCAGATGAACGGTGTGGATTATTCGTACACATCAAGGTGGGACCCACTCTATATGGTGCGTGTGCACGGCGAACAGAGGCTTGGCAATTGAAGTCGGTCGGCGTTACACACCGGCGTTCTCTCTCTCAACGAAAGACAAGTAGATCGACTTCCTCTCAATGGGGCCCACTCCTCATCCACATCCTCAATCTGGACCGTCCATTGTGTGAAAAGGGGGGGTATTAACTTCACCTAGGTGTCCTCTTTCTCCCATACTAGCTATTGAAAGATCATGGCCGTTGAAAGCAGGACGGATGGCGAAGTGAAAGATCTCGTGGGCCACACTGAAACTGCTCCAAAAATTGTTCATTCCTTACGGTTTTTCGAGGGGAATACAATGAACGTAATGGATTACTCTTTCCTCGTCAATCAGTGGGCCACCGTCCATCACAGAACTGACGCAGAAGCTCTGTTAGTAAATAGAGTTGCGGTTTTTTTTGTTGTGGGCCCCATCCAGTGTCTGAAAAGATGATCCGAACCGTCCATTCGTTTCTTGAGTCAGCAAAAACCCTTGTCTAGCTGACTAAATTTGAAGAAATGAAGCTTTTTGGGATCTCAGTCGTTCCAATACAAAAGGACGGCAGAAACGATGAATCAGTGGGCCGCAATAATAGACATCCAAAATTGACATTCCCGACTGAAATCGATATGAATTCGGTGGACGGAGTGGATCTCTCAAAAGAACAATGGAAATGGGCCCCGCCAAGCATCAGCGCAGCTCCTTGCATTAGGATACGCGCGTCTGAGAGAAGACCGGCCCTCCGTCCATTCCACGATCATGGCGGTGATCAGCGTCCATCTCAACCGTCCAAAACCTTCCCAGGGACCGGTCGTCCGTCACCAAGGAGTCTGAACGGCTTAGATTCGGAAAGCAACCACTCCTCCGACCCAAAAAGGGATCCAACGCAAGTTTCTTTTGCATTTTTCGCTAGCTGCGTAAGCTTTTACGCATGCCACTAACTTCAGCACGCACCGGTCTCTTGTGCGGGAGAGCTCTCCACCGACCTTGCTGCTGCTATAAAGGGAGGAGAGAAGAAGGATCCAGGGACGGCTGGGAGGTAGCATCTTGGCTTGGGGCTTGACGAGGAGCAGGGACAGAGTTTGTAGTTTAGATTTTTTTCCTTCTTCTCTTTTTACTATTTTTCTTGACTTTTGGGAGATCTAGCCCATCCATGGCGGGCTAAACCTCTTAGCTAGGGCTAAGAGGTGAAGCTTGTAGTGAGATGGGGGATTTTATTCATTGCCTTTAAGTTAATTTCAATTCATGAACTGAATTTGATTTTTGTTTAATTAAAGGAATACTTTCAGTTTTTAATAGTGTATTGTGACTGAAATTACAATAGATCTGCAATGGCTTTGAGTATTTCCTTTCCTTTTTATGTGTCTGACGTCAGGAAGCCCTGTTGTTCACCATCGTCTCCTGGGCATGGTTGGATGTCGGTACCCTTCCTAACCTTCATGATATGATTGATTGGTTGCTAATTAGTTTAATTTTGTTGTCTGCTTTGTCTCCTGGGCATGGTTTGGTGATGGAATCCATTCTAATTCATATACCTTTCATCTCTTAGAAATTATATCAAGTAAGTTCAGTTCTATCTTCATGGTTTTTGAAGCAGGCATAAGATCTCCCTGATCTCTACAAGTGGATCCTCTGAATCTCTAGTGTTCCTCCTCTGAATTTCTCTTCAGTTTTAGATAATAATTTCACAATTATTCCTCAAATCACAATTGATTTAGAATTCATCTTATTTTAATTCTAGCCCTAGTTAGTTTCAGATTACGTACAGGTTTCAGTCCCTGTGGATTCGATCTCGGTCTTACCGAGTTATTACTACATCACAACCCTATACTTGGGGAGTGAACAGTGGGTGAATTAATTGCCTACATTTCGCCATGTAGGCCCAATTCTTTTTATAGTTGAGTGTAGTGCCCATTCTCATTTTATGTTCTCTCGAAACCTAGACCCATGTGCATGTCTAACTAGGAATGCCCTGAATTACACCAAGCGACAACCTATGTACTGATAGTGAGTGCGGATTATTGTTATACACACCTGATTTCCCTCACAACTACAAGTAGATCGACTTCTACTTATTTATATTGCATATATACACTGTGCTCTCTTTGGATCGGCCAACAATTTGGAATCTTCTTAGGCAGCCCTTTCAATTAGGTCTGCCCATGGGTAAATCCGGCCCAACTAGTTAAACTGCGAGTTGTTGACTCTAGTTGGACTACGCGAGACGTCGCTCTCAAGCCGAACAATCCGTGGTTCGTCTCGTGGGAACAGTTTGGCCCCCTAGTTGGCCATCCTTATACGTTAACCATGTTTGTACACACCTGCTTGAACCTGAGGTACCCTGTACCCGTTTGCGCCCACCGACAACTATTAGTTGCAACACACAAGACTCATGAGCTGGGGATGGTGGTATGGGACACTATGCTCAAACTGTCTGCCTACGCTGGGGTGACGAGTCTCCCTGTAGTGACCGCGAGCAAAACTTTAATTGTCTTAAATGCCTTCGTATGATTGTAATTATGGGAATGACGAACTCAAACAAGCCAAGAATCGCAAGAGCCATATGACCACAGACGCTAGAACCGCACGATCGGATTAAGGCATTGTTCTGTCAGGGTATCTCGGTTTTCCCAAACTGCTGGATGAATGGATATAATTAATCAACCTGGCTAACATTCGCATTATATTGCATTGGTTACTTTGGCAATTCAGCAGTGAAGGTCGCACTAAGGGAGTGTTGGTCATTCGCGATCGTTAGATGTTGTCATTCGAGGGAGTGTTGTGGTGAGGGCATGCATCATATCATTGAATCATGCATTTGCATTAACCAGAATATTTAGAATTCTTTAAATGTATGCATTTCATTAAATTTGTTCCTGTGTATGATAACCTATGTAACTTTGTTAATGGTACAACTGAGTTAGCTGCTCGCTCCCATTCTAGTACGGTATTTTAAAACACCAATCAAAATCTGTCATAAATGCAAGGATGATGAGCTGGATGCGCTGGAGGATGCCAGCGTAGATGACGAGGAGGAGCTGATGTACTACCAGACCTTCAACGACTCCTTTTAGCTTATGTATGGATGATCGCAGGGTATGGGTCAGGGCCCTACTCATTTTAGATATTTGTATGGGTGGGACTAGATCATTGTCCTTAATGTACTTGTGATTGGATTTTGAATATTCTATGTATTTAGCGGCACTTATTACTGTTTGCAATTCACTTATACTTCATGGTTTGCTAAACTCCCCGTTGCTTATGAAATATTCCAAATGTAAGTGAAATCTGAAGCCCATTAGGGCACACGTGGCACCCAAGAATTTAGAAGCCGAGTTCCTTCTCAGTCTTCAAAATTCAGGACATTACACAGCCCTAGCTAGAATACTATCTAAAGAAGAAGACAACAAAGAAGAAGATCTATGGTGGATTGGTCAAAACTCTCTGCGATGGAGATTGAATTGGGTGGATGTCTGAGTAGAATGCTGCTTTGGAAACTTGGTATAAAATTCCATGTCATTGATACTATAGTTCAAAAATTCAAAATACTTCCACTCAACATAGGTGAGTTGATTCACGAGAGTCGAATCGACTCAACCAGATTTTACCCAGATTCACGAAAACTTGATGGCACACATGAACGGTTCAGATTTTGGGCCCACATCACATGTGATGAGTTCCAAAAAAGTTCTCACAAGTTCTCCTTGTAACTGGCGCATAGGTGAGCATTCCTCTATATATACATATACAATCTTAAATATATTACTAAAAAAAAAAAAGGTCAAGAAATATTGATTCGAGTTGTTGAGGAACTCATTCGAGTTTCCAAGTTGACTCAATTCGTCTGGGTTTCAAGCCAAGTTGAGTTTTCCTATTTTTAAACTACATCGATAAAGAGAATTAAGTCATGGGTTGATAATGAAAATAAGACTCAACTCAATGTTCAACTAGGTTGGGTCGACTGGAAGACTCGACTGGCTCATTACCTAACTTGACTTGGTATTTAATAATTAAATAAAAAATATTTAGGCCTTTTTGGGTTGCCATTTAAAAATAAGTTCAACTGAATTTAGTTAATTTTTATTAGAAAAACAAACATTTGACCAGGTGAGTTGGATCGAGCTACAACCTCAAGTGAGTCAATGACTCAATTCAAGTTTAGAGTCGAGTCACCGAATTATAGAATTGCGTAGGAAGTTGTATAAATGATGACTGTTCAGCCACCATGTTAGACTACGGTCTTTCTCATGTGTCATGCATCTAATTCTAGATACGTTCAAAGTCACATATTTAGGCATTAAAGCCAAATAGTCAATCTAGCCGCGTTTGGATGTTTGACTGAATTAAATTGCAATCATTTTCCATGAAGAGTAAGGATAGTGATGGGTCTGTCACATGGGTCAGGTCCACCTTCAAGGCGACTGACCCAACCTTAGGGGTGGCTATGGCCATCCATGTAGGGCTAGGGCTAGGGTGGCCCTATCCGATCATCAAGTGGGCCACCCTTATAATGGTTTAAAGACACTTTGCTAATGGTTCCCCGTCGACATATATTATTTAAATATCATATTGGATTCGGGATCATATTTCAATGATCTTTTTATATATTTGAGTTTCAAAATTGGGGTTTGTTATCTTAGCTAAGTATTAGATAGTGTGCATCTCATAAGTTCATGGGGTTAAGCTTGCTTAGTTATTTTCTTAATTTATTAGAAAAATAAAAAATATTAGGAAAGATTATATTCCTCTTTTGTATATAAATATTTCCAATTTTTCTAATATTGCCAAATTTGTAGTTTTAGTTTTTGTATATAAATATTTCTAATTTTTCTAATATTGCCAAATTTGTAGTTTTAGTTCGCCTAGTTCAATGTGCTTAGGGGCCCACCCAAGATAACAATGAATAACCATCCAAAACTGTCCAAATCCACAACCGTTGGATCGGTTCCTTTTTTGGGGTGTATAATTTTCATGATGGGGTCATTTAATGAACGGGTCAGATTTCATGTGCACACCCCAGTGGGCCCACGACCAGCAACTGTAAATGCTAAAAGCTCACCGTACATTTGGAGAGGAAATAAAAATAAATAAATAAATAAATAAAAATCACAACCGTACATTTGCTTTGTTAATTGTGGCCAATCTAATTCTTGAGACAGGGAATCTACATAGCGGTTCCCTTCTAACGAATGGCTTACATCCTGCAATTGTTTTCCACGCTTGCATACGTGCAGCATGTGGATTAGCCGATTTATACACGGGCTTGGACTACCAAAATGATTAGATCCACCATAAATTATAAACAGCATTAGATAGGCAGAGTATCCAAGCCATGAAGTTACTATTTTTGAAGACAGTCTATAAATGATAAAATGTAAGTCGAAGTTATGTTTTTAAGTGTTTGGGTCTAAAACTGTCTTAAGTTTGAACTCGTAATTTCATTTTTATCATCAATCAAGTTATTTCAAATTTATTAAAAAATAATTTTTATTTTATCAATTCAAGGAAGTTAGGAGTCGAGCTTTCCTAGATTGGGAGTAAGACGGTGATCGACCTCATCAGTCCATTGGGTTGATCTGAGCATATTGATGTTCTTATCCAAGCCGTCTATCAGGTTGGTCTGAGCAGATTGATGTTCATATCCAAGCCGTCCATCAGGTTGGTCTGAGCATATTGATGTTCTTATCCAAACCGTCCATCAGGTTGGTCTGAGCATATTTATGTTCTCACCCAAACTCAGCCTGATTCGCTGAGCAGGTGGGCCACCATGTCCCAAACAAGGGGAATCCATAGAAAGCTTTGTTCTTTTGTTTTGTTGACTATGGACCACCTGATTAGTGGATTAAACGGATTCTTGGTCTAGAAAATCAGCAAAGTGGACTCCTCGAAGATGGATGGATTAGATCTCGTTTCATTGTGCCATACTAGCACGTGGTGGGATCCATTTTTATCACTTCCATGTTCGAGTGCAGGTTCAGCGATTCAGGCCAATTGAATTTTTTGGGTCTTTTTTTTTTTCATACGACTGGGTAGCACCTGAGCATGAATAGTTCCAACTCCTGCCATAATTCCAAAACTTAAGAAACTCAAGACTCAGATTGTATGACTCAGCCGAGTCATTACTTTGACTATATATTCTAATTAATAATCAAATTACAATAAACAATTAAAAATAAATAAATAAATTGTATACTGAAGAAATACAATTCCTCCAGACAGAATATTTGGATTCCTGTGCATTTTCATTTACAGCCACCAAACACAGTTGAGGATTCCATTTACACTTGATTTGAGTGAAATTATGAAATGGATTTCATTTACCTCAGTTTACAAACTCCTAAATGACAGTCCTACACATGGCAGGGCCTGCCTCTTGAACGGTTTTGATCGCCTGCATACCTGCTGCAGTCGGTGGAGCAGGATCAAATGCATGCAGAGTTACACAAGTTCTGAATTTGACAAAATTTGATATGAAGTCTCTCCCAAGGAATGTATGAAAATACAAAAGTAACTCTAATATAGGCGTGGATGGCCCAGATCAACAATCTCACCATAATTTACTACTAAATATAACTATTATTATATTGATATTGAAAGGCACCACCAATCTGTTCAATTGGTGATTATCAAGACGTTCTTCCGCTGATCACATGGCTGTCGATGCCATAGATCTTCGAACTCGTTGGAATGATTCTGATATAACTCATACATTTTACAGATACATTTAAATAAGAATACACATACACCAGATTCTTCTATGGCTTGGGCTAGTCAGGGTTGGTCTCTAGGTTCCAAAGACGCAATCTCTCGGATCACCTGTGCTTTATCCGCCTCAAACTGCTCATCCTCTGAAAAAGCTCAGATAAAAATCAAATTACAATCAATTTCATGCAGAAAGTCGAGTAAACAAAAGTGTTTTTCAGTGGGTGTGCTCCAGCAGTACTGGCACCACCATAAGCTTCGATGGTACCAAGCAGAAGTGGGGCCCACATTATGTATTTACCACATCTGTCTATCAGATGTGCTGCCTCACGTTACACTCGGTCCCAAGTAATCCGAGCCCAACTTGAAACTGAGGTGGACCAGAGAACAAAGGACAGGTTACGTCACCCTTGATTTGCATGGGGCGCACTGTGTTGTGTATACAGAATCCACGCCCTCTGCCATGGATGAAGGGTCAGAACAAAAATCAGACTGTTCCACAACTCATGTGAGCCCCGATGAAATTCAAGGGTGAGTGATACCTCTCACATGTGGCCCAACTGAGTTTTGCACCGTGCAGATTTCTGGTCCTGGAGGTAACTCATCTGATGAACGAGTTGGATGTGATACATCCACCACGCAGGCCCCACTTCTACCTGGTAACACAGTGAACTTCACGGTGGTACTGGTACAACTGGAGTGTAGCCCTTTTTTTTTGCATAAGAATCATGACTAATGATGTCCTGATGGCTCAAGTCTCTAGGAGTGGGATCCATCAGGGCAGTTGATCTCATGGGGGCCACCAGATGGGGGATGCCACGAAAATCTCCTAGATTCAAAGATCCTGGCACTTGATCAGTGGCCCGCAAATGGATTGTTAATTAAAATAACACAGCAACAGTCGAGACAAATGACATAGTTGGATGGCCAGGATCTTCTAATTTCAAAGATATTAGGGCAATCCACATCCATTTTTCATTAGTGCCACTATAATTCCCCCTCTACCTACCTTTGTCCAACTTGAAGTTGCTGAAGAACCGGAGAATCTTGCTTCTATTCGCAACAAGTATGCTCGCGATTTCAGGTGGCTTGTTCTGATTAGCTGCAAATAGCTGCAAATGGAAATGAAAATTGAAGTCCTTCCATCAGAAACCCCAGGAAGAGACCCTTTCAGCTGATCAAACAATGACTATGGTATAGATAGCTTAAGCAATGCAGACATACAAACACACCTTAAACACATGAAATGCTTCTATTTGGATGTTCTTACTCGATTCCTGTAAATGAGAGTGAGACAACGGTTCAATACTACAAAAAACAAAAAGCAGTCCTAAATACCGAATGCATGCATATTACAGGCAGGTTGCAGGTAATAAAAAAAACCAATTTACAGCCAAGAGAATGAAAGGAATGATTCTGAAATTGCATCGGTTTTCTAACACGACACCACGCTAGCGGAAGCTTATGGAGCTTAGAATTATGGCTAATTCCTAGAGGGAAGGTGAATAGGACATCTTTAAAATATGCGTCAATTAAAAGCAATTAACACTTCGGCTTCCAAGACGAGTGAGTCTAAGTACATAGACTACAGATGATACAATTATATGAGCGATTAATCTATGTGAGATAGATATATCAAGTGTGTGCAATTGAATTAAACACTAAGCATCTATCCATGCATTCATATACAACAATTCAACTCACAAGCATAGATAAACATGTGACAAATCATAATCGCAAACAAAAATAAATATAGTGATTCAACTAATTGCCTACTCCACTCATGGCGGACGCACTCTCCTCGAGTGTACCGGATTTCACTATCTCAAAGGTTTCCAATAGATTCACCTCTGACCTTTACAATGATTTTACAGGTTCACCACAAACCTACACGTAAACACCCATGTCGGTGGACCACGTACACACCTATGTCGGTGACAGTCCTATACAAAGACCTACACATACTCACGTGTTGGTGGAACACATTTCCACCCGTATCAGTGGCTCCAGTGAAGACTTGATTTTCTATCGGCTAACCAAGACCACTATGATCCTAATCCAAGGACTTACGTAGGCTCCTGTCGGAGGCTCCCACAAATACTAACACGTACACACCTGTGTCTGGTGGCAGTCCTACACAAGAACCTACGTACACTCCCGCCGGAGACGGTCCTACACAAGGACCTATATGAGTTTGGATCTCAAACTCCATGGACTCTAAAACAACAACCTTACTTGTTTAATTGAACCACATTGATGCGCCTTACTTGAGATGCATCTTTCCTTCTTTAATCCGCTTCTCTGGTGCTCCCCCAATCTTTGATGCGGATGTTTCAGCTCCTACGATCGGCTACCTTGCATATGATGTACCTATGAGGCTACCAAGGCAATGGGTCGATAGTTGAATCTTCTACAACTATTGGGATAATTGTTTTCCAATTAGGGATTCACCTAGATAGGTATTCTACAGGATATAGACAAGCATATACCTATAGGTTTATGTTTAATCGCTAGAAAATGGAAGAGAACCTGAACAACTTTATAATGGAGCATGAAATGCTCACTAGAGTGATTAATCACAAGAATGGTGTCATGAATCTCTTTAATTTGGAGCCTAAGAGACGGATAATGAGTGAGGAATTACCTAGGCTCTAATTGCACCAAAAACTCATCCATTTACCCAAAAATCGGATGCCCTATATATAGAAACAGTTTTGCAAGGGCTGTAAAATGGGCAAATAACGGCTTTGTCAACAGGATCGAGCAAGCCTTCGATAGGATCGAATAATTCCAGATAAAGACAGTTTACTTGATGGATGTTTTCTAGCCATTCTTCGATCGAATCAAGGGGGACCTTTGATCGAATCGAGTCCCATCAATGGACTGTCGCTTCGATCGAGATCCACTCGAAACTGCTAAATTTGGGCTGTTTGTTTATCGGCAGCTTTGAACCTCTAAAGTCTAACTAGATTATGATCAAATAGGACTCCTAAGGCTATGAGATGATCAAGCAAATGTTTACCTATTGAGAATGGATCATCTAAAAGCTAAGGTTGTTTTGGACCTAAAAGGGTCTAAGGTTAGAATCACCAAGGCACCTCAATATACCTACTTCTTCACTCCTTGATGCTTCATGTCTTCACGTATCTTCAATCTTCAACTTCCAAGGGCTCAACCGACTTACTGACACATGTGAACGTAATTGACAAACAAGTGCACTTACAGTTTCCCTCCAAAAAATGTATGCCAATAGGACAGTCAAAGCATCAAATGACAGGCACCATAGCAACAATTTGGAAACAAAAGCTGCATTCTGCTACGATGATTAACTGCCCTGGCAAACATTGTATGTTCCATCCATGGATTTAAAACTTGCATGAGACTTAGATGACTCGTTTTCGGTGGAGAATGAAATGAATCAACCCAGCGATACACGTACGTTATGGGACTGAGTCCAACCGAGTCGGAGCAAGTTATGCCTCTTCCAGCCCTGAGTGGCAGGAAACATCAGTTGTTCCATCCATGGATTAAAAAATTGCACAAGACTGAGTTGACTCATTTTAGGTGGGGGATGAAATGAATCACTACATCAATACATTTACATTATGGGATCGAGTCCAACTGACTGCTTCCAGCCCTGCATGAGATCGCAGCTTTAAAACCAATACTTGAAACCATGATTTATGTATAATACTAGCAATGTAATATCTAAATTTCTAGTTAAGTAACAGCAGATTAAAGATATCCTTCAACCCAACATATAAAGTTTCAACATACACAATGCAAATCGATAACCATATTCATATAGTATACAAGCACTTAACACGATTGGCTGAAGGAGGACAGGATGCAGCATATTTTCTTCTTTTCTTTTCTTTTTCTTTTTTCTTTTCTTTTTTTTTTTTTTTTTTGACAGGCTAGTCCTCCCATTTGTTGTGTACCCTAAAATTCCAAGTGATCGAGCAATCCCAAAACACTGATTGGAGGACTCTTGAGGTTTGCAAATGGGCAGTTGGAGAAAAAAGAAATCCTCCAATCAATGGCTAGGATCACCTGGCAATTGTGATTTCTGGTATATGGCTTACCCATTGTGGGGCAAAATAAATGAATAATCCCAAACTCCACATCTGCATGGATAGATATTGGTGCTTGATAACAAACTTAGAAATCAGTTTTCAGCACTAGATACTCTCCTACGTTTTTCTACCATCCTAACAGCTAAGTAGAGATATATATTTATTGGCACACTGATGAATTTCTAGATGTGAAACCATAGGGTACCCCTGAGCCTCGGCAAACATGATGCATGGGATCCTGTGCATACGGAATCAATCGTTTTGTGATCCAGACTGTTGATCAGATGGGCCCCACATAGATCTATCATGTACACACTCTCCAATTTTCAGAAGATCCTGGCATAAAAAGCTTTGGTTGTTTTGTTAGTTTTGTTCTGCATTGTTTCTTGGACCATAGCTGTATTTTCTCTGACCTGTCTATTAGTAGGAGACTAATTCACCATGATACCCAGATCCTTCAATCCCTGTGGGTAATCTGCAACGGATATGACATGACATGGCATGCCTATGTGATCCATGTTGGATATTGGCTTAGTAATGGCCAAATATTTTATATAAGGAGAAAAACAATTAATTGGGATAAGGCTTAGATGATGATGATGATTTTATATAAGAAAAAAAAGTAAATGCCAAAATATAAATATTTAAAGTTTGAATAAAATAATAAAGAGCATGGGTCACTTTTGCCCAGTTTCCCACCATAAATTTGTGCTGTGGTGGAATCCATAAGCACTTTTTCCTTCTAAAATTTCAAGAACTCGGTGGGAGATGTCTATAGGGACCATCAATTCAAATGGTGAGATGGCATGCCATGTGTGGCCCACATAATACCTTCCCGATAATAAAAGCATGATCATCTAAACCTTGCCCAAACCTGTTCCCCCATTCCACTAAATCAAGGACACCCCAAAAATAAAAAATGTAAGAAGAAAAAATCTCTAATAAAAATACTATATTTAACCAAATCCTATTACTGTCTGTTTTGGACGTCAAGAGTCTCTGAAACCTAGATCAGTACCTGTACCCAAGAAAGACAACTGACTAAAGGTTTAAGTATCATTCTATCATCCGATCTTGGAGTTATCCCACGCAACCCCAATCCTCTGTGGGACCATGAGATCAACAGTCTATTTCACATGGATAACTGAACTCATTACTTCGGTGCCTCGACATATTGTATGCTTTGCTCAGTAGTCTATATTCCTCTTTCTGGATTCTCATTTTTGGAAACTAATCAAGCCAGAAAACTAATCACAAAAATTGTCAACATAAAGCCAATATTAAAACATGTGGCATTACATCAGGCAAGGAAGAGAAAATCCATACCCTGAGAAGATTCATCAGGATCCTCAAGTTATCTTTTGAGCAGACATATCGCATCATAACAGCAGAATTTGAACGATCCAGTAACATGTCGCCCAGAAGCTGAAACAAAAATTTAAAAAGTTGCAATTTATGTAACTCTGACAACGGCATATCCATGCTTATTAGATGGTATTGAAACGTGCTCTACTACATAAGAGAAAAGTTTGTGTACATATCTTGCACCATCCAAGAATGGTAAGAGGGATTCTTAAATCTTAATATGCATTCCAGAATGGACCTTAAACTTTTCCTGTTTTGAAATGTTTACTAGATTCCCTCCAACTGTCTTTAAATGGTGGGAGATGTGCACACCAACGCATTGGAGGCATGCCTAATACATAAACACTAGTTCATGCTAGGGTTGGCACATGGGTTCAGGTCAACCTGAACTGAATTGACCCCAGCCCGAGTTCGGACTGGGTTGGTTCAGGTTGTCAAGGTCCTCAAGGTTGAGTTTGGGATGGAAAATGCCAATATGATTTGAATTTGGGTTGGGTTGCGTTGAGCAAATTCGGGTAGGGATTAGGTCATGTTGGCTCGGTTTGGGTCAAGTATAGAAGAATTCAAGTTGGGTTCAGGTTGGGCACCTCGGTTTGCAATTCGGGTCAGATTGGGTCCACTTGAGGTCGAGTTGACCCACGACCTGACCCAACCCACCTGAGTTGCAGCCCTAGTTCATGCAAGTAAAATGCTATAAGCTGTACAAAAACTCGTCTGGTTAAAGAGAGACGCTCCAGCTATGTGACTAGTATAACTGATACAAGGAAAAGGGATAAATCAGACAACGATCTTGTCCTAATAGCAATGTCCAGGAGTGTCTGAAACACATCTCAAATGGTGCCTTCTATTTTCGAAAAAAGAGGGGCCTTAGTTCATGCAAGTAAAACACATAAGTTGTACAAAAACTAGCCTAGTTTAAAGAGAAACACTCTAGCCATATGACTAGTATCGCTGATACAACAAAAAGGAGAAATAAGATGAAGATCTTGTCCTAATAGCAATGTCCATGAGTGCCTGACACACATTTCAAATGATGCCTTTTATTTTAGGGAAGAGGTGCCTCCATACACAGTTCAGTTTTGGGAAGCTCCAAGTGTTTTAGTTTTCACACTCATCACATGAGCCCAGGAAGTTAGGATCCATGAGGTTTCTTTTACAGAGTCGAGTCCTTTAGAACAACTCTCTCTACAGCCCACACCATCTTAGGAAATGAGAAACACTGAAGTAAAAAAATTACCTTGACAGCTTGTCGCCTAGTGATGTAATTTTCAGACTCCAGCAGCTTTGAGTTAAATTCTGCAAAAAACTGGAAGCACAAGAAATGTTTGGAAAAAGATGATAATACAGTAATTACTCAAAAATCTAAACTATAAAAAAGTGGAGAAACTTCAAATGCGTGCCACAAATTCTAAGACAACCATGTCAGAAAAGTATGTATGAGTTTCTAACACAACTATGTCAGCGAAACATGGATAGCCCAGTAATAAATGCAATATTTTTTCCCTGGTTTAATGTGCATTTGGTACCCTACAGCCACTGAAATAACTGAACTGCTAACCCCTTATCTAGCAAGAGAGCTGCAACATTATTTAGCCTCACTGCCGACGTGAATAAATGAAATGTTTAACATACAGGCGAGGTCCCGATATTCATTGAAAATGAAGGAGAAATTCCACAGTTCGGAAGGAACAGGCTGGATTTTGAACTGGTCAGGCTTGGCCAACTGCACCAGGCCTATTCAAGATATTGATTTTGCCTTGGCCCAGGCCTGACACATTTCCAGCCCTCAGAAGAACTCCTAGTTTTTTACTTGAGATAAACAAACTGCACTTTCTAGGAAAGGGACTGTTGCGGCCCAAGTGCTTCACCAAGCATAGACCATGTGACACTCGACTCACAACCTCTTCGCGGATGGGTAAGCCAACCGCCCAAGTGCTATCCAAGCTAACTTGAAAAGAAGAGAGCACACAAGAGCCTTGAAGTCAATAGACTTGTATTACACTAAGAATTTAACAGCTTACGACTTTCTGACATTTTTTAAGTTGAGTATAAATTTGGACCCCTAATCCTTATATAGACATAAGAACCATCTTACTACTTTACATGGGTGGCTAGGATGATGCCTTTTTTTAATGATAATCTGAATTTATATAGAAGAAGATAATAGAAATACAACAGGGGCCGGCAAAGCACAAACATCCAAGCTTGCCCCAGCACTTACGGGCAGCCATAGGTGATTAAAACAAAAACGAAACAAGCAGAAACTCAACAGCACCCTTACAAAAGCTATTCTACTGATCTACGGTCGACAATTACTAGTGCTGGTCTCAAGTCATCAACCCAGATTTTGCCCGGCATCAGCCCCTTTGTTTGCGTCTATGCACACATGGATAAAGGAAATCCTCCCGCCTATACAGCGACCCGACCTTTACTAAATAAAGTCTGAGATTCTCCACAGGCTTGCACTAGAAGTCCAGGTAATCGCATTCCCTGGAGTCACCTTCTACCATGGCTGCAAGTTGTTATTCTCTAGCAGCTTGATTGATCACAACAGTGCTGTCACTTCTACATGGCTAGAGTCAAGGATTCCCAGAGGCCTTGAAGAAAGCGTTATGGTGTTCCCACTATTCCCTAATATACAGCCACAACCCTGCCAGGATGGTGCCATTTTGCAATCATCCAGCGGCTAAGAACAAAATGTTGTGTATAATTTTGTACCACTTTTTCTACAGTGAACTCTAGAACATTCCAGAGATCTATAAAAAATTCTAGCCTTCTCTAGAATCCTCTACACACTATGTACATGGCCACTAATGTACTAGAATAGCATAAGTTGGCTAGGTCCTTGATTTAGCCCCTACAACCATCCGTTCCGTGACAATCTCCCCACTTTCTGATGATCATCCATGTTTATTCCTCAAATTGTCACAGCAAACTATCCCACTCTTGTCACCCTTGAGCAGCTGCAAGGTTGCGATCATCCCAACCTTGGCCTTCCCCTTTCACGCCATGCATGGATGTCCCTCATCTATGAATCCATAGAAAGGGCATGGGAATTGCCTTTGCCTCATGCAAAAGTCCATGCCCAAGATGACTTTAAAGTCATTTGACCAAAAGCAAAGAGACATGTCTTGCCGAGCCATCCGCCAACATGTATCTCTACAGCCTTGACCACACCTTCAATGGGTTTGGCTTCTAAGTTGACCTCCTTTATTTTGCTTGTGTTCTTCAACATCAGACCCAGTTGTTTCACCTCCTTCCCTGATATGAAGTTGTGGGTCTCCCATGTCCAACGTTCGAATTATCTCCAATATTATCTTTATATCCAGCTCGGCGATACCAACAACACTGGTAGCGATACCAATAACGCTGGTAGTATCAGAAATTTCAAGTATTAGCAATCTATCGCTAAGTATCGCCAACGTATTAATATTGCTAATATAATCAATAATATTTTCAACTATGTAAATTCTAGGTATCACTTGTATTGCCAATGCATCAATATCACTAATGTATCGCCCATATTTTTTACTACGTAAATTCTTAGTAATGCTTGTATCATAAGTGTATCGACGATATTTCAATAATATTGCCAATGTATTGATATCATCAAAATTTTGTTTATTAGAAAAAAAAATTTTCATGGGCACATGGTTGTCTCTTGTCTGTAGTGTTCAATTTGTTATTGATAATATTGATAATATCTTGATATTTTTGATATCAAAACATGCGCGATATTGAGACCACAATATTTCGTTTCCTTTCCAATTGTTGATGATTGCTTGGTGAAATATCATGTATTGTTGATATTTTGCAATATCGATGGAAGTTTAGATGGTTAAACAGGTCGGATGAGATGGTTGGACTGATTTCTTATAACAACACATGCTTTTAAAGCCTCATTAAATGGAAACTTGTTATGTACAGTGTTCGAAATATTGATACTATCGGCCGATATTATCGGTATCGGGCCCTAGCGAGACGAAACTCCTCCAATAACCCCCGGAAGATACCGAAAATCCAAACCTTCAGATATTGGCCGATATTATCGTCGATATCGCACCTGGGAGAGCACATTATCCGAAAAAAATGAAAAAGAAAAAAGAAAAAAGAAAACTTTCAACGGTAGATTTCGGTACCTGTAAAGAAGATCGTCCTTATCGGAAGCTGCGTTTGATGGGCCATTCGAATCCAAGTCTCTAATTTGGAGAGATTTGGGCACGAAATCGAGAGAAATCCTCCAAATCCCGACATTTGGGAGAGATTTTAGGGTTCCGTCATTCCGGAACCCTCTCTGCTTCGAAAAAAAGGGTCTCGAGCCCTTATTTATAGGAAGCGGATGGGCTTGTGTACAACGCACCACCGACCTAAATGGTGTGTTGACATCACCAAGTTTTGTGGGTCCCATCGTAAGTTATATGTTATATCCAAACCGTTAGTCCATTTTATGAGCTCGTATTAAGTCTTTACCCAAAAAATAAGATAGATCCAAAGATCATGTGCACCACACTAAAAATAGTTTTGGGACATTAAACGTCTACCATTGAAACCCTTTTAGGGTCACAGCAGTTTTAGATCGATATGGATTTTTTTTTCCCTCTTCATCAAGGTCTTTGTGACCTCGTGAAAAGATTGGATGGAAAATAAACGTTATGGTGGGCCCTACGAATGTTATAACGGTGAGAATCATTGCCTTCACTTCTATTTGTGGTGTGGTCCACCTAAGATTTGGATATGACTCATTTTTGGGCTCATGATCTAAATGATCTCTCCAAATGGATGAACGATGTGGGTATAATAAATACATTATTTTGGGGCCAATGTAACTTTGATCTCCTTTGAACTGTTTGTACAACTCAGCTCGAAGATCCTCAGCGCCATTGTCACGGACGGAAACGGATTGGCTACTCCCCTGCCACTGTGGGCCTCATCTTGATGTATATGTTTCATCCATTTCGTCCATCTATTTTTCTAGATCAATTAAATGTTGTTACACAGAAAACGAGGTGTATCCCAGTCTCAAGTGGACCACATTACAGGAAACAGTTCTAAATGAACTTCGACTATTAAAAAATTTTTGGGGACCATAAAAGTATTGGATCAAGTTGATCTTTGTTTTTGCCCTTCATCTGGGTCTTTATGACCTAATCAACAGATTGGATGTCAAATAAACATAAATGATGGATATCCAATCACTATTGTTTTCGTGTGGTGTGGTCCACCTGAGATTTATATCCCTCTCATTTTTGGGGTAAAGACCTGAAATGATATTTAAAAATGGATGAATGGAATGGATGAAACATATACATCATGGTCGGGCCCACAGAGCACCGACCACCAGGGGATTAACCAATCCGTTTCCTTCACGGATGCAGATTTCCTGTGAAAGTCTCTGCAGGAAGTTCCTGCCCTGGAAACTTAGGTGTGCCCCACCATTGAAAACTTCCTAAGGTCCTTTGTGACCATCCAACCCATTGATAAGTTCACACATACTTGGATGAAAGGAAAACACAAATATCAGATTGATCGATAAAATTTTTTGGCCCACAATTTTTAATGGTCAATAACTACTATTTTGTGTGGAGTAGACCACATCTGCCTCGAATTTGTAATTGACTCATTTTTTAGGCCAACCCTTAAAATCAGGTTGCAAAACCAATGGACGATGTAGATATGTCGTGCATGCATCAAGGTGGGCCTTATTGTTTTTTACGGTAGCATCAATTCCAACTATTTTCACTTGCATGGTCCACGTAAGTTTGAATGAAGGGAAAAAACAATTATCAACTTGATCCAAAACTTTTGTAGTCACTAATGGTCAATCACCAATTCACCATTGTTTCTCATGGTATGGTCCCCCTGATTATTGGATCTGCTTCATTTTTTGGATGATGTCCTAAAATGACATGGAAAAACGGATGGACAGGGTGGATATTGAATACACACATCATTGATAGGTATGTTTTCTAATTTCTAATGTATCTTTTGTTTTTGAATGCATTGGTTATGTTTTCATACACATCTTTATACAATTATAAATGTTATGCATCATATTTGAACATATTTACCTTAGTTTAATCAAATAACGCATAACTTAGGACCTTATATAAGGGAAATTTATTATGTGCACTTCTTTCTTGAGATTTTATGATTTAAAAGTGTGTATTAAGATCTTTTAAAATAATTCCTGAAGTTTCATAGAAAAAAAAATCAACTGTTTTGCCAATGTTTCCCCATGTTTTCTAAAAAGTGCGATAAATTACACGATACAAACAATATATCCCATGCGATAACCGATACGTATCTGTATCCCAAGGTTGCGATACATTGCGCGATACCGACATTTCGAACACTGGTTATGTATGTATTCTTTTTGCAATTTTTTTATTTCTAAATATACAAATATGTACATTTTAACATCTCCTGAAGTTTCACTGAAAATTCCATCATTTTTCTCATGTTTCCCCACATTTCCAGTTATCAGCGATATTATCGACGATATCGGTATTGTTTCCGTATCCCTAGCCACCGAAACTTGTAGCGACCGATACTTCAAACACTGCCCGTGTCCACCATAGCTGATGCAGGACAACTAACCACTTGCTTTAAAAGCTCAAACTGATAGAGCATGATGAATTAATCCCTTTATCTCATAGCCTAGGCCCCAAATCCATGGGTTAGGTCCTCAACCAAACCCTCCTCGTGGGCCCCAAATCCATGGGTTCCACCCCCTCGTGGGCCCTAAATCCATGAGCTCTACCTCACACAAGTCACCCGCCTCACATGGGCCCCAAATCCACCATAGTCACCCACCCCGAGTGTGCCCCTGCATCCCACAAGCCACCCTCCTTGAGCCCAATGTGAAAATGCCCCCGCATTAATAGCCCAAGTCAACTTCCCATTTATGTGTACATCCGAGTGCATTAACTCTCGTCAAGTAGCTTGTCTTCCCTCGATACTTAACCCTCCAACACATCTAGAACCTAATTCTCGGCCCATTGTCCTCTTCCCTGGCTTGGAACAAGTTCAAAGGCTTCTTCATTGGGCAGTACTTTGCTCAATTATCACCATTATAAATGAAGCAATTCCAATTCTTTTCTTGACCATTGGGCTTGCCATCCACAGCATTGAGGAGTTGCATTGACCAAATGAGCAACTCCTTGTTGCCTTCATCCTCTTTCTCATCTAGTTTTACCGTGATGGCGGTGAGAGCATCTCTTAGGGCATTCCCAAGCCAAGTGAGGCCGATCACAAATGAAACACTTAACCTCACATTGCTTGGATATCTCTTGTCTATCATTGCCATTCTATGTGTCCATGCCAACCTTGCCACCCAGTGGCTGTTAACTCAGAATCGGTGGAGTCCTCTGGCCCTCCTTCACCAATGCCTTGACCACCCACATCATTACAGTTCTTGTTGCACCCAATGTTGTACCCATCCATGAAGTTGAAGATGTTCTCAGAATGTTAGGAATTCCCAACATAAGAATTGAGAATTCCTTGACATACTCACAAATCGACCCATGTGTTTCAACCGCTCTATGTTCTGCCATGCCAAGTACTTGACGACTCAGGGCAAAGTTGCTTCTTAATCTTCCTCTTGAAGTCATCCCAATTGTTGATGGTACATGTGCCCGGTCCATGTCCACATGAAACCTATGCCATCATAGCATTTTAGTGTTGTGCTGGTGAGGTACATCACTATAGCCGCACCTTTGCCCTCTCATCCTTCTATGAGACAACCGTGAATATTGTTCCAACTGCCAAAGGAAATTTGTGCGATACCCTAGCATCACTCAATCCGTTGAAGACCCTAGGTCTGATTTCTACACCTTCGCTGTTCCTCCATGGCCATAGCCCTTTTCCATAGGGGCCAATCTCCCCTCATTTCATCAACTTAGTCCTGCAGCTTGGCGAGGATCCCCAACAGCATCTCCCCCTTGAGTTCCTCGAGCTCGATGCATTCAGTTAGTCCTAGGGCTTCTAGGGTATTGGTTAGGTACTTCACAGAATGCTGCTGGAAATTTTCCTCCGCTGTCCGTTAGTTGTCCCCTTTGTCAAGATTGCAGCATATTTTGGTGAGATTGATATAATGACAAGGTATGTATGTTAATTTTTTGTAGCAGAATTCGATTTCATCAAGCACGTTGAATCGCAATTGGCCCCCACAAAATTAGCTTTATTGTAGATTAGTCCATTATGTGTACAAGAATGGGCATGTGATATGCAACTTCCAACTATTAATCCCACTAATGCATACCCCTAACCAATTGACATCATTCCCCTCAAGAAATTTTAAGAAAAAATCAAAATTAAATTTGGATGAATAATATTGCCGATTTCAGGGGGGGGGGGGGGGGGGGGGGCACTATCAGATCGGTGACATTTACTGGATGGTGAAGGATTAAACATATCTAGTGGTACCTTTTCAACAAACAATTGTCCACAAATCAATTTTAGGATCATCCAAACAATTTGATTTTGGGATTGCGAATTACAACAGCGGATCCCATATTTTAGTTGGTATAGTTTGATTTAATAAATGCCATGTTTACAATACTGAACATGAGTGTCTAAAGCATCATACACCACTAAAGTATAATGTAAAGAAAAAGAGGTCTAAAGTCAAACCAGTTGGGCCACAAAGTATGGTCCACCCAGCATATAACTTCCAGCTGGTTAAGTGCATGTAAAATCCAACCTTTTCAATAGTTTGGCCGCAAAACGAGTCATCTAGTGCAAAAATCATCCACATCTACTCAGCAAGTGGGCCACACCATAGACGATCATTTTTAGCCATTGATAGATCGCAAAATACAACTGTAGTCCGCTCGATGGGTGGATATATCTGGGTTTAGCAAAAGGTGATCATCGATGGATTGGATGTCTCACATGCATAAAAGGTTGGAAGTTGACGCACTTGCAGAGAAGAAGAAGAAGAAGAAGAGAGAGAGGGAGGGAGAGAGAGAGAGAGAGAGGAGAGGAGAAGAAAAGGTTTTTTTCTACTCTGAAAAATGAATTTTTTTTAAAAAAATTTTGGGGGGTATTTTCTGGACATTGGTTTTTTGTGGTACCATCACAGCATTATGATGGACCGCAACGATTCGTTACGCCTCCTTAATAGGGCTGTCAACAGGCCGGGCCTGGGGTTGGTCTCAGCCCGGATTTTGAACTGTTTTGGGCTGGGCCGTCGGGCCAGCCCTATTCAAAATTATGATTTTTGTAGGCCCAAGCCCGGCCAATTAACACCCCTGCTCCTTATTGGTCCATTACAGTGCATTTTTTCAGCACGGCCCATTATGCCCCCATATCACAAAACATGTGTCACTGTCACTGCTACATAACAGCCGTTAAGTAACCGTTTGGCATACCTTAACTGAAGGAATGGCCCTTGATAAAGTGGAATTGAAGAAGAAGATTAATGTGGCCGACCCCAAGTAATTGGGATAAGGCTTAGATAAGTGACCATAAGGGAATCTTTTGCATCATTTAATATCAATTGCCAGTTAAAAAACAGGGGTGATTGAGTTGTTCCACTGTTATGATCGAGTTCAGCATCCGCTCGAGGTTTTTTGTGCATAAACAAGAATAAATCAGTTTGGAGGTTCAATTTAAATGTGAGTGTGAAAGGAGAGTTGTTGAATTTAGGTCTTTTGAGCCTATACTCACAGTAATTGTTGGAATTCTAGCATTTCTGCAACCATCTTATCACCATGTAAGGCATTGCCTAACTGTAAATATGAATAAAAGTTCAAACAAAACTGATCGCTTACCCAATCATAATTTTTAGTAAGAAACTCAGCTACTGTTGATTTATGCCTTGTCAAAAGCTCCTGCAATAAAACGAAATAGTTGCATCAGTATTGATACCAATAGGATTGATAGATACAAGAGAAAGAAAGGAAATGATCTCAGCAGTTCAGGACTCTCTATAATGCTCTATATATTTTACATGATGTGTGGCCAAATATTTAGGACCAGAACCTCAGCATCCTGAAGACTGGCATATATAAAATTGTAAATCCACCAATATTTAAAACAATTAAAAGTAGATTTAGTTTAGTAGTGCAACTTCACAATTCACAATGAGTATGGCTCATGTATGACATTCGCACCTAAAAAATTGACTTGTTAAAAATGGTTATGACACCACTTCAAATTGTCGCAGTAACATAGGTTTCCAAATTTCTTAGGCATAATAAGCCAAAAGTTGCAAATTAACGTGAGAGCTCCAACACTAACGACAGCAACAAAAGTGGCATCTCATATCTATTGAGGCAAAGGTAGTCAAGGAGTTCGAACTGAACAAATCAGTAAGGCTTCAACCAAACAATATCTTAGAGAAAAATTCATTACTGTGGTTGAGAAGGCCAGCCACAAAATCGTGTAGTCCTCAACAGACATATTTAAAACTGAATTAAAACTGAATTTTAGAAACAAAAACGAAGTTGGGAGGAGAACACAGCAACATATGTGCATGTATAAATTTTTGACAGAGGTGGCCTTCTTTCCAGATAAAAATAAAATAAATTTCCAGAGTGAAAGTATACGCTGCCCACAGTCCACTACTTGTGGAGAGGATCCAAAAGAGTAACTGAGGCTCAGGTCATTTTAATTTACTGTAAGTTGTACATAATTATTCTCAACATACGATGGTAGAGAACCCATATCATTTTACGGCCTGTTTTTCTGTAACAGCCATTTCGACCCGGTAACGCATAACGGTTATGACTGTTACCATTACGTAACGGCCGTTATGGCCGTTACATAACCGATTTTGAATAGCTTAATTATAATGGAAAGAGGCCTTAAATTGTATCTTGGGAAGGCCAAGATGAATCATGGCTGCTTCCTTTGTTTCAAAAGAAATCTGCCATCCCATGTCGGGAAAGAAGCTAATACTATGGTGGAGTCTTTAGCTAAAACGGGACTGCAATGTCCACTACATGTATTGGAATTTGTATCCTTTTTCTTGTACTTCTTCTGTTTCCTTTTATGAGATTGTTATCATAATCATCATATAAGTCTTATCCCAACTAGTTGCAGTTGGCTAGATGAATCTTGTTCCGCCATTCTTGAAACGTGGTATCATGAATCATGAGGTAGTTATCATTCAAAAATAAACAAATAAACAAAAGAAAACAAAAGAAGAGGAGAAAATTCAGGGTTCAATAATCCATGAGAGAGGAGAGATTGAAAAAGATGCTGCTCATAGAATTACAGCTTGGTGCATGAAGTGAAGATGTGCCTCTGAAGTTTTATGTGATTGCAGAATCGATCGAACTGAATGGCAGATTTTATTGGATGGCTGTAAGATCAGCCGTGCTTTATAGGACAAATGTTGGGCACTCAAAGAACAGCATGTTGACAGGATGATTGTAGTTAAAATGAGGATGTCGGGATGAATGAGTGGCAAGATGAGGAAGGATAGAATTAGAAATGATTGCATTCAAGGAAATTTAAAGTGCCACCAATAGGTAATCAAATGAGGGAAAGTATACCTAGATGCTTTGACCATGTGCAACAGAGACCAAGAACTGCACCAGTTAGCAGGACTGAGTTGGTTAAAGTTGAAAGCTCTAAAACAGCCAGGGGAAGGCCCC
Source organism: Magnolia changhungtana (assembly GCA_030180095.1). Taxonomy (NCBI): domain Eukaryota; kingdom Viridiplantae; phylum Streptophyta; class Magnoliopsida; order Magnoliales; family Magnoliaceae; genus Magnolia; species Magnolia changhungtana. The sequence continues at coordinate 3,597,714 of JASAUF010000115.1, read as the reverse complement.
AAAGGACGTGGGTGGAGGTAGGAAGAAAAGATTTGCTGAACTATGGTTTAATTGATGATATAGTCCTTCATAGAGTGCAATGACAGTGCAGGATTCATGCAGAGGACCCCAACTAGTTGGGATAACACTTAAGATAATGATGAAATAAAAGAAAAGATATGGCAATTGGCAAGATTTCCGAACCAACAAGGTGGAATACGCATTTACGGTGGGGAGAAAATAGAAGCCTATTTTCCCCCTTTTTCTGCCCCCAAATCACTAGTTGGATATGTATGGAGAGATCCCGAACAGATCTCTCTTCCATTTTGGCACTAGTGACTCATATTGATCCTATGAACCTGTAATTTCCACATGTAATTCACTGATATCATACTTTTCTAGTATCATTTCGACAGATTGACAAAGACTCTGCCTTTCAAAAACAAAAGACAAAAAAAAAAAAAAAAAAAAAGAAGAAGAAGAAGAAGAAGAAGAAGAAGATTGACAAGGACAAACTGATGGGTAATTAGTAATTACTTCTAGCTTACTAGCCTAAGGAAGAAAAAAAAAAAAACACACAACGAAGTGCCTCTCTAACAAACGGGGGAAGCAATTATCTAAGTAATGTACTCAACCTTAAATGTTGCTGAGGCATCTGAAGCAATGTCAAAATTTGGGAGCTGTATATAATCGAAAATTTTCCTCATGTGTTCGGACTCCAAGACGTATCTGAAAAGTGAACCAAAGAAAATGTTACCATAAAGATAAAATCATTCTAAAGATCTCAGGGAGTTAAAGGTGAAAGAGAAACCCAACCAGAATTGTCACGACTCATGACTTAAGAAAGACCAGAATTCCATGATCATTCATTTTGAAATATGGTACACGCTTCTTTCCCTTTTTCTTTACTTCTTTTTTTTCTGAATGGTAGGATACTCTACAAGTCACTTGTGCATGAAAGTTTAAGAAGGATACATGTGAAAGGAGGTAGATATGATATCGAGAATGTAAATATAATCCAAACAAGTGAAAATAGGGATACCTTGTGCATATCCATTGTTTATATACAAACCCACAAAAATATTTATGTCATGCAAAATGTCATGGTATTAAATAGGTATTTCAGTAACCACATGACTTGGACATAGCCATCATCAATGTTGAACACGGCCAAGGGGAATCTGACACAAACCACCCTTGGAAAACCTGAAACACCAGCACATCCATACAGATGTTTTGAACATTAAAAATTATACCAGACCAAAAACATATCCATGCAAAAATATGTAAATTATATGATAAATAAAAGAGATGATCCAACACTTTAATAGTACTATAACCTATAGTGCCATGAGAGTTCTAGAACATCTCTCTACACTATCTATGAAACACTAGACATTAAGAACTGTATTTAAGATTGTTGGGGACCACCAAAACACACACAAAAAAACATGGAAAAGGCTTTCTTGTGGAGATCAAGTTCTCGATTGTCACATAAGTCATCCATATGAGACCTCATGAGGAAACACCAGGTTTCTTGCTCCCTTCAAGTTCACGCTAGTTTTTCTTCCCTAAAATGTTTTTTTATGACGTCAGGGTGTCCCCAGCGCATTTTGAGGCGGGACTATTTCCTGCGGATGCACACGATCACCCACAAATCAAGTGCATCGGGTTTTCTTCCCTAAAATGTTGAGTATACAAACAGAGAAGGATAGGCAATTCATAGGCAACGAATGTACTAACATGTTCTCAATTACAAAAGTGAGCATAGTTATGAATATAGGTATCGTATCAGCTGATACAGCCGTATCGTATACATATCAGCTACATAGGTTAAACGATACAGTACCGTATTGGTCCATTATTAAAAAGAATGGCCTGTATTGGGTCGTATCAACTCATTTTGGGTCGTATTGGCACCGATATTGTTGCGACATATTGGGTAAACCGATACGGCTATAAAAAAGCTGCAACAGGTCCCTTTTTTTGTTGTTTCTCCTTTCTTCACATTTTCTTTTTATTTTTTCAATGAGTGAATGTTTCAGAGCCATTTTTTACCAGATCTAGGTCAAATTCGAAGATCAAAAACTGTTTTTTGCATCAAATCGAAGGATTTAAGCTACCATGCCCAGTTTTGTAGAAATTATAAAATAAAATTTTATTTTTTAAAAAAAAAAGAGTAAAAATGTATTTTTTTAGCTATTCCAAACTGGAAACCCATAACAATATTTAGATTACTTTTTTTTGTTGATTGTTGTTATGATGCCTGAGGATCTTCTAATACTATGGATCTAAGGATTTCACAAATGTATTGATTTAAAAAATATTTTCTACAGTTTTTCTATTTTCGGGTTAATTTTTTTGGCATTTTATGAAAATAATTTTAGGGAAATGATATGATTATGAATGATAGATCTAGGCTAATGTATGTTTGTTTTGAACATAGATCTACCATTTACAGCTAGATTTAAAATGTTTTCTTATATTTGAGTCATTTTTATCCATTTTTTAGGTATTTTGTTGAACTTTTTTCTTCCAAAATTTCTTCGGGGTGGAATGATAAATCAATGTTATTTAAACATAGATCTAAGTTCTTTTAACAAGCATTTACATTTTAGAAGCTGTAAATTTATTTTTAACATATTTTTTCCTTTTTGGGGAATTTTCAAATGTTTTTTTATTGTTTTCAAAAACCAGATTAGATGTTACTTTCTTTTTACCAATTTTTTCACCTCTTACTTGTATATCAAATATCAATACATGTTTTATACTAATACTCCTCTTAATCTTAGTATCCTAATGTCTTAGTGTTTTAAATAGCTCCCCTGACAGATAGTTCATGGTCCACTAGTTGATGGATATTCATATTAACAATATATGATATCAACTTCTGATATATATAAACAATTTATACCCAAAAACATCAACACCAGTGCCATCATATGCGACCGCATATGCGCATATCCATATGCAAATTGCATATGCGATCATGGCACATATGCGATCGCATATGTGGCATATTGGAAAATATGCGATCGCATATTGGCCATGGCACATTAAATTTTTTTTATTTTTTTTTGAAAAAAAAAACCAACAACTTTTTGCCCTTAAAAAGGCTTCCAAACTTCCTCCATTTGCAATATTCTCATCCCAAAACTCTCTTAATATCTTCTTGGCTTATATTTCTCAATTCCAAGTGGTCTTAATCTCTCTCTCTCTCTTACATTTCCCACTTCCAAGTGATCTCTCTCTCTCTGTCTCTCTCTCTCTCTCTCTCTCTCTCTCTCTCTCTCTCTCTCTCTCTCTCTCTCTCTCTCTCAAGTTAGAATATCAAGATTCAAGCACTTACAAGTTTCAAGGAAGATAGATTGGTGATTTTCTACAATAGTAAATAAATAGCTTGTTTGTTGTTACTTCTTACTTGTTAACTATATTGTTGAATGTTGATGACTTGATGTTTAATTAATTTTATTTCTTTCAAATGTATTTTAAATATGTAAAATTAGTTGTCTATTAACTTAGGAAAGTTCCCCTTAGTTTCTTATATTTTTTTTACATTTTGTTTTTAAATTTTCCTATTTTTTTTATCTTTTTTAATTTTTCAAAAATATATATATATATATATGTGGTCGCATATGCAATTGTGCGATCGCATGTGTGCATAAGCATATGCGATCACACATGATCGCATATGCGATTCGACAACATTGATCAACACGACACCTGACAAGGGGAGAACCTATTGAATTCAAGACAGCATTCTTACCAAAGAATGGTCCGATACACCATTGAATACATGGTCAAAATGCAAAAATTAAATAAATAAATTCTTGCATAACTCATTTTTCCTATGTTTCCATATTTTCTTGATTCTATAAAAAAAAAAAAAAAAAAAAAAAAAAAACGAAAAAACGAAAAAAAAAAAAAAAATCAATACGAATAGATACGGCCTCGACACGGATACGTCATATCGTATAATTTTTTTATCAGGCCGATACGGCCACCAATACCGACATTCAAAACCATGATCATGAGGGCAACACTCTCCCTCATGTGATTTCTTGGTTTTGCAACTTAGAGCTGTGTCAGCGACCATTGTTACAGTCCCCAGCAACTAGAAATTTTGAACCCTCTCATGATACACCTTCAACAATAGTTGTCTTCCACCATGGCTTGAGGATATAGATCGATTAACAATAGGCACTTCATAGAGAACCAATGAAACCAGAAAAGAGAAAAAAGAAAATAATAATAATAATAATAATAATAATAATAAGCCCCTAGCATGCGTAAGGTTGCCAATGGGGCGGGCCTGTGACAAGGAAAGTCAAAATTTTGAATAAACCTAGCCCGACAAGTTCAACATCTACACCAGAGCCAACCTCAAGCCCAGCCCATTTATAGCCCTATTTACGTGGTTTCTTGGTTTTCATCTTTAGATATAGGGAGACAAGTCACTCCGAATTTTTTTTGTGGGTCCTCAGACTTGCAATGGCTACTTGCAATTGAATGTTCTTTAATGAATGAGAATATTTTATTCCAGAAAAACAATAATAAAATATGTAAAGAAGAACTACAGCCAGAGCACCAAGCTTACAACACCAAGCCAAAGCAAATGTCACTGACAAAAAATCGCTACTATCTATAGCTTCCTCCATCACGTTTACGACCTCCCACGGATCCTTGCTTCTCCTTGCCTGACAAAGCACCACTCTAGAGTCTCCTTGATGCGAACACCAAGTATATCAACACAGGAGGCGTGCGTTACTTGTGTTAATCTGGTTAGATGATGAGTACGGGTACTGGTTGGGTCTCTAAAGGTTTAAAACCTTACACATGCATTCATGACGTGTGTAAATTGCTTGAATGAGATATTTGGACCGTTGGATTGCGACGATGGTATGATCGGACCGTTGGATCGTCGCAGCCCACTTTCATTGCGTTATCATTGGGGCCCATTGGGCGTCTTGGATTTGAGTTTATCTTATGAATATTTTATTTATTTGAGTTTTGAGACAGTGCGTGCACAATTTTTTTGTGCGAATTTCATTTTTTTGAAACTTTTTTTATATGGGTATTTTGGTCATTTAATGTAGTTCCGAATTTATAAGGGTGTTTTTACCTAAACCTAAAAGGAATGCTATGTTATGTTTATGAAAAGAAAGAAAGTTTTTGCTTCTTCAAGGCCGGACAATTCCATCTTCGACTTTCAGTGATTGGAAAAGGACGTGAGGCACAATGAAGTGATTTCTCATCTTCTCCTTCTCTCACCTTCTTTCTTTTCTTAGGGTATTCTCTTCTTTAAATTTATTTTCTTCATTTTATTCTAAATTCTCTAGATCTAAAAGTCAATCCCTTCTCTTTTCAATCCAAATCATCAGATCTTAGAAGATTTTGATCCCCACATGTACATATTTTGATCTTCTTCAAATCCCATCACCAGAGGCCTTAGATTTGAAATATAATCAAAAAACCATCAATTTTTCTGAATTTTCCAGATTTCCCAATCCAAAAAATTCCTATTTCCTGGATTAGAAAATCCACTTGGATCGTTAGACAGGCCTACTGCAAGACGAAAGTCCTATCTTTCACCAGATCTGACTAAATTCATATTTTAAGGGTCAATACAACATATTTGTGATGGACGGCCATGAACATTGCTGAATTTTCCTTGTTTTTTTCTTGTTTTAGATGTATAATGCTGAATTTTATTGTTAATGCTTGCATAAATCTGCCCCTTTCAAATACCACATTTATTTATTTTTTTTTGCATAAATCTACCCATTTCAAATACCACATTCATTTAAGGTTGGATTAGGCCGTTCTACACCACTTCTTCAATGATTAAAATGTTGAAAGGAAAATTAAGATGTCATCTTCATCCATGTGCAAAGGCAGCGGGTATGGTACCCCTCCACAGCAAAACATTCACACTGGCCGGATATTTGTTGTTCCTTCCCATGATTCCCAAGGATCCATGCACTCACGAGGATCACTTTTTTTAACCACTTTGTCAATCCAAAAGGGCCCTCCAATGCAATCTTATCGCAATCTTATCAATGTAAATATGACAAATACTAACAGCAAGAGCAAAGTATAGACGGAAAAGGTAAATTTACATTGAATGAGAACTGAAGACTTCGAAACTGACAATGTTTTTCGTTCCCTCTGATTAATCATCTAAAAAACAACATATCTAGAGCTAAGAAAAAAATTTCTTGAGAGAAAGTGCTGAAATTTTCGAAGTTACATAACACTAATGAAATTGACAATATTGTTTATAACGGATACCTTGCTATACTTTGATGTCGAATGCACTCCCTCAACATTGCACCATAGTGTAATGCAATGTCCATGTTTTCATACCTAAATAATAAAAAGAAAAAGAAAAGAAATGATAGACAGTTGACACATTAGTTGGTACATTATAACCGAATTTTAGGTATATACTAACTAATTAAGTACTGAGAATAAAAACTTAGAAATAAGAAACTCTAACATAAGATCTCAGAGGGGCATCACATACATTTGTAAATAATAGGAACATAAAAACCACATGAAAATGAAGAAAAAGTTTTGAACTTCTAGCACCTATCATAAATGCAAGGTTACAGACAGTCAGTTCCTAGTAAGTTGAAATTGTCATTATCCCATATAACACATGTTTCTTCCTTGAGTTAAAAAATAAGCAAAAAGCATAAGATGCACAACAAGATTTGGATGAGTAAAATATAAAATTAAGCAGCTAATAACAATAGAGTGATAGACAAATGGCAATCAGAAGCAAATAATCCAAATACAACTCTCTGAAGCTCTGCAAAAAAAAAAAAGGCTTACCCCGATATCAAAAGATCCAAAAGATCTTTGTTTGCTTCCAAGTAATCAGCAGCAATCAACCGGGACTGAACCTGCTGCCTTTGCAAATTAGCAACAACTTGAGTCGCATCTTTACGAGCCTACAAAAGATAACCCTTGCAATGACAAACATCACCAAGAAGAGCAAGCAAACCTCATAGACAGTAAATTATGTCATTTGTATATCATTATTAACGAAATTCAAATAAGAATGTCTTAAAGGCATAGATGTTATAACATCTGAAGTGAAGCATTAGAGAACCAGAAAAACTCTAAAGACGATCAAGCACACCAAAGTTAATGCTTAACCACAAACTGGTTCATGCTTACCTCCAGGTTGGATCCTTACTCTTGCTCCAGTGGTAGACTCTTAGGAGTTTCAACACCCGGTCAAGGGTTCGAGCATCCATAGGTGGTGAAATCCCACTACGGCGTGAGTGTGTGGGGGTGTGTGTGCATGTGTTATTAAAATAAAATAAAATAAAATAAAATAAAAAATTGCTTACCTCCAGGTTCAATTTCGGAAGACAAACAATTAGGAGACGAAGAGTATTCCCTTTAAAGAACTCCTGAGTCAACTGTGTACAAGCTTCTGTGACTGGCTCTGATTCACTATTGCCATAGAGAATTGATTTGAGCTCACGAATGAGTTTACTTAGTTCTGCCATCTGCAAAAGAGTTTTAAATGTCAATAGTAAACCATCTAAAATCTGGAATTTCAACATAGTTACTCTGGCAGAGATAAATGTATCCTTTGTATTTGTATGTTCTAAATGCTCCAGGTTTTAGCGTTAACTATGAAAAGTTGCAATGGTAATAAAAAACTGGGCCATGCCATAACAGAAACGAATGTGGGAAAGTATCATGCCAGGTCTCAGCATGCATATGTGCAGGGAAATCAACAAAACAATCAAGATTTCGGCTGTAGCTATTGTGCCTGCTTAGGGTGCTTTCTTTTAATAAAATATCATTACTTAAAAAAATTTTATTTTATTTTATTTTTTAAAAAAAAAAAAATCAAGACTTCTCTGAGGTTAGCTATTTGGCTTCAAATCCAATAAATATGTGCAGCTCATACCAACTTTTCCAAATTAAATTTTAAAAGAAATGCCAGATTTTCCGACACTGGGACAGGCAGTCTTCAGAACATATACCCTTAAGTAAGTCATCAACAAATGATGCCAAAAACTCATTTCACATTTTTCTTTCACCTCAGGAACAACCAAATCGAAATCATTAGAACTCCCCAATTTTCTCAAGCAGGATGCCATTTCCACACACACACACATAGATAAACATCAAGATCCCAATTCTAATTCCTAATCTTATATCCTAAAGCAATGAAAGAAGAAAGGTAAAAACAAAAGCTTTTTACTTCTTCCCCATCATCTTAATTGGTCTCAGAACAAAGAGCCACAATCCAAATTCAAGTTTCCTGATATACAGTTTCAATTAAAAACCGAAAACACGTCTCCCCAATAATCTTTTGTCCCACAATCAAGAACCAAAAGTCCAAATTCTGCATTTTCCTCGAGTTAAGAATAAATTACCACCAAGAAGCACCAAAACTAATCCCAATTCTAATTTATATCGCCATATTCTACAACAAATGCATATTCTTACCTTCTTTCCTCAATGTGATATTCTTTATTTACAGGGAACAAAAAAAGGAAGAACAACAACAAATCACTAGAATTACACAAGAACTCATCATTTAGACCTTTTCCAGTGTCACAATCAAGACCCATAACTCAAATCGCACAAATTCCCTAATTCCGATCGGTAAAGGTTCAAATAACCACCAATGAGTCAATAACACATTTTATGCAACATCATTCGGCCTCTAAATCAAAACCCAGGTATTCAAATCACCAAAAAAATATATATAATCATAATAATAATAATAATAATAATAATAAATTAAAATAAAAATCCCTGAAGGTTGTAAAAGGGGAGTTCCACAAATGAGTTCAAATCCTGGAACCAAAACCCCGTTTTCAAATCGCAAAAATCCCCATTTCTTCCAAACCATGCCTCAACCAACCGCCCAAGAACTCGGTCCTTGCAACATTTTCCAGTCTCCGAATTAAAATCCAGAATTCAAATGTACCCAAATCAAGATCCCAATGCCGCAAAACAAACATCAAAATGAATTTTAAAAAAACATGATAAATCCCAAATCAGGATCCGACCAAATCCCAAATCCAGAACCAAGAAACGAGCGGACAATTCAACGCAGCGGGAATCGACATCTAATCACCTTCTCCTCCCGCTTCGCCTCCCGTGGATTCGAGTTAAGGTCGGCATAGATGAGAAGCTCGCGGGTCTGGCGGACGAGCTCGGCCGGGGTCTTGGGTTTGGATTTGAAGAGGCCCTTCATCCTACGTGGCAGACAAGCTCCGAATGAGAGCTTCTGCCGGAGACCGCCCCTGTGAACCACGTCTAGGGCTAGGGTTTCTACTCCTCCCTACCTCCCTTCTAGGATTAGAGTTTCTCTCTCAAGCGCACGCCCGCCCCCTAGGTTTAGGGTTTGAGACGAAGAGGGAAGGGATTGTAAGACGGATTCCGACTGGTGATGAAAGCCATTCCTAAAAAGAGTCCTTTTTCTCGTTTGAGGAAAGATGGAAGATTGGCAGGCAATGAGAGAGAGAGAGAGAGAGAGAGAGAGAGCCACCATTTTTTAAAATGGTGGTATGGTGATGCATATCCACACGTGGCAACCATGTGGGCTATCCAGATCATCCAAACTGTGGGGCCCAGTTTTGACTTTGGATGGAGCATCTTTGTCTATGGACGGGGATACCCCCAGCGGTGATGTTGACCACACCATCGCTCCGCTAGGGGTGGTGTGGCGATGTGTTGGGCGCTGTAGGGCCTCCGTGATTCCTATGGTGATGTTTGATATTTGGGCTTCTACGATAAGATGAAATAGATAAAATGGATGGAAAGCGTGGATATAAGATGCATATGTCATGAGGGGCCTCAACAACATCCAACACATCACCACACCCCGGCGGAAGCGGATTGTGTACTGAGTAACTCAGTACCATTAGCGTACTGAGTAAACTCTGTGGGGTCTACCTTTATTTATTTATTTTATCCACTCCGTTCATGCATGTTAACAGATAATTTTAGGGCTTTATCCCAAAATGGAAGCATATCCAAATCTCAAGTGGACCACACCGAAGGAAACAGTGTGATTGAACCTCTATCATTGAAAATTTCTTTTTGGCTACAGAAGTTTTGGGTCAAGATGATGTTAGTGGTTTCTCTTCATCTATGTCTTTTTGATCTCATGAGCAGGTTGGATGACAAATAAACATTATTATAGGCCCTAGGAAAGTTTCAACGGTGGAAATCATTATTTTACACTGTTTACTATGGAATGGTCCACTTGAGCGTTGGATTTACTTCGATTTTGAGATCAACTCCTAAAATTAGCAGGAAAAATGGATGGATGGTGTGGATAAACCACATACATTCAAAGTGGGCCCAACTGAGTTTACTCAGTAAGCAATCGGATTTCCACCCCGCTGGGGTGGTGTGAACAACACCACCTTATCAGGATCCTTATGTTCATCTATCTTGAGAAAATTATTACTATAGACCCCACCTTTTATCTAGCGTCTCTTACAAAGGATCCAAACCTTACCTTTTCAAATTAGACTTTGCACGTACGATCAAAGCATTTGAGGACGAAAATACCCTTGCTCTTCACTGCTGTTGCTTTCTCTCTTTAACGGATAACTCACACGCGCATATTCAAACCATCCAACCTTTGTCGCTCCATTACAACAAAAAACCCATGCACACACATTTTTATTCCCATTTTCCTTACTAAAATCTTTGTTTATCATCTATATATTATCATTCTACATTTGCTATTTTCCATCTTTGTTAGGATTACGTGAAATCCTCCAAACTGGTTACAGCTGTAATCTTTGAAAATATTTAAAATATTCCCCCACCCTAAATGTAACACCCCAGTTTTTTAAACCCGAGTATACAACTCGTTTTCCAAAAAACCCGAGTATTAGCCTTTAAAATTCAATATAAATTTGAACCGCTTATCATTAATCAAAGTTAGTAAAAAATGTTGGCGGAATAAGCCATGCAGTGTATAAAAACATTTCAATCATCATAAACATCCAAATGTAGCGCTTATATAGAACTTTTACAATCCCAAATAACAAAGTTCATTAAACAGAAACAAAAATATATCATCTAATGATGGAGCTCTATATGGCCCGCATGGACCCCGTCTACCTCCTCAACTACCCGATCTGCTGTAGTGACCCAGTGAACAGCATTGGCTCGCTCTACACCTGTATCAACTGTTACGGTTTAATGGCATCAATGGTTGTTGCAGTGAGGAGTACCCTTTAAGATTACGCACCCATCATTCATAATCCAATATATATCGCAAGTAATGAAAATAGATATATTAAACAGGGCATTTCACAATCATGATCATATATTTCAAAAATTAAGCCAATCAACATAATATCAACATAAGCAAAATATAATAGCAATTGCAATGTAAGGGAATATGTCCAAATAATTAAATAATCAATTATACGACTTTCTATTGCACCAAAAAATCACATTGTACATGAACTCTACAAGATGGCTAGAAAATTGATAAGCAAATTTCAGCTCCACCCAGAAATCATAGTACAAGTGAAATCCGTAAGGTAAATAGAAAATCAACCTTTAAACTTGTACTTCACCCGAAAATCATATTGTACGTGAACTCCACAAGATGGTTAGAAAATTGATAAGCGAACTTCAGCTCCACCCGAAAATCATGGTATAACTGAACTTCGCAAGATGAAGGAGAGTCAACATACAAATATCTACTTCACATGAAAATCATATCGAACATGAACTCTGCGAGATAGCTAAAAAATCGATAAGGGAACTTCAGCTCCACCGAGAAATCATGGTACGACTGAACACCGCAAGGTGAAGAAACAATTAACATACAAACTCTAGACCATCAGGAAATCATATCATACTTGAACACCGCAAGATGGCTAGAAAATTAATAAGCGAACTTCAGCTCCACCCAGAAATCATGGTACGACTAAACATCGTAAGATGGCTAGAAAACCAACATACAAACATCTACTTCACTCGAAAATCATATCATATGTGAACACCGTAAGATGCCTAGAAAATTGATAAGCGAACTTCCGCTCCACCCGAAAATCAACATACGACTGAACACAATAAGATAAAGAGAGAACTCACCCAAGAACTCTGGCATCATTCGGAAATCATATGAATACCGTAAGATGGCTAAAAAATCAACGAGCGAACTGCAGCTCCACTCGAAAATCATAACGAACTACGTAAAATGACTCAAAAATCAACAAGATATGAGAATATAACCAACAAGCCACAAAAGGGCGCCAATATTCATCAAAGCCACAAAGGGCAAATATGTTGTTCAATCCGTATAAGGCAAATGTGCAATCAAGGCCACATAAGTCAAATGGGGACCGCAACATGGTGGATCCCCGATAAGTTCCATTCAATCCATCAAATAATCGCAAGTAGCAAACATCTAATTAATTAGCAAATTGTGTATATAGAAATAGAATGTGAACATTAATCATTTACGATTGCTAAAAATGAAATAAACATGCCCATTATCTAATGCAGGAATCAATTGTGCAGCATATTAACATATTCACATAATAAGTTAAGTAACTCAATCAAGTAAGATACTAAATGGGATGATTAATGCATCATCTATGATTAGATTAATGAATTTAAGTGCGAAGCTCAAAGGGTGAGTCCTCACCTTCAAGTAGAGGTTCCAAGTGTTCAGAGGAAAATTCCAATCTCTTTAAACATCTAGATTCACAACTCAGCCCGATTATAAGATTTTAAAGCAGTGCTTAGAATCTACAATTCCTACATCCCACCTGAAGATTCAAGAATAGATTATTTTAATTCAAAATAATATTAGAACCCTAAAATGAAGGAATTAAGCATACCTTGGTAAACTAAGTTAAGTCGACTCAGCTTGCCCGCCTCGTATTGAACCAACTCAACCCGAACCGGGTCAACTCAACTCCACACTCATATATCTGTTAAGTCGGCCTGACAGCTCAAGCAAGTTGACTCGGCATGTGTAACAACAACCCGAATCTCTCTCTCTCCTCCCTTTTCCTTCCTTTCTTTCTCTTCCTCTCCTTCTCTTTCTTACTTTCTTCCTTTCTCCCTGCTTGAATCTCCAGCTAGAACTGGAGTAGACTAGCGCCTAAGTCACACTGTACTCGTTCTAGTGGCCGAATGCAGCACCCTTCAATTCACGTTAAAACAAGAGCGCAACAACACTCCTCTCTCACATTTCTCTCCCTACTTCTTCCTTTTCTCTCCTCATCAACTAACCAAGACAGAGCTTAGCTAGAACTCAAGCTCAACTTAGACAGAGCGAGTTCACAACTCGGTGTAGCATGACCAGTGCAGCAACAGGAGCCTAGTCGCGGCCTGGACTCCTCCCTTCTCTTCCCTTCTCCTTAATTTTTCTTCCTGGATAGCAGCAACTTGGGACGGGTCCAGACTCTCCAACCTCGAGCCAAGGCTCGGGCAGTGGCCTAGTGCGACAACGGATAACAAGGAGGGCAGCGTCCTCACTCTCCCTCTCTCTTTTTCTCTCGTTCCTCCTTCTCCCTTCTTCTGCTCCTCTCTTCTTCTCTGATTTTTTTTTCTTTATGGGAAACACGGCAGGCTCGGTCCAAATAGCCAAGCACGCGCACCTCACTTGGAGAGTCGACCTGTGCGACACGGACCGTGTCGAGCACTATCTTCCTTTTGCTCCTGACTCTTAGCGTGTTTGCAAGTTTCCTTATTCGGGAAAAGGCTACTTATTGCCCCTCAGTTGCTTAGGAGGATAGGCCACTAATCCCTTGGATTATTCGCAGCTTTGTGATTCTAACCCAAACAAGAGCTCGTTGATTATCGAACAACATGCACATTTTGGTTCGGATGTAGTTAAGCTAGCTAGCATGGTCAGAATCCATCATTACAAAGGGTCATCTGATGCCAGGGGCCACCAACTGGACGACTCAAATCAGCAGATGGGGCCCACTAGAGAATGGTGGGTTTTTCATTCAAACCAAGAAGATGACTTCCTTGCTAATGGCAAGTTCAGATCGCATGGTTATTCTAATGATTTGATGCGTTTGAACAGTGTGGATTTCTCCCACAATCACTGTTGGACCCACTAAATGGATGGCAAATAGCATTTCTTAAGCATTTGGCTTCAACAGCGGCGGCGGGTGTAACTTGGTTTGGCTATTAAGAAAGCCCTAGTACGAAGGGCTAGATGGTTTTCAATGAAGGGCTAAGATCCCAGGAGAAGGTTTCATGCAGATTGCCAGTGTGGAAACGCGAAGTAACGGAATTCTTTCCATTTTTGGAAGGATGGTTGTACGCAACCTTCTTACGTCCGCGATTATGCAATTGCACGAGGGATCTAGCATGTGAATCTTTGGGGATACGAAGGTATTCAACTCCCCTATAGGATAGACGGTTTGGATCAGCCGCGGGATCTGAGATGGTGGGCCCCAAATTCAAATAAACGAGTGACGTCCATTGCTGGCGAAAATTTGAAAGGGAAGAAGACCCTTCCTCCTTCGAGTATAGCCAGGTCAAACCCAGTTTGATCGGGTTTCCCGATCTGCTGTTTTGTAGGTGCACTTGTAAGCGGTGCACATGCATCACAAGTGGGGTCCACGGTGATGATCCTACCCAATCCACTCCGTTAATTCATTTTGTCAGCTCACAATAAGGTCTAGCCCAAAGGATGAGGTAGATCTAAGACTTAGGTGAGACATCTCAACTAAAATCTATCCTTTGAATGCTAATCATAGTCGATTCGACGACAATCTGTGTTCCAATCCCGCGATCAGAATCATTCATCTAACTAGTGAGCCACCCAGGGCCACTATTTATTTTAAACTAATGTTATTTTAACCAGATAGATCATACAACATTTATTTTTGGTTCAAACTATGATTTCCATCCATCCAACGGTCTGATGGATTTCAAAACTGACCATTAGTGATCTTTAGAGTTTGGTATTGATAATGGACAGTCTAATCTATCTATTGAGGTGATTTATAGGGATAGATCGCCTAAATATTGGTTGTAAGCCTAAGGAATGGTGAATCTAGTGACTTAAAGTCCTGAAACTGATTTTCCACAGCTTACTTAATCTAACAGGACATCGTCTGACATTTTATCCCGATTAGATTCCTATAATTAAGCCTCATGAGGTTCAATGCGGTTCTCTAGGTTAGGTTCCTATAATTAAGCCTCATGAGGTTCAACGTGGTTCTCTAGGTGATGTGATGGTCCATCTTGAAAGACAACGGCTGTATGGCTCAATCTATGGGTGAAGATTACCAGTAACAATTGTATTCAAATTCGAGAAAGGGTAAGTGTTTAATTAAATCAGGTTTGCGTTCATCCTAAATTAGGTCCTTATGGTAACGCCCGAGTACTAAAAAGTACGGGGTGTTACACCAAAGCACCCTTCCTCAACTTGTATTTGACCGGTACTACGGTTGTTGAAGGTACAAATCTTTTAAAAAAAAAGACTAGTGGGGTTTATAGTTACTTCCCTTTGTAGTATTGAACGACAATGCAATGACAATTCACTGACTACCTATGAAAATTCAGCTAGTAATTCATCGAGGGTGCTTGGTCAAACTTAGCCATCGCACGCTTGAATTTGAAGAACTCACGAAAATTGACACGAACCCAAGTCAATGACAATTGATCGACTACTCGTTCAATTTCATGTTAAGATCGGTGAATTTTATGCCAGGCTTGTACAATTTCATTTGTTAGGCTTAGTCAATTTTATGCGTTGATCGTTCAAATTCATGTGAAACTCGCTCAATTCCATTTGAAGATCACTCAATTTTTTGTTAGGGCTCACTCAATTTCATGCCAGGATCACTCAATTTAATGTTTGCCCAGGTCAATTTCATGTTAGGCTCGCTCAATTTCATGTTTGCCCAGCTCAATTTCATGACAGGATTGCTCAATTTCATGTTTGCCCAGTTCAATTTCATGCTAGACTCCCTCTATTCAATGTTTGTCCAAATCAATTTCATGCTAGGCTCACCTATTTAATGTTTGCCTAGCTCAATTTCATATTAGGCTTACTCTATTTTCAGTTTGGCCCGCTAAATTTCATGTTTGCCCTGCTCAATTTCATGTTTGCCCTACTTAAATTTCAGTTTGCCCAGCTGAATTTCTAGTTTGCCCCGCTCAATTTCATGTTTGCCCTGCTCATATTCCAGTTTGCCCCGCTCAATTTCTAGTTTGCCTGGCACAATTTCTAGTTTGCCCCGCTCAATTTCTGGTTTACCCCACTCAATTTTCAGTTTGCCCCGCTCAATTTTCGATTTGCCTCGCTCAATTTTCAATTTGCCCTGCTCAAATTCTAGTTTGCCCTGCTCAATTTTCAGTTTGCCCCTCTAAATTTTTAGTTTGCCCCGATCAATTTCATGTTTGCTCCGCTAAATTTCATGTTTGCCTCGGTGGATTTCTAGTTTACCCCGTTGAATTTTCAGTTTGCCCTGCTCAATTTCATGTTTGGCCTGCTCAATTTTTAGTTTGCCACACTCAATTTCTAGTTTACCTCGCTCAATTTCATATTTGACCAGCTCAACTCAATTTCATGTTTGCCCTGCTTAATTTCATGTTTGCCCCACTCAATTTCCAGTTTGCCCTGCTCAATTTCATGTTTATCTCGCTCAATTTTCAGTTTGCTCCACTCAATTTCTAGTTTATCTCGCTCAATTTCATATTTGCCCCACTCAATTTTCAGTTTGCCCCGCTCAAATTCTAGTTTGCCCCACTGAATTTCTAGTTTGCCTAGCTCAATTTCCAGTTTGCCCTACTGAATTTCTAGTTTGCCTAGCTCAATTTCCAGTTTGCCCTATTGAATTTCTAGTTTGCCCCGCTCAATTTCATGTTGGCCCTGCTCAATTTCATGTTTGCCCCACTCAATTTCCAGTTTGCCCCGCTCAATTTTATGTTTGTCCCACTCAATTTTCAGTTTGCCCCGCTGAATTTCTAGTTTGCGCCGCTCAATTTCATGTTTGCCCTGCTCAATTTTTAGTTTGCCTCACTCAATTTAATGTTTGCGTCGCTGAATTTTCATTTTTTCCTCAATCAATTTCTACCTTGCCTCGCTCAATTTTTATGCTTGCCTCACTCAATGTCATGATAGATAGCCTCGCTCAATTTAATAAAACACCACATGAAATCATTCGTACCTTGAAGGCCTAATCCATATAAGCTCTGGTTGTTTACTTAAATTTTTAACGCGTTACTTTTTATTTCCTTTAGCTTTATATCATCCTCATCTATAATGAAAAGTGAGTTCTCGATCCTCTATTATTTAATTGAGTTTTGTCTTATGGCTAGCTTCCATTGTTTAACGATTCATTGATAATTTGTCATTGTATTGGTTTTCAAATAATGGCTACAAGAATCATCCGTTGTTATGGCGGGGAGTTAAAATGTGAAAACAAGCGATTAACATACAAGAGTGGAAATTCGAAAACCATTTCACCATGTGTTGAGACTATGCACAAGGATCTTCTATCCAGAATTTACAGGATTATTAAGAGTAGACCAACAGATTGTGATATTGGGATGAAAGTATTGTATCATTGCTCTAATGAATCAATCCCTCCAACCAAAATCGAAGACGACGATGAGGTGAGAGAGTTCGTGGGAACACGAACATTCGGAAAAATTCATCCCGCTGGTCATCGAGACAATACAACACATTAATAGGACAACACACATAGACAGTGTGGCTGAGGAGCATGGCGTGGAATTTGAATATAATTCATGTCCATTATAAGTGGGAGTAAAAAATGATCAACTGCCCAAGCCGCCTCAAACATCAAACTTTGTGAGTAGACAAGTCAGCGGTGCATGTGACCTTGACCTCATTTATGAATACATGGCACCGCCTTTAGCAATAATAGTAGATCTGTTATAATCATCCACCACTCGATCTGTACGTGTAAGCTACATTTCGCTTCTAGATCTTCCCAAAACATCAAATTTCATCACTCGTCAAGTTCCCGTGCTGTTCGAAGATGCGACATTCACCAATGTAGAATGCTAGAATATACGAATTCGTTGGGTGAACAGGTGGAGATAACCATAAGGCAAACGTTTAAGGACAAAAGTCGGTGCCAGTATGTTTTGAGCCAATTCGCAATTCGCAATAACTTCCAGTATAGGGTTTTGTACTCAAATTCTACGAAGATTCACCGTGCCGTATTTCGAAGATACATGTGAATGGAGGGTTCATGCATCTCGAGTGAATGATGCGAGGATATTCAAGATATAGACTTATACGTTAAAACACGCATGTGGCATGTCATGGATGAAAATCGATCACCAGCAAGCAAACAGTAAGTTAGCGTGTGATCTGGTTGTTAGCCATATCGAGCAACGCATAGGGTTGAGGCCACGTGATATTATCTTCGCTATGCAAGAGAAATATAATATTCTTATCAGTTATAAGAAGGCATGAAAAGCTAAGGAATTTACAATAAATCGCGTGATGGAGTCTTATGAAGACTCTTATAATAAACTCTCATTGTATTTACATGAGTTGAGGATGGCCAACCCGGGGACAGTGACTGACTTAACTAAGAGACTAAAAGGTTCGAGAGGTGTTTTGTAGCGCTCGGACAATGTGTTCAAAGTTTTCAAAATTCTATACGGAAGGTATTGGCCATGGATAGGACACACTTAAAGGGCAAATATAAGGGTGTGTTATTCCTTGTCACAACTTTAGATGAAGATAATCATATTTTTCCAGTTGCGTTTGACATCGGAGAACAGTAACAGCTAGAATTGGTTCCTTACCTACCTCAACCATACGTTAGGGTCTCTTCCGGGTCTTGTGATTATATCCAATCGACATAAAGGTTTAACGAAAGAGGTTCCCCAAGTCTTCCCACATGTAATTCATGGCTACTCCGCGTACCATATCTATAGAAACTTGGTGGACACTTTTAAGGACAAGTAGTTGGAGATGTACTACTGGGGGGCTGCGAAGACGCGTGAAAGAGTTAAATTCGATAAGTTAATGCATGATATCGAAATGGCCAACCCCCAGTACATGTATGGCTAAGAGAAATTGGGTACGAGAGATGGGTATCTTTGCACTTTTCAGGAAAAAGATTCAACTTGGTCACTACATACATATCCAAGTGTGTTAATGCCCTCTTCAAAGAAGCACGCGAATACCCTGTTATTAAATTGATAGAGGCGGTAAGATTGAAGATACAAGAATTGTTTTACAAGAGAAGAGAATCTGCAGCATCGTTTGTAAGTCCGTTGACACCATGGACGGAGGAACAGTTAAAGAATCTTGTGCAGAAGGCGCGAGATGTTCTTTGTGACGCAATTTCTCGAGATGAGTACTCTTTTGTGGGAGATTAAAATGATACAGTCAAGCTCAATGAGTTTACATGTACATGTCATAAGTTTGACATGAAGGGATACCCTTGTATGCATATCCTGTCAGCATGTCTAAACTATAATCTTCCTAATTACTCATAATGCTCCCCATTCTACATGGCGCAAAATTACCTGACCACGTATAGTGAATCGGTGTACCCAGTACATGACAAGAGTGAATGAGAAATTTCAGCGGCTTTTAAGGAGTATTGTGCGCAGATTAAACCCCGGGACAGAGGAGGTCATTTAGAAGACTAAAAAGCTAAGAATTCTCTCGCGTGGAGAGGAAAAGAAAACAGTAAAACACAATCAATGTAAACAAACAGGGTATAATCACCGGAAGTGCAAGTTTCCTATACCCGATGTATGATATATAGTGTTTTGTATGATATATGCTTTGTAATTAAATTTTGGTGGATTATGAAATCAACTTTCTGCTTGCCTCGCTCATTTTCATGCTTGCCCCGCTAAATTTTTAGTTTACCTCACTCATTTTCTTGCTTACCTCGCTCAATTTCCAATTTCCCCCGCTCATTTTCCAATTTACCCAGCTGAATTTCTAGTTTCCCCCGCTCAAATTTCAATTTGCCTAGTTGAATTCCTAGTTTGCCCCGCTAAATTTCTAGTTTTCCCTGCTCAATTTTCAATTTACCCCGCTGAATTGCTAGTTTGTCCCACTCAATTTTCCATTCGCTAGTTTGTTTGCCCACTCAATGTTTCCATTCGCCTATAAGTTAAATGTCTAATTTGCCCCGCCGTTAATGTCTATTAACTAACTTGCTAATACCAAAAGCAGTTATGTCATGTATGAAAGGTCCCGATAACAAAGCGAAATGCGGCAACATGTTAGTTATATAAGTATATTATCTCATGTTTGTTAAAAAATTTACTTAAAAAAAAGAGAAATACATACAACACAACTTTCCATTTATTGGGGCCTTAAAAGCATGTGCACTTGTAAGAAATAATCAATAAAATCATCCCATCCTACCTATTTAACCATCCAACCTTCCATCCAAACATGCATCGATATTGCAAACTATCAACAACACATGATATTTCAGCAAGGAATCCATCAACAATTGGAAGGAAAATGAAAGATCGTGATCTCAATATCATGCATGTTACGATACCAATAATATCGAGATATTAACAATGACAAATTGAACACGATACAAATTGAACAAATTTAGCTAGAGATAAAGATAATATCGGAGATATTTCAATAATATCAGAGATCATTCGAACCCTATAATCAACATAATTTTCTCACTGTAAATTAATAAAATAGAGAGGGATTTCCTAACTCAGTAGTGGGATAAATGAGAACATGCAAAATAACATGAAGTGCATCAAAACAGATCATCATAAAACCACATACTGTAACCAAAATGACTACCCAAGTTTGGGTAGTAAAATCATTAGTCAAAATAATATTCACGCCATTACCTAAGGAAACAATTCCAAAATAAGATCAGTCTGGCTTGGCATCCCAAAAAGATATTTGATGCGCAAACAAACATTCATTACCAAGCACAAGTCCTCTATATGCTAGCTGGACGAACCCCCCCTTTGGCGGAGCGGCATCATCATGCTAGTAGGTGATTGTGGCGATAAGGGCTTGAATCTTCTGCCCCACCCGCTCCAAACTCTTCTGGATAGCTTCAGAAAGCCGCTCCAGTCGTGTAAGTCGCCTGTCCTGCTCATCCATTCGCAAAACAATGGATTCCCTGCGGTCACGATATGACATCCGCCAATTGGTATGACTATATGAGGTTCGTGGCACCTCACATTGCTCTCCTTCTGTAGGATAGTTGGTGTCGGCTACTTCCATCTCAGCTGCATCCGTCTCTGTTGCCTCTGTCTTCGTGGCCTCTGCTTCTGTTTCTTCTTCAAAATCTTTACTGCACACTCTTGATGTTGATGCCCTTTTCATCCCCAGCTTTATGCGCTTAATATTATTTTTTGAAAACATGCGAATGAGTCTGGGTCGGTTAGTGGTGGGCATCAGGCCAACATGGCGAGAGAGTAAACATTATAGGTATGTGTAACACCCCGAACTATCCAGTGCTCGGGTGTTATTATGTAATCTAGTTTAGTATGAATGCAAACCTAACCAACTTAAATATTCACGTACATGACAGCCCTCATCTATATGTTAACCCATCCAACCGTTGACGTTCGAGACGAGCCATCACATCATCAGCACAACCCGTCGTTAGGACTACGATCACCTCGATAGATGAATCAAACCATCAAGTAATATATTTAATAAATATATTAATTTTTATTATTTATTATATTATAAATTTTACACAAACACAGATCAAAATGATTATGGATGTATTTTGATAATTTAATTATCAATTAAATAATGTATGAAAATGTATTGAAATAAAGTGATGTGTATGTACTTAATGTATGTAAAATATTATGAAAATAATATTATAATAAATAAATATAATGAAAAATAATTTTACAACATATGATTGACTTATAAATATCAGTGTAGCATTAAATATCTTTTATAAATACGTATATAAAAATTATTAGATATTTTAATAAAGTTGTATATTATTTAACAATGCAATTTTAAATATGGTATTGTACAATTTCCAATTCATATATATGTATAGTATGATATTGTGTATTATGAATTATACACTAGTAAATGTGTGGCGAATAGCATGTAAATAGTAGTATGTTAATATTAAAATTATATTTATATAGGTGTAAATTGTTTTGATCAATGTAACGATAAGTAATGTACAATAGTAATAAATTTTATATTAATTGGTCAGTAATACAGGATGGAAGCCTCACAAATGGCTCATTTAGGTCTTTTAACCACTGACATTCAATCTTGGAATGATCCGACCCTTCAATCAACGGGAAACCACTGTTAGAGCTAAGAATTAGCTCGTATGGCCCACCTGGACCTTGGATCTACCCTATCTTTGGTCAAAGGCTATGACAGGGCCCACCAAGGGGAATGAATGGAGTGGATCTGTCGCAAACATCATGGTCGACCCCACTTAGCGGGGTGCGTGTATATAGATGGTGCACACCCGCTGGCACCAGACGGGTCAGGCCGGTCAGCACGGGGTGACCCGTGTTTCTCCAAAAAAGGAGAGTTTTTCTCTCTCTCCCTCTGTTTTCTCCAACCGACGGACAAGCGTCCATTTGGGACGTCCATGGCCCACCACGATCACCCAACTGGGGGATCCGATCCGTCCATCAGCTTCAGGGAGAGGGGCTGACCATAACCTAATTGCTACAACAAGGTTTGCCGTACGTATGGACACACAAACCTCACTGCAAAAGGGCCCTACAAACACGACATTTTCAGAAATAGCATTCTGCTGCATTGCCAGCTTGGCAATCCACATTAGGTCGAATCCGTCTATCTCAGCCCTCTGTTCTCAAGCAATCCCAGCCATTTGTCATTAAGGCTTTGCAAGGAAAGTATAAGATCCAAAAACCAACAACTGAAAACAGATCTCCCTTAGTCGTTTCTCCTCCCTTCGAACCCACCGCCTAAACCTCCTCCAAGCTTTAAAAAAGCTTGTTAGTAAGCTTCGTGGGGTTCATCTGGACTGCCCAGAAGAGTTGGTTCGAGGAGGTACATCTCCGAGGTGAATCTGCCATTAATGGCCACCTTCCAAACCGCACCAGTTGTCTCTGGTCAGGGTAAGGTCGGGACATGTGGGAGTTGCTCCTGATGGACATAGCTGGCAGGAGAAAAGAGAAGAAAGAAAGAGGGGGGTTGAGTGAGCAAGCCTGGCCCAACTCGGCTGGGAGGCGGGCTCCTGCAGGCGTTCACTATCGTAGTTGCTACTGAGTCTGAGCCGACTCAGTCGGCGTCGAGACCGCCCAAGTATCATCCAACACCCCACCTACATTGTCTCGGACTGGACTTCCAATTACATCAGGCCGTCTGGCCCTCTTACAGGCCGTGTGATGGCTGAGAGTCAGGTCGCGGCTAGGACCAAAACAATCCTAGACGAGGGCCCAAAATGACCTGTGAACGGCCCGGATAAGAGGCCGAAATCGAGCCTCTGATAGGCCATGCAAATGGACTGAAAACGGTCTCAAACCCGAGCTAAAAGCGGGCCATTCAGTGAGATGAAAACCCCATTCAACAGGCCACGATCAGGGCTGAAATGGCTATTCAAACGGGCCCTAAGCCAAGGCTAAATACTAGCTCATTTTGGGCCGCGGTTTGGACCGAAACCAGCAACAAAGGAATGCTGAGATCAGTATAAATTCTGGGTCGATACAACCCTTGGTTGGGGGCATGGATTGGGTTAAGGAAATGCCACCGTTTGGGGCCATAGGTGGGCCTCACCACATGAAGCAGTGGGTCACACCCTATTTGGAATAGGTGTGCCTCACCACATGAAGCAGTGGGCCGCACCCTGTTTGGGACAAGTGGGCCTCACCTTATCTAAATACTCAGGTAGGCCGTACACTACAACAGGTGGGCCTCACCTTATCTAAATACTCAGGTGGGCTGCACACTACAGCTGGTGGGCCTCACCTTATCAAAAACTCAAGTGGGCCACAAACTACAGCGAGTGGGCCTCACGATGGGCCTTACCACACAGTGCAAAGGACCGACCCCATTTGGGCTTGTTATTAAACCCAATAATTGGGCCAAGGCAGGCCCAGTTCGGCCTCATTTTTGGGCCATCCATGGTCAGATATTATGGGCCCCGGTTAGGCCCAATTTAGGCTTGATCATTGGGCTTAGCCCAAGCCTTAATGGCCCAGCCATGGTTGGTGGGCCTGGTCACGTTGGAACTAGCCCAAGTTCCCTTAATTTTCAGGCCCTCACAAACCCCATTCATTCAAAGGTTTAGATGCCTTCTAATGCAAAGTATATAACCGGAAATAATTTTAGGAAAGTTACTTGCGTGATTTGGGCCACCAAGTGTACACGGGGACGCGGATCAAGAACGGTTATACGACCCTACCAGGTGATGATTTCTTCCCCTTGAGCTTTCCATTTTCCCATTAGCCTACGTATATTTTTATTTTAATTTAAATTGATAATTGATATCTCCATCTTATAATCACATGTGTAATTGTTAGAATCAAATTGCTAGGTTTCATGTTTAACATTTATCCTGCATATTATCTCATGCTTGTAGATTATTTGTGGATTGTTTATGGAACTTAAACTGGTACATCAGTGGGAAACCCTCACCTATAATTGTACACCCGTACTTAGGATGTAGCCCAATTGGTTGTGATTGTAATGGACCTTCGGCTTAGTGGTTATTGAGTGGTGGTTTAAATTGATCAATGATGTGAGCCTACTATCCAGGGTTGTTGTGTCCCACGGTTTTAAGGATGGTTTCTTACCGCATGGTTTCGATATTGACCCTACGTGACTTAGTTTTACTAATCACCCTATACGGCTTAGTTTTGATATTCGTCCTATGTGGTTTTATTTTGGTACTTGCCCTAGATAGGTTTGACATATTATTTTGTGCAACCATGCAATGGTAAGCCTCATATACTGTAATATGATTGACCACTAGTCGATGGGTTTCCATTAAATATCCTAAGATGGTAGTCTTATGAGCCGGGGATGGTGGTATAAGACCTATGCCCGAGCTGTCGGCCTACGCTGGTGACGAGCCCCCATAGTGACCTTGAGCTTATTTAAATTAGCTTATTGTAACTGGACTAATAATGGTTTGGCTAATCATGCATATATGGCACATACCAGCATCTATTGCTATCGTAAGTGATGTACGTATTTGTCCGATTGGTTGAGCATTCCCAGGTCGATGATTGCATGGGTGACAAGCCTAACTTCCGCACAGATGTGCATCCCCAAGGCGATGATTGCATTCACACATTCATGCATCTAATAAAACCTGCATCATGTATTATTTTGTATGCTTTGTTTTATAACTATGCTTACCTAATGTAGCGGTATGTAATCTTGAGGAGAATTCATACTGAGTTGGCCACTCATCCATTAAATATATAACCGCATAGGTAGTACAGGTGGCCTAAGTGATTTTCAGGTTTAGACTGATGAGGAGTAGAGTACTACTGTTGAAGATGCATGATTGTGTTGTCAAGAGTTGCTACGTGGTTTCGTAGCTCTAGATCTGTTATAATTTGCCTTGTTTACATGTAACATTATTTCACTTTGTAATTGTAAGTATTGGGACATTTGTTTATATAAGTCACTATAGGCAATCTCTTGTACATTCTAATTGCAATACAAATTCTCCTTTATATTGATTTGTCCATCCTATACTAACTGCTTACTCTGAATGAAAGAAAAGAAAAAGACATGTGTAATTTTGGCTCTCTATAGGTTAACACTTGGGTTTTTGGGAAACGGGTCATATACTCAGGTCCGAAAAAGTCGGGGCGTTACAGTATGAGAATGGAATGTATGTGCATCTCGTGTTGTGAATGCAGTCGGTAATGAGGTGAACCATGATGCTAGGAAGACACAAAGGAATACCCTCACAGATGCTATAGAGAATATCTAACATATACGAGGTAATGTCAGACTTATTTATTCCCCTCGGATAAACATTCAGGCAGAAGATGTTGTGGAGCACCTTGTAATTGTCTTCCATATTTGATGCTCTCAATGCATTACTATGATACCATGGCACATTCTGTCCCTTACAGAAATACTTGGTGATTTGTATCCGTACATCTACGGAATCAATGTCGTGATCAGTTAACTCTCGAAATATAGCTGGAATCCCTATAAGCTAGGCAACTACCCCAGGAGTAATGGTAGTAGAGGTCTCTCTAATGATAACTACAAAAAAAGCAGGGTGCAACGCCAGTGAGTAACAGTAGGATAAAAATTTGATCACTTGCTCATTTCTAACTGTCCCTCCAAAATCTAGGACGTTACTTCAACCAACTTTCTTCGAAATTTCAAGTATCCCAAATAGTCGGATGCACTCGCGATCGATCTTTTTCTCGTACACCATTTTTCTGACACAAAATTTGTCATACAGGTTCTCAGGAGGAGGAGGAACCTATGGGATCAATACCTCTGGTTGAACAGGTGGAGGAGGAGCCTGAGTGGGAGCACTCCGTTGAGTACGAACTCGTCTAGCAAGTGATTCAGTCGGGGAAGTTGGTCCGTCCGCCCATTCCGATCTAGGTCTTGATCGGAGTTTAGTTCAATCTCCCCTCAAGGACTCTCCAACCGTAGTCTTTTTCCCTTTCTCCTTCGACATTACGACTGTTTGGATGGATTAAAGAGTGATAAAGTCAGAAAGATTTGCAAAACCCAAAATCGGTTGTAGCACACTACCAAAATGTATGAGAGAATCACGAATATATAGTGAGAATCTTACCCAAACAATACGAATACTGTGAGGAAGGGCTCGGAAGATGGCCTCCGATACTCCAAACGGCTTGGAAGAGGGGCTTTGAAGAAGGGCTTGAAATGAGGGCTTGAGAGAAGAAGCAATGCAAAGTGGAGAAGAAAATAGCAAACACATGAAAACAATGAAGTGGATACTAAAAACAGTAAATGTAGAAAATGATGGGTCCTAATAAAAACCCAGCCCTGTTCGATATTATCGAACACTATTCGATATTATCGAATACATGTTCGATGATATCGAACACTTCTTGATAATATAGGAGATATTTTTTCCCTTTGAGATTAAGTGTATGAGACGATTTTATCGAGCAATGCTCATAATATCGAGATTTCATCAATTTTTCTGATTTAGCTACTGGATGATTTTTTGTTGTATTTCGATATTATCGATCAGTGATCGATATTATCGATTTTTACCTTTCCATAATATCGAAATATCGTCAATAGATGTCAATACGAGCTATTCCAAGTACCTCACTGGACCAAAATGAGCTAGTTATCGATATTATCGATCAGTGCTTGATATGCTCGATGATTTATGCTAGATATAATGGGCGATAGATCGATTATATCGACGAACTTTTTCATATTTGAATATGTCCTTACTCGATATTATCAAGTATGTCTCAATATATCGAGATTTGAATATCGATATTATCGAACGCTGCTCGATAATATTGACAATTCATCCATTTTTTCGATTTTGTTGCTAGACATTTTTTATTATATCTTCGATTTATTGAACCAATGTCGATAATATCGAGATATTGTCTTTCGATAATATCGATATATGGTCAATATACTTCGATATTAGCTTCCAGATCTTAGCTTTCTGGACAAAATGACTTTAGTTATCGATGATATCGATGGTAAATCGATAATATTAATGACTTGAGTCGATAATATCGAAGGTAGATCGATATTATCGAGGAGCACTTTTTACAATTTTTTTTTCTTTTTGAGGTTTTTTTTTTTGTTACAAATAGTCTCTCCTCTCATGTAGTGGTCTTTCATCATCAGTTTCACATGTCGAGTACAATATCGAGACTAAATTAGTATCAAACTGCTACAACTAAGCCCCTGATTGGTAGATACGTAAAAAAAACTGGTAGATGCTAACAAAAAATTAGTATCAAACTACTACAACTAAGGCCCCAAAGGTTAAACTCAAAGCGTTCTACATATAGCATGGAAAATATTAATCCCATTTCAACATTTTGTCTGTTGTAACTGTGCCCAACATGTGTAAATAGCTCTTCATCAGTTGATAAAGTCTTTTGGTATGGTATTCTAGTCACACACCGTATAGGATGTATCATAAGAAGTCACTCACTTAAATGACCATGCAATTTGCACATGTTTTGACTTTAAGACCCCCACAAGTTCAAGTTAAAAAGGAGCTCGTCCAACAACATGCAAAGGGATTACCTGCTAATACGTAGTCACGAGAGAAGAGATCTGGTCAGTGAAATGTCGATGAGTTTCATCTACCATCATTCGATACTAGCTTCTATAACTTAGCTTTCTGGACAAAATGTCTTTAGTTATCAATATTATCGATGGTACGTCGATAATATCGATAACTTAAACTCGTTGATAATAAATGCAAACATGAAATAGAGTGAGGTAAACTTGAAATTTAGCAGGGTAAACATGAAATTGAGCAGGGCAAACTAAAAATTCAACGGGAGAAACTGAAATTTCAGCGGGGCAAAGATGAAATTTAGCAGGGGAAACTAAAATTTGAGCGGGGAAAACTTGAAATTGAGCGGGGCAAACATGAAATTGAGCGGGGCAAATATGAAATTGAGCGAGGCAAACTTGAAATTGAGTGGGGCAAACATGAAATTGAACGGGGCAAATTAGAAATCCAGCAGGGGAAGCTGAAATTTGAGTGGGGCAAACATGAAATTCAGCGAGGGAAACTGGAAATTGAGCGGGGCAAACTTGAAATTGAGTGGGCCAAACATGGAATTGAGCGGGGCAAACATGAAATTGAACGCGGTAAATTAGAAATCCAGCGGGAGAAACTGAAATTTGACGGGGTAAACAAGAAATCCAGCAGGGGAAATTGGAAATTGAGCGGGGCAAACATGACATTGAGCGAGACAAACTGGAAATTGAGTGAGGCAAACTGGAAATTGCGCGAGGAAAACTAGAAATTCAGCGAGGAACATTGGAAGTTCAGCGAGGCAAACATGAAATTCAATTACGCAAGCAAAAAAGAAATAGAGCGAGCCTAGCATGAAATTGAGCTAGGCAAACATGAAATAAAGCCAGCCTAGCATAAAATCGAGCTGGGCAAACATTAAATAAAGCAAGCCTAGCATGAAATTGAGTGAGCCCTAACATGAACTTGAGTGAGCTTCAAATGGAATTGTGCTAGTTTCACATGAATTTGAACGATCAACGCATAAAATTGACTAAGCCTAATAACTGAAATTGTACAAGCCTGACACGAAATTCACCGATCCTAACATGAAATTGACCGAACTTCATATGAAATTGAACGAGTTGTCGATCAATTGTCATTGACTTAGGCTTGTCTCAATTTCCGTGAGTTCTTCTTCAAATTCAACATGAAATTAAACGGGGCAAACTGAAATTTAAGCAGGGCAAACTTAAAATTCAGCGAGCAAACATGAAATTTGAGCGAGGCAAACATGAAATTGAGCAGGGAAAACATGAAATTTAGCAGGGTAAACTGAAATATGAGCGAGGCAAATATGAAATTAAGCAGGGCAAATGTGAAATATACTATTGAAATGGTACATGAGTGGGGAACAATTACGATTGATAAATATTCATTGATTATAAATTTTATTCAGTTAAATTGGTACAAGATATATCAAACAATGTATATAATACAACATCTCACAAAAATTTCTCCCATGCCCTTGACAAATATCATCTACGATTTATAAACAAGTAATCATATGCTATTGACTTCCTCCAATCGGCGGTGAATTTTAACATGTCTGTTCCCGCCAAGGTGAGACCGCTACACAATATGTCGATCAATTTCATTACGACTATGTCGTAGTCACAACAATTGTCCTGCTTCGGCGTCGATTCATCAACTTTGGCGGTCCACTTCTTCCCTTCAAGTACAGTGCTGTGTCCAGTGGCATGAAAGATAATGGGGAGTGCCTCGGTCATCTTCTTGATCTTCTGCTTGTACTTTAATAATGTATTTATGCGTAAACTATCCACAATAATGATATTTCTTTCTCTAGGACAGATGACCATCAAGAACCAATGCGAATTATCATGGTTCACAGGAGCATACACCTGTCCATGATACAAAAAATAATATATTAGTCAAAACATGAGAGAATACATTACAACCAGAGTTAATGTTTTGTGATGAATGTATTACCCGTTCATAACCCCAAATCACCTTGGTGTACGGTTTATCTCGCTGCTTAACAATTGTGTAGGTCGTGGTCACGTTCTGATGCTAACTTGGAGTCCTGGTATGCGATCAAAATCGGCAAACACCCCTCAAGGCATTGTTGTTACAAACATGATCAAAGATCATTACAAGTAAGAAAATAAAAAAGGAAAACAGATTAAGGATTGTCCGAATTAAACAGTTACTGTAAAATATGTGGGACATACTTACAATCCTCAGGATATACTATTGACATATCAGATTGCCTTTTCTCAAGGAAATCAATATATTTGTCGATAGGCAAATCAATAGGATAGTATGATTTAGCCATAAATTAATATAAGAAATAAATATAAGTAAACCAATGCATATAACATCAGAATTAGTAATGCTTACCATGCTATCAACCCAGGAATTCTTCACCTATATGGTATTGAACCAACAAGACGCCGCCGTGTCCTTGTTCGCTTCATATCAGTCCTCTAGTTCTTTTAATTCATGCACTGATAGCATCTTGAATGGATCTATCTGTACAGGTAATGATATCAGAGAAGTAGCAAAAGCTGTTGCTTGCTCGAATTCGGGAACCAAACTGGAGGTGGTTGTATCAAATGCAGACAGGGACAAGTACTGAAAAACCTTATAATATGATGACTTCAATACCCTTTTTATAACACCCCGGGTTTTCAGGAGCTATGCAAGAACTCAGCCTCCAAATTCCCGGGTGTCGCTTATATCTTAATTATGGCGATTTGTGCATAAATCAGTTTAAATGAGCAATAAAGGAATCGGCTAGAACATAAACTACAACCACAACTAATCTACTGAAATAAATGTGACTAAGAACTACAAGTCTATAGGAATATCAAACGGATCGCACAAGGCGTCGCCCGACAAAATTTATTAAGAAATGCCCCAAAGGAAATGGTGCGCTACATTCCTGCTTAACAACTCACGATCAACCCGCATAGTATACGGTGATCCGCCCATAAACTGGAAGTAGGAAGCTCCTCTTCCTCATCCATGCTCACCTCGCTCGGCTCGTCGAACTCCGTCTCACCTGCATCTAGTAAAGGGTCTGGTTGGTGTTTTAAAATACCATCCCAGAGTGGGAGTGAGTAGCTAACTCAGTGGTTACTATTAGCCTTAAGTTACAACAAGCAACAATTATATGATGAATTTAATGAAAGGCATGCATTCACAGATTCCTAACTAGTCTTGTTAATGCATATACATGTATTATGATATGATGTATGCCCTCACAACAACACTCCCTCGAGCGACTTCGTCTAACGATCGTGCATGACCAACACTCCCTCATTGTGACCTCAACTGCCGAGTCACCAACCTAACTAGTACGATACGATCGTGATCATGTTAGTCGAGTTTTTAATTAATTCTGTTCATCCAGTAGATTGGGGAAACTGGTACACCCCACGTATCATTACCCTCAACTGGTTGTGAGGCCAAGGCCCCTCAACGTGCGAGGCTAGGACCCCGTGATCCTTGATCCCATCGGGTTCCCTATCCCCAATTTCGACCACATAGGGAGTGCTGAAAAGAGGGATCGTTCGCGATCATTACGGGGAGGCTCGTCACCCCAGCGTAGGTCGACAGGTCGAACACTGTGTCCCATTCCACCATGCTCGGCTCTCGAGTCAGTGGATCGGTTTCAAATGATTATTAATAGCCTTTAGTGGTTGAAGGGTGTTCCATGTTCCGTACAGGCATGAGCAGACATGGCTAACAAACATGGTTGGTCAGTAAGGGAACTAGACTATACGAATTCGGTGAGTATGTGACGGAAGACATCGAGTACAAGCGACCCATGTAGTCCAACTACTGTCACTCATTCGCATCCGCCCCCAAACCCGCTGGTTTAGCCACAGGATGGTCCTACCAACGGGACCACCTTCTCACATTTCAGTTCCTTGACCAATCCAGGGGTTTATGACATTCAATAACACTTCAACAAATCAGAATTCAACATCTAACACAAGTGATGTCAGGCACTCATACATTAAACATATAAATTCAAATTTTTCTACAATTGTAACTACTAACAATAATATGAAATAAATGTGTATGTGTGTTATGCGGGGTTAATGAAGAGATCAAGAGCCACACATCATTCATAGGACAAACATACAACAAGGATTTATGCAATTATGCATGCCACAAGAAAGGTTATACTAGGATCGCATAGGAGATGAGCATACCATACCAAATCAAGCCTAATCATGTTGAAGAGCAAATAAACAATACTCAATCATGTCATGGAATTTAGTAAAATCATATATGGGATGAACATGCCACACCAAAATCAACTTGATTATATTAAAGAACAAATAAACAACATTTATTCATTTCATGGAATTTAGGGGGACCTATCATGTAGGGTCTTGGCTAGGCTCTCTCTAGATTACTCAAGTACCTCATCCTAACATTCATGATAATCATTAACTTCATAATAATATTGGTGTTAAGCCACCTAAGGATAATAGTTTGCACCTTAAAAGGAGATTTCCATTCTTTGAGATCTTAGGGTTTGGGGATTTGGGTAAAACCACCAATTCCTAAATCAAAATCAAGAAAAATAAAATTAATAACTAGAAATCTACAGTAGGTTGCTTAATTGAAGGGAAAATATACCATTCTTACCTCCAATTCTTGGCATGAGTGTGTTTGGTGGAGGTTTTGTAGTAGCCACTGATTTGATTGAGAAAATACCAACCCTACAAGCATTAAGATTTCCCTCACTCACACAAACACTCACTCTCTTATATTTCTCTTCATTTTCTCTCCATCTCTCTTTCTCTTTCTCTTCTCCTTTACCCAAAGTAGGGCATGAAATTCGTATGAGAGAAGGGGGTGCCCAAATGAGGCCTTTTATAATGCCAGATTTAGTGTAAATGGCCCCATGGGTTGGAGTTTTACTATACTAGCCCTATAGGAGGTTCTTTCTAACCTTTAGGGCCCACTATGGGGCATACATATTGATATATACTGTAGGATAGTTAGCCTTAATGATTATCTACGCATGGATATGATCGGCCCGCCATTTGGATGCGCCGATCGACAGATATAATTAGAAGTATGTTCAACGGTCACCAATGGTCGATCGGGGCCGCGACTATACGGATATGAGAAGGGAAATATCCTTACTCCACGTGTGAAGTTTGGTCATAAACCGACGGTTTGAAATCCTCAACTTTACATAAGAGTGGACGACCTAATTTACTTAAGTTTCAGCATCTTCCTTTAGGGTATTTGCACTTCTTATGTACTCATCCTTTGGCTCAAGTTGAGTGGTTCTGGACAGTACCCAGGTTCGACTCCCGCGATGGGCATCGAGCCCAATAAGACGGACATTATTCTATAGATTTGGAATTAGTGGCCCACCAATAAGCGGTCTAAAGTTTGTTCGAAAAATTGGGGCATTTTTGGAATGAATTAGGTATTGAGATTTCTCGTGGACAATAATTAGGATTTGGATTAACTATGTTCATAGTGTGGCCTATTTATAACTAGTGAAAGTGGATATTTGGTCATGATTACTCTAAACCATTGGTTTTAGGCTAAAAGAGTAACGGGGTTGATTTGGTCTATTAATCAAGATCCAGGCCTTATCTGACTCGGCTTCGGTTAGATCTTTAATTTAGTTATGATTGTCTTAATTAGTTAGTGATGGGTCAATTAGATTTGGGCCCTATGTGAGTAAATCATGGGGCTAAACTTGATGTTCAAGTGATTGGGCAGATTCGTTGGCTTCCTACGGTTGATTAAACGGACTTGTGCGGTTCTTTACTGGTTCCACCCATGTATAAACTAACATTGAGTGCTAATGGTCAGTAAGTGATATTATAAGTTAATTATAAAAAAAAATTCAAGGATTTTTTGAAAATCCAAAACAGTGAAAATCCAGGACGTTACACTTTTAGTTCTCCTTTAATAAACGGGAGGATAAATAGGTGCTTCATCTAATACATTACCCTGGGCAATACTATACAATTGCACCTCCAACTCCCCATATCCAAGTTCTTTCTCTTCAATATAATCTATTCCCCTCTCTTCTTTAACTCCTCACCCTCATTATCCCTTATAAAATGTCCCCTCTATGTACAACAATCTTCCTTCTCCTTATTGAACTCCTCTCTCTCATTCGCTAACTTTTCCTTCTCCTCAAAAAATAATTCCTTGTCCCTCTGTAATTGTGCTCTCTCATTCAAATCCTCTCTCTCCATCTTCAATGCTTCTCTCTCTCTCTTTCAACAACACCTCCCTCTTATGAAGCCTCTCTTCTTTCCTTCTCAATGCTTCCTTCTTTTTCCTTAATTCTTCCCTCTCATTCTTCAATTCCTCTCTCTCCTTCTTCAACCCTTCCCTTTCAACCTTGTATTCATCCATAAAAAGAACATTCTTCATAATATCCCCCCCGGTCCCTCTCCCTCCACGTCTTTTTCATCATTTTCATATGCTTCATCATCCTCATCATAATCATTATTGTTACCCTCCTCCTCATCTTCCTGAGTCTCAATGACTTACAAAATGTATCAATGGATATGTAAGAGTCAGGATACTTTTACAATGGCATTGGAATTACGGACCGACCGAATTAAAGCAGAAAAAATATAGTTCATTTTTCATAACATCTCACCTGGAAACTGTCATGGACCAAGCAAATGGCGTCCGTTTCCCATTCTCATAAGGTTGGTTCTAAGGTCATTACTACCAATGTCTGCAAAAGAATAGAGATTAATGTTAATAAAAAAATGTATATGTCAAATTAAGCAAAGTAAATGTCGGAGAAATATATATTTACATCTTTACTCTAAAAAATAACATGTCTTTTGTTGTACCTCCAACCCTTCAAGCTTCAATATTAAATGAAGCATGGAATTTGATGGGGAATATACGAAACAACACACTCTCGTAGGGCTGGTAATCTCTCTACCACCCATATCTGTTATAATGAAATTGCACCGGATAAAAAATCCACAATTGACTATAATATATTGTAATCATGTAGAAAATAAGAAGTGTTCTTACTTGTAGAGGAAGGACGCAACCACATACAGTGTAGCGAGGGGCACTTGATGCGACAACGCCAGCTTCGACTCCTTGTAACATTGTATAGTATGCCAAACTACCCCAAGGATAGCTATAGAAATCATCTATCGAGTCGACCAGGTGAATAAAATCCATGTTGCACATGGTTTTCGGTTCGGTTCCCCTAACAAAGCATTTCACAACCATAAGTAGGGCAACCTTCATGTAACGTCTTAGAAAATTTCGTACAAAGACCCGAGTACCACCTCAGGCAGAAATCACTTAGGATTAAATCCTTTAGAAATTAGCAAAGTTAACTAAGTGCTAAACTAGATTAGCTGCGAAATTTGCTTGAACCACTTTAACCCTGATCGAGTTTCGGTGACCGTTGAACTGAAACTGGTCTACCACGTGTGATCTGGAAACCCGACTGGGATGAAAACTTAACTTGACCTAGATTCATAGTCAGGGAGCTTAAGTCCGACCTTTGGCTTAGGGGAGGCTCCGGAAGTACTCCGTTGAGCTGAAACAGATGCCATTTGGACATAACCTAAGTATACCTTGGCCCTGGGGTCATATGCATCAGTTTTAGGCTTATATAAGGACCTTAAACCCTCTCTCATTCACACCATACGAATTTGAGAAAACCTTAGGAGAGAGAAGAGAGTAAAAGTGAGAGTGAAGTTGGAGTCATTCCTGGGAATCGATCCCTACTGTTCTCCGGGTCTACCCATCACAACTGTATCGCTTTTCCGACGATTCTAATTCCGTTTTCGGGTAAGAAATCCTAACCCTAATCAGTTCTAGAGATTCGATTAGTGTAAGTGATAAAATAGCTAACCTATTTCATGTCATAGGTTGTTGTTCTACCATTGATAAAGACTTGGTGTTTAACTGAGTCCGTTACTCGCTTCTACGGAATAAGGTGCAGACTATATGCGTATAGGTTACGGTTTTCAAAGCTTTCAATGTCAGATAATGATAGATTCATGATCTGCGTGTTATTTCACATGCAAAATTTGATGTTCGTTTTACGATTCAGTTACGTATGCAAATTATGGCATTTTGTATATTCTGTATATTTGTAGTAAATACCGTATACGTATAAAATATGAAAGTATGTTTGCCATGATAAATGACTGTGTGTATATACCATATATATGTATAATACTTACTTGGCGAAAGGATTTGCCCTAATACATGTTTTGGCTAATATGCGTTATGTATGTTAATAAGTGTATTCTAAGTGTTTATGAAAATGCTTGTAAGGGTAAGTATTTAGATGATAGTACTTAGGGTAGGTGTTGAGATAAGATTCTCAACTACCTTAGAGATGTGTATGATTTCCTCCATACAAGTTGTTTAATTTAATCACTTAATTATGAAATGTATGTGTTTGTGCTTCCTGCTTATAGTGTGCTTTATAACATGCTTGTTAACATGTCTGAATTATTTGTTAATTCTGCTTGACTATTATACATGCTTTCTAGTTAAGGCTTGAATGTGATTGGGGCTATATGATAGTCCAGGCAATCGGTAACAGGCTGGAAGTCGTGGCTGAGATTCATTCGCCACGTAGGACGTGTTTGACAAACCTGAGTCACGTGTTGGTCATCGGCAGTGGTTAGGCCACACAAAGTGCTTATGCACTTCATGTCGATTGATGCAATGTGCGCTCGTGCTAGTCGAGCTCGTCAAGTAACTCGATTGGCCCTATGTATATTCACCATGTTTGGACGCTACTGTTTGAACCTAAGGTACCAAACTCACCAGTGAAATCCCATCTAACCTTGGTACCTCGATCCGCTAAGACTCATGAGCCAGACATAGTGGTACGGGACACCGTGGTCGAGCTGTCGGCCTATGCTGGGGCGACGAGCCTCCCTGTAGTGACCAGTGAGCAACCCAGACCCGTGAGCTGAATACAGTGGTATGAGACACTGTATTCGAGTTGTCGGCCTACACTGATTAGTGACGAGCCCTTTATAGTGACCTCGAGTATACTTTGAGTCTGCGTAGAGGCAACGAGCCTTTCCATAGCATCTAAAATATAAACTAGGCCTGCACTGATTTGGTGACGAGCCCTTTGCAGTAACCTAGAACCGCAATATCATATGAGATTTACTAGGACTGACGACCCTAGAATGGATAATTGTTTGAGAAATGAAATAAGGGAGGTACCTTAGTTTCCCAATCTTGCTGTATGAAAAGGACTAATAAGAACTTGGTAATCATATGCATGCACTGCATTACGCATGCGTTCAGGGGTTGCAGGTCAAGCACTGAGGCAGTGTTGTCATGCACGAACGTGAGATGAAGTCGCTGAGGGAGCGTAGGCGAGGGCATGCATCATACATCCATACCATTCTTGCATTAACAACAGTACTTAGGAATGTGTGATTTACTGCTTTATCATTACTGCTTGACTGAATTGATAACATGCTAACCTATGCTCTATTGTTCCACTAAGTTGATCACTCACTCCCACGTTACGGGACAGTATTTTAAACACCAACCAGACTCTGTCTTGATTTCAGATGATGGCGTGACTCCCGAGGCGGAGCCTGATTATTACGACGATCAGGATGAGTACTCTTATATACAGTTCTCTGATGAATTTGCATAGGCTCTCCTGTTCGGCGGGGCTACAGGGTTGTATTATAGTTAAACTATTTTTGCGACTTTTAACTTTTGTAATATTACATGTAATATTTCATTTACACAGTGACTCAGTGTTATATTCATACTCTGAAGACCGATTGTGATCTTTTGACTCATATACGTTTATTTATATCTTTCAGTCTTCCGCTTGCATTTTACAACTGATCTGGAGTATGAATTACTGTTTTAGTATAATCCCACTCATGATTAATGTACTAACACAGACAACATTGAATATAAACATATATGTTACATAAGTGATGCTTTGGAACTCGGGAGTTAAGTTGCTACTCGACCCCCGATTTTCAGGGCGTTACACTTCACGACATCCTTGTACTTATTGGTGTCAACTAATCTTTCAAACACATCCATTAAGTGCTTTTTAAAAACTGGATATTCTTTGAAGTATATGTCTTTTAATGTACTTGTAGTGGGACAATTTTTCGGTATTGTAAGCTCTCTGGTCTTAAGCCCCGTAATAAGGGTGAAGTCCATCTCTGTGAACTGCAATCGTCCCCCTAATCTCAATTACTAGATCACCTTTATATCTTAGAAAAAAAATGTGAAATAAAACCCCTATCAATCTAAAGGATGTAATATGCCATAAAAATGAAAATGGGGATTGGCTAAACAAATTTAACCGCCTTTCATGCTTCTCCACTCCACCCTTCACCTTCTCAAACTACCATTTCAGTGTACACCTAGAGTTTGGGTTTGGGATTGCAACAGAAGATTCGTCGCTTGCAAACATGAATTGGAAAACATATCAAACATAAAGTTCACATGATACTTAGCTAATCATAGTGCACTAAATCAGACATAATTGAAAACAATGTAGCACTTGGTGAATTTGAACAAGCTTCATATAAAATCGAAATAGAAATTTAGCGAGGAAAAATCAGAAATTGAGTGAGACAAACTATTAAAATGAGTGAAGCAAACTATCAAAATGAGCGAGGCAAACTATAAAATGAGCGAGGCGACCTATGAATTGAGCGGGGCTACATAGAAATTGAGCGAGGCAAACTGAAAAAATTAGCGGGGCAAACATGAAATTCAGCAGGGCAAACTGGAAATTGAGTAGGGCAAACATGAAATTGAGAGGGGCAAACTGAAATTTGAGCAGACAAACATAAAATTGAGCAGGGCAAACATGAAATTGAGCAGGGAAAACTGAAATTTGAGCAGGGCAAACATGAAATTCAGCGGCGCAAACATGAAATTGAGAGGGGCAAACATAAATTTGATTGGGGCAAACATGAAATTTGAGTGGGGCAAACATGAAATTCAGTAGGGTAAACTAAAATTTGAGTGGGGCAAATATGAAATTCAGCGGGGCAAATTGAACTTTGAGAGGGGCAACCATGAAATTCAGCGGGGCAAACATAAAATTCAGTGGGGTAAACATGAAATTCAGCAGGGCAAACTAAAATTTGAGCGGGGCAATGTATAATCCTCGGATGAGCGGGAGAGGAAGTGTTCAAGTTCTGAATTCTATTGCCTAATGGTGCCATCATAGACTTCATGCTATATGGACCTGGGGAGAACATGTTCGTCGATGAATTTATTAATGCTATGGGAGTAGAGTTTTAGAGATTTATAAAAAGAACACCTGCAATTAAGCGGAAGATAATGTGGGATGAAGACGTTCATTTTGAATAT
Organism: Magnolia changhungtana; assembly: GCA_030180095.1. Taxonomy (NCBI): domain Eukaryota; kingdom Viridiplantae; phylum Streptophyta; class Magnoliopsida; order Magnoliales; family Magnoliaceae; genus Magnolia; species Magnolia changhungtana. The sequence goes on along the minus strand of JASAUF010000115.1, from coordinate 3,558,208 downwards.
CAATAAGCGAGACAAACTATCAAAATGAGCGAGGCAAACTCGAAAATGAGCAAGGCGATCTATAAATTGAGTGGGGTAACCTAGAAATTGAGCGAGACAAACTGGAAAAATGAACGAGACAACTTAAAAATTAAGCGAGGCAAACAGGAAATTGAGCGGGCAAACTTGAAATTGAGCGGGGCAAACTTGACATTGAGCGGGTCAAACTGGAAATTGAGCAGGGCAAACTTGAAATTGAATAGGTCAAACTTGAAATTGAGCAGGGCAAACTGGAAATTGAGCGGGGCAAACTTGAAATTGAGTGAGGCAAACTGAAACTTGAGCGAGGCAACCTAGAAATTAAGCTAGGTAAACCAGAAATTGAATGGGGCAAACTGAAAATTGAGCGGAGCAAACTTAACATTGAGCGAGTCAACCTAGAAATCGAGCGAGAGAAACATGAAATTCAGTGACGCTAACATGAAATTCAGCAATGCTAACATGAAATTCAGCGAGTGTAACATGAATTTCAATGAACTTGAAATGAAATTGAACTAGCCTAACACATAATTGAACGAGCTTCACATGAAATTCAACGAGTACTTCGGTGAAGTTGACCAAACAATTAATGAAAATGACAAAGTGGTTCATAGATTTTCCGTTACATCACATGAATATGTGATGTTCCTGGTCATATCTTTATCATTTGTCTGTCGAATTCATGAATTACTCGGGGAGTTCAACCAATCATGAGCAAGGAATGTCGGCGACAACTCGAGCATATTGCCAAAAAGTAGGTCAAATAGACCAAGAACTCTTGAAATTGAAAATCAGTTTGATCAGTATGCTTTTATCATACTGAGTTAACTGATTTGGGCCCAGCTTGAATGTATATAGACTATCCATGACATTCATCTATTTTTTCATCTATTTAAGGGTTTAAGCCCAAAATTGTAGCATATCCAAATATCAGGTGGATCATATGAAAGGAAACAATGATTCAACCGTAGAAAGCTTGCTACGCCCCACAATAATATTTTATTTATAATCCATCATGTTCATCGGATGATGTATATATAAATGAACCAAAAACCCAGATGCAAGCTTCATCCAACAAGTAATATATTAAAATATACCTGTGGTGCATGCTTTCTTCAGTGGACCGGCCATTTTCAGAAGATGAGAAAATGTTGATATATGGAGAGGATGCAATCCAATGGGAGAATGGTGTGATTTAATGGAGGGATTTTCGTGCGGGAAAAAAAGATTTTTTATCTCTTTCTCAGTGGAAATGGAGTGAGGAAAGGGAGTGAAAGTAACATGAGTGAAAGCGACAGCAGTGAAGAGCAGGGGTATTTTCATCCTCAAATGCTCTGACCATACGTGGAAGTCTAAGTTGGGAAGGTAAGGTTTGGATCCTTTATAAAAGACACTGGCTAAAAGGTGGGGTCTACAGTGATAATTTTCTCATCTATCTATATACTGAGAGATGCTCGGGGTGCTCCCAGAGCATTATAAGTTATAGTGCTCTTAGTTGCATTGGGATATTTAGATAGTATAATCCATTGATTTAAACCGTTCATTAGATTTAGTGAATATTTGGTGTGTTGCCATGCAAAAATCACGCAGATCCGATACATATAAATCATTTTAGCAATGGTATTTAACATGGACAGTCAAGATAATTAGTATAAAATAAGTCTGCTTGTGACTTTAAAGAATCACTTTTATTAGCCAATTTTAACTATCTCATCCAGGGCTTAAGCCACAAATTGCGGTAGAGAATAAGGCCAAATTAAAGATGAATTGGATCATCCAATCAATATAGTTTTTTATTATGGCATAGTAGATGTATTCTTAACTTGATGGATGTTCGGATCAATTAAATCTATATAAAATGCCATTGATCAAGGGTTAATGTAACGCCTAGGAAATCGGGGGTCGTGCATACACTCGACTCTCGAGTTCCCGGGGTCACTTATAACCGATTTTTCATTAATATGCGTTTAATCAAGTTTAAATGCACAGCCTGGAATTTTCTGGAACATAAATCACATCCACAACACATTTACTGAAATGAAAAGAGGTCAGACATATATATATATATATATATATATATATACAGGTCCAAATATGTAAACGGGCACACAAAGTGTCGCCCAACAAAATCACAAGGAATGTTATGTCCCCAAGAAAATAGGGCTGAGCCCACGACCCAGCGATCCAAATCCTGTAAATCAGGCCGACGGAGAACCGCCCATCAGCTGGAGGTGAGACAACTCGTCCTCCTCATCAAGGCTCCCCCCACAAGGCTCCTCGTACTCGATGTTACCTGCAACTACTGAAGAGTTTGGTTGGTGTTTTAAAACACTGTCCCAGAGTAGGAGTGAGTGATCAACTCAGTGTATACTATTAGTCTTAAGTTATAACAGACATCAATTGTAATATGGACTTAATGAAAAACAGTCAATCATCAGCACCTACAACTCTTATTAAATGCGCATGCAATGCGATAATATGATGCATGCCCTTGCCACAACACTCTCTCGAGCGACTCCATCTAATGATCGCATATGGCAACACTCCCTCAGAGTGACCTCGACTGCCGAGTTGTTACCCTAACTAATGCGATGCAATGCAATCGTGTTAGCCGAGTCATTAGTTAAGTCCATTCATCCAGCAGGTTGGGGAATCTGATACACCCCACGTATCAATGTCCTAAATTGGTTGTGAGGCCAAAGCCCCATCAACGCGTGAGGCCGAGACCCCGCGGTTCGTGATCCCATCGGGTTCCTCATCCCCGACTTCAAGTACATGAGGAGTGCCGAGAGAAAGGGATCACTCGCGGTCACTACGGGGAGGCATGGTACCCCAGCGTAGGCCGACAGCTCAGACACAGTGTCCCATTCCACCATGCCCGACTCACGAGACTGTGGACCAGTTGCAATCTAATTATCAATGGGCTACAATGGTGGTAAGGTGTTCTAGGTTTCATACATAGGTGAGCAAACAAGGTTAACAAACAGGGTTGGTCAGACAATAGGCTAAACCACACGAGTCAGGCGAGCGTGAGACGAGTGACCTCACGCACAAGGGACCCATGTAGTCGAACTACAGCCACCCGTACACTCCCGCCCAATCCGTGGATCTAGCCCTAGCGTAGTCCTACCGATGGGACTACCGTCTCTCATCATGTTCCTGACCAACCCAAAAGGGTGAAGGGTATCCATAACATGCTAACTATCAATACATCATCTACCATAAACAACATCATGTTCTCATGCTTCTCAACATAAAATTCTAAATTTCTACTAATATGTAAAGCTAATAATATCATGAACAAGGTGTGTGTGTGTGGTGTGGGTTGGTGAGGAAGTTAAGCACTTCTTACCTCCCTTAGAACCATAATACACAAAAATCAAGGAATCATACATGTTATAGGGCACATCATATGAGAAAATTAAATAAGTCATGAGCATATAATCGTCCATACATACAATCATGTGAGAGGCAAGAACAACATCATATGGGAGCCAAACATACAATCCTAACAAACATATAAGTCCTAGGGCTTCTCTAAATCCTCCAAACATAGCATTTAAGCAACCAAAATCATTAAACACATACTAAAATTGGTGCTAGGCCACCTAAGAGCAATAGTCCGCACCTTCGGATTCGTTGAAGGCTTGAGATCGACCTAGGAGGGTGGATTTCGGGGGTTGCTCGGCCGGATCCCTAAAGCAACATTTGGAGGTTAGATTCCCATGAAAATCCATCCTCATCACAAGGATTTCAAGAAAAATAGGAGATGGACCTTACCTAGATGTTCAACGGGATAAAAGAGCGTTCGTGGATGAGTGATTCTTCTTGGAGGAGAGGTAGGAAGTTGTAAGGGTTTGCTCTCCTTGGGCCCCACCTCAATCTAGGGTCTACCTCGCCCTCCTTTCTTCACCCTTACTTTCTCTCATCTTTGCTCCTTTGCTCTCTTTACTCTTTGGTGATTGTGGTAAAGGGGGGGAGTAATGAGAGAGCTAGAGATTGGTCGTTGGAGAATGGAGGAAGTTATAAGGGAGAGAGCTTGGTGGTTGGAGAGTGTAAGAAATTATGAGGAAGAGCTTGGTTGATGGAAAATGGAGAAGTTATCAGGAAGAGAGAGAGGGCTTGTTGTTGGAGAATGAGAGTTATGAGAGAGAGCTAGGGTTTGTTTCCTAGAGTTGGGCCCCTTGGCCCCAAGCTTCCACAAATTTCTAAAATAGACCGCTAGGACTCCCTATTGGTGTGGGGGCCACCCTAGCACTCCCTTGGCCACCCCATTTGAGGTGTAGGTGTCTCATGGCCCTATAAAGGGTCATGCAAAGTTTGGGAACAAACGGATGATCGAGTATGGGGTTTGAGCATACGGTTCCAATATTTAAATGGCCTTAAGGGGCCCATTTCGGTGATTGGGGTGGCTCTGGTGGCCCTCTGGCCATGAAACTTACAGGATAGGTGATCCATGGCCCAATGAGAGGCCATGCAAAATTTGGGAGCGATCGGATATGAGGTTTGATCGTACAGGTCCGGTTTGTGATCAACGCTCACTGTGCCACGATCGGGTCCTAGATTTTGTGGACGGGTGTAGAAAAATACATTAGACCTTCACTATAAATTTGGAAGAAATCCTATGACTGGAAAGTCTGGTATCTCGGTTTTATTTACAAGTGTCAGATTCCAATTCTGACATTAGTGGGGTGCATTTGACAAGTGCCAAATTCTAATTCTAGGTATCCATTAGGTCCGTGGTCCGCGATCGGCTACAAGCCCAGTGAGATCTTCAGTTCCCTAAATTTTTAGATTTTTTTGACCCTCGTCGGTCGCTGGGTGGCCCACATAGGCTGTTGTTAAGTGTAAACAGGCTATCTGGCTTGGCGGCCCGCACTCGTTCTTATCATGACCAGACTGGTCTATCCCAGTATAAACTAACATTGAGTGCTAATGATCATTAAGTGATATTATAAGTTAATTAATTAAAAAAATTTCACGAATTTTTGGGAATCCAAAATAGTGAAAATCCGGGATGTTACAATCTACCTCCCTTAAAAACAATTTCGTCCCCGAAATTGCCTAAGGGTAATAAATAAAGATTTTATTATTTCGTTTGCCTAAGTTTTATTGATTGAGGTTTATATGCGTGGTAGAGTGCATACTAACTGTACTAGTCTTCCTTATTATATTCTACCCCCCTTAAAAGTTTTCACATTTGGGGTTTAAAAACAAATGTCAAAATCATTATTATCGGACTAAGTGGTTGTTGGTAAAGTTTACCTAATGGCGGTATATTTTACTCTTTTATAATTGAGCTAATACGGAAAGACAGTTGTGGTAGGCTTTGATCTCATACGTTGATCATCTGTCTGACCAGGGCAGAAAGATTGTTGTATCCCTTCTTAGTCCTAGTAGATCTTGGTCTTCTGCTCGGTCAAAGAAGTGAGTCCATTGGTAGTCACCCAGGATTGAGAATTGGGTTAGGCCGCGAATACTTCGCAAATATATGGTTCCGTAATTCCGTAGTCCGATTATTTTTAACATTTGAAAGATATCAAAATTTATTTAAAAGTCCAAGTTTCTTATTTATAATATTTTAGTGGGTGGTGAGTCTCCCACGATGCCTATGATCAAACCACTGTCCCAGAAAGGTTTCTAGGAACTTAAGGTTCCTCTTGACAATACCATTTTGATCCTATGATTAGTGAGTTATGGGCAAATCACGCTTTGGTTTCATAAATTTTTAACAGGGAAGGAAGAATCAAAAGTTGTAAGGTATTCTGGCGGTTTGGAGTGCTAATAACGCTACTAAGGATGTATGATGGAAAAGATGAAGGATATTATCTTCTCGATGTTGTTTGAACCTTGAGTCCATAAGAGAATAGGAAAACTCAATATATTTTACTATAGTCCGCTTCTAACATGAGCTTACAGAGCATTAAACTATGAAACTCAATCCTACTTACGGGTACAACTTAAACAAATATATATATATATATATATGTAATCACGGGATGATTCGTAGCACGATTATAAATAATTTCTAAATAGACACCCAATGTTAAACTTTAATATGAAAAGACATGACTAGTCCATTGGCAACCACACATACATGCATTCACAAAGTGACAAGAGAATTTCAATCCATACATTCACGTTGAATTCTAAAATACCATTGGCATGGCCAGTTATATCCTACAGTAAGGATGTGTGTGTATCACCAGATACCGCAAACTTAAGGGAAACACAGCCAAATCAAAGCAGGAAAGGTTATAACTATCCTTTAACACATGAAAACAATTCTAACTGACTCGAACAATCTACTAATTGTCTGTTAGGTTAAGCTATTATTCTTCTGGGTTGGATGCGGGCGGGGGTGCTTCTTTCCCTTGAGGGAAAGGATCACCAGAATGGCAAAGAAAGAGACAACGGTTGCCAAGAACGCCATATCCCTCAGCTAGGATGGATTGGCTTGTGAGAAATGTAGGTAGTTGTAGGAGGGGAGTCTCTAAGGATGGTTTTGGGAGGGTCTTGAGAATGTGTTTAGAATCAGTTTGGGGAATGTGGGTTGGAAAATGAAATTTTGGAATGGGTTTAAGGTGATGTTGAGTGAGGAGATTTGAAAACGAGTTGAGGATGTGGGACTTGGGAAGGGATTTGGATGGGTTTAAGGAAGATGAATATGAGGGATGGGTGTTAAAAAATGATTTGGGAATTGAGCTTGAGAAGGAGTTTGAGAAAAAGTTTAGAAATGGGTTTGTGGAGGGGTTTTGAGAGTGGGGTTTAAAGTTGAAATGGTTGGGTTTGGAAAGAATTTGAAAACGGGTTGTGGAATGTAAGGAGTTGGGAGATGGGTTTTCTTTAGAAGAGGATGGAGATCTTGAAAATGGTTGGGAGAGAAGTGTTGAAGGTGAGGTTGTTGAGGATGGGTTTTGGAGAGAGTGATTTGTTGAAGGGAAAGGGGATATGAGATGGTTTTAGAGGGATTTGGGAGATGGAGGAGGGGTGTTTTGGGGTTTGGAGGCGAGGAGCTTCCTATTTGGAAGGGTGTGAGTGAAATGAGGGAGAGAGGGTGGAGGTCCTTAAGTGCTCAAGAAAGTGTGGCCCCCTTTAAATCGATAAGCGGATTATTTTTAAAATTTTTATGATGATTTACCATCAAGATCTAAGTCATCCCACCAAATTTCATACCATTTGGAGTTGTAAATAAATTATAAAAATTCTAGAAGTAACCACTATCTAAAACTAACGATTTTTGGACAGTTGTCAATTCACTCCAAATCTAACTATATTATAATTTTTATTTTATTTTATTTTTATATGAAACTAGACTTGTTAAGCTTCAATCTGGCTTTTGAATCACCTAAATCGAAGTTGTGACGAAGGAGATATGGATTTTTGAAGTTGACCAAAAATTATATAAACTGCGGCGGGGGCAACACGGATCGACGGGGTGATAATGCGGGCGGCGGGGTGGCCACGCGGGTCGGCAGGGTGGCCACTCGGATCGGCGGGGTGGCAACGCGGGCGGTAGGGTGACCCCTCCGATTAATGGCCCGGAGGTCCTTCGGCATTCCCAAGCGTCGGAAAAGCTCCCCGGGAAGTACCATATATGATTTTGGGGTAGAACGAGTTGATCTACGTAATGAGCCTATCCATTTCATGAGATTATTTTCAGTTAGAGGCCAAAAATACGATTTTCCTACATTTCCACTATTTCTGATGAATTTTTATTCGCCCCTACATATTTATCCCAAATGGGTTGGAATTATCAAGTTTGGCCCGTATTAGCTCATTTGGACAAGGATGATGGCTCCGATCGTCAAATCTTTCAATTTCTGACTTATCCTACCAATGTACTGGGGGAATTCAAAAATAAAGCGATGTCAAGTAAATATTTGAGGATATACGTAGAGAAGAGGAATTTCAACTTAGGCCTGGCTGACTACGGGCATCTAGTTGTATTAAATGGGGTTCCAATGCCACCCTTAACTCAAGATCTGGGAATGACATGACTAGAAGGAGTGTGCGATGGGACTCAAATTCATTTCACGGGCTTTGCTAAATGAGCCTAGCGTTAGATGGTGTAATGTGAGATTTCCAAATCCCATGATGATTAATTTCTAAGTATAGTTGGAAAGGAAGACCCGGAGTTTACCCTTAATTGAATACATTCCAACAGGGCATTATAGAACATGGGATGCGCTCATCCCAAGGATAATACCTTACACCTGCATTTATTATTACTATAAAATTCATCTCACCCTAATCCCACCTATTTCAGTTGGGCCAATGGGCCTTAGGAATTTGATAGACTAAACTAACTAAATCTCCTAGTCAATCGAATCGAGTCTTGCCACTAGGTTCCCAATTTCTTGCCCGGGAATGGGCCGTGGCATTGTAAGACTCTCGAATCCCCCTCTCTAGCATTACTATTCCCTCTCTCGCTACCCATTCCTAATTCCTTGGAAGTCCTAACCTCCATCTACAATTGTTGGTTTAGGGTCTGGGATGGTTCCCAGCGTTCTAAATCTCTGTTACATTTGCTCTCAAGTCAGCGGACGCGTTAGCAGGTTCATGACCCATAGCCCAAGGGATTCCAAACTGTTGCTCTGATACCATCTTGTAACGCCCTGAAAATCGGGAGTCGTGCATACACTCGACTCCCGAGTTCCCGGGGTCACTTATAATCGATTTTTCATTAATATGCATTTAATCAGGTTTAATTGCGCAGCCTGGAATTTTCTGGAACATAAATCACATCTACAACACGTTTACTGAAATGAAAAGAGGTCAAACATATATATATATATATATATATATCAGGTCCAAATATGTAAACGAGCACACAAGGTATCGCCCAACAAAATCACAAGGAATGTAATGTCCCTAAGAAAATAGGGCTGAGCCCAAGACCCAGTGATCCAAATCCTGCAAATCAGGCCGATGGAGAACCGCCCATCAGCTGGAGGTGAGACAACTCGTCCTCCTCATCGAGGCTCCCCCCATAAGGCTCCTCGTACTCGATGTTACCTTCAACTACTGAAGAGTTTGGTTGGTGTTTTAAAACACTGTCCCAGAGTGGGAGTGAGTGATCAACTCAGTGTGTACTATTAGTCTTAAGTTATAACAGACATCAATTGTAATATGGACTTAATGAAAAACAGTCAATCATCAGCACCTACAACTCTTATTAAATGCGCATGCAATGCGATAATATGATGCATGCCCTTGCCACAACACTCTCTCGAGCGACTCCATCTAATGATCGCATATGGCAACACTCCCTCAGAGTGACCTCGACTGCCGAGTTGTTACCCTAACTAATGCGATGCAATGCAATCGTGTTAGCCGAGTCATTAGTTAAGTCCATTCATCCAGCAGGTTGGGGAATCTGATACACCCCACGTATCAATGTCCTAAATTGGTTGTGAGGCCAAGGCCCCATCAACGCGTGAGGCCGAGACCCCGCGGTTCGTGATCCCGTCGGGTTCCTCATCCCCGACTTCAAGTACATGAGGAGTGCCGAGAGAAAGGGATCGCTCGCGGTCACTACGGGGAGGCGTGGTACCCCAGCGTAGGCCGACAGCTCAGACACAGTGTCCCATTCCACCATGCCCGACTCACGAGACTGTGGCCCAGTTGCAATCTAATTATCAATGGGCTACAATGGTTATAAGGTATTCTAGGTTTCATACATAGGTGAGCAAACAGGGTTAACAAATAGGGTTGGTCAGACAGTAGGCTAAACTACATGAGTCAGGCGAGCGTGAGACGAGTGACCTCGAGCACAAGAGACCCATGTAGTCGAACTACAGTTACCCGCACACTCCCGCTCAATCTGCAGATCTAGCCCTAGCGTAGTCCTACCGATGGGACTACCGCCTCTCATCATGTTCCTGACCAACCCAAAAGGGTGAAGGGTATCTATAACATGCCGACTATCAATACATCATCTACTATAAAAAAAATATCATGTTCTCATGCTTCTCAATATAAAATTCTAAATTTCTACTAACATGTAAAGCTAATAATATCATGAACAAGGTGTGTGTGTGTGGTGTGGGTTGGTGAGGAAGTTAAGCACTTCCTACCTCCCTTAGAACCATAATACACAAAAATCAAGGAATCATACATGTTATAGGGCACATCATATGAGAAAATCAAATAAGGCATCAGCATATAATCGTTCATATACACAATCATGTGAGAGGCAAGAACGACATCATATGAGAGCCAAACATACAATCCTAACAAACATACAAGTCCTGGGGCTTCTCTAAATCCTCCAAACATAGCATTCAAGCAACCAAAATCATTAAACACATACTAAAATTGGTACTAGGCCACCTAAGAACAATAGTCCGCACCTTCGAATTCGTTGAAGGCTTGGGATCGACCTAGGAGGGTGGATTTCGGGGGTTGCTAGGCCGGATCCCTAAAGCAACATTTGGAGGTTAGATTCCCATGAAAATCCATCCTCATCATAAGGATTTCAAGGAAAATAGGAGATGGACCTTACTTAGATGTTCAACGGGATGAAAGAGCGTTCGTGGATGAGTGATTCTTCTTGGAGGAGAGGTAGGAAGTTGTGGGGGTTTGCTCTCCTTGGGCCCCACCTTGATCTAGGGTCTACCTCGCCCTCCTTTTTTTACCCTCACTTTCTCTCGTCTTTGCTCCTTTGGTCTCTTTACTCTTTGGTGATTGTGGTAAAAGGGGGAGTTATGAGAGAGCTAGAGATTGGTCATTGGAGAATGGAGGAAGTTATGAGGGAGAGAGCTTGGTGGTTGGAGAGTGTAAGAAATTATGAGGAAGAGCTTGGTTGATGGAAAATGGAGAAGTTATAAGGAAGAGAGAGAGGGCTTATTGTTGGAGAATGGGGGTTATGAGAGAGATCTAGGGTTTGTTTCCTAGAGTTGGGCCCCTTGGCCCCAAGCTTCTACAAATTCCCAAAATAGACCGCTAGGACTCCCTATTAGTGTGAGGGCCACCCTAGCACTCCTTTGGCCACCCCATTTGGTATGTAAGTGTCTCATGACCCTATGAAGGGTCATGTAAAGTTTGGGAATAAACGGATGATTGAGTATGGGGTTTGAGCATACGGTTCTAATATTTAAATGGCCCTAAGGGGCTCATTTCGGTGATTGGAGTGGCTCTGGTGGCCCTCTGGCCATGAAACTTATAGGATAGGTGATCCATGGCCCGATGAGGGGCCATGTAAAATTTGGGAGCGATCGGATATGGGGTTTGATCGTACAGGTCTAGTTTGCGATCAACGGTCACCGTGCCACGATCGGGTCCCAGATTTTATGAACGGGCGTAGAAAAATACATTAGACCTTCACCATAAATTTAGAAGAAATCCTACGGCTAGAAAGTCTAGTATCTCAGTTTTATTTGCAAGTGCCAGATTCCAATTCTGGCATTGGTGGGGTGCATCTGACAAATGTCAGATTCTAATTTTGGGTATCCACTGGGTCCGTGGTCCGCGATGGGCCACAAGCCCAGTGAGATCTTCAGTTCCCTAAATTTTTAGATTTTTCTGACCCTCCTCGGTCGTTGGGTGGCCCACACAGGCTGTTGTTAAGTGTAAACAGACTATCTGGCTTGGCGGCCCGCACTCGTTCTTATCATGACCAGACTGGTCTACCCCAGTATAAACTAACGTTGAGTGTTAATGGTCATTAAGTGATATTATAAGTTAATTAATAAAAAAAATCTCAAAGATTTTTGGGAATCCAAAATAGTGAAAATCTGGGATGTTACAGTTAATGTTTGTTGGATTGGTATAAAAGTTTGCATGGTAGCTAACAAAGCATGGGTGAAGCCCCTGAAGAATATGAACCAATGAATAGGATTGAATTAGACTCCCCAAGTTGACCAATACAACCAAGAGCACCTAATCATTTCTCTATAATTGTGTGTGTATATATGGGAAATGCTTCTATGCGGTGGACCTCACGGGAACTTCCCTTGAGGTCGAGTTGTGTGGGCCCCACCATGATGTGTGTCGAACATCAACACCTTGCATTTGATGGGTCCCCTTTAAATTATGGGATATCCCAAAAATCAGCCGAAACTCAGGTCGGCCATACCATCTAAAATCATGTAAAGACATGCCTAAAACATATAAAAGCACTTGGTGAGGCCCACCTCAAATTTAGATGCATCTGAACTTGGTCTGGCCCCTCATCCAAGTGGGACACACATAATGAATGGTCTGGATTTATGAACCACATCACTGTGGGCCCAACAAATGATTATGAATGTTTTAATGGGAGGGTAACCCCTCTCAACTTTTGTATGTGGTGTGGCCCACACAAGTCATGGGTTGAATTGATCTTTAAGCCCAAGGCCCACCATGGAATGGTGCATCTAATTGATGGGGTAGATGTTTGACACCCACCACGGTGGGGCCCACACACCATTTTCATATTTATACATACACACACATACATTTTTGCCCCATAATTAGTGAGACATTTTTCCCCATAATTAGTTTCCCAAGGCAGAAAACTTCACTTGTTTAAAGGACTAAAAAACATTTAAAACAAAATTATGGGCATGTTGGGTATTTGAAAGTATGCATGCTTAACAAATTGTGGTTAAGATTTCACCTGCAATTGAACTCAACAGTTAAGATCAGAGCTGGGCAACGGTCCGGGTCGGATCGGATTTCGACAGATCCGACCAGATCCGAATTTTGGGTGTCGTGATCCGAATCCGATCTGATCCGGGACCCGATCCGGGTCACCTGACCCAATCTGATCATAAAAGTACATTGAATGACCCAATCCGATCCTAAAAGTACATTGAGTACGATGGGCTCATCAAAACAACAAAACCGTTTCCGCCTTTTGAAATCTTCTCTCTCTCTATCTCTCTATCTCTCTCTCTCTCTCTCTCTCTCTCTCTCTCTCTCTCTCTCTTGTGAAATGCCGTTTTCTCCCTCGTTTTCTCCAAATTCCCCCAAATCTCCCAAACAATAAGCAAATCCCATCTCTATCCCTACTCTTTCCTCTCTCTCTCTCTCTCTCTATATATATATATATATATATATATATATATATATATATCTTTCCAGAGAGCCATGGACCCAGGATCTAGACCGTACAATCCTCAAACGGTTGATGAAGTCTTCAGGGATTTCAAGGGCAGGAGAGCTGGCATGATCAAAGCCCTAACTACCGGTACTCTTTGCGCCTTTTGAAATCTTCTCATCATTTTTTTTTCGAAAATTCTATTTTTATTTATTTATATATATATATATATACATGCAAATGTTTTTAATTAACGGTGTTGAAAAAAATGCTTTTCTTGTAGATGTGGAAGAATTTTACCAGCAGTGCGATCCAGGTTAGGGTTTTAATCTCCTTCCCTTTTTTTAATTTTCTTTTCTTTTCTTTTTTTTTGTAATTTTTATTAATTATTATGATATTATCTGCATGCTTTATTTTTGGGTTGATTTCTGTATTTTCTCGGCGGATGGATGCGATAGGCTACAAAGCTTTGTGTCCTCAATTGTAACCATACACGTGGCGCCACCAAACGATTTGGATTTCGGTTCGGGTTAGTCGGTTTTGTTGCTTATCCGAATCCGATCCTAACTGCATTCGAATCTGCCCTTTTGTACCCGAACCTAACCGATCCAACCTACCGGTCCTGTTCGAATCGGGGCGGATCCGCAGGATCGGACCCATTTTGCACACCTCTAGTTAAGATTTACTCTGCTTTATTCATTCTTTTAATAAGAGTAGCCCATGAGAAACATCTCTCTTATGCACATAGCCTATAGTATCTACCATGTCATACATGATCCACTTTGTCCTTTTGGTGAGAACCATCATTTTAACCGTTCATACAAAATATCAGCCCAATAAAATACTCATAGGGATCACGCTAATGGGGAGCATTATAAAGTTGCTTCTAAATCTACGAAATTCACGTGGCGTGGCTCGCTTGAGCTTTTTAACTAGCTAATTTTTACATTTTCTCTTCATATTAGCAAGTTAGATCATGTAAACATTTTTTTTTTTATGGATTTAACTGAAATTAAAAAAAAAAAGACTTTGAATATAAATCTAATGAGCACAATGAATTTTATACCTGAAATAAGATAGACCCCATGGACTTGAATGTTTTACACACCACCTAAAATTCATGTTATAAAGGGATTCGGTCTCCCTTCTCTCCCCTTTTCTCTGCCCTTTGAATTTTTCTCCCTTTCTTGTTTTTATCATATCGTTGCTCCACATTCATTGCACATGTCATACCCTCAATTTTCTGAACAATTAAACTTAATAAATAAAAAAAAATCATGGATGTCATGAATTTTCTTACACTATAAGTTGTACCCAAGTGTTTTTCTTTTAAACGAGTTTCTCATTTTCTGAATTTGTCAAGGGAGTGAGGGAGGTTTTTGGATTTGCCCCAAACCCATAGGCTTTTGAGGGGCAGGGTTAAGAAATCCAAGAATTTAACAAATCCCAAACAAAAAATAAAAAGGGGAGATGCAAAATCAATGGATTTCACAAATCCCTACCCCAACTTCACAACCCTTTTATGTGTAGCCCGTTCCATAAGAAATGTACGAGGGGGTTGTTGTTTTTTTATGTCTTAAATCCATTTAGAAACAAGTTTTGTCGATGACATCGATAGACCATTCGATGCCATCGAACAGTTGCTCAATCCCATCAATAATTTTAGAATTTCTCCAATCGATTACAGGACTATTTGGGTACCTGTTCGATGCCATCGAAACCAATTGAAGTGCAATTGAGAAAATTTGATTTTCCATGTTTTATCTTTGGATTATTTTGGTGTTATTTCGATCTCATCGAAGTGGGTTTGATGCTATCGACGGTCTGTCGATGACATCGAAGGTCTCATTGAACGTATCACAGAGTTACGCAGAGTTGCGTATTTGCGAGATTTGTTTTCGATTTTGATGGTGATTCTTCTTAAGGCTATATGTAGGGGTGTAATCGGGATTGGGGTGCATCGCAAAGCTTTCCAATTCATTCTTAGGGTTTCAAGGGTGTAGCTTGGGGTGATTCGAGGTTATTCAGATCAAGTATTCTCTAAACTTTTTTAATTTCTGCTTTCATAGTGTTCATCTATTACTTTATGCCGTGATTTTTTTCCCGAAAGGGTTTTTTCACGTTATAATCGGAGTATTTATGTTTATGTTTGATTGGTGCGATTGGATTACTTCACTCGATTCATCTCTGTGTGCTTCCGCAGTCTCCCAACAAGTGGTATCAGAGATAACGTTAGGGCGCCAGCTTGAATCTGAAAGTGAGTATCAATGGCTATCAATCCTAAGTATGATGTTGAGAAGTACTCCGGGAAAAATATTTTTGAATTATAGAAGGTCAAGATGATTAGCCTATTAGTTCAACAAGAATTAGACGAAGTCCTTAAGAAGCGACCGGAATCTATGGATGACAATGAATAAAACAAACTGGATAAAAAAAATGAAAACATCCATCAATTGTACCTAATGGATGAGTTCCTCTACAATGTCATGCGAAAGAAAATTGCAGTAGGTCAGTGGGTGAAGTTGGAGGACATATATGTGAAGAAGTCCCTTGAAAATCGCATGCACTTGAAGTTGTAGTTGTTAAACTTTTAGATGGTAGAGCAAGGAGATGTTGAGGCCCACATTAGCAGCTTTAATAAGATGATCTGCAAATTGTTAGCTGTGGAGGAAGTGATCAAGGATGAAGATCAGGCTTGCACCTTGTTGAATTCTCTCCTGACTTCGATGAGTCCTTTAAAGACACATTGTGCACCAGTAGATCATCCCTTAGTGTCGATACCGTTATCTCGACCCTTCAAGGAAAAGCGATGAGAAAGAAAAACGGTAGCATGAGGGTAGAATTCTGAGCGAGACGGCGGATCTTCTCGATCGAGATCCAAATCCAGAGGCAAGGGCAAGGGAAAATTAAATTCTTGGAATTGTGGAATGTTGGGACATATGAAAAAGGATTGCATAAATCATAAAGCAAAGAAAGAGAATTCAAAGGCTTCTTCTAGGGAGGCCAATATTACCACGTCTGATGAAGGTATAAGCGGAAGTGATGTGTTGTCAGTGTCTATGATCGGACACTTATACAATGATCATAGGGACAAGTGAGTTTTGGACATTGGGGCTTCATATCACATGACTCCTCATCGGATTTGGTTCACCAATTATGGAGAGTGGGATGGTGGTCAGGTATTTATGAGCAATGATAATGCACGTAATGTTGTGGGTGTTGATACAGTGCGCATCAAGGTGTTTGATGGGATGTAGCGTACCTTGACTGAGGTGAGACATGTTCTTGATATGAAGAAGAGTTTGATATCTCTTGGTGCACTCGAGGCGATTGAGTACATATTTATCGGCTTTAATGGTGTCCTTAAGGTTTCAAAAGGGGTACTCATACTTATGAAAGCACAGGGGCACAAAAATCTTTACAGGTTAATCGGGAGCACTTCAACAAGTGGAGCTGCGGTGGATTTCACATCTGCACGTATGTGACGTGCACACCTAGGTCACATGAGAGAGTGGGGCATGAAGGTACTTTCGGATCGTTGTTTAATTCAAAGTTTTAAAAGTTTTAATTTAAATATATACGAGCATTGTATATATGGTAAACAATCTAGATTATCTTTTAATTCTGAAAAACGTGTATATAATGGTGTGCTTGATCATATGCATTTTATGTATGGGGGTCGTCGCTCGTGGTTTTCGCTAAAGGGTTGTCATGGTCTGTCACATTCATTGACTACTACTCCAAAAAATTATAGATCTATTTTATGAAAAATAAATCCGATGTTTTCACCAACTTCAAGAAAATGGAAACTAATGATGGAAGAACAGACAGGGCGAAAGGTGAAAGTTTTAAGGACAGATAATGATGGTGAATTTACTTCAACTGAATTTAATCAATTATGCAAAGATGAAGAGATTATGAGGTACAATATAGTGCATCACATACCACAACAAAATGGTGTGGCTAAGTAGATGAATCGGACTCTCTTGGAGAGGGCCTGATGCATGATTAGTAATGCTGGGTTAAGTAAAGGCCTATGGATTGAGGTCATTAACACGACTTGCTATTTGGTGAATCGGTACTCTTCTATGACAATTGATTGCAAAATTTCAGAGGAAGTATGGAGCAGTTAGAAAGTATACTACTTAGGATTGTGTGTGTTTGGTTGTGAAGCTTACTCTCCTGTACCGTCAATTGAGAGAGATAAACTATACTAAAGAGCAAAAAAAATACATATTTTTTTACTATGGTAGTGGTGTGAAAGGATACAAGCTGTATGACCAGGTTACACGAAAGATCATCATCATCGGGGACTTCAAATTCGACAAAGGGTCTTTTTCCACAAGAATGAGTAAGATTAGCACAAGGAACCAAAAAGTTGATTGTGGATGTTCATGTTGACGCATGTGATATTCGGGATAAGACAAACACGCAGATAGAGGTACAGGAGCAGGTGGAGTAGCCACCCGTGAGAAGGAATTCGCCGAGGGATTGCAGGTTACTGGCGAGATACAAGGACGACTCTAATATTACATATGCCATCATTATAGATGAGGGGGATTCGTCTACTCTTCAAGAGGCTCTTGAAGCGCCTGATGCAAAACAGTGGAAAGCAGCGATGTATGATGAGATTGACTCTTTATACAAGAATGAGATGTGAGAGCTGGTGGAGCTTCTAGTTGGTCGAAAAGCGATCGGGTGCAAATAGATCTTTAAGGAAAAAACATGATAGATACAAGGCAAGGTTGGTAACGAAAGGTTACCCTTAAAGAGAATGAGTCAACTTCGCAAAGATATTTACGCCTGTTCTAAAGCAAGTATCTATCATATTTGTGTTGGCCCTGGTTTCCCGATACGATCTCGAGAGGGAACAGATAGATATGAAGACTGCATTCCTTCATTGGAAATTGGAAGAGCATATTTACATGTAACAACTAGAAGGCTATGAAATTAAAGAAGTAAAGAACATTGTTTGGAGGTTAAAGAGGTCATTGTATAGCTTTAAAAAGTTACATAGACAGTGATATAAAAAATTTGACTCTTTCATATTGAGTCAAAAGTTTTCCAGGAGTGAATACGATCACCGTGTCTATTACAAGATACTAAGTGACGATAAATTCATCATCCTGGCATTGTATGTTGATTACATGTTGATTGTCAGTCATAACGTATCTAAGTTCAACTTACTGAAGACTCAGCTATCAGGGACATTTGAGATGAAAGATCTGGGGGCTGCAAAGAAAGTTCTCGGCATAAATATACACAGAGATATGAAGAGGCGCAGGCTTTAGTTATCACATGTAGAATTCCTTAAGAAGGGATCGATCAAGTATGGGATGGACAGGGCAAAGTCGGTTAGCATTCCCTACGTGGCTAACTTTAAGCTATCTTAGAACAATGTCCTAAAATAGATAGGAAAAAAAAAAGATATGTCTTGTGTACCTTATTCGAATGCAGTGGGCAGCTTGATGTATGTCATGGTCTACACTAGACCAGATATTTCATAGATGGTTGGTGTTGTGAGCAAATATATGTCTAACCCTAAAAAGCAATGCTGGGAAGCGGTGAAATGGCTAATTCGATACATTAAAGGTACGAAAGACTACGTCTTATCTTTTGAAAAGTCAGGGGTCAAGTTAGTTGAATATGTGGATTCAAATTATGTGGGCAATGTAGATTCTAGAAAGTCAACTTCAAGTTACTCATTTATACTAGTAAGTGGAGCAATCAGTTATATATCGAAGCTTCAGTTTGTGGTGACCCTTTCATAACCGAAGTAGAGTATATGGCAGTGATAGAGATGTTGAAAGAAGGTATTTGGTTGAGAGGTATGATAAATCAGTTAGGGCTTCAGCAGGAGGCCATGCCAGTTAATTGTGATGGCGAGAGCGTTATCAATTTAGCTAAAAACTCGGTTTATTACTCATGTACTAAACATATTGATGTTCGTCACCATTTTATCCGACAGGTGCTTGAGGAATGAAGCATGACTCTAGAGAAGATTCACAGCGGTGTGAATCCAGCAGACATGCTCACCAAAGTGGTTCTTACAGAGAAGTTTAAGTTTTGTGCAACTTCTATGGACTTGGCAAAGGCATAAAAGGAGGATGAAGTGTGTATTAGAAGCTATAATGGAACTATGATGCAAGGTGATTACTTGCCTCCAAGTGCAGAGATTCGTAAGTAATATCCTGTGAATACAGGGTCGATCCCATAGGGAGATAAATTGTGAGAAGGAAAAAATCAAATGCAAAATAAACTAAGTAATAAAAACTAAACTGATAATTTGATTTTGGGATTTTGAATGGATGTAATTCAACTGAATAAAATAACACCCAAGCTTCAAAGTTTCACACATAGGTAAATGTTCCAAAATCATGATGACTTGGATAACACAACTAGGATCTGGTCACTATGGTCAGCCTAATCGAAAAATAAAACAGTTTAAATATTTTAATAAATGAAACAAAAAATTAGAAAATCATGGATTTGCACCATTGCATATATTCTCAAGCGCTAATGATTTTAAGTATTCAATATCTATAAGATAATGAATATCAAAGAAATATAACAGGTTGAGAACCTCTCCTATTTAGGAAATCTGATTGATTCAAGGTAAGCCTATCCATCAATATGGATCTCATATGATGGAAACATATGGATCTCACAAGATGATAAAAAACGAAACCTAAATAATAGATAACATGCATACAACATTCTTCTCATTATTAAAACAATCAATCATCATAACTTAAAGAAATTTAAATCCATGTGCTTACCTTTTAGCTTGGGTTACAGAGAACTTAGAAAAACATAACTAGAATAGAGAAAGAAATAAACAAGAAAGAATAAATGGAAATAGAAAAGATCTAAAAGAAAAAAAAAATTTATAAAGCTTAAATAAAATTGAAAACTCTTTAAAAATCCTAAATTTTTTCTCTTGAATGCTTTGAATGATGTTTAGGAATGCCCTAGAAAGACCTATTTAGAAGTAGGGAACTCCAATTTTCGTAACAAAGTTGAAAAATCCTAGAAACCGCCTCAAATATACGTATTTTTCCAAAATAGACTTCTCGCTGCATAGTTCGTTTAAAATAGACTTCCTGCTGCACAGTTTTTCAAAATAAACTTCACAGCTTCATAATACACTTTTTCAGGACGATTTCAGGATTCTTCACTTCAAATCTTCGATTCTCTTCATTCCTCACTTGGTTTTCTTGGATATTTGGCATGTGAATTCTTCAATCTTGGTCTCCTAAGATCCATCCCTTGCCTTGGTGATTCTTGAGCATCAAATTCATGCTTTTAGCACCATTTTTCAATCCAAGCACTTAAATTTACCTTGTAACATATACATGAGTAAAATAGAATATTAAGATGATTTATGTTCATAAAACCAAGATATAAATGGAGAAAATTATGCAATATTTAAGTCTCAACAGCAGAGATAAGAGAAGAGAACAATAAACTACATGATTGAAGATTGAAGACATAGTAGAGATTGTTGTTTTTTATATCTTAAATATATTTAGAAAAAGGGTCTGTCGATGCCATCGACATACCATTTGATGTCATCGAACATC
This sequence comes from Magnolia changhungtana, assembly GCA_030180095.1. Lineage (NCBI taxonomy): Eukaryota > Viridiplantae > Streptophyta > Magnoliopsida > Magnoliales > Magnoliaceae > Magnolia > Magnolia changhungtana. The sequence goes on along the minus strand of JASAUF010000115.1, from coordinate 3,537,583 downwards.
TGCTCGATCTCATTAAGAATTTCAGAATTTCTCCAGTTGGTTGTTGGACTGTTTAAGTACATGTTTGATACCATCGAAACTTAAGTTCGTTGCCATTGAGACCCATCGAAGTGCAATCGAGAAAATCTGATTTTTCATGTTTTGTCTCTTAACTGTTTTGGTGTTATCTCGATGTCATCGAAGTGAGTTCGATGCCATCGATGGTCTATCGATGAGATCGAAGGTCCCATCTAGCAGAGTTGTGTATCTACGGGATTTGTTTTCGATTTTAATTGTGATTCTTACTAAGGCTATATATAGGGGTATAATTGAGATTATGGTGTATCTCAGAGTTTTCTAATTCATTTATAAAGTTTCGAGGGTGTAACTTAGGGTGATTTAAGGTTGTTTGGACCGGGTATTTTCTAAACTCTTGTAATTTCTATTTTTTGTCGCTTTATGCCGTGGTTTTTTCTCGAATGAAATTTTCCATGTTAAAATTGGAATGTTTGTATTTATGCTTGATTTTTGCAATTGGATTACTTCATTTATCACTGCATGCTTCCGCGGTCCCCTAACCAGAATTGTGCTACAAAGGATATGTAGGGTCCATTATTATGCTGCATCTATTCCACATATTTATATTAATATGTTACTTTAAAACAATGTAGATATAAGGTCCGAGTGAAGTTTATAATGCGTATATGCATCCGTCATTAGCATATAAAGTTTATAATGCGTATATGCATCCGTCATTAGCATATAAAGTTTATAATGCGTATATGCATCCGTCATTAGCGTTGGTAATTAATTAATTAATTTTAGAAAAATCATTTCCAAATAAAAACTTAGGTAGATTTGAGACTTAAGTGGGCCACACCACATGAAATAGTTGGAAATTGCTTACCATCGAAACCTACGTAAGAAATTTGTTTTTTCTTATGCATCTTTTCACATAATTAATTCTAATGAGACAATTCTTCTTTAGAATCCATTCTGCAGTAGTTTATCAAATAATTACTTTTAAAAAGGACAAAATGGAGTTTTTTTAATGGACAATACGCATGCATAGTATGACAACCATATACTCAGGCACTAAAAAATTGGGCAGGTGGCATATATGTAACTGAAAGTTGACCGTCCAAATCATATAGGATCCACTATAGATACGTCATAGCCCCAAAATAGTACTGGTTAGACAATCCTAACCTCTTTTTAATGGACGACCATTGACAATTTCCAAATATCCACTCATTGAATTCAAAGGCTCGTTAAGCATGCGCGCGGATGTAAATACTGCCGGTCAAAGATCCAAGACATCCATCAGGTAGGTCCCGCCATGTAGATACTCTTACGCAAAACTCAGGTTGGTCCACTTATTAAGTGGGCCATACCCATACTAATGGACGGCTTAGATCTCATTCACATACTGCATCAGATGGGCAGCCGTCTATACGTGCGTGGGGTTTACCAAAGCTCTAAATTTAAAATTTTGGCCTGGGACCCACCATTTGGACGGTTTAAATAAATTATATAAATGTCCCTGTATACAATTTCTGTGTCCATGCGCATGGGGCTATCACAATCAACCGATATCAGACCTTTCTTACCGTAAAAACTGGTGTATAGAACGTGAATCTTTGCTGGCGGCCAGATCGTGAAAGTGGGCCAATGATTAGGTGATCCAAGCCGTTGATCTGGTGGTCCCATATGGATGGAGAACACCCAGGAATTCGGTTGTTGGGTTACAAGTGGACGGTTAAGCGTAAACTACAGTAATGGTCCACATTCAATTAGCCAACTAATGGTTCAGATCCGTATATTCTGGTGAATTATGATTGATCTTACGAAATAAACCGTCAGATCCATTGGATGAATAAACCTACGTAAGCTTTTTTCAGTCGAGTGAGGGAGCTAACGAGCTAACTTGGATCTTGTACCACCCATCCAGAACCACCCTCAGTAGGGGGTGTGGGCCCCACTGAGCAACGGCTGTCAGATGGTCAGTTTCTATTCATATTTTACACGGGATGAGGACCATTCATCTAGAATACCCTACATCAATAGGCCATGGGCCAAACTTACACCATTCAAATGATCTCAGCCATTGGACTTGCGTGCCGCCTCATGGGAACCGTACACAGCGGGAAATCATCCTTATCAAAAACTCACGTGGGACACACCAACATGGTGGACCCCACATTCCATCTGGAAGTTTCTATGGCGACTGTCCCCCCTCCACAATGTCCTGCATCATTCCCTTTGGTGCGGTCCACGTGAGTCGTGGATCCGTATGCATTTTGTGACCTAGGCCTAACATTGGGGCCACATCTAATGGACGGATTGGAAAGCACCCACACCCTACTAGCAATAAAGGGTTATTGGCTGGGATGTGCTGATTAAGTTCTCCATTTGTAATATTGTATTGTGGGAAAGTGGGGTCCATGATTCGGTGGTCCAAAACATTTGATATTAAGTACCCATCCGTGTATGGCCCATAAATTAAAATATTTCCCGGATACAGTAACGGTTAAATTAAATACAGTAACGGTTCACATTCAACCAAGAAAAAAAGGCCAAATATCATGCAACAAGGATCTTTAAATCTGAAATATTTATATGCTTGGTCCATCGACGGTGGGAAACGTTATATCAATGGTTTGGATCATTGAACCATGGGTCCCACATTCCCGAATTAAAAAATGGTACTGCATGATGTGTAGTGTGGCCGAATGCCGGAGAATAAAATTCTCTCACAGATACTGACTTAATGTCCACGTCCATCGGTCTTATGCATCCAACATGGCATATATACACGAAATCCTAACCGTTAGAAATCTAGACCCCAACTTGAAAATCATCGTTTGTGAAAATCAAGTGTAGAATTTATCAGTTTTGCCATTCACAATAAATTCAACGGTCGTCCATTGTTTTCTATGGCTCGATCATCTGATGAATGGATCTACCTGGTTTTTCTCCCCAGTCATCTTCAAAGTGGGGCCCACATTTTGTGCAGCTCATACGTGTACGCATGACATGTTGGCATTAATCGAGATGGATGGCGACGTGGAATCTTAAGAAATGATAAGGGGTCAAGTACTTTCGTCCAAACACTCTTCGACGGTATCGATGTATTGGTACTCTGGCGAAATACGATGGTTAATACTCTGGCACTCTGATATTGTACACGTGCTATGATATTAACCCAAATAGGACCGTCAATTTTGCGAGAAGCACTGCAGATAGTGTCAATGTCCTAGAATCATATTGATTAAACGATCCTAGAATCTGATTAAAAGACACTTGTTCGTTGAATGAGGACCTTCAGCTATTTTTCATTTTGACCGTGAATTAAATGCCCAGTTAGGAAAAGTGAAATAATGTAATCTTGTGGTTTAGAGCCCTACAAGTTATAGGGCTCCTTAGTTGCAATGGGACACTTATAATTTAATTGATTAATCTGGACTGTCCATCAGGCTAACACGTATTTCTTGGCCTACCATGTAAGTATCACACTAATCTTAAAATATTGACCATCTGATTAGTGGCCTCTAATATGGATGGTCAAGATCAGTTTTATAAATTAAATTTGATTTATTTATTTTATGATTTTGATATTAGATAACTTATGATTTTGAAGAATCACGTCCAATAGGCAACCATAGCCATTCCTTCTTTAGATTGGAAAAGGGATGACTGTGAAAGAGAAGACCAAATCAAAGATGGACTTATCATCTAATCAGTCTTATTTTTATATGGTAACCCAAAGTGTTTTTTAGAATTAATCATCTCTGATCATGTAATCGGTCTACTAAAATGTTTTTTTTTTATATATATATTTACATATAATTAATCAGCAGTTCAAATCAAGCTATTGTACGATCTATATTATTGAATGCAACTGATAATAGTATAGCTTATACAAGTCTTAAGTGCATGAGCATATCTTATTAATAAAATTAGGGGCTATGGCGTGTGAGATGCGCATGGAGAGAGTATGAGAGAAAATCAAATAGAGATAGAGAAATTAAGAGAGTGACATTATCTTTTATCAGCTACAGGCGTAAAAAGAAAGGGAAAAAGTTTAGAAAAAGAGTATCATTATCTTTTACTGTCTACACGCAGAAAAAGAAAAAGAAAAAGTTTTGAAGATAGACAGTCAATGTTCTTCGGCTTATGTTAAGAACCTAAAAAATGCACTAAAAACCTCAGGATTAATGGAATGTGCAAAGTTAGGCTATTAAACTCATGGGATCGTAACATTCCACCACGCTCCAAAGCCAACATCCATGACAATACACTCCATGGTAGCACACACTTTGGCCTCTATTCCAAGTAGCCCTTTCTAAGGTTTAGCAACTACACTCTGCTTCCTCAAGTAGCCTTTTTTATATTGTGGTAACTTTCACTCTAGTTCAAGTTACTCTTTCTATAGTTCACCTTTCGATGACTTGAATAAGGAATATGGTGTTAGATATAATAACCATTATTAAGAACCTAACAAATGCACTATAAGCTTTCGGACCGATGAAACATGTAAAAATAAGCTATTAAACCCTTGTGATCATAACACTAAATGCCTAACATGTCTAACATGATACTGGAAAATGGATGTACATCATGGATGGCACATAGTTATGTTGGAGCTATACGATAGACGGTTGTTCCCATCTCTCTAACCGTGAAGTCGAAAATATGGGCTCTTGGCGAATGAATTTGAAATTGTTCAAAAAACATCATCCTCCTTATTAAGTTTTTAAAATACTCATATTTTTAATGAAATGCCCTCTCACATCTTTTAAATATTTATAGTATTCTGTCCTGTGTAACTATTTGCAAGGACAAAAATGTCACTTGTTATTGACCTATGTGTCATTGAAGAGACAATACGAGTGTGCCGAGTGAACTCGAATATCGTAAAGCCATCTCTCTTGTGTCTACATGGCAAGGTGACATGCAATCTAATCCCCACATATGAAGGAACTTGGATAGTTCCACAAAAATCACACTTATTAGGCAATTAGAGAAATGCTATTTTAAGAACCGATTCTCATAAGAACTTGTAAGAACTTTTTGAGAACTAATCTCACATGATGTTTATCAATCTAACTTATATGGGCCCTTCATCTAACCTAACCGAAGGGTTAAGTAAAAAATCATTTGAAATTCAATGATGAGAATTTCCTCTTTACTAAATATAGAGTTGTACACAAGTTGAACCGAATCGAGCTTGGCATGGCTCAGTCAACGGTTAATCCCAATTTGAATTCGGCTTGGATGGGTCTTCGAGAGTGACGGACCAACTCAACTCTGTTCGATTAGCAGCTTGGGCTAGCTCAAGCCAAGTTTAAACTTCTCTATTATTTTCTCAAACATATAGAATGTGACTTCAATTTTCTACGCTTCAAATGCAAATAAATAAGAGTGCTTTATAGGCATTTCATCAGACAATCAACGAACAACATCAAGATCATGACATGTGGTAATCTTATGATGTAAAGTGTTTTTTTATGGTGATTTATTTATTTAATCTTCTTTTGAATACTTATTTCAACAATACCCTGATATGATGACAGTCTAAGAAATAACACATTGTTGAGTCATTTCATCAAATACTTGGCGAGCAGCATCAAGATCAAAATGACAGAGTCACCAAGTCGATTTGATCCGAGTCGATTCTAGTTAGGGTTCGAGCAAAGTTGAGTCAAGCTTAGACAAACTCAAACTTGGCTCGAAATATTTTCGAGCTTCAAAAATCAGCTAGTCTCGGTCCCAACCTAATTTGGAGTAGAGGCAAGTCTAAGCTTTTCTGAGTCAAGTCAGGCTAGCTGATTGAGCTAACTCAACTTAGGTACAGCTCTATCTATATTTTTAGATAAGTCTAACTTTTGGACCTTCTTAATTTTATGAGGTGACTCGTCCAGTGGACTGTTCCGAATATGTGATTACATCACATTAGATGAGTTCTCAGGAAGTTTTCTTCTTCACTGGAGAATTATATCCGTATGATATGATTGGTGGAGCGCAAAAACTATCTTTGTCATGGATAGAATTGTCTCATGAATTTTGATTTTACAACCGCAGCCAGCTGTCCTGAAGCAGAGTACGAGTGGACCTGATAGATACACAACCTTGCCACGTGTCTGGTGGTCTTTGAAACACGTTTATCATGTAATAATCACATACAAGTATGCAACTAACTAATCTGTATTTCTTGCATGCCAATGCATCCCAGCCGTTAAAGTCAGGGATCCATCGTACCCCATCACCTGACAATTTATTTATTTATTTATTTATTTTTTAAAAGCTGGTCTACCCATCACCACCCATTAGGTGGGCCACATATACCCAACACGTGTGTGCCATCGCAAATTCTGGTCACAGTGTGGACCGCACATGTATGGAAGAAAAAAAAAGGACGGTTAAGAAATTCTACCAATGTTCATCCCCGTGCACATGCGATCCACCTGATGTCAATATCAGCCTGGCTTTCGGCACCGACATAAGTGGTAGGTCTCACCTGACGAATAATATGGACATGACGGATATGTGCCACGTCAGCACATAGTAGCCCAGAGGGAAGATACCCAATGAATTTACATGAATATTTAATTATATGTATGTATGATTAGATGAATAGTAAGAGTTGACTAAAGGTAGGCATCGAGTCGGTCTAACTCGACACAATCCGATTTTTCGAGAACCTGACCCGAACTCGATCCGATCCGAGATCGAGTTCAATAGAGCTGACTCGATCCGATCCGAATCCTTACTGGCTTGACCCGAACTGAGTCTGACTCGGTCTAGGAAACTGAATCGAGTTGAGTCTAGGGAGAGAGAGGGAGAGAAAGGAGGAAAGAAAGAATGAGATGTAGGAAACTAGGAGAGAAAGAATGAGAGAAAAGAGGAGAGAATGAAGGAGATGAGGGAAATCGGGAGAGAAAGGAGGAGAGATGGGTGTATGCGGCGCCTCCTTCGGGTAGAGAAAGAGGGGTTAGGGTTCGTTCGGATTTCAGATCACATCGGTCTGGATTGACTACGATCCAAACTCGATCTGATGTACGATCGGATCTGAGTGGTCCTACTCGATCCACACCGATCCAGGCTTTCGGTTCGGTTCGGATCAGTTCAGATCCACCGAATCGGGTCAGATTCTACCTAACTCTAGAGTTAATAGATAATATGTTAATTGTATGTATGCATGATTAAATGAATACTAAGAGTTGATAGGTAGCATATTGATGCATGGATGAATGTGATGAGGTTGATCATTATCTTTCTTAAGATAACTATTTTGAATTCAATGAGCTTCTTTGAATACTTCTCAAATTCACGAGGAAAAAGCAAAAAAATAAAATAAAATAGAAATAATATTCATGAAAATTCACTGGCAGATTGAAAAAAAAAAAAAAAGAAAGAAAAAAAGAAGAGTTTACGCTCTTTTAAATAGGAATACTAACCCATAGAAGAAGTTTCAGAATCATATTACAACTAAAACTCCTAGAAATTAGGACTTACTATAAATAGTAAGATTACTATTCATAGATGGTTGTAATTCCTGCAAGTGTACATGATTTTCAGCCTAAGTATCCTATTTAGCCGATGTTATTCATAGTAGGAATCTATATGATTATACTCTTTAATGAGTTGGAAGTCTTGAAGTTAATTGTCTTAATTTAAATTAAATATTAATTTAAATTAGATAATTATATTTTAATTGGCTAAACTTTTATTTGCTTCTAATCACCTCCAGTATGATATAGTCATTATTCCTTAGCTCCGCTGAATTTTCATGCATAGCCCATGAGCTTATTATATGCAATTTCAATCCCATCTTATTAGGGCTGCAAAACAGATGAATGAAGTGGATTTATCACGTGCACCCATGTGAAACCCACGCAACTTTCAACCACAAAAACTTCCAACGTGCCATTGATTTGAGATGAGATATCATGCGCGGATTGAAAATGATAAAAGTGAAGCAGGGACTAGAGTGCGTGTATCATGCGCGATGAGTTGCAAAGAGTTATCCTGCGCACCCTGTGATAGAAAAGGAAATTCAATTGGGTCCGGCTGGGCCGGGCCTTCGGACTTTTTGGGTGTAAAACCCGAGCCCCACCAGCCAATAGCTGGTGGTCGGTGCTCTATGGGCCCCACCATAATGTCTGTGTTTCATCCATACCATCCATCTATTTTTCCAGATCATTTTATGATATGAGACCAAAAATGAGGTATCTCCTGAGACCAAAAATGAGGTATCTCCCAATCCCAAGTGGACCACATTACAGGAAACAGTTTTGAATGAGTGTTGACCATTAAAAACCTTTCGGGGACCATAAAAGTTTTAGATCAAGCTGATTTTTGTTTTTCCCCTTCATCTGGGCCTGTATGACCTAATCAACAGATTGGATGTCAAATAAACATTACAGTAGGCCTTAAGAGGATTTTAATGGTGGATATCCAATCACTATTGTTTTCCTGTGGTGTGGTCCACCTGAGATTTATATCCCTCTCATTTTTGGCATAAAACCCTAAAATGATTTATAAAAATGGATGAACAGAATGGATGAAACACATACATCATGGTGGGGCCCACAGAGCACCGGTGGCTAGTGGCAGGGGGAGCAGCCAATCCGTTTCCGGGCCTGATACCCTAGCCCAAACCCGGCTCCTTGCAGGCAGGCCTGGAGGCCCATCGGGTCAACCCAGCCCATTTACAGCTCTACCTGCAGGGTGCAGGCTATCTCTTCCTTCCATTGTCACGTCCCCCTCCTTTTTTCTTGTAGGATTATTTTTATACTCTGGCAGAGTGTGATAGTTCGTACACATGCACTTAGAAATTATACACTTGGTATATGTGTAACTCAAATGTATCCAACCAAATAGCAGGGCCCACTTTAGATGGGTCATAATGCCAAAATCAAATTCATCGGACAATTCTAACCATTGATTAGTATGCATTTGTCCGTTGGAAATAACCGCTGCCTATTTCCATTATAACCGTCCATCAGATGTCCACTGATCGCTCATGCAGGAAATCATCCCAACCATTGATGTTTCGACATCCAAACTATTCCAGATTTGAATATACTGGTGATGAAATATGTGGCATTTCTTTTAAAAATTCTGTCGTACTTATTAGTTGACCAACTCCATTTTCAGGCCAATGATCAAAGGGCCATGATTTTCCAACCTAAGAGATTTTTTGATCAACCCAAATATACTATATGAACAATCAGACAAACGGTTTGGATCACCTAACCATGAGCCCTGCATGTACTAAACAGCACATCAAGACACTATCCAAGATGTGATGCATCAGGACCGTCTGATTTCTCATCTTAAGAAGTTCCATTCTCGAAGCCCTTTGGGCCACCTTTGCACTTCATTTTCAAGCTCAAATGTATAGCCATACATAGATGAATGGTCATAAGCTCCCAATTACATGCAACTCGATCGTGGTTGGTCCCTTGATCCGGACCACTCATAGTGAAACCTATCAAGAATGGGCCATACCCAAAAATGTAAGGTGGACTCAGACTACCAAAACTAGATCAAGGTCACTAGTGTATAGGGTTCGAGTCCTTGCCTCGGTGGTAGACTCTCTAGGGTTTCAAAACAAGGTCTTAGATTCAAGTTCTATAAATGGTGAAATCCAACTATGGCATGAGTGTATGGGTGTGCGTGAAAAAAAAAAACAAAAAAGTCACTAGTTCGAAACATGATTTTAGAACTCCGTAACTTTGATATTTTTTTTTTTTTGAAGGTGGGAGCACACCACCTAATTTACTGATATAAGAAAAATAAGCTTCGATTAATGGGATAGAATTTACACCTTACGTTAATAAAATATTGAGAATCATTATTCAAATCTTAATTTAATTAAGATATTTAGTTATTAAAGATGATTTGGTAGAGTCAAATTAAGGAAATGGTTAATTAGAAAATTTTCTTTTCAGAGTTGTGAGTTTAATAGGATTATAAAATAATTTTATTTTCTACATAACACTCTCTTTCATATTTTGCTTTTCTTTTCCTTTTTCTTTTTCTTTTTTTCTGTTAGCTTGTTAGTACACCCCCACTGTCAGTAGTTGACACTTCACTGTTAGCCACCCCCACTAGGGATCGATGCCAAGACCTCAGTGTTGAAAACTAGGGATCGATGTCAAGACCTCAGTGTTGAAATGAGGTATCTTTCACTCAGTCTACCACTCTCTTTCTATTGTCTTAGCATTAGGATTGTCAATGGGCCGCGTTAGCTCACCTTGGGCTAGGCTCGGGCTGAAGTTTGAAGCTCGAGGGTTGGACTCGGGCTTAAAATTCAGTCCTGTTTCTCCACAACCCAGCCCTGATTAATATATATGATTTATAAGGGTAATTTTTTACTATACACAATACGACACATATAATGCTCCAACTGGCCCAACATAAACATTTTATGCCGGCTCAAATTGGATTATTTTGGCTTCTCGCCAACTCGAGCCAAGCGCGGGCCAACGATGAAAAATACAAGCAAGACTTGTCAGAGCTAGGCCCGACCCTACTCCAGCCTATTGACACCTCTACTCAACATTCTCTTCATATATCTTTTTTTTTTTTTTTTCCTTTCTTTTCTTTTTCAAGGATGTAAAGACTCATCTCCATAGACTTGCTTGTGTGATTTTTTCGCGTAATAAAATATTCCTAACTAATACAAAGAGACAAAAAGCTATATCTATCCCAAGACAACACAATAACAGATTGCGTCTTAATTCCAAAAACCAAATTCTGAAACTATCACAAGCATGGTTAGCTAATGCATCGACAACCTGATTTCCCTCAAACCTGGATGCTCATTTGAATTGTATTGCAAAACAATCAGTTTTAATCATGCAAAATTAACTAAAATCAATGAAGTTTCTTATTGCAAATTTGGAGCCATACCTTCGATATGAATGCGAAGGAGGAAAGTTCCATCAAGCTAGTTATTGTAATTTGATTTGATAATCCATCTAAAACAACTCTAAACAATAGTAAAAATTTTATATGGCCTTTAAACACCCCTTAATGATGGTTAAAAAAAGAAGAAGAGGAAAGATGTCATTGAACTACGTATCTCTAATATTAGAGGTTTACTCAAGACAAACTCTTAACTTTAAAAGATAATCTAAATTGTATTTTTAATGCATTTTAAAATGTATATAGTTCTGCACCTCAAAAATTGCATAAAAATTTATTTTTTATTATTATTATTATTATTATTATTATTTTATTATTATTATTATTTTTGCCGGGGGGGGGGGGGGGTTGTTTCAATGATCTAAAATGTTTTTATGGTGGGCTTTATTGCTGATAGAAAATAACCAAAGGAAAAAAAAAAAAAAAAAACTCTTGAATTAGAATATTTTAACCCTTTGATCGTTTAGGGCGTGTACATGTGGAATCCATGATTTTTTTGGAAAAATGTATCAATTATGCAAAGATAATTTCCCTTATAGTAAAATTTTGAATTTTAAAAATGGGATGCTTATTAACATAACAAGTGAAAATTTCATATTTATTAGACAATAATTACCTTATTCGTTGTACAGAAAATTCTAATCATAAATAAGAATGATGATTACTTTGTGGAATCCAAGTATCGGAACCACGCAATTGCCTTTTTAATAAAATACGATTATCATTTTCACATGGATTCGACGTATTCAAACATGCACTTAGCTCTTTATATATTGTCTTCTGTGTGCAGATCTTCCGACCCTGAAGATGTTTTGGAACTGATGTATGAAAACATTATTTCTGGGTGATTTCTCTTGACGGCATCATTTAGCTATTTTCTTACAATAAATTTATGAAATATTTATTTATTTAAGTTATTCGTAGCATATTTTAATTTTTAATTTTTAAATTTTACAGAATTTAAATGATGGGATCATTTAGTTGTAGGTCTAGATATTTTGACCCATGATCTGGAATCTACTACTAATAGAGTGGATTTTACAAATAAAATAATGGGCCTCTGACAAAGCTCAGGTATTCCAAGCACTGTATAAAATAGGTGTTGCAGAGGATTCCAGTCCTAATCTTCTCTCCCTACCCTTTAAATTAACAACCCAAATCCTTTATTATAAAAATAAAAAATAAAAAATAAAAATAAAAATAAAGAAAAGAAAAGAAAAGAAAAGAGCACCCATAAAATTGAATATATCTTTATATAGTGTAGAGCCGTACACCACACGTGACATCATGACACATGGGTCCATGATCATATCCATGGACCGTTTGGATCGATTATATTTCACCTAAAAATAATTTAGCCTACTCAGAAGGTAGGCCCTGGTGATGGAAACAGGGTGATGGATTAAAAAACTTCAACTTCAACCAAGTGTTTTAGAGCTATATATTTGTCTTTCAAACTGTGGTCCACCTAACTAGTGAATTAACGTAAGTTTTAGGCTAGGGCATTAATATAGTAATGCCTTTTTAATGGACGGATTGGATCTTAGATCTACATTCGGTGATGGCAAATGTGTGGTGTATACATTAGTTGTATTGAATCCATTCTGTTCATTTGTTTCGCCCTATCATATTAGGGCATGACTCTAAAAATGAGGTAGATCGGAGACTCAAGTGGGGCATGCCACAAGAATCAATGGTGATTCAATGCTCACCATTGAAACTTTAGTGGGGAAATTCATCTTCGTAATCATATTTCTCAAACATGCATGTTCTCACGTAAGCAACTCTCAATAAATAATTTCAGAGAATGACTTCTTCATAACTAATCATGCAGTTGCTAGAAGAATACCAAATAGCCCTTAATTTAATGTTATAAGCTTATTATACAAGTTTTGCATGTGGGGCCCACCAAGTGTGTGTATGGCATCTAACCTGCCCAACAGGGCCACCTCATTTTAAAAGTTGGACCACCCAAAAATCAGCTCTATCTAATACCAAGCGGGGTATCACGTGATTCTAAAAAAATTTAGATGATTGTCAATTGTTTTCTATGAGAGAGAGTTTTAACCTACTTAATGATTGTATATGTCTGATTTTTATATCCTTAAGATATTGACAGATTGAATAATATACTATATACATAACAAGATATACCATGTGATATATGAATATTATATACACGTCTATAATAGAGCCATCATTTAGAAGTTTTACTTTTAGTTATCTTTACGCAAGCGTGTATAATTACTATGTTAGAAATTCTATATAATAATTGTGTGGAATTTAACGTGTTTGGTCTTTTTCACTAAGAAATGCTATCATTTAATAAATATTTTCATTCACATTTAATATTTCAAATTTAAGGTGTACCTAATTTTTTTTTTTTTTAAATAAAATTTAAATAATTTCATAGTAAAAATAATTAAATATTTAAAATATTACACAACAGATTAATTAATAAGTACTAATAGGTACCAAGACTTGAGAATACTAAAATTTAAATAGTTTTAAAATATTGCATATTAAATATTTAATTAGGAAAATTTTAATCATAAGGAGAAATTTATTTTTAAAATCTTAATTAAATTAATTTAATTTTTTTGAATATTTTTAACTTAGTGAAAGAGAGTAATGTATGTTAAAGTTATCATATATCGTTTTTCACAAATGTTTCTCTTCTAATAAAAAAATTAATTGTATCAATTTGTACTATTGTCATCTTGTAGATATTTTAATTATAAAAATAAATAAATTTAATTACAGATTTTTAATGAATTCCTATTTATCATTAAATATTTACTATGCAGTATTTTTAGATGATTTAAATTTTAACTATTTTTAAATCCTGGTATCTCTTAGTAGTTTTAAATTTATTTATTGTGCAAATTTGAAATATTATGTAATATTTTAAATATGTTAAAAGAGATGACCTCTTTAGGATGGTACAATTTTTAAATATTTAATTATATATTTCTCTTTTAATAAATGATAGTTTTACCATTATGTGCTATTGAAGTTTTTAATCTAATAATTTAATTATAAAATAAAATAAATTTAATTATTAAACTTTTAATGAATTGTCAAGGTAATTTTCTAAAAAATTTAAAAGTATTACTTTTATAATTAAAATTATAAAATCCAAGAGTTTAAATCCATTTTCATTTCCATCTTTACCCATAAAAGCATGTATTCCGACCATTTGTTCTCATCGTGGACATTGTAATGGGAAGTAGTGAATAATAATTTGATTAATGAGATAGGCTTTTGAAAAATAAAAAATAAAAAATTTAATGATACCCGAATGTAATTTTGATATTAATTAGGTAGTTGTTTGTAAAATTCTCTTTAGTAAATTCCTAAAAACTATGATGCCTGTGAGTATATATGCACAAATATGTATATGACACACCTATCAAAGATCCAAGCCATTCATCAAGTAGTGCATATTGTGTGCATGCAACATCCAAAAACTATGATTATTTGATTATCGGATATTATAAGATTGGTGGACATTTATTGGATGATTAAAAATGAAAAATATCAAATCCTATTTTAATAAGTGCCCACTAATCGGAGGGTCGGATTAGTAGCCCAATCTAATCTTGGTATTGTGAACTATGGATGGTGGGTCCAAAATTTTGTTGTTGTGTTTGAGTTTATATATGATTTTTTAGGGCATGTGTATGAAACATTATACTCTACCAAAGTATTACACAACCCTATTCTAATTGGGAATCAGCTAAAGTCACCTCTACAAGTATTTGTAGAAAAATGTAGAGATTTTTGGATGACTCCTCAACCGGTATTTATATGAAAAGTAGAGATTTTGGCTGGTTGTACATCAGTTTATAAGACCTAGACTATTCAACTATTGTACTATGCCTGACTTTTAGGGCATCCCACTGTCCCAATAGAATTTACTTGATGCATGGTTTTGATGGCATGTGCACAAAAAGAAAAAATAAAAAAGAAACAGGCAATTATCCAAAAACCTATCGTGGTGCCCCACATCATGGCGGGCCTATTTTTTTGCCAATTATCCTAATAATGTAGGAAGAAATATGTGTCATTATTATAATTTTACCATAGCTAAACCCCGGAATTATTATCAATACAAATGTATTAAGAGACCTATAAGTAACTTGTAATTATTGCACATTTCATAATATTATCATGAATAATAATAATAGTTTATTTTGATGATGATTTAACTTTGAAGTAATATAAAATTATCATCATTATAATTTTATCGTAGATATATTAAATAACGTAAAGTTATAATTATTGCGATCAAATGTAACTATTGATAAAATACATGTAAAGTAATTTATAATCATTAGTCATTTCCTTTGCATTGCTCTACTGATTTGCGAAATAAGTAGCCTCAAAGTGTATTTTATGTATACTTGTAAGTTAATCTATAATCTTACAACTTTAGGCGCCACTCTATCATTAAGCATTTTCTTACCGTCTATTTATGGGTAACCAAACGAATGGTTTTGGATCTTACAACATGAGGGAATTCGACATCCAAGGCAGGGCTCATTATATGAATAGCTTGAATCATTGATTGGTACGATCCAATTTTATGGACCAAAGCATGTATAATCATGTCGTGTTCAATTAATTAAACACCCATTAAAGTTTCAAATACCCATTGATGGTTTGAAATTTAAAAGAAAAAGATTGAACCATTAACTTAACTGGTCAAATTTTAAGTAGAAATTAGAAAATTTATATTTTTAAAAAAACTTTAAATGGCTTTATTAATGTTCCCACACTATCCCCAAACATTTTCAATGCACACGGGGTGACCTATCATCGATCTGAACCATTCATTCATTGATATAAATACGAGCAAGGCATGGTCCAAATCCTAACTCTTTAAATAAGGCTAATTTGTTACAACTGTCCATTGTTTACGAGCCACAAATCACTCTTTTAATTAAACATATATCTTAATTAAAAATGTCTTTTAATACTTCAAAATTATTATTTTTACAGTTAAATTTTTTATATATAAAAAAAAAATTGTGTTCCACGTGCATTTGCATGTGCTCAATTGATTTGTAGTAAGAAAAATAAAATTAAAAAAAGAAAAGTGAATGGTGGGAAGTAACACTCAAATTATGAAAGTTAGTGGTTGGAGTTGCAAGAAATCCCATCAAAATAGAGAGAGAGAGAGAGAGAGAGAGAGAGAGAGAGAGAGAGAGAGAGAGCACGTTAACCATGTTGTAATAACAGTATAAAACCAAGAGAATGGTATGCTCATTCCATTCACTGATTTTTTTAACTAAAAAAATCAAGACAAAAGGAGAAAGGAGGGGTTATCACAACCGAGTTACCATCTTGGACAATCCAAAATGGGCCCGATAGCAACCAACGGCTCGAAAGTATGCATGTTGGTCTTCTTGTTCTTGACCACATTTGCCGTCGAAGCGAAAGGCCCACTCAAGATCATCCGTGAAAGGCGCCATGGAGCTGTGGTGAGGAGATCAAGCAATCGAGTTAGAATCTCTCATGGGAAGCGAAATGGGGTGCCTTCTGCCGGATGGAAACGCCCATCGATAGAATTCGATGTGGTGGCCTATGGGGCCGTAGCCGACGGTGCAACTGATAGTGCTCAGGTGACCCACCCATATCCATGCACACCACATATGGGCCATGATAGTTTAAAATGCTTCCCTATTCATGGTTCTAAAACTCGCATACTTGACTCAAAACTCGGCCGAGTCAACTCGATTCGACGACTTCTTAGGAAATGACTCAACAAGACTCACTGAGTCGACTCACCAACTTGGTTAACTAAACTCTGCCGAGTCAACTCAATTCGAGCCGAACTATTCATTGGGTTTTTAATAATAATAATAATAATAATTTAAGATGTTTTCTATGATACTAATAAAAAGGAGTTTCAACCTATTTTAGTTTCCGAATTTGCTCTTGCAGCTCAATTATCCATAGTGTTTTTTATATGTACTTTTTAGTCATTTATATTTTCTTAAGTAAAACACTCAAGTGTCTTAACATGCATCACTGAAGATAAGGTCTAAAGTTCAACCTATTGGACCAAAAGTTACCATTCACCTAGTAGATAACTTCTAAGCTTTTATGTGTGCACTAGATCTAACCCGTCCAATGAGTTGTCCGCTTCACGAGTATCAGGTTATGCAAAAATCAGCCACATCTAATCAGAAGTGGACCAGACTTCTATTTTGATATTCATCAATGGCTAGATATTGTTTTCCATAGCGTGGGACACCTAATAAGTGGATGGGGTTGATTTTTGCACAAGGTAATCCTCATGGGGGGGATGACCTATTGGAAGGGATGGATGTTCCACACACGTGAATATGTGATAGGTTGAAAGTTATTTGCTGGGTGGGCCATAGACACTTAGGCCCTACTTGGATGGTAAGTTACTTTAAATAAGCTACATATGCTTCAAGTTACTTACCATTATTTCTACTTATTGAGCAGATAAAGTGTGTTTTTAACACACCTCACCCAAGAAGTCTCCATGTTCCATTGTTGAAACATACAGTCTAGTAATACTGTAACCGTGGGGCCCACCTTGATGTATATGTTATGTATCCACTCCCTCCATCCATTTTTACAGTTAATTTTAGATCTTGGTCCAAAAATAAACTAGATCCAAATTTCAGGTGAACCACACCACAAAAACAATGGTGTTTGAACATCCACCGTTAAAAACTTCCTAAGCCCCACCGTAACGTTTATTTTCCATCCAACCGGGATGAAGGGAAAACAAAAATATGTGCTTGATCCAAAACTTTTGTGGGCCAAACAGCATGAAACATTCCCAAGCATACCTACCATTGAAACCTTTGCTGGACCTAGTCATGTAGGCAAGGGCTACAGTGATGCATGTTGAGAATCCACCCCGTTCATCCGTTATTTCAGCTCGTA
Source organism: Magnolia changhungtana (assembly GCA_030180095.1). Lineage (NCBI taxonomy): Eukaryota > Viridiplantae > Streptophyta > Magnoliopsida > Magnoliales > Magnoliaceae > Magnolia > Magnolia changhungtana. The sequence continues at coordinate 3,519,736 of JASAUF010000115.1, read as the reverse complement.
TTAGTGAGTGGGCTAAAAAATGATGTAGATCCAAAGCATAATAGTGGGCCACACCATAGGAAACAATGGAAATTGAAGGACCGCCATTAAAATCTTCCCATGGCCCACCATGCTTATTATATGCCATCCAAATGATTATAAGGTCATCTTATAAGTTCAAAAGGTAGACATGGATGAAGGGAAAACACAAATATCATCTTATCCAAAACTTTTGTGGCCCCCGTGAAGTTTTCCATAATAGGCGTTCAATTCCCTTCCTGTGGTGTGGTCCACTTGAGCTTTGGATATACTTGCTCATGCCCTAAAATTAACTAGAACAATGGTGTGGATAAGACACATACATCAACAACACAAAGGCACACATGTCAATTAGGAATTCATACCACACAAAGGTGTACTTTTTTCCCTATTTTTTTTGTTAGCTTGTTAGTACACCCACTGTCTGATCACTTCACTGTTAGCCACCCCCACTAGGGAATCGATGCGAAGACCTCAGTGTTGAAATGAGGTATCTTTCACTCAGTCTACCACTCGAGCTATGGATCGGGGTGTCACAAAGGTGTACTTTCCATAGGGCCAACATCATTTCATTTGCATATTTTTAAAACTCAAAAAAAATAATAATAATAATAATAATGAGTTGACTCGCCGAGTTGACTCAACTCTGAGAAAAGCTCGATTAACTCACCATTCGGGCAAGAATCAGAAAAATCATAACACGACTCAACTCACCAAAATTCAACAATTTTTATGCACTATTATATTTTAGTGCGTGTTTGGTTGCACAAAACAACATGAAATTTCATGATATTTTGCAATCAACTCACTGAGTTGACTGAGTCTGAAAAAAGCTCAATTTAGTCACTATCCAGGTAACACTCAGAAAAATCATGACATGGGTTGACTCGCCAAAACTTATTACATTTTTGGGTGTGTTTGGTAGCACCAAATATCATGAAATTTCATAGTATAATAGATAACAATAATATAATCTTTTGGGCTTTCATTAAACTAATTATTTCATTTCAGTTTCACATTGCATCCAAACATGGTCTAAGACAAAATATCCATGTAATACTAAAACGACACCGATTTATCTTGTAGGCTATGATGAATGCATGGAAGGCGGCGTGTGCATGGCCGGGAAAGAGAGTAGCAAAGATGGTCATCCCACGAGGGACATTTCTGATGGGCCCAGTTGCATTGATAGGCCCATGTAGGGGCCCAGTGGAAGTTCAAGTCCAAGGAGTAGTGAAGGCTACGGTCGATGTAGACCAATACAAAGATGATGTTTGGATCCATTTTCAACACATCCATGGATTGAAGGTGTCGGGAGGCGGGACTTTCGACGGCCAAGGAGCTTCGGCCTGGCCGCAAAATCAATGCTCCTACAATGCATATTGCAAGCTTTTGCCGACGGTGAGTTTCTAGAGCCCATGATCTGAGGCCTGCAAAAGTCCAACCCATGATTTGAATCCAAGACATAGCTAGCCCAAATGGGGAATGGGTTGGACCAGGCTAGCCCACCACCAGTCTACCTGTTGGGCTGGGTCATAAACTGAGAAGCCTGGCTATTCCTAAAGTTCGCCACACTTGCATGGAAAAGGTTATGTAGTCGGTGCATGATGAAAAGGTGGAGAAATCAGTGTGTTCTTCATCTAAGATAATCCTTAAATCCACATAGTATAAAATATCTGAAAATAATAATTTTAATGAGAATAATGAATGAATTCTTGCTAAGAGTATAGGATACTGCAGGTGTACGTCTACTTACTCTAACATAATGCAATTGATATAGCCTATACAAAAGCCTTAAGATGCATAACTTCCCGAAATAGTAAACTTTCAGAAAATAGGAAGCTTTCTGAAAATAAAAAGATATTTAAACTAACTCAATTTATTTTAAATGACTCAAAAAAGGATTTTAAGCTATAACGACTTTAAAATGGCTAAAAATTAGCAAAATCATTTTGACTTCAAACTCAATTTTGACTGCTAAATATAATGATTGATGTTTCCGGACCATTTGCAAACCAATACCTTTGGAATTGGCTAAGATGAATTGGCTAAGAACTTTTTGAGAACATGATACTTGATGTTGATCAATAGCTTTCTAATGACCTATATTTTTACTTTTATCTAAAACTTTTATCCATACCGTCCATAGCAAAGAGAAATTCAAATCAAGGAAAGAAGCTGTTTACATTTTTCACGGTCCACCAAAGTTTCGGATCAAAGTAAAAATACATACTATGAGGTTTCATGAGGTTCTGCTTCATGTGAAGCGTTCAGATTTGCGAGATTCATCACGTATGATGGGTCATCAAAATAGTTCGTACGTATACACGCATTTGAACGTTCGCAGGTGAGTGCCTGGCTAAGGTACATGACTTGTCAATAGCTTTCTAATGATATATTGTTTGGAATTGGCTGAGATACAGGAATTGTCAATAGCTTTCCAATGATATATTGTATGAGTAATTCCAATAACAAGTAGTAGCATGCCTTTTGTTGTTTTTGCCCTATCTCGACCCTATTGCTTGACTTCCTTTGAGAATGGTTCTCCATGGGGCTAGGGCCTGTCACTCACTTACACGCTCACACGCACACACATACTTACTTATACCATGCATTTCATTGACAAAATGATCATCTTATATATAAATGGTAACCCTTCACATTTACTATCATAGATCATGCAACAATGCATGTATACAACACACAGCTAACCAAAATCATGTTTTCTCATCACAGTCACTCAAGCTCAGCTATGTCACAGGCGCAAATATCCGTCACATATCATCGATCAACCCAAAGTTCTACCACTTTATAGTTTTCCAATCTACCAGCATCAAGCTCCAAGCCTTGAAGATAATTTCACCAAAAGAGAGCCCAAACACAGATGGAATCCACATAGGGGACTCAAATGGCGTCAAGATCTCCAAAACCATAATAGGAACTGGTGACGATTGCATCTCCATTGGGGAGGGTAGTTACAATGTAACGGTGTTGGGTGTCATGTGTGGGCCAGGCCATGGTATTAGTGTTGGTAGCCTAGGAAAATATCAGAATGAAGATGATGTTATCGGAGTGAGAGTGAAGAACTGCACCCTCACAGGAACCACCAATGGCCTAAGGATCAAAACATGGCCAGATTCACCACCAAGTAGTGCTTCAAAATTTCTGTTCGAGAATATAGTCATGAATAATGTGTACAATCCTATCATCATAGACCAAGAGTACTGCCCAACAGAATCTTGCAGCCCCAAGGTATTCCCTCTTTCATGGTTTCTCCATTTTCATGCATTTTGATGAATTGGGTGTCTTTGTTTTTACTCTCTCTCTCTCTCTCTCTCTCTCTCTCTCTCTCTCTCTCTCTCTCCACAATTGCTTCTTTTTTTCACACACATTCTCTCTCTCTCTCCACTATTGCCTCTCTCTCTCTCTCTCTCTCTACAATTGTCTTTTTTTCATTATGGTTTGATATTCTGCTATTATTAACTCCACTAAAAATGATATGCACTCTAACATAACTATATTAGGAGGCTTTCATTAATCGAAACAAAATACATTCTAAGTTGTAATGTAGCAAAGGTCCTTGATTAAATCCTAAGTTGTAATTTCCAATGTGGATGATACATACCTCTCTCTCTCTCTCTCTCTCTCTCTCTCTCTCTCTCTCTCTCTCTCGCATTTTGTTTTAATGTTTATACATTTTGATGAATTGGGTGTCTTTGTTTTTTATTATACTACTCTCCCTCTGTGTGTGTGTGTGTGTGTGAGAGAGAGAGAGAGAGAGAGAGAGAGAGAGAGAGAGAGAGAGAGTAATGTTCACATGCAATCAACTGCATGATAAGTTACCATGCAATTAACCTTGTGGGCCCCACAATAAAGTGTTACAGAGTCCAAGCCATGCATCCAGCACGTTATGTGATGTTAGGCCCAAAAATAAGCCCAATCCATAATTTAGGTGGGTCCCACAAAGGTGATGGCAGAGAGAGAGGACACCAATGTTGGCTTAACACCATCCAACCAAATCATGGTGGGCGTCCCAATTAAAATGAGGGAACACACACACACACACACAAACAGGCCATTCTAGAATTCCAGTGGGGCCCACCACATGATTTTAAGAGGTTTTAGGCCTCCTTTTACACTAGTGGTTCGAACCACAGATGACACATGGTTTGGATTTCTGACTTTTCATTGAGAGGCCCACGTGCAAGTAGTCCATGCGTACGTGTGTGTAAGAAGGTTTCAAGTCCAACCGGTTGGACCATAATTTACATCCACCCAGTAACTTCCTACCTTTCATGTGTGTGCCACATCCAACCCGTCCAATAGGTTGGCCCAATCATTCAGATTACCTTATGCAAAAATCAGCCACATCCACTCACCGAGTGAACCACACTCGTATTTTGTTATTTATCAACGGCCAAGAATTATCTTATATGGTCCAGCCCACCTAATTAGTGGATGAGGCTGATTTTTGCACAAGCCAATCATCATAGTAGGAAAACCTATTGGATGGTTGGATGTTATTCATTGAGTGGACCATAAACATGCAGCATAAAATCATGGACTTCAAGAGTACCCAAATGGCACGGACCAGATGATTCTAACCATTGATTTTTGCACCATCTTTTCAAATGGCCCTCACCAGACACTTGAGAGTCTTGTCCATATGGTTTCAGTGCATGGGAATGACAAAAACATGTATTTCACCTGTTGGACCGCAGCCACCGTCCCGTGTTCAGGTTAGCCAAGTTATTTTCAAGAACATCAGGGGAACGTCGGCATCACAGGTCGCAGTCAAGCTCTTGTGCAGCAAAGGAGTGCCATGCCAGAATGTACACCTCACAGACATCTTCTTAAAGTATACAGGACCAGGAGCAGCTCTATCCACTTGCTCTAATGTTATAGGCACTTCTTCCGGCATACAAATCCCATCCCCATGCATCTGATTCTTTTGATTTTTACTATTTTACTATTGTAGTATAGTATGCTATAATCGTAGAAAAACCAATGTCTTTAAGGATCTGTTCGGCATGCAAAACTTCCCAAACTACAATTTTGTATAATTAAAAAATAACAATTCTCATTTAACAAATTTTTTTTTTTCAGTTTTTATCTTATTGCTTTATTGATTATTTGGCCAACCTACCTTATATCACAAATTTATTAAGTTTTAGCATTGTGAATGTTTGAGTTTGTAGATTTTCTGCAGCCCATCAGACTATTATTGACGCTGTACATATTCATTTATTGGATCATATTGAGAATTTTTGGATGTTTAAGTTTATATGCATGGATGTGATCGTTTCATGATAATGTGTGCACGTGAATGTTTATATTGGCCTTTATGAGGAGATGAGGCTGAAATTTGCCGATTTTAATGTTTAAGTTTATATGTATGGATGTGATCATTTTATGAATCTACTTCTCGCATAGCGTAGACCACGACGGTGTAGCATGCACAATGAAGTGATACATATTGGGGGTCCTTACTCATGCCTCCGTCGTAGACTCACCAGAGTTTCAACACAAGGTAATGGGTTTGAGTACCCATTGTGGTGAAATCCCACTATAGTGTGAGTGCAATGTAACAAAAAAAAATGATACATAGCGAAATGCATGTACATATGAGATGTACCTATTCATGAGATGATAAAGATAAGAACTCACATAAATCAGCACAATCAGCCCTGTACGCTATCAGATCGTGTAAGCCTATGTCTCATAGTGGGAATGGATCATCGGTTAATCGGGTTGATCATGCATGATGATCACATAGACAACAAACATTTGATTATTCACAACATCTGAATTGAGCCATGCATGCTATGAGACCAATTACTAACAAGTAATGGATAGATTCTAATCCAGTTGCTATGCATGTTAGTCCCATAGGTGACTTTTATGTCCTCATTACTATTATACTACTTTGATGTGCATTCTTAAGACCATAAGCACTGATTCGCCTTGAGTCGAAAGCATGGTAGGAAAGCAACCAAAGTTGGTTGGACTTGAGACCACCTCATATTTATATTTATATTCTTGAATGCTCTTACTATTTTCGAGTTAATATCTTGATAATATTGCAATAAAGTCACAATATTTTAAAATCTTCCAAGATTTTGAAAATCTAGCAATAATACCATTTGGTGTATTTCTCACAATATTATGGTGAGCTTTTCAAAATATAGATGACATTTGTCACATTGCCTATACATATTGTATGATACACACAAAAGTCCTAGTCCCTATTTTTTTTTATGGCATGTAAATAAGCTCATCTCAATTTAGTCAACAATAATTATGTATTAGAGATATCTAACACATAATGAGTTCATGTTAAGAGTAATTATGTATTAGAGATCAATATATCTAAAACATAATTATCATTAACTAAAATGAGATCAACTCATTTTTAGGCATGTACCAAATAAGGCTTAGAATCACCCCGAAATGCATCAAAAGTTTGAATGCTTACCTCCCTCGAATAAAGGTTTGTGATAGAGAATTTGGAGGTTCATGATGTGATTTTCTATGTCGTTGGGCACCAAAAACTATTATCTATAAGTATAGCTATCAATAGTCAGGTCCTACGGTACCAATACCTGACCCGGTTCAGGTCTTGCCAGGTCTGGTTCTCATTCTTGAATATCCAGGCCCAAATCCGATCAGGTTTGGGTACCTATTAGGTCTTTGGATCTAGGTTTTGAGTTCGGTTATGTAAAAATAAAAGACTTTGCATGGTTGGGCCCACCCAAAGAATGGATTAGATCGCACATGCATGCCACTTTGACATGTATATGGTGTGTAAATGGACTCTCTCTCTCACATGCATGTGGCTTAGAACCCACATCCTGTTGCTAATATGTATTAAATAATACAATGCACAATTATAAATAAATAAATAAAATTTAAAAAAAAAAAAAAAAAAAAAAACAAAACAAAAACTAGCTGCACCTGACTAGACCCATATTGACCTGACTTTAGCCAAGTACATCACATGGATGGACCCAACCTGAACTGACTAGACACAATTTTTAAGCGGGTTCAAAAAAGTGAGACCCAAACCAATTTCTCAATGGGTCCAAAGGATGGTACCCATACCCATTAAAATTAGGTCGGATCCATTGGGTACCTACGGGTCCAGGTACCCGTCCGACAGGCCTACCTGCAGGCAAAAGTGATTAAGTTTCAGAGAATACTTAATCCATGTTAGAAATTGTTTGACAGAAGATCCTAAGGAACCAGCAAAAGGTAGAGCCATCTCTCCATAGTGCATAGGCATCAATCAGGTCCCATCCATATACTGAGTCCTAACACAGACGGTGCGTATAATCAATGGCCATCAGGGTGATGGTAGAAAACAAATGATTAATGGGCAATTATCGAATAGGGAAATTGAATAGAAGTGATGATGGTTTGTCTAACAAGACAGCCCATATTAAGATCCAATAAATGTAATCAGCCCTGTACCATTATTTCCTACCATTAGGATGCATAAATTGGCCAAGACCTAGGCCACTTAAGGAGTGAGTCAGTACAAATTGAAGGGCTCTAAAAAGGCAAGGGGAACGCCCAAAAGGACATGGTTGGAAGTAGTAAGAAAAGACTTGACAACCTAACCTATGTTCTAACTGAAGTTATGGCCCTTGATAGAGTGGAATGGCGGAAAACGATACATGTAGCCAACCCCGATTAATTGAGATAAAGCTTAGATGATGATGATCCAGTGGACGACGCAAGTAAATTATTCTAACTATATAGGTACATGTACCATGTCAGATGAGTGCCCAAATAACAAGTGTGTTTCACTTGTGATTGGGACCGGATCTTCTGAGTGGATTCCATCTATGAATGGTCTAAAATCGAGTACCATATGCATTCCTCTTTCATACAAGTATTACCAATGTAGAATCACTTTGATCTTCGGTCAAGACACATACATAATGGGTAACTTTAACAATCTCATGTGTTAATAGGATCTGCATGTGTGGCAGCCCTCCCTGATATTTCCATTTACTCCAATTTTCTGACTTTCTTTTCGTTTGATAAAAGCCGGAATCGGCATTTTGGGTATTGTATCATCCATCACCTCCTAAACATATCGGATAGTATACACTATTGGTATTTAAGAAAAAAAAAGGGTTCTAGAATCACCAACAGAATGCACTAAAATCTGAATTCTTACCTTCATCAAATATGGGCATATAATAGGTGATGGCGGTTCGTGGTGAGATTCTCTCATGCCGTTGGGTGAAAAAGTATTCAGTTTCAGACAATGCTTTCATCCATGTTAGTAATTGCGAGGGAGAAATTATGGAAGATCCTAAGAAACCAGAATGTGATGGAGCCATCTCTCCATGGTGCACATGTTTGAGTGGTATGCATGGTGTAGACACACAGCAATTGGATCCATCCTTGAGATGAACCATAACATAGCTGGTGTAATGTATGAAAAAAAAAAAAAAATCATATCTATTACTCAATCGGATGAACCTAATAGAAAACAAATAGATAATGGCCAGATATTGAGTACAGTAAATTGAAAAAAAGCAACGATAGATTTTCTAACAAGTTTGATTTTTGAAACATGACCCCTCAATAGAACCCAATAAATGCATGGATCTGTTCATCCCGCTGTACCATATCTACTACTACAGAGTGGGTTTCACTTGTGCTTGGGACCATACCTTCCTAATGGACTCCACTTATGGATGGCCCAAGATCGGGTACCGTAAGCATTCATCTTTCACACAGGTATTACCAATGCAGTATCATTCTGAGTTTGAAAAACACATGGTGGGGCCACCTGTTTGAATGACCTAGAACTTGAACACACCCGTGTGCTGGAAATATTAAGAAACTATAGGGCCATTTAAATGCTCACACATGTTATTCTGGCTAGACAAGTTATATATTGTTTCTCACTACGGAACATCGGAACACCACATTCAGCGAATAAAGAGCCAAATATTGAAGGGAAATTTTGGAGCATCCCCCCATTGAAGGTGTGGCCCACGGGGCAAATGGGCCCCACAAGTACAAAATCCTGTGGATTGGCAAAGTTGTGTTAAGGTGTCATAAATGTAGAAACAGGAAGCACTGTCCTGCAAAAATTTGAAGCCTCATAATTCTTTTTCCCCCAAACATTTAAGGAAAAATTAACAAAATGACAGTAAATTAAGTGGAGTTCCAATGAGACCTTGAAACAACCAAAATAAGACATTAATACATTAGGCAGTGTTTGGATGTGCTAATGAATTAAATCACAACAGGGATGAAATAACCAAACAGTAATTGCACATTCATAATAATGAAGTAGACCTCAAACCAACATAAAGAGTAACATGATTCCAATTTGGATGCTGCTGTAACGACTACTCCGTCATTCCTACTTTATGGAACTGACTATTGCAATTCAAACAGACAGCGCATCCAAACCTAACCTTTATGAGGTTTGGAGCATATGACTGGTGGTAAATTAGAAAAATGAGTGGTTAATCACTAACCTAACCAGCAGTATTTTGCTGAAGTGGGTTAAAGTGGCACGATTCCTTTTGAAAAATTTACAGGTGGGCCGCTGCTTCAGTCTTCCTCTCCACTTCTCTTTTGTCTGGCATTGCAACTCCCAGTGCTGAACATGGTCAGGATGGATTTCGGGCACAACCCACCGATCAAGAGCCTCCATATTCTCGAACCAAGGAGAGAAATTGTTCTGCATAACAGCTGCACAGGAGGCTGACTTTGGATCTGCGACATGGAAGCATGGAAGCATTTCTAGCAGTCAGATGATTTCACCGTATTGCTAAAGACCCAAATGCAGAGGATTGCTAGAGAATTCTAAATCTGCACCCATGTGCTGCTGCTGAGCCCGGCTTCTAACAAGAGAGGTAAGAACTACATGCATCTGAAAACCAAAGTCTTTCAGCACCCAAGATTCTTCATTATGCTGCTAAGCTTGTCAATGACTTCATTGGGTTCCGCATATGACCCCTGGAGATTGATGGCATGATATTCCAACCCTCTCCACTGTGCGATCAATGCGAAATGCGGACGCCTGTATTGGCTGCTGATGATCTCGAGAATCACTGCCTTTGATGACGCAGCAACTATGTGAGTGAGGCCCGCCCCATGGGCCCCTATAATGACTGAAGCCTCCTCGATGGCACGGACCTGCTCTTTCATGGGCATGTGAGCAAACAACCCATTGATGATATTTATTTTGCATTTTGAGTGATCGGCGGTGGCCCAGCTCTTTAGAGCATCTAACACCTCATGTTCATTGCTTAACCTTGATTGGACCTTGCCATCATGACGAGGGTGAGCTAAATAATCTTCTCGCCGCACGAAAAGCACGTTGTGGCCAGACACTGGCTTTGGCACCTGTCTATCATCCACCGGAAGGCCTAAAGCTGATCTGAGGATTTCCCCAAACTCTGATAACCGTGCCGTCTTCCCATCATTTGGGTTCTCCTGTAGTTCATGGGCAGGGGCTCCCTTACATCTAATGGTTTCAGTCAGCCCCTTAAACAGAGCTGTCTCATAACCCAAGGGTGAGAGGATCACATGGCGGAAGCAAACTGGACCACTGAAATTTTTAGCATATCTCAAGCTTGAAAACATTGCTTCCCAAGTTTCTTCCAACTGAGTCTGAAGAATGTAGAGAAGGAATAGCGATCAGGTGTGGGTAGAGAGAGAGAGAGAGAGAGAGAGCTAGAACCTGGGCCTTTTTTTAGAGAGATGGCATAGATTATGAAAAGGGGTGCAGTCCAGTGGGGCCCACGTGATGCGTGAACACAATCCAGCCCGTCCATCAGTTGCATCATCTCAACAAAAATAAAATAAAAAATCCTCCGAACCCAAAAAAGGATCTCGATGCAAAATGCAAGCGAGCCACAGAACAGGGACCAACGCGAGTAGGGACATCCACCATTGATTTTCATGGGGAGCCAACCATGTTGTTTATATGGAATCCAGGACGTTCGGCCCCTTCATCTGGTCAGGATGAAAGCTTAGGAAAAAACTCAGGTGGTTAAGCATCTCAGTTAGACCCCCACGAAAATCAAGGGTACGCGTCCCATCTTAACTTTTTCCCTATTCTATGGCCCACCTGAGCTTTTGATCTAGCTGATTTTTCATTCCTACAGGTTTTCTGAGGTAATGCATCTGATGGATGGAGTGGGTGATGCATACACATCACGTGGGCCCCACCTCTGCACAGTACCACCGTAAGCTTACAATGGCTACCAATAGAGCGCACCCCCATGAAAAAAGGAGGTGCAAGCATAAGGGTCCGGTCATTGTCGAAGGTGACCCTCTTAAACTCATAAAGTGGGCCATCAATGATCATGCCAACCCATGGATGGTCTCTTTTGTATTCAATGAAATTCATTTCCTTTCCTCAAAGATAAAAATTTTGTTTGCCTATGCTAGCAAAGAGGAAAATTCGCTAGCAGATAGATTAGATAGAAAGGATCAGTCCTTCCCTATCTTATAGTCCAGAAATTGATTCCACCCTCTTGTTGTATCTTTGCACTCTTTAAAAAACTAATTAAGTAAGATAAAGTCTGAGTCCAACTGGTTGGTGATGTAGAGCGGGTCACGGACAATTACATGGCAAAGATGGATCAGAAAAGGCCCGGTCGGCGACAGAAGTGATCTGGACCATCAGACCTTAAATCAGGCATATCTCGCAATCCGGGATGAGTTAGCCGACGAAAAATATATGATTTTGGGGTAGAATGAGCTACTTTAGCCAACCAACCCGGCTACGCCAGGTTGCGACGCTCGGAATTGCGAGAAACCCCTGATTTGACGGTCGTTTCCCTGTTTCAATTTCGTTTTTACTATAAATAGTAAGTTTTAGTTTGCTTATAACTCTTCATCCGTCGGGCTTTAGGAGTTGTGCCCAACGTGAAAAGAGCTTAGAATAATTAGGAGAACGGGTTGGTGAAGCCAAATAGGACACTTACTATTTTTGGCCGAAAACCTTGCGCACTAGTAGACATCACGACCGTCTATAAATAGTAAGTTTACTATTTATAGTAAGTCGCGAATTCTAGGAGTCCTAGTTGTAGTTTGATTCGATTTCTTTCCCATTGCTTAGTACCCTTATTTAAAGGGTTGTGAACTCGTTTTTATTCATTCATTAATCATTTCGAATTTATTTAGAATTTATTTCATTTTCTGCTCTCTTTTCGTGGATTCGAAAAGTCTCTGAGGAGTCCGGAGAAGTTCCGTGGATTCGAATAGTTATCCTCTTGAGGAAGACGGTGCTCGACCTCACGTCCTCCCCGCGTCGGTTTGGTATCAAAAGTTTCTCCTCGGATCGATGACTTCTAACGACGGGTCGGGCAACAATCCCATGGGCGGTGCTCCGAGAATTTACCTTTAACGGCGGCGACTTTCGAAATAACGAACAAGAGAATCGGCAAGCCATGCAAGGGCATTCCATTGATGCATATGGATCTCTTGGCGGAAAACCTAAGGCAACTCCGTATACCAAATCTTCCACCGCCAATTCTTGAAACTGTAATCGCCCGATCGCAGGATAGTACCGAGGTGCATCAAGGGTCATTCTGGGGCTCCGGTGAGGAGGAAATCGACGACATAATCTTCCAACACCTCGACATGGCGGCGATCGAGTAGATCGAACGGATCGAGAATTCAAAATGCGGGTTGATATTCCTAACTTCAACCTAACTACACATTGAGGATTTCCTCGATTGGCTTTCGAAGTTGAGCGATTTTTTTCAACTATATGGACATCCCCGAAGCAAAGAAGGTCAAGCTTGTGGCCTGGTGAAAGGAGGAGCTTGGTGGGAACAACTCGCAACTCGTGCGAACCAGGACGAAAGCACCAATCCGCGCACTTGCGTCGGATGAAGCGGCATCACGTGCCCGATTCTCCTAGCGATTATGATCAGTATTATTCCAACAATACCAAAATTGTAGACAGGGTAGTCGGTCGGTGAGAGTATACGCAGAAGAATTTTACCGTCTGGCGGCGCGTAACGATTTAGTCGAGACTGAATCGCAGCAAGTCGCCCCGATTCAATGGTGGGTTGTGTATGGCTATCCAGGATCGGGTCCAGATACAGTCCGTCTGGACGATGAATGATACGATCAAGTTGGCTACTCGGGCGAGCGCAACAGGTCTAACACACGGACTATCCTTGCAAAGATCCCCGTGCGGGTCCACCCCGAGGAAGCACGTGACCCAAGGGGAAAGAGCCCGTAGGCGCACGTACTCAACCTCCTACGTCTGAGAACCGAGATCAGGCTAGACCCCAAAGGGGCATATCGACTGTTGCTGGTCCAAGTAGAATCCCGAACCCCTATGCTCGGCCAAGGCCCAACAACTGCTATCGCTGTGACCAACCGGGCCACCTATCAAATACTTGTCCCCAGCGAAAAGTGGCAAACCTCGCCATCAATGATGGTAGTGCTGATAACGCTTATGAAGATCCAGATATTGAAGAACAAGAGCATACCACCAAGGACGAGGCAGATGATTCAGGTTGTGTTCAGCAAGATCACGGCGAGTCGCTCGTCGTGAGGCGACTATTATATGCGCCAAGAAAAGAAGTGCATCCACAAGATAACATCTTCCGCACTAGGTGCGGTGAATCGAAAGGTTTGTAACGTGATCATTGACAGTGGGAGCAGCGAGAACATCGTATCCAAGGTCATGGTGGAAAAATTGCAATTGAAAACGGAGCGTCATCCCTCTCCATATACAATCGGTTGGATCAAGAAGGTTAGCGAAACAAAGGTAACTGAACGGTGCACCATATCCTTTTCAATTGGCAAACATTATAAGGATGAAGTAGTATGCGATGTGGTTGACATGGAAGCATGTCACATACTACTCGGTCGGCCCTAGCAATACGACCGTGATGCCACTCATAAAGGGCGAGATAACATATATATATTCGTCAAGGACGGCCGGAAGACCATATTGGCCCCTATGGATCCGGAGAGACCACCTGAAACTTCTAAAGTGGAGGGCTGAAGCTCTTAACCATACGGGACTTCGTGGAAGAATCTAAAGAAACAGGACAGGCTTATGCATTAATTGTGAAAGGGGAAGAACTCGAGCCCACCATCATCCCTGAAAGACTAAGGCCCTTGTTACATGAATTCCAAGAAATCTGGCCCGAGGACCTTCCCGATGGGTTACCCCCTATGCGAGATATCCAACACCATATCGACTTTGTCCCTGGGTCTAATTTACCTAATCGTCCTCATTATCGAATGAGCCCGAATGAGTGCGAGATCTCGAGGGACAAGTGAGGAACCGATCCGTAAGGGTCTTATTCAAGAAAGCATGAGCCCATGTCTTTGTCAGTACTCGACTTTGCTAACTCCAAAGAAAGATGGGAGTTGGCGCATGTGTGTCGACAGCAGAGCCATCAACAAGATCACCATAAAATACAAGTTTCCTATACCACGGTTGGATGATATGTTAGATATGCTAGAGGGTGCAAAAATATTCTCTAAATTGGACTTAAGGAGCGGCTACCATCAAATTCGAATACGGCCGGGTGATGAGTGGAAAACAGCCTTTAAGACCAAAGAAGGATTGTACGAATTGATGGTCATGCCTTTCGGTCTTTCTAATGCGCCTAGCACATTCATGAGGTTGATGAACCAAGTTCTGAAACCTTTCATTCAGCTGATTCATTGTGGTTTATTTTGATGATATTTTGATATACGGTCAAGACGAAACCACCTATGGAGCACCTCAAGAAGGTCCTTCAAGTGCTCATTGAAAATAAATTGTACCTCAATTTAAAAAGTGTAGCTTCTATGACTCGATAGCTTATTGTTTACAGGTTTTGTGGTTACATCCACGGGCATTCGAGTGGATGAGGAAAAGGTGAAGACAATCGAGAAAATGGCAGGTTCCCAAAAATATTCACGAAGTGAAGTTTCCATGGACTAGCGACATTCTATCGTCGGTTCGTGAAAAACTTCATCTTGTGTCACCGATCACGATTGCATGAAGAAAGAAGCGTTTCCAGTGGACTGATGAAGCCAAGCTCAAGCTTTGCCGAAATCAAGCGCCAGATTATCCACGACCCTAATGGTTCTTGTACTTCCCAACTTCGACAAGCTGTTTGAAGTCGAATGTGAAGCCTCATATGTCGGGATTGGGGAGTTTTGTCTCGAAAGGTAGGCGATCCTTCTACGGAGAAACTTAGTGATGCACGCAAGAAGTGGTCTACATATGAGATCGAGTTGTCAGAGGTCCAGAGACTGCGACAACCATGCGACATTATTTGATTGAAAGGAATTCATACTTTACACGGACCATCAGCCCTCAAGTTTATTAATAGTCAAGCTAACATTAACCGTGTGCATCTTTAGATGGATCTCATTTTTGAGAATTCACATTCGTGTTAAAGCATAAGTCGGGAACAAATGTAACAAAGTAGCCGATGCGGCCGTCGTCGTGATTAGGCACTATGAGCAATGAAGTTGTCGAGTTCGATCGCCTCTAAGACATATATGCCGACGACGACGACTTCAAAGACGCATGGGTTAGATGTCGGGAAGGTCACCCCTGGTGACTTACATATACAAGACGGGTTCCTTTTAAGGGAAATCGACTATGTATCCCAAAGAGTTCGCTAAGGGAACCCAAGAGCTACATGGAGGTGGCCTCGGTGGACACCTTGGGCGAGACAAGACACAAGCTCTTGTGGAAGAACGGTATCGCCGCAATTGGTGCGTGATGTGGGAAAGGCGGTCCCGAACGTCATATTTGTCGGACTTCCAAGGACAATCTCATAATACGGCCTACACTCGTTACCACGGCCCTTGGGAGGATTTATCATGGACTTTGTGCTTGGTCTCCCACGAACACAACGCGGCATGGATTCGGTGTTCGTGGTAGTAGATCGTTTTTCCAAGATGGCGCACTTTATTCTATGCAAGAAGACTCTCGATGCAACACACGTGGTGAATCTATTCTTCAGAGAAATTGTGCGGCTACACGGGGTTCCCAAGACTATTACTTCCGACCATGAAGTTCATAAGCCACGTTTGGCGGACTTTGTGGACTCGATTCGATACACGCCTTCGGTTCGAACGGCCTCCCACAAACCGACGGTCAAACCGAGGTTGTGAATCGCACATTGGGAAACCTCCTTCGATGTATTTCGGGAGAAAAACCGAAGCGGTGGGATTTGGCCTTGTCTCAGCGGAGTTTGCATTCAACAACATGGTGAACCGCTCGACAGAAAATCCCCCGTTCAAGGTTATTTACGGACGAGTACCTCGTCATACACTGAACTTGGTCCCTCTTCCCAAGCTCCAGGCATGAGCATTGCTTTTGATCTGGCAGACAAAATCATGGGCATTCATGTGGAGGTACGGAACAAGCTACATGCCTCCCGAACGAAAAGTACAAGGAGCAAGCGGACAAGCATCGGCGACAGATGGAGTGTTTGAGGTGGGCGACCAAGTAATGGTCCATCTCTCTGCAAAGAAAGGTTTCCGACCATCATCCGAAAGATCAATGACAACGCTTATGTTGTTGATCTTCCAGATGATATGGCGATCTCACGAACTTTCAATGTCGCGAACCTGACTGAGTATCATGAACCAGCGCATAATGATAACTCGAGGACAAGTTCTTTTGAAGTGGAGGAGACTGATGTAGAGCGGGTCGCGGACAATTACATGGCAAAGATGGATCGAAAAAGGCCCGATCATTGGCGGCAGTGATCTGGACCATCAAACCTTAAATCGGGCGTATCTCGCATCCCGGATGAGTTAGCCATCGAAAAATATATGATTTTGGGGTAGAAACAGCGACTTTAGCCAACCAACCCATATGCTTATGGTTGCGACGCTTCTCAATTGCGAGAAACCCCTTATTTGACGATCGTTTCCCTGTTTCAATTTCGTTTTTACTATAAATAGTAAGTTTTAGTTTGCTTATAAATCTTCATCCGTCGGGCTTTAGGAGTTGTGCCCAACGTGAAAAGAGCTTAGAATAATTAGGAGAACTTGGTGAAGCCAAATAGGACACTTACTATTTTTGGCCGAAAACCTTGGCACTAGTAGACATCACGACCGTCTATAAATAGTAAGTTTACTATTTATAGTAAGTTAAATTCAGAGTCCTAGTTGTAGTTTGATTCCATTTCTTTTCCATTGCTTGTACCCTTATTTAAAGTTGTGAACTCTTTTTATTCATTCATTAATCTATTTCGAATTTATTTAGAATTTATTTCTATTTTCTGCTCTCTTTTCTTGTGGATTCGAGAAAGTCTCTGTGAGGAGTCCAGAGAAGTTCCGTGGATTCGGAATAGTTATCCTCTTGAGGAAGACGGTGCTCGACCTCACGTCCTCCCCTGCGTCAGTTGGACAATAAGTTATTGTCCACCAACCATAAGTTCCCATCCACCCAACAGATAACTTCCAACCTTTTCATGTGCGCGCGACATCCAACCCCTCCAATAGGTTGTTTGCATCATGAGGACCATCTTGTGAAAAATCAGCCACATTCACTTGACCACACTTGCATTCTATTGTTTATCAATGGCTAGACAATGTTTCCACTGGTGTGGCCCACCAGATAGGTGCATGTGACTGATTTTTTGCACAATGTGGTCCTTAAGGTGGGGCAAACCTATTGGAAGGGTTGGGTGTCGCACAAAGATGATAGGTTGGAAGTTATTTGCTGAGTGGACCATAAACTATGGCGAGATGGACTTGGGACAACATAATTTAAGTACAAAATCGGTTTTCTAATCAAATTACTCTATAATGACAAATGAAATGCAAAGGAAATCATGCATAAATACCTTGCAATGCCCATCTAGAAAAACCAAATGAGGCCGATTAGGCAAGCGAGCAACTCTAGAAGCAACATATGCGCTATACCAGTCCGTAACTGTGTGGAACATGTTTGCGTACTCAAAACGTGTCACTAGAAGTGTTGGATCCTCAATCCACTGCAATAGGAACTATTCAAATCAATAAAAATGAAAATTTACTTGAAAACTACAGAAACATGTGAGCAAAATGAATATGATTAGTTAAAGACACTCAAAAAAGTGTTGTATCCTCAATACTAAGTACAAAAGAGTTGTAAAGCTTAACCTTATCAAATAAAACTGCGACTTATGAGCAGAGGGAACATTCAAGCATAAAATTAAAGTTGGGGCATGCATTTCCCAAATATGAGAGAATTGTAATGGTAACTTATTAACCATATGATTTGCTAAGCAACAGAGGTGTTTTTTTAATTGGAAGGCAATAAATTTTTTTATTATTATTCTTTTTTATCTCTTGAACATTATATATATATATGGTTAATGATAAATTACTAAAGGCCATTCCACAGCTCACCTATCCAGCAGATGATGTCCAGAAGAAGCTATATGGGTCATGTTGTATTGGACTAGCTGTACCATTCCCTATTTGTAAAACACGTAGAACAAAAGCACTGGAACTTCTTCTTTTTTTTTGGGTGGGGAGGTCATGTCATATAGCATTTACGGTGCATGTGCACATTGACATGTGTGGCACATGGAAGCTGCTTGAAGATTGAAGGGACATGTGGCACACGTGCATGATTGAATATGGACAGTTGCAAATGTGGCACATTTGTAAAATGTGATGTAAGTTCATGGAACGTTGTGTTCCTGCATCCACCATACTAGGCATAAGCTTCCTCACCGTTATGCAACCTTTTTAGCAAGTATACACTAACCTTTATAACAATAAAATTTTGAGCCCATGGTGCACCTATATTTCTCCATTCATGTGCAAAAAAAGATTTGACAAACCGTGTACAAGCTGCCTATCCAAAATAGCTTGTACAGTATGCAACTGAGAATCCAAACGAACAGTCCCTAAAGAACAAGAACAACAGGTACATCCAAGGGGAAGGGCCAATTGTTCAGGAGCCACATTATATAGCTGATGGCCTAGCTAAGGATGGTGTTGTTGCCGATTCCACACTTTGCTTTAACCAAATATCTATTATCTTAATAGAAAGTCATGATCCCTCTTTTTTTCTTTTTTAGTTATCACTTATCATGAAGCAAAAGAAAGACTTTATAAGCACCCACCACAAGCACATCCTGTCACTCGCCTCTCTAGATACATGGATAAATGAAATACTAACCGAGAGAGATGAGATGAATTTCATCGAAGACAAAAGAAAGCTTCTCCAACGTTCCAAGAAATTCCTCTGTAACCCAAGTAATCACTTGTTATTGTACTCAGAACCTCTCCAAAAAAAAAACCCTAGTAATCACATTCTTTGAATTGCCTTCAACAACTAGACTTCCAGCCATAAACATAGAGAAGATTCCATACCCCCACTTAATGCTCTGGTCTACCTCATTTAACCCCCCACCCACCCCTCACCCAGACTACAGAATAATTCAAGATAGTATCCTTTTATCTCTAAGGACTCCTATGCTCAAATTACCAATCTTCCCAATTGATGAATCATCCACCATTAGCCTCTTCTAGGATGTTTCTAGAGGTAGTAAAAGGCGCAATATTAACAGTTACATTCAAAGCCATTCATATCCCCAGAGCCAAGATCTAATGGAACCAATCTTAATTAACGGTGTTCTAGCGCACACCTAGGCCTTTTAAGCCAAATGAGTCTACTATCTTACAATTGCAGTATGGATCATCATCAGAAGGTAGTAAGAAAACCCAAAATCCCACAACAAATACAATAACAGAAAGAAACGAATAAGAGATTGGAACCTGACCTGCGAGCACTCAAAATCGTCGGACCCCACAAACCGCATTGAGCTGAGAAGCGACCGCATCGTGTGGTAATGAACCGCCCCCTGCGGCACAAACCGCTCCAGAAAATCCTTTCTCACAACCTCCAACCCATGACCATCATCCCCAATTACCCCTCCCGGGGCCTCGATCTCAAAAGCCCCCTGCTCGAACGACGGGAGCTCCTCCTCCTCCGCCCGCCCGATCACCTCCTCCAACCCCTCACCGCCAGACGACATCCGTATCCGGTCCGGGTTCATCCTAACCCGCCCACCCTCGCAGACCGAGCTCTCCAGCGTCTCGCTATAGAAGCACCGGAACCACCCGGGCTCCGATCGCCCAGGGTGATCTACCGACGATCGACGGACGAGATCAACGCGGCGGGAGAATCCGTTCCCGAAATACCCCTCGCAGGAGTGAGGAGGAACGTTACGGTTTGGGAACCATGAAAGGAAGGAGGGCAGAGGTGGCCATGGTTTTAGAGGGTTTTGGGATGAACGGCTTTCCGTTAAAGGATGGCTGTTTTCCGTTAGGGATTGGTGGTTTTCCGTTACTGATTCGCGGTTTTCCATGAAATGGGAACGGTAGAAATAGACGCTGAGAGGGATTGTGTTGAAAGCGAAGAGAACGAGAAGAAGGGTTTTGAAGAGGAAACCGCCGAGCCTGACCATTTTTCTTTACGTCAGACGATCTCGAGAGAGACTGTCAGTGGTTTTAGCTCGCATATATATATATATATATATATATATAGAGTCAGGGAAGCGGGCTGAGTACTACCCCGGTATGGACGGATGTGAGTGGCTTCGGTCCAT
Organism: Magnolia changhungtana; assembly: GCA_030180095.1. Classification (NCBI taxonomy): domain Eukaryota; kingdom Viridiplantae; phylum Streptophyta; class Magnoliopsida; order Magnoliales; family Magnoliaceae; genus Magnolia; species Magnolia changhungtana. Next base: position 3,499,142 of record JASAUF010000115.1, on the reverse strand, counting down.
CCGCGGATCCACCGAGGTGGGTGGGATATCTGACCGTGGGGCCCACCATGAATGTATTTTCCTTATATCCAAGCCGTCCAATCGTTTTGAAAACTCATTTTAGGGTATGATTTTAAAAGTGAAAAAGATCTAGATCTCAAATGGACCATAAAATAGGAAATAGTGGTAATAAACCGTTAAAAACTTCCCGTAAGCTATAGAAATTTTGTATCGAGCTGATATTTATGTGGTCTCTTCGTGTAAGTATGTGTGACCTTATCAACGGGTTGGATGGCAAATAAACATTCCGGTAGGCTCATGAAGCTTTGAACGGTTAGGATTCAATCATGACGATTTCTTATTGCTTAAGATTTAGATATTGCTTCGCCTCTTAAATGAACTTTCAAAATGAATGGAAGGGCGGATGGATTGCACATATATTACAATGGCACTCCAAGTTGGGATCCACCAACCTCAATGCATCCACCCAAACCACAATGTATTAGTTTCATCCACACCGTCCATCCATTTTTCCATTTCATTTTACGTTACAATCCACAAAATAAGCAAGATGATCGTTACACTCAACATTGAAAATTATCTAAGGCCTACTGTTATGGATAACTGTCATCTCATCCGTTCATAAGGTGACACGCACCTTGATGAAGGAAAACAAAAATATATACTTGATCCAAAATTCTAGCGCCCCCAAAGGTTTTCAGTGGTAGGTGTTTAATATCCATTGTGTGGTCCAATTGAGTCTTGGATTTATCTTATTTTTGGGATTGCATCATAAAATTATATTAAAAAATGGATGGATGGTTTGGATCAAACCAATAAATTACAGTGGAGACCCTATGAACCCACAGGTAGTAACAATTCATGTAAAGACCTGTCAACGGGTAAGATTGTGTTTGGTCCCATGGCTCATATCTGATTCGGGTCTTGCTGAACTCTTTTTCTTTGGTCTGATTTTAGATCTTGACAGGTATTACTGCCATTGATATGGGTACATGGGATCCATTTATAACAATTTTAAGTGGATCACTCTTACAAGGTTTTTAGTCCTTTTTTTTTTTTTCTGTTTTTCTTTAGCTGGTTCTAATTTAAATGTAAATGGGATAAAGAGAGAAGATAATACCGGATAATCTTCGGTCTCATTTAAACTTCTTAATCTTACCTATAAATTAGTAGGAGTTAGTTTAATTTTATTTATTTGGCACATTTATTAAACGATCCAAATCATAGACCGTTGGACTTGCATGGTGCTTAATTGGTTGCTCTAACTAACCAATGGCCTGTGGTTTGTGCTTTGAGGGCTTAACATGATGTATGTGTTTTTTTTTATGTCATTTAATTATTTTTAAAAATTATTTTATAATATAATTTTTAAAAATGTGGTTGATTCAAATCTCAAGTGGACTACATCACAGGAAATAGTGTTGATTGAATACCCACAGTTAAAAACTTATGCAGTGGAGAAGTATCGGATCAAGTTATATTTGCTTTTCTTTTTTATGGAAATGGAGCGGCTACTTCCCTACCTATGACTTGGTGGACGATGCTATGTGAGCCCCATCATGAGATATGTGTTTTATCTGTTCCGTTCATCCATTTTTTATATATCATTTTAGGGCTAATGAGATTGATATATGTTATAAAATATTGATTTTATAAAATATATTTAAAATAAAATATATTAAAAATATATTAAAAAGTTTTGTAAAAAAGGTTTTTGGAGTTTTTTTTAAAGAATAGTTTCACGTGAAAAATAGAAGAAAAGAAAAAGCGGTATATATGAAAAGTGTAGAGTATCTTAATATTTACTTACCTAGTCCGTGGATCATGGGACTTGAATATGCACCAGAACACTCGCGCGCTCGGGCACGGGCTCGAGCTCGGTTGCAGGCTCAGTGCGAAGGCGTGGGCATGTGAGGCAGTAGAGGCGCTAACGATTGGATATCCACCGTTAAAATCCTCCTAAGGCTTATTGTACTGTTCATTTGACATCCAATCCGTTGATTAGGTCATACAAACCCAAATGAAGGGAAAAATCAAAGATCAGCTTGATCCAAAACGTTTATGGCCCCAAAATATTTTTAATGGTCAATATACATTCAACATTGTTTGCTGTAACCTTGTAACGTGGTCCACTTGAAATTGGGATAGACCTCATTTTTGGTCTCATACCATACATTGATATAGAAAAATAGATGGACGGCAAAGATGAAACACATACATCATGGTGGAGCCCACATAGCACCGACCACCGGCCATTGGCTGGTGGCAGGGGAGTAGCCAATCCTTGTGTGCTAACTTTCACATACAACTTTTTACTGATCTGATGCTTAAGTGAAAAATCCGAGCCGTTAAAATAGTGGGACATACAGATAGAATTACATCCAGGAAAATCTAGAACAGTTCACTTAGTACAAGTATCATACATGTGCATTGCGTCAGACGAGTGGCCATTTTCCGACGTGAACGGTGCAGCTCTACTTATGAATGGACCTTCCTGGATTTCGTCTTTATGAATCTTTGGAGTGTGTCCCATCTTTCGAACGGATCAGATGTTACATGAAGGTAACACGTTGGCGGGACAGAAAGCAACTGTATTTAAAGTTCCCCTGCAACGTTGTACGTGAACATTTCTCTCCTCTCCGAACCGGAAACGGATTGGCTACTCCCCCTGCAACGTTGTACGTGAACACAGCACCGACAACGTTGTCGGTGCTATGTGGGCCCCACAGTGATGTATGTATTTCATCCATGCCGTCCATCTATTTTTAAAGATCATTTTACAGTATTAGACCAAAAATGAATATTCCCAATCTCAAGTGGACCACATTGCAAGAAACAGTTTTGAATGATTGTTGACCATTAAAAAAAATTTGGGGACTATAAAAGTTTTGGATCAAGCTGATTTTTATTTTTTCCCTTCATCTGGGCCTGTATGACAGATTGGATGTCAAATAAACAGTACAGTAGGCCTTAGGAGGACTTTAATGGTGGATATCCAATTTCTATTGTTTTCATGCGGTGTGGTAAACCTGAGATTTATATCACTCTCAATTTTTCTAAGAAGTCCTAAAATGATCTTTAAAAATGGATGAACGGAATGGATGAAACAAATAAATCATGGTAGGTCCCACAGAGCACCGACCATCAGCCACGGGGCTGGGGGAGTAGCCAATCCGTTTCCCTCAGAACCAGAGACGTACCGACACGGATTCCAAAAGCCTTTCGAAAGAAGTTCATGTGCTGGGATGTAGGTGGGGCCCGCCGTGATGTTTGTGAGAAATCCACACCGTCCATACGTTTTGAGATCTCATTTTAGGATATGGGACAAGAAATCGGTTGGATATAAAACTCAAGTGGGACCTACGAGAGGAAACAGCGGAGATTCCGTGACCACCGTTTGAAACATTAATATGGCCACAAGGTTTCATATCAGGCTAAGAATTTTGTGTTTTCACTTCATCCCAGTAGTAAAGGCCTTATAAACGGTTTGGATGGCATATAAACATCAGGCTAGATCCCAGGAAGATTTCAACGGTTCTTACCGGTTTTCCCTCTCGTATGGCCGCCTTAGTTTTAGATCTACTTAATTTTTGGTTTTGTGTTATAAAATGATATGAAAAAACGGATGAAAGGTGTGGATTTCTAACAAACATCACAGTGGCTCCACCTAGCATCCCGCGCAGTAACTTCGTCTAAAGGCTTTGGCAGGAAATCCGCGTCCGAGACGTACGTTGGGGAAACGACTCGATGGAGTCGCTTCTACTGCAATTCTGCCAGAGGAGTGTCGTGTTTACGTCACACATGTTACGTGGTTCATGGACTAGGATATACTTGCAGTGGTCGCGTGTGGCCATCGATGGATGTGTTTTATACATGCCGTCCAATTATTTTGCCGGATTATATTAGGGCATAAACCAAAAAGGAGGCTGATCCAAGTTCAAGTGGACCACACCATGGGAAGCAGTGGTATAATGATGCCAACCATTGAAAACTTCATTATACCATGGCCCACCGGAATGCATTTTTGCCATATAATCTGTTGGGGGAAAATGTAACGCCCTGAAAATTGGGGGTCGTGCATACACTCGACTCTCAAGTTCCCGGGCATCACTTATGACTAATTTTTTCACTGTTTTGTGTCTAATCAGGTTTAAACGCGTAGTATGAAATTACTTGAAGCATGAATCACAATCACAACAAGTCTAATGAATTGAAAGAGGTTAAATATATACAAATCCGAAAGGATGTAAACGGGTTGCTCAAGGCGTTTCCCAACAAATCACAAAAAAAATTGATACATTTAGAAAATAAAGTTGAGTCCACTACTTAGCGATCCAGAATTTCGTCTACTGAGCCGATGAAGACCCGCTCATCAACAGAAAGTAGGTCAGCTAGTTCTCCTGGTCTATGCTCATGCCATCAGGCTCCTCGTACTCCTCATCACCTGCAACTATGAACGGGTCTGGTTGGTGTTTTAAAACACCGTCCCAGAGTGGGAGTGAGTGATCAACTCAGTGGGTGCTATTAGTCTCAAGTTATAACAGGCATCAATTATAACATGAACTTAATGAAAAACAGTCAATCATATACATCTAGTTAATCTTATTAATATGCATGCGTGCTGGATGGTATGATGCATGCCCTCACCACAACGCTCCCTCGAGCGACTCTATCTAACGATCACATATGACAACACTCCTTCAGAGCGACCTTGACTTCCGAGTCGCCACTCAAAGTAATGCGATGCAATGCGATCGTGTTAGTCGAGTTATTAGTTAAGTTCATTCATCCAGCAGGTTAGGGAATCTGATACACCCCACGTATCAATGCCCTAAACTGGTTGCGAGGCCAAGGCCCTATCAATGTGTGAGGCTGAGGCCTCGCGGTTCGTGATCCCGTCGGGTTCCTCATCCCCGACTTCAAGTACATGAGGAGTGCCGAGAGAAAGGGATCGCTCGCGGTCACTACGGGGAGGCGCGGCACCTCAGCATAGGCCAATAGCTCGAACACAGTGTCTCATTCCACCATGCCCAACTCACGAGGCTGTGGACCAATTTCAAGTGGGTTATTGATGGGCTACAATGGTTGTAGGGTGGTTCAGGTTCCATACATATGTGAGCAAACAGGGTTAACAAACAGGGTTGGTCAGATAGTAGGCTAGACCACACGAGTCGACCGAGCGTGAGACGAGTGACATCGAGCATAAGGGACCCATGTAATCTAACTACAGCCACCCGAACACACTCGCCCAAACCCATGGGTCTAGGCATAGCATAGTCCCACAGATGGGACTACCGTCTCTCCCCATGTTCCTGACCAACCCAAGGGCGTGAGGGGATCCATAACATACCAATTCTACAGATAATCAACTAGCATAGCGACCACATGTTCTCATGCATCTCATATACCATTCAGATTCTCATAGCAAACAAGACTAACCATAACATGAAACAAGTGTATGTGAGTTGTGCGTGTGTGTGAGGAAGTTAAGCACTTCCTACAATTCCAGAAATCATGTGCACAGGGGTAATAAATCATACACACATTGAAACACCACATATGAGGAAAAAGGATAGAGCAATCATGAGCAAACTATCACCCATACATAATATCATGTGAGAGGCAAGATCAACACTAATATGAAAGCTAAACATGCAATCTATACAATTTCAACAATATACAACTCCTAAGGTTTCTCTAGATTTTCAATCATAGCATCCAAGCAATCAAAATCATTAAACCCATACTAAAATTGGTGCTAGGCCACCTAAGAACAATAGTCTGCACCTTCGGATTCGTTGAAGGCTTAGAAAACGACCTAGGAATGAGGGCTTTTGGGGTCGGACGGCCGGAATCCCTAGAGCAACATTTGCATGTTAGAAATCCATGTCAAATCCTTTCTCAATACATGGGTTTCAAGAAAAAAGGGTGAAGGATCTTACCTAGACGGCCCACGGACGATTGTTGAGGTTGTGGTGGAGCATTTCCTTTGGAGGAAGGATAGAGAGTTGAAAGGGTTGATCCCCTTGGGCCCCACCTCGATCTAAGGTCCACCATAGCTCTCCTTCACTTTCTCTTTCTTCATTGGCAATGGTGGTTGTAGTGAGGGTTATGAGATAAGGGTTAGAGATTTATTTGCTAGAGTTGGGCCCTTTGGCCCCAAGCTTCCACAAATTCTCAAAATAACCCTATAGGACTCCCTATTGGTGTTGGGGTGGTCCTAACACCCCTCTGGCCACCAAACTTAGTGTGTAGGTGTCTCATGGCTCGATGAGGGGTCATGCAAAGTTTAGGAACAAACGGATGAACGAGTATGGGGTTTGAGCATACGATTCCGATCTTTAAGTGGCCCTGTGGGGCCCATTTCGGTGATTGAGGTGGCTCTGGTGGCCCCCGGCCTTGAAACTTATAGGATAGGTGCTTCATGGCCCGATAAAGGGCCATGCAAAATTTGGAAGCGATCGGATATGGGGTTTGATCGTACGGGTCTGATTTGCGATCAACGGTCACCATGCCACGATTGGGTCCCAGAATTCGTGGACGGGCGTAGAAAAATACATTAAACCTTCACCGTAAATTTGGAAGAAATCTGACGACTGGAAAGCCCGGAATCTCGATTTCATTTGCAAGTGTCGGATTCCAATTCTGGCATTAGTGGGGTGCATTTAGCAAGTGTCAGATCCCAACTCTGGGTGTCCACGGGGTTCGCAGTCCACAATGGACCACAAGCCCAGTGAGATCTATGATTTCCTAAATTTTTAGATTTTTCCGACCCTCCTCGGTCGCTGGGTGGCCCACACGGGCTGTTATTAAGTGTTAACAGGCCATCTGGCTTGGCGGGCCACACCGGGTCCTATCATGACCTGTCAGGTCTATTCTAATGGGCTAATCCTAGGTTAATTAACTTGTGATACCCCACCATGAGTGGTTTAAATGAACGGTCATACGGCAAATCCTACGTGAACGCCTCAGGACACTGTGCTGGTTGGACGGGACGTTACAATCACCCATGTATAAGCTAACATTGAGTGCCAATGGTCAGTAAGTGATAATATAAGTTAATTACATAAAAAATTTTTTTAAGGATTTTTGGAAATCCAAAACAGTGAAAATCCAGGATATTACAGAAAATATAACAAGTTCCTACGTCGGCTTAAGCGTCGGACCGACCCTGTTGTTATGGCTTAGACTCGTCAGGCACCGAGTCTAACTACGGCCCATGCCCGAATCGCTAGATGGAGAGACATAACCCGGACTCACTAGGCGTCAAGCCTGACCGCGGCCTGCATGTCCCGAGCCACGAAGCGGGATCTCCAAGTGAGATTAATACACCCTCCAGGTCTCCCTAAGGGCCTTACAGAGGCAGTTATACGCCAACCCATTTTGTTGGTTGAGCCCCAGTTTTGATCGAGCTCTTGTCCGGTCCACCTTCTCGGTCGGCCAATAGAACAGTCAGAGATTTGCCGCATGACCTATCCAAGCACGACAGTGTTCAAGAGATAACGGTCAACCGAGCCCCATCACTCCTCCTTTTGGGAGCTGTTTACTAGGCGACGCCCTAGCCTACTCAAGGAATCGGCCCCGTATCTCCTCCCGAGATCTTTAGAAGATAAGTTTCGATCCCAAAAATTCAGGAAGATCAAAGATTACATGATCACTCAAGATAGAGATCTATTCCAGTTAGGAAAGCTCCTTGAGGACTTCACTCCTATAAATGGGGATGCCGATAGGTGAAAGGTACACACACATTCTCACCCTAACACCATTACTCCTAGACCCAGATTCTGACTTTACCATCGGAGGGTCCCCTGGTCAAGCCAGGGTCTCTTTTGCTCTCTTCCTGTGCAGGTCTTTAAGTACCATAAAGGGGACGAGCCGAAAACCGCATCAACAGTTTGACTTCGTCTGTGGGAACGACACTAAAAGTCATTTTTCAACTCTATCAAAGCCACTATACAACCTGACATGGCAAGAACAAGGAAAAATGCCCAGGCCCTTCCTGACGAGTTTCCCGTTACCGATCCTCCGGCGACAAATGGTGCCCCAGATCAGCCGGAGCAACAGGAGAATCGTCAGGGCTCCATAGCCCGCCAGGCGACCTCTGGTTTAATCAGGCGCACCCAACGAAATCGAGGAAACGAGCGAGTGGAAAGAAAAGTTCAAGAGATCAGAACTAACATGAATCACATGATACAAATGTTGGAGCAAATACAGCCCCAGCGGATACAGGCATCCAACTTGGGGGATGGTCGGTCGAATGCTGCTAGACAATTCGCCAACCCTCAGCCATCTGCTTCGCAAGCTGCTCCTCAGCCGAGTCAATATCAAAACGCAGTCGAGCCTACTCCTTCTTATGTTTTTACGGCAATCCCGTTGTCAGCTTCCGATCTATGACATGAAATAGACCGGAAGAGGCGTAACAAGCCTCCATCCGAGGGAACGGCCGACAGTGAAGAACCATGGAAGACCGAGATCCAAAATCTGCAGAGGTAGATTGCTGACCTAAAGCAAAATCGTCCGGCCAGTCAGGTAGGACCGAAAGGGAAGGAATCCTCGTTCGTGAACGAGATAATGCAAGCACTATTACCAGAATGGTTTCGCCTTCCTCAAATCGTGCCCTACACCGGTAAGGCCGATCCAACAGAGCATATTGAGTCCTTTCGGACTTATATGGAATTACATAACACCTCGGATGCCATGATGTGCCGAGCCTTCTCCCTTACTTTGGCCGACATCGCTCGGCTTTGGTTCAAGCAACTGAAGCCGGAGATCCATTAGCTCATTGAAGCTTAGTGACGCTTTCGTCGCCAACTTTATCAGGGGAAAGAAAAGGCTCAAGGCATCGGCGCATCTGAATAACATAGTCCAGAAGGAGGGAGAGTTCCTCAAAGACTACATCAAGCACTTCAACCTCGAAGCATTGCAAGTTCGAAAGCATTCGGACGAAACAACTCTCAACTCCATGCGAGGGGTAAGAGACAAACCATTTCTCTTATCCCTGGATAAGAATCCTCCATCCACCCTGAAAAAATTCATGGCCCAGGCGGAGAAATACGCCAATGCCAAGGAAACTCGGATCCTACGAGAGGCAGCTCGAAATAGAAATACCTTGGTAAAACAGTCGGCCAAAAAAAAGCCGACTCACCCAGCAGTAAGAAATGAAAGGATGATTGGCCTCAAGACGAATGTAGAGCGGGCAAGCGACCCGACAACAAGTTCTCGATGTACATCCCGCTCAATAAGCCACAAGAGCAGGTCCTGACGGAAATCAAGGGTGAAGGATTTGTCAACTAGCTAGATAAACTCTGTGGTAACCCCAACCGGCGTAGCAAAAATAAATATTGTCATTTTTATCATGATCATGGGCATAATACAAGTGATCGCTACAATCTGAAGCAGGAAATTGAGAGGCTCATTCGAGAGGGCCACCTTGGCGAGCACGTGGACCAAGGAGCCAGGACTATGGAAGAACGTCCGGGTGATAACCGACCCACGGAAGAAATCCTGACCATTATCGATGGTCACGAGGGCGGAGGCGACTCAAACAGTGCTCGAAAAAACCACGCAATGAGCATTAATCGGCCTGAGTTCGAGATCATGATTCTGGCTCGACCTTCGAAGGAGAGAAAGCTCAAAAAATATAGCGTGACGTTCACCGAAGAAGATGCTCGAGGCATCCACCACCCACATGACGATGCTTTGGTCATACCATCACCATAGAAAACCGCAAAGTCTTTAGGGTTCTCATTGACCTAGGCTCATCCGCAGATGTGCTATTCACCTAGGTGTTCGATAAGATGAGCATCGAACGGTCGACGCTACGGCCAGTGAGGACCCCCTTGATCGGCTTCTTAAGCGGACAAGTCCTCCCTGAAGGAATCATTCAGCTCCCCCTCACCGCCGGAGATGCACCGAACCAAGCAACAGTCATGATTGACTTTCTTATAGTCAATCGATCTTCAGTCTACAATGCAATACTCGACCGACCTTCGTCGTGCCTCCTTCGAGCCATAGTCTCTACATACCATCTCTCCATGAAATTTTCGACCAAGACAGGAGTCGGGATTGTCAAGGGAGATCAGCACAACGCTCGACGGTGTTATAGTCGGGATCTCTGACATCGCCACTGAAGGAGAGGATAATAGCGCTATTACACCGATACGTCGACATCTTCACATAGTCTCATGAAGATATGCTGGGCATCAATCCTTCCGTCATAACTCATCGCCTCAACATCGACCCAACTTACAAACCGATTTGACAGAAGCGGCGCACCCTCGGTCCTGAGAGGTATGTCGTGATCGAGGAAGAGGTCGAAAAACTCCTTGAGGCTAGGTTTATCAAGGAGATACATGACCCTGAATGGGTAGCCAATGTCGTACAGGTAAAAAAGGCCAATGGAAAATAACGAGTTTGTATTAATCATATTGACCTAAACAAGCCTGCCCAAAGGACAGTTTCCCTCTCCCCAAGATCGATCAGTTGGTCAACAACACTGCGAGGCATGAATTGCTCAGTTTTATGGATGCTTATTCAGGTTAAAATCAAATTGTAATGCACCATTATAATAAATCAAAAACCACCTTTGTCATTGACAAAGGCCTTTATTGCTACCGAGTAATGTCATTTGGATTAAAGAATGCTGGAGCAACCTACCAAAGGTTGGTCAACAAGATGTTCGCCCCCCAAATAGGGCAAACAGTGGAAGTATATATCGACGATATGCTCGTTAAGAGCATTAAAGCAACTGATCACGTTGTCAACCTTGAGGAGATATTCCTCGTCATCCGAGAATATTAGATGAAACTGAACCCGAGCAAATGCGTGTTCAGTGTAGGCTCGGGCAAGTTTATCGATTTCTTGGTCAGCCAAAGAGGAATCGAGGCAAATCTCGAGAAGATCAAGCCTTACTCGACATGGAATCGCCCAAAACGATCAAAGACATCCAAAGACTGACTAGGAGGATAGCGGCGCTCAATCGTTTCATGTCTTCCCTTCTTCAAGCAGTTGAAGGGTCGGCAGATAGTCGATTGGACAGAGGAATGTGAGACGGCCTTCTGGCAGCTCAAAGAGTATTTGGAGTCGTCGCCCCTGCTCTCCAAGCCCGAGCCGGGTGAACCGCTACTGATCTACCTAGCAATCTCTAACGCAGCCGTAAGTTCGGTCTTAATTCATGAGCATGAGGGCAAACAATCTCCAGTTTATTACATCAGCAAAACTCTTGTCCCAGCAAAAATGAGATATCTAACCCTAGAGAAAGTGGCCCTAGCGTTGGTTGTCTCATCCCGATGTCTGTGGCCCTACTTTCAAGCTCATTCGATTATTGTTATGACCGACCAATCACTGCGACAAACACTCCAAAAACCAGAAGCTTCGGGACGTCTCACAAAATGGGCAATTGAGCTGAGCAAGTTCGACATTCACTACAAACCCAGAGTAACAATCAAGGGCCAGGCGGTGACCGATTTCATTGTTGAAGTCATGCGGCAACCCGAGCCATTTTTCGCTGGGCTAAAAAAGTTGCTTGACAGTCACAATCAAGAACAGTCCACGCTCGCCCACCCTCTCTGGAGTTTATACGTTGATGACACCTCCAACTCCAAGGCTAGCGGGGCAAGGGTTATTTTGGAAACTCCTGATCACACGTATATACAGTATGCCTTAAGACTTAGATTTCAAGCCTCCAACGATACAGCTGAATACGAAGCTCTACTCTTAGGACTCCGATTGGCAGCCAACCTGGGCGTTACCCATCTCAATGTCTACAATGACTCTCAACTAGTCGTTAATCAGATAGCTGATATCTATCAAGCTAGAAAAGAGAGACTAAAAGCCTACCTACAAAAAGCAAGAGAGTTGATTGGCGGCTTCCAGCACTATTCTGTCACCAGAATCCCGAGGGCCAAAAATGCCAAAACTGACCTTTTGGCGAAGCTTACTTTGGCCGATGAAGATGAGATCCCCAAATCCATCCCTATTGAGTACGTGACTAAGACGAGCATTGACGAAACGGACCCCACGGCCGTGTTCCCCATCGACTTGGAACCGACTTAGATCAACCGTATTGTTCGGTATCTCGAGACCGGTAAATTGCCCAAGGATCGCGCTGAGGCTCGGCGACTGAAGGTCCGATCTGCCCGATACACCATGCTTAATGGGACACTATACAAGAAAGGGTACTACGCACTGCTCTTGCAATGTTTACGACCTAATGAAGCCGACTACGTCATGCGAGAGATTCATAAAGGCATCTGCGACAACCACTCTGGAGGACGATCCTTGGCTCATAAAGTTATTCGACAAGGCTACTATTGGCCGACCATCCAAAAAGATGCTCGGAAGCTCGTCCAAAGCTGTGATAAGTGTTAGAGGTTCGCAATCATCCCTCGGCAACCGCCCGAGGAGCTCACTCCAATGGTCGACCTTGGCCCTTCACTCAATGGGGGATCAATATCATCAGACCTTTCCCCCCAGGAAGGATCAGACAAAATTCATCATCGTCATTGTAGATTACTTCACTAAATGGGCCAAGCCCCTGGTCAAAATAACTAAGCAAAAAATTACAAATTTTGTTTGGAAAAATATTATCTGCCGATTTGGGATACCTCGGACCATTGTCTCGGATAATGGGAAGCAATTCGATAACAGACAATATCAAGAGATGTGCCAGAACATCGGGATCAGGAACGTTTACTCGTCCCCACGTCATCCACAAGCAAACGGGCAAGTTGAGGCCATCAACAAGATCATCAAGCAGCACCTTATGACCAAGCTTGACCGAGCAAAGGGAGCATGGGCTGAAGAACTCGCCAAGGTTCTGTGGGCTTACCGAACCACAGTCCAAACCGCTACAGGAGAAACCCCTTTTTTTCCCTAGCATATGGCTTGGAAGAGGTCACTCCCATGGAAATCGGCTTACCAATCACCCGAGTAAGCTCATTCAACGAACAAGACAACGAGGAATTGCAGGTGCTCAGCCTCGACCTTCTAGATGAACGAAGGGAACAGGCTCAGATCCGGACAATCATCCGCCAACAGTAACTGTCTCAATTTTACAATGCCCGAGTCAAGATCAGACGATTCCAAGTATGAGACTTAATCCTTTGAAAAACATTCCAAAATATCAAGGAGGCTGATACAGGCACGCTGGGACCCAATTGGGAAGGCCCCTACGTAATTGCAAGTATCGTCCGACCTGGGACCTACCATTTGGAGGATCTGACAGGCCAACTATTGCCTCATCCTTGAAATGTCGAGCATCTCAAGATCTACTATCCTTAAGTCAGGCGGTGGATGATCATTGCTAGACCCTCATCGATGAACACACAAGAATTCATGATAGAATTGTAAAATATGCAATAAATTATAAAGGAACATGTATTCATTGATTGGATGAAAATGTTACATCGATAATACATCTGTACTCGCATCAGTGTTCTATATATGGGAAGCCATAAAAGTACATAAATGTCGAAGGAGGATAACGCTTGCTATTGTAGATGCTCTCGAGCTCAGCGTCAAGCGTATTTGAAGTACCTGAATCCGATGTGGGGAGCAGAAAGGAATTTTGCTCCACAAAACCAACTTCAAGGTTGGCCGCCCCATCAGGAGCTAACTTAGGGATAGCTGATAGAGCTGCATCAGGAGCAGTGGTGGGGGTCACCTTAGTGTATGCCTCGGGGTCAACTGCGACCTTGCCACCGGACCCCGACTCACTCTCGTCAAAGCCAGAAAGATCAAGATCAGGGAACACTTCCTTCATCACCTTAACGCACTTGGCGTAGCCCTGGCGAAAGAGAGTAGCCCTCTCCTCCTCAAAAGCTTACGATTAAAGGAATTTATCCATGAACTCTTTTCGGGCAAAGACAAGAGCGGCCTTGGTCTCCGCCCTGATCCTATTGGCCGCATCACAGGCCGTGAAGCAATCCTTGCAAGCTTGGTCAAGCGCCCTCCTGCCCTCTTCCAATCGCGAGGCCAGGTTGTCCCTGTCTTCTACAGCCGCCCCAAGGGCGACTCTTGCCACCTCGAGTTGGCCTTCCACAGAGGCGGCCTGAGCCTCAGCATACGATAGCTGAACCTCTGCTTCCTCAGCTCACCCGTTGGCCCTGGATAGGTCAGCACGGGCCCTCAGCACGCACGGTGTGAACTGCAAAAGGAAAGAAAACTCAGTACAAAAATAAAAATCTGAACATGCCTGCAATGACGACCGCGATTTACCTCGAGGAGCGACGTCATGATCCTAACAAGTGTCCGCTCCATGAAGAGCGGTTCATAAGGGCCAGAGAATTCTCCCTCGGGCATTTGCTTACTCGCCCAGAGAAGTATCCCCTCAACCTGCTGATGGAAGTTCCCCCTCTCTCCCTCAGCAACCTCCTCCCTCGGAGGTTCCTCTTCCTCCCTTCTCGGAGGGTCTTGCGTTGCGACCGGCCCTGGGTCGGCAGCCTCCCGAGGCTCCTGAGGAACTGCCTCTTCCACCTCCGTACTTTCATCGACCTCAATAACGGCCGAAGGAGTAAGAGGGGCGGCCCTTCCTTGGCCCTTGGAGACCGTTTTCTGTCTCTTCGGTGCCCGAGGATCCACCCGAGGTGGGGGCTTGATCTTGGACGTAGGGCGGAGTGAAGGCCAAGCTTCGGACATCTTTGCAATCAGAAGCAAGAAGCGTCAGCAAGACATCAAAAAAAAAAGAGGAATCTATTCCGAGCTAATTCTTACTGGTCAAGGCAGAGTCAAGGCCCGCCTGAAAAAGAAGCTCCGGCTAAAGAAGCCTTCTGTAAGACCTCCTTTCCGGGCTTAAGGCTCGAAAGTTCTGGATCTAAGTTAAGGAGCTCGAGTCGAGCTCTGGAGGATGCTTGGGGACAACTGAAAAACAAAAGGAAAAATATGTCAGAAAGCATTAGAAGAAGACTCAACTAAAGCAACAGATCCAATATCACACGAACTACCTACTTCGGAGAAGGCTCGAGGGATGAAGGGATGGAAGGGCCCTGGCTTGTCCATTTCCCAATGACCCAAGGCCCAAAACCACCAATCCCTCCTATGTTTGTTAAAAGAAGGGGGATCAGTTATTAGAGCCTCGCTGGTATTTCGCCAAGAGTAGAAATAACACCAGCCAGGCTACTGAGTGTTTGGTCGTACTTGATACAGATGGAGGAATTCCTCCACCCTTAGCTCGGGTAGCTTCATCTTGGCCCAGAGAACCGTGCAGCCGAAAAGGTCCCTCCACCCGTTCGGCGTTACCTGCCCCGGAGCCATGCCGAGGCTGCCTAACAAAGTCCGGGCAATTCCCTGAAGCGACAAGCGAAGGATGCACTGCAGCGCGACCTGGAAGATTGTAACTGCCCCTGCAGGGGGTCGGTCGAGTAGCTCATCAGGCTGAGGAAGACCCAAAATGACTGAGTCAGGGATATGGTACCTGAACTAGATCCGAATCAGATCCTCGGCGGGAAGAACAGAAGGCACTGGCCCTCTAACCCCTTCCTCTACTTCGGCCTCCTCGACCTCGTCCTCGACCGGGGAGTTACAACGACCAAATAAACCCCCCGATGGGTCCAACGCCCTAGTCAACGCTACCAGTCTTTGTGCCAGAGAATCTGATATCCTCTGTGAATGGCGGAACAAGGCATCCACTTCCACAACAACCTTCACCAGCAACGAAGGTGATTCCAAAGTCGCCCAGAAGCAACTCACTTCACCTTTGTCGCTGTACACTCCCTCCCAAGGGCTTGCGGTGTAACGCCCCAGATTTTTGCCAACCTGGGATTAGACGTCCTTAGGCAATGGGTCGATCCTAATACCTCATTAACTTGTAAGAACTGAATCCCAAAGTCTAAAGCCGCCTTTGAACTCATTTCCTTCACAAATCTCACCCTTCATCACCTTGATCTTCCAATTTTTCTAAGAACTTTCACCCTAGACACTATCTTAAACTAGCTAAGTAGTATAACTTGGATCACTTTATATACAAACTACAAAGGCCTGAGTACCACCTCGACCATAAATCACTTAGGACTAAATCCTTTAGAAATGAGACAAAGTAACTAGGTGTGAAACCAGATTAGCTACGAAATCTGTTTAAATCGCTTTAAATACCATCTGCAAGACCCAAAACTTGTAGAATCATTGACGCTAGGTTACCCTAAAATCTAGGATCAATCTCATTACCCGGCTGCTCACGGGTGCATCTTGAAACTTCGTATTAGGTCTAGACCGCACATCGGAAATTCGATTAACGCAAAGTTAAGGACTTAGGATCGCCTCGTTGGGCTTGACAATCTTCTCAAAAATCAGGTCCATCCGATGTCCCACAGCCATTCGTTTCGATTCGGAGCGAGGGTGTGTGAAAAACACTATTCCTATTCCAAAATAAATATCAAGAATAGTGATCTGGCACCTTTCGCTTGCGCGTCAGTATTAAGCAACCTGACCGTCAGAATCCGACCAAATTACACCCTCGGATAAAGAAAAATTTCAGGAACATTTACATGTACTTGGAATTTCTGATCGTGGCCCACTGACCGTTGAACTGAAAGTGGTCCGCCAAGTGCGATCTGGGAATCCGATCGAGTCGAAAACGTAATCCCACAAGATCCATAGGTGGTGAACTTAAGTCTGACGTTTGGCTCAAGGAGGGCTACCAGAACCTCTCTTTGAGTCTCTTTAAAAGTGACGAAATACCTATATTAGCAGTAACCCTTGAACTCTGAGTCTATTTCGGGAATTTTTAGGCTATAAAAGGACCTTAAACCCTCTCCCATTCCAGCCATACGAATTTGGATTTGAGAGAGGGAAAAGAGAGAGAAAGTGAGGGAGATCTGGGAGGAACTCCCTGCCGTACTTTCCTGCCGCTCCACGGGCTGCACCGCCTCCTTCCAGACGCTTTCCCGGCGATACCGACTCCGTTTTAAGGTAATAAACCCTAACCCTAGACCTGTTTTGATATGTATAGGATACAGGTTATGAAATAGCTAACCTGTTTCGTTCTTTAGGCTGCCAAACTCCCGTATACGGAAGCTTAGCGAACTTATCGACTCATTACGATTCTACGACACACAGGTGAGGACTTTAGGTGTATAGGTTGCGGTTTTCAACGCTTTCAATGTCAGATAATGGTAGATTCATGATCTGCATGCAATTGCACATGTACAAAGTGCTTTCCGTTTTCTGTTTCGATTAGAATTGTAGAATTTAGAATTTCACATACTCTTGGTATTCGTATAAAATACCGTATACGTATTTTTTTTTTTGAAAATGTGTTTGACATGTTTAATTGTCGTATGAATATATGATGTGTGGATAAAATACTCATTTGGCGGAAGGGTTCGCCTAAATACATGTTTACAAATATACACCATGTATGTAGATATACGATATTGTAAGAAGTACCGTATACGTGTATATTTTAGCGATGCGTTTGTCATGATTAATTGTTGTATAAATATATTATGTGTGTATAAATTAATTGCTTGGCGAAAAGAATCACCGTATTACAAGTTCCCTTGTAAACACTATGTATGTTGAAATTGGGTATCCTAGAAAATACCCTATAGGTATAAAATTTGCTGGTGTAATTGTCATGACTAATTGCTGTATGAATATGATGTATACGCATAAAATACTAGTTTGGTAAAGGGACAATCCTAGTGCACTTTCCTCTAACATACGTCATGTATGTTGAAATAGTGCTTTACAAGTGTTGGTGAAATCGCTTGTGAGTGTAAGTGCTTAAGTGTTAGAACCTTAGGTAGGTGCTGAGATGGGATTCTCAACTACCTTAGAGTCACATATGATACCCTCCATGTGGTTATTTACTCTAACCACTCACCTATGAAATATATGTAGTTGTATCCCTATTTGTATAGTGCTTTACAACATGCTTTGTAACTTGTTTTATTAACATGCCTTATGAGATGCTTTATAACATGATTTCTAGTGTTCTTGAATGTCATAGTTTATCATGTTTTACTCCACATGCTATGGACGACAATTGATTGTGTTTGGGGCTATGTCTATAGTCCAGACAGTCGGTACCAGATTGAGATCGTGGCGAGGTTTATGTCGCCACGTGGGATGTGTTTGACGAACCCGAGTCGTACGTCGGTTGGTGACAGTGTGGTTAGGCCACGCGGGCGTGCTTATGCACTTCATGTCGTCCTAATTGATTGTGCGCTCGAGCTAGTCGACTCGTCAAGTAACCCGATGTGTCTAATGTATGTTCACCATGTTTGGTCGCTACGCTTGAACCTGGGTACCAAACTTACCAAAGTGAAATCCCTTTAACCATGGTACCTCGATCCGCTAAGACTCATGAGCCGGGCATGGTGGTATGGGACACCGTGGTCGAGTTGTCGGCCACGCCGGGCGATGGGTGATGGGGAGTGGTGCAACGATTCCGTGTAACGACCACTGCGCCCTCGCTCCCGTAGTGACCAAGTGAGCAACCAGACTCGTGAGCCGATTATGGTGGTATGGGACACTATATTCGAGCTGTCGGCCTACACTGGCGTAGCCTGGCTGTGGGCCTCAGTCGGGTTGCAGCCGGGTCCCATTCTCAATAAGTGGACTGGTCGGGCTTCGAAATAGACTGCCAGTTGGTAGGACGTTAGTGAAGTGACCTCGAGCATACTCTGAATTTGCGGTGAGGCGATGAGTTTTGCCGCAGTGTATAGAGTATGAACTAGGCCTGTATCTGTATAGTGATGAATCGTTAAAGAGGTGATGGGGGAGTGGTGCAACGATTCCGTGTAACAGCCCTGACAGCCTCTGCAGTGACCTAGAAACACACCATCGTCTGAGATTAACTAGGACTGACGACCCTAGAATGGATCATGTTTGGGAATGATACAAGGGAGGTACCTTAGTTTCTCAATCCTGCTGTTTGAAATGGAATAATAACAACTCGGTAATCATGCTCATCATGCATTGCATGTGCCTGGAAGATGTGGAGCACTGAGGGATGAAAGCATGCCGCGAACGAAGAGGGTGTCGCATGAGGGAGTATGTCGGTGAGGGCATACATCATGTCATTCATACTTGCATTAATAAGAGTAGTTAAAATTGTTTGATATGTACTGCTTTATCATTACTGCTTGATTGAATTGATAACATGTTAACCTATGCTTTATTGTTCCACTGAGTTGATCACTCACTCCCACGTTACGGGACTGTTTGCAACACCAACCGTTTTGTTGAGTTTCAGGTGGTGGCGATGCTTGTGAAGCAGAGCCGGACTACTTCTATGATGATAGGAGGAATTCTCTTATCTGTATCTCTCTGGCAGGTCAATGAAGACCTGATATTGTATTGACGGGGCTATGGTACATGGGATAGGAGACCTTATACTTCCTCACATTTGGTACATTTTAGAACTGCACTTGTAATTATTTAACCTGGTAATGTTATCACACTCTGGAGACTCATCATAGGTTATATATTTTATCTATCTATCACAGTCTTCCGCTTATAAATTTAACCGTCTCTGGAGTATGATATGTTGTTTTGGCTTAATCTCACTCATGTTCAATACACAAGTACAGTCAACATTCAAACATCATTTATTTTGTTGCATAAGTGATGTTCTGGAACTCGGGAGTTGAGTTTATGCTCGACCCCCGATTTTCAGGGCGTTACATGCGGGGTCTGACATTTCTGAAACTAAAAGAATGAGAGGGAGATGGAGCTCACCGGAGAAAATGCAAAAGACGGAGTAAAAATGAGATTGGACGTGAAAACGGATAGAGGCGTACGAAAGGGTAACCCTATATATAGTCGTGCCACATGGCTCCGGCATTAAATGAGGAGCCGAACCGACACCCCCTCGGAAGCCCCAGTCCAACACGTGGCAGCACCCTGTGTGTTGTCCGGGACTGCCATCAAGCACCCCGCCAGATGTCTCTTCCTTATTCGCTCCGCCGCTGAAACGATGCTCTTCCCGCTCGTGCGACCTCGAGAAACCAATCGGTGCGTGGAAAAATGAGGTAACATGCCTCGGTAGCTGTACTAACCGCCCTACGAATAATAAATGCTTCATCATGAGCTCGCTCCATTAGTAACCCGACCCAACTCCAATCTACTCCTCGATCGCCTTAAGTCGACACAAGGAGTAGGGGGCTCACTGTTGAGGGAAAATATAACAAGTCCCTAAGTCGACTTAAGCGTCGGACCGACCCTGTTGATATGGCTCAGACTCGTCAGGCACCGAGTCTAACTGCAGCCCATGCCCGAATCGCTAGATGGAGAGACATAGCCCGGACTCCTAGGTGTCGAGCCTGACCATGACCTGCATGTCCCGAGCCACGAAGCGAGACATCCAAGTGAGATTAATACACCTCTAGGTCTCCCTAAGGGCCTCACAGAGGTAGCTATACACCGACCCATTTCATTGGTCGAGCCTCAGTTCTGACCGAGCTCTAATCTGGTCCACCTTATTGGTCGGCCAATAGAGAGGTCGAAGATTTGCCGCATGATCTATCCAAGTACAGCCGCATGACCTATCCAAGTACAGTAGTGTTCAAGAGACAACGGTCAGGTGAGCCCCATCGCTCCTCCTTTTGGGAGCTGTTTATTAGGCGATGCCCTAGCCGACTCAAGGAATAGGCCCCGTATCTCCACCCGAGATCTTTGGAAGATAAGTTTCAATTCCAAAAATCCAGGAAGATCAAAGATTACAGGATCACTCAAGATAGAGATTTATTCCAGTTAGGAAAGCTCCTTGAGGACTTCACCCCTATAAATGGGGACACCGATAGGTGAAAGGTACACACACATTCTCGCCCTAACACCATTACTCATAGACTTGAATTCTGACTGTACCATCGGAGGGTCCCTTGGTCAAGACCCTCCCCCTGGTCAAGCCAGGGTCTCCTTTGCTCTCTTCCTGTACAGGTCTTTAAGTACCATAAAGGGGGTGAGCCGAAAACCGCATCAACATAACCTATTCATAAGACTCACATAGGAATGGATGAAGGACAAACACAAATATCACCTTGATCAAAACTTCTTGGATCTGAAGAGGTTTTTAGTGGTGGGAGTTTAATCCCATCCTTCCACACACGGAAAAATGGCTAGAAAGCGTGAATAAAACATATATATATGTGGATTCCATTGACTGCCCACCACCAGAGTTCGTACTCCCAAGGCCAGCACATGGAAGACCCACACCGCGTCCGCGCGTCAGGGGAGCTGATTCGGCGGATTAGCTATTACCTGGTAACACCTTAGCAGGTGTTACCCTAACCGTGTGGGCCCATGTTGATATATTTTTTTATCCATCCATGCCTTCCATCTGTTTTTCCATCTCTGATATATTTTTTATCCATCCATGCCGTCCATCTGTTTTTCCATCTCAATTGAGAATGATATCCCAAACCTTAAAGAAGATCCAAATCTCAAATGGACCACACCATTAAAACAGTGATGAATGATCATTACAAGCTCTTTGTGGGCCACGAGAGTCTTTCCTTTCATCCAGGTCTTCTTAATATTATCAACAAGTTGGATGGCACCTAAACATTGCGAAAAGATAAGGCCTTTGGAATTTTTTAATGGTGAGGCACTTAATCACTACTGCTTTCTGTGTGTGGTCCACCTGAGATTTGAATCTGCTTGAATTTTGAGACCATGATCTAAAATGTGACAGAGTAACGGATGAACGGCATGAATATACAACAAATCATCAAGGTAGGCCCCATGGTAACGGTAACACCCACTTAGGTGTTACTCGGTGGTACATGATCGACTCCCACTGATTATGTGAGGTCCAATGGGATAATAGCTTGGGGGATATTAACCTCACCGTAGGTCCCACTTTGATGATATGTTGTATATACACTTTGTCCATTCATTTTTTCGGACCCATTTTCGTAGGCAGTTGCAAATAATAAATACATTAAGCACATTCAAATCTCAGGTGGACTACACCACAATGCTCACCATTCAAAACTTTTCAAGAACCACTATAAGCAGATTTGTAACGTCTATTTGTCATATAATCTCTTGATAAGGTGAATAAAAAATAAATGGAAATAAAATACAAAGATTAGCTTGATTCAAAACTTTTGTGTCCTACAAAAAACTTTTAACGGTCATTCACTACTTTATAACAGAGATTTGAATCTGCTTAAGTTTGGGATAACTTCCTTAAATTATCTGAAAAAACAGATGGTAACATAGGTATAAAACAAATTCAACAAGGTGGCCTCTACACGGTAAGGATACCAACCACTAAGATGTTACCCGGATAATAGCTAATCCGCTCCCCAAGGTGGGTGGATCCCTAACAATGGGGCCCATTGTGATATATTTTTCTTATATCCAATTAATTCACTGTAGAATATGAGGCAAAAAAACATAGTACATCCAAATATAAGGTAAACCACACTATAAGATTCGGGGGTGATTTGACGCTCACCATGGAAAACTTATTAGGGCCACCACAATCTTTTGTTGTCATCCAACCTTTTGCTAATGTGATAGAGACCTAAATGAAGGGATCACACAAATATCAGCTTGGTCCAAAACTTTTATAGCCCGCAATAAAATTTTAGTGGTCGATTACCATTGTTACCTATGGTGTGGCCCATATTAGAATTGGATCTGCAACATTTTTAGATCATATCCTAAAATGAGTATGATGAATCGTATGGATTCCCCACATGTGTGCTATTCTACCAGGTGTTCGGAACCCATGTACTTGATCTTTTAGTTTATGTGTAGCTGTAATGCCCCAAAAATTGGTACCCAAGTACAGAGATCCCGATCTCGAGTCCTCGAAAATGGTGTGACCTCGTTCAGATTCACATTCATTCCACACAAGAGTAATAAGAGTAACTCAATTCAATTCAATGGATCCAAAGTGAGGTAGAGATAACGAAAATCTAAAATTATAGGGCTAACAGTAAAAATATAATTAAAATATGGTGTCCGCCCAAATGGGGATTATATAAGTCATAATATACATGCTCAAAACGATTAAAGTGTAAAGTTTTCAGTTTGGTCCAATTCTCTAAAATATAACATCGGTGGTGTAAGCTACTTTAAGCCCACCCGGTTGAGATCTCGATAGTACACGCATCAATAATATCATATGATTGGTGTTTTAAAATACCGTCCTAGTGTGAGAGTGAGTGATCAACTTAGTGGTTCCATTAACTATAAGTTACACATGTTATCAATTCCACTAGCACAAATACTAGAGTTGGGCATCGGACCGAGTCGGATCGGATTGGGTCCAATTTGACTCGGTTCGAAATTTGCAGGGCCTGACCAGAACTCGATCCGATCCGGTATCGAGTCCGGATCATCAGACTTGAACCGATCCGAACCCCTGCTGGCTTGAACCGATCCGAGTCCGACTCGGTCAAGAAACCCAAGTCGGATCCGATTGGGCAAGGTTCGGATCGTTCATTTTTTTTCAACGGTATGGGAATCATTATTCTCATTGTTTCTTATAGTGCGATCTACTTGATTATCGGATATACTTAAAATTTAGTATCAACCCCTAAAATGATCTGGAAAAACTAATGGACAATGTGGATAAACCAAAAAATTCAAGACGGCCCACATAGTTTACTTAGTAGGAGAAAAACGTAATGCTTTTTAAAGCTTACACCAGCTCGCGAGATTTTGTGACTTCATTCACAAGGCAAAGAAAATAACGGGAAATGATATACGGTGGAACTGCCTCTATCCTAATGATAGAGCCACTTTCCACCATTCGTTGAATAGAGACGTATATAGAGCCATCAAAACCGTCCAACTAGAAGGACCAACATCCTATATCGTATGGTTCATAAACTACAGTAATATGATACTTTTCCCACCTTTTTTTTATAATCGTGCTCTCCAAATTTCAAGCACTAGAAAACTTAATTTTTCTTTGTGCTTAGTAATTAACGGTCATAAATGAATATTTATGATAATACATGGTTAGGTCCATTATAATTACGGTTCAGATTCAACTTTATCCAGATAAATGGAGGAAGATGAAAGGATGGGGTCTATCTTATTACCATAGATGCGTTTCTATCATATTATACTAACGTGAATGATAGGCAGCTTATAGCTTCCTAAAGAAGCTTCAAGTACTACTGCTACTGCTCTCTGTAACTTAGTTGACACCGGCTATATGGCAGCTCTAGGTACGTGTCATGCGAAGACGAGCACTGACGCCCCTCGAGCTCCGAGTTGTACGAACGGTTCAAAGGAGATTAGATGGGACGCGAATTAGGTTACTGAAGTGACGTCACCAAGTTTTGTGGGCCCCACTATGATGTATGTGTTTTATCCACACCGTCCATCCATTTTGAGATATCGTTTTAGAGTATGAACCAAAGAATGAAGCAGATAAAAATCCGTAGTGGACCCCACCACAGAAAATAGTGGGGAGAGTGATTCCCACCGTTGAAACTATCCTAAGGCCCACCATAATGTTTATTTGAAATCCAACCTGTTCAAAAGTTAAAAAAGACATGAAAGAAGGGAAACACACAAATATCAGGTTGATTTAAAACTCTTGTGGCTTTTAGAAGTTTCTAATGGTGGGCGTCACTGCCCCACTGTTTTCTTTGATGGGGTCCACTGGAGCTTTGGATTTAACTCATTCTTTGGATCTTGCCCTAAAATGATCTCTCTGAATGGATGGACGACATGGATACAAAAAATACATCATGGTGGGGCCCATGAAACTTAGTGACGTCACTTCAGTAGCGACTCTCGCTACTCAACCTCTCAGTAGCTAATCCGCACCCGATTAGAGAGAGAGAAAAGAGTTATAGAGAGAGATAGAGAGAGAAAGAGAGAGATACAGAGAGAGAGGAGAGAGATTTACCCGGCCGGGTAGAGATTGAGATTGGGACGATTTGGGGATTTTGGATCCGGTGCGGCGAGCGTTCTTTAGGTGTGGGTAGGGACTGGGTAGGGTAAAAAAATAGGTTGCAAAGGAGGGTTCAAGATCTATGGGTGCGGGTAGGGTAGGGTAGAGAAGGAAGGATTTGAGGATTTAGGGTTCAGACCGGCGGCGAGCTTTCTTCAAGTGCAGTTAGGGTAGGGTAAAAAAAGGGGTCGGGTAAAACTTAAAAGTAAAAAACTATATATAACTTAATAAATACGGTTCGGATCGGATCCAATCGGATTGGATTACGGATCGGGTCGGTTCGGAACAGGCGTTATCCGTACCCAACCTGAAAATGTTTCAGATCTGGATGGGGTTACCCGATCATGACCGATCCTGACCATTAGTTATATTCAAATCGGGTAGGATCCACCAGATTAGATCTAAAATGCCCAGCTCTAACAAGTACTGATAAAGCAACTTAAACACCCAATTCCTAAATACTCTTATTAATGCATGCGTATGCTATTGTGAGATGATGCATGACCTCACAATTTAACACTCCCTCATAAAGCAACTCTGATGCCACATTCGAAAATGCCAACACCCCTTCAACATGCGACCACAACGCACAAGTTGCCACAGTCTAAACTAAAGCAATGCAATGAATGTCCATGTTAGCCAAGTGAATTAATTAAGCCCGTTTATCCAGCAAAATTTGGGGAAGCTAGAACACTTCCATTGAGTTAATATCCTTATAAGCATAGGGTGGTCGTAGTAGCTTTAAGTCTATGATCCATGATCTAAATTTAGGTATCACTCGTTTATCTCGAAAATCAATAATTCCAAAGGTAAGGCATAATACACAAATATATGAGGATCAACTCGGTATGAATCGTCACCCAAACATTGAATATGATCACTCAGTTATGAGGTGCGTGCTTATCAAATAAAACCAAATCACTATAAAGAAAAGGGCTCGTCACCCAATTACATTCATGCCTGGGTTGTTCGAATGGTACTCTAGCATGAAACCATCAGTCAGGTAATTTGACGGGGGCCACTCGAATAATGATCTATCACTTCCATTAGTGTTCGTTGGTCACTATGAGGAGTCTTGTCACCCTGGAGTAGGTTGACAGCATGGTCACAATGTCCCATACCACCATACCCAGCTCCCGATACTCGTGGATCATATCATTAACGATTATTAGTAGGTCTCTTTAGGGTATGGGGTGCTCCAGATATAGGCAGGCGTGATGTAATGCCATGAATTTTGAGGGTTGAGTAGCGCTCGACTCCCGAATTCCCGGGTGCCACTTATGCCTTGCGAATTTTTAAAATGTGGGTATAACCTGATTGATATATGAGCAATTGGAAAATTAAATGGATCGTGAGACATAAAAACACGACTAAATTACTGAATTTAAGTACGACTAATATAATGTGTGTCTAACAACATAAGATAGTACGCATAGATGTATAGGACCGCGTCCCAACAAAATATATGGTCCAAAGATGTACAAAAGTCCCCTTGCCCTAAGGCCCCATCACTAGTCCTAAGACAGCCTATGGTGATCCACCCAAAAGCTGAAAGTAAGAGAGCTCCTCCTCCTCATCTACACTCACCCCATCTAGCCGGTCAAGCTCCGTGACACCTGCATCTAAGATAGGGTCTGTCTGGTATTTTAAAACATTGTCACAAAGTGGGAGTGAGTGATCAACTCAATGATTCCATTAGCATTAAGTTACACAAGTTATCAATTCCGCATGTGCAATTAATGAAAAGCATATAAGCATATAATTCCTTGTTACTCTTATTAATGCTCATGCATGGTGTTGTAATACGATGCATGCCCTCACCATCCAACACTCCCTCAAGCGACACCATCTAAACGCTCGCATATGTCCAACACTCCCTCGATGCGACCTCGACTGTCGAGTCGCCAATCTAACTAATGTAAAGTGATTATGAATATGTTAGCCAAGTGTTTAGCTATGTCCATTCATCTAGCAAGTTTGGGGAAAATGGGACACCCTAACAAAGTCAATACCCTATCCCGATCATGAGGTTCAGGAGGCCGTGACAGTCTTATACCTGTGATCCTTAATCTGTTTGGATTTGTTGCTCCCAGAAAACTCATACGAAAGGCAACATTGAAATTTTGGTTTGCTCACAGACATTACGGGGAAGCTCATTACCCCAGTGTAGGTTGACAGCTCGAGCATAGTGTCTCATTCCACTGTACCCGACTCCCGAAACTTGTGAATCGCATCATAGTTGTTACCAGTGGGCGCTGCATGGGCGTAAGGTGCCTCAGGTTCAAATAGGTGTGATCATACATGGTTAATAGATAGGGTTGGTCAGTTAGTGGGACAATTCGGCCGATTTAGGCGAACTGCGAAGTATCCGGTATTGGGTGTGAACATCCCGCGTAGGCCAACTACTACCGGCTATACTTGTTCAACTTAAATTAGTCAGATTGGTCATATGGCAGCCCAACCGGTGGGGCTGCCCATGCAGGTCTTGAAATTTTGCTGGCCAACTTAGAAAAAAGATCGATCATTTAAC
Organism: Magnolia changhungtana; assembly: GCA_030180095.1. Classification (NCBI taxonomy): domain Eukaryota; kingdom Viridiplantae; phylum Streptophyta; class Magnoliopsida; order Magnoliales; family Magnoliaceae; genus Magnolia; species Magnolia changhungtana. Next base: position 3,471,744 of record JASAUF010000115.1, on the reverse strand, counting down.
ATTTTATAAGAGATCATAAATTACTCTTAGTCATAGAAAATTCAGGCATGCATATTCATAAATATAGGCATTCAACCCAATCAAAACATATTGACAACATACAGGCACATTACCCCCAAATCGTCACAGATTTGGGAACAAATCAAAATCAATTTCATATATCGGGAATTGAAGTAAGGAAGGGCAACAATTCAATATCTTGGCCTAATCCAGCATAGAAGCAAACACTGGCTATTTTAAACATGATTAGGCAAATTTAATGATGAGTAACTACCAACGACTTTCTTACTAATCAACATGCACAACAATCTCACACACACAATCATTAATTTTAGCCTAGGTTCGATAATTAATCACATAAGGATAATGGTTCGCACCTAAGAATAGTTTAACGGCTCGTGGAGTAGCTCTTAAGATTTTGGTTTAGCGAGTTGGCGTATCGGAGCCCTGCACCGATAGAATTTCCATGTTAGAGTGCATGCAAGTGTTGAGGGTCAAATATTACATATTGGACCTCATTTATTACTTGGTTTTATGAACATGATAATGCTTAATGTAAGACCCGTATCCTAGTCCGTACTGTTCCGTCGACTCCCGCGATCCTTCCCGTCGAATTCCAGCAACCTGCGACCTATAATCGACGTTTGCGCACGACCCTAAGTCATATCCCAAAAATCTAAGTCGACTTAATCTGAGACTTGTACTATTGCAACCGCACCGTCGCCACGTCTTGCACATCGATCAGATACCCTGGCAGGGAGATGTAGGCCCGTGTTCAGTTCGGGGAAAAACATCGCGCGTTTGCAATCCCAAGAGAATCTCTACAACATGTCCCATCAATCAATCACTCAATCAATCAATTAATCACCTCATGTCAAGTACACAACCCATGCTTCCTTTCTCCACAAGTCAAGCAATCTACCCCAAAAGTCAACAAGTCTCTCACCTCACTCATCACTCAACTCACATCTATCACCCATCACTCTCTCTCCTTACAACCCTCTCTCTCTTATTTCTCAACACATTTTTCAAGCAACAAAGGAGAAGAAAAAGTAGACGTCCAAGTTTTCCTATAGAGAGAAAAGAGTGAGTTGTGTGGTCCACTTCTCACCCCAAAATCCTTCATCCTAACCATTCATCTTTCATCACCCTCCATCAAAGTGAGGCACAAGGAGATCGGTGTTCCAACGAACCAAGAAGATCGAACGGTGAGTGTTTCTATAGGCCTAGATTTCTTGTTTTGATGATGGGCCAAGTGAGGCTTATCGTTCAATGGTATGGATCTCACTTTGCACCCTAGATGTGGCCGATGGCCCACCTTGATTGCCTTGATCATTCCATGATGGGGCCATTCTCCATGGACCCCATCATGATGTTTATTTTCCTTGCATAAATAGGGTCATCTAGACCTTGCATTTCGGTGGGGAAATGATCTCCACCATTAATTTTGATCGATGGGCCCATATGAAATGGGACCCACTTGATGTATGTTGTAAATCATGCAAGAGAGGACCCATAGTGCCGGGGCCCTCCATCATCACGTGTCTCTCTCTCTCTCTCTCTCTCTCTCTCTCTCTCTCTCTCCTCCCTTTATTTTGTGGCCCACTTAATGAGTATGTAATGTCCAAACCGTCCATCAAATGGACCCCATGGCTGTCCAAGCCATGTGGGCCCTAACCTCTGGATGATGGAAAAAACACAAATATCAGATTTATCCAAATCAGGTGGGCCACGTCCATGTAGGACCCACCTTGATGAACTGTATATTCACGTCATCTGTCTAGCGTCTAGGGACGCTGGATGTAGGTTCACAACAGTAACAAAAAAAGGATTTTTTTAAGGCTTTTGGGTGGGCCACCCATGCAGGCCCCACCTTGATGCCCCACCTTGACGTATGAATCTAATCCGCGCCGTCCATTCTACTTCCCAACTAATTTTAGGCGTTGAGCCGAAAAATGAAGCTAATCCAATTTTCTGGTGGGCCATAGCATAAGAAACAATGTTTTCTACCGTTGAAATCCACCTGATGTTTCTACACGCCAAAATACCTCAAATATTCGGCTTGATGGGTCTGTCTTGAGCCATGAAATCCAACAGCTGGGTCGGATTCCCCTGATGCGGGCCCCACCTATGAAAAACCATAGGAAAATAACTTTAAAAAAAAAAAAATCAAAGAAGAAGCAGCAGCGCCTGCTGCTGCTGACAGTCCTGAGGACGCGCAGGGCGTCCTGCACTCTGGCGTGAACGGGCAGGGACCCACGTCCCAGCCGTGGGCCCCACTGTGAGGTGTGTTGGAATATCAACACCGTGCATTTGGTAGGCCCCTTAGGGCAGTGGACCCCTCCCAAAAATCAGTCGTATACATAGCTCAGGTGGCCCACGTTACAAGAAATAGTGTTGATTAAACGTCTGCCATCGAAACCCTTTTAGGTATCACAGAAGTTTTGGATCAATATGAAATTTGTTTTTACTCTTCATTCAGGTCTCTGTGACCTTACCAATAGATTGGATGACAAATACACGTTATGGTGGGCCCCACGTAGAACCCACTAATGATGTATGAACCCACCATGGTGTATGTGTTTTGTCCACACTGTCCACAGCACTGGACGGCGGGACCCACCCAATGATGTATGTGTTCTTTCCACATCATCCACACCACTGGACGGTGGGACCCCCAATGATGTAGGTGTTCTCTCCACACCGTCCATCCTTATGGGACCCACCATGATGCATGTGTTGCATCCAAACCGTCCAACCATTTTGAAAAGCTCATTTTAAGGCTTGAGTTCCAAAATGAGATAGATCCAATATCAAGTGGACTGCATAGAAAAAGTAGTGGGGATAGAGTGTCTGCCATTGAAACCTTGGTTGTCACAGAAGTTTTGGATCATTGGGAAATTTATTTTTCCTCTTAATTCAGGTTTGTGTGACCTTATGATCAGATTGGGTAGAAAATAAATGTTATGGCGGGCCTTGAGAATTTAATGGTGGAAATCATTATTACCACTATTATTTGGAGTGCGGTCCGGTTGATCTTTTGATATGATTAATTTATATATATACACACACACACACACACACACACACATATTGATGTACTTGTGGCGTTGAGACCCATTTGATATATACATGAAGCCTATGTGATTAGGCTCATCTTGATGTATTTGTGGCCCGATGTCGAGGCCCACCTTGATATATATAAGGCCCATTATTGAGGCCATCTGGATGTATTTGTGGCCCATCCGTTGAGGCCCATCTTGATATATATGAGGCCCATGTTATGAGGCCATTTGATGTATCTAAGGCCCATAGGTTGAGGCCCAATGGGATGTACACAAGTCCATTGTAATGTGTGATTCTACCACAGTTTATATAATGATATTTATGGCAGGCTATGCCTTGGGAGCAATGATGGTTTGACGCCCACATTGTAAGTACAATGTTGGTTAAATGTCCGCATTGTAACTCTCCTTAGGGCCCATTAATAGGCCTATACTTGTTGATAGTTCATCACCTTATAACATGCTTAGTATAATTCTATGACTCATGCCCATACGCATCATATGTATGCTTGATATGAGTAGTGACTGATCATAGCATATGTCATTGGGCAGATTATTTATGGGACTCATTTATAGGAGTTACCCACATGAGCGTGTGGTACGCGCGAGATTGCTACATGACTGGACAGTGTGACTCATGCATCTCACATATGTGTGATTTGATCATTGTACGCCCTATCGACATCAGAGCTGTAGCCTCCACAGGCACATCGTGGGTGGCCATATCAGATACCAAAAATACTTGGTTCTAGCACTATGGGCACTTAAGATGTCCTTGGGTGAAAGTCCTAGAACCTTTTTGGTACCAGGAGATGCTTCAACGTCTAGACTGGGTGGATACATGAGCGCCCGAGTGCCGAATACTAGTAGGCCGCCTCTCCCACTGTGTCGTGGTCAGTTGGAAGGGGGTGTGGCCTTATCCGCCCGAGTGAGGGAGTTATAAGCTAGGCTGAGTTTGACCAGCTTGCAAATGAGTCCGCTATCGATGAGCCGGGTAGGTATTGACAGACTACTGGTCAGGCGGATAGTGTGGTCTCTTCCACTTACTGGGCTGTGCGGCTAGGGAGGCGACAGTCAGTATGAAGTGTATTAGACCCTGGTGATATCCCAGAGAGAGAACTGTACTAACATGTGTACTTGATGAGGACTGGCATGCTTACTTTACATTTCGCATATGACATTGACTACATAAGCCTCGCTTCGCATGGCCTTGGTATGGCCGATAGCATTTATGCCTTGCATCATATAGCTTTGGTATAGCTGATGACATTCGTGGACTTACTCGCATATTTTCGCATTACTCTGATATTGTATACTTGGCACTCACCATGCGCTCACACTTACACCACCCTTTAAGCTTTTATAAGCTTATGCACGACCGTTGCGTGCAGGTGGCGTTGGATTGCAGCAGCGCTGAGGCAGGAGCACGCATTTGATCATTTTGGAGCTTTTTGATCATCTTATATTTCCCTTTTCCACATTGTACTTAAAGTTTTTGATATAGTGGATATGTGGTGATGTTGTTTTGTGACTTGGTTATACTCCATTGTAAAAAAAATTATACTAAAAATCCTCCTTTTAGGATCCCAGGATCGAAATCTAGCATATGAATGCCGAGAGCCGAGAATGGGGCGCTACGGAGGTTGTCGGCGCCGGATTCGGCAATTGAAAATTTTGTGAGCCCATTTTTCGAGTTTGGGGCGTGACATTTAATGTTCTATTTTATTCATGTTTGTGTTGTAAGGTAAATTTAAGAGCATGGATTGAAAAGGGTGCTAAAAACATGAATTTGATGCTCAAGAATCACCAAGGTAAGGGATAGATCTTAGAACACCAAAAATGAAGAATTCGCATGCCAAAGATCCAAGAAAACCAAGTGAGGGATGAAGAGCATTGAAGACTTGAAGTGAATAAAAGGAATCCTGAAATTGTCCTAAAAACAAATATATTCCTGAAAGTTTTCTGAAGAAACATATTCCGAAACGCTGAGGCATTCTGTGAAATTGCGCAGATGAAGCCTATTCTGGAAAATTGCATAAATTTGAGGCGATTTTTTGAGTTTTCCAACTAGGTACGAAAGTTGGAGTTCCACAACTATAAATAAGACTCCCTAGGATGTTCCTAAGCATCTTCTAAAGCTTGTGGAGTGGAGCAAAAGCGTAGAGAAGCAATCGCCAAGAGTTTTTCTTCCATTTCCTTAGTTATTTTTATGTTTTTCTTAAGAGATTCTAGTTCAATCATGTTTATGGTTGGCTAAACCTCTTCTAAGAGGTGAAGCTTGTAGCATAATGGGATGTTTTCTATTGCTTTGATTCATGTTTAAGTTGAATTATCTTTAATTCTAGTTTGATATTCAAAGAATACTTTCAGTTTTTAATGATTTGTTGTGACTCTAATTACAATAGATCTGCAATATTTTTGAGTATATTCTTTCCATGTATTGAGATTATGAAATTCGGCAATCCTGTTGTTCACTATCGTCCCATGGGCATGGTTGGGTGATGGAATCCTACCTAATCTTCTCAATTCTCTTATGAATGGTTGTGGGATTGGTAAATCCTGTTGTTTGCCTTGTCTCCTGGGCATGGTTTTGTGATGGAATCACTTCTAGTTCCCACACCGCTCTTCCATTGAGAATTAGGTCAAAGGAAGTTCATATTGATTTTACTGAGATATCTTCCAATTGGATAAGATGGGACTCTAATTCCAGTTGTGTTCGTGAATCAATCATAGATCTCCCTGATCTCTACAAGTGGATCCTTGGAAACCCTAGTTTCCCACCTTTAAATTTCTTAAGTTTTTTATTAAATCTCTCACAATTACTCTCTATACTTCCAGACTTAGGTTTTCATCTTCTTCTAATTCTAGTTCTAATTGCTTTAAGAAAACACACGAGATTAGTCCCTGTGGATTCGACCTCAGTCTTACCGAGATTATTACTACATTGCAGCCCTAAACTTGGGGTTGTGAACAAGTTTTTGGCGACGTTGTCAGAGATTAACGGTTGCATTTTTTTGAGATTAACTAGTTTTAGAATTAGGTTAAGATTAGAGTTTTTCTATTTTCTATTTTTAGGGTTTGTTTTCTGTTTTTAGAAACTTTCTAATTTTAGGATTTCTTTTATTTTTAGAAACTAACTTACTTTTTAATTCTAGGTTTAGAACTTTCCTAATTAGTTTTTTTTAGAAACTTTCATTTTCTGTTTTTAGAAACTAATTTATTTTCTAGTTTTAGGATAAGATAAGAAAAGATAAGATAGGATAAAATATGATAAGATAAGATAGGATATAATAGGATAGGATAAGATAAGATAAGATAGGATATGATAGGATAGAATAGGATAAGATAAGATAAGATAAGATTAGATTAGATAAGATGAAATAAGATAGGATAAATGAGATAAGATAAGATGAGATAAAATAAGATAAGATAAGATAAGAGTTATTTCTAATTTGTTTTTAGAAGCTAACTTAACATTCTAGGTTTAGAAACTTTCCTTTTGCGTTTTTAGAAATTTCTTTTTTCGTTTTTAAAAATTAGGCTTTTTTTATAGAAACTTTCCTAATTTGTTTTTAGAAACTAGGTTGCTTTTTTAGAAACTTTCCTTTTTATTTTTAGACACTAACTCATCTTTCTATTTTTATTTTAAAAAACTTTCTTATTTTTTTTAGAAACTAATTCACTTTCCTTTTTCTTTTGCAGGATCCTACCATAGATCTCCTCCAATTTGGTCAAGAGCAAGAGAGCATGCGTCCATCTACTTCCAGAGATGATGGAATCCTTGGGCAGATTATCATGAACTTCAATGAGGAAAATAAGTCACTCTCATCTGAATTTCTCAACTCTTTGGACGATTGTTTGACACACTTTGTAGATTCAAATGATCCCATGATAAAAGACATAGTGAATGCCTTGCAAGACAATATCTCGATAGTTATCACGAACTAAGAGAACCCTTATTCTGAAGCCCCTCCTTCCCCAGATCTTGAATGTTTACCATTAAAGGAGGAGAAGCTGAAAATTGAACCGGAGTCTAAAAGTTCAGAATGTGTCGAGACTACATCACTTTTTGACAATTTTTCTGAATTCTATTTACGTGTAGTCTCTGATTCACCATGTTGTACTAACTCTGAAACTTTCCTTGTCATGGGTTAATCGTATATACTTTGGACACCTTAGGAGATTAAAAGGAAACCTTATGCTGAGGTACATAAGTTTTTCTGAAAATTCATGCTCCAGGGCATTCAAACTTATTGCAAAAATGGCTTTTAGATGATCTTGTTGAGAAACCTACTGAGAAATTTATCAAGATATTGGCCTGAGGAGGAACCTCGCGGCATGACTAAGTAGCTTTTCCCTTACTTTCCTAGTTTAAGATTAGTTTATTGCTTTCATATTATGTTTAGGATAGTCGACTTTATGTTGGTTAGGATATATAGTTTGCTTTTCATTTGTTTTAGGATAGTTTGTTTTTTGTTGGTTTAACTCTTGTGTTAACCCATCTTCACACTGAGACCATTGGAAAAGCCTCTAGATTCCTTCTTCAGGTACTACCTTTCCATCACTTTCCTTTTCTTTCGTTATCTTATGTGCATTGCATGTTTATATCATTTACATTGAGGACAATGTAGATTTTAGGTTGGGGGTGTGGATTAGGCAAGTTAACTAGTTTTTTCTTAGTCTTTGAGCAAAAATTGTGAAAAAATTTTTAAAAATTTTATAAATTCAAGCGATTTTGAAGTTCATCCATAATTTAGAAGTATAAGATACTTAATGTTGGTAATTTATGACTCTTGGGTTCAGTTACTTGTTAGATTTCACAGTTAAATTCGAATTATTAATCCATGATTAGAAGTTTTAAACATTGATTGAGTCATGATTACACATGTCACATCTAGCTTACACATTAAGGTGTCAGTTTGATATTGAATTGTTAACTTGGTGATTATTAAGCATGGAAGGAACCAACCTGGGGAAATTGTCTATCATGTTCAATGAGAAGAATTGAAAAAAATAAATACTAATAAATAAATAAATACATAGCTTAAAAAACAGTTATCATCGAAAACGGTTACTTGTTAAAGATATTTAAAAAGGTTGACATAGAGTAAAAGCCATTGTTGGAAAAATCAAAAGCTGGAAGAATGAAAATATGAAGTGTAAGGTAAGTTTTGGTTTAGGTTTTGGTTGTCATGAATGCTCTTTTGATTATCAATGTTATCATGAAAATTAAGAATTGAACCTTTGATTGTGATAAGTCCAGATTTTACTATACACCCGTGAAACTCAATTTTAGAATTGTTCTAATTTCTGGATTAATACTTTGAACTTGACTATGAAATTTACCGAGTGCTACAGTTTAGGAGAAAATAATGCTCAACATTGATGTATTTTGAAACTCTATTATTTAGATTGTTTTAAAGCCACTTGAGCTTATAGAAATTGTCTTATGGTTCGCGAAATATTTTTCGTATACTTTGCTCGAGACTAGCAAAATGTTGGTTGGGAATTGTGTTGAGGGTCAAATATTGTATATTGGACCTCATTTATTACTTGGCTTTATAAATATGATAATGCTTAATGTTCTAGTTTATTCATGTTTGTTTTGCAATGTGAATTTAAGAGCTTGGATTGAAAAGGGTGTTAAAAGCATGGATTTGATGCTCAAGAATCACCAAGGCAAGGGATGGATCTTAGACGACCAAGAATGAAGAATTTGCATGCCAAAGATCCAAGAAAACCAAGTGAATAATGAAGACGAAGAAAATGAATCCTAAAATTGTCCTGAAAACAAACATATTCCTGAAAGTTTCCTGAAGAAGCATATTCTGAAACGCTAGGGCATTTTGTGAAGTTGTGCAGAGTGAAGCCTATTTTGGAAAACTGCATAAATTTAAGGTGATTTCTAGAGTTTTCTAACAAGGTGCGAAAGTTGGAGTTTCACAACTATAAATAGGACTCCCTAGGATGTTCCTGGGTATCTTTTAGGGCTTGTGGAGTGGAGTAAAAGCGTGGAAAAGCGGTCGCCAAGAGTTTTTCTTCCCTTTCCTTAGTTATTTTTATGTTTTTCTTAAGAGATTTTAGTTCAATCATGTCTATGGTTGGCTAAACCTCTTAGTTAGAGCTAAAAGGTGAAGCTTGTAGCGTGATGGGATATTTTTTATTGCTTTGATTCATGTTTAAGTTGAACTATCTTTGATTCTAGTTTGATATTCAAGGAATACTTTCAGTTTTTAATGGTTTGTTGTGACTCTAATTATAATAGATCTGCAATAGGTTTGAGTATGTTCTTTCCATGTATTGAGATTGTGAAATTAGGCAATCTCGTTGTTCACCATCGTCCCATGGGTATGGTTGGGTGATGAAATCCTACCTAATCTTCTCAATTCTCTTATGATTGGTTATGGGATTGGTAAATCTTGTTGTTTGCCTTGTCTCCTGGGCATGGTTTTGTGATGGAATCACTTCTAGTTCTCACACAGCTCTTCTATTGAGAATTAGGTCAAAGGAAGTTCATATTTGATTTTACTGGGATATCTTCTAATTGGATAAGATGGGACTCTGATTCTAGTTGTGTTCGTGAATCAATCATAGATCTCCCTGATCCCTACAAGTGGATCCTTGGAAACCTTAGTTTTCCACCTTTGAATTTTTTAAGTTGTTCATTAAATCTCTCACAATTACTCTTTCTACTTTCAGACTTAGGTTTTCATCTTCTTCTAGTTCTAGTTCTAGTTGCTTTCAAAAAACACACGAGATTATTCTCTGTGGATTCGACCTCAGTCTCATTGAGATTATTACTACATCGTAGCCCTACACTTGGGGTTGTGAACAGCAAGTGGCCTAAGATGATGAAATTTGGGAAATGGGCCAGATTGATTACCTTTCTATTGTCAGTGGGACGCTTTTACGGTGGAGGAGTCATGAGCTCCGATGCAAGTTGTGGTAGGAGGGGAAATTCCTTAAATTCAGCTCCTTAGGAACTTCCTTCCTCTACTCTCCCCACTCATTCTCTCCCTCGCAACAGGAAATTTTGTATGAGAGTGAGGGAGTGTGATTTTTTAGTTTATATAGTCTGGATGTTATGTCAGTATGACCTTAGGAGTTCTTTTCCTAACATGCATGCCCCTAATGGGTTGAATCCTGGCCCATACGGCTATTCCAGAGGCCTCTGACCCATCTGTGTCATGGGCCAGGTGCCCCATTGCCGGATGAGTGATTGGTCCAAATTTGGCGGCAATTGGATGACTCAATTGATCGTGGGGGCCTTATTTGCGATCAACAGTCACTGATGTTTGATCAGGGCCCCAGTTATACGGATATAAGCAGGGATATATCCCTGGATCATGGCCCGACTTTGATTGAAATTCAATGGTTGGAAAGTTACAACCTTGTTGTGGTGGGGCTAACTTACTTAAGTTTCAGGTTTTGGATTTAAGATTTCGGAGAGTTGCGCCTTTCAAGCACTACCTTCACAGTCCAAGTTGTGCAGTTTAGGGCACCATTTGGGTCCATCATCCGTGATGGACCCTAAGCCCAATGAGGCCTATAATTCCTTATAATTTTGGACTACACGCAGTCATTTTAGTCTGTCGCAGTGCATTGTTGGAAGGGCCGGCACCACGGCCCATTCCCGACACTGATCATGCTCAGGCCTGACTACGTTCGTGACTTCGTCCTATCATAACTTGGTGATAGTGACTCTCAACATCATTTATCCCAGCTTTTTAGGGCCTCGCATGTGTGCGTCACGCGGTCGCCTAGTGCAGTCCTGTGGCAATTCCGCTAGTGGACGCCCTAGGACGTCGCAATATTCGGCCCGGATGTTACACGTGATCATACTTGGTGGACACACACAGTTAATCAGTGATTAGGCTAATTTAGTTGACTCAGGTGAACCTCAACGTAACTGGCATTGGGTGCAAGCATCCCGTGTAGTCCGACTATTGTCGGTTGTCCGTGTTCGCCCAGGGTCAATCGGACTAGTCGGCCGTCGTCATAGATCTACGGTTTGTCGGCCAACCCGACTACCCAAGTAGTCCCAATCAATTAATAATATTAATAAATCAACTACACAACTACGAGAAATGATATAAGCAATAAATTAGGAAATTCTACTCTATTGGGCATTTTATTGAACATGTAGCAACCATGTGAGGTAAGGCAAATTAAATGCATAAGCAGGTGAGTAATAGGAAGCATGCGCAATAAATTAGTGAATTCAACCTATTCTAGCAACCAATCGAATATATAGGCTTCATTACACATAGATAAAAATTCATGAAAAGTAAACGGGCCATACGAGTACACACATGTTAGCATGCATTCGTCCATTCATGACAAAAATCATTAATCATGATACGGGGTTCGATAAACGACAACCTAGGGGTAATGGTCTGTATATTTAAAAAAGAATCTCTGATTTTGAGCTCCTAAGGTTATGGATTCGGGGGAAAATGAGACTCATGCAATTTAATTTAGAAAAACTTAGGTTTTGAAGTAGGGTTCGTTTCTTACCTCTCGATCGCGAGTGAGATAGATTCGGTAGAGGAGAAGGGTCGAGGGTAGGGCTTGATCAAAGGGAATCCATCAAGAACACTCTAACATCTCCCTCATAAGATCTCCCTCCTTCTCTTTTTCTCTCTCTCCCAGGTAAAATTCCTATGAGAAGAGGGGGTGCCTAAATGAAGACTCTATATAGTGCGGGAAGTGGTGCAAATGGCCCTAAGGGTTAGGTTTTCATTATACTAGTCATATGGGTGTGTATTTCTAACCTTTGGGCCCAATACGGGGTGTAGAGGTTGATATACATTGTAGGATAGTTAGACCTAATGATGATATGCATATGGATACAATCGGCCCACCATTCGGATGCGCCGATCGATGGGTATATTCAGAAGTTTGTTCGACGGTCATCGAGGGTCGATCGGGGCTACAACTTACAAATATGTGTAAGATATTAATTTAGATTGTTGCCCTAAATTTGACCATGATCTAATGATCTGAAAGCCACAACTTGGGCAAAGACTGAACGTAGACAAGTATTCTTAATTAATTTCTGGAATATTCACACATCTCATGCACCGACCATGTGTTCACTCCCCAAGTATAGGGTTGTGATGTAGTAATAAACTCGGTAAGACCGAGGTCGAATCCACAGGGACTGAAACCTGTACGTGATCTGAAACTAACCAGAACTATAACTAGAATGAGATGAATTCTAAATCAAGTGAATATGAGTGACTAATGGTGAAATAGTAATCTAAAGTATATAAAATTCAAAGGTAGGGAACTAAGGATTCAGAGGATCCACTTGTAGAGATCAGGGAGATCTTATGCCTACTTCATGGATATTAAACTGAACTTTCTTGATGTAGTTTTCAAGAGATGAAAGGTATATGAATTAGAATGGATTCCATCACCAAACCATGCCCAGGAGACAAAGCAAACAACAGAGTTAAGCCAATCCACAACCAATTAGTGTGATGTATGAAGTTTCGAGTCTATCAGATGGTGGGAACCCTATGATCTTGCATTCTGGTTGGTTTTCGGACTCGTTAAATGCGAACGGCTTGATTTCCTCTGATCTCTAGCATGCAAATCTATCAATTTTGGTCCTCTGGAGTTCGTCCCTTGCTGTAGTGATTTCAGAGCATCAAATACATACTTTTAGCACCTTTTTGTAGTCCACACTTGTAAATGTACCTTGCATTACAAACACGATTAAATTAGGATTTTAAACGGTGGCATGTTCATAAATCCGGTAATAACTGGGGTCTAATATGCAATATTTGACCCTCGATACAACCCCCAACCAGCATTTTGCTAGTCCCGAGCAAAATATGCGAAGAATAAGTTGAGAATTACAGGGCAATTTTCATGAAACCGAGTGATATTTTTGAAGAACGATTCAGATATGAGAAATCTGAGATTCATGAATGTTGGGCATAAATTTCTCCTGGAGGTAAGCGCACGGTAGACTTCATAATCAAGTTCAAATATTAATCCATTAACTAGAATAATTCTACACATTGAGTTCCATGAGTGTATAGTGTGATCTCAGCTTATCAACATTAAGATTTACTTCTCTCTTTCATGATATCATTAGTAATAAATAAGAAAAGTCATGATAATCCAAACCTAATCCAAAACCTACCTCATAGATCAACATTCCACCCCTTGATTTTTCCATCAAAATTAATGCTAATGAAAGGAATCAAATCCTCACCTATAGGGAGCAAACCTATGGTGAAGATCAATCGCCCAAAAATCTTTTTTATTTTTTATTTATTAATTTTTTTTATTTTTTTTCAAAGTCAACCATGGGGAATCGACTCTACACCTATGGGGATCAAACCCATGGTGAAGTCCATTTGCCCAACCCTTTCCGCAGGCAGCTATCTTGTAGCTGGGTTTTCTCATTTTCTTTCATTCTTCTTATTGAACATGATGGACAAATTCCCCAGGTTGGTTCCTTTCATGCTTACTGATCACCAAGTCAATCCTTCAATATTGAACTGAAACCTCAATGCATAAGAGAGATGTGATATGTGAAATCATGACTCCATCAATGTTTTAAAGCTTCTAATCATGAATTGATAATTCGAACTCAACTGTGAAATCTAACAAATAACGGGATCCAAAAGTCATAAATTACCAACATCACTTATCTTGTAATTCTAAATCCAAGATGGCCGTCAAAATCACTTCGAATTCACCAGAAAGTCCAGAAAAAATTTAAAAATTTTCACAATTTTTGCTCAAGACGAAGAAAACACTGATTAGGTTACCTAATCTCCCACCCCCAACCTAAAAGCTACACTGTCCTCAATGTAAAAGATATGAGCATACAATGCACATGGGACAATGAAAGTATAAGAGGAGTGATGGAAAGATAGTACCTGGATGAAAGAATCAAGAGGCTTTCCGAAAATATCAGCGAGAGAGTAAGTCAGCGCAAGAGAGAAACCAACACAAGTAAAACACAAATAACAAAAATAAACTCCTACCTATACCACTTTCGCAGGTGCTCTCGATTGCATTTAGCATATGCAATAAGCCTTTAAACCCCTAGGTTGCCCCTAGTGGACGAGTTGTAGTCTCGTGAGGGTTTGCAGCAATGTTACCCACAAACATTGAATTGACTAATCATGGAATCAAAAGCTGGGTTGCCTCCCAGGAGCGCTAAGTTTAATGTCTTCAGCCAGACTGAAGAAACTACCCTAATCCTATGAAAGCAGGGGAAAGACTACTCAGTAATGCCACAAGGTTCCTCTTCCGGCCAATATCTAGATAAATTTCTCAGTAGGTTTCTCAACAGGATCATCCAAAAGCCCTTTTTGCAATAAGCTTTGATGCCCTGGAGCATGAATGGCCAGAGAAACTTATGTACCTCAGCAAAAATTTATCGATGATTCGCCTGAGGTATCCAAAGTATATATGATTCACCTGTGTCAGAAAAAGTTTCAAAGTTAGTATTCCATGGTGAATCAGAGACTACAGGTAAATAAAATTCAGAAAAATTTTCAAGAAGTAATGTAGTCTCAATGCATTCCGAAGTTCCAGATTTCGGTTCAATTTTTAGCTCCTCTTCCTTTAGTGGTAAACATTCAAAGTCTGGGGAAGAAGGGGCTTCAGAGTAAGGGTGTGCTTGGTCCGTGACAACCACTGACGTAGTGTCATGCAAGGAATCCACCTTTTCTTGTATCATGAGGTCGTTGGAATCCACAAGGTGTGCCAAGCATGAGTTGAAAGATGTGGGAAAATCAGCTGGGAGTGACTCGTCTCCTGCATCGAAATCTGTGATGATGAGCCCAAGGATTCCATCATCTTTTGAAGTAGATGGACGCATGCTCGCTTGCTCTTGCTCTTCACAGACAGATAGACAATCAATAGGTAAAGAATTGATGTGAAGACTCTGGTCATTGAAGCTTCTCAGTGGAGGCATTGAATCGTCTAAAGTGCGTACCTCAGATTGTAGCCTTAACTGGGTAGTTTCAAATTCCAGAGTTATATCAAGCAAATCGTCCATCGCCCGAATCATATCATCATTCAATTCAGGGGAGTGGTCTAAACACACATCACAAGGGTTGGAAGGGTTAGTTGAAATTGGTTCATTCTCCACATTCAAATCAGTCATGTCAGATAGGTGGAGTAAATCATTATGGTTGACAACTTCCTGAACCTCTTGATCATTGGCAGGGGCCACACTTGAGATTGAATCCCAATACTCATCATCGTCAAGTTCCGTGTAGTGTGCACTTGGGATGGGATCACATTCCACATTCTATTCCTTGATTGGGTTGAGGTTCGAATAAACTAACCTCTACCTCATCAGTGAAATCATGTGTGTCATGTGAGTGAAGTGTGTCACTATCATTATATTTGAAAGACACCCACGTCTCTTGATCATTCCTTTGGACAGTCATCGAGATCGACTCATCGGAAAATTGAACCATCTGCTCATTAATGGAATCCAATTCCTCATTCGTAATTTCAGTTTCTGCCACAAGCGAGTTATGATTACTTTCTTCACATTCTGCTTCTAGATTAGGATGAGGCTGGGATAACCTAGCCTCTTCCTTCTCCATAAGTTGTGACTGAATGATTGGAATTGAGGTTGTGAGCAATTCACATGATTATATGATAAGTTGATTGAACTGCTCTTGTGCTTTCATGAGCTTCTGAAGTGAATCCTCTTGGATTGTTTCTGATTGGGTGTCAAAGGTAGAGGACCCAAGAGAATTATCACTATGATATATAGCTGGTTCAGCTTCCTAACATTGATGTTTCCATTGATTATAGTCATACGGATCATAGGTGGGACAATCTGATGGTTGGTAATACTTATTATCACTCATAATATAATCACGCATTGTTTTCTTTTTCTCAGATGGGTGATAATAATTCTCACTCCCATAGTTATGATAACCCCAACACTCACGTACTGTTCGTGGGGTGGAATTGTTCTCCCGTATATGATCGCGTAAGGACTTTTTAACCGATGGAGTGTTATGCTCAGGTCGGTTCTCGATAATTGGTTCAGGAAAATTTTGAGACATAGGTTGATGTTTATCATAATCATCATACATCCCTTCGCATTGTTTCGCATGCTCAAAAGCTATCTCAGCATATTGACGTTCCCACTCGTGCATATACATGGTGAAACCCTCAATCTAAATTTATTCCTAAGAAAAATAGAAGAAAAGATCCTACAGTAATATGGAAAGTAAGAGGAGGATAAGTTAGAAGGAAAGTACCAATTGAGAAATTCCTATGTTAAAATCCTGCAAAAGAAAACAAAAGAGATTATCTTCTAAAATAGAAAGTTTAAAGTTAGAAAGTTCTAAATTAGAAATCTTAATTCTAAAATAGAAAGTAATGTTAGTTTCTAAAAAGGAAAAAATTTCTAAAATAAATGAAAGCCTAGAAATAGAAAAGTTCTAAAAATAGAAAGTAGAGAAATTCTAACCTAAAATTAGAAAATCCTAAGAAGAGAAATAGCAGTAAACTAGTTTCTAATTTAGAAAAAGAGAAATTCTTAAGAGAGAATAAAATTTCTAAAACAAAAGAGGAAAGTTCTAAACTAGAAAGTAAGTTAGTAATAGAAATTTGAAAAATAGAAAGTAGAATTTAGAAAGAGCTTACCGAATTAGAAATTTCTAAAAGGCCTACAAAACAGGAAAGTTAGTTTCTAAACAGAATAAAATAAGAAACAAAATTAGATTCTAAAAGAGTTAGAATTAGAAACTTACTAAAAAGGAATCCTAATATAGAAATAGCAAGGAAACAAAAAAATTAAGAGAGAAATTACCAATTTAGAAACCTATCTCAGAATCCTACAAAACAAGAAAGTTGGGTTAGTTTCTAAAAAAGGAAAAACTATCAAAAAAATAGAAAGTTACTTGAAAGAAAATTTCTAAAAATTAACGGAAAACGTGAATTAGAAAATTCTAAAAGTAAAAAAGGTCCTAATCTTAAACTAATCCTAAAACCAGTTATCTTCAGGAAACGTAGCCATCAGTCCCCGGCAACGGCGCCAAAAACTTGTTCACTCCCCAAGTATAGGGTTGTGATGAAGTAATAAACTCGGTAAGACCGAGGTCGAATCCACAGGGACTGAAACTTGTACGTGATCTGAAACTAACCAGAACTAGAACTAGAATGAGATGAATTCTAAATCAAGTGAATATGAGTGAATAATGGTGAAATAGTAATCTAAAGTATGTAAAATTCAAAGGTAGGGAACTAGGGATTCAGAGGATCCACTTGTAGAGATCAGGGAGATCTTATGCCTACTTCATGGATATTAAACTGAACTTTCTTGATGTAGTTTTCAAGAGATGAAAGGTATATGAATTAGAATGGATTCCATCACCAAACCATGCCAAGGAGACAAAGCAAACAACAGAGTTAAACCAATCCACAACCAATTAGTGTGATGTATGAAGTTTCGAGTCTATCAGATGGTGGGAACCCTGTGATCTTGCATTCTGGCTGGTTTTCGGGCCCGTTAAATGCGAACGGCATGATTTCCTCTGATCTCTGGCGTACAAATCCATCAATTTTGGTCCTCTGGAGTCCGTCCCTTGCTGTGGTGATTTCAGAGCATCAAATACATACTTTTAACACCTTTTTGTAGTCCACACTTACAAATGTACCTTGCATCACAAACACGATTAAATTAGGATTTTAAACGGTGGCATGTTCATAAATCCGGTAATAACTGGGGTCTAATATGCAATATTTGACCCTCAACACCATGCAAGTCCAAGTTGAGTGATTTGAGGCACGATCTCCGCTCGATGTCTTGCGATGAACATTAAGCTCACTAAGATGAATGTCTTTATATAGTCTCAGGTTTAGTGGCCCACTAACGAGCGGTCTAGGGCTTGTTTGGATAATCAGGGCATTTTTAGAGTAAATTGGGTATCGAGATTTCTTGTGTGCAATGATTAGGGTTTGGATTAGGTAAGTTTATAGTATGGTCTATTCCAAACTAGTGAAAATGACGATTCGATCATAATCACCATAAAGCCATTAATTCTTAGGCTAAAAGGATAACTGTGTTAGTTTGGTTTGTTAATTAAGATCTGACCCCTACTTGTTTTAGCTTTTGGTAGATCTTTATTTATATGGGGTTGTCTTGATTAGCAGTAATAGGTCAGCTAAATTTGGGCCCTATGTAAATAAATCACGAGGCTAAGCCCGATGTTTAAGTAATCGAGCGGATTCATCGACTTCCTACGGTTGACTAATCGGATTTGTGAGGTTCTTTACTAGTACCACCCACGTATAGGGGTGTACATCGAATCGAACCAAGTCGATCTGGCCTTAGCTCGACTCGACTCGGCCACTAACTGACTCAGCTCGGCTCAAGGCTCGAGCCTGACTGGCCAGCTCGGCTCGGTTTGGTCAGCAGCTCGGGCCAGTTCGAGTCGAGTTTGAGCTAAGATCGAGCCGAGTTCCCTGTGCAGCATTTTCACAAACACCTGAACAACACCTTCAAAATCTCACTGTATGTAAGATAGGGGTAATGGTTTTTACAGGTATTTTATCAAACACCTTATAGGCAACATAAAAATCAAGAAAAAAAAGGGTCTTTATTTCATATACATACCTTCCTTGCCACTAGCCACACTTCATTGAGTCATTTCATCAAACACTTGGTGAGCAACATCAATATCAAAGTAACCGAGTCATCGAACTAGTTCGATCCGAGTTCGATTCAAGCTGGGTTTGATTCGAGTCGAGTTGAGCTGGGGCTAGCTCGAACTTGGCTCGAACTCAGCTTTGAATCGAGCTTTTTCGAGTTGAGTCGAGCGAGCTAACCGAGTTAGCTCGGTTCATGTACACCCCTACCCATGTATAGGCTCACCTCAAGCTTCAAGGGTCAATAAGTGACAATGTAGGCTAGTTATATCAAATATTTTCAAGAATTTTTTGAAATTCAAAATAGCAAAAATCTAGGACATTACAGTAGTTGGTGAGCAATTGATAAGGATCATCTACATCATAGACCTTAGTGTTGATGGCCTATAGTTTGAAGACTACACCAATTATGTGATCACTCATTTTATGGTGTCCTTCGGTCAATTTGTGCGAAATAAAAATATTGAATGGTTGTGATTTAATGCGGAATTTGTAATGCCGCCACCTACGGTTTTAAATTATGGTCAACAAGGCAAGGATCACTAGATGGACAGTGTTGATCCACTGGTCTCCATGCTAGCATGTAAAGTAGAAGATAGGTTACATGAGATTTTTTGGTAAATATTAATGATCATTTTCGAAGTGGATGAGCAATAACAATGCATTGCATCCTAACCCTACTTGGACCAACTCGGTCTAGGGGTTATGGAGCAACCGTAATTCATGGGTTTTATCCAAGCCTATCCATCGGTTTTGTCGGATCATTTTATGGTATGAACTCAAAAATATATGGTAGATCTATCAGTGTGCAGTAACAATTATAGGGAAGAAAGTAATTTGTACAATTATACAAGTAAGATCAATGAAATAATAATAATAATAATAATTAAATGGACGCAATTAAATAAACAAAATGAGTGCACTTGGAACCTTAAATGAAAAAGAAAAATGGAGAGTGATAAACTTAGCGAAGGTGTGTGACCAAGTCACTTTCCTGAAGATGATTATCTCATATATCTCAAACCATAAGTGCGATCGCCTTTAGGATACAACCGTTGATCGATGATGATCACTGACTCCACAACCACAACGGTTAATGCTCAAATACCTCATGAAAGAGCAATTAAAATAATTATATTAAAAAAATTTGATGATTAGAAAAAACTATATCATATGAACAAAGAGAGATGGTCGCTTTGTGTTTTTACGAGTGATTAGGTTTTCTATAAAGCATATAGTGTGTGTGTGTGTGTGTGTGTGTGTGTATAAATGCCTAAGGACACACGACAAACATGTAGTGCCGAAGTTGCAGCCACCGTGTGAAAATGGTTATAACACCATTGTTGTAACGAGCATCGTGGAACCGAGCCTCTCGCGCAAGGATCTGTCAAAGTAAAAAGTATTTAGGAAAAAAGCTAATAATGTAGACAAGCTCAAACCTATGCCTGAGCCTGAGCCCGAGCCCTACATGCATGACACAAGGCAACAAGCGCATACATGTATGGTGTTTGGCATACATATAACATTTCGTACATTTCACCATACTTGATCCTACCATAAACGCAGGTGTTACCTCTCAAGAACTCTACAAAGTCGACTAGATACTTTTAGGAACTCAATGAGTTCATTTGATCCCCTAAATATTGGGCCTAACATTGTGATCTATTCATCTAAAGGCAAGATATGTGTGAACCTCTATTGAGTTATCAAATTAACCATAACCTAATGAATATTCACCTAAAACTAAAAGAATTAATGAATTAGATCTTGATTATCCTATCCACATCAACTAAATGAACTGAATTATTTTTTGGACCTTTAAATCAATGACATAAATTAATCATGGCCAAATCACCCTTTTTGTTGACCTCGTGAAGATTAGATGATAAACTTAAATCATTCAAACCACATCTATCATATACAAGAAACCCCACTCCTCAAATCACCCTATAAATGGTCGAATTAACCAAACAAGTTCTAGACCGTTCGTCAGTAGGTTATCAACCTTGAAGTTATAGAAAAATATTCGTCTTAGCGAGCTTAATCCCCTGCATGTATCTAACTTTTGAGACTATGTGAAAAATTGTTCAACTTGGAGCCACAAGCGAGCACATGAAATGTGTGAAGATCTTGAGTATAGCATGAAAAGTTTCCTACATATTTCCATAAGCAAAAGGTAATTATGTTAATTCATATTATTCAATGTTCAGGTATTCGGGCCATTGGTTTGTAATCAAATCAAGGACACCAACATTAACCAATGTTCCTAAGATAATTCCATAGCCACGACCCCGATTGACGATCGATCATCGTTGAATTGATCTCTTAAGTATATCCGTCGATTGACGCATCCAAATTTTAGAACAAGTATAATCATGCATAAATCACCACCGGATGTAATCATGCAATGTCTTATATCATTATGTTCATCCCAAAATGGGCCCTAAAAGCTAAAATTAACATACTATTGTATTACTAAGCCATTCACCTTCTTTATAGGACAACCAAACCCCTAATTGAGACTATAAATACTTATTTTTGGACAGCTTCTCTCTTTATTCGAAATGTACCCTGATTGGGTAATTAAAGAGTGTTAAAAGGGGGACGAATTAAAATTTAGAGAAGAGGGAGAGATAGAAAGAGAGAGAGAGAGAGAGAGAGAGAGAGAGCTAATTTGGAAGTTTTAGGTTATAAAGAAATGAACTGTTGAAATTAATTATTTGAGTTACTTAATCCCTCCACTTAATCCACGTATTTATGAAATTAGAGGTAAGACCTACACCTTATAATACAATTTAATGAGTTATTTATAATTGTATATTCTTATTTGAATTTTTATTAAAATTAAATTAAGAAATGTAGGCATTTCCAAAATCCTCGATCGTGGGTGCTATTAGAACAACTAACCTCCATCCAATCTGATGATCATTCCTTCTAAGTTCTCCTTTATCAACCCCTGATAATTTCAGTTAGTAGTTTATTGTATTAAAGAAATTTCTTATGATATAGATGATGAAATTACTCTAGTAATATAATCTATATGCTATTTAGTGCCAATATAATAACATGCTTGATGAAATGCATAAATTGCATGGACTTGTGAGGTTAAAAATCTTCTATGCTCTTTGATATGTTGTAAGCATATATAATTATTTTGATTTGCAAAACAGATGTTTAAACATATTATCTCATTATAATGTTGCAATTGGATGTTATGTGCTTATAACCAGGTTCATGATGTTATGTATCTATATTGCTATGTATCAAGCTATGAAAACTGCTGAATAGTGTATTGCTTATCTTTGGTTGGCCATCACAAACTTGTTCGGCTAACAAAGGTAGAATACGGTTGACGCAGTTAGAGCTATACGAGTTATTTTATACCTAATACTGGTTTTGTCGAAGTTTTCCTTGTTCCATTGAATAAATCTAATTCAGAGTTGATTGTTTACGTGTTTAATTGTTGTATAATACCTTATTAAATCAGAAACATATGATTCCCTTTATATTGAAGTCAAAGTTATAACCATTAATGTGATTCCATCATATTAGTAAAGTCTCACGGAACGGGCATGGTAATATGTGACACTATGTCTGAGCTGTCGGCCTATACTAGGTGACGAGTCTACAATTTCTTTGTTGAATTTAAGTGATGAGCCATTTCCACATTGATTCAATTTTGGACGATGAACCCTTACCTCTATATTAACTATTCATATTCGGTATCAGTGACAAGTCATTACCATGTTGATTGTATTATTAAGCGATGAGCCCCTACCTTTGGAATGATTATCTTATATGATATTTGGGTAACGAATCCTAATTTGGATAAAAGGGACACATGTGACGAGCCATTTGATCCGGTTGATTCGACTCATTGTAAAATTGTGGTATCCTAGCTTCCATAATACGACTTGTAAATAAATTAATAAATGCTCGATTAAAGCATGCATATCTTAGTACTTATGGGTAATATTAGTGACAAGCCACAATGCTGGCGATTTGGAATTGCATTACATACAATGCTTGTGACGAGACACATTACTATCAGTTCGGAATTGCATTGCTGGGTAATATTGGTGACAAGACACATTATTATGCATTCGAATATTTTTACAGGTGATTTTGGTGACGAGCCATATCACTGTCGATTCAGATTTTTACTCCCAGAATATACATATGCATATCATGACATTCATGAATTTAATTAACTATATTAGAAAATTGTTTGCTACGTTATACTATCACTATCTTGATGGATCTTTGTCATGGAGCATCAATGAAAGATGTATTACTAGGCTTACTTGATTCAAGCTTTATATCAGTCATTAACAGCTGAGATGGCGGACGCCAGTGAAGACATCGTCGGTGCTCCCGGCTCTTCATTCTATTAGTCATGTTTGTGAACAATGGTATCCTAATGTTTCATGCTTAGAAAGCTTTGGACCGAGTAATATATTTATAGATCTTCTTAAGTCGGTAGCAGAGTCTTGCTAATCATTAGACTTTGCCGCTGATGTTTGTATCATCCATGCCATTCTCTCCATCGAGAGAGAAGAAAACCATTTTTCCTTAAAATTATTTTAAGTATGGTACTATGTGGGGCATATATGAACGGTACATAGTGCACATTGTAGGCCTCACCTTTAGCACATTCCAACGATTCAAATCGTCCACTCCATTGCTCTGACAAGCAATGTCATGGCGTGGGCCATAAATTTCTAACATTTTCCCACTTTGTCTACTAATGATGTTAGTTTATGCAATGGATTAAAATATCTAACATATCTTTACGAACTCGAAATCTTACCAGATATTTATAATGAATCGAAAGTAGTACCCTGAATAATCCGGTCAACTGAGACTACAACTATGAAACCATGTCAATCATCATTGCATTTATAGCAATGAGACCAATCACGATTACATGCAACAACATTCTAATGACATGGATTCTGGAAGCTAGGAAATGTGGTACGAAAATCTCATGTCTAGTGTAGCCTTCCATGCAGATTTTCAAGTGATCCTAACGCCTCGAAACCTTAAAGCATTATGTTCACTTATTTAAACATGTGCATTAAAACTTTATTTTAGGGAACAAAAATCATAATGCTATAAGACTGAATTGTTTATTGTACTAGATAAAATAAAATAACACATAACTTAAGTATTTGTGTCTCCCACTAATTAAATACATCTTTAATGCTAACCAATAGCATATCATTCACTAACTCTTTAAATGCGTTGGGAGGTAAGCCCTTTAATTAGTAGGTCCGCAATCATCAGCTTCATAGTAATGTATTCTACAAACACTAAATAGTCTTAAATTCTATAATTCACAAGAACTTTAAGTCTAGATGCTTCAACTTAGATGAACTTTTGTTATTATTGGAAAAGAATATCGCCTCAATGTCATCACAGTAGATTCTCAAAGGCTTTGGAACTGAACCCATAATGGCCTATTTGATTTTCCAAATCCCATGTAAATGCCTAGTGAATTAGTAATTATTACTTCCCCACCCCGTTTGAAAATGCAAGTACATTTCAGTTTTGAAAACCGAGTAGAAAAGATCAGTTTAAATTTTTAGACCCCACCCTGATATATAAGATATATCTGCGCCATCCATTCATTTTAGCGTAACATTTTGAGGAATGAGCTAAAAAATGAGGTTGATCCAACACTCAAGTGGCCCACAATAAAGGAAATAGTGGCACTGATAAGTTTTTAACGGTAAATGTTCAATTCCCTAAATCCTGTGGTGTGGTCTACTTGAGCTTTGTATCAGCCTCATTTTTTTGGTCAAGCCATAAATTTATTTAGCAAAATAGATGGACGATGTGGATAAGCCACATGCATCAAGGCGGGCTCCAAATATATTTCGTAGTGTCCTCGATTTTTAAGCTAAAAAAGTAACCGTCAAATCAAGCAAAGGTAACAATGCCGCAGTTACGAAAAGAAATAATCATTACTCCCATTTATAGTGTATTTACAATTGGTTTAGAAAATCAAACACGCCCTAACCTGAAGCTTTTAAATAAACTTTTATAACTATGGTGGATAAAACCATGATTGTCTGTTTCGCACTCTTCCACGAAACACTTCCACGGACCATCATGAAAACGTATCTTAATGTGGACCTTCTGCTATCGAGGCACCTAGTGAAGTCCGAATTTGTGTACCCAATCGGCTCAAATCAATCAGTCCGTGTATATATGAGCATGTAATCCTTTATTCTCTACAAATACTGCATCACTTTTTTTTTTTACAGCTCTGTAATAATCCATTACTGGATTCGACATGTATTTCTCAAGCATTCCAATCGTAAATGTCTTGTAAGGTCGTGTGCAGACCTACGCATACATAATACTACCCACTCCACATGCATATGAGATATCCTTTATTCCCTTCTTTTCGAAATCATTCTCGGGATATTGTAAGAGGTTAAGCTTGTTGCCATTTATGACATGAGCCTCTCTATAGACATAACTTTGTATGTCATATCTGCTAAGAATCATTTCAACGTAAGTTTTATGGGATGATCTTAAAATACTTACTTATATGTCACGGTATATTAATATACTGGTGATAAATGATGCGGCGTTAAGATCTTTCATTTCAAATTTATGTAATAAAAATTCATTAACATCACACATCATTCCTTTATAATTGCAAGCTAGCAGAATATCATCAACATATAGTATTGGAACCACAAACTTGTTCCTATTGATATTTATATATATTAATTGATCAACAACATTTTTCTTGAAACCATATGAATAAATCACATCATGAAATTTTAAATACCATTGAGGTGATGCTTGCTTTAAACCGTATATTGACTTCTTTAGCTTACAAACCCATGTTCATATCATTATACCTTAAAACTTTCTGGTTATAGTATGTACACGTTCTCCTTTAGTTCTCCATTGAGAAACATAGTTTTTGCATTTATCTATTGTAGCTCAAAATTGTGTTGGTCCACTAGTGCTATAACAATCCAAAATTAGTCATTCTTAGAGACTGGTGGAAAAAAGTCTCTTTAAAATCAATGCATTTCTTTTGAGTGAATCTCTTCGCGGCTAATCGGGCTTTATATTGTTTAATTTTTCCTTTGTCGCCCCACTTGGTTTTATAAATCCATTTACAACCAGTAAGCACTACCCCTTCGGTTAGATCGACTAAATCCCAGATATCGTTGTTGTCTTTTCATAGACTTTAGTTCATCTTCCATGGTATCGATCCATTGAGATGATTTTACACTTTGTTTAGCTCGTGTGTAAGATTCAGTGTCATCTTCAACACCTATGTCAAACTCATGCTCTTGAAGATATACAACGCAATCATTAGGTATCACTGACTTCCTCTCCTTTACAGATCTCCTTAACGACGCTTATTCCTGATTATGTGATTCTTTTATAATAAGAGTGTCTTGTGGAGCCTATAATCAATCATTCTCATTTGTGGAATGAAAAATGGGTTTATCACCTTTCTATAATTGATGCGGGATCACTCACCCTTTGATCCTCAATAACAAAGTTCCTATGTTGTGCACCATTTTTGTTGTCCTCAAGAATTCTTGCAATCCATGATTAACTATCCTTGGAGTATGCAAGGGACAATAAATCTCGAATCCCTTCGACCTTTCATGATAGTTGATAAAATATCCACTGACAGTTCTTAGGTCCAATTTTCTTTTATGTAGGTTCTAAATCATTACTTCAGCGGCACAACCTTACACATGGAGTTTTCATTCTCATTCACATTTTAGATAGAGTTTTACTGACAGCCTTATTCAGAACATGATTAATGATGTAAATCGTTCTCTTTAATGCATCACCACATAATGATTTCAAAAGAGTTGAATAAATAATTATGGACCTAACCATGTCTTTTAGGGTCATGTTTCATTTATCGGTGATATAATTTTGTTATGACATACCGGGCATGGTATACTGAGCGACGATGCCATGTTCTTAATATAATCTAGTGAATGGCTTTGGATTATGTTCTAATTCGTCGTATCTGCCATGGTATTCACTGTCATAGTCAGATCTGACGACTTTAATCATTTTGTTAAGTTTATTATCGACCTTATACTTAAAGATTTTAAATATATTCAAGGTATCTGATTTATCATGAAGTATAGGTATCCATACTGAGAAAAATCACCTATAAAGGTGATGCAATACTTTTGTCTATTCAAATAAGCTATGGGGAATGAGCCATATATATCTGTATGTATCATCTCTAAGAGACTAGTACTCCTGATGACACTTAATTTCCTTATTCTCGTCTGCTTTCCCTTTTTGCAAATTACATAGATTATAAAATCCATGAAGTCCAATGTATATAGAATTTCTTATTTCATAAGTCTCTTAATTTCCTCGTGAGAAATGTGATCGAGTCGCTTGTGCCATAACATGGATGAATTCTCCTTAATTAATTTTCTTTTAACACCAGCATTCATGTTCCCGTTTACATGTACAGACCCTGATTGGAGGTAATGCATGCCATCCATTCATTTTTCTTATATTATTTTAAGGTATGAGTACAAAAAGGCAGATCCAACACTCAAGTAAACCGTGCCATAGATTACTAGCATCTAATACTTTATGCATTTAATGCAACCCAAACTTATTATTTGGTGTGGTTTGCTTATTCAGTGTGGTCCACTTGATGGTTGGATATGCTTCATTTTTGTGCACATACCTTAAAATGATATGAGAGAAAGGATGGGTGTCGTGGATAAACAAATACATCACAGTGAGCCCGCCCATAGAACTGCCCGTTTAGGGCTAAAGACGGGTGGGGGTAGGACACAATTCTCATTCCTTTCTTCATGAAACGGTGGCTAGTGGTTTCCAAGCGATTTGTCACGAGTGATATTCATGTCACTATTAACCAAGGGAAGTGGATTAGCTGTTGTACCGCACACCAGCGACCTTGTTGGCGTACGCACATGGTGTATTGTAACAACCCTTACTTTAGCGTGCTCGGGTGCTACTATTATAGTCCTGAATAGCAGGTTGTGTGATTATATAAATAACCCATGTTATTCATCATCACAATTAAAACAGTTAAGATATCAATATTTTAAATCCAACTGTTGATACATCGATAACCATATATCGGGGACAACTTATAAATATATATATATATGTATATATATATATATATATAGCATAATAATCTAATCTTTCTAATAAAAACCTAATAGGGGGCTGGGTAAATGAAAAAATGGCTCGGATCAAGATACAACCCACCCAAATAACTTAAACATAATAATAATAATAATAATAATAATAATAATAATAATAAATATGATTGAAGCATTTCAAAGACTTTATATATTTTAAATATGTATTAGGCCATCCGATCTATAACCTAGCCATGAATTTCTTGTTAGGTAGTCCATTGGACCCTCCTAACCGTTGATATTCAAATTGGGTATAATCCGACCGTTGAATTAATAAAGATCAAGAAAACCACTCAAATGATTCCTTGTGTGGACCACTTAAGCTTCAGAATCGACCAATCTTCAGCCAAGGGCGTTTTATGGACCACCCAAGAAGTATGAGCGGTGTGGATTTACTCTGATCACTATCTGGACCCCACTTTTGGAGCCATGCAAGTGCACAGATGGCATGCACACGCCGTGCACCGATCCACCGATCCGGTCAAATGATCGCTGACCCGTGAAAATCCATATTTCAGCCAAAATTCCCGCCCAACACACATTCAAACCAGATGGTCCGTTCGATGATGCAAACAACCGTCCATGTGAATGCATTAGCTAAATCCAAACCGTCCATCTGATAGGTAAGGTCCCACTGACCCTGACCATGCTAATATTTATGCTTGAAAATCACTGGTGCCATCTCGGTCAGCGACTGATCAGGCCATGCCAAAGGAGAGAATGCTAACTGGGAGAGGAAATCCACGTCATCTACTTGGCTGGCGAATCTAACCGTTGGAGACCATCGGACGACCGCCACATGTGCGAGGGAGTCCTCGTCATGCCTACGGTTTCCGAAAAAGCCTCCCTACTCAGCAAAGGCTGAAGGAATAACTTCCATTTTTAGTAAAATTCGATCTCAGCCACTCCTCAATTCCTAGAAGGTTCTCCCAAGTGATCTGAGGCATCGAAAATCGGGCTACAAGGCGTTCTCATAGCCACTGAGATATAGACGAGTTATTGCAATGACGCAATCGGTTCTCGGCTGCGGCAAGTCGTTCCAAATCTTCGGTCCGCCTTTCACCATCGAATGGACCCCACAAGCTTTATGGATCCCATCTGGACCCTTTGAACGTCCTCGATCGTTGAAACACCCGTCCAACCCAAAAATGTCATGATCAGTCGACCATCTCCCCCAAAACGATTGTGGGACCCACTTTCTGTAACCACCATCGTAACACTAATCCAAACCGTTCATCGTGTGACCCACCCCACCTAATGTCTATTAGAGACAATTTCGGGGACCCATGCACGTGATCAGTTGTATGGGAAGACCCTGATGGTGAGCATTCTCACCTGCTTTACTTTAACCACATGCTAATCTTAGGGATTAGCTGTAGGTGGTTCTAGAAATAGTAACGACTATAAGAAGCCAGTTTTTAGGGCGAATCCCAAGACCAGTAAAGAAAAGAATAGAAATAGAGAGAGAGAGAAAGAAGATAGAAGAGAGAAAGTAGGGAGAGTGTGAGAGGAATCAACTGCTGGAACAAGCTTCCAGTTGCTGCCCAACTCAGATTCTATGTCGACTCAACCCAACACGTCAGACCTTGCTACACCCAGCTCCAATCCCCTGGCTCATTTTCCTGCCTGGAGAGAAAGAGAGTGAGAGGTGGAGAGCCATTTCAACCACAACAACTGGTTGATCAGTCCGAGATTTGGATCAACTCAGTCGCGGTCTCAACAATTTCGCATCAACCTCATCTTCCGGAAAGGCCGGCCAAACTCTCCGGAAATTGACCATCTTCTCGGGATCAGTCATCTTTGAACGACTCGGATCAGCTGCGAAGTAGCAGGATCTGACGGAAGCAAACTATCCAACTCAGGTAACGAGTCCCTATCCCAACCGAGTTTTGGGGTTGAGTCATTAGCGAGTCATCTACTTATTAACTCAGCCAAATTCAAAAATACAGAATGAGGTTTTGAGTTAGTAAGATCGCTCCAAACCTACTCTTCTATACTAATTGTAGCAGACGCTACTCAGGTATGGGACCCAACTCGACTACACTAGAACCTACCTCGACTCTGTGCCGAGTTACTCGTCCAGTTTTCCCAACCGAGTCGAGCTGACTCCAATCATCTGTGGATGATTTGGGAAGCATTGGAATCAGTGGATCATTAATTTAACCATGTAGTTAGTATAACTCTTAAAACTAACTTAACTAATTGTTAGTTGAAAACCCCGACCGAGTCGACTCGGTCTTGACTCACGAGTGTCTTGTAATAGATCATCCAGGTACAACCAGCAATTGATCACCTTAGAAGGCACTTCTTCCTTCAACCTGTCCAATCAAGATCCTTACATTCACCTCATAAGCTCACTTGGGAGAAAATTCAAAACAAGAGAGAGATCCATTCAAGGTGAGGGACATCCCCATGCTTCTTCATTTCGTGGTATTCTAAGATGGGTTAAGTTATTTATATGATGATCTTATAATTTGGAAGATACTAATTTTTTTATGTAGAATTGCTTTGTTGCTCTACTCCTTATGAGAATCACATTACACCCTACATGCCACCTTGAGGTCATTTATACATGTGTTCATACTTACTAGTTACATTAAGAGGTAGAAATATTATTCTCATTTAAATGTTTAGTTGCTCTGTAAATGCTAGAGTAGTTTAAACTTGAATCTATGAAAGATCTTTAACAATACAATTAAATGATTTGGCCCTCCACTTCCTAGTTGATTGTGTTGATCATGAATTAAAGTGTAAATTTCTACCACCCATACCCCATGTGAAGTAGTTGAATGATTAGGACTTGATTCTTGTAATTGCCAAGCTAATTCTGTCGTTGCTCATATTACAGTCATGTCTCTACTTATTCATGATATAAATAAAACATGGATGTCTTAACCTATCTATTTTCACATGCTGTACATTGATTCTAAGTGTGGAATGACACCCCCATTAAAATTATGGGATGATCCTGTCACAATTCTCTCACACTTGGCATATTATGTCAGTTGGACCTCATCTAGACCTTGGAAGAGTGGATGGAATTTCATTGAGCTCACGTGTAAGCAATATGCTATTGAAGGATTGCTAACTTTGACTGTGTTCATAAAAGACATCTTGTTAATGGTGTATGAGTATCATGATGCATGACATTCACGCATAACATGTGGGCTTTTCCGAGTGCTTAAGGCAAGCCACATTCTGCTCGATTTACTATTAGATCAGTTAAATGACTAGAGTTGTACATTTGAGTCACTTTGGGTGCTCTTATTTTACGTGAGGCTATTCCTGGATCAGACACTCCTCAGGCGTACCCCGTGTATTATTCCAGGAGTCAGGTCATCCTTGGGCGCACTCACCTTCATGGCCTTTTCCAGGTAACTTATTTACCTCGGGTGGTCTTTTATTTTGACAGCCGGATGTGCATCCTCAGATCTGTGACTTGGGCATACATTCATACATCCATACATGTACATTCGAGTTCATATTATCCTCATTGTGATTGAATATGATTGGTTTAAACTATTTTGGAATGACATGTTATGCATGAATCCTTGCGGGAAATTCCCATTGAGTTTTCACTCACCCAATCGTGCGGTTGCATCAAATAGATGCAGGATTGATGACAGGTGAAGACCCTTATGACAAGATGTCAGGGACGGCTGAGGTGGAGTTTGGCGAGGAATAACCCTATGTGAATGTTCTTGAGTCGTTGGAGCTCAACTGATACTTTAGGATTTACTTGTTTTTGTACTTCAGATTTTATATTTTGTTTGAAGTGTAATAATAAACCCCTGCTGTGAGATTCCGTTTTTCTTTCCTTTACTTGTGTTAAACTCCCGTATTGTTACTTTTGATATTAGTAGTTTATGCGATGTTGCCTTACTCCATGTTATGAAATTTGCTACTATTTAGATGCATGATGGCCCATTCTATAACATAATACTCGGGTTCTCAATGAGAAGCGGCTATCCTCGGGTTTTGAGAATCAGGGTGTTACATGTATGAAGAAGAAGAGTCCGACAATCCTCCATCCCATATATGAACAATGGAAAGAAGATCAAAGTTTTATGGGGGCCTATCATGATGTATTTTTTATATTTACATCGTCCGTTAATTTGGCGAGATCAATTTAGTAAATGTGCCCAAAAAATAAGTCATATTGAAAGTTGAAGTGGACCACATCACAAATAGTAGTGGAGACAATGATTCTTACTGTTAAAATATTAATAGAGCCCATGACAATATTTTTCCTTTGTAATGTCATTCAAACGTAGATGAATAGAAAAACCAAATATCAAATTGATCGAAAACTTCTGTAATCCCCGATAAGGCTTTAATGGTAGATGTTCAATCTCCCGCTGCTTTATGCATCATGGTCCACTTAATCTTTTGGATATGTCTTATTTTTATTTTATGCTCAAACATTAACAATCTCGCAAAATGAGCGGACAGTGATATAACTCGTGCCTCATGGTGGGCCCCACAGAACTTGGTGATGTCAACACACCAACCAAGTTACTGGTGTGCGATACACCATCCAATCTGCTAGAGCTGGGCGTCGGTCCGGATTGGATCGGATTGGGTCTAGCTCGATCCGATCCAATCCGAAATCTCAATAGTCTGACCTGAACTCGATCTGATTCGGGATCGAGTCTAGGTCACTTGACTCGGACCGATCCGATGCATGGTTGGCCTGACCCGAACCGAGTCCGACTTGGTCAGGGAAACCAAGTTGGATCGGGTTGGGTACGATTCAGATCGTATGAATTTAATCTAACGGTTTCATGTGGTGTGGTCCACTTCAACCTTCAATATACCGCCTTTTTGTGCTCAAGGCCTAAAATAATATGTCAAAATGGATGAACGGCTTAGGTAAAACATATACATCAAGGTGGACCCCATATGGCTCTGAAAGAACTGTCCGTCTACCGTATCCGCGTTTTTATCGGACTGTTGATGTGCACTGCACGAAAGTGCGGTGACATGCTTTTCACGCATGTGCAGCTGTGCACAGTGTGACTTCTGTATTAACGTTAGCAAGTTCCGTGGGTCTGATCACGGGGTATGTGTTATATCCAAATCGTCCATCCATTTGGCGAGCTCGTCCTAAGGCTTGAGGCAAAAAATAAGACAGATCTAACTATCAAGTGGACCACACGAATTGTTTAACGGTGAAAATCTTTCTCTGCTGCTATTTGTGGTGTAGTCCATATGATCTTTGGATATTATTCATTTTTTGGACAATGCTCTATAATGATCTCTAAAAATATATGAATGGTGTAGATATAATAAATACATCACTGTGGGACCCATATAACTTTGATCTTTTTTGAACCGTTCGTACAACTCGGAGCTCGAGGAGCGCCGGTATTAGAAACGGATTGGCTACTCCCCTTACATTGGCTGGTGGTCGGTGCTCTGTGGGCCCCACCATGATGTTTGTGTTTCATCCATGCCCTCCATCTATTTTTATAGATCATTTTATGTTATGAGAAAAAAAATGAGGTATATCAAAATCTCTGGTGGACCACGTTATAGGAAACAATGTTGAATGAACGTTGACCATTAAAAATGTTTTGGAGGCCATAAAAGTTTTTGATCAAGCTGATATTTATTGTTTCCCTTCATCTGGGTCCTTATGACCCAATCAACAGATTAGATGTCAAATAAACAGTACAGTGAGCCTTAGGAGGATTATAATGGTGGATATCCAATCATTATTGTTTTCCTGTGGTGTGGTCCACCTGAGATTTATATCCCTATATATATTTTTTTCGTATAAAGCCCTAAAATGATTTGTAAAATGGATGAAACACATACATCATGGTGGGGCCCACAGAGCACCGACCACCAACCACGGGCAGGTGTCAAGGGGAGTAGCCAATCTATCTCCGTCAGTACTCGTCTTTGCACACGACACGTACCTACAACAACTATATAGCTGGTGTGTGGTAACCAGCAAATTCGCTTCTGGCTTTTATCGTACTGAGTAAATTCTGTTGGGGCCCACCGTGAAAATGCATGTGGTTTATCCACTTCGGATCAGATCGGATCGGATCCAATTAGATCGGATTTCGGATCAAATTGGTCTGGGTAGCTACTAGCTATGGATCCGAACTAGACCCGAAAAGCTTTCAGATCTGGACTGTCATACTCGATCCGCACCGATCCAGGCCATCGGATAGGGTCGGATCCATTGGATCGGGTCAGGATTACCCAGCTCTACAATCCGCTTCCTTAACCAAGGTAGAGCTTACTTAGACAGACGACCTAGATCATCTGACGATGGGAAGCGGATTAGCTGGTGTACCTCACACCAACTATATAGCTGCTGTAGGTACGTGTCGTGCGAAAACGAGCACTGACGCTCCTTAGATCCGAGTTATACGAACAATTCAAAGGAGATCAAAGTTACATGGTCCCCACAGTGATGTATTTACTATATCTACACCGTTCATTTATTTTTAGAGATCATTTTAGAGCATTATACAAAAAATGAATCATATCCAAAGATCATCTGGACCACACCACAAATAGCAGCGGAGATAATAATTTTCACCATTAAACAATTCATAGGGCCCATCATAACGTTTATTTTCCATCTAATCTGCTCATAAGGTCACAAAAACCTTAATGAAGAGGAAAAACAAATTTCATATTGATCCAAAACTTCTGCAACCTCGAAAAGGGTTTCAATGGTAGACGTTTAATTAATCCCCTGCTGCTTTTTGCAGTGTGGTCCAATTGATAGTTAGATCTATTTTATTTTTCGTCTCAAGTCTTAATAAGAGCTCGCCAAATGGATGAACGGGCCTGATGTAACACATACCTCATAATCAAACCCACAAAACTCACTTATGTCAATACAGCTATATGGCTGGTGTGAAGTACACCAGCCAATCTGCTTCCCTGACGATGGGTCACGGATTACGTGCTACCCCACCCATCCCTAGCTCGGAACGGGTAGCTATGTGGGCGGGCACAGCGTTGTATCGGGACATTGAAGCTATTAATCCCTTTTAAGGTATGAGCACAAAAACTAGGCAAATCCAACGCTAAAGTGGGCCACAGTAAATAATAAGCTTGGTTGCATTAAAATGCATAAAGCATTAAATGTAAGTTGCGTTAAATGCTAGAGTCATCTTTGGTGTGGTCCATTTGACTCTTGGATATGCTTATTTTTATTTGTATGCCTTAAAATAACATGAGAAAAGGGATAGACGGCTTGAATGTACAGATACATCACGGCGGGTGCGCCCACGGAACTGCCCGTTCGGAGTTTGGAACGGGTGGACGGAGTTTCGTGCTGCCCGTTCGGTCGTACGAAATCCGCGTCCCTGACGATGCGGCCACGTCGGATCCCCAGGTAGTGGACGTCGGACACAATCGAGGAAAAACATCGTCCACATACCGCCCCAAGGTATGCGGGTAGGATTTGCACATGTGAGATGAAGAGGGGGCCTCACTGTAACCATCTACACGCGGCATGGGATGTAAGATCAGGTCCATTCATGACGTTTGTAACTTTCAAAAATCCCTAAATTTAATAATCAGATGAGTCCATTTATTAATCCGTCCACAAATATAGGTTAATTATTGGCCGTTGGTTTTTCCTCAAAGCTAACCGAGGCTCATTTCATCAGTGAAGCTGCTTATGCAAAAAGCTAAACCAATGGATAGGATCTTTCACACATTTTTCATGTCAGTACGCTCGCAGAAAGGCCCCTTCAACATCTCACTCGCGCGAGTATCATCAGCATAGCTAACGACTTCAGTACCATGTATGTCACAAGCCGACACTGTACGTAAACCTTCATATACAGCATTAATTTGTAGATAATGGGTCATATTTTAAAGAAATCTAAACCGTTAAAAATGTAAAAAAAAGTATTAAATTATTTTTTTATAAAAACATTTTTCCTGACCGGCTATCTAAATGGGTGTGTTTTGAAGAAATTAATATACAACCAATGGTCTGAATTAATATACACATGTGAAATGAGAAAAAACTGGACAGGACTGATTTCAATATATGAAATCTATATAGTGGGCCCCATATTTTGAACGACTCAGATTTTGTACGATCTTAAAAAGGCAGC
Source organism: Magnolia changhungtana (assembly GCA_030180095.1). Taxonomy (NCBI): domain Eukaryota; kingdom Viridiplantae; phylum Streptophyta; class Magnoliopsida; order Magnoliales; family Magnoliaceae; genus Magnolia; species Magnolia changhungtana. Next base: position 3,435,732 of record JASAUF010000115.1, on the reverse strand, counting down.
GAAAAAACACGTGGCTGTATGTGAAAGTACTCATCATACACACACGCCTATCAAAACACTCTTCAGGTTTTTCATCTCTGCAATTCCAAAATCCAGACCAACCATGGAAGCCAAATTCTCTTCCTCTTTTGCCCTTCCATCTCAATCTCCAAACCCACAGCAACAACATTTTCATCCCCAAAATGCCCCTGATTTCAACTCCATTTTCTACCATTTCATCAACCTTTTACCCTTCCAAACTCCCACTTCTTCCCAAAATGCCCCTAACAAATGCAAGAAGCAGACCACCACCACCACCACTCTCAATTTCTCTTCTGTTTCTCTCTCCATTGAAACCCAACAAAGACCACAAAACCCAGCAAAACCCACATCTCAGAAATTTCTAAAATTCCCTCCTTTGCCCTTCCCAAATTTCCAGTCTTCCCAAAATGCCCCTACCAAGTGCAGGGAAGATAACACCACCACCACTACCCCCTTCAATTTCTCTTCCAATTCTATCCCCTTTGAATCCCAACATAACCCAACAAAATCCGCCTCTCGGAAATTTCTGAAAATCCCCTTTTTGCCCTTCCCAAACTTCTCATCTTCCCGAAATGCCCCTACCAACTGCATGGAAGAGAACACCACCACCACCCCTCTCAGTTTCCCTTCCATCTCTCTCCCCATTGAAATCCAACACAACCCAACAAAACCCACATCTCAGAAATTTCTGAAACTCCCCCTATTGCCCTTCCCAAACTTCCCATCTTCCCAAAATGCCCCCACCCAATGCAGGAAGCAGCTCAATTTCTGCTCCACTTCTCTCTCAGTTGAAACCGAGGAAAGCCAGATGAAATCCACACCCCAAAAATTGCTAAAACGCCCTTCCGCAACCAAAGCTAGCATCAGAATGCAGTACCAGGGCCTCATGAAGAGCCTTTCGGTACTCGAGAAATCCATCATCGGAGCCATGGCCGGTGGCATTGCCGGGGCCTTCACCTATGTCTGCCTCCACCCGCTCGACACCGTTAAGACCAAACTCCAAACCAAGGGCGCCTCCCAGATTTACAGTTCTGCCCTCGATGCCGCTGTCAAGACCTTCCAGTCACAAGGGATCCTTGGCTTCTACAGCGGCGTCTCCGCCGTCATCGTGGGGTCCACCTTCTCCTCTGCCATCTACTTCGGCACCTGTGAGTTTGGTAAGTCCGTCCTGTCCAAATTGCCAAACTATCCGCAGCTTCTCATCCCCCCTACTGCTGGGGCAATGGGCAATATTGTCTCTTCTGCGATCATGGTCCCGAAGGAGCTGATCACTCAGCGGATGCAGGCAGGATCTGTCACTGGGCGGTCTTGGCAAGTCCTGTTGAGAATTTTGGAGAAAGATGGAATATTGGGTCTTTATGCTGGATATTCAGCGACATTGCTTCGCAATTTGCCTGCTGGAGTTTTGAGCTATTCGTCATTTGAGTACTTGAAATCCGCTGTCTTGAGTAGAACTGGCCAAGCTCATCTCGAGCCGATCCAGAGCGTCTGCTGTGGAGCTCTTGCTGGCGCGATCTCGGCGTCACTGACAACGCCATTGGATGTGGTGAAGACCCGTCTGATGACTCAGGGAGATGTGGCGAAGAGTAAGATTGTGGCGTCAGTGTATGGGGGGGTTTCTACAATGATAAGGCAGATTCTGAAGGAAGAAGGCTGGGTTGGGCTGACCCGAGGGATGGGCCCCCGGGTCCTTCACAGCGCGTGTTTTGCCGCGTTGGGTTATTTCGCATTTGAGACTGCAAGGCTTACATTGTTGCATCAGTATGTCTTACGGCGTAAGATTGAGATGGAGACAGTTGGTGCTTGTTTGTGAGCTTATCATGGTTTTGACTGATGGTGTTGAAGAAGGAATCCCATTGACCGTCCATCAAAGGTGATATTTCCTGTTTCACTCCATTTTAGTCTGTTTCTTCATTTTCCAAAAACAAAAGCTGGTATTTCATGTTTCACTTTGATCACTTCTGTTCATAAGGAAGAAGTAGCTCTCTTATTGCAGTTGGCTTTCATTCAATTTCAACTTGAAAGTAAGCGAATTGCAATTTGGAGCTCAGATCCCCAATACGGATGCTAAGGAGCGAACATTGGAATTTGGTTATTTCCCATTTGTTAGACTAATAATTGCGACTCTATGCAATAATGCATCCAAACATGCCCTGTCTGTATGTTGTCTTTTACCGGCTATTTTCTCATTCATTGCATATTTTTCATACACTGTAGTTGCTGAATTTGCTATTACTCGTGTTTCAAGTTGAGCGTGATCTTCTTGTTTTGCACTTCTTTGCAAGTTTGTTCATGATTTGGCGGTGAGTTCTTGAATCTTGAATTCACAAAGTTTGTTCCTTGGTTTGCCCTCCCAACCCTTGCATTCACCTAAATTTGCAAGTAGTTGGAGCTCGCATGACTTGAATTCATCATGTGGATTGAAAGTTGGGCTTGGAAATGCTTGAGCGCAAGACATATAATGAGATTTAAAGGCCACTTTGTGAACTATTTGGGAAAGGACGCAAATTGCCATTGTAATTTGTGCCCCATTTAAATGAATGTGGTTTTAAATCTGAAAACAGCTTTTGTTTGGAAAGATTGGAAACCACATTATCCAGAAAAAACCCCCAAATGGGAAGTGTGCTTAGTTCAACAAATACAAGAATTGCGCACAATGGTGGTTCTCCTTAATCCAAACATAGTAACTTCAAATGCATCCTAAACAAATTAGATTCGTAAAATGTCTGAATAAAGTCTACAAACTTGGTGGGGAACTGATGGTTAATAAAACTCAATTTGGATTGAGTAGGCACCCTGCGAAATGTGTACCATGAACTGTTGGTGCAACCTGGTTATCGAGTCAATGAGATCTCAACATCCGGATTGTAAGGAAATGGACGAGAACATCCACAAGAATAGTTGCATAGAAGGGAGAAATAATTTTATCGATATCAAACTTCTTCTCGCAATTCTTAAGAAAAGCTCACACTTAGAAATTTTTTGGAATGCTTACCTCCTAAATCACTCCCCCTCTTATAGACCCTAAATTTAATGAGGATTTTCCTAACTAATAGATTGATTTCAAATCAATCTAATCTTCTTAAGATGTCAAAAGCCTAATAACAGTAAAAGAAAATAATCCTCCAAGTATTCAGTCTCATCTTCAAATCAGCCCATGTCATCCATCACATCCCCCAATCTCTCCGACAAATAGTAAATTGTGGCTCTTGCTATTTAGGCCCCAAATCTATGAATAAATAGTCTAAAATCAGCACATGCTGGGCCCTATGATGGGCCATGGGCCTTCCCTCCTCTAGAGGTTACCTAGGCCGCTGTTAACTACCTCAGTTGACCGTCTGTTTGAGGATGATATGCATCAGAGAGTTGAAACTTAGTCTCCAACCGCTTCCATAAATTGCGCAGAAGTGCCCCACAAACTTTGAATCGTGGTTCAAAGTTAATTGTTTTTGGTAATTGGTGAAGTTGCATAATTTCTGTGAAGAATATGTTGGTGATATGCGTAGTGTCCATCGCCTTTTTGCATGCAATGAAGTGGGCTGCCTTTGAAAAACTGTCTACCTCGAGGAAAATCGAATATGCTCCCCTTTGTGTCTAAGGAGGACCCAAAATGAAGTCCATAGAATTTCTACCAATAGTGCAACCAGAACGTAAAGAGGTGTATAAATGAGATACATACATCATAGTGGGGCTCACAGAGCACCGACCACCAGCCATTGGCTGGTGGAAGGGGGGTAGCCAATCCGCATCCCAAATGGAAATCTATCGTTCGTACTGTGCAGTGCTTGAGGACTGCCAGACTCTTTTATCATTCTCATTCATACCGTCGTGGGGCCCAACGACTGCTTAGCTTTTTTATCAACGTCACCGGTGTGAAATGCGAAATATTGGAGGCCAATTTCTAACTGGGATGTTTGGTGGGGCCCAATATGATGTTTCTAAATATCCAATCCGTCCATCCGTTTTTCCAGGTCATTTTAAGACATGTGACCGAAAATAAGATGGATCCAAACCATGCAACAAGAAAGTAAACTGATAAAGCAGAATAACATAATAACATCGATAATATCCCTGATGATTGTGGACTAAGTTTTACAAATACTAAACTGCTCATGCAGAAGTAAACTGGGTTTAACTTGTCTTGACCTTTACAAATACTAAAAATCTCCTCAGCTAGAGGATTGTGGACTTCATGGTGAAGCACACAACGCCAATGTATTATTGTGTGCTACACTGCTACTAGAAAGCTCTGTGGCCCCATTCATGAGGGATGTGTTTTATCAATACTGTACATATATTTTCCTAGTTCATGTTGGGGCATAAGCCCCAAAAATGAGGCAGATCCAACCTATTGATTAGATTCTTAACCAGGCTACCGGAAAATAGGGCATTGCGACATTGGTAATCCATGAGCAGCAAAAAGACAGTGCTACACAGATAACCCATGAATGCAGACTAATCAAAACGTAATATAACTGTAAAACAAAGAGTTAAAATACAGACATCAACATCTATCAAAAGCAAAAGAGGCTAAACAACAAAAGTATGGTAATAAACCCAACAGAACACGTGAATCAAATTCACTCAAACTTCACAATACAGTAAAAGAGACCGATGAATCAAAATCGCTTGCCTATGATTCCAATCACTCCCAGCAATAAAATTGTAAATGTAGACCCCTCAACATGAAGAAACCAGGAATCTAAATCATCAGACAGATCAGATCTTTCCACCATAAAGCACCAAATCTCCTTAACAGACCCAAAAAATGGAAAAAAAAAAAAAAAAAAAAAACAAAAAACAAAAACAAAAAAAAAAAAAAAAAAAAAAAAAAAAGAAAGAAAGAAAAAAAGACAGTGGTAATCCATGAGCAGCAAAAAGACAGTGCTACACAGATAACCCATGAATGCAGACTAATCAAAAAGTAATATAACAGTAAAACAAAGAGTTAAAATACAGACATCAACATCTATCAAAAGCAAAAGAGGCTAGACAACAAAAGTATGATAATAAACCCAACAGAACACGTGAATCAAATGCACTCAAACTTCACAATACAGTAAAAGAGACCGATGAATCAAAACCGCTTGAACCCTATGATTCCAGTCACTCCCAGTAATAAAATTGTAAACTTAGACCCCTCAACATGAAGAAACCAGGAATCTAAATCATCAGACAGATCAGATCTTTCCACCATAAAGCACCAAATCTCCTTAACGGACCAAAAAAATGGAAAACAAAAACAAAAAAAACTAAAAACTAAAAAAAACAAAAAACAAAAAAAAAAACAAAAAAAAAAAAAAAACAAAACAAAACAAAAAAAAAAAAAAAAAAAAAAAAAAAACTAAAACAAAACAAAACAAACAAAATAAAAAACAAAACAAAATAAAATGCAGATCAAAGGAACAGACATGCTGTTGATGCAATGCAATTCCCAAAGACCACATCCATCTCCCAAAATACAATCAACCGCAGCAATTAAAACTATAAGGGGTCGTTTGGCACCGTGGATTGGAGGGGAATGGAGGGGATCGTAGGGGGGTTTCAAATCCCCTTGGTTGTTTGGCGCATAAAGTAATTGGGGGTTGCAAATCTAGGGGGTTTCTAATGCCCTAGGGGTTTGCAATCCACGGTGAGAGCTTGGATTACACCTAAAATCATTTCAATAGTTGCAAGTGCAACATGTGTGTCACTGTACACTATCATTCTATTGGGCACATGGCCCACTAGTGATGATCAGCACCATCCAAACATTGTCCATGTAAATCAGCACCGTCCAAACATTGTCCCTGTTAATCAACGATTAAAAATCGTTGGTTAGCCACTCAGACATGATCTTGTGCTTTTGGTCCATCCGAGACTTGGAATTTCATCATTTTCAGGCAAAGCATATATTTTAGCGGGGTTATAACAACCATAGTGTCAAAAATTATATATCTCACTAATTAGAGATATTGAAGTTGATTTAGTAATTAAATTGAAATCCCTGTGAATATACCATGTATAGGTATTTTTGGATTAAAGTTGATTCACACTCCAGGGTGCCAAACACATCGTGAGAATTGCAAATCCAGGGGTTTTCCACTCGAGGGGGTTCCGAATCCAGGGGGTTCCAAATCCACGCTCCCAAACAGGCCCTAAAAGAACAAAAGCAATGCACCTTACAGACAAAATTGACGCACGAGTGTAGCAAAGGGGCCCACCGGAATTCAATCTCAAATGCCCAAGCCTCAAATCGTGAGCAGTCCCTCGGCAGTTAGGCTGCCTTCGCTGAGATGGAGCTGGATGAGGTGTAATTGCTGTTAGTCGTCGAAATCAACATTGATGATGGGACACTGTTGCGGAGGTGGCTCCAAATACGGGAGATGGGGTCCCTTGATCGAGCTCCTTAAAATCGGGCTTGTTTCCATTAGTTTCATCGGGCGAGAAGAGACTGTTCAGATAAAGAAACAAAGGGTTTCTGAAGAGTTGCGAGAGAGAGAGAGACATGGTGGTTAGAGAAAAGAGGGTCGTTGCTATATTTCTTGGAAGAAATTTAAACAAGGGAGAAAGAAAAGGCAAGTAACTGTTGGAAGCATGTGAGAAATATATGAAATGTGAATTTTTGCTAAAGCCTTTCGCCTGAAGTCCTGCGCTGTCATGTAGTTTGGGGCCCACCGTGATGTTTCTGGAAAATCCACCCCGTTTAGCCGTTTTTCCAAAACATTTTAAGACATTAGAACAAAAATCACGTGGATCCAAAACTAAAGGCGGACATACTAGAAGGAAAATTATATAAAGAGTTTACTACCGTCGAAACCTTTCTGGGCTCCACATCGAGGTTTATATGCCATCCAAACCGTTTATACGGTTATTCACACTTGGATGAAATGAAAAAACAACAAATTTAACTTGATGAGACTTTTGTGGTATAGTAATGTTTGAACGGTGGTCACGGAATTTAACTGTTTCCTCTCGTTCAGCCCACTCGAGTTTTGGATCCGTCTTATTTTCGGTCACGTCTTAAAATGACTTGGAAAAACGGATAGACGGATTGGATATTTAAGAAATATCATATTGTGCCCCACTAAGCATCCCAGTTAGAAATTGGCCTCCAATATTTCGCATTTCACACTGGTAACGTCGATAACAAAGCTAAGTAGTCGTCGGGCCCCACGATTGTACGAATGAGAATGATAGAAGAGTCTGGTAGTCCTCGAGCACTGCACAATACGAACGATAGATTTTCATTTGGGATGCGGATTGGCTAACCCCCTTCCACCAGCCAATGGCTAGTGTTTGGTGCTCTGTGCACTGGATAGTATTCAAGAGTTCTCGCTTATGCTGTCCATCTATATTGGGATGTGTATTTTGCACGTGACTTTTAGAGATTTGGTACTTGTAGCATATTGCTACGAACTGTTCAACACATATGAGACTAGTAGCATTTTCCCTCCACCATGACCGTTGTTTTATCTCTTTCACAGTCTCCATTCTCCACCTAGTCCTCTTTCATGTAGCTTAGATATAATCTTCTCTTATAATGATCCTTCGAAAATGCATAAGCGAGAACTCTTGAATACTATTCATTGTGTGAGATGAATTCAAACTTTGGATCTCGGCCATCCACACATTCATTGAGCACTTTGCCAAAGATGGGGTCCTCCTTGTATTGTTCTTTTAATGCCTCAAATCCCACAGCTTTCACTGCAAGCGTTCCTAGTAGAACCACCTTCATACTCAAAACATTTACCACATTTTTACGACTTCTAGCATTGTGACATAAAAGGAAATTATATTTTTGTAGGGAAGCCATTCACTTTTCATAATGAGCACTTGACTTCTTTTGGGAGTTGATATACCTCAACGCCTTGGGGGTTGAGTATGGAATGAATTCTCAATGAATCAGGAAATGCCTCCAATATCGTAGTGCCTGGACCATTGCATATAATTCGAGATCATAAGTGGAGTAGTTCTTTCATGCATCATTAAGCTTCTTGTTAAAGAAAGAGATTGACTTTCCTTCCTGACTTAATATCGTGCCAATTGTTGGGGGCCGTTGCACAAAACCTTAGGATCTAGCCTTCCAAAACACCAGAATTATGGGATAATAAAGCAATGAAATAAATCAAAGCATAAACTACACGACATGAGATTTTTACGTGGAAAACCCTCAAGGAGGTAAAAACCGCAGGACCTTGTCCAGAGCAACAATTCACTATGAAGTAGAATGTTACAACCCATCACAAGCACACACCACTTGGATCAAACCTTCTTCACTCACGTAAGAGTGGATGAACAATAAGAGAATAATGAAAAACAGAGAGATCTCACCGATCACGACGACGTAGAAGCGCTGAGATGTTGATTGCGAAGTAGATCACCTCTACGAGCAGAACCTCCTTTCCACAGGCTTCCTCTCTCTATTTTTCTCTTTCTCTCCCCCTTTGATAGCCCTAAACCCTTTAGCAAACCCTTGCAAAGCTTTAGGAAACTCTCTTGCATACCTTAGAAAAGCCCCAGGACCCCTGTTTATAGTTTAGGAAACTCCCTTTCGCACCTCTTGCGAAACCGCCTCAAATTTACGTAGTCTGCACCAAATTCGGACTGAATTTGCGTAACTTCGACTACTCGAGCAGGGTCCTCGACCGGTCGAGTGGACCCTCGACAAGCAGACTCCTCGACCGGTCGAGCAGCGCGGAAGAATTAACACAATTGGTTGCTGGACTTTGAGTCAAGCCATGCCTTGACTGGTCGAGCACCACCCTCGATCGGTCGAGTGGCCCACTCGACCGATCAAGCTTGAGGAGAAAATTCCCATCAAATCTCTCCCTTTTCGACTCAGGAGAAATTCGTCATCTTCAAGCCAACCAGGTTTCTACAAATCTCAAACTTGCCCTTGAGCAATGCCTTGGTCATCATATCTGACCCATTATCGTCCACGTGGACCTTCTCAAACTGTAACACCTTCTGTTCCAAAGTATCCCTGATCCAGTGATACCGAATCTCTATGTGCTTCGACTTGGAGTGCTGACTTTGATTCTTACTCAAACTTATAGCACTTTGACTATCGCAATAGACCACGTGTTGCTCCTGCTTCAAGCTAAGTTCCTCTAGGAACCTCTTCATCCAAAGCATTTTTTTACATGCCTCTGTGACCGCAATGTACTTGATCTTTGTCGTCGACAATTTTACGACCTTCTGGAGCTTGCTTTGCTAAGAGACTGCTCCTCCTGCAAACGTGAACATGAACCCTGATGTAGACTTCCTGAAGTCTATGTCACCTGCCATATTTGCATCTGTGTAGCCTTCTAACACAGTTTTTCCGTCACCATAGCATAAGCTCAACCTGGATGAGCCTCTTAGATACCGCAGTATCCATTTTACCGTTGCCCAATATTCTTTGCCAGGATTGAAAAGATACCGGCTGACAACATCAATTGTATATGCTATGTCTGAGTGCGTACACACCATAGCATACATCAAACTTCTTACCACTGATGCGTAGGGTATCTTCTTCATCTCATCCACCTCTGCTTTCGTCTTGGGACCCTGCTTGTGGCTCAATTTGAAGTGATCATCCAGTGGAGTACTGATCGGCTTCGCTGCATTCATATTGAACTGCTCTAGGACTTTCTCAATATATCGCTCTTGTGACAACCAAAGCTTTCTGCTGCTTCTGTCACAGGTTATCTCCATTCTTAGGATCTCTTTAGCCGGGCCCAAGTCTTTCATCGCAAACGACTTGTCCAACTCCTGTTTCAGCCGTCAATCTTCTTGATGTCTTTATTCATGATGGGCATGTCATCAACATATAACAGCAGAGCTAAGAAATCACCATTTGAGAATTTGCATGTGAACACACAGTGGTCCGACTCCGTTCTGTCATATCCATGCTTTAACATGAACGAGTCGAACTTCTTGTACCATTGCCTTGGAGCTTGTTTCAGCCCATATAAACTCTTCCTTAGCCTACACACCATATGCTCTTTGCCCTTGACTTCGAACCGTTCTGGTTGGTGCATGTAGATCTCTTCTTCCAGGTCACCATGGAGAAAGTCAGTTTTAACATCTAACTGCTTTATCTCTAGATCCATGCTAGCTGTCAACCCAAGCAACACCCGTATGGATGTCATCTTCACCACTGGTGAGAATATCTTTTCGAAGTCTATACCTTTCCTTTGACCAAACCCTTTCACCACAAGTCTGGCCTTGAACCTCATTTGTGAATTCTTCTGCTCAACCTTCTTTCTGAATACCCACTTGTTGCTCAAAGCTTTCTTGCCCTTAGGCAATTTCACCATATCATAGGTGTGGTTCTTATGCAAGGATTCCATCTCCTCTTGCATAGCTTTCAACCACTCCCCCTTATGCACGTCAGCTAGGGCCTCAGAATAATCTTCTGGCTCTCTCCCATCAGTGAACATAATGTACTCGTGCGGCGAGTACCTCTTGGACAGCTGTTTGTCCCTAGATGACCTCACCTGTGACTCAACAGGTGGATCAAGTGGGGGCTGCTCCTCCGGTCCATCTTCTGTAGGAACTCCCTCGTCCTCTGCACCTTGCTGTATTCCCCCGTCATCAGGCACCACGGGGGGAATAACCAAATCCATATCCTCTAGCTCTCCTGAACTAGGTTGCGTCTTTTCTGGCTTACAAATGTCTTCAATACATTGGTCTTCAAAGAAAACCACATCTCTGCTCCTGACGAGCTTCTTCTCAGTCGGATCCCACAATCTGTAGTCAAACTTTTCATCACTATACCCCAAGAACACACATTGCCTGATCTTTGTATTGAGCTTGGACCTCTCGTCCTTTGGTACGTGAACGGATGCCCTGCATCCAAACACCCTGAGATGATTGTATGATGGATCTTGTTTAGTCCACGCCTTCTCAAGTACTTCTCCATTCAACGGGGCTGATGGAGACCTGTTTATCAAATACACTGCTGTGTGCATTTCTTCTCCTCAGAATGTCTTGGGCAACTTCGCACGGGATAACATGCATCTGATTCTCTCTACAATGGTGCGATTCATTCGCTCAGCCACATCATTATGTTGGGAGGTCTTGGGAACTGTCCGTTTATGTCGTATACCCAAGGACTTGCAATACTCATAAAAGTCACCGATGTATTCATCACCATTGTCAGTGCGGATGCACTTCAATGATATACCTGTCTCTCTCTCGTCCTTGGATTTCAAAGCATAAGCCCAAACTCTCTTAGATGCATCATCTATAAAAGTGACAAAATACAATGCCCCACCCAAGGTTTTTGTCCTCATAGGACCACAAACATCAGAATAAACCAAATCTAATGCATGCAATTTATTAACATGAGAAACAGATTTAACAAATGAAACTCTATGCTGTTTCCCTGATAAACAGTCAATACAGGTTTTGAGAGGTATACCCGTCACGTCTGGAAGGAGCCGCTTCTTTGCTAGTAAATGAAGCCATTTTTTACTCATGTGGCCTAGACGCCTGTGCAACATGTCAGTAGCTAAATCTTCCGCTCCGTTCAACCCACCCTTGTAGGCTTGCACACACTGACACTTGCCTTATAAAGGGTGCAACACTTCTTTCCTTTGACTGCGATCAACGAACCCTTGATGAGCTTCTAGCGCCCACCAACAAATCGGCTTTCATAGCCATCATCATCATCCAACCTTCCCGTTGACATCAAGTTGAGGCGAAAGTCTGGAATGTGCCTCACATCCCTGAGAACCAATGTGCAGCCCACATCGGTCTTTACACAAATATTACCGACCCCTACGATCTTTGATATACCATAATTTCCCATCTTCACTGTCCCATAGTCACCTGACTTGTTGCTTGTGAAGAAATCTCTGCGTGGAGTCGCATGAAACGAGACTCCCGAGTCTATCACCCAGTTGGTATCTTGACTCGTAGCCGTGAGACAAACATCATGATCTGCTGAAAGAATAACTACAACGTCGCCATCTGAAGCGACCGCAGTGGAATCTGATTCATCTTCCTTCTCCTTTCCTTTCCTTTCTTTTTATTCTTCTTATGACATTCATGCTTATAGTGGCTATTCTTGCCACAATTCCAACATTCACCATCATTCCTGGTACTCGACTTGCCTCTTGATTTATCTCGGGTCTTCCCGCCCTTTCTGTTCTTTCCTCTCCCCCGATCTTGTGTCACAAGAGCCTTTTGCTGAGTAAACCCTTGAGACTCCCTCCCTGTCTCCTCATTGAAGAGACAACTAGTTACTTGTTCCATGGATACCTTTCCGTCTGGTGCAAAGTTACTTAGAGACACCACTAATGTCTCCCAACTATCAGGCAATGAGCTTAGCAATAGCAAAGCCTGTAATTCATCGTCTAGGACCATCTTCATAGCGGAGAGCGGGTTCAATATATTGCTGACTTTATTTATGTGCTCAGCCACAAAACCACTATCTTTGAACTCGAGATTCACAAGTCGTCTTATCAGAAAAATCTTATTGCCAGCTGTCTTCCTCTCATATAGCCCCTGCAATTTCAGCCATAGGCTAGCGGTTGAGGTCTCCGTAGGCACATGGTGGAATGCGGAATCGTTCAGCCATTGTCTAATAAACCCACCGGCCACCGCCTTCCGGTCCAACTTCTTCCAATCATCATCAGACATATCCTTTGACTTTGCTGATATGCTTTGAATTGGAGAATACAAGTCCTTGCAATAAAATAAGTCCTCCATCTTAGCCTTCCATATGGTCCAGTTAGAACCATTGAAACTGATAATCCTTGATGAGCCACCTTCCATAATTCAGAACTGATCCCACTCCTTTCAACTAACCTGAACGCTTTGATACCACTTTGTTGGGGGCCGTTGCACAAAACCTTAGGATCTAGCCTCCTAAAACACCAGAATTATGGGATAATAAAGTAATGAAATAAATCAAAGCATAAACCACACGACACAAGATTTTTACGTGGAAAACCCTCAAAGAGGTAAAAATCACGGGACCTCCTCCAGAGCAACAATTCACTATGAAGTAGAATGTTACAACCGATCACAAGCACACACCACTTGGATCAAACCTTCTTCACTCACGCAGGAGTGCTGAACAATAAGAGAATAATGAAAAATGGAGAGATCTCACCGATCACGAGGACGTAGAAGTGCTGAGACGTCAACTGCGAAGTAGATCACCTTTACGAGCAGAACCTCCCTTCCACAAGCTTCCTCTCTCTCTCTCTCTCTCTCTCTCTCTCTCTCTTTCTCTCACCCTTTGATAGCCCTAAACCCTTTAGCAAACCCTTGCAAATCTTTAGGAAACTCTCTTGCATACCCTAGAAAAGCCCTAGGGACCCCTATTTATAGTTTAGGAAACTCCCTTTCGCACCTCTTGCGAAACCGCCTCAAATTTACGCAGTCCGCACCAAATCCGGACTGAATTTGCATAACCTCGACTAGTCGAGCAGGGTCCTCGACTGGTCGAGACCCTCGACCGGTCGAGCAGACTCCTCGACTGGTTGAGCAGCGCGGAAGAATTAACATAATTGGTCGCTGGACTTTGAGTCGAGCCATGCCTCGACTGGTCGAGCACCACCCTTAATCGGTCGAGTGGGCCACTCGACCGGTCGAGCCTGAGGAGAAAATCCCCATCACCAATGCCAACATTTGAAGTGTTGCTTTCCACTTTAAATACTTTATCGAAGTATGAAGGTGCAAGAATTGGAGCCTTTGTCATCTTCTTTTCTTTTTAATGGTATTGAAGCTTGGGTTTGCTGCTTTACTCCATTTGAACTTGTCTCTGTGCATGTGATTGGTAACATGTACAATAATTGTAATAAAATTCTGGATAAATCTTTGGTAAAATATCATCAAGCCATGGAAAGAACGGACTTTAAAAGGATTTGTGGGGTGGGCCACTCTGCAATATTCTCGATTTTCTTTAGGTCAACCTTAATCTCTTCTTTAGACAATATATGCAAAAAATACAACACTATCGATAAGGAGTACCTTTTCAAGTTAACAAATAGTTACTCCTCCATAATACATCAAATATTTGTTAATCTCTTCTTTAAACAATCTACCCAAAAAATACAACATTATCGATAAGTAAGGAGTACTTTTTGAAGTTAACAAATAGTAACTCCCCCATAATACATCAAATATTTGTTGTAAGTGATCCCCGTGAACAAATGAATTAGGACTAAAAACCAGAACATCATCGAAATAAACAACTAAGAACTTTTTCATAAGTGAGCAGAGTACCGCTGTCATTAGCCTCATAACAGAACAACCCGCCTCGAGTCTTAAATGCGGTCTTCCACTTGTCCCTGGGCCGGATACGTATTTGATGATATTCGCTCCTCAGATTGATCTTTGAAAATGCCTTTGTTCCATGCAACATGTCCAGTATATCATTCGAGTGAGGAGTGGGAAATCGGTTCTTGATGGTAACTGGTTGATTGCACGAGTATTCACACACGTCCTCCAAGATTCATCTTTCTTAGGGGTTAATAATGCAGGAATAACTCATGGTGACATATTTTCCGAATTAAAACCTTCTGTAGCAACTTAGCAACCTGCCTCCAGAGCTTGGCATGTTCGGCTGGACTCATTTGACAGTGTATAAGATTCAATAGACTTGAACCTGACATTAAAGCAATGTGGTGCTAAATGTTCCTCATAGGAGGAAGTCTAGCCGAGAGTTCTTTAGTCACCAAGTGTTCATATTCATGAAGGAGCTCTTATATAGGAGGCAGGAACATCTAATGGTTTTGTGCCTTCTTTAGCAACCAAGACATTTATGATGCCAGTCTTCTTAATTTTCTCTTTAAACCTTTTTGTCCCGAGCAATTTCTAACCCTCATCTTTATCAAATTTGGGTGCTGGAAGATGTTTCATTGGGTGCAATGTGATATTTACACCATTCTTGACAAAGGAATCGGTGTTAACCTGAGTCAAATGCACCATATCTTAGTCCCAGAAACACGATCTCCCTAACAAAATGTGGCATGCATCCATGGGGACTAAGTCACACCACACCTCATCCTTCTACTTGGACAATAGAGAATGAATCTAAGCACTTGTAGTTAACAAAAACTTCTTCCCTTTTCTTGAACCAATGAATCTGGTATGGGCGTGGATGTTTATGTTTTTTGAGATCCACAATTTCTTGTGAGAAAGTGTTCTTACTACTTTCCCTGTTTACCAAAATTCTGTATATTTTCCCACCAGAAATGCAAGTAGTGCGGATGATATTGTATCGCAACCATTGTTCCTTAACAATTACTGGAGACGTCGATGGCATGGTCCGTTAGTTATCTAACCATGCACCCCATCCTCATATGCATGTCCTCAATATTGTGTTATCTTCGGCTTTTATTTGTATGCGTTGATGTTCAAGATAGTGAAAAGAATTATATCCTGGTTGCCCACACAAATGTTTGTAGTATCGATACTATCAGCCGATATTATCGATACTGCACTCCAGGGATACGAAACATCCCTAGAGTGCAGCTGGAAATGAAAAAAATTCTACGTATTGGTCAAAATATCACAATGTTTCGGCGAGATATTGCGATATCGTTCCCAAAATCTGATTTGTCTCGATTTTTCTTCAGTTTTCTCTCTTGTAAATTGTTTGTGGATGGATTTCGGTCACTTGGATTTGGGAGAAAAACCTACGTTTGAAATCAGAATCAAGATTTTCTTGTATTTGGGCCCAATTCTCAAAAGATGAGGGTTTTTTTTTTTGGTTTAAATCATATAAAATTAGCGTGAAATCATAAGAAATTCTTGATTCTTTATGTTTTGTATGGAAAATCAAGGGTTTCAACATTTGATTTGAGATTTGATGGTAGGCGGCCTGATTTGGGGGGAGTTGGGAAAATTCAAAATTTACCCAATTTCTCTCAAATTTCTTGTAATCTTGTACTCCAATCAAACATGCATGAGGCCGGATCTACTGATTTATTAAGTTTTTGTCAAAATTCAGAGAAAAAAATATTTTTAATTAAAAATTAATAAAACTTATATATATATATATATATATATATATATATATATATATATATATATATATGGGAAAAGGTACATTTTCGAAAAAGCGGTCGTCATGAGGTCGAGCCGTGTGGGCCCCACCGTGATGCCTTTCGAACATCGGCCACCGAGTCACCGGATTTCCATGGTGGGCACAGGACGGTCCAAAATCAATCAATCCGTGACTTTAAACACCACATACGAAGTGCGAGGGGCCGTGCACCATTAAAATATTCATAACCATTTTTGAGGGCCCACCAAGATGTGTTTTGCAAATCTAGCCCATTCATTATGTGTGTCCCACTTGAATGAGGGTTCATTTCATGCATGGAAAACTCAGTGGGTCCCACCGTCATTTGTTTTTGGCATGTATACTTATGGTTTTAGATGGTATGGCCCACCTGAATTTTTGGTTGTGATGCATTTGGTGCTAATGTTCGAAAGGCATTCTTACATTTATAATGTTATGACTATATATATATATATATATATATATATGAAATTTCACTTTTAACAGTAGTCAATTGAGTGTAGTTTCAAAACATATAAGAGTGTTTGATGAAATGATCATTACATATGCTCAATTTCTACTTCTTCTTTTGCTTTTGAATGAATTGGTTGTGTTTTCGTAAATGTCTTCTTACATTTATAAATGTTATGACTTCACTTTGAATATAGTTGCATTAGTTCAGTCAGACAATGCATAACTTATGGCCCTGTACAAAAGAAACCTATTTTGTGCACTTTTTTTTTTTTTTTTTTTGAAATGTTATGATTTAAAAGTGTGTATTAACTATTAAGGTCTTTTTTAACAGTCCCTAAAATTTCATTGAAAAATTCAACCAATTTCCCAATGTTTCCCCATGTTTCCCAAAAAGTCCGAGGCATTACCTGATACAAACGACATATCTTGTGCAATAACCGATATGTATCTGTATCCCATGCGTGCAATACATAACACAATACCGATACTGCCAACATTGGCCCACACTTAAAAGTACGTGAAAAGAGTGTTGTTTTACCCTGCGTTAGCCCTTTGTCCATAGCCACCTCCTCCCGGATTGGGTTTTGGGTTCATTGTTGGACGTTGACCCATCATCCCTCGACCTATATGGAGATCCTGTGGTTTTCTTATGTAGGAAGTTAGCATACTGCCCCATCGTTGATGACATTTCTTGTGGTGCACTAAATCATCACCCAATTCACCAATTAATTATCTCTTTGGCTTTTAATGCAAATGAGTATATGCATCGGACATCTTAAATACATCTTTGAAAGCCAATTCATTTTTTACGTCTGGGTTAAGACTATTAAGATATCTTGAAATCTTTTGATTTTTATACTCTTGAAACCCTGCCCATGATGTCAATGTATGGAACTCCTCGGTGTATTCATTTGTCAATTTGTGTCCTTGACGTAGATTGTGACATCTTTAATAGAGGTCACATGAATAAGTTGCAGGTATGAACTTCATTTTTATATTTTCC
This sequence comes from Magnolia changhungtana, assembly GCA_030180095.1. NCBI lineage: Eukaryota > Viridiplantae > Streptophyta > Magnoliopsida > Magnoliales > Magnoliaceae > Magnolia > Magnolia changhungtana. The sequence goes on along the minus strand of JASAUF010000115.1, from coordinate 3,418,246 downwards.
TAAGAATTTACTTTCTCCTTACATTGACAAATTTTTGTCTTGGAGATTGTCTTGCCATGCTAAGGAGTGATTGGAAAACTTTCATAGCTACTAACTTAACCTTCCGATTATCCACGATTTCCTTGTTCTTCATCTTGCTTAACCAATCGTTTAAGTCATCAACATGCAAATAGCCGTGAAATTTTGGAATTTCTACCTTAATTTCGGGCTCTCTATAACGTTCCAACAATAAATGGATTCGATCATTGGTGTCTTCACAAGCCGAGGCTACATATTGTTGGTTAAGACCTTGGTGGGGACCTCCCCCATGTCCACGTGCTTCAACTTCGATCTCTAGATTTCCTCCACACTAGAGCTTTCCCGCTTGATTAGTGAGATTGCCTACTGTGTGCGTGACTTGACCGACTCGCTCTATGAATGCTTGATCACTTGGGTTACTGGCGGAAACTCTTCCTGTGATACCCCCTTTGAAACCATTAGGGGATAATGCGGAGTTGAAAGTCCCCAAAGGTGACTTGCTCTGATACCAAAATTTTACAACCCAGTTATTGAGTCAATGACATCTTGACACCCGAATCGTAAAGAAATGGACAACAGTACACCCACAATAATAGTTAGAGTAAAGAGGGAGAAATAACCTTATTGATGTCAAACTTCTTTTTACAATACTTGAGAAACTCATACTTCTTACAATGCTTGAGAAAAACTCACACTTTGAAAATTTTGAAATGCTTACCTCCTACGCCAGTCCCCCTTTCTAAACTGTAAATGAATCTTTGACAAGGATTCCCCAACTAAGAGATTGATTTCAAACCAATCTTAGTTGATTTCAAATCAATATAATCTACCTAAGATGGCAAAAGCCTAATAATAGCAAAAGCAAATCTATGTAATAATTGTCAAAATCTTCAACCACATCTTTAAATTAGCACCATATCATCTATCACATACCCATATCTCCCACAAATAGAAAATTGTGGCTCTTGATATTTAGGCCCCAAATATATAAACAGGCAGTCCAAAATCAGCACATGCTGGGCCCTACGGTGGGCCGCAGGCCTACATTAGAACCTAATCAAAGTACAAACCAGACTATGTTTTTGATATATTCTTGTGTAAATATAGTTTCATTCTGAAAATTTTGAGGTGGCCATGAACCCATACTTCTGTTATCTTGAGAATGACTTAATCCCACGCCGTACACCTTCAGATTCAACAAGCAGGCTGTGAAGGATCCGCAGCAAAACATGCGCTATGAAGGACCTGTGATGCCTTGAGTCAGCCTGAACCACCCTTCTTTTGATTGATGGTTTCTTAGCAGATGGAAGAGAACTGACTCTTCGGTATATTTGTAACTGAATTTGTGTTGTCTTGCTGTAAGACTATGATTTTGCTTCTTGACTATGAATTTCACAGTCATTAGATACGAATCAACTGTATGATAGAAATGAGCCTTTTTAGCTGTTTATAACATGATTTTTAATTAACTTCGTGTTTTACCCCCCTTGGATGTTAAGTTGTAATCTGAGGAGACGTTTGATTTTGGATAGGCTATATACTGTCCATTTCTGTTTAGGTTTTGAGAATCTTCATTCCTTTTATGCATGTAGACATTGTTGCCTCTAGTTTGGTGCGGAGAAGGCATGCCAGATTTTGATGTCTTTCTATGTTGTTGTAAGATTATTTTTGTTATCGGACTTGTTATTTTACAATCAGTGCATCATTAGATAACTATTCAACAGTGTATTGACTGACTCATGCTGCCGTTGACTTGTAGTGAAACTATGAAATTTAGGCTGGTTTTTCTTCCTTTTAGGATTTCTCATTTTACTTTAGGGGCTGTTTGGATTCATGGAAAGCATGAAAGGAAATAGTGTTTCTTGGGAATCCTTATTTCCAGTAAACTATGGGAAATGAAACATTGTTTTCCTTGTTTGTTTTTCAACAAGATTTACCTAGAAATTTAGGATCTATTTTCAAATTTATTATTTGGCAGAACAATATTCTTGGAAAAAATTTAGGTAGTCACTAGCATGTGTACCAGATTAGCACATGTGGCACACGTGGGATGCCTAAAGATGATGTAACATCCCGATTTTTAGGTAGCCAATTATACACACACCTAGACATATACCTTACGAGTGATACATGGAAAACTTAAGCATAATGAATTAGTGAGGATGATAGAAGTAATTTCGAGTAATGTATCAGACAATCAGAGTACGTAATGAAAGCTTAGTGGGCCACGTAGACTTATCCCTTACGGGAATTCGTGATATTCCCTAGGAGTTTAGAATAATCGAGATTTTGGATAGATGGAACCATGTTTACGCAAAATTTGCGCGGTTTTACTCAAATTCTAAACCCTAGAAAATCTCAAATGATCCCAATGCCCTAATCAAGCAAAGGATCGAGATTTAACGGGATTATGAATTGATACCAGTAAATCCTCTGTACTGCGTAGGCGAAGGATCTGCGATGGGCGCAAACCCACTACAACCATCTATCCATATCACCTCGAACATAGGAAGTAAGAAATCCCTAAGAGGCATGGAAAACGGCTTGGATAATAGAAATACTAAATTTCGGGGGCGAAATTATGTTTAAAGGGGGTAGATTGTAACACCCCAAACTTTTCAATACCTGAGTATTGAAAGTTCTCGAGTGTTACCATGAAATTCAACGTAATCTGTACACATGTACAATACCAATTTAGTTATCCTAACCTTACATCTATTCACTGGCACGAATCTAACTGTGTGGAATGATCCCTATTCATAGATCAAGCAATCTGACTATTGGTTTTAAGACAAGACCACCCATCACGTGATTTGACATATGTACCTTCCCTTAGATGAAATTGGTAAATAACTCTTCATCTGTAATGATTTAAATGTAAGTCCTTTTGTAAAAATTGTTTATAAAGGTACATACAACCATGAAGAATCATTAGATTTCACAAAATTACAAAACTCTTAGATCAACAATAGTTATGAAAATGCCATTAACCTAGACTCCTGAATTCTAGATCACATAGTTCCCACGATCAGTTTCATGTGAAATTTTATACCAGGCCTAATTATCATAAACTAATCATACACGTTGAATTTCAACCCTTAGATCATAGTAAAGTAGCTACTTGAACTCTACATCCGTCCGTACACTTATCATATCAAGATTCTAATCAGTTAATCTTGTTCATCTCATATGAATATGCTTAACTCACTATTAGAATTACAATATGAGGAACTTATATGTGGGAAAAAGTCACTCGAATTTAATGATATACATGTCCTACCCCTAATCACTCCAGAAACCCACTTTATGTCCATCCGTTTACGAAACTGGCCATACATCCACCTACATACATTGGTCAGAGTGCTAACCATCAAGTTCCCTTATTTTTAGCAAGTCATCTAACCGTCTGTCATGTTTGGATCTGCCAAACGGGCTACATGAATATTATGGTAAACCGATCATTATGAAGATCTCAGGGTATAGGCCTAGACCATCTGGTAATTCGTCGATTAGGTGAATACAAATGTTATTTTAAAATTTTGAAGCGTATTAACCATTAAAAGAGCATCTTAGTCATCATTAAGAGATCAGGGCCCAAATTTGGGTGACGGAAGAAGCGTGAAAAATAAAGACTACCTGTCAAATCTCATCACATTTGGACGGTGGAGTCATGAGTTAGGGATAATGGAAGTTTGGACAAAATAAAGGGTAGAATTCTAAATAAGGTGATGCCAAGTGCATGACACTGTTTGAAGAAAATGTTAATTGAAGTTTTAACAGTGAATGTTCACGATACTCGATCAGACCATGTGGTCCACCTAGAACTCAGATCTACTTCAAACTTGGGCCTGTTGGCCCAAACTGCGAGTCGAAGTCGGTGAAGGGAGCGGATTTCCCGAAAGATCGCCATAGTGGACCCCACCTATTACATGCAAATAAAAACCAAGAATTCACGTAACTGACTTCTCGGTTCAACGGTGAACACAGTCCCCACGTGGACTAATGGTGTGGCCCACCCAAATCTCGGATCTACCCCATATTCTGGCCCCTAGCTTAACAGGACCCTACCAAACCAATGAGCGGAGTGGATCTCCCAGAATGTCATCAGAAGTGGACCCACCGGTGCCGTACAAACGAACCGATTTCCTTCTTATTCGCTGTGACAGCTGACGGTTTAAAAGACGGGGACGTGGGAGAAACAGACACCACGACTAGGGGTGCACATGGGTCGGTTTGGTCCGGTTTTGGGGTGAAACCGGAACCAAACCGTTCCTAACGGTTCTAGGATATTCGGAACCGGAACCGGACCATTGGCACCCTAGAACCGAACCGTTAAAACCGGTTCAGTTTCGGATCGGTTCCACGGTTCTGGGCTTTTTATAATCCCGCCCAATTACATGTTTAATTTTATTAGCTAGCCCATGTCCATCCATGTTGTGGTCTATTTGATGAATGGTTTAGATATTGTATAAGGTGTGCAAAAATACATTTATGAAAATAATTAAATGGTGCATTATAAACCATAAATCATGAGTCAAATATGGAAACAATCAAAGGGTTCTTGGTTCGGTTCCAAGTTCGGTTCTAAGTTCGGTTCCACGGTTCGGTTCTACGGATCGGATCCACGGTTTGGTTCTACGGATCGGTTCACGGTTCGGTTTGGTTCTACATACCCCCAAACCGAGAACCGAACCGACATAACCGGTTCTTGGATTTTTGGAATAGGAACCGGAACTGGTGCACTCTAGAACCGGACCAAACCAGACCATTTGGTCGGTTCCGGTCCGGTTCCACGGTTCTACCGGTTCAATGTGCACCCCTAACCACGACTCTTTGTTTATCATCCGCTACACTAATCCGAACCGTCCAAAATCAATGGACAAGAACGAGAATTCCGACCCTACCCTAGTTGACGGAAGGAAGGAAAAGGATCAGAGGCTTTTGATTTCCAGCCAGCTTTCTTTCGCAAACACGCCTCTGGAAGTCGCAAATGCGAACCACATTCGCACACTTCAACGCCATGATCGAAATAGAGATCCAGGGGCCATAGAGCGTCAACCACTAAATCTGGGTCGTCCATCTGACAGCCCTCCATTGGAGAAACGTTTCCCAGTGCTTTGATTGTAGGAGAATGCAAGCTGGCAACTGTTGGCAGGGATAGAACTACAACTCTGTTTCGTTCCTATACGCAATCTACTACTGTGTAAGGAATTCCTGCGAATCCCTTGCTACGTAAACAGATTTACGCAAGGGAGCTTTTGGGTTTGAACGACTATAAAAAGCCTGTCCAGCCGCAAGGAAGAAAACAGTATAAAAGAGAAGCATAAGAAGGAGAAAAGGAACTGGTTTGCCCAGATCTGTAGCTGCCCAGCGAGAGGAAGAAAAGAAAAGAAAAGAGAAGGAAAGAAAGAAAGAGAGAGTAAGAAAGAGAGAAAGAAGACTGGTGCAAGTCCGGTTGATCTCCAAATCAAAAATAAAGAAAAGGAGGGAAGCCGCATCGCCATATCAACGGTTCATACCCAAACCTTCCCAGTTCGTTCTCCTCTTTAATTTCCTTGTTAAATTACATAGATCGTATCTCACCAAAGATTAAACCAAAACAAACGTGAAAGGTTAGTATCTAGGGTAAAATCTGAACCGAGACTACTTCAGAATTATTTGAAAACTAACTTAAGGTATCCAAACCAAGTAAACTAGAGAAAAAGGACAACTCCACAATAAAAGGTGAGGGTTTTATCCTTTAAGCTTACTTTAATTTAAGTTGATAAGATTTATCTTGCTTCTCCATGCTTTCATGTTGCTTTAAATTCTCCCTGCAATTATATGTTTTATCATCAATTATTAACCCTTTGGGATTATAGTATAATGTTGCTTACAATTGATCTTTATGAATTTATGTGAGGCGATGGATTCAAGCCTTGCCCTTGCCTTTATCAATTTATTAAGTTGGCCCTTGCCACTCTCCTCTTTATCGAGTTGGTCATTACCACTCTCCTTATTATTGAGTTGGCCATTGCCACTCTTCTTTCGTTAAGTTAGCAATTGCTACTCTCCTCTTTATTTAAGTTGGCCATTGCCACTTTTCTCTTTATGGAGTTGACCATTGTCACTCTTCTCCTTATTATTTTGGCCTTGTGCTATCTATCTTTAAGGCTTAGGCATGTGTCTTGATATTTTAGAACCTCTATGATTCAGTTTACATTCTCTATAAGTGCAAGTGACGTGTTAAGAGGTATCACAATTAGTGATTCAAATAATCTATCATGGACGTAATGCGTTACAGGTAGCGGCTCTCTTGGTCGGCATGTAATTTCGTGGGTTGGTTGGCGTGGTGCACAATTGATGTAGGTAAATCGCCATGCGTGCACAACCGAGTTCTAGGTGGACCACAGGGTCCGATCGAGTATCGTGAACATTCACCGTTGAAACTTCAATTGACATTTTCGTCAAACAGTGCCATGCACTTGGTATCACCTTATTTACAATTCTACCCTTTATTTTGGGCCCTAATATAGGCCCTGATCTCTCGAGGATGACTAAGATGCTCTTTTAATGGTTAATACGCTTCAAAATTTTAAAATAACGTTTGTATTCACCTAATTGACGAGTTACCAGGTGGTTTGAGCTTATACCTTGAGATATTCATGATGATCGGTTTACCATAATATTTGTGTGGCTCATTCGGCAGATCCAAACATGACGGACGGTCAGATGATTTGCTAAAAATAAGGGAACTTGATGGTTAACACTCTGACCATGTATGTAGGTGGATGTACGACCAGTTTCATAAAATGGATGGATATAAAGTGGGTTTCTGGAGTGATTAGGGGTAGGACATGTATATCGTTAGATTCGAGTGACTTTTTTCCACGTATAAGTTCCTTAGATTGTAATTCTAATGGTGGGTTAAGCATATTCATATGGGGTGAACAAGATGAACGGATCAGAATCTTGATCTGATAAGTGTTTGGACGGATGTACAGGTCAAGTAGCTAGTTTACTATGATTTAAGGGTTGAAATTCAACGTGTATGGTTAATATATGATAATTAGGCCTGGTATAAAATTTCACATGAAACGGATCGTGGGAACCATGTGATTTAGAATTCAGGGGTCTTAAGTTAATAGCATTTTCGTAATTATTGTTGATCTAAGAGTTTTATGAAATCTAATGGTTCTTCATGGTTGTATGTACCTTTATAAATAATTCTTACAAAATGACTTACATCTAAATCATTACAGATGAAAAGTTATATACCAATTTCATTTAAGGGAAGATATATATGTCAAATCACGTGATGAGTTGTCTTGTCTTAAAACAACGGTTAGATTGCTTGATCTATGAATGAGGATCATTCCCCACGGTTAGATTCGTGCCAGTGAATAGATGTAAGGTTAAGATAACTAAATTGGTATCGTACATGTGTACAGATTACATTGAATTTCATGGTAACACTCGAGAACTTTCAATACTCGGGTATTGAAAAGTTCGGGGTATTACAGATGAACAGTGGAACATGTGGCATACACGGCATGTGTGGGCACTTGAAGCTAAATTGTGGCAAATGCGGTAGATGTGCGGCGGTCGAAGTTGTACGGAGGAACATGTAGCACAAGACATGCATTGGCATATTTGACACGTCGGCACTTGAAACTAGATGGCAGCACTTGTGAACATTGGCACTATTGGCACATGTGGCATATTTGGAGTGATGGAAAATGGATGATTGCACATGTGGAATGCTTTGCACAAGTGGGGCACAAGAGAAGATGGAATGCTTTGCACAAGTGGGGCACAAGAGAAAATGAATGGTGGTACATGTGGCACAATAGCACATGTAGAGTCTAAGAGAAGATGGATGGTGGTACATGTGGCACATTAGCACACATGGGGCTCTTTACACATGTGGGGCACAAAAGAAGATGGATTTGGCACATTTGGGCTTAATCCTATAGAAATCCATTTTCATTCAACCGTGGGAAAATGTGTTTCTTAGGGGTAGAGGTGGGAAAATAAATTTGTTTATTTTCGAACAAAGATAGAAAGTGGGAAATGGTGTTTCCCACAAATTCCCACAAAGAAAGGCGTAACAAACAACTGAAAGTGAGTTTCATGGGAAACCATGTTTCCTTTCCTTTCCTTTCCGTGAATCTGGACAAGCCCTTGGGAAAATTACAAGATTACAACCATAAGATCGGACCCCTCGAAGGAATTCAAAGACTCTCATGATATCTGGGGCCTGTTTAGATGTCCGGAATCCATGGTTTGGACGGATAACTGTAATGATCATCTTTTCCAGAAATGTTCACCAGTGGATTCCCAAAAGGGTGGTCTGTTTGGATTGCAAGCGGAAGTTCCATTTCTCATTTCACACGACATCTTCTGCCAATTGTGAAGCCTAATGATTACTGCATGGAATCCACAATTTTCTTTGCAATCCAAACAGTCGTAGATGCCAAATCAAGGAACACTGATTGCTTTCCTGTGGATTACTCATATCCAAACAGGACCAAGAAGAAGATTATGAGATAAGCCCAAACCTTGTGGAAAATATTAACCTGTCACATGAAAATCCTGTTTATTAGGAAATATGCATGCAATAGGTAGTCTCTCACCATTGAAAGCCCCCTATTGCAAGGGATTTCATCTCCTCCTTAAGTGAACTGCAATGTTATTTTTTGCTAGAAATTATTCAACAATTACTTGAGATTGAGGTCTGATGACAACCACAAACTCTCCACTGTAGGAATGTTTTTGGTGTTTTTTTTGGAAAATTCTTCCTTAGAAAAGATCAGCTACAAGAGCTTGCTCCTGGTGTGCACACATGCGAGAGGGGTTCATCATTGAGAAGACTATGAAAGTGGTTCATGAAGAGACCGAGTTTTAAAGCTTCACTTAAGGGTTAGCCATTAAAAAAGGAGGAGAAATTGATCCATAAACCATGTGCCATACATCAAGACTGTTCGACTAGGGGAGAAGCCAACTTGTTATGAACCATTACTAGCTGGCGGAAAAGGCTTTTCTGCTAAGGTATCCCAAAACAGTTATGCAACGGCTGTTACATAACGGTAACATTGGTACCGTTATGCGTTATGGGGTCGTAACAGTTGTTATGGAAAATTGACCTGTAATGGCCTGTAACCTTTACGGGGCCAATATAGATTTTTCAAAAAAGAAGAAGAAGAAGAAGAAGAAGCCATAATGGCTGTTACGGCCCGTATTGTAATGGTAACAGCGGTGGCCATTACGGCCACTGTTGCTGTTATGGAATACCTTAGTTTCTGCCAACCACTGATGTTCAAGGACTCATCACTGGATGGTGGGGAGTCAATGATGCGGTGTGGCAGGATCTAGGTGGCGGGGAAATATTTTTTGCCAAACAGTGGGCGCCCTGTTTTGGACCGAATTTCCATTATTTGAATGTTTCCTTTTAAGTCCTATGTTAGTTTGGTCGTTTTTCTGTGAATTAATGTTAGTATGGCCAAGATAGAAACATTTCAAAAAAAAAAAAAAAAAAGTATGGCCAGGATAGAAGCTAGCATGAAGAATCAATGGTCTAGATTGCTTAGTGTTAAGGGATTAGTATAACTACATCATATTCATTGTAATATGGGGGAACTTTGTGCTAGAAATGAAATTCATTTTTCTGTTAGAGAAGAAGAAAGGAGGGTGGATTTGATTTCTTTGGTTCTTAAAGTTAGATCTGATCATCACTTGAGTTGCTTGTGGATTGCCCAATTTTGTTTTCCCATTCATGAACAGTTCGCTGGGACTGAATGCTCGCCTGCAACCAGCCATTTCGTGGAGTTGACTCTATCTAGCTTGCATTAAAGCCTGTATATGGGGACAATTTCAGCTTTGGATTGCTATCTGTTAACCATCTGGACCAATCACAAATGAAATTCAAAATGCAAATCCCTTGATATCAAGTTACATGAGGGCCCAGTTAGTCAAACTACTCTTGATCTTATCTAACACCACGGCAATTGATAATGGAGCCTTCTTGTCGCTAAAGGATAGATTCAACTACTTCTTTCTATCCATGTTTACCAGCATAAGGCCGGGAAACAATTTCCAAAGAATTCTTATTCTTCCCCTGGCTTTGAATGGATCACTTCCCTGTTTGGTTTACCTTGTAGAGTAGATAGTTAGATCATGTCTAGGGCCTGTTACGGATGGATAGTGGGAAAGAAAAGAAAATGGATGTGACTTCTTACATTGTTTGGATAACAAAGAAATATTGGATTTCAAAAAAGCAGACATTACCCAAACACCATAGTCAGATTCTCATGCACAAGATACGAGATAACCAATGTGAGAGCTTTATCAGATTCCCCCTCTCCTTACCCCCCTCCCCCTCTCAAGACACAGATTGCATGTAGCAGGGTGCCGCATGCAACACGTCTAGCGACGATGCGCCATTAATGAAAAAGCATCGCGTGCACGTGTTAGATGCGGGACTCACAATGAAAAGGGAAAAATCGTTATTTTGTATAAGGGAATCTTTTCACTGTAGGTCTTATGTCTGACACGCGCACATGATTCTTTTTCATTTGTGACACATCATCATTGGGCTGGGTGCATGCAACACTTTGATGCATGCAATTCGCATCACCCCAAAATGGAAACCATGAAAATTTATCTCATGGAAATCTTGGGGAATCATCATTGGATCATTATAATTTTGATTTATTTTCTTTTCTTTCCCCACTATCCAAACAGGCCTTTGGGGGGAACTTGGGGGAAACTGTAATTTTATGTCTTTTGAAGTCGGCTCCCTCCCAACTTCTGAAGGCATGAAGCTACAAAGTTTCCCGAAGATGTGATCCAACTTTCTCCTCTATGGGGTAATGCCAACAAGGCTAAAAGAACTCTTCCATGTGAAACTAGAAAACGGAAAGATGAGTGGCAATTTATCATTTTGGCTCATTTTTTCCTTTTACTTTGGGATTGGATTGAAGTGTGAAGATAAAGTGGCAAGTGGCGACAGATTCAGGTGCAGAAGGGAAGCATTTGTTTGAAAATGTTAACAAGTGCAAATAGCTGGAAAGCAGGAGCAGCACCTGGTTTGAAGGTTTGTGCAACTAAGGGAGGGAGGATACAACATAATCTCATGCATTGTTCAAAAACCTGAAAACAAGACTCAACTCGATGTTCAGTTGGGTTGGGTCAACTTGAAGCCTTAATCCAGCTAGGGAGGGTGGAGTTATTAGAGATGAATGTACTATCATTGAGAAGTCTTTTTCTGACATTCTGGAGGTGTGACTTGAATGTGGCCAAAGCAAGCGGAAGCTCTTTTTAGTAGGATCAAAAGTATTTTCTTCATTCTCCTGGGTCCTTCGATAGTTGTAAGGCTATTTGACTAAGGGTGAAATAATTTGTTGTTTCATGTAATGGAATTGCCAGTTTTCTAGAAAAAAGTGGGTGCAGCGAAACCAGCTGTGTGAATTTCTTTTCCTTGAGCCTAATGTTTTTCTTCTCTGACCAATGAAATTTCCATCGTCTAAGAAGAAAAAGGAGAGGAAAATTCACTATTGTTGATGCTTGGGGTTCCACATTTGGGAGCTGTCTTATTGACCGGGAATTTGATAGAAAGTATCCTTAACTTGAGTAGCTTAGATGGATGTTAACTTCCCAAAGATGGCAAGGATCATAGTATGTGTGGTTTGCGGGTCTTATGTGAGCACATACTTGTTTGCTTAGGGAGAAAAGTGGCGTTGCGGGTGTGTGGTGGAAAAGCGGAGGAAGAGATCGCATGATAAACCTAGAATCCGCAAGGTAGCAAATTTTCTAAGAAAACAATATATTATTGAGAAGAATGAATAAAGTCCGTTTTATGGAGCAATTGATATGGAATTATATAAGCCCTAGATTGTAAATGGGTTAGTTTCCTGGAAGAGCAAACTTTCTTAAAAGAGTGAACTTGTTAAAAATAGTAAACGCCTTTTACACTGACTCAAAACTCTTTTACACGACTCGAATGAGGACTTCAGGCATTACTTGACTTCTTCAAACCCTAAAACGTCCAAACTTTTGGAATACTGTTTGGAGCCCAAGAGGCTTTGGCATTGGTGGCTGAGTTGTAGAGCTCGTTGATAGCTTTCCAACGACATTTTTTTTTTTTTTTTGAAAGATAACTGAATATATATTGAGAAGAAGAAGGGGGAACATAGAGAGAAACCTACAAGGGTGAAAGATTTTCCGAGAAAGCAAAACCAGAATTACACCCCAAGAAAAAGAAAATCTTTATGATTAAAACCTACAACGTAAACCAGCCATTCAATTAGGAGACGCTTGGCTTTACTGACGATTTGCCCGATAGGATTGGAGATATCCCTGAAACACTTGTTGTTTCTTTCTTCTCACACCGACCACCAAATGGCTATAATAACTGGCCGCTAAGTTATGGCCGTTGGAAGCGATAGTGTGCACTAGACCATAGATTGAACTTTCTGGTCCATTTTCCTTCGATCCTACTTTTCCACGAGATTTTTCTTTACCTTGTCCTACATTAGAAATGTAAACGACCTTGGGAGAGAACAAATTTCCTTGATGCGACAGTTTCCTCTGTTTGAGAAACAAAAAAAGAGGGGAAATTGGTATCCTTTTCTCAGCTTTTCCCCAAAAAACAAGCAAAACCATTTGAAAAAAGAAGAAAAATCAATTTCCTTAATTGGTGAGAAAATTCTGTGACCCTCTGATGTAACGTTGAAAGTTATCATTATTGCACATTTCCTTGTTTAGGTAGATTTGGCTATTTCAAAATTTCAAAACAAACAATTGGAATGGAAAAGAAAAAAAATTGTGTAAAAGCCTTGATTTCCTTCTCACCACATCGATCCAGGTCATTTCGTTCTAGTTAGGGGTGTACACGCCAGCTCCACTCTGCTCGGCCACTAGCTGACCCCCAGCTTGAACTCGGCTCAGTCTTCGAGCCTGACTGGCCAGCTCGGCTCGGTTTGGTCAACAGCTCGGGCCAGTTTGAGTCAAAATCGAGCTTATGCGGCATTTTCACAAACACATGCTGCGCACTTTCAATTTCTCAGTGTAAAACAGCAGCAGTTGTTTACAAGTATTTTCATCAAACACCTTCTAGGCAACATCAAAATCAAGAAGAAATGATATTTGTTTCATATACATACCTTCCTTGCCACTAGCCGACACTTCGTTGAGTCATTTCATCAAACACTTGGTGAGCAACATCAATATCAAAGTAACCGAGTCACCGAACTAGTTCGATCCGAGTTCGATTCAAGTTGGGGTTCGATCTGAGTCGAGTCGAGCTCGGGCAAGCTTGAACTCAGTTCGAAATTTTTTCGAGCTCAAAAAAATCAGCTCGACTCGGCTCGAACTCAGCTTCGAACTGAGTCGAATCGAGCTTTTTTGAGTCGAGTCGAGCAAGCTAACCGAGCTAACTCAGTTCGTGTACACCCCCAGTGCTAGTTTAGATGACAAAACTAGATCTCTCTGGAAGTGCCAGTTTTCTCTGAATCTTGGTTACAAGATTTGAAGCTAGGTTGAGTCAACTCTGACAAAATGAGATTTCAAGCCGAGTCTCTTGGAAACATGTTCCGGGTTTGACACGTTCTCGACTTGGGAAGACTCATTGAGTTGACTTGGCATGACTTGTGGTGACTCGAACCAGCCACTCTTTGTTTTGACATCGATTATTGTACCTAATATATTTATTTCTAATTATTGAGTAGATTTGGGTGGACTTGTTGAGGCAACCTGACCCAAGGGGTCCATGAGCTTGACCTGGTTCTGACTCGGTGATACTTGTTGAGCTGAGTTGCCAATTGGGTTGACTCAAATCGAGTCCGTTGCTGAGTGATGGTCCTTTTAATAATAAAAATAAAAAGAGGCACTGGAACCGACAACCTCTTGCATAGCTGCAAACAATGTTATCAACTAATCATGCATTGCACTACTGGCTATTGTTGTCATTTTAAAAAACCTAGTATCAGTTTCAAATCTAATATCACTTTAAACACTTTTCTGCTTGAGGAACCAGTCGAACGGAGTCTATTGAATGACCATCAAACTTTTATTTTTCATTACTATCTAGAATGCAACAAGGATCTTATTAAAAGTAGTACAAGACAGAAGTAGCCCGATGGCTCACAACAATAGTTCAAAAACCCAAATGCTCAACCCAATTCAATATGCAGCCTGATCAGTTTCAGCTGCTGGGGGTTTTGGTATGTGGCCTCTCACCTTTTGATTTTTACCATTTCTTACCCTGAGTTTTGAAGGTGGCAATGGCTGGGTAGCCCACCCCACCTGACTTCAGGCTGGGCTTGGACTTACTAGCTTGGCCCGTGGGCTGGACTTGGCCCTCACATGCAAGGTCTGTCAGTTTTTGGGTCGGGCTTGGGCTCAAGTCATTTTAGCCGGACCTGACCCAACCCTACTTTATACGTGTGTTTGTACATGCCATTTCAATCCTCAGGCAATCCATCCATCTGGAATTTAGATCATTGGTTTCATTTCTCTAAAATGTTTATATGTTTGACCCACTTCATCCATGGGTAGTTTATAAACATTCAAGTGGAAAATAGTTTTTTTTTTTTTTTTTTAAATTATTTTTTGGGCCACGCCAGGTGAGGCCAGCAGGTTGCGCTTGCTCCCAGTGAAGTTTTTTAGCCTTTCCTGGCCCAAAACCGGACTACGGACACCCTTTCGATTTTTCATTTGCATCTTTTTTTTTTTTTTTTTTTTTTTTGCAGATACCTACCCCTAGAGCTACTGTGCTGCTGATACAATACAGATATGTATGCTTACTGTGAATAGAACAAAGTGGCAGAACCAGATGCATCAGATGGGTGCTCTCAGCCGAAGAATTTCTTAGCCAAATTCCTGAAGAGATCGATTGTAAGCCATCAGATCTTGCAGATTCTTCTACTGAGTTTGGACCAATGTCCTTTTTTTCCTTAAATATTTTTATAGCTTTTTTTGAACTATCCATTCACATACCATCCATGACATAGATATAAATAAAAAATAGTAAGATGGTCTTGATTTTTTGGCTATGGGTCTTTGTATGTGGCGCCATTTTGGGGCCATGCAAAATGGCGCTGATGGGTTGGTAGTCCAGATCATTGGTATGTTGTGTCCGAGGGTGCTATGGCCCCAAAAGTCTCCTTCCGAGGACTATTAACTATTTGGTGTGTCCCGTCGACGGGCAAGAGGAGAAATATGCAGAGGGCCCATTTGCATTCAAATGTGAAAATAATCGATGGGATCCTCCCATTTATGAGACTTTTGAGGCGTGGCCCGTCAATGGTCAGGATTACCAAACCATTGTAGGGGTGGCAAACAAAGTCACAAAATGCACAACTCTGTTTCTCCGAATTCATAATCCTACATGGGGTGGCAATGGGCGGGGCTGGGCCTAGATCCATGATGAACAACCCGATCTACTGATCAAGTGGGTCACCAATATCCAGAAAGAATGGATGGTTATGATCAGTTCCATTCAACATGAGTGCGGTTTAAGAAGATTCTGGGTCATGTTTCAATGATCCAAATGATCCAGACGGTCACCTATGAAGCGGGCCATGCTGAACTCGGATTCTTTATATGGTCTAGGCTTGGGGCTAGGCCTGAACCCGGTCTATTGCCAACCTTAAGATCATGCAATAAAATGCTAGTTCTCTTAACTTTCTCTATATATCTATGCGTTTTCATAAGTAGACAAGATATAAGGAGGAGAGGTTAGGAGAGAGATCTTAAGGGAATAGGAATAAGAACATCTCTACATCCCTCTCCAACTTCTCATCTTTTCAAAATTTAAATGAGGAAGAAAGTTGTGGGTCCCACTCACTAGTGGCCACCTGATGAGTGAGGCCCATAGCCCTATAATCAACATCTCCCATTTGGTCACATAGTGGAAGAAGATCTTTTTAACATAATTCTTCATTTTCCTTTAATTACAGTCACCCAATCAATTGATCGTGGGGCCGGGGCTGGGGCCCGCTATAACACCATTGTCTTCTTATATTTGTTTAAAAGCATTAAATGACATCTAAAGCTAGTGTTTAACAACCTGAGTTTTGTAGTGCTTGTCCTCATTCTCATGACCACATGGGATGAAGTTTACTGCTAATACGGAGGAGTCGACTACCAAATATATTTATTCAACTTAATGTATTTAAATAAACTTATGATTTTAAACTTAGAAAGTATGATATATACATATATGTACCATTTTCAAAACATTATTTTAAAACATCCAGGACGAAGTAATTCTTACCAAGGGATAAGTCTCACAAATATTCTTAGGAATTTGATGTAGTTGTCACATGAACTTAACCACAAATGTGTAATTTACAATCAATTAAGTCACTCTTTCAGCGTGACGAAGTCCGCTGTGAATTATTTAGGACCTTTGTTATTGTATACTAAAATAGTGACACTTAATATTATCCTCCCATACACAATTGGAGGGGAGTTATGTTGGAATAAAATCTGAGGATGAGCTACATGTAGCACTTGTGACTAGATGGTAGGTTTGGACAGTTCAGATATAAGTGATGAAGGACCAATGGACTTCACATGAATGTGGTCATATATTATCCAATGATAATAATAATAATAAGATTGGCTAGGGTGATGCAAAATAATTAATCACTTGCTCTAAAAGCTCGAACTGATAGAGCACGGCGAATTAATCCTCTTATCTCATAGTCCAGGCTCCAAATCCAGGGGTTAGGTCCTCGGCCGAACGCTCCTCATGTGCCTCAAATCCATGGGTTCTGCCCCCTCGTGGGCCCCAAATCCACGGGCTCCGCTTCACACGGGCCCCAAATCCATGGGTTATGCAAGCCACCCACCCCGACTGTACCCTGCATCCCACAGGCCACCCCATTGGAGCCCAGTGTGAAAATGGCCCCACATTATAGGGCCTCTTTTTGTCATGCGTGACTAACTAGAGTTCGACGATGGAAAAGATTCCACCTTCAATCAACTCTATAAATGATAATGTTTTAGTCCATCTTTAATTAGAACTTTGAAGGGTGAGAATGAGCGGAAAATCGAGATGTAGTACGGTTCATCGTCTCCCTGGTTTCCAACACATGTTAATGGCTCACAACGACAACCCAGATATGCATCGTCTCCCTCAGTTTCCAACACATGTTTCCAACACATGTTAATGGCAGACATCGACAACCCCGATATGCGCATAACAATCCAAATAAGGATTACAAGCTAATAATAAATATGAGAGTAGCATATTAGACGGTACAATAATTAGATTGAATCAAAGCATATTATAAATAAAAAAGTCCAAGTAAGTAGCTTTATAACCATATAGTAGGTGATATTCGATATTCTTCATGTCTACAGTAATATCATTTGATGTGGGATGTGATTCAAACTCATCATCTCACAACTGGATTCATCACATGAGGATGTGAACATGTTGGAAGATTGCATGTTACAAACACATGAGATGGGTTCCTCCATCTCAGCTAGGAATCATGTGAACGTTCTTATCATCACAAAAAAACAACAAACAATTGGTGGTATCACTAGAAAGCATTATGGCTGTGTGATTGAGATGTCCATATTAGCTGTGTGAGATGTAGGCCATGTATTAGGTAGAGAAGCTTTCATGGCGATTAACCATTTGATGGATAGATCAATTCGAGGAGTGGACCACAGCACGACACGAAAAAGCTTTCGCATTAGAACATTATTGGAAAGGGAACCATTGTCATCCTCATCAATCATGCAATGTTAGCAATGTCTCGGAAGCTTTTAAATGATATGTAGGAAAGACAATGATAGCCCATGTGATATGTCGTGAAAACCATATCGATGAATGGTTTTGTCCATCCTATCAATACTATAAAAATGTATAATGAAGATTGAGAAGAAAAGAATAAAAAATAAAATAAAATCCAATCATCTTCTTTAAACATCTATTCAATTATTTCAATCAAAATTTTCTTTTAGTCAATGGTTCCTAAAAAAATTGGTGGGTGACAAAATCACCAACATTTAAAGGATAAAGATCATCCAATTAGATTAATGATTTCTTGTCCCACATGTCAGATGTGGCCATAAGTGGACTCGGATTCAGTGGTGACATTATTGATTGGTGCTGGAAAAAGCTCTGTGCACCCCACCATGATGTATGTGTTTTATCCATGCTGTCCATCCATTGTGTTAGCTCATTTTAGAGCATGAGCAAAAAAAAAGAAAGAAAGAAATGAAGCATATTGAAAAATCAAGTGGACTATACCATATGAAACAATGGTGATTAAATGACTACTACTAGAAACTTATTGAGGACCGCAAAAGTTTTAGAACAAACGACTACTACGAGAAACTTATCGAGGACCACAAAAGTTTTAAATCAAGCTGATATTTGTATTTTCCCTTCACCCAGATCTATATGATCTTATCAACAGGTTGGATGGCAAATCAGCATTATAGTGAGCCCTAGGAAGGTTTCAACGGTCATCCAAATAAGCATTATAAAGAGCCCTAGGAAGGTTTCAACGGTGACTATCATTATCTCCACTATATCCTGTGGTGTGGTCCACTTCAGCTTTGGATCTAATTCATTTTTGGGCTAATGCTTTCAAATAAGCTGAAAAAATGGATGAACAGTGTGGATGCAAAACATTGTGGACACTCACATGAGCGATGCCCTTTCTCAACATTTTTCTCATGTTGAATGCAGTTGGGGGTGTGTATTGACTCATATAAAATAATGCATATAATTCTGGAGTCACCGTTGGCTAATGAAAATAGAATCAATAAGCAGTTAGAAATTGTAGAATTAGAAATTGTAGAATCGCTTAAGATTTGGAGAGTCAAATACTTCTTAATTGACTCCTAACGTTGGTCTACAACCAAATATTTTAAGGGCTGTGTTGAGCTTAGAAGCATCACTTAGACGTGATCCAAATGTAAATCAAACATAGAGAAAAATAAAAAATAAAAAATTAAGCATGCACAGTGAACATGACAATTTACATGGAAAAATTTTTGCAGAAAAAAAAAACCACAGCACAAAGCGACAAACAATTCACTATGAAAATAAAATTATGAGAGATGAAATCAACTTACAGGCAAACTCTATAATAAAAAATTATAGATCGCCTTTTTTCCAAACTCTGGCTCTCTCTAGAACAAGCTTTCAATCTTTCATATAACCATAAACCTGTATTACACCCATATATATGACCCGAATTCAGAATTAGAAATAAAACCGCATACTTACGCAGAAGTTGCAAATTGTCGGTAGAACCTTCAATATGATCGAGTGGCATCGACAACCTGTCGATAGGATCGAGCCCAACTTTGATAGGATCAAAGATCTTAAAAAATTGTACAACGAGCAATTGAGAAAAATTCGAAATTACTCAATCAAATCAACCAAGGTGTTGATCCTATACAAAATTTCTTGTTTCAACACATATTAAAGGCACCTGATTTCAACAATTTCTACTGTAGCTTTAATTTTTATGCTTCAATGCTTTAAGTTGCTTTCTCCATCTCTAATTGTTTCTATCATAATTTCATCATCGCTTCTTGTGCACACTTCATTTTCCTCGAACATTTGCCAAGCCTAGATAAGTCGAGCAAAACATTAACTTCTTTGCAAGAACCACCTTCGTAAGCATGTCGGATCGACCATGGACTGAAGCTTCAACATCCAATTAATTGCTTCACCCACTAATATAAATGAATAATTGAAAGTCAACCTTTTATTGTCCGCATTCCCTGTGTAATCAGAATTCACATGGCATATAAGTTTATCCTCTTATTTTTTAAATGTCAAGACATAGTTCACTGTACCTAGTATGTAACGAAGTAAACATTTCATTGCCTCCCAATGTTGTTTGCTGGGGTTTGACGTATATCTACTCACAACACCCACTGCATGTGTAATATCCGACCTCGTACAGACCATGACGTACATCAAACTGTCAATTTTGCTTGAGTATGTCATATGAGATATATACTGCTTTGTTTTATCTAACGTAAGGTACTGTTCTAAAGAAAGTAAAAAAATGAGCAACGTGGAAATTGCCAACCAGTTTTACCTTATCCATCCCAAACTTGAGTAAGACATTCTTAAGATACTCTTCTTAAGACAACGATAATCTGCTCATTTCTTTATTCCTTTATAAGTTGATGCCGAGAATCTTCTTTGAAGACCTTGTTCAAGTGTGATACATATGATAGATGAGTTAAATATCTTAATCATATCTTAGTGGGCATATAAACAATCATAAAAGGTTTTAATGAATGGGTATCCATGCTCAACTGCTGTATGCTACGCGGCCCACTTAAGTCCTGAATATGATTTTTAAGCCCATGGTGTACCATAAAAGAATGCACCTGATTAAAGAGGTAGATGTCAAACACTTCACATTGCGGCCACACAATAGAACCTGATGGGAAGCTGCAATGTGGTCAGGTTACCTTTTCACACATATGAGGTCCTACCTCTTGGAAGCTTCCCATTTGGTCGAGCTCTATGGCCCCACTATGATATGTGACAGACATCCATCACATCAATCAGATGCATCCTTCTATGGTGAGCCGTGGACCTAAAATTCAGGCCAATCCATTACTTAAGAGGGCCACATTACAAATAATAGTTGAGAGTGGATACCCTCCATTAAAACATTCCATATTATATATATGTCCTAATAAAGTGTAATTTAGACATCCAGTCCATCCATTGTGTATGTTCCACGTGGATAATGGGTGACACCAAATTTCAAGGCACTCAAAAACTCAGGTAGACCCCACCAAGTACATTTAGATATTTTAAGCATGACTTTTCATAATTTCACATGGTATGGCTCGGATGTCCATCACACATCACTGTGGGGTCCACAGAGGTCGACCTCATAGGAAGCTCCGTAAGGTCTATTTATATCATAGCAGCTTCCCATGAGGTGGATCATGGATGGCTCCTGAAAACAGGACACGTGTAACAAAATTACCCACATAAAAAACAAATGCTATTGTAAACCATCCCTGTTGTATTGCTAACCGTTGGATCTGAGGCCACATTGAGTGATCCAGACTGTTGATATGACAATCTATGATGGGGAAGGTGTCTGTTTCAAGAAACTTCGAGATCAGAAAATCCTAGACTTTTGAAACAATGGCCCACAAAGAAGCTGCTATGTAGACGGTTCATATTTAATGGAAAAAAAGTCAATTAATCAAAGCTCTACAGTATTTCATTCAGAGAGTTTCATCATTATGCATCCATCATCCACGATGGGTCCCATCTTATAAACGGTTTGGATCAACGAATATGAACCCAGATCAGCGGATATAGTCAGGGTGCGGACGTATTGTATTGCAATACGCTTGCATGTATTGTAGCAAACCTTACGCCAGTATGTATTGGGTACTACCTTGCCTGTGCCAAGCTCGGCACAGGTAGGGGCTCTGAGTGGTCACTGTAATATTTTCGTTTCATCCACACCGTCCATCCATTTTTACATATCATTTTAGATTAATTCCCAAAAATAAGGGATATCAAAGACTCAGGTGGACTACACAGTGGGAAATAAATTTTCTACCATTGAAAACTTCTTTGGGGCTGTAGAAGTTTTGGATCAAGTTGATATTTCTGTTTTCCCTTTATTCAGGTCTTTCTGACCTTATGAAAGGTCGGATGGCAAATAAACATCTAGGTGGGCCCTAGAAAATTTTCAACAGTAGGTGCTATTATCACCATTGATTCAACTCTCTCATTATCACCTCTTGAGTTCAGAGGATTTAGAAGCAGTTTTACATTGTTAAACGTTGATTTGGATCATCAGAAATTTTAATGGTCTGATATTTTGTATGTACGGTTGGTGTAATGTTTCTCACAGGATGTACAGAGTAGATTATACATTTACAACATGGTGGGCCCCACGAGCTTGGGTGCTCGAGGTGTTGTAGACGATTCCAGCCGAATAATGTTTTTGTCCCTTCTCTTCCCACGTGAATCCCACGTGAATCTTCGCGAGAAATGCCATTTTCCGGCACGTATTCGGCAACCGTCAAGACAAGCTTTTTACACGTGCCAACATAGTACACGTGTTTATCCATTCATCAGATGGGCCACCGGAATATGGACTACCGTCCATTTTCTCATACACATGCGATTCAACGGACTCGTGGAGTGGACTGATATTTGGGGAAACGGATTGGCTACTCCCCCTGACACCAGCCTTGTGGGTGATGGTCGGTGCTCTGTGGGCCACACCATGATATCTGTATTTCATCCATTCTGTTCATCCATTTTTAAAGATCAATTTAAGGCTTTATCTAAAAAATAAAAGAGATATAAATCTCAGGTGGACCACACCACAGGAAAACAATAGTGATTGGATATCCATCATTTAAATCCTTCTAAGGCCCACTGTACTATTTATTTTACATCCAATCTGTTGATTAGGTCATAAAGACCCAGATGAAGGGAAAAACCAAAGATCAGCTTGATCCAATACTTTTATGGCCCCCAAAATTTTTTTAATGGTCAATGTTCATTCAACACTATTTCCTGTAATGTGGTCCATGAAATATTTAGAAAAATATATGGACGGCTTGGATGAAACACATACATCATGGTTAGGCCCACAAGCACCGACTACTAGCCATTGGCTGGTGGTAGTGGGGAGTAGCCAATCCGTTTCCGATATTTGGGCAAGCCCTACAGTGATTGTGGACCACACATTAGTCATACAACACTCACAGTTAAAATTTTCTAAGGTCTACTAGAACGTTTATCTGCCATCCAAACTATAGATAAGGTTATATAGAACTTGATCTAAACTTTTGAGGGCCTCAGAAAGCTTTTAACGGTGACAATTCAATCCCAACTGCGTGGTCCACCTTAGATTTGTATCTGATTCGTATTTGGGATCATGCTCTAACATAAGCTAGTAAAACGGATGGACGGCTTGGATTCACAACGCATACATCAAGGTAGACCCCACGGTCAGGGTCGCACCCAAACGTGATTTGCATGGACCGGCATGCTTGCCAATCAAATCGTGCCATGTGTCCATTCCCACGTATCCAAATGCATAATGTTTTGGCACACGTGGCACAGGAGAGAGATCCAAACCATTCATCAAGTACAGGATACCTTAGATTATCTATAAACCTGAAATCACACGGATCACAATCACACTAATGTTTCTTTCACCGTCCATTTTTCGTAAAAAGGAAAAATCTTCTGATTCAAGGGTTAGGATTGCCCTATTCGTGTCAGTTTTCAGATGTGGCCCATCTGTGGAAGGGCCTAACTGGTGATCCGTTTAGATCTCGTAAAAGTCTGCCACGTGTCGAAAAACGAGTGGCAGTCTTGTTCAGCCACACAATGTGAAAATATACTCATTCTACTCGGAATCTCTTATCTGCACATGGCAAGTAACGACGCCCGCAGATTACAGACAGAAGCTTCGAGAACCGACCGTGATATATAGATTTTATCCACACCGTCTAATATGCAAAAATGGATAGACAGTGTGGGGCCCACCATGTTGTAAATGTATAATCTACTCTGTACATCATGTGAGAAACATTACACCAACCGTACATACAAAATATCAGACCATTAAATAATTCTGATGATCCAAATCAATATTTAATAATGTAAAACTGCTTCTAAATCCTCTAAACTCAAGAGGTTTGGGCCACATTATATCTGGATTAGGTTGATTTCGTATTTTCACATCATGTCTGGTAAATAATGCTGATTAACGGTTTAGATGGTAGATAAACACCATTGTGGGCCCACAGACAAACCTACGGTTGGCATCCCATCTCCATTCCCTGAGGAGTATAGCCCGCCTTGAATTGTGGATCGGACGCGAACTGTGGAGGTAGCGGCTAGGCGCTAACCGCCCTTTAGGATGGTGTGAATACTATATGGGGCCCACTGTGATGTATGTGTTTCATCTACTCGGTGCATCCGTTTTTCCGGCTCATTTTAAGGTGTTGGACAAAAATTGAAGTATATACAAAGATCAAGTGGACCACACGACAGTAAACGGTAGGTATTGAACGACTACCGTTGAAAACTTCATTGGGCCATAGAAGTTTTTGGATCAAGCTGCTATTTGTGTTTTCCCTAGAAACATAGATGAACGGTGTGGATAAAACATATACATCACTCCCCCTGCCACCAGCCAATGGCTGATGGTCGGTGCTCTATGGGCTCCATCATGATGTCTGTGTTTCATCCATTCGGTATGTCTATTTTTCTATGTCATTTTATGGTATGATACCAAAAATGAGGTATATCCAAATCCCAAGTAAACCAAATTACAGAAAATAAGGTTGACTGAACATCGACCATTATAAAACTTTTTCGGGGTTATAAAAATTGTGGATCAAGTTGATCTTTTTTTTTTTTTTTTTCTCCTTCATATGGGTCTATATGACCTAATCAACAAATTGGATGTCAAAAAAACAGTACAGTGGGGCCTTAGGAAGATTTTAATGGTGGGTATCCAACAACTGTTGTTTTCTTGTGATATGTTCTACCCAAGACTTATATTCCTATATTTTTTTTGGATAAAACCTTAAAATATTGATATGTAAAAATAGATGAACAGAATGGATGAAGTACATAAATCATGGTGGGGCCCATAGAGCACCGACCGCCACCGACAAGGCTGGTGGCAGGGGGAGTAGCCAATCTGTTTCCGAACGGATTGGCTACTCCCCCTGCCACCGGCCAATGGCTAATGGTTGATGCTATGAGGGCTCCATCATGATGTATTTGTTTCATCTATTCCATACTTTTATTTCTCTGTCATTTTATGGTATAAGACCAAAAATGAGATATATCCAAATCTCAAGTGGACTACATTATCGAAAACAGTGTTGAATGAACATCGATCATTAAAAACTTTTGGGGGTCCATAAAAGTTTTGGATCAAGCTGACTTTTATTTTTTTCCTTCATTTGGGTCTTTATGACCTAATCAATAGATTGGATGTCCAATAAATAGTACAGTGGCCCTTAGGAGGATTTTAATGGTAGGTATTCGATCACTATTGTTTTCCTTTAGTGTGTTCCACTTGAGACTTATATTTCTATCACTTTATTTTATTTTTGATAAAACTTTAAAATTGATGTAGCACATATATCATGGTGGGTCTACAGAGCACCGACCACCAGCCATATGTTCAGTACTTTATGGGATCCATAATGGTGTATGTGTTTCATCCATTCGGTACATTTATTTTTTTATGTCATTTTATGGAATGAGACCAAAAATGAGATGTATCCAAATCTCAAGTGGACCAAATTACAGAAAACAGTATTGAATGAACATCGACCATTGAAAACTTTTTGGGGCAAAAAAGTTTTGGATCAAGCTAATCTTTATTAATTTTTTTCCCTTCATTTGGGTCTTTATGACCTAATTAATAGATTGTATGTCAAATAAACAGTACAATAGGCCTTATGAGAATTTTAATGGTGGGTATCTAATTATTATTGTTTTCCACTCGTGTGTTCCACTTGAGACTTATATTCCTATTATTTTTTTGGATAATACCTTAAAATGATCTGTAAAAATGGATGAATGAAATGGATGAAGCATATACATCATGGTGGGGCCCACAGAGCACCGACTACCAGCCACGGGGCTGGTGGCAGGGGGAGTTGTCAATCCGTTCCCACCGGATCCAAGATTCTTGACACGTGTCATTATCTGGTAGGCCGAAATAGTAACAACGGTAATAATTAAAGGAAAATAATGCAACGTGACAACGGCCATCTTTGGCCTTTTTATCATTATTGTTGGGGTCGTTGTTGACATTGCTGTCCTGATTCTAGAGGTTTCTTGGGTCCACGTGTAGTCACGACATTGAAACATGGCACGTGTGAGACAGATGATTTCTCCTTAGGTGGGCTACAATGGACAAAGCAAATGGACGGTTAGAACAGCTTCTCATAGCCATCCATTTGCTTTGTCCATTGTGGCCCACAAGGATGAGTAATAACTGCCTAATTTTTGTGGCAGAGGAGCTGAACACTGTGGCCCACTTGGCTGAAAGACATGATCTCTCATACGTGTGACTATTTGGCACGTGCTCTTGCATGTGAAGTGAGGGGTGGATTAGGTGCGGCGCTTACCGTGGGGCCCACCTTGTATATGTGTTCTATATCCACACCGTCCATCAGTTTTGTCATATCATTTTATAGCATCAGCCCTGAAAACGAAACAGATCTAAATCTCAGGTGAACCATATCATAGAAGACAGTGGTGAATGACCATTAAAAACTTCTTGTGGGCCACAAAAGTTTTAGATCAAGGTGATATTTGTTATTTTCTTTCATCCATGTTTATGTGACCTTATCGACCGGTTGGATGGCACAAAAACATTACAGTGGATGGACAGGACTTGCATTTCATCAAACACATACAAGAGATGTGGCCAAAACATGGAGTGTGTGTACTGAATTAGGTATGTACTAACAAGCTAACCCAAAAAAAAAAAAAAAAAAAAAAAAGAGGGAGGAAAAAGAGAGAGAGATGTGGCCAAAAGTCCCAGGAAGGTGGGCCATGTAGAATCCTTGTACTATCAATAACAAGTTGCAACAACGTGGGAAAGTGCATTTGTTTTTTTTGGATGGATTCAAACAGATGCTATTGTAAACCATCCCTATTGTATTGCTAACCGTTGGATCTGAGGCCACATTGAGTGATCCAGACTG
The DNA here is from genome assembly GCA_030180095.1 of Magnolia changhungtana. Classification (NCBI taxonomy): domain Eukaryota; kingdom Viridiplantae; phylum Streptophyta; class Magnoliopsida; order Magnoliales; family Magnoliaceae; genus Magnolia; species Magnolia changhungtana. The sequence goes on along the minus strand of JASAUF010000115.1, from coordinate 3,391,516 downwards.
TTGATATGACAATCTATGATGGGGAAGGTGTCTGTCTCAAGAAACTTCGAGATCAGAAAATCCTAGACTTTTGAAACAATGGCCTACAAAGAAGCAGCCATGTAGACGGTTCATATTTAATGGAAAAAAAGTCAATTAATCAAAGTTCTACAGTAATTCATTCAGAGAGTTTCGTCATTAGGCATCCATCATCCACGATGGCTCCCATCTTATAAACGGTTTGGATCAACGAATATGAACCCAGATCAGCGGATATAGTCAGGGTGCGGACGTATTGTATTGCAATATGTATTGTAGCAAACCTTAGGCCTATATGTATTAGGTACTACCTTGCCTGTTCCGAGCTCGGCACAGGTAGGGCGTCTGGGTGGTCACTGTGATATTTCATTTCATCCACACTGTCCATCCATTTTTACATATCATTTTAGGTTAATTCCCAAAAATAAGGGATATCAAAGACTTAGGTGGATGTAACGCTCTGGAAATCGGGAGTCGTGCATACACTCCACTCCCAAGTTCGCGAGTGTCATTTATAACCGATTTCATTAATATGCGTTTAATCCGGTTTAATTGCACAAATCTGGAATTTTCTGGAACATGAAGCATCGCAACACAAGTCTATTGAAATAAAAGTGACCAAGAACAAATACACACACACACACACACACACACACATATATATATATATACATACATGTCCAAAAGAATAAAGGGGTCACACATGGCGTCACCCAACAAATCCCAAAAGAATAGCGAGTCCAAAATAAATAGAGCCGAGCTCACTGCTCCGCGATCCGACCCCGCCTCTCCAGCTAGCGGAAAACCGTCCATCAACTGGAAGTAGGACAGTTCGTCCTCCTCCTCAAAGCTCGCCTCACCAGGCTCCTCAAGCCCTGAGTCACCTGCATCTATGAACGGGTCTGGTTGGTGTTTTAAAATACCTTCCCAGAGTGGGAGTGAGTGATCAACTCAGTATGTACTATTGGTCTTAAGTTATAACAGGCATCAATTGTAATATGAACTTAATGAAAAGCAGTCAATCATCAACACCTACAACTTTTATTAAATGCGCATGCAATGCGATGATATGATGCATGCCCTTGCCACAATGCTCCCTCGAGCGACTCCATCTAACGATCGCATATGGCAACACTCTCTCAGAGCGACCTCGACTGCCGAGTCGCCACCCTAATTAATGCGATGCAATGCGATCGTGTTAGCTGGGTTAATAGTTAAGTCTATTCATCCAGCAGGTTGGGGAATCTGATTCACCCCACATATCAATGCCCTAAGCTGGTTGCGAGGCCAAGGGCCCATCAACGCGTGAGGCCGAGACCCCGCGGTTCGTGATCCCGTCGGGTTCCTCATCCCCAACTTTAAGCACATGAGAAGTACCGCGAGAAAGGGATCGCTCGCGGTCACTACGGGGAGGCGCGGTATCTCAGCGTAGCCTGGAATCGGGGGTCGTGTGTAAACTCGACTCCCGAGTTCCCGGGGTCACTTAACACCGGTTTTCGTTAATATGCGCTTAATCAGGTTTAAATGCGCAGCCTGAAATTACTCGGGACATGAATCACATCCACAACACATATACTGAAATGAAAGGGGTCAGTTACATATACATATATACGTCCAAATATATATATATATATATATATATATATATAAATGGGTCGTGCCAGGTGTGGCCCAATCAAAACAACAAAAGAATGTTATATCCAAAAAGAATGGGGCCGAGCCCACGCTCAGCGATCCGATCCCGCCTCTCCAGCTGACTGAGAGCCGTCCATCAGCTGAAAGTGTGACAGCTCCTCCTCCTCGTCGAGAGTAGCATCGCCATGCTCCACCTGCTCCGCATCCCCTGCATCTATGAGAGAGTCTGGTTGGTGTTTTAAAACACCGTCCCAGAGTGGGAGTGAGTGATCAACTCAGTGTGAACTATTAGTCTCAAGTTATCACAAGCATCAGTTATATTACGGATTTAATGAAAAGCAATCAATCACAGTCACTAAACTAATCTTATTAATGCGCATGCATGATAGATGAAATGATGCATGCCTTCGCCAGAACACTCCCTCGAGTGACTCCGTCTAACGATCGCGTATGTTAACACTCCCTCAGAGTGAACTTGATTGCCGAGTCGCCAACCTAACTAGTGCAATGCAATGATAATGTTAACCAGTTCTCAGTTAAGTCCATTCATCTAGCAGGTTTGAGAATCTGGTACACCCAACGTATCAATGCCCTAAACTGGTTGCAAGGCCAAGGCCTCATCAACGCGTGAGGCCGAGACCTTGCGGTCCGTGATCCCGTCGGGTTCCTCATCCCCGACTTCAAGCACATGAGGAGTGCCGAGAGAAAGGGATCGCTCGAGGTCACTACAGGGAGGCGTGGTACCCCAGCGTAGGCCGACAGCTCGGATACAGTGTCCCATTCCACCATGCCCGGCTCACGAGACTGTGGACCAGTTGCAATCTAGTTATAAATGGGCTACAATGGTTGTAAAGTGTTCCAGGTTCCATAAATAGGTGAGCAAACATGGTTAACAAATAAGGTTGGTCAGATAGTAGGCTAGACCGCACGAGTCGGGCGAGCACGTGACGAGCGACATCGGGTACAACAGACCCATGTAGTCGAACTACTACCACCCATACACACCCGTCCAAACTCATGGGTTTAGCCCGAGCATAGTCCTACCGATGGAACTGTCATCTCTCCTCATGTTTCCGACCAACCCGAGGGTTCAAAGTTGATTCATAGCATGCCAACCATCAAGATTTTCAACTAGCATAAAAATGACATGTTCACATACATCACAACCTACGAGTTAAATATTCCTAGCAAGCATACTACGTTATCAGGAACAAGGTGCATGTGAGTGTGTGGGTTGTTGAGGAAGTTGAGCGCTTCCAACATTTTAAGGAATCAATGCACATGGACAAACACCAAACACATCATAGGCAACAACATATAAGAAAATCACGCAACGCGTGAGCATATAGTCATCCACAATATCTCAAACAAGTGAGGCACCAACAACATCATAAGAAAGGGTAAGCAACATACAATTCCATACATCTCAACAAGCACTAAAATCCTAAGGTCTCTCTAGATTCTACATATGCTTCACCCAAGCAAACAAAATCATTAAACTCATAATATAATTGGTGCTAGGCCACCTAAGATCAATAGTCCGCACCTATGGATCTTTGGAGATTGGGAAAACGTCATAGGAAAGAGGGCTTTGGGTCGATCAGCCGGAATCCCTAAAAATAAACTCTTGCATGTGAGAAATCCAAGCCAGTCTCTTCTCAATACATGGATTCCAAGAAGAAGAAGTGAGGGATCTTACATAGACGACCAACGGACGATTTTTGTGGTAGTGGTGGAGGGTTTCTCCTTGAGGAGAGATATGAAGTTGCAAGGGTTGAGCCACACCTTGATCTGGGGTCCACCCAAGCTCTTTCTTCACTCTCTCTTTCTTCTCTCCATTCTCTCTTGCTCTCCCTTTTCTCTCTGCTCTCTTTCCTTCCCTAGGGCAAATTCGTATGGGGAGAGGGGTGCCTAAAAGAAACCCTAACGTGCTTAGTTGTGATTGTGCTTCATGTTCCAAGTAATTCCACGCTACACATTTCAACCTGATTAAATGCACATTAACGAAAACCGGTGTTAAGTGACCCCGGGAACCCGGGAGTCGAGTTTACACACGACCCTCTATTTTCAGGGCGTTACACTCTTATGATAGGAAAAGAGCTTAAATTCTTCACCATAAAAGTAATGCCTCCATATCTTTAATGCAAAAACTACCGCCGCAAGCTCGAGGTCATGCGTGGGGTAGTTTTCTTCATGTTTGCTCAGCTGCCGAGACGCATAAGCAATTGTTTTGTCCTTTTTCATGAGCACACACCCCAAGCCCACACGAGAAGCGTCAGTATAGACGGTGTACTTGACCACCTACTCAGGTAGTACAAGCACAGGTGACAAGGTCAATTTATCTTTCAACTCCTGGAAGGCCGCCTCCGCCTTCTCATCCTAGTCAAATTTGAGGTTCTTCCGTGTCAGTTGGGACAATGGTCGAGTTATTTTTGAAAAGTCCCTAATGAACCTTCTATAATAGCCGGTGAGACCGAGAAAACTTCTCACTTCTGTAACCGACTTTGGTTGCTTCCAATCTTGCACGACCGCCACCTTGGCAAGATCCACAGATATTCCTTCCTTGGACACTACATGTCCCAAGAATTTGACTTCCTCCTTTCAGAAGGCGCATTTTCTGAATTGCGCAAACAATTGATTTTTCTTAAGTATTTTCAGGACTGCCCTTAGATGCCCTTCATGCTCTTCACGGCTCTTCGAATAAATTAATATGTCATCAATGAATACGATGACGAATCTGTATAGAAATGGCCTAAAGACTCTATTCATGAGGTCCATGAATATCGTTGGAGCATTGGTGAGCCCGAACAACATAACTAGGAACTCATAATGGCCAAAGCAAGTTCTGAAGGCCGTCTTCTATATGTCCTCATCCTTTACTCGCAACTGATGGTACCCTGACTGTAGATAGATCTTAGAGAAGTATTGGGTACCCCTCAGTTGATCAAACAAGTTGTCAATTATGGGCAAAGGGTATTTGTTTCGAATCGTCACTTGGTTCAATCTCCTGTAATCTACGCATAAACGCAACGTGCCGTCCTTCTTCTTCACAAATAAGACCGGGGCTCCCCATGATGATACATTAGGTCGAATGAAGCTTGACTTTAGCAATTTATCAATTTGGGACCTTAGTTCTTCCATCTCACATGGGGGCATGTGATAGGTAGGCAAGGAGATGGGCTTGACACTCGGAGTCAGATCGATCGTGAAGTCTATCTCATGTCGAGGAGAAAGTCCAGGTATGGCTTTAAACACGTCGACAAAATCTTGGACTACGGGAGTGCATGTGAGTGAGGGTCTGTCATGACCCTCCTCCAATAAAGTATAACACAAAACCCTACGATCGTGGCTAACCTAGACTGGGAAGGTGAGGGAAGTGCCATCAACTTCATATATTTTCACAGTCAGAGTGTCACAGTCGATCTCCGCCTTCATCATAGTCAACCAGTCCATGCCCATGATGACGTCATAACGGAAGAGCTTGGTCACTATCAAATCCACAAGCGCTACCTTGTATCCCAAATTAATGGGGCAATCACGACATATCCTTATTGCCTCTGAGAAAGTTCCAGCGGCGACAATGATCTTCACTCCAACGGAGGGAGTAAAGTGTAGCCCTAGATGCTTGACAACTGCATGCGATATGAGAGAAGCAGTAGATCCAGTGTCCACTTGTTGAGGTAGGTTCAGTCGTTGCATGGGCCGTTGTGGCGGCCTAACTTGAGGTGCAGGAGGACGACGAAACTGCTGGCTAGGCCTCATCGTCCATAGGGGCGGAATCTGCAATGCCTGTTATGAAGGTCTGTTGTTGCGTGAGGTGGCGTGAAGCCGAGGTCCCTCATCCTTGTGAAACAATATGGCTCGGAATGATCCGCCCTCTTGTAATAGTTACATATCTGGGCAGATCGTGCTGAAGGAGCCGGTGCCGCAGCTAGTCGTGGCGGATAGCTCAGGCGCGGCCTCTTTCCCACAAATGAAGAGGATGGTCCCTCCATCCTACTTCGAGAGCCCAACTGTGAACGGGTCCGTGCGACTCGCTCCTCATCCTACTCTTCCCGTATAGAGATCTCCACGAGCTTAGCATAGGTCCTGTGGTTCATGCAACACAATTTGGAGCGGATGCTGCTCCTCAGCCCCATCATGAACTGTCTCATCTTGATCGCCTCATTGGCGATCATTTTAGAAGCGTAGCGTGAGAGTTCCGTAAAGCGGTTCTCATATTGCACCACGCTCATCCCCCCTATTGGAGGTGGAGAAATTCATTCTCCTTCTCATACTGATACGATTGGGGGATGTACTTCTCATTGAAGTAGGACTTAAATTCCTCCCACGTCCATATGTGGTTCTCAGGAATGGACTGGAGGACGCTCTCCCACCACAAGTCCGTCTTTTTCTCAAAGAGGTAGGAAGTGAGTTCAACATTCTCTACCTCGGTACAGTGGAGGGGCCGAAGCAGCTTAATGACCCGGTTGAGCCAATATTCCGCTTCCTCTGGGCGGTGAGTGCCAGCAAAGGTAGACGGCCTATGCCTCTGGAACCGCTCATATAGGTTATTTGTGTTGGTCGCGGGCGCGGCCATGGCTGGTGATTCCGGTTGTGGTATGTCCAAATTTTGGGCCAAGGCCCCCATCATAGTGGCCATCATGTGTTGTTGGTGTTGCATATTAGCGGCCATCGTTTGTTGTTGTTATTGCATAAGGCGCAACATCTGCCTCATCTGCTCTATGGCCTGTGGCAGAGCGGGTACGGGCGCCGCGACTTGCGGCAACGGAGCATTTGGGGTCGCCTCCTAGGTAGTTCTACCCGTATTGTGGGAACCGTTCACCCCTTGGGGGCCTTGTTGTTCATCGGGGAGTTAGTCCCTATCGACCAAGCCACCATGAGGGAGGCGGACGTATCGATCCTTCGGTCGCGGAGGCATTTCCTGGAAGAACGCCCTTGGGCATGTTAGATACTAGAACATTGCTCACTTCAAGGCCATGCGTAAATGCACAAGATGCATATATATTCTATTAATGAATATAACCAACCATACACACAAGCATTCTCATGGTGGCAAGGACATTTTAAGGCAACCCATACATTCACATTGATCTCAAAATGCCATTGGCATGGCTAATTACATGTTACAGCATGGATTACAAGCATCAGTAAGCATGTTAGACAGAAAGAAAAATACAAGCTAATAAAGCAAAATCCTAAGAATCCTTCTATACATGGTATTAGACCTAAACAACGTAAAGCAAACTACTAATCATCGGTCTGGTGATGCTGCTACTCGTCTGAGTCAGGCAAAAATGGAGGCACTTCTTCCCCCTTGCTATAGCAGATCAGGGCCTTTATGGCCCGATACATCTTCTTGTTCCAGTTCTCCCGCTTCGCTTGGTTCACCTCAATCCTTGCTTGGTTCTCCTCGATTCTAGCCATCCTAGTGTCGAGTGCCTCCAAGCGCCCAACTACGTCTGGAGCGGCAAGGGATCCACCGTTAACTCCTTCAGCTCCCTCAGCCTCGGCTCCGCCTTCATTTTCATCCTCGTCCTCGCTCTCATTACTCTTATCGCTCTCTTCTCCCCCCTCGCTGGCATCCCCATACTGGTCGATGTGGGCTTGTCGCTACTTGGGGCCTATCTTCATCTTGTTCAATGTATCATCATTCAACAGCTCTGTCCACATAGGATTTCCATCAGATCCGCCCACTCCGTACCGCTGGGCTAACTGACAGACCAAACGGCCAAATGAAAGGCATACATCCTTCCGCTTCGACCTTGAGGCCCGTACAATCTGGTGAAGGATCACGCTAGGGAGGCACACATCCGCGCCACGCCCCACCTGATATAGAAACTTCATCATATAGCGGGAGCACTCACTGTAGTTTCCCACTCTAGGGTACACATTATGGGTGCATATGCAGTGAAGGACCCGGTACTTCATGATCAAGTTGAATGAGTTCAGGCCCTGCCCTTGCTCACCTCGATTCCATTTGGTAACCTGCCCACACAAGAAGCGGGTCCGCTCGTCGCGCCCCTGACTTGATTCCAAGTTTTTCTCATTAATCTATACCTCACCCTGAGGCACTCCGAGTACGTTGACAATGACCTTCACCCCGATTGGGAACCTCTTGCCTCCCACTATCAGATCAAAGCCCAGTGGCTCGAATTTAGGGTTTCCAATCCGCATATAAAAAGCCCTAACTTGCCCAACATTCGCCTGGTAATTCTCGTAAAATATTGGACCCCAATCCTTGTCCACAAGGCGGCCAAGTATGGGGAATTCTTTGAATATATGCTCCGCCACGGAGGCTTCGAAGGTGACACGACGCACTAGAAAATTTTCCATATTTTCAACTGGCGGTTGGGAGATTCGGATTGCGAAAGCCCCTTGAGAGTGGTTTTTACGCTTGGATCGAACTTTTGAGACGGTCTTCCCCTTTGGATCAGCCTTTTGCTTGTTCCGCCTTTCTCGGCTCGGTCCCGGCTCGGCGGTTGCCAGTCTTTTCTTCCCCATGAGTGAAAGGATCACCGAGATGGAGAATAATGAGGCAACGGTGGTAAGGAAGGCCATTCCTTGGCTAGGAAAAGGGAGGGTGAGAGAAACGTGGTTGGGTTTGGTGGATGAGTTTGAAGTGGGTTTATTGGAGGGATCTTGTGAATGGGTATAGGAGTAGCTTTTGGAAATGATGGGTTGGAAAATAAAATGTGGGGGTGAGGTTATGGGAATGGAGTTAGGGAATGGAAGTTGAGAATGGAGATGAGTTGAGGAAGGGGATTTGGGATGGATTTGTTGGAATGGGAAGTGGGAAAGGATTTGGAGGTGGAAAATGTGAAGGAGAAGAAGATGGGTTTGAAGTGGGAGGAAGGTGAAGAAGAAGAATGGGGTTTTATGCCTTGAGTTTGAGAGGGTGAGTGGAAATAGGGAAAATGGTGGGTTTTGCAAAAGAGTCTTGAAGAAATGGTGGGTTTTGGAATGAGTTGAAAGGAATGAAGTTTGAAGAAGGTGAAGGGTTTGAAATTTGGGATTTGAGGATGGGATTGGAAAGATGGGGGTTTGGAGAAAGGATGGGTTAAGAAAATGGGTAGGGTGGAAGAAGAAGATGATAGAGTTGAGATTTGGATTTGAGAAATAGAAAGGAGAGAGTTTTCCCTTAGGGATTTGGAAGAATAGGGGATGGAGTAGGGTGGAAATGTGAGAGGGAAAGAGGGGATGGGTTTTTAATGAAAGAAAGAAAAAAAATGGAGTTGAGAGTTGTGGAGAAGAAGAAGGTGAGCTTGGAGTGGATCTAGAATGGGAGAGTGAGAGAGAAGGGAAAATGGGTGTTGGGGTTTGGAGTGGGTTTAGAAGGGGTGGAATGGGTTGGAAGTGGAGGGAATGGGCTTTAAACACTCCTAATTAGCAAAAAGAGTGGGCCCCACACGTGTTTGCAAGGCTAGGGGAGGAGGAACCCATGTTTTGGGTCCGACGTAGGCTACGCCGCTGCCGGCGTGGGCACGCCAGCCCTCTGGACGATCGGCGTAGGAAACGCCACACTTGGCGTGGGCATGCCGCACTCCTGACCGCCCGGCGTAGGGAATGCCACTCCTGGCGTGGGCACGCCGGTCCCCTGTTGGCCACGGCGTAGGCAACGCCGTATTTGGCATGGGCACGTCGCAACCCTGGCCGCCCGGCGTAAGGAACGCCGCTCCAGGCGTGGGCACGCCGGTCCCCTGTTGGCCATGGCGTAGGCAACGCCGTATTCGGCATGAGCACGCCGTAACCCTGACTCGGCCTCCTTGTCTTGCAATTTTCCGGGCACCTGTAAGGTTCACCGGAAAGTACCATATATGAATTTAGGGTAGGAGAAGATAAGCTACGCAATGGTCCTAGTGGTTTCGTGAGATTTCTCCATTTTTGCAGTCAAAATCCCAGGTTTCCTCCATCCCACTAATCTCAGTAAAATCTCACTCACTCCTAAGTCCCTACCCTCCAAATGGGTCGAGTCTAATAACTTAACCCGATACTAGTTCATTCGCACGTGGATGTTGGCTTCAACCCTCCAATTGTTCGACCTCCGGCTTGTTCCTATCCATGGATAGAGATCCGGTATGACTCCCGGACTCATTTTCTAGCGTCGCTACCTACTCTTGCTACCAATCCAGTTCCTAAGAAGTCTCGCCGTCCATCCAAAATTTTCGGTTCGAGGTATGGGATGGACCCTAACGTCCTAAATCTCTGTTGCATTTTCCTAATATGTATCCTCTTAAGTCAGCAGATGCATGGTGAGTTCATGACCCATGACCCAATTAATTCCAAACCATACTTTGATACCAACTTGTAACGCCCTGGAAATCGGGGGTCGTGCATACACTCGACTTCAGAGATCCTGAGTGTCACTTATAACCGATTTCATTAATATGCGTTTAATCCGGTTTAATTACGTAAATATGGAATTTCCTGGAACATGAAGCATCACAACACAAGTCTACTGAAATGAAAGTAACCAAGAACAAATACACACACACACACACACATATATATATATACATGTTCAAAAGAATAAAGGGGTCGCACATGACGTCACCCAATAAATCCCAAAAGAATAGCAAGTCCAAAATAAATAGAGCCGAGCTCACTACTCAGCGATTCAATCCCGCCTCTCCAGCTGGCAGAAAATAGTCCATCAACTGGAAGTAGGACAGCTCGTCCTCCTCCTCAAAGCTCGCCTCACTAGGCTCCTCAAGCCCTGAGTCACCTGCATTTATGAATGGGTCTGGTTGGTGTTTTAAAACACCATCCCAGAGTGAGAGTGAGTGATCAACTCAGTGTGTACTATTGGTCTTAAGTTATAACAGGCATCAATTGCAATATAAACTTAATGAAAAGCAGTCAATCATCAACACCTATAACTCTTATTAAATACGCATGCAATGTGAAGATATGATGCATGCTCTTGCCACAACGCTCCCTCGAGCGACTCCATCTAACGATCGCATATGGCAATACTCCCTCAGAACGACCTCGACTGCCGAGTTGTCACCCTAACTAATGCAATGCAATGCGATCGTATTAGCCGAGTTATTAATTAAGTCCATTCATCCAGCAGGTTGGAGAATCTGATTCACTCCACATATCAATGCCCTAAGCTGGTTATGAGGCCAAGACCCCATCAACGCGTGAGGCCTAGACCCCGCAATCCGTGATCCCGTCAAGTTCCCCATCCCCGACTTCAAGCACATGAGGAGTACCGAGAGAAAGGGATCGCTCGCGATCAATACGGGGAGGCGCGGTACCCCAGCGTAGGCCGACAACTCGGACAGAGTGTCCCATTCCACCATGCCCGGCTCACGAGACTGTGGACCAGTTGCAATCTAGTTATCAATGGGCTACAATGGTTGTAAGGTGTTTTAGGTTTCATACATAGGTGAGCAAACAGGGTTAACAACAAGGTTTGTCAGACAGTGGGCTAGACCGCACGAGTCAGGCGAGCATGAGACGAGTAACCTCGGGCACAAGAGACCTATGTAGTCGAACTACAGCCACCCGAACACGCCCACCCAAACCCACTAATATAGCCCTACTGATGGGACTACCGTCTCTCATCATGTTCCTGACCAACCCAAGAGGGTGAAGGGATCCATAACACGCCAACCATCAATGCATCATCTAACATAAACAACATCATGTTCTCATACTTCTCAACATAAAATTCTAAACTTCTACTAGCATGTAAAACTGATAATATTATGAACAAGGTGTGTGTGTGTGGTGTGGGTTGGTGAGGAAGTTAAGCACTTCCTACCTCCCTTAGAACCAACATACACAAAAAATCAAGGAATCATACATGTTATAGGGCACATCATATGAGAAAATTAAACAACGCATGAGCATATAATCGTCCATATACATAATCATGTGAGAGGCAAGAACAACATCATATGGGAGCCAAACATACAATTCTAATAAACGTGCAAGTCCTAGGGCTTCTCTAGATCCTCTAAACATAGCATTCAAGCAACCAAAATCATTAAACACATACTAAAATTGGTGCTAGGCCACCTAAGAGCAATAGTCCGCACCTATGGATCGTTGGAGATTAGGAAAACATCCTAGGAAAGAGGGCTTGAGGTCGATCGGCCGAAATCCCTAAAACAAGCCCTTGCATGTGAGAAATCCAAGCCAATCATTCTTAATACATGGATTTTCAAGAAGAAATGGTGAAGGATCTTACCTAGATGACCCATTGACGGTTGTGGTGGAGAGTTTCCTTTGGAGGAAGGATAGGGAATTGAAAGGGTTGATCCCTGTGGGCCCCACCTTGATTTAGGGTCCACCCGAGCTCAACTTCACTCACACTTTCTTCTCTCCTTTCTCTCTTGCTCTCCCATTTTCTCTCTTTGGTGGTTGTAAGAAATGAGGGAGGCCTCAAGTTTCAACATCTTCCCAAAATAGCCTTATGGGACTCCCTATTGGTGTTGGGGCGGCTCTAACACCCTTCTGACCACTAAATTTGGTGTGTAAGTGTCTCATGGCCCGATGAGAGGTCATGCAAAGTTTGGGAACAAACGGATGAACGGACATGGGGTCTAAGCATATGATTTCGATTTTTAAGTGGCCCTATTGGGCCCATTTCGGTGATTGGAGCGGTTCTGGTGGCCCTTTGGCTATGAAACTTACATGATAGGTGATCCATGGCCCGATGAAGGGTCATACAAAATTTGAGAGCAATCGGATATGGGGTTTGATCGTACGGGTTCGATTTGCGATCAACGGTCACCGTTCCACAATCGGGTCCCAGATTTGGTGGACGGGTCTAGAAAAATACATTAAACCGTCACCGTAAATTTGGAAGAAATCCGATGGCTGGAACGCTTGGTATCTCGGCTTTATTTGCAAGTGCCAGATTCCAACCTGGCATTAGTGGGGTGCATTTGGCAAGTGTCAGATCTCAATTCTAGGTGTCCACTGGGTCGCAGTTCGCAATGGACCACAAGCCAAGTGAGCTCTATGATTTTCTAAACTTTCAAATTTTTCTGACCCTCCTCGATCGTTGGGTGACCCACACGGACTGTTGTTAAGAGTAAACAGGCCATCTGACTTGGCGGGCCGCACTTGGTCCGATCATGACCAGACTGGTCTACACTAATGGGCTAAATCTAAGTTAATTAACTCTTGATACCCCACCACGAGTATTGTGAACGAACGATCCTGCGACAAATCCTACGTGGACGCCCCAGGACATTGTGCTAGTCAGACGGGACGTTACAGTGGACAACACAGTGGGAAATAAATTTTCTACCATTGAAAACTTCTTCGGAGCTGTAGAATTTTTGGATCAAGTTGATATTTCTATTTTTCCTTCATTCAGGTCTTTCTAACCTTATGAAAGGTCGGATGGCAAATAAACATCTAGATGAGCCCTAGAAAATTTTCAACAGTAGGTGCTATTATCACCACTGATTCTTAAGGTGTGGTCCACTTGAGCCTTTAAACTCTCTCATTTTTTGAATCTTATAGTAAAATAATATGCAAAAAATGGATAGACGGTGTGGATAAAATCTATATATCACGGGCGGTTCTCGAAGCTTTTGTCTGTGCCGTTCCGGGGACAGACGGCACAGACGGATGTAATCTGTGGGCGTCGTTGTTTGCCAGGTGCAGATGAGAGATTCCTCGTAGAATAGAATATTTTCTCATTGTGTGGCTGAACAAGACTGCCACTCGTTTCTCGACATGTGGCAGACTTTTACGAGATCTAAACAGATCGCCAGTTAGGCCCTTCCATAGATGAGCCACATCTAAAAACTGACACCAATAGGGCAATCCTAACCCTTGAATCAGAAGATTTTTCCTTTTTACGAAAAATGGACGGTGAAAGAAACATTAGTGTGATTGTGATCCGTGTGATTTCAGGTTTATAGATAATCTAAGGTATCTTGTACTTGATGAATGGTTTGGATCTCTCTCTCCTATGCCACGTGTGCCAAAACATTATGCATTTGGATACGTGGGAATGGACACATGGCACGATTTGATTGGCAAGCATACCGGTCCATGCAAATCACGTTTGGGTGCGAACCTGACCGTGGGTTCTACCTTGATGTATGCGTTGTGAATCCATGCCGTCCATCCGTTTTACTTGCTTATGTTAGAGCATGATCCAAAATACGAATCAATTACAAATCTACGGTGGACCACGCAGTTGGGATTGAATTGTCACCGTTAAAAGCTTCCCAAGGCCCTCAAAAGTTTAGATTAAGTTCTATATAACCTTATCTACAGTTTGCATGGTAGATAAACATTCTAGTAGACCTTAGAAAATTTTAACAGTGAGTGTTGTATGACCAATGTGTGGTCCACAATCACTGTAGGGCTTGCCCAAATATCGGAAACGGATTGGCTACTCCCCCTGCCACTAGCCAATGGCTGGTGGTCGGTGCTCTGTGGGCCCCACCATGATGTATGTGTTTCATCCATGCTGTCCATCTATTTTTCTAAATCATTTCATGGTATTATAAAACGAATGAAATATATCCCAATCTCAAATGGACTACATTATAGGAAACAGTGTTGAATGAACACCAACCATTAAAAACTTTTTGGGGGCCATAAAAGTTTTGGATCAAGCTGATCTTTATTTTTTTCCCTTCATCTGGGTCTTTATGACCTAATCAATAAATTGAATGTCAAATAAACAGTACAGTGGGCCTGAGGAGGATTTTAATGGTGGGTATCTAATCACTATTGTTTTCCTGTGGTGTGTTCCTTCCACTTTATACTTATATTCCTATCATTTTTATTTTTTTGGATAAAACCTTAAAATGATACGTAAAAATTGATGAACAGAATGAATGAAACACATATACCATGGTGGGGCCCACAGAGCCTGACCACCGGCCACGGGGCTGGTAGCAGGGGAGTAGCTAATCCGTTTCGCATCCGGAAATGGATTGGCTACTCCCCCTGCCACCAGCCAATGGTTGATGGTCGGAGCTCTGTGAGATCCATAATGATGTATGTGTTTCATCCATTTTGTACATTTTTTTTTTGTTTTTAATGTCATTTTACGGTATGAGACAAAAAATGAGGTATATCCAAATCTCAAGTGGAGCAAATTACAGAAAATGAATGAACATTGACCATTAAAAACTAATTGGGGGCCATAAAAGTTTTGGATCAAGCTGATCTTTATTTTTTTTTCCCCTTCATTTGGGTCTTTATGACCTAATCAACAGATTGGATGTCAAATAAATAGTACAGTGAGCCTTAGGAGGATTTTAATGGTGGGTATCCAATCACTATTGTTTTCCTGTGGTCTATTCCACTTGAGACTTATTTTCCTATCATTTTTTTTGGATAAAGCCTTAAAATGATCTGTCAAAATGGATGAAGCACATACATCATGGTGGGGCCCATGGAACACCGACCACCAGCCGCGGGGCTGGTGGCAGGGGAGTAGCCGTTCAGCCAATGGCTGATGGTCGGTGCTCTGTGGGCTCCTTCATGATGTGTGTGTTTCATCCACTCCATACATATATTTTTCTATGTCATTTTATCTTATGAGACCAAAAATGAGATATATCCAGATCTCAAGTGGACCACATTACAAAAACAGTGTTGAATGAACATTGACCATTAAAAACTTTTTGGGGGTCATAAAAGTTATGGATCAAGCTGATCTTTATTTATTTATTTTTTTCCCTTCATCTGGGTCTTTATGACCTAATTAACCGATTAGATGCCAAATAAATAGTACAATAGGCTTTAGGAGGATTTTAATGGTGGGTATCCAATCATTATTATTTTCCTCTTGTGTGTTCCACGTGAGACTTATATTCCTATTATTATTTTTGGATAAAACCTTAAAATGATCCGTAAAAATGGATGATAGGAATGGATGAAATACCTACATCATGGTAGGGCCCCCTAGAGCACCGACTACCATCCACGGGGCTGGTGGCAGGGGGAGTAGTCAATCCGTTCCCACCCGATCCAAGATTCTTGACACGTGTCATTATCTGGTAGGCCCAAATAGTAACAACGGTAATAATTGAAGGAAAATAATGCAAGGCGCCAGCGACCATCTTTGGCCTTCTTATCATTATTGTTGGGGTCGTTGTTGACATTGTTGTCCTGACTCAAGAGGTTTCTTACAGGTAGTCACGACATTGAAACATGGCACATGTGTGAGACAGATGATTTCTCCTCAGGTGGGCCACAATGGACAAAGCAAATGGACGGTTAGAATAGCTTCTTATAGCCATCCATTTGCTTTGTCAATTGTGGCCCACAAGGATGAATAATAACTGCCTAATTTTTATGGCGGTGGAGCTGAACACTGGCCCACTTGGCTGAAAGACATGATCTCTCATACGTGTGACCATATGGCACGTGTTCTTGGCCCACCTTGTATATGTGTTCTATATCCACACCGTCCATCCATTTTGTTATATCATTGCATCAACCCTGAAAACGAAACAGTTCTAAATTTCAGGTGGACCATATCATAGAAGACAGTGGTGAATGACCATTAAAAACTTCTCGTGAGCCACAAAGTTTTGGATCAAGGTGATATTTGTTATTTTCTTTCATCCATGTTTATGTGACCTTATCGACCGGATGGATGGCACATAAACATTACAGTGGATGAACAGGGCTCGCATTTCATCAAACACATTTAAGAGATGTGGCCAAAATATGGAGTGTGTGTACTGACATGGGTATGTACTAACAAGCTAACCCAAAAAAAAAAAAAAAAAACAAAATACCAAAAAAAAGATAATAATAAAGGAAAAAAGAGAGAGAGATGTGGCCAAAAGTCCCAGGAAGGTGGGCCGTGTAGAATCCTTGTACTATCAAGAACAAGTTGCAACAACGTGGGAAAGTGCATTTGTTTTTTGGATGGATTCAAACAGATGCTATTGTAAACCATCCCTGTTGTATTGCTAACCGTTGGATCTAAGGCCACATTGAGTGATCCAGACTGTTGATATGACAATCTATGATGGGAAAGGTGTCCGTCTCAAGAAACTTCGAGATTGGAAAATCCTAGACTTTTGAAACAACGAAGTTGGAAAATCCTAGACTTTTGAAACAATGGCCCACAAAGAAGCTGCTATGTAGACGGTTCATATTTAATGGAAAAAAGTCAATTAATCAAAGTTCTACAGTATTTCATTTAGAGAGTTTCATCATTAGGCATCCATCATCCACGATGGGTCCCATCTTATAAACGGTTTGGATCACCGAATATGAACCCAGATCAGCGGATATAGTCAGGGTGCGGACGTATTGTATTGCAATACGCTTGCATGTATTGTAGCAAACCTTACGCCTGTATGTATTGGGTTACTTGGGTACTACCTTGCTTGTTCCGAGCTCGGCAGAGGTGGGGGCTCTGAGTGAGTGTGATATTTTCGTTTCATCCACACCGTACATCCATTTTTACGTATCATTTTACATTAATTCTCAAAAAATAAGGGATATCAAAGACTCGGCTGCACCACACAGTGGGAAATAAATTTTCTACCATTGAAAACTTCTTTGGGGCTGTAGAAGTTTTGGATCAAAGTTGACATTTCTGTTTTCCTCTTTCTGACCTTATGAAAGGTTGGATGGGAAATAAACATCTAGGTGGGCCCTAGAAAATTTTCAACAGTAGGTGCTATTATCATCACTGATTCCTAAGGTGTGGTCCACTTGAGACTTTAAACTCTCTCATTTTTTGGATTCCATAGTAAAAATAATATGCAAAATTTGATAGACGGTGTGGATAAAATCTATACATCACGGTCGGCTCTCAAAGCTTCTGTCTGTGCCATGCTCGGGACAGCCGGGTGTAATCTGCGTGCGTCGTTGTTTGCCACGTGCAGATAAGAGATTCCGAGTAGAATATAATATTTTCACATTGTGTGGCTGAACAAGACGGCCTCTCTTTTTCGACACATGGCAGACTTTTACGAGATCTACACGGATCACTAGTTAGGCCCTTCCACAGATGGGCCACATCTGAAAACTGACACCAATAGGACACTCCTAACCCT
Source organism: Magnolia changhungtana (assembly GCA_030180095.1). Lineage (NCBI taxonomy): Eukaryota > Viridiplantae > Streptophyta > Magnoliopsida > Magnoliales > Magnoliaceae > Magnolia > Magnolia changhungtana. The sequence goes on along the minus strand of JASAUF010000115.1, from coordinate 3,373,850 downwards.
TGAATCAGAAGATTATTCTTTTTTATGAAAAATGTGTTGAGGATTTTGTTGCAAAATCACACTGATCTATATCTAGGATAACAATTCAATAGTAACAAGCAATTACAGAAGAACACAAAGTTTTAATGTGGAAAAATCCTTGCGAGAAAAAACCTCGGCACAAAGTGACAGAAATCCACTATGAAATAGAAATTATAAGAGAGAGGACTTACTCGATTCGAACAATATCGAATCTCACCCTTGCTACACCCTTTTATTTCCCTAGAACCCCCTTTTGAAAGCTTTAAAATTATTTCTCATACCTTAGAAAAGCCATAGGGACACCTATTTATAGTTTAGGTAACTTCCCCTTTTGCACCTTTGCGAAAGGCGACACAGAATCTGTAGTCCGCATCAAATTCGGAAACGAAACTGCGTAATTACGACTGGTCGAAGGATGACCACGACTGGTCGAGGGACCCCCTCGACCGGTCGTGACATCCCCTCGACCAGTCGAGCATCCCGGACACCAAAAAATTAAGCTCGCTGGACTTTGAGTCGAGCGGGCCACGACCGGTCCTGCAACTCCCACGACCGGTCGAACCTATCCCTTGACCGGTCGTGCACGGTAAAACTCTCAAATTTAAGACATCTGACAACAAGCTCCACCATGTCTTCAATCTTCAACCGTGTAATTTCTTGACCTCTTCTCTTATTTCTATATTGCATCATAGCTTCAATCAACGCCTCTCATGCACACTCCGTCCTTCTTTTATGCCATCGCCAAGCCCAGATAAATTACACAGAACTTGAACTTCTTTCTAGGAATGACCTTGGTGAGCATGTCTGTTGGATTCACGCTGGTGTGAATCTTTTCCAGTGTGATGCCTCCTTCCTCAAGCATCTATTGGATAAAGTGGTGACGAACATCAATGTGTTTAGTACGTGGGTGATAAACATAATTTTTAGCCAAATTGATAGCGCTTTCGCTATCATAGCTAACCGTCACGGCTTCCTGCTGAATCCCCAACTGATTTATCATGCCTTTTAGCCAAACACCTTCTTTAAACGCTTCCGTCATTGCCATATATTCTGCTTCGGTCGTGGAAAGAGCCACCACGGATTAAAGCTTTGACATCTAACTGATTGCTCTACCCGCTAGTACAAACGAGTATCCTGAAGTAGACTTCTTGGAATCTATATTAGACTTCTTGGAATCTATATTGCCTGCGTAGTCGGAATCCACATACCCTACCAACTTTGTCCCTGTTTTTTCAAAAGTTAAAACGTAGTCTTTCGTACTTCGAATGTATCGAAGTAGCCATTTCACCGCCTCTCAATGTTGCTTGCCGGAGTTTGACATGTATTTGCTCACAACACCGACTGCCTGTGAAATATCCGGTATCGTACAGACCATGACATATATTAAACTATCAACCGCATTCGAATAAGGCACATGAGACATAACCTGCTTTTCCTCATTGAATTTAGGACATTGTTCTGAGGAAAACTTGAAGTGAGCCGCGTGGGGAACGCTAACCGGCTTTGCCTGATCCATCCCATACTTTATCAATACATTTTCAAGGTATTCTACTTGTGAGAACCAAAGTTTGCTCCTCTTCCTATCTATATGAATATCTATGCCGAGAACCCTCTTTGTAGCCCCCAGATCTTTCATCTCGAATGTCCCTGATAAATGAGTCTTCAGTATGTTGATTTCAGACATATCATGACAGGCAATCAACATATCATCAACGTACAGTACTAGGATGATGAATTGTCCATCACTTAGTGTCTTGTAATAGACACAGTGTTCGTATTCACTCCGAGAAATTTTTAACTCGCCATGAAATAATCAAATTTTTTATACCACTGTCTAGGCGACTATTTCAGGCCGTACAACGACCTCATTAACCTGCAAACTTTTTTCTCTGCCCCTTTAACTTCGTAGCCCTTTGGTTGAGATCTGCACTTCCAATTTCCTGTGCAGAATGAAGTCTTCACATCCATCTGTTCCAGCTCAAGATCGTATTGGGCAACTAGCGCTAACACGAATCTGATAGATAACCGCTTAACCACCGGCGCAAATATCTCTGTGAAGTTGATTCATTCTCTCTGAGCATAACCCTTCGCTGTTAACCTTGCTTTGTATCTATCCTGTTTCCTTTAAAATAACCACTTGCATTCGATCGCTTTTCGGCTCACAGGAAACTCCGTCAACTCTCACGTGTGATTTTTGTGTAATGAGTCCATCTCATCGTCCATAGTTACCTTCTACTTTTCTGCATCAGGCTCATCAAGAGCCTCCTGAATAGTAGATGGGTCTCCCTCATCTATAATGAGGGCATATGCAATATTGGAGTCGTCTTATATCTTGCCGGTAACTTATGATCACGCGGTGGATTCCTTCTCACAGGTGGCTGCTTCACCTGATTCTGTACCTTTGTCTTCGCATCTGTCTCTGCCTGAGTATCATCTGTGTCAATCTAGACATCTACGATCACCTTTTCTGGTTCCACTTGCTCATTTTGATCATTCTTGTGAAATAGGGAGCTTTCATCGAATCTGACGTTACGGCTAGTGATAACCTTGTATGTGACTTTGTCAAATAATCTGTAACCTTTCACACCAATACCATAGCCAACAAAGATATACTTTTTGGCTCTATGGTCTAGCTTATCTCTCTCAACTGATGGTACATGAGAGTAAGCCTCACAACCAAATATGCGTAGATCTGAGTAGTCGAGTTTCTGACCACTTTATACTTCCTCTGGGATTTTATATTCAATTGTCGTTGAAGGAGAACGGTTCACCAAATAACAAGCCGTGTTAACAGCCTCAGTCCATAGGTCCTTGCCCAACGCAGCATTACTTAACATGCATCTGGCCCTCTCTAGGAGAGTCCAATTCATTCGCTCAGCCACACCGTTTTGCTCCGGTGTGTGGCGCACTGTGTTGTGCCTGATGATCCCTTTATCCTTTCAATAATCATTAAATTCAGTGGAAGTAAATTCTCCACCATTGTCAGTCCTTAAAACCTTTATTTTCCACCCTAATTGTTTTTCCACCATAGCCTTCCATTGCTTGAATATGGTGAAAACTTTGGATTTACGTTTCATGAAGTAAACCCAAACTTTCTTGGAGTAGTCGTCAATAAATGAAACAAACCATGATGACCCCCTAATGGAAACTTCTGGCGATGGCCCCCATACGTCAGAGTTCACATAATCAAATACTTCCTTACAAACATACTTTCCAGATTTAAAAGACAATCTAGATTGTTTACCATATATACAATGCTCATATATATATCTAAATCAGAATTTTAAAAAATTGGAATTAAACATCGATCAAAAAGTACCTTCATGCCTCGCTCGCTCATGTGGCCCAGACGAGCATGCCACATACATAGAGACGTGGAGTCTGTAATAGCCGTTGCCGCTCCACCTGCTGAAGTGCTCCCAATCAGCCTGTAAAGGTTTCTGTGCCTCTGTGTTCTCATAACCACGAGTGCCCCTTTTAAAACTTTAAGGACACCATCAATACCGGTGAACTTGCACCTTATAGCCTTGAGTGCACTAAGAGAAATCATACTTTTCTTCATATCAGGATCATGCCTGACGTCAGTCAAGGTACGCTCCATCCCATCAAACATCTTAATGCTCACCGTGCCAATAGCCACAACATTACAGACATTGTCATTGTCCATAAAAACCTATTCACCATCGCATTCCTCATAACTGGTAAACCAACTCCGATGAGGAGTCATGTGATAAGATGCTCCTGTGTCAAGTATTTACTCGTCTTTATGATTGTCGTGTAGGTGACCAATCATGGAAACAGACAGAACATCACTACCACTTGATTCTTCATCAGATGTGACCACATTGGCTTCCTTAAAAAGCCACTTTCTTCATTTTAGGATTTCTACAATCCTTCTTCATGTGTCCAGACAACCCACAATTCTAAATTTTCAACACTTTAATTTTCTTTTGCCATTGCCCTTGGATTTGGATCTAGGTCTTGAGGATCTTGTACCTCGTTCAGAATCCTTGCCCCTCGTAATCAGTGCATCGGAAGAAGCCCTCATGTCGCCATTTAACTTTCTCATAGCCTTCCCTTGAAGGGCTAAGATAACGGTGTCAACACTTAGGGTTTTATTTGCAATACACATCGTGCCCCTGAAACACTCATATGATGCAGGAAGAGAATTCATCTTTGACCACCTTCTCCATATCCAGCAATTTACACATCAATTTATTAAAGCTGCTGATATGGGCTTCTAGATCTCCACCCTCTGCCATCTTGAAAGTATAACACTGTACCTTCAAGTGTAGGTGATTTTCAGAGGACTTCTTTGCAAAGATGTTCTCTAACTTCGTCCACAAACTAGCCGCAGTTTTCTCCCTCGAAACATTATAGAGAACCTCATTCGTGAGACATAAACAGATAAAGGCTAAAGCATTACTATCAAGGTTTTCCTATTCATAATCTTTCATGGTAGATTTCCGTTCCTCAAGAGCCTTAATCTCGTCTTGCTTAGTTAACAGGCTAACCATCTTAACCTTCCATAACTCAAAATTATTTTTACCTAAGTACTTCTCAATATCAAACTTCTTGTTTCCCATTATTACTAATCCAGCAGATTCAGATCTATGCCCCAACGATCGCTCTGATACCACTTGTTGAAAATTTTGTCTGCGGAATCACACAGATCTAGATCTAGGATAACAATTCAATAGTAACAACTAATCACAGAAGAACACAAAGTTTTAACGTGGAAAAACCCTTGCGAAAAAAAACCATGGCATAAAGCGATAGAAATCCACTATGAAATGGAAATTACAAGAGAGAGGACTTACCCGATTCGAACAACCCCGAATCTCACCCTTGCTACACCCTTTTATTTCCCTAGAACCCCCTTTTGAAAGCTTTAGAATTATTTCTCATACTTTAAAAAAGCTCTAAGGACACCTATTTATAGTTTAGACAACTTTCCCTTTCGCACCTTTGCGAAAGGCGACACAGAATTCATAGTCCGCATCAAATTCGGAAACGAAACTGCGTAACTACGACTGGTCGAGGGACCCCCTCGACCGGTCATGACATCCCCTCGACCGGTCGTGCACGATAAAACTCTCAGATTTATGACATCTGACAACAAAATGGACGGTGAAAGAAACATTAGTGTGATTGTGATCAGTGTGATTTCAGGTTTATAGATAATCTAAGGTATCCTGTACTTGATGAATGGTTTGGATCTCTCTCTCCTGCGCCACGTGTGCCAAAACATTATGCATTTGGATACGTGGGAATGGACACATGGCACGATTTGATTGGCAAGCATGCCGGTCCATGCAAATCTCGTTTGGGTGTGACCCCGACCGTGGGGTCTACCTTGATGTATGCGTTGTGAATCCAAGCCGTCCATCCTTTTTACTAGCTTATGTTAGAGCATGATCCCAAATACAAATCAGTTACAAATCTAAGGTGGACCACGCAGTTGGGATTGAATTGGCACCCTTAAAAGCTTCCTGAGGCCCTCGAAAGTTTAGATCAAGTTCTATATAACCTTATCTACAGTTTGGATGGCAGATAAACGTTCTAGTAGACCTTAGAAAATTTTAACGGTGAGTGTTGCATGACCAATGTGTGGTCCAAAATCACTATAGGGCTTGCCCAAATATCGGAAACGGATTGGCTACTCCCCTGCCACCAGCCAATGGCTGATGGTCAGTGCTCTGTGGCCCCCACCATGATGTATGTGTTTCATCCATGCCGTCCATCTATTTTTCTAAATCATTTCATGGTATTATTAAACCAATGAAGTATATCCCAATCTCAAGTGGACCACATTACAGGAAACAGTGTTGAATGAACATTGACTATTAAAACATTTTTGGGAGCCATAAAAGTATTGGATCAAGCTGACCTTTTTTTTCCCCTTCATCTGGGTCTTTATGACCTAATCAACAGATTGGATGTAAAATAAATAGTACAGTGGGCCTTAGAAGGATTTAAATGATGGATATCCAATCACTATTGTTTTCCTGTGGTGTGGTCTACCTGAGACTTATATCCCTCTCATTTTTGGGATAAAGCCCTAAAATGTTCTTTAAAAATGGATTAACAGAATGGATGAAATACATACATCATGGTGGGGTCCACAGAGCACCGACCATCAGCCACGAGGCTGGTGTCAGGGGGAGTAGCCAATCCGTTTCCCCAAATATCAGTCCACTCCACGAGTCCGTTGAATCGCATGTGTATGAGAAAATAGACGGTGGTCCATATTCCGGTGGCCCATCTGATGAATGGATAAACACGTGTACTATGTTGGCACGTGTAAAAAGCTTGTCTTGACGGTTGCCGAATACGTGCCGGCAAATGGCATTTCTCGCGAAGATTCACGTGGGATTCACGTGGGAAGAGAAAGGACAAAAAAATTATTGGGCTGGAATCGTCTACAACATCTCGAGCACCCAAGGTTGTTTCTTTTACCGTCCATTTTTAGTAAACCTGAAATCACACGGATCACAATCATACTAATGTTTCTTTCACCGTCCATTTTTTATAAAAAGGAAAAATCTTCTGATTCAAGGGTTAGGATTGCCCTTTTGGTGTCATTTTTCATATGTGGCCCATCTGTGGAAGGGCCTAACTGGTGATCCGTTTAGATCTCCTAAAAGTCTGCCACGTGTCGAAAAAAGAGTGGCAGTCTTATTGAGCCACACAATGTGAAAATATTCTACTCTACTCGGAATCTCTTATCTGCGTATGGCAAACAACGACGCCCGCATATTACACCCGAGCACGGCACAGACGGAAGCTTCGAGAACCGACCGTGATATATAGATTTTAACCACACCGTCTAATATGCAAAAATGGATAGACAGTGTGGGGCCCACCATGTGTAAATGTATAATCTACTCTGTACATCATGTGAGAAACATTACACTAACCGTACATACAAAATATCAGACCATTAAAAAATTCTGATGATCCAAATCAATATTTAATAATGTAAAACTGCTTCTAAATCCTCTAAACTCAAGAGGTTTGGGCCACATGATATCTGGATTAGGTTAATTTCGTATTTTCACATCATGTCTAATAAATAATGCGGATTAACGGTTTAGATGATAGATACACACCATTGTGGGCCCACAGACAAACCTACGGTTGGCATCCCATCTCCGTTCCCTGAGGCTTATAGCCCGCCTCGAATTGTGGATCGGACGCAACTGTGGAGGGCGTATAGCCCGCCTTGAATTGTGGATCGGACGCGAACTGTGGAGGGGAAATGGATTGGCTACTCCCCTTGCCACCAGCCAATGGCTGATGGTGGGTGCTCCGTAGGATTTATGATGATGTATGCGTTTCATCCATTCCGTACATTTATTATTTTTTAAAAAAATGTCATTTTATGGTATGAGACAAAAAATGAGGTATATCCAAACCTCAAGTGGACCAAATTACAGAAAACAGTGTTGAATGAACATCGATCATTAAAAATATTTTGGGGGTCATAAAAGTTTTGGATCAAGTTAATTTTTTTTTTTTTTCCTTTCATCTGGGTCTTTATGACTTAATCAACAGATTGAATGTCAAATAAACAGTATAATAGGCCTTATGAGGATTTCAATGGTGGGTATCCAATCACTATTGCTTTCCTGTGGTGTGTTGCCCCAAAGACTTATATTCCTATTATTTTTTAGGATTAAACCTTAAAATGATCCATAAAAATGGATGAACAGAATGAATGAAGCACATACATCATGGTGGGGCTCAATGAGCACCAACCACAGGGGAGTAGCCTTTCCGCCGATGGCTGATCATGGTCAGTGCTCTTTGGGCTCCATCATGATGTATTTGTTTCATCCACTCGTACATCTATTTTTCTTTGTCATTTTATGGTATGAGACCAAAAATGAGGTATATCCAAATCTCAAGTGGACTACATTATAAAAAATAGTGTTGAATGAACATCGACCGTTGAAAGCTTTTTGGGGCCATAAAAGTTTTAGATCAAGAACAGTACAGTAGGCATTATGAAGATTTTAATGGTGGGTATCCAATCATTATTGTTTTCCTGATGTGTTCCACTTGAGACTTATATTCCTAATATTTTTTTGGATTAAACTTTAAAATGATCAATAAAAATGGATAAACGGAATTGATGAAGCACATACATCATGGTGGGCCAACAGAGCACTAACCACAGGGGAGTAGCCCTTTAGCCAATGGCTGATGGTTGGTGCTCTGTGGGCTCCATCATAACTTATGTGTTTCATCTATTCCATACATCTATTTTTCTATGTCATTTTATGGTATGAGACCAAAAATGAGGTATATCCAAATTTCAAGTGGACCACATTACAAAAAACAGTGTTGAATGAATATCGACCATTAAAAACATTTTGGAGGCCATAAAAGTTTTGGATCAAGCCAATTTTTTTTTTTTTTTTTTTTTTTTTTATTTCCCTTCATCTGGGTCTTTATGACCTAATCAACGGATTGAATGTCAAATAAACAGTACAATAGGCCTTAGGAGGATTTTAATGGTATGTATCCAATCATTATTGTTATCCTGTGGTGTGTTCCACTTGAGACTTATATTCTTATTATTATTTTTGGATAAAACCTTAAAATGATATGTGAAAATAGATAAATGGAATAGATGAAGCACATACATCATGGTGAGGCCACGTAGCACTGACCAGAGTAGTCAATCCGTTCCACCTGATCAAGATTCTTGACACGTGTCATTATCTGATAGGCCGAGATAGTAACAATGGTAATAATTGAAGGAAAATAATGCAACGTGCCAACGGCCATCTTTGGCCATTTATCATTATTGTTGGTGTCGTTGTTGACAGTGCTGTCCAGACTCATGAGGTTTCTTGGGTCCACACGACATTGACACATGGCACACGTATGAGACAGATGATTTCTCCTCAGGTGGGCCACAATGGACAAAGCAAATGGACGGTTAGAACAGTTTCTCATAGCCATCCATTTGTTTTGTCCATTGTGGCCCACAAGGATGAGTAATAATTGCCTAATTTTTGTGGCAGAGGAGCTGAATACTGTGGCCCACTTGGCCGAAAGACATGATCTCTCATACGTGTGACTATTTGGCACGTGCTCTTGCGTGTGAAGTGAGGGGTGGATTAGGTGCAGCCCTTACCATGGGGCCCACCTTGTATATGTGTTCTATATCCACACCGTCCATCCATTTTGTCTTATCATTTTATGGCATCAGCCCCTGAAAACGAAACAGATCTAAATCTCAGGTGGACCATACTTAGAAGACAGTAGTGAATGACCATTAAAAACTTCTTGTGGGCCACAAAAGTTTTGGATCAATGTGATATTTCTTATTTTCTTTCATCCATGTTTATGTGACCTTATCAACGGGTTGGATGGCACATAAACATTACATTGGTCCTTAGGAATATTTTAATAGTTGGGCATTCAATCACACTATTTCATGTAGTGTGGTCCATATGAGATTTTGATTTTGATTTTTTTTTAAGGGAAATTCCCTAAAATGATTTGGCAAAACGGATGGAAAGGCATGGATATAGAATAAATGAATCAAGGTGGGCCCCACGATAAGGGCTGCACCTAATCGGCTCCTTGCATGTGGATGGACAGGGCTTTTGTGTTATTAAAAAACTTCTAGATGTTTTCTTGCAAACCTCAAGCTTAGCATCTTGTCTTTGTGGATCATTCAACTATATTAGCAATAGTAAATCATGGAAATGCTGTAAATTATAGTGCTCCTACTTGCATCGGGACACTCAGATATTCCCATCTATTGATCTAGACCACTCATTAGGTCCAGCTCTACTCTACAATGCAAACAAAATTACACTGATGTTAAAAATTAACCATCTGATCAATGGCCTTTAATATGAAGGGCTGAGATCATTTAAAAACATGCCCAGTCAGCAATTTCATCCATCTATTTGTTAGGACTCATTTTAGATTGGGAAAAAAGATGGCTACAGAATGGACTGTTGGATCATCCGATCAATGTGATTTTTGCATTGTAGTGCATGAAATCTTTGTTGGACCTAATGAACGGTCCAGATCAATCGATTGGTTGTCTAAGTATACTAATACAACTAGGAGCACTATAACTTATAATGCCCTTGGGGAACAATAAAGCATTTCTCATCATGATTAAAGACACTAGCGACTAGTGGTGAGTCATCATATCCACTCATCAATGGATGGCAATGGAAAGAAGCCTTTCTTTCTTTTTAAAGATAAAATAATTGAAAAAACGTCCACTTGGCTCAATCCTATTTGAATGACAGCATTTTTATATTTTTTAATTTAAACCTCCTAAAATAAATAAAAATAAAATTGCTTCAGGGCTTTGCATGCAGTTGTATTGGGAAACTTGGACAATTTAATTGATAGCTACCATCCGGCCATTTTATTCGGCATGCATTTAATGAGCAAATGTAAATTATATAGCTAGAGTTAGTCAGTTTTTTTTTTTTTTTTTTTTTTTTTTAACATAGTCCAATAAAAAATGTAAATTATATAAAAATAGTCACATTTTTTTACATAGTCCAATAAAAAGTATTGTGCGTTTGTCATATTTGGATCTTAATAAAAAATTATAAAATTTATTATAACCCAATAAAAAAAATGCATGTTTATCAAGGTGGGACATGTCAGGATAGTAGAAAACCCTACAATTTTTTATTACATGCAAATTGTTTTTTTCATGGGCTATCATGTATAGGAAGAATCTAATCATATGATTACGGGCTTGTAAACTAAATAGTTGTTGCCTCTCGGTTTACAATTTTTGCTACATGTGAAATGTGCGGGTGCGTTAGAACCGAATGTGCAACTTGATTCCTACCGAACAACTTTGACCCTAAGCATCAAGATAGACAGATACATTAGAATCGAGCGTATATGACCAAGATTTGAAAAGAATGGTCGCCTATTCAGCCACTCGTAAGATGTTGTTTAAGATAATTAATAAATTATCGAAGGGTATAATTTGTCATCTGAAAATGGGTTGCACATTACCTTACATACTAAAGAACTTTTGTAACATGAAAACAGAACGAACAAAAATAATTACAATCGATCACTAAAAACTACTGTAAAACACATTTTCGGAAGAAGAACTACTTGTATTGAAATAAAACTAGTCCAGCGTATGAATGTAGACTTTGAATACAAATATCGAATAACCACTACTCTTAATGTAAGATTAAGCCACTAGTTATACTAAGGAACGTAAAAGGCCTGATTATGCTGAGGAATATAAATGATAATTGATTAATACGATAATTAGTTTGATTGGTTTAATTAGTGTGAGAGCTTTTGCTTCGTCGAATACTTTTGTTGTTTATATAGATCTACTTGCAAAAACCATCTAAATGCTTCTTTCCCATGTTTAATTGATAACACTTACTTCGGCACTACTCCAACCTTTCAGACTTTTCTTGAACACCTATTCCAATAACTGTTATAGCACCATATTTCTCTTTACAATCTTTTCGAGTTTTTCAATCATGCTACGTACATGGATGAGCGTGTATTACCCAATCAATGCCAATTGTCACTTCCACAAAATACGCTCCATGTGTACTAGTAGATGTCATGTGTGTTGTATAATCTTATACAATAAAATGTCTCATTTAATTGGTTCTTCCAAAAACAGTAAAAATAAGGTGCAACAATGACCAAGATTATTAATGAGAAAAAAGTCTTGTCAATAACCAGAATCATGGGTGCTACGTCATGGATTGTTTGCATCTTTAGAGAATCGTGCCTACAAAACAATCCTACACATCCCATCCACACCCTGATCCACAGCTCAAGTGGTAGACTGAGTAAAAGATAACTTGTTTCAACGCTGAGGTCTTATTATCGATCCCTAGTGGGGGTGGTTAACAGTGAAGTGTGATCTGACAGTGGGGTGTACTAACAAGCTAACAAAAAAATAAATAAAATAAAATAAAATCCTATACATCCCATCCACGGATTGGAAAATAAAAGGCCATAAAGGAAAGTCCAATTTACAGTTAGATTGAATAACCGGGTCTAGTGTTTTTTTTTGCCTGCTACCCATGTCTAACCCACTTATAATTAAGCTAATTTGATACATGATTTAAATTTAAATTAGTAAAAATTCATAAATCTAAATTCAATTTTTTATTATCAGATGCAAGCAATTAATTAAATAGATACTCTATATATATATATATATATATGTGTGTGTGTGTGTGTGTGTGTGTGTGTGTGTGTGTATGTGGAAAAGGTACTATGCGCTCGACCTCACGATAAGCTCCCATGAGGTCGAGCTGTGTGGGCCCCACCGTGATGCGTGTCGACCATCAACACCGTGCATTTGATGGGTCCCCTTTAAATTAGGGGATATTCCAAAAATCAGCCGTATACGGAACTCAGGTGGGCCATACCATCTAAAATCATGTGAAGACATGCCAAAAACATATAAAAGCACTTGGTGGGGCCCACCTGAAATTTGCATGCGTCTGAAACTTGGTCTAAACCCTCATCCAAGTGGGACACATAATGGATGGGCTAGATTTGCAAACCACATCTCGGTGGGCTCAAAAAACGATTATGAATGTTTTAATGGTGCACGGCCCCTCTCAACTTCTGTATGTGGTGTGGCCCACACAAGTCACGGATTGACTTGATTTTTGAGACCTAAACCCACGATGGAATGGTGCATCTGACTGATGAGGTAGATGTTCGAAACGCATCACGTTGGGGCCCACACAGCTTGACCTCATGGGACATTCCCATCAGCTCGAGCGCATAGTACCTTTTCCCATATATATATATATATATATATATATATATATATATATATATATATATATATATATATGGGAAAAGGTAATATGCGCTCGAGCGTAAAGCGGTCGTCTGTGAGGTCGAGCTGTGTGGGCCTCACCGTGATGTCGTTCGAAGATCCACACCGTCCACCAGATGCGTGAGCCCAGGGTAGGCCCACACGGCCCAAAATCAGCCGTCCATGTAATCAGGTGGGCCATACCATCGGAAAACATAAGTATACACGCAAAAATATGTAAATGCACTTGGTGGGCCCCACCTGAGTTGTGGATACCATCTGAAACTTGGTCTAAAATTATATTCAAGTGGGACACACATGATGGACGGTGTTGATCATCAAACAACGTCTCGAAAGGTCCCCAAAAATGGTTTTGAATGTTTTAATGGTGCACGGCCCCTCTCAACTTTTGTACGTGGTGTGGCCCACAAAAGTCATCGATTGACTTGATTTTCAGCCGTGTGGGCCCCCTCTAGAATGACGCATCTGGTGGACAGTGTGAATTTTCAAACGGCATCACGGTGGGGCCCACACCAGCTCGACCTCACGGAGGACCGCTTTACGCTCGAGCGCATAGTACCTTTTCCCACACATATATATATATATATATATATATATATATATATATATATATATATATATATATATATATATGGGAGATGAATTCTGAGAAAGTTATGGAACCAGTGCAACAGTGAGCAATCATGGAGTGCAGCATCACATGTACGATTAGTGCATGTCCATTGATTTCAAAATTGCTCCATCAGACGGCCAATAATCTCACAGCACTCAGACGGCCAATAATCTCACAGCACTCAAACTTACAGTATGTTACAGTAATGTCGAGCATAAGGTACAATGCACTCGAGCTAATTTTAACACCCCATGAGGTCGAGCTGTGTAAGCCCCATCGTGATGCGTTTCGAACATCTACCCCATCAGTCAGATGCACCGTTCCATCGTGGGCCTAGGTCTCAAAAATCAAGTCAATCCATGACTTGTGTGGGGCACACTACATACAGAAATGGGGAGGGCCTATGCACCATTAAAACATCATAACCATTTTTGAGGGCCCACCGAGATGTGGTTTGCAAATCCAGCCCATCCATTATGTGTCCCACTTGAATCAGGGTTCAGAACAAGTTTCAGGCGCATGTAAAACTCAGGTGGGCCCCCACCAAGTGCTTTTATATGTTTTAACGGTGTCTTCACATAATTTTAGATGGTATGGCCCACCTGAGTTCCGTATACGACTGATTTTTGGATATCCCATAATTTAAAAGGTACCCATCAAATGCACAGTATTGATGGTCGAAACACATCACGGTAGGGCCCACACAGCTCGACCTCAAGAGGGAGCTTATCCTCAGCTTGAGTGCATTGTACTTTCCCCCCCCCCCACACACACATATATATATATCTAGAGGGAGAGAGAGAGAGAGAGAGAGAGAGAGAGAGAGAGAGACTATTAAAAAAAGTCACAAGCTTGCCACGCAGTTGCTCTCCTTTGGCAGCTTATAATGATTCTATCCAAGATCGTGGGCCCGACTTTAGATATAATATGGAAACGGATTGGCTTCTCCCTCCACCAGCAGCCAATGGTTGATGGTCGGTGCTCTATGGGCCTCACATTGATGTATGTGTTTCATCTATGCCGTTCGTTTATTTTTATACATCATTTTATGTTATGAAAGAAAAAATGAGGTAAATCTAAATCTAAAGTTGACCACATTACAGGAAACTGTGTTTAATAAACGTTGACTATTAAAAACGTTTTGAGGGCAACAAAAGCTTTGGATCAAGTTGATATTTATTTTTTACCCTTCGTTTGGGTTTTTATGACCAAATCAACAGATTGGATGTCAAATAAACAGTACAGTGGGCTTTGGGAGGATTTTAATGGTGGATATCCAATAATTATTATTTTCCTGTGATGTGGTCTACCTGAGATTCATATCCTTATAATGTTTTTTATAACTCTCTAAAATGATCCATAAAAATGGATGAACGGAATGGATGAAACAAATACAACATGGTGCAACCCACGGAACACCGATCACTAGCCATGGAGCTGTCAGGGGGAGTAGCCAATCCGTCTCCATATACCATGGGCAAGTCACTTTCCAGGTTGGCTGATTTTAGGAATCTCATCTGCCGCATCTATTATTTAATATTTTAGTTTTGAGTGCGGGTCCTTCACTTCCTGAAAATAGGGGGCGGCTGAATCCAGCTTTATTATTGGTCCACGTCACTGTAATTGCCACGTCACCAATTTTATTAAATAAATTGCATTTCACGGAAAGTCTAACGGCAACGGTAGTTGATTTCCATTTGGAAATCGGATTGCGTACTGTATACCGTATGCTGTTATTGCACTGAGTAAACGCAGTTGGGTCCACCTTGTATGTATGTTGTTTATCCACGCCGTCCATCCGTTTTTCCATCTAATTTAAGGGGTTTATCCCAAAATTGAAGTATATCTAAATTTCAAGTGGATCATACCACAGTAAACAGTGGGGATAATGATTTCCACCATTGAAACCTTACTATGCCCCACGGTGATGTTTATTTGTCATCCGACCTGTTCATAAGATCATACAGACATAAATGAAGGGAAAACACAAATATAAGATCCAAAACTTTTGTAGCCCCCTAGAAAGTTTCAACTGTAAACGTTCAATTCAATTGTTTCCTATGGTGTGGGCCATTTGAACATCACATATGTTTCATTTTTGTCTCAAGCCCTAAAATTATCTGGTAAAATTTATGGGCGGTGCGGATGAAATACAAAAATCATGACGGACCCCACAAAGTTTACTCAGTACACTAAGCTTAGTGAGTTACTCACTGGGCAATCCGCTGATTCAGCGCATGGGTTTGTAGCCGGACTCGTTAATAAAGTGACGTCAACTAATTATGCGGGTCCTACCATGATGCATGTTTTGTATCCACACCATCCATCCATTTGGAGAGATTATTTTAGGGCATGAGTCAAAGAATGAATCAGATCCAAAACTCGAGTGGACCCAACCACAGAAAACAGTGGAGAAAGTCACGCCCACCATTTAGAACTTCCAAGGGCTATAAAAGTTTTCGATCAAGCTGATATTTGTGTTTTCCCTTCTTTAATGCTTATGTTAACTTAAGGTCCACCATGATTTTTATTTAAGTTTCTATTTGGGGATTTAACGCTCATGTTGAGTAGTGAAACTCGCCACTAAAGTGACGTCACCTAGTTACGTTGGTCCCACCATGATGTATGTTTTGTATCCACATCGTCCATCCTTTTGTTGAGATCATTTTAGGAAATGAGCCAAAGAATGAATCAGATCCAAAACTCGAGTGGACCCCCACCACAGAAAACAGTGAAGAAAGTACGCTCACCATTAAAAACATCTAAGGGCTACGAAAGTTTTTGCTCAAGCTGATATTTGCTTAATGTCATTGTTAACTTATGAACAAGTTGGATCTCAAATAAAAATCACGGTGGACCTTAGGAAGGCTTCAACGGTGGACGTGACTCTCCTCACTGTTTTCTATGGTGGGGTCCACTCTAGCTTTGGACCTGCCTCATTCTTTGGATCATGCCCTAAAATGATCTCTCCAAATGGATGGACAATGTGGATACAACGCATACATCATGGTGGGCCCCACAAAACTTGGTGGCGTTACTTCAGTAGCGAGTCTAATTACTCATCCTGTCTGTAGTTAATCTGCCTCCAATTTCTTTCTTTTAAAATTTAGGTCATGTCATCTCACGACAATTTTATAAGATAAAAAAAAATATATTTACAAAATCTGCTTGATTAGCAAGGAATATTAGCTGTGACTCAAGATGAGTGATGTATGTAGGATCCTCACTGTGGGCCCACCTTGATCTATGCGTTGTATATCTACTCCATCCATCCATTTTCTCATATTATTTTAAGGCTCGACCCGAATCGGTACTTGTGATCGGGTCAAACTCAGTCTGGATTAGTTCAGGCCAGACACGGACTCGGATCGGGTTAGGCATGCTGGACTCGGTATCGAGTCAGGTCGAGTTCGGGTCAAGCCTATTTCAAAACCGAATCGAATCGGGTAAGCCCTAACTCGGTTTGAATCGACTCGATGCCCACCTCTAACCATGATGGTTATTTTTTTTTTTATCCACACTGTTTATCCATTTTGCTCACTTACATCAGGGCACGGGTCTAAAAATAGATAAATCGATATCTCAAGTGGACTACACCACAAGAAAAGTGGTGATTGAACACATACCATTATAAACTTTATAGAGCCCAATGTAATGTTTATTTTCCATCCAACCAACTGATAACGTCACAAAGACATGAATGAAGAGAAAATACAAATATCAGTTTGATCCAAAACTTTTGTAGCCCCCAATAAGTTTTTAATCTTCCAATCATCCATGTTTCTTGTGGTGTGGTCTACCTGAGACTTGGATCTTCTTCAATTTTGTGCTCATGAACTACAATGATCTGTAAAAATTGATGGACGATGCAGATAAAATACATACATCATGGTGGAGCCAATACTCTCTCTATTTTTTTTTTCCTGGGTTAGCTTGTTAGTACACACCCATGTCAATACACACACTCGATGTTAGCCACCCCCACTAGGGATCGATACCAAGACCTCAAGTGTTGAAACGAGCTATCTCCACTTAGTCTGCCAGTTGAGCTATGGATCTGGGAGTAGGATCCTTACTCTTGATCCAGTGGTAGACTTTCCAGAGTTTCAACACCCAGTCCAGGGTTCGAGTATCCATAGGTGGTGAAATCCCACTACGGCGTGAGTGTGTGTGCGTGTGTAAAAAAAAAAATAGAGCTTTTCCAATAACACATAGTACTGCAGTTGGTGGTTAGAGCTGGGCATATTTGGACCGATCTGGTGAATCCGACCCGATCAGACCCGTTCCGAACCGATCCGACGGCTTAGATCGGTGCTGATCGAGTAGGGTCATTCAGATCCGACTATTTTCCAAATCCAGATCGAGTAGTGGTCAATCCGAACAGATTCGATCCGAAAACCCGATCCGAATGGATCCGGACCGATCAGATCTGGCCCGATTCGGAGTAAAAACCAATACTTTTACTTTTTCCTATGGTGTGATCCACTTGTGCTTTGGATATGCATCAATTTTGGGTTCAACGACTAAAATAACCTAAAAAAATGAATGGACGGCGTGGATATACCACATGCATTCACGGTGGGCCCCAACAGAGTTTACTTGCCTATCACTATGAGTTACGTGCCGTGCACGTCAACTGGTAGCAATACGTATCATACCACATGAAACAGTGGTAGTAATGATTTTTCACCGTTGAAACCTTTATTTGCCCCACAGTAATGTTTACTTGAAATCCAACCTGTTCATACGATCTTACAGACATGGATGAAAGGAAAACACAAATATAAGCTTGATAAAAAACTTCTATGGCCCACAAGAATATTTTCAACAGTGGATGCTCAGTTCACACTGTTTCCTGTAGTGTGGTCAATTCAAGCTTCGGATATAATTCATATTTTGTCCCTAGCACTAAAATTATTAGGTAAAATGGATGGACGGAGTGGATTAAATATATAAATCATGGTTAACCTTGAAGAGTTTACTCAGTACGCTGAGCCTACTGAGTTACTCAGTTCCGTTTCCAATTCAAGCTCTATAGTAGTTTTGAGCAAAACAATAGGCTGGAAAGCGGTTTTAACTTTTAAGTAAAAACATGGGCGCTCGAGCTTCGAGTTGTACGAACGGTCCAAAGATATCAAAGTTACATGGCCCCACAATGATATATTTATTATATCTAAACCATTCATATATTTTTAGAGATCAACGTAGAATATTATCTAAAAATTTATTAATATCCAAAGATCATCTGGACCACACCACGAGTAGCAGCAGTGAATGATTTTCACCATTAAATATTTCATGTGGTCCACTTGATAGTTAGATCTGTCTTAATTTTCATCGTAAGCCTTATGACGAGCTCACCAAATGGATGGACGGTTTAGATATAGCACATACCTCATGATAAGATCCAAATAACTTTCTAAGGTCGTTACAGCAAGTCCCCACCTAAAGTGTATATATATATATATATAAAAGATTCTGCTTTCGTGCAGTGCACGATATATATGCTCGATAAAAATATGAATACAATAACGGATAGTCTTTTCAGAGCCATGTGGGGCCCACCTTGATGTATATGTTTTATCTAAGCCGTTCATCCATTTTGACATATCAATTTAGGCCTTGATAAAAAAAATTAGCATATATTAAACGTTGAAGTGGACCACATTTCACACAGATCTGAATCGTACCCAACTCGGTTCCTTTGATCGAGGCAGACTCGGTTCGGGTGAGATGAATCATGTATCAGATCTGTTCGAGTTAGGTGACCCGGATTTGATTCTGGATCTGATCGAGTTTGGGTCCACCCATTGCCATTTCGGATCTGATCAGGTTGAACCCAATTAGCTTCGATCCGGACCGATGCCCAACTCTATTGGTGGTATATGTTACCAGTGTCCCCTTTATCAAAGCCGCTTGTATGAGCAAATAGTCAGTGGCTCAGGTGGGCTATACAATGATGTTTTTTAGAAAATCAACCTGGACCACAAGGTGACTCACCCCATTTTATGCCAAAGGCCAAAAAAATCAGTTCTATCTATAATTCAGGTTGACTACATGATTGTAGACAGTGTATAAACAATCCTCGCCTTCCAAATTGTTTCCATTAGTCTGGCCCATGTGATTCATGTATCGGTATGATTTTTGGCAAAATACTTTTTTTTTTTTTTTTTAATAATCTAGTTGTTGAAGTGGATTTTGATGTAAGTATAATATTTGACCCTTTAAAATAAAGGGTGGACATTTCTCTCCCAACTATTTCCTTTAGTGCGTATCTCTAGGCTCAATATGAGACTTAATAGCCAATGGTTATAGTAGATATTACATAAACATCACAGTGGGCCCCGAAAAAATCAAGAGTCATGCCCCATACAAATATATATATATATATATATATATATATATATAAACTCTCTTTACAATTGGAGAAGTATGGGGGATTGAATTTTTGGCAGGGGCCTACTATGATATGTATGCAAAATCCATTCTGACAATTAAATACGTAATCATTTAAGCCCAAATCCAAAAAAAAAAAAAGGTTAACACAAGATTCATGTAAGTCACACCAAAGAAAATATTTGGAAGAGAGACATCCACCCTTGAAATTTATAAGACCCACCATGATGATTATATGAAATTGACGCATTAGTTTACTAATGGAACCCCATCATTTTGTTTAATAGAACCCTATTACTTTGTCAAATGAATCCGTTACTTTGTTTATTGAAACCCTGTCATTTATTTAACAAGCTGTAAATGTTATTGTGTAAATCTAGCACCCATTGTGTTGTCAAATTTTGTTGTGCCAAACCATTTAGTATTTGTATCATGCTTTGAGTTAAAGTGATCGGGTTTGTACATTTCAAAGTTCTCTGGATCTTCATCGAACTTGCCTACATCTTCAAGTTGAAGTGAAGAGTGTTGAAGTTTATGGTTTCAAGATCAAATTCAAGAACTCAAGTTCGAGTTTGAAGTTAAACTCCTATACACTAAAGACTCAAGAACCCAAGCGTAACTCAAGCTCAAGTTCAAGTGATCAAACTCAAGCTTTAATTATCACAAGATAACAAGATTCAGAAGCGAATGATGTTTCATTTGTTCCTACTCACAAACAGGTTTGGATGACCCTAAATTGACCTTAGATTGTGTCATATTCATTGCATATTGTATGTGGGTCATTTCATATGTTTATACGTCATTTTCTCGACTAGTCTTAGACCTTGTCCTTACTCTTGATCCAGTGGTAGACTCGCAAGATGCTGTTTAAAATAATTAAGTAATTATCGAAGGGTATGATTTGTCATCTGAAAATGGGTTGCACATTGCCTTACATACTAAAGAACTTTTGTAACACGAAAACAGAACGAACAAAAATAATTACAGTCAATCACTAAAAACTACTGTAAAATACATTTTCGGAAGAAGAACTACTTGTATTGAAATAAAACTAGTCCAGCGTATGAACGTAGACTTTG
The DNA here is from genome assembly GCA_030180095.1 of Magnolia changhungtana. Taxonomy (NCBI): domain Eukaryota; kingdom Viridiplantae; phylum Streptophyta; class Magnoliopsida; order Magnoliales; family Magnoliaceae; genus Magnolia; species Magnolia changhungtana. The sequence continues at coordinate 3,352,900 of JASAUF010000115.1, read as the reverse complement.
AATACAACTATCGAATTACCGCTACTCTTAATGTAAGATTAAGCCACTAGTTATACTAAGGAACGTAAAAGGCCTGATTATGCTAAGGAATATAAATGATAATTGATTAATACGATAATTAGTTTGATTGGTTTGATTAGTGTGAGAGCTTTTGCTTCGTCAAATACTTTTTTTATTTATAGATCTACGTGCGAAAACCATCTAAATGCTTCTTCCCCATGTTTTATTGATAGCACTCGCTTCGGCATTACTCCTACCTTTCAGACTCTTCTTGAACACCTATCCCAGTAACTGTTATAGCACCATATTTCTCTCAACAATCTTTTCGAGTTTTTCAATCACGCTACGTACATGGATGATGTGTATTACCCAATCAATGCCAATTGTCACTTCCACAAAATACGCTCCATGTGTACTAGTAGATGTCATGTGTGTTGTATAATCTTATACAATAAAATGTCTCATTTAATTGGTTCTTCCAAAAACAGTAAAAATAAGGTGCAACAATGACCAAGATTATTAATGAGAAAAAAAGTCTTGTCAATAACCAGAATCATGGGTGCTACGTCATGAATTGCTTGCATCTCTAGAGAATCGTGCCTACAAAACAATCCTATACATCCCATCCACACCCTGATCCATACATCAAGTGGTAGACTGAGTGAAAGATAACTTGTTTCAACACTAAGGTCTTGGTATCAATCCCTAGTGGGGGTGTCTAACAATGAAGCGTGATCTTACGGTGGGGTGTACTAACAAGCTACCAAAACAAATAAATAAAATAAAATAAAATCCTATACATCCCATCCATGGATTGGAAAATGAAAGGCCATAAAGGAATGTCCAATTTACAGCTAGATTGAATAACCTGGTCTAGTGTATTTTTTGCCCGCTACCCATGTCTAACCCACTTATAAGTAACCTAATTTGATACATGATTTAAATTTAAATCAGTAAAAATTCATATATCTAAATTCAATTTTTTATTATCAGATGCAAGCAATTATATATATATATATATATATATATATATATATATATATATATATATATATATATATATATATATATATATATATATATATGCTCATACACAACTAATTGTACATCTAAGTAGTTTGTGTGTTGGTGCAATTATGGTGTTTGTATGACATCTTGTACAGATGTGCCAAAAATCATGACGGTCTAACTATGAAAATGTGATGCTCCATGTGCATGTGGAATTTAGGTATTGTTTTGTAGCTTTATGTGGTAAAACACCCAATATTTAGGTTAACCTGATTTTTGGGGCATCTCATTTTCTTGATGGGATAATCTTAATGGGTGGGCACAAGATGCGTGTAAATGTCATGGTGGGTCACCTGCCAACTAGTTGGACACACAACTAAGTTGTGTGTGAGCATTACTTATATATATATATGTGGGAAAAGGTACTATGCGCTTGAGCTCATGATAAGCTCCCATCTGTGTGGGCCTGACTGTGATGCGTTTCGACCATCAACACCGTGCATTTGATGGGTCCCCTTTAAATTAGGGGATATCCCAAAAATCAACCGTATACGGAACTCAGGTGGGCCATACCATCTAAAATCATGTGAAGACATGTCAAAAACATATAAAAGCACTTGGTGGGGCCCACCTGAAATTTGTATGCTTCTGAAACTTGGTCTGAACCCTCATCCAAGTGGGACACACATAATGGATGGGCTGGATTTGCAAACAACATATCAGTGGGCCCAAAAAAATGATTATGAATGTTTTAATGGTGCACGGCCCCTCTCAACTTCTGTATATGGTGTGGCCTACACCAGTAACGTATTGCCTTAATTTTTTAGACCTAGGCCCACGATGGAATGGTGCATCTGACTAATGGGGTAGATGTTCAAAACGCATCACAGTGTGGCCCACACAGCTCGACCTCATGAGACGTTCCTATCAGCTCGAGCGCATAGTACCTTTTCCATATATATATATATATATATATATATATATATATATATATATATATATGAGTCCCGGTCTCCTGCGAACTGTACCGCATGATCTTTATGCGCACCGAGCTGATGGAGTGGGAGTGAGTAGGCTTGGGTGGGCTTTATGGTAATGTTTTGTGAAATCCACTCCGACCATTAGGCTCTTGATAGAAATTTAACCGTAGGTTTAAAAGAATAAACAAATTCGTAATTTAGGTGGGCCATATCAAGAGAAACAAAGAGAGAAGGATATGTCTACCATTAAATTTTTACGGGGCCAACTATGATATTTATGTGAAATCTACTCAAACTATTACCTGACTCCTAGAAATACATTCACGAGGACAAAAAATCATGCCCATCCTAGATTTATGTGGGGCCATACAAGTGAAACAATTTGAATGGTGGGCGTATCATACACTATTTTCACTCATATGACCCACCTGAATTGTGTATGCGGGTGAGCATTTAGCACTATGGTTAAATTCATGCCATGCATCTCATGATCGAAGTGGATTTCATGTACACAATAGGTGAGCCCACCCCAGCTCTCCCGCCTTGCCTGCCAGTCCACGTCCTTGTGCAAACTGACTCTTCCAGCAGCCAGTGAGTACTGAAAGTGCTATGTGAGCCCCATTATAACATATGTGTTTTATCTATATTGTTCATCTGTTTTGCTGGATTATTTTATGTCATTAGATCAAGAACGAGGCATATCCAAAGCTTAGTTGAACCACACTATAGGAAATAGTGGTGAATGAATGCCACCATTAAAAATTTCTTCCGGGCCACAAAAGCTTTGAATCAAGTTGATATTTGTGTTTTCCCTTCATCTAGGTCTACTTGACCTAATCAACCGGTTGGATGACAAATAAATATTATGGTGGGCCTTAGAAAGGTTTTAATGGGGGGAGTTCCTTAAACCATTATTTTTTTGTGGTGGTCCACCTCAAATTTTTACCTGCCTCATTTTTTTTAAAAAACACAATAAAATGAGTTGGCAAAATAGATGGATGGAATGGATATAGAATACATACATCAAGGTGGGCCCATGGTAAGGGGGGCATCCTCTTGGGTCAGTCCTGGATTTCACCTAATCCGCTCACCGGCAGGTTACCTGCCCGTCTTGCTGCAGTGTGCCAATAGGGTGGGGCCATCTTAATGTGTGTGTGAAATCCACTCTGATAATAAGGTGTGTGACAATAATTTATCAATAGGGTTAAAAAATCACCCACATTCATAATTTAATTGGACCATATCAGCGAAAACAATGAAGGGAATGCCTACTGTCTAAATTATTTGGCTTGGTATGGCCCACATAAATCACATAAATGTCTAAAATTTGATCCATATGCATATATTTTCATGAGGCATCTAATGATTGGAGTAGATTTCATATAAAAGTCACTGTAAGCCCTGCAAAAATTCAATGGTAGGCATATCCTTCTCCCAGTGTTTCTCTTAGTATGGTCCACTTGAATCACGAATCTATCTGTTGTTTGGACCTACCATTAAATTACTATATAAAAAAAAAATGGTTAGATTGGATTTCACTAACACATCACCACCGTAGAGCCTTCTCCAAGCCTAGGCACTCCCACTCCATTAGCTTGGTGCGCACAAAGGTTTCCTGCGGTACTTGCGCAGGAGATCATTACTCATATATATATATATATATATATATATATATATATATATATATATATATATATATATATATATATATATATATAAGAGAGAGATGCTAATCTGAACCGTTCATGTGATGCTGCACCTTTCACCCCATGAAAGGTGCAGCATCACATGTACCGCTTAGATTTTACAATCATATCATGGAGATTAATTCTGAGAACCAGTGCAACAATGAGCAATCATGAGGTGCAGTATCACTTGTACGGTTAATACATCTCCATTGATTTCAAAATTGCTTAATCAGACGGCCAGCAATCTGACAACGCTCCCACGTATATAAATAAATATATATACACACTATTAAAATCACCATCAGAATTAGTGCAAGCTTATTACGAAGTTGGTCTCCTTTGGCGGCTTATAATGATTCTATCCAAGAAGGTGGGCCTGACTTTAGATATAACATGGAAACGGATTGGCTACTCCCCCACCACCAGCCAATGGCTGGTGGTCGGTGCTCTGTGGGCCCCACATTGATGTATGTGTTTCATCCATGCCGTTTATTTACTTTTATAGATCATTTTATATTTAAAAAAAAAATGAGATAAATCTAAATCTAAAGTTGACCACATTACAGGAAACAAGTGTTTAATAAAAGTTGACCATTAAAAATATTCTGGGGGCCATAAAAGCTTTGGATCAAGCTGATATTTATTTTTTCCCTTCATCTAGGTCTTTATGACCCAATCAACAGATTGGATGTCAAATAAACAGTACGGTGGGCCTTGGGAGGATTTTAATGGTGTATATTCAATCATTATTGTTTTCCTATGGTGTGGTCCAACTGAGATTTATATCCCTATAATTTTTTTATATAAATCTCTAAAATGATTCATAAAAATGGATGAACAGAATGGATGAAATAAATACAACATGGTACAGCCCACGGAGCACCGACCACCAGCTAGGGGGCTGACGTCGGGGGGAGTAGCCAATTCGTCTCCATATTTCTCCATAAAAGATAATTTGGGCAAGTCACTTTCCAAGTTGGCTGATTTTAGGAATCTGATCTGCCGCATCGAAATAGGGAGCGGCTGAATCCGGCTTTATTATTGGTCCACGTCACTGTAATTGCCACGTCACCAATTTTATTAAATAAATTACATTTCACGGAAACGGTAGTTGCCAGGGGGCTGTGTACGGTACGCTGTTATTGTACTGAGTAAACTCAGTTGGGCCCACCCTGTATGTATGTTGTTTATCCATGCCGTTTATCCGTATTTTCATCTAATTTAAGGGGTTTAGCCTAAAATTGAAGTATATCCAAATTTCAAGTGGATCATACCACAGTAAACAGTGGGGATAATGATTTCCACCGTTGAAACCTTACTATGCCCCACAGTGATGTTTATTTGTCATCCAACTTGTTCATAAGATCATACAGACATGGATGAAGGGAGAACACAAATATAAGATTGATCCAAAACTTTTGTAACCCCTAGAAAGTTTCAACTGTAAACATTCAATTCAATTGTTTCCTATGGTGTGGTCCATTTGAACATCATATATGTTTCATTTTTTGTCTCCAGCCCTAAAATTATCTGGTAAAATTTATGGATGGAGCAGATAAAATACATAAATCATGATGGACCCCACAGAGTTTACTCAGTACGCTAAGCTTAGCAAGTTACCCACTGGGCAATCCGCTTCCTTCCCTTTGTGGATTCAGCGCATGGGTTGAGTAGCAGGACTGGCTAATAAAGTGACGTCACCTAATTATGTGGGTCCCACCATGATGTATGTTTTGTATCCATACTATCCATCCATTTGGAGAGATTATTTTAGGGCATGAGCCAAAGAATGAATCAGATCCAAAACTCGAGTGGACCCCACCACAGAAAACAGTGGAGAGAGTCACGCCCACCATTAAAAACTTCTAAGGGCCATAAAAGTTTTCGATCAAGCTGATATTTGTGTTTTCCCTTCTTTAATGTTTGTGTTAACTTAAGGTCCACCATGATTTTTATTTAAGTTTCCATTTGGGGATTTAACGCCCACATTGAGTAGCGAGAATCGCTACTAAAGTGATGTCACCTAGTTACGTTGGTCCCACCATGATATATGTTTTGTATCCACACCGTCCATCCAGTTGTAGAGATCATTTTAGGAAATGAGCCAAAGAATGAATCAGATCCAAAAGTCGAGTGGACCCCCACTATAGAAAACAGTGAAAAGAGCACGCTCACCATTAAAAACGTCTAAGGGCTACGAAAGTTTTTGGTCAAGCTGATATTTGTGCTTCCGCTTCTTTAACATCTTTGTTAACTTATGAACAAGTTGGATCTCAAATAAAAATCATGGTGGACCTTAGGAAGGCTTCAACGGTGGACGTCACTCTCCTCACTGTTTTCTATGGTGGGGTCCACTCCAGCTTTGGACCTGCCTCATTCTTTGGATCATGTCCTAAAATGATCTCTCCAAATGGATGGATAAGGTGGATACAACACATACATCATGGTGGACCCCACAGAACTTGGTGGCGTTACTTTAGTAGTGAGTCTAGCTACTCAACCTGTCTGTAGCTAATCTGCCTCCAATTTCTTTCTTTTAAAATTTAATTAGGTCATGTCATCTCACGACAATTTTATAAGATAAAAGAAAATATTTGCAAAATCTGCTTGATTAGCAAGGAATATTAGCTGTGACTCAAGATGAGTGATGTATGTAGGATCCTCACCGTAGGCCCACCTTGATCTATGCGTTGTATATGTACTCCGTCCATCCATTTTCTCATATTATTTTAAGACTCGACCTGAATCGGTACTTGTGATTGGCTCAAACTCAGTTTGGATTAGTCCAGGCCAGACACGGACTCGGATTGGGTTAGGCATGCTGGACTTGGTATCGAGTCAGGTCGAGTTCGGGTCAAGCCTATTTCAAAACCGAATCGAATCGGGTAAGCCCTAACTCGGTTTGAATCGACTCGATGCCTACCTCTAACCATGATGGTTGTTTTTTTTATCCACACTGTTTATCCATTTTGCTCACTTACATCAGGGCACAAGTCTAAAAATAGATAAATCGATATCTCAAGTGGACCACACCACAAGAAAAGTGGTGATTGAACACATACCATTATAAACTTTGTAGAGCCCAATGTAATGTTTATTTTCCATCCAACCAACTGATAACGTCACAAAGACATGAATGAAGAGAAAATACAAATATCAGCTTGATCCAAAACTTTTGTAGGCCCCAATAAGTTTTTAATCTTCCAATCATTCATGTTTCTTGTGGTGTGGTCTACCTGAGATTTGGATCTTCTTCAATTTTGTGCTCATGAACTACAATGATCTGTAAAAATTGATGGACGATGCAGATAAAATACATACATCATGGTGGAGCCAATAGAGCTTTTCCAGGATCCTTACTCTCTCTCTTTTTCTTTTTCTTTTTTTTTTTTTTTTTTCCTGGGATCGATACCAAGACCTCAAGTGTTGAAACGAGGTATCTCCACTCAGTCTGCCAGTTGAGCTATGGATCTAGGAGTAGGATCCTTACTCTTGATCCAGTGGTAGACTCTTCAGAGCTTCAACACCCAGTCCAGGGTTCGAGTATCCATGGGTGGTGAAATCCCACTACGGCGTGAGTGTGTGTGCGCGTGTAAAAAAAAATAGAGCTTTTCCAATAACACATAGTACTGCAGTTGATAGTACATGTTACCAGTGTCCCCTTTATCAAAGTCGCTTGTATGAGCAAATAGTCAGTGGCTCAGGTGGGCTATACAATGATGTTTTTTAGAAATCAACCTGGACCATAAGGTGCCTCACCCCATTTTAGGCCGCAGGCCAAAAAAATCAGTTCTATCTATAATTCAGGTTGACCACATGATTGTAGACAGTGTATAAACAATCCTCGCCTTCTAAATTGTTTCCATTAGTCTGGCCCATGTGATGCATGTATCGGTATGATTTTTGGATATGTATATATATGTATATATATATATATATGTATATATATATATATATCTAGTTGTTGAAGTGGATTTTGATGTAAGTATAATATTTGACCCTTTAAAATAAAGGGTGGACATTTCTCTCCCGACTATTTCCTTTAGTGCGTATCTCTAGGCTCAAAATGAGACTTAATAGCTGATGGTTATAGTGGATATTACATAAACATCACAGTGGGCCCCGGAAAAATCAAGAGTTATATATATATATATATATATATATATATATATATATATATATATATATATATATAAACTCTCTTTACAAATGGAGTAGTATGGGGAATTGAATTTTTGGCAGGGGCCTACCATGATATGTATGCAAAATCCATTCTAACAATTAAATACGTAATCATTTAGGCCCGAATCCAAAAAAATTAGGTTAACACGAGATTCATGTAAGTCACACCAAAGAAAATATTTGGAAGAGAGACATCCACCCTTGAAATTTATAAGACCCACCATGATGATTATATGAAATGGACGCATTAGTTTACTAATGGAACCCCATCATTTTGTTTAATAGAACCCTATTACTTTGTCAAATGAATCCGTCACTTTGTCTATTGAAACCCTGTCATTTTATTTGACAAGTTTTAAATGTTATTGTGTAAATCTAGCACCCATTGTGTTGTTAAATTTTGTTGTGCCAAACCATTTAGTATTTGTATCATGCTTTGAGTTAAAGTGATCAGGTTCGTACATTTCGAAGTTCTCTGGATCTTCATCGAACTTGCCTATATCTTTAAGTTGAAGTGAGAAGTGTTGAAGTTCATGGTTTCAAGATCAAATTCAAGAACTTAAGTTCAAGTTTGAAGTTCAACTCCTATACGCTAAAGACTCAAGAACTCAAGCGTAACTCAAGCTCAAGTTCAAGTAATCAAACTCAAGCTTTAAGTATCACAAGGTAACAAGATTTGAAAGCGAATGATATTTCATTTGTTCCTACTCGCAAACAAGTTTGGATGACCCTAGATTGACCTTAGATTGTGTTATTTCATTGCATATTATATGTGGGTCATTTCATATGTTTATACGTCATTTTCTCGACTAGTCTTAGACCTTGTTCGACTAGTCCGAGTACTGGCTCGACCAGTCCAAGAGTTTTCTCGACCAGTCTAAGGTTTATTGCTAATTTTCAGAAATTTCTGTTGGACCCTTGACCAGTCGAGTGAACAGTGCTCGACCAGTCGAGTGAACAGTACTCGACCGGTCGTGCAGGCATGACTCAAAGTCCAACAAGCTTTTCTGGTCCCACTCGACCCGTCGAATGCATTGCTCGACCAGTCGAGCAGGCCACTCGACTAGTCAAGCAAGCCACTCTACTAGTCGAGTAACGGTCTTATCGTATCACGCCAGAAAATTTGAAATTTTGTTGGTCCTTCAACCAGTTGAACCGACCCTTAGACCAATCGAGTGACAGTATTTTCACCTATAAATAGATCACAAATTTCAGAGTTTATTCATTCTTTAAAGCGAAATCAACATACCACTCTGAGAGATAAGTTTGTGATATTTTTAAGCTATATTGTGCTCATTTAATATTCTCTTTAATTAGCTTTTGTTATTTGATTTTGAGATATCTATTCCAATTTTACTTTAAGAAGGGATTTGTATTTTTCCCTTTCTTGAGATCAAAATCAAATTAAGCTAGCCCAGGTTGATTTAATTAAAAAATCATTTAGAACTAGAATCTTTTCATCTGTGAGACTGGACATTAAACATCTTCGTCTACATCAGATCGGTTCTACCAGGCTTCTTCAAGGGAGAATTTTCAGATAAGTACATTTACGTTTTGTATATCTCTTTTTGGTTTTTGAGGTTGTGCCAGAAAAATCTCTTCTTGGTTTGTCTGAGGTAATCCAAGAAATCTTAGAGTGTGGGGTTTTTGAAATTGTGTAAGCCCAATCAAAGATACAATTGTGAAGGTTTTAAGGTGAACCTTGGAAAATATTTTTTTTCATAATGAACACTAATATTCCGAGGGAGTGGATATTAGGAGTGAAGTAGTTGTGTGGCTATTTTCTAATAGTTGGTGTACACACAAGCGAACCACTATAATTCCAAGCGTTGTGGTGGATGATTGAATGTGCCTATGTGTGTGAATGTTGTAATTTATTTTAAGCATTTGTGGTGAATGGTGTAATTTATTTTATGCACTTGTGGGAATGTTGTAATAACTTAGTTTATTTTATTTGCTATTTTCTTTGCTTCTTTATTGGTTTGAGTTTTTGATACTTATAAACGTTCTAGTAAGGTTGTCTTACCATAAGCCTTTGGTTTTTTGTGTTAGGTTGTCCTTAAAACTAAGTTTGTATCAACCCTCAATACTAGTACATTTGAGGTTGTTATTTACTTGTGCTTATTTATTATTTGTTTGTGCTATCATTCTTTAAGTTCTGCATTTATTATTTGTTTGTGCTATCATTCTTTAAGTTCTGCATTTATTTTTAATTTGACATAGTCCTATTCACACCCCCCCCCCCAGGACATATAGCTCAGCCTTTTCAAGTGGTATCAGAGCTTAATAACTTCTTTTTATTTGGATTCATTTCCTAAGCTAACCGATCTGAACTTATAAGATGTCAAATTTTAATAGCCTTTCAATCACTAGACCTCCACCTTTTGATGGCTCCAATTATGCCTATTGAAAAGCCAGAATGAGGATCTTTTTAATGTCCATAGATGAGAGCGTGTGGCAAGCCACAATGACTAGATGGACCCCTCCTACCACTGAAGTTCTAGGCACTGATGGAACCAAAGCTATGAAGGTTGCATCTTATTTTTTTGGACTACACTTCAGAAAAATGAGAGTAGTGCCAATGCAAAGGCTTTAAATGCAATTACTTGCGCACTATCACCGGATGAATTCAAAAGAATTATATCCTGTGATTCTGCAAAGCAAGCCTGGGACATTCTAGAAATGACACACGAGGGTACGACTATTGTCAAGAAATCTAAACTTCAAATCCTCACCACTCGGTTTGAGGAAATACGTATGGAAGAAAGTGAAACTTTCATGGACTTCTATACTAAGTTAAGTGACATAGTCAACTCTATGTGGGGTCTTAGTGATAGTATCCCAAAAAGCAAAGTCTGTGCAAAGATACTACGCTCATTGCCTGAAAGGTTCAATTCAAAGGTCACTGCCATTCAGGAACTTCGTGATACAGATAATATGAGTGTGAAGAACTAGTTGGTTCTTTACAAACCTATGCATTAAACTTTAAAGCTCCTAAAGGTAAGTCCATCGCTCTTAAGTCTTCTAAAAATATTTCTTATGAAAATGTTAGTAATTCTGATTTTGAAAACTCTGAAGACGATAGGACACTATTAGCCAAGAAGTTTTATAAGATTTTCAAAAGCAAAAAGAGGGTAGATTTTTAAAAACCTTTTAAAAGGAAAAGGATTAGATCTAAAATTTGAAAAGCTATTAAAAACAGACAATGTTTCAACAGCCATAAATATGAGCATCTGGCAAACAAATGTCCAAAGAGGGACAAATCTAAAAAGAAAGGCATGTTGGCTACATGGAATGAATCGTCTTGCTCTGAAGCCTTTTCTGAGTCAGATGATTTTGAACCGAAGTCTACTAGTGAAGTCAAAGCCTTAATGACTCTAGCCAAATTCACTTTCTCAGACAATTGTGATTCAACTAGTGAAGAAAATCTGAGAAGTGATCCTGAAAATGATGAGGATTTACAAGATGCCTATGATACCTTATACAGGGAAAGTTGCAAGATAGCTGTAAAACTAAAACTTCAAAAGGAAAAGTTTTTGAAACTAAAAAAAAATATTTGATAATGTAGTTTTAGAAAAATCGCACCTTTCAAATTGTTTTGAAAAAGCTAAGTGTGATTTAGATTTCAAAACATCCCAAGTTGAAAACCTCAAATCTGAAAATGAAAAACTGGAACTAGAAGTCTCTTCTCTCTTGAGTATGAAGGATACTTGGAGGTATGCCTAGGGTGATCCTAAACTAGAAAAATTGTTAACCGGATCAAAGAATTGTGGTGATCAATTTGGTCTGGGCTACGATAAAAATACCCCTCCTAAATATAAAACTACTACTCCTAAATTTGTTAAAGGGGAGTCTTCTAATTGAAAAGGGAAAAGTCTGAATCAAAATAGTTTTAAAAATCGTAAAACTTTTCAGGCTATGAAATCTAAAAATAACCATATCAACTATAGAAATCAGAATCTTAACCCCTTAGCTGAGAAAATTGTGAATCTACTTAAGGAGCTTCTAAAATCTAACTCGAATGGTAGAATATACAACAACTACAAGTATAAAAAGACCAATTATACTCCAAAATCTAAACCGGTAATGACATGGGTTCCTAAGGTTGCTTATCTAGTTGCCCACACCGCTTTCAAGGCTTCGAGTCAATCAAAGTGGTACCTAGATAGTGGTTGCTCTAGACACATGACAGGTGATAAAGATTTGTTCACCAATCTTTAAGATATGACTGATGGTTCAGTTACATTTGGTGATGGCAGCAACTGCAGGATTATTGGCCAAGGTACAGTTCAACTCTTTAATCTTCCTCCATTTGAGAATGTGTTATTTGTAGATAGCCTTAAGCATAATCTCTTAAGCATTTATCAAATTTGTGATAATAAACATAGCGTAAAATTCACCAACCTAGGGTGTGAAATTTCTAATGAGAATGGTTCTGTGATATTAACTGGTCACAAAACATCTGAGAACTGCTATATAATCAGTGATTCAAGCTCGTCTAAATTATCGTGTTACATGGTCCAAACCGATGAGACCGAACTATGACATAAACGCATAGGACATAGATTGAGCAAATGTGAAGTAATACGAGGTCTACCTAAGGTTAAGAATTTGGATAAAGTTTGTGACAAATGCCAGATTGGAAAATAAACTAAAAGTGCTCACAAGAAAGTGATCTCCAACGCCACATCCAAACCCCTTGAACTTCTCCACATGGATCTCGTTGGACCGACTAAAACGGAGAGTCGAGGCGGTAAAAAATATATATTAGTCATAGTAGATAATTTTACCAAGTATACATGGGTAGTTTTCATGAGAGAGAAATCTAAGACTCTCGATGAAGTGAAAATGGTACTCAAGCGTATCCAAACTGAGAAGGAATCACATGTCACCAAAATCCGTAGTGATCATGGTTCCAAATTTGATAAGAACAGTTTTGAGAAGTTCTGTAGCGATCATGGAATATCGCATGAGTATTCTGCACCCAAGACACCTCAACAGAATGGTGTAGTTGAAAAAAAAACTGAGTTCTTCAAAAAATAACTAATGTGATGTTAAATAGTATGAAACTTCCTAAAAATCTTTGGGTTGAACCTGTGAACACGGCATGTTATATCACTAACCGTGTTTATACTAGAAAGTCTAATAATAAGATCGCATATGAACTATAGTTCAATAAGAAGCCTACTATTAAATACTTTCGAGTTTTTGGCAGCAAGTGCTACATTTTACGTGACCGGGAAAATCTGAAAAAATTCAACACTAAGAGTGACGAAGGTAGGATATGCGCTAAATAGTCGAGCGTATCATGTTCTCAACAAGAGAACCGGTGTTATTCAAGAATCCATTAATGTGGTTATAGATGATCACTTGAATACACTTGTCTCAAGTTCAAAAGATGATGAAGTCTCTTTATTTGATAAATCAGACTCTTCGTCTAGTTAAAATGACCCTAAACTGCGGTCAGTTAAAGACTATCCAACTGATCAAATTCTTGGGAATCCTCTCACTTGATGGTTTTTTTTTACCCATTGTCCTTTCGCAACTGGGATGCGCAAAGTCCTTTCGCAACTAGGATGCGGAAAGGAGTTTCCTAAAACTATAAAAAAGGGTCCCTGTGATTTTTCTATATATATTGTGTTGATGAGAAAAATACAAGAAGGCTATCAAAGGTGAGAGAGAGGGAGAAAGAGAGAGAGGAAGCTTATAGAAGGGAGGTTCTGCTCGGGGAGGTTTTTCTACTTTGCAATTTATATCTCAGCGCTTCTATGTCCTCATAATCGGTTAGATCTCTTCGTTTTCTCTATTTCTCTTATTGTTCATCCACTCCTGCGTGAGTGAAGAAGGTTGTAAACGTTCTACTTCATAGTGGATTGTTGATCTGGACGAGGTCCCGTGGTTTTTACCTCTTTGAGGGTTTTCCACGTAAAAATCTCTTGTGTGGTGTGTGATTGATGCTTTGATTTATTTCATTGCTTTATTATCCATAATTCTGGTTTGTTTCGGGAGGCTAGATCCTAAGGTTTGTGCAAGGCATCCCAACAAAGTGGTATCAGAGCTAAGTTCATTGAACGGGTAGGATCGGTTTTGAATTATGGAAGGTGGCTCAAGGATGATCAGCCTCAATGGTTCTAACTGGACCATATGGAAGGCTAAGATGGAGGACTTGCTTTATTGCAAGGACCTATATTCTCCAATCTCAGGCATATCAGCAAAATCCAAGGATATGACTGATGATGATTGGAAGAAGATGGACCAAAAGGCGGTGGGGTTTATTAGACAATGGTTGGATGATTCCGTGTTTCACCATGTGTCTACAGAAACCTCAGCCATAAAGCTTATGGCTTGAAATTACAAGGGGTGTATGAGAGGAAGACAAATTCTGTAATAAGATATTTTTGATAAGGCGACTTGTAAATCTCAAGTTCAAGGATGGTGGTTCTGTGGCCGAGCACATGAATGAGGTCAGCAATATAGTGAACCAACTCACCTCTATGAAGATGGTCCTGGATGATGAATTGCAGGCTTTACTATTGCTTAGTTCATTGCCTGACAGTTGGGAGATATTGGTGGTGTCTCTAAGTAACTCCGCGCCAGACGGAAAGATATCTATGGAACAGGTAACCAGTTGTCTCTTCAATGAGGAGACAAGGAGGAAGTCTCAGGGGTCTACTCAGTAAGAGGTTCTTGTGACACAGGAACGGGGGAGAGGAAAGAACAGGAAGGGCGGGAAGGCCCGAGATAAATCAAGAGGCAAGTCGAGTAACAGAAAAGATATTGAATGCTGGAATTGTGGCAAGAAGGGCCACTACAAGCATGAATGTCGTGGTAAGAAAAATGAAAAGAAAGGAAAAGGGAAGGAAGATGAATCTGATTCCACTGCAGTCGATTCAGATGGTGACATGGTAGTTATTCTTTCTACAGATCATGACGTATGTCTCACGGCTACGAGTCAGGGCACCGACTGGGTGATAGACTTGGGAGCTTCTTTTCATGCGACTCCACGTATGGACTTCTTCACAAGCTGCAAGTCAGGTGACTATGGGACTGTGAAGATGGGAAATTCTGGCGTATCAAAAATCGTGGGAGTCGGTGATATTTGTGTGAAGACCGATGTGGGCTGCACATTGGTTCTCAGGGAAGTGAGGCATATCCCAGACCTTCGCCTCAACTTGATGTCGACGGGAAGGCTGGATGATGATGGCTATGAAAGCCGGTTTGCTGGTGGGCAATGGAAGCTCATCAAGGGTTCGTTGATCGTGGGGAGAGGAAAGAAGTGTTGCACCCTGTACAAGGCAAGTGTCAGTATGTGCAAGGGTGGGTTGAACGCAGCGGAAGATTCAGCTATTGACATGTGGCACATGCGTCTAGGCCACATGAGTGAAAAAGGGCTTCAGCTACTAGCGAGGAAGCAGCTCCTTCCAGACGTGGCAAGTACACCTCTCAAAACCTTTCTTGATTGTTTATCAGGAAAACAGCATAGAGTTTTATTTAATAAAACTGCTTCTCATGTTAATAAAGTGCATGCATTAGATTTGATTTATTCTGATGTTTGTGGTCTTATGAGGACAAAAACCTTGGGTGGGGCATTGTATTTTGTTACTTTTATAGATGATGCATCTAGGAGGGTTTGGGTTTATGCTTTGAAATCCAAGGACGAGGTCTTTGGTGAGTTTAAATTGTTTCATGCTATGGTCGAGAGAGAGACAGGTAGACCATTGAAGTGCATCCGCACTGACAATGGTGGTGAATACATTGGCGACTTTCACGAGTACTGCAAGTCCCAGGGTATACGGCATGAATAGACGGTTCCCAAGACCCCCCAGCATAATGGTGTAGCTGAGCGAATGAATCGCACCATTGTTGAGAGAATCAGATGCATGTTATCCCATGCGAAGTTGCCCAAGACGTTCTAGGGAGAAGCAATGCGCATAGCGGTGTATTTGATAAACAGGTCTCCATCAGCCCCATTGAATGGAGAAGTACCTGAGAAGGTGTGGACTGGACAGGATCCATCGTACAGTCATCTCAGGGTGTTTGGATGCAGGGCATCCGTTCACGTACCAAAGGACGAGAGGTCCAAGCTCGATATGAAGATCAGGCAGTGTGTGTTCTTAGGGTACGGTGATGAAAAATTCGGTTACAGGTTATGGGATCCAACCGAGAAGAAGCTCGTCAAGAGCAGAAATGTGGTTTTCTTTGAAGATCAGTGTATCGAAGACATTGGTAAGCCAGAGAAGAACCAGCCTAGTTCAGGTGAGCTAGAGGACATAGATCCGATTACTCCTCCCGTGGTGCCTGATGACGGGAGAGTACAGCAAGGTGCAGAGGACGAGAGAGTTCCTTCAGAAGATGGACCGGGGAGCAAATTTCCCACTTGATCCACCTGTTGAGCCACGGTAAGGAGGTCATCTAGGGACGAGACAAACGTCCAAGAGGTACTCGCCGCATGAGTACATTATGCTAACCGATGGGGAGAGCCGAAGATTATTCGAGGCCCTAGCGACGAGCATAAGGGGGAGTGGTTGAAAGCTATGCAAGAGGAGATGAAATCCTTGCATAAGAACCACACCTATGACATGGTGAAATTGCCTAAGGGCAAGAAAGCTCTGAGCAACAAGTGGGTGTTCAGAAAGAAGATTGAGCAGAAGAATTCACAGACGAGGTTCAAGGCCAGACTTGTGGTGAAAGGTTTTGGTCAGAGAAAAGGTATAGACTTCGAGGAGATATTCTCACCAGTGGTGAAGATGACATCCATACGGGTGTTGCTTGGGTTGGCGGCTAGCATGGATCTGGAGATAGAGCAGTTAGATGTTAAAACTGCCTTTCTCTATGGTGACCTGGAAGAAGAGATCTACATGCATCAACCAGAGAGGTTCGAAGTCAAGGGCAAGGAGCATATGGTGTGTAGGCTGAGGAAGAGCTTGTATGGGCTGAAACAAGCTCCACGGCAATGGTACAAGAAGTTCAACTCGTTTATGTTGAAACATGGGTATGACAGAACGGAGTCGGACCACTGTGTGTTCACGCGTAAGTTCTCAGACGGTGATTTCTTAGTTCTGCTGTTATATGTTGATGACATGCTCATCATGGAAAAAGACATCAAGAAGATTGACAGGCTGAAACAGGAGTTGGGCAAGTCTTTTGCGATGAAAGACTTGGGCCCAGCTAGACAGATCCTAGGAATGGAGATAACCCGTGATGTAAGCGAAGAGAAGCTCGTCACACCAGAGCGGTATATTGAGAAAGTCCTAGAGCGGTTCAATATGAATGCAGCGAAGCCGGTCAGTACTCCACTAGATGGTCACTTCAGATTGAGCGACAGACAGTGTCCCAAGACGA
Source organism: Magnolia changhungtana (assembly GCA_030180095.1). Classification (NCBI taxonomy): domain Eukaryota; kingdom Viridiplantae; phylum Streptophyta; class Magnoliopsida; order Magnoliales; family Magnoliaceae; genus Magnolia; species Magnolia changhungtana. The sequence continues at coordinate 3,335,700 of JASAUF010000115.1, read as the reverse complement.
AGGCAGAAGTGGAAGAGATGCAGAAAATACCCTACACGTCAGCTGTAGGAAGTTTGATGTATGCCATGGTGTGTACACGCCCAGACATAGCATATGCGGTTGGTGTTGTCAGCCGGTATCTTGCCAATCCTGGCTAAGAACATTGGGCAGCGGTGAAATGGATACTACGATATCTAAGAGGCTCATCCAGGTTGAGCCTATGCTATGGTGACGGAAAACCTGTGTTAGAGGGCTACACAGATGCAGATATGGCAGGTGACATTGACTCTAGGAAGTCTACATCAGGGTTCATGTTCACATTTGCAGGGGGAGCGGTTTCTTGCGAGCAAGTTACAGAAGGTCGTAGCATTGTCAACTACGAGCCGTGCACATTGCAATCACAGAGGCATGTAAAGAGATGCTTTGGATGAAGAGGTTCCTACAGGAACTTAGCCTGAAGCAGGAGGAGCACGTGGTCTATTGCGATAGTCAGAGTGCTATACACTTGAGCAAGAATCCAAGTCAAAGCACATAGAGATTCGGTATCACTGGATCAGGGATACTTTGGAACAGAAGGTGTTATAGCTTGAGAAGGTCCACACGGACGATAATGGGTCAGATATGATGACCAAGGCCTTGCTTAAGGGCAAGTTTGAGGTTTGTAGAAACCTGGCTGGCTTAAAGAAGGTGAATCCCTCCTGGGTCAAAAAGGGAAGATTTGATGGGTTTTTTTGACCCGTTGTCCTTTCATTAATCGGGATGCGCAAAGTCCTTTCGCAACTAGGATGTGGAAAGGAGTTTCCTAAAACTATAAAAAGGGGTCCCTAGGATTTTTCTATATATATTGTGTTGATGAGAAAAATACAAGAGGGCTATCAAAGGTGAGAGAGAGGGAGAAAGAGAGAGAGGAAGCTTATAGAAGGGAGGTTCTGCTCGGGGAGGTTTTTCTACTTTGCAATTTATATCTCAGCGCTTCTATGTCCTCATAATCGGTTAGATCTCTTCGTTTTCTCTATTTCTCTTATTGTTCATCCACTCCTGCGTGAGTGAAGAAGGTTGTAAACGTTCTACTTCATAGTGGATTGTTGATCTGGATGAGGTCCCGTGGTTTTTACCTCTTTGAGGGTTTTCCACGTAAAAATCTCTTGTGTGGTGTGTGATTGATGCTTTGATTTATTTCATTGCTTTATTATCCATAATTCTGGTTTGTTTCGGGAGGCTAGATCCTAAGGTTTGTGCAAGGCATCCCAACATCACTGGTGTGCACACTCGTAGACAATTAGAAAACATTTGTAATTATGTGTGCTTCACATCCCAGATTGAGCCGGCCAATGTAAAAGAAGCTCTTGCTAATGAAAATTGGATTGTAACTAAACAAGATAAACTTAATCAATTCGTAAGGAATGATGTATGGTACTTAGTTCCTAAACCTAATAATAAACACATTATTGGAACTAAATAGATCTTTAAAAATAAGTCTGATAAACTTAACATTATAAGAAACCAGGCTAGACTGGTTGTACAAGGGTACACTCAAATAGAAGGCATCGATTATGATGAAACCTTTGCCCCAGTATCTCGTCTTGAATCTATCATACTGTTTATATCCATTGCTTGTTACAAAAAGTTCAAAATTTACCAAATGGATGTTAAGAGTACTTTCTTGAATGGTGATCTACATGAAGAAGTATATATAGAATAACCTACTGGTTTTGAAGACCCTAAACATTCTGATCATGTTTATCACCTGAAAAAGGCAATCTATGGATTGAAACAAGCTCCCAGGGCATGGTATGAGAAATTGACTAAGTTTTTACTAAGTCGTAACTATATAATGGGGAGCGTTGATAAGACACTTTTTGTAAAGAAACACAATGATCACATACTGATAGTACAAATATATGTTGATGACATTATCTATAGATGGTATGGCCTACCCGAGTTCCCTATACGGCTGATTTTTGGGATATCCCATCATTTAAGGGGACCCATCAAATGCACGGTACTATAAGGTCCATCTAATGAGAACTTCCCATGAGGTTGAGCTGTGTGGGCTCCACCATGATGTGTGTCAAACATCAGCACTATGAGTCAGATGCAGCATTCCAAGGTGGCTCACGTGCTTAAAAATCAAGTCAATCCATGACTTGGGTGGGCCACACCACATACAACAATTGAGAGGGGTTATCCTCCCATTAAAATATTCATAATCATTTATTGGACCTCCTCCCATTAAAATATTCATAATCATTTATTGGACCCACCAAGATGTGGTTCACAAATCCAGCCCATCAATTGTGTGTGTCCCACTAGGATGAGAGCTCATACCAAGTTTCAGCCCCATCCAAAAATCATGTGGGCCCCCCAAGTGCTTTTATATATTTTAGACATATCTTCACATAGTTTTAGATGGTATGGCCCACGTGAGTTATGTATGCGGCTGATTTTTGTGATATCCCATAACCTAAAGGGGACCCGTCAAATGCACGATGCTGATGTTCAACACACATAACGTTGGGCCCACACAGCTTGACCTTACGGGAATTTCCCGTAAGGTCGACTCATAGTACCATTTCCCACACACATATCCACACACACACACACACACACACACACACACACATATAGGGAAAAGGTACTATGCGCTTGAGCGTAAAGCGGTCGTCCGTGAGGTCAAGTTGATGTGGGCCCCACCGTGATGCCGTTCGAAAATCTATCCCCTCAGTCAGATGTAGCATTCCAGAGGGGGCCCACACGGCTGAAAATCAAGTCAATCCGTGACTTTTGTGGGCCACACCACGTACAGAAGTTGAGAGGGGCCGTGCACCATTGAAACATTCAAAATCATTTGTGGGGACCTTTCGAGACGTGTTTTGATGATCAACACCGTCCATCATGTGTGTCCCACTTGGATGTAATTTTAAACCAAGTTTCAGGTGGTATCCACAACTCAGGTGGGGCCCACCAAGTGCTTTTACATTTTTTGCATGTATACTTATGTTTTCCGATGGTATGGCCCACCTGAGTTACGTGGACGACTGATTTTGGGCCATGTGAGCCCACCCTGGGCTCGTGCATCTGGTGGACGGTGTGGATCTTTGAAAGGCAGCACGGTGGGGCCCACACAGCTTGACCTCACGGACGACCGCTTTACGCTTGAGCGCATAGTACCTTTTCTCTTATATATATATATATATATATATATATATATAACACAACATTTTCACATTATAAATAAATTTTAGGGTTCAATACAAAATGGGATAAAAAACACCGACCATCAGAATTCGCGAACGCTTGCCACGAAGCTGCTCTCCTTTGGGCGGCTTATAATGACTCCGTCAAGATGGTGGGACCCTCTTTAGATATAATATGGGCAAGACGCCTTCCAGGTTTGCTAATTCTAGGAATCTGATCAGCCGCATCTATTATTTAATATTTTAGTTAAAAATATTGTTAGTTGAATAAATTATTAAAATAAATAAAATAAAATATTATTAATTGAATAAATTATGAAAATGCCCTGGGATAATTGGGTGAACTTTTTGAAGCCGATTTTTTAAAAAAATCTTATATCTGGATTGGACCGGATTATTGGGCAAGCAAATATCCATTACCAACCCTAGTTTTTGGATGGTTTCCCAAAAAATGCTTGATGGACCTGATGGACGGTTCGGATTTATGGATGAAATTGTTCAGATGTTCAAATGCGACGTACACCACTGACTTTGAAAATAAAAGTAAAACATGTTACATTTCGTGACCGAATTGCATTTAGAATGTGATACACATGATTTTAATATAAAACTAAAAATACATATCATATGATGCTCTGGCAGGGTACGTTGGGTCATGCTCATTCGCGCATCTGGACCGTCCAAATTCTGGTCCAGATTGTGGATTGGTCTATATAGCCGTCACGACACTGATCGGATATTCCTAACCATTCAAACATTTCCTCATTGAGTTTGAACCGTTTGTCATTTCTCTTACCATTGATTGACTGTTAGATATCATGTGATCAAAGCAACTTCCTAATCAAAGTGGGTCCCATCGTTTTGACCGTCTGGATTAAGTAAGTGAATGCATGGATGAGTATGATCCAAGATACTCTGCAAGAGTATCATATAAGTATCCATTTTACGTGACGAGTTTGAATACCATTACCAACTAGCTAACCCTCCATTAATTATAATAGTGAGCCCCACCATACGAACCGACTTGTTGACCGTTCAATTGCATCTTTGTGGGGCCTGGATGTGTTGATCCATGCCGTTGATCTGATGTGTTCCACTGTGGATAGGGGAATACTCCAGAAATCTCCCAGATCGGAGTATCCCAACGCTTGAACGGTGGCCTACCAATGGACAGCCAAGAAAAGATCCACCAACGTAGACCAAAGATCCAACCGTTGAAATCTTTTTCTCTGTGAGATTTCCAGGCTGCAGTGGGCCCCATCAGAATAACAATATTCAGAACTCAGAACCATGAGCCCCACACGTAAGAAACTGAAAGCAGATCTATCCTCTGAGTTTTTCAGTTTCTTCAAGTGGGGCCCAGGGATCCAGACCAGTGGTCAACTAGGCAATACGTTGCTACGAAAATATCCTAGATACACAGAAACCAGCTGCCGATCTTAGCCCACTATATATTTCTATTATATATTTCTATTATTAAAAACCAAAAACTTAGGATTTTCCTATAGGAGATATTCAAGGAACAGTCCATCCTAATCGGGACCCAATCATCCAATGGTCACGATCAATGAAAAAAATGTCCCAATTGCTAAAAAAAAATAAAACCCGAGTATACAAAGCATATACTCGGGTCTAAGATCCAATAATTCAGCTCATCTCACGTACCTTGAATGAAAATGCATGTGTCATCGTCCACGTCAGACAGAAAGAAAAGTTGTATACTCCTTCCTATTCCAACATGAATAAAAAGGTCCACCTTCAAACATAACCAGCATTTCATCTTCCATCTCTCAAAGGATTCCAAAACTCCTCCCACACCATGGGTGATCACAGCCATCCATCCAACCCTTCAAATTCAGATGACCCAAAAAGCCCACTTCTACTACCCATCCAAAGCCCAAGCCCAAGCCCAAGCTCACAAACATCCTTCCATTTCATACTCAATTCCATCTTCAATATCAACACCCTCTCCATAGCCATGGGCCCACTTGCATGCCTGATCATATGCCTAACCGTCCATCTTGACGGCAACCGGATGGTGGCCCGCAACATGCTGGCCGTTCTGACGTGGGTCTTCGTTTGGTGGATCACCGAAGCGGTCCCGATGCCGATCACATCGATGGCCCCACTCTTTCTCTTCCCCATGTTCGGCATCGCCACCGCCGATGCGGTGGCCAAGACTTACATGGACGACGTTATAGCGCTCGTGCTCGGTACCTTCATTCTCGCGCTTGCCGTTGAGCACTACAACATGCATAGGAGGCTGGCATTGAATGTGAGTGTTCATAATTCATTCAATTTCTCTGTCCAAACACCAAATCAAAGAGGAATTCACACCATTGTTCAGTGTATAGAAGTGGGCCACAATTCCCCACACCCATTCCTACTGTATGGAAAACTATACACTGAAGAATGGTGTATATACTTCATACCACCTTAATTCTCTACAATCTCTTCTTTTACTTATAGGAGCTGCAACCATGCCTCCAAAACTTGCCCAACTTGGCTTGACTCAGTGAGTTGATTCAGTCAACCCAGACCCTTCAAGAGTATATGCTTATTTTGGGCTGTTTTGTTACTAAGGCTGTTGGTATGCAATGTTTGTATAATAAGTTTATTCATCATATGTTGTCCTAGAACCCAAAATACAGGTGGCCTACTTCATGTAAAATCTTGCCAAGAGCTTTTAAAATCACTTTGTATGGTCCACCTGAGTTTTTTGAATGGCTTATTTTTTAGGAGCATCCATTCATCCTGGTGTGGCTCTTCTACTTAATTGGTGGGTCTCCCTATCACAAATGTTCCTTTGATGTGACCCACATATGTTTGGATGGGGTTGATTTTTGGGATATGGTATGGACATGAAGATGCAAACCTTATGGATGGATTGGTGGGCCCCACATAATTCACTATAGGATAATATTGTGACTATGTTATACTATTAAATACCGAGTCCAGTCGAGTTGAGTCAAGACTCAGTATGCACATCCGAGTCGAGTCGAGTTTTTATTTTGAAGTATGGTGTGCATGGTCCATGCAGATCACGCTGATCTTCTGCGGTGAGCCGTTGAAGCCTCGAATCCTTCTCCTAGGGATCTGTGCCACGACGACGTTCGTCAGCATGTGGATGCACAACACGGCGGCGGCGATGCTGATGGTCCCGGTGGCGACAGGGATCCTTCAACGGTTCCCGACGTCCACTGGGGAGCAATCAGACGTCACTCGGTTCTCCAAGGCGGTGGTCCTCGGCGTGATCTACTCGGCGGCCATCGGAGGGATGATGACGCTGACCGGGACAGGTGTCAACCTCATATTGGTGGGGATGTGGCATAGCTACTTCCCACAGGAAGATCCAATAAGCTTCAGTACTTGGTTTTTCTTTGGATTTCCATTAGCTTTGGTGATTTTCTTTGCTTTGTGGGGGATTCTTTGCTTCTTCTATTGTTCCAAGACTTCAGGACAAGCACTTGCTCCTTATTTGGATAGGGCCCACTTGAAAAGAGAGCTTGAAATGCTAGGTAATTTTCTTCTTTCCTATAAACATATACACCATTCTACGGTGTATAGTCGATCATTGATAATGGGCCCCACCTAGTTATTTTGATACATGAACTCAGTAAATTAAACTGACCAAATTGTGAAACTTACTGTCATTGAGTTAAATCCAAGAGATGGCCATTCTAATGGATGGCCTTGATGGAGAGTTAAATCCAAGAGGTGGTGGCCATTCTAATGGATGGCCTTGATGGAGGTGCACCTTTGCTCATGTGGCAAGACCTATTATATTGAGGGTGTGTTTGGATGGACTCTAATTGAATTGCAATCAGTGTAACAAAGTGGAAATATTGCTTTCACAAAAGAAACATAGTTTGCAATTCAATTCACTTGTGTATCCAAACATGGCATGAATTCCAAACAATATGCATTAGGGTCTGTTTCCTGACAACCCAATTTCATAAAAATGAGAATCTCAAATTTAGTGATTTTTTCTAATTTTCTAATTTTTTATTTTTCATTTTTGTATTATGTAGGTCCCATGACATTTGCTGAAAAGATGGTGTTGGCTGTGTTTACGGTATATAATCTCAAAACCATTAAATATTGATGAAAATATAGTTTTCCTTGAAATTTTTATTTTTATTTTTTAAATTTTGTTTTTAATTTTTAATTTTTAATTTTTTGCTGTGCAGACGCTTGTAGTTTTGTGGATGACAAGAAGCATAACGAATGATATTCCTGGATGGGGTACCCTCTTTCATGGACGTGTGGGAGATGGAACCGTTAGTGTAAGTGTCCATGCACATATGGTACCGTTAAACAGTAGCATACACTGGAATTCGGTGTAAGCACTCTTATCTTGATTGGATGGTGGGGTGGGCCCCATGTATGGACCAAGATATAAGGACTGAGGCCAGGTTGGTCTACCCCATTATGAAAGCCCCGGGTTCAAAAAAGATGTGTGGGGCCATCCTCTCAAGCTTTTAGGTGAAATAGGTCGTGTCCTATGATGCAGATTTTGCATTGTCTCACTACATCACGGCATCACTTGATCAGTTATTTCTGACAGTGACATGCAGCCCAATTAAATCTTGCTACCTCTCAATATAGTCATTATTAATTTCAGTACTCTATAGTTCTGAAATAATTTTAACACTTGACAGTTCTGAAAAAGCTGTGGAACCTACCATCATACATGCATGCATCCACATATTTTATATATTTTCTAACTTATTTTAGGACATGAGCTAAAAAATGAGGCAGATCCAAATCTCAAGTGGACTACACCATGGGGAAACTAGGGCCATTGAATGCCCACCATTAAAAACTTATTAAGCCTAGTCTAAAATTTATTGACTGTCCAACCTATTGATTAGGTCACACAAGACCTGAATATGTGAAAACACAAATATCAGCTTGATTCAAAATTTGTGTGGCCCCAAGAAAGTTTCTGATGGTTAATATTCAATCAACATTGTATCTTATGGTGTGGTCCACCTGAGATTTGGATATAATCCAACTGAGATGGGATCCGCTTCATTTGGACTCATGCCTTAAAATGATACGAAAAAAATGGATAGATGGCACGGATAAAACATATATAAATCATGGTGGGCCCACGTAGCTTTTTCCTGCAGCAACAGGCATCCATTATCATAATAAGATGGAATTTGGTTTGGGAGTTTTATATAAACAATCTTTTAAAAACCTGAATTTAGAAAAAAGTCCTTGATTGTTTTGAATTTTCAAAAGGATCTTTTGACCGGAAGCTGATTGCAAGATGACCCTGCGACGTGGAAGGATTTAATTGGGCCAGGCTTTGGGATGGCACACTCAAAGCTGATACTGACTTCATGGGAAAGGCTTTCTTGGAAGGATAAGGAAGCTAGGTGGGGTCCATCTTGATATTTATGATAAATCCACCCCGTCCATCTGTTTTTTCAGCTCATTTTTAAACTGAAGGTAATATATGAGGTGATCCAAAACTCAAGTGGACAATATAAGAGGAAACAAAATAGTAAGGATTGAAAAACTACCCTTGAAACATTCATATGGCCACGAAAGTTTTGTATCAAGATAAGCTTTTTATATTTTGAAGTTCATCCAATGTCATTTGAATGACATTGGATGACATATAAACATCAACGTGGGCCCCACTTAGCTTAACTTGGTGGAAAAGCTTTTGGCTGGAAATCTGAGTCTTGAAAGTTGTTACGTGTGGGGTACATCTACAATGGAAGAGGATTGAATAATGCCCTTGACGGACTAGGTCAAGGCGGGTGCTCTATCGGGCCCACCTTGATGTATGTATTTTATCCCTATGACCGTAAAAATGAGACATTTAAAACTTAAGTGGACCATACTATAAAAAGCAACGGTGATGATGATGACTACCGTTGAAAACTTCATAGGTCCACTTAAATGTTTATTTCAGATCTAATCTGTCTATAAGGTCATACAAACTTGGATGAAGGGAACAAATATCAGCTTATTTAAAACTTATGGCGCCCACACAAAGTTTTTTACCTGAGACTTGGGTCTACCTTATTTTTAGGCTCGTATTTTAAAATGATCTGAAAATGGACCGCGTAGATAAAACCTATATACATCATGGTGGGCCTATAGAGCCCCTTGTGCAATCCACTTTCATTTCTGCAGAGTTTATCTTGATAACGGCATGTGACCCAATTAAATCCCGTCACTTTCCAACTAGCACTAGGTCCCACCTAACTTCCTGATGTGGATTTCTAACAAACATTAGGGTGGGCCCCACCTAACCTCAGAGGGAGGAAACTTCTGCGCCAGGCTGTGGCAGGAAATCCGCGTCCCCTTAGAGATGTCACAATGACTACAGTGCCCTTCACCTGTGGTGAAGTATTAGTCAGCCTACATGGTTTGTGTATGACATCCAGTCCGTCCAAAAGGTTCACAGCACTGTGATGATCAAATGCCCCTAAAAATTAGGTTGATCCAATTATCAGGTGGACCACATGTGGAATTTGAGTTTTTTTTTTTTTTTTGGGAGATTTATGTTATTTGCTATGATATGGCTTACTTGATGATTGGATTCGGCATCATTTTCTTTTTGTTGTACCATAACCATAACGTGTGGGGTCTACCTGTTTGACAGGTTGGATGTCATAAGCAAATCGACACTTTTCTTGTATAATAATAATGGTGGGGTCCACCTGTTTGGCAAGTTGGATGTGATAAACAACTCACTGATTCCGTAATTCTCGGCACTGCCCACTTTTCTTTTCTTTTCTTTTCTTTATTTATTTATTTATTTTATTTTAAAAAAAAAAGAAGCAATTTTTACCACAAAATCATCAAAGAAATCTACTATAAAAACTTGAGAGATGAAATTACAAAAATATCCTTATTTCATTTTTTTTCTTTAGAAAACTAAGAAACTCAAAACTTATTTCTTAGGGATTGGCCCACCTTATAATTGAATCTGTCATTTTTATTTATTTATTATGTTTGTCTAATAGTAATGTTGGTGTGCATTAGGTGGACAGTTTTATATTGTCGGCTTTATTATAAAGAGAAAGCAAAGGAGGGTAATAATGTATTTTTTTTCTTAAAATGTACAGTAAAACTCAAATCTTTGATGAGTTTTGAGATAAAAATTGCAAGAAAATAAATAAAGATTATTTTTGTCAATTCACTCTCAATTTAATTTTAAAATAAAGGTTTTTTAGCACAAAATTCCTCAGAAATTTGTGTTTTAAAAAATAATGCCTCGAAGAATAAAAAGTATGGTAGGACCCCTTTTGAGTGATGAAATTATAAAATAGCCCTCATACTTATTTTATTTTATTTTTTTAAAGTGATATGGTTGAAAATTATGGGGCTTACAATGTAGCTGTATGGCATCCAACCCATCTAACAAATGAATCCTATCATAAAAATCAGGCGAATAAAGGGGAATTGCACCATAAAAATAATATACACCACTTGAAAACATTTAAAATCATGTGTAGCTTATTTAATAAATTGATTGCCTAAACTTTTTATTGAGTGATTATTATAGGGGAGTGCATATGGGGCACAAGTTAAGACTTCATGCACATACCATGTGGATCCTACGCAATTCCCAACTTTATCACTTTATATATATATATATATATATATATATATATATATATATATATATATATATATATATATGAGAGAAGCGCTCACCTGCGAACCAGTTCGTACGTTGTACGTACGAACTTTTTTGAGAACCCATCATAGGTGATGAATATCGCAAATCTGAACCGTTCATGTGAAGCAACACCTAGTGAAACCCCTCAGGACCAAGTTTTACTTTTATCTAAAACTTTTATCCATACCGTCCATAGCAAAGAGAAATTCACATGAAGGAAAGAAACTGTTTACATTTTTCACGGTCCACCAAAGTTTCAGATCAAAGTATAAATTCATATATGGGGTTTCATGAAGTTCTGCTTCATGTGGACCGTTCAGATTTGCGAGATTCATCACGTATGATGGGTTCTCAAAAAAGTTCGTACGTACTACGTACAAACTGGTTCGAAGGTGAGCGTTTTCCTATATATATATATATATATATATATATATATATATATAGAGAGAGAGAGAGAGAGAGAGAGAGAGAGAGAGAGAGAGAGAGTAATTTAATAATTCTTTTTCCCTACGTCACTATCTTGTAAATTCCAAACAAATTGAAAATTTGGAGGAATTTTGCAGTAAACATCTCTTACGGGGCACTTGGATTGTAAGTTACTTAAAATAAGAAACTTATTCCACGATAGCTTATCTTAACTTATAATTATTAAGAAGATAATAATGTTCGGCAACCAACGTACTTTTCCGCTTTTCCTCTCTTTTGTCTCTCTGCAGCAACCAATAAAAAATAATAATAATAAACTTTTTTAAAACATTAACTAAAATGATTAAATAATTTTAAGTAAAAAGTTACTTATAACTAATCATAAATCAAACTTATATGAAATAAGTTACTTATCTACTGTTGTAAGTAACAAAACCAACTTATTTGGTGGTATCCAAATGGGCCTTTAAAATAATCAATGCATTTTTCTTAAAAATAAACATTTTTACCAATTTAAATATTAAATATTGCCGAGTGTTGGTGTTCGAGAGGTGGAAAAAAAAACTCGACTCAACTGAGTTGACTCGGAACACGTTTGAGTCGAGTCGAGTCGAGTTCACTCCACAGGTCTATATCAACCCAATGCCAGTTGCAAGAACTTAAAAAGACTGGGCCATCTCTAACAACAATAAACCAAGTTGAAGTAATCAAACGGCTCTCATTCATGTAGGTGTTGATGGCCACATTGCTATTCATAATCCCCAACAAGAAGAAAGAAGGAGAGAAGCTGATGGATTGGAACAAATGCAAGAAGCTGCCATGGAACATTGTACTGTTACTAGGGGCCGGGTTCGCCATCGCCGATGGAGTCCGGACAAGCGGACTTGCCGACATTCTATCTGCGGGCCTCGATTTCCTGGAGGGCGTGCCGTACCTTGTGATCGCGCCGGCAGTCTGCCTCATCAGCAGCTGCATCACTGAGTTCACCTCCAACAATTCCACCACCACCCTTGTAGTTCCACTCCTCATCCAATTAGCACGCCCCATGCACGTGCATCCTCTCTTCCTCATGGTTCCTGGGGCCATTGGGGCCCAGTTCTCATTCTTACTCCCCACCAGCACCCCTTCCAACGTCGTTGGATTTGCGACCGGACACATCGAGATCAAAGATATGATCAAGACCGGGTTCCCGCTCAAGATCGCCGGGATCATCACGCTCTCCGTTTTGATGCCTACATTAGGTGGGTATTCTAATCCTACAGCTTACATAGATTCTCAACTATTCAGGACATCTTAGCCATGTATCAGGTGGGACACACTCATGACTCGGATCGCCTCGTTCGGCCGCGAGTCGTGACTCACTTTAGTTGGGAGCTGAAATGGCTTGACTCACCCGACTCGGGGTATCGAACCATCTGAGATGGGTGAATGTGAGTCGACTCGTCCCAGTCGCACCCAACTCGGACAAGCCTTAAAACCATGGAGACACTGGTTGATTATTGGGGCTATGCGGCCTATGCGTCTTAAAACCATGGGTGAATGTGACCATAGGCCGCATATGCATGGAAACGATTGACAGTTTAGACCCATCCATTGCTTCCTTGCATGTGTGGCCCACTGATGGTTGAACAGCTATTGATTATGGTCAGATCATGAACAGAGTAGGTTAGACTTGATGCACGGCTGGGATGTCCTACACCTTGTGCATGTGAGGCTGGAAATCTCTCTTTTCTTAAACAACTCTAGAAGAATTTAGATTGGGTTTGGAGTTTCAGCTTCTCTTCTAATTGGCTTTTGATACTTGCAGGAGCTGCGGTCTTCGGAACAAATCGACAGATATGACGTGTCAAATACCCGTTTGATGGGATTTACCATTCTTAAATGTTCTTTTGTCAAAAATATATATTTATATTTATTAAAAAGAAAAAAGAAAAAGAAATCCATTGATTCTCAGCACTGATGGATTCTATCCTCCAGCGTCATCAAGTGCCAAATGCAAACACGCCTCTGCGTTTTCAGGATGTCACTTTCAATTTGTGTGACATCTCGCCTGTCCAAAGCACGGTTGTCCCACCATGAAAATAGGACGCCCCAAAAATCAGGTCCATCCAACCATTAGATGTCATACAAACGCCATGGCGGGCCCCACATGGTGTTTATATGACATCTCACCTGTCCAATAAGGTTGTCCCACCATGAAAAATGGGTGCCTCGAAAATCAGGTTGATCCAACCATTGATGTGGAATTTTTTGGATGATGATTGTTCATTGTTTTCTATGGCGTGCTCCACCTGATGGAGTTGGATCAACCTGATATTTGAGGCACCCATTTTCATGGTGGGCCCCACATGCAAACGACTAGTGGGTGAGCAGTTCTCATTTTATATTTATGGCTTTATTATTGATTTATTTACATAGTGATAACCATTTAGACATCTATAAAACACAGAAGCTCCAGTGTCTCCAATTTCATTAGGTCCGATACACATTTCATAGGTCACCATGAAAAAATCACACTAATCTGACAATTATTAACCATTTGATTAAATGACCTTAAACACGGACGGCCAAGATCATATATACAAAAATAAGTCAAAACAACACGTCAATCTATCTATCTGTTAGGAACCATCTTGATTTGCTTAGGATTCTAAAGACCCACTTTCATAACACAATCTTAACCATCCCATCCATGGCTTGGAAACAGGCATGGCTCGGAAAAAGGGTGCCTATAGAAAATAAGACCAAATCAAGGAGGGAATTGGATCATCGGATCATTATGTTTTTTGCATGGTAGCCCATGATGTTTTCTCAATTTATTGGACGGTTCAATCGACCAATTGGACTGTCCAAGCCAATCAATGAAGCTAGGAGAATTGGAGCATCTCTCTATAATGTTTTGAATTAAATATCCAATCAAGATGAGTAAGAAGTAGGCCGGGTCTTCAAGTCAACCAGACCCAGCTACATATGGAGCCCGGTTCAGCAAGCTGGGATTTCTCATGACACCTTCCTGCCCTTTAAAAAGGCGCTTTCCTACCCTAGAACGGGGGATATCATCACTCAGTTCTGTCAGACCCTAGAAGATTTTTCCTGATGAAATGAAACATTTGATTAATGTAACAGGAGAAAGATTTCCCATTCCTTAGCCAACAATTCACATAGCATCATCAAATGATGTAAGTATTGGATAAGAATCTACAATGCACTAGAAGGCACTTGTTGATGATTGTTTACTCTGACAGCATTTAGGGTTTCTCAATCAATGTGATATCTCACACCCTAGTTGAGTCTAATTTTTGGGTTTTAAACTATGCTCAAAACCATCATGAAAATTACCAAGGCTAAAATGGAAGAAGCCGAAGCATTGAGCATCAACAAGGACTTTGTCAATGTCATTGTCAGCAATTTCAATACGTCATCCAAGGGTATGGCATTGCAAGTTTTCACTCAAAGTGTGATGGTGAATGGGGTCCGTGGAGAAGGGAAATCTGGTGTAAGCGAGGCAACCTGGAATTTGATTCTCTTTCTTCCGTAGAGGCTAAGGCATTGTAAAAGGTGATATTGGAGGGCTACACATGTAAAGCAATTCAAGAGTTGGGTGGGGACAAAGCACCAAATCCGGATGGATTCCTGATTGCATTCTTTCGTATATTTTCAGGGTTTGATTAAAAACATTTTTATGAGATTTGTCAAAGAGTTCTCAGCGTATAGCAAGCTTCCTTCAGAGTTGAGCACTACATTTATAACTTTGATTCCTAAGAAAGAAGGTGCAGAATTCTTTAAAGAGTTCCGCACTATCAGTTTAATTGGCACTATATACAAAATCATTGCCAAAGTTATAGCCTCAATATTTCAGTCTTCTTTAGGCTGTCTTATCTCTAAAGTTCAAGGAGCCTCTATGACAGGTAGGCAAATTTTGGATAGCTCGTTGATAGCGAATGAGGTTATCAGCTCATACCATAAAGACAGAAGGTTTGGTTTGTAAATCGAATTTGGAGAAAGCATATGATCACGTTGATTAGGGTTTCTTAGACTACTTGCTTCAGCGTATGGGGTGCAATTCAAAGTGGAGAGGCTGGATTGCAGAATGTTTTTGTTTGGCTCACTTTTCCGTGCTTGTTAATGGATCTCTTGCTAAAGGTTTCTTCAAATCTGGTGGGGGCTTAACGCAAGGGGATCCCCTTTTCACCTTTCTTGTTTGTTGTTGTAGCAGAAGCATTGGGTAGAATGCTTTCAAGAGGCGTCAACGTAGGTCACTCTAATGTCCGCAAGGTGGATAAGGGAGATTTTCAAGTGATATGTCTTCAATTTGCAGACGACACTCTTTTGCTATGTGACCGTCATCCTTCTCAAGCTGAGAACCTTCTTATAGTTGTCACGTGATTCGAAGTAGTTTCGAGACTATCAGTCGATCTTCACAAGTCAGAGGTATTGGATATAGGCTTAGACTTTAAGGAGTTGGGTCTTCTAGCGTTGACATATGGGTGCAGGGAGGGTTCATTCCTCACTACATGCTTGGGCTTCCCTCTTTTGCATAGGGAAGGTGAAAAGACAGCTTTGGGAGCCAGTTACTGATCGATTTGAAAAGAAACTTCCAATATGGAAGAGCAAAACTTTTATCTTTGGGGGAAGGATAACTCTCATAAAAACAGCACTTTCAAATCTTGCATTATACCATATGTCCCGTTTTCAAAGTCTAGAAGGGGTGTTAGAGGAGCTAGAGAAACTTAGAAGGAATTTCCTTCGATAAGGTGGGAATGCTAAAAAGATATTTCTTTTGATGAAATGGGATGATGTGTGTAGGTCAAAGGAAGAGGGGGAGTGGTAATTAGAAGTTTGGCTCTCGTGAATGAGGCTCTCTTGGGTTAGTAGATTTGGAGATTTAGTGTGGAGGAAGGGGGCTTTTAGGAGGTGATTCCTAGAAAATTTGAGGTGGAAAGAGAGGATTGGTGGCCTAAGAAAATCTCATCATATAGGGGGTCAGGAGTATGGAGGGCCATTGTCTTTACAAATGAGGCGTCAAATGAGGACGTGTGATTAAGTGGTCCCAAGTCTTCACATCTCTTCCAAAGGCTTGCTTAAGTGCCGACAAACCCGGATATATTTTGGTAAAGGACTGCATTTCAAATCGAGTGGTGTGGATTCCTTGTAGGAGAAACCTTCTCGATGATGAAATTTGCAAACTAAGAGTGTTTCTAAAACTCTCGTCGGGCATCTCCCTTGAATGAAGCCGATTCCCTGTGTTGGTTGAAGGATAAATCAGGAAAGTTTACAGTTAGATCTCTATTTCTCATGCGTTTGCGGGGTTCCGGCATAGTTACTAAAGCACATACATTTCATCTTTGGTCCTATGGAGCCCCATCTAAAGTGGAGCCTTTGTGTGGCTTCCTGGGTGGAACAGAATCTTGACAATCGATAACCTAAAAAAAGAGTCAGGTCATTGTGAATCAATGAGGAAAGGGAGCCTTTGTCTTGGATCGACAAGGCATCAGTGAATCATCTCTTCTTACATTGCTCCTTTTCTAGGGAGGTATGGGACAGATTCTTCAAACTCTTCGGGGTTTTTTTGGGTCAATCCGGGCTCGATTGAGGACTTCTTTTCACAGTGGCATGCAAGTGGTTCTTCCTCCTTTGGAAATGAAGTTTGGAGGATCACTCTCCTAGCCGGCTTATCGGGGATTTGGAAAGGAGCGAAACAGTTTGTGTTTTTGGATAAATCAAGCTATCCAAGGGGAGTGTTTCTTCAAGCCAAATCATATGTGATAGAATGGGCAGCAGTTTCCCCTAATTTCAAGGATTCTTCGCTGTCAGGGTTGTAGCTTTTTGGGTTTTGTGCTAGCTTTATTGCTGGTGGGTGTTTTTTCTTCTTCTTTTTTTCAGTTCTTTTCTTTCAGCTTCACCGCTTTTCAATAAATTGTCGTCCTTCAAATAAATAATAATAATAAAAGATACAAAGGAGGGCAGAAATGCATGCTTTCAAGTTCCATGTAAAAGATGAAAGATGGAGAAACAAAAACACTAACCCCTCAAAATTCCAAAATAAAGAAGTCAATGAGTTCCGACTACAACCTCAAATTCAATGCCGCCGGGGTTGAGCTTTTGACCAACTTCAACAATGGCTAAATCAACAGCACCACTGGTCCCTTCAAACTTTCTCTAGAATCCTACTTGTGGGCATGCATGAGCTCTAGGCAATTCATCAGGTGGGCACCAACAAGTGCGTGCCCTGGCCCAACTGATAGATTTAGGAACTACATTGTGGAAAAAGTTCAATATCCACTGAGATGGAACCGTATATATACACAATAGATGAGGAATTGCATGCATATCTACACGATACAAAATATCTAACATTATTCTAATTGATGATCATACTAATTTAATCAAAGATTTTACTAATATACTCCAACAACAAAGCACAGGCCAGTGCATCAGAATGCCATGCGTGTGAAAAAATAAGGTTGGTCAAAAAGATTTATTAGCTTGAATTCAATGCACAACGGAGTAGCCTGATTTAGTATGAAAAAATAAGGTTGGTTGAAAAGATTTATTAGCTTGAATTCAATGCACAACGGAGTAGCCTGATTTAGTCCAGAACGAAGATATTATGCTAGTTAGCCAAACTCCATTTTAAACTCCGTATTTAAAAAAAAAAAAAAATCATACAATTGTCCAAATGTTTAAAAATCTGTATATTTCACACCACAAAAAAGGGGGGCAAATCAAATTAAACACATTTTTCTTTTTTCTTTTTCTTTTTTTTCCAAAAACAAGTTTTATTATGAAGAAGAAAAAAAACACTTTTTGGGACAAGCTAATAAATTGTGATTGGCAGTTGCCACCCACTGATAAAATTAAGTGGAAGGTGAAATTTTTTAATAGAGACGGTTTAATTAATATGAGGATCACTTGAAAAAGAAAGGATTTAAGAGTCAAAGAACACCAATCGGTTATCTATATACTTTATTATAGCATTATTGTTCACACAGACATTCTGACTATTATAATTAAAGTTTTTTTAATCTTATTTATATATGATATACACACATGCGCATATGTTGCTGTTTTTCACTCCATCCTTTTTTTAGTCCAAACCGTATTAAACCTGAACTTTTTGTTCTCCAAACTTTTGGTGTTTGTATTTTTTAAAACCGTAGGTCAAAACTGAATAAAACACACACACGTCCCTTACAGTTCTCTCTTTTTCTATTTGCTGTTTTGATAACTGTGGACCCACCTGATGAATGGCCTGGATCACCTGTCAGAAAAATAAAAAGAGGCATGGATCGTATTTGTGACTGTAATCAGGATTCAAATCCCATTCATTTGAGCATTCTTTGCATTTATCTTCAATATAAACATCCCCCAACTAGTAGCTGGACAAAACTGATACAAACAAATTATTCCAATCATAAATATGGAAATTGTTTGATTTCTATCTGTATACATCCTTTAAAAATTATCAGAATGTACCTGCCAATTTACAGGATCACCACCCATTGAAATGCAGAGATGCTTTCTAGAATGAAGTTCTGTTCTCAACAGCAAACCGGATTTTGTGAATAAAATCATCAACGGCCACGGTTCCAAGCTCCCCTCCAAACCTTGATCTAACTGTAACTGTTTGGCTCTCAACTTCCTTCGGACCCACAACTGCCATCAATGGCACCTTCTGCTTCTCAGCTGTTCGTATGAGCTTGGGTAGGCGCTCGCCATGGCAAACCTCAGCTCGGATGCCATTGGCTTTCAATCTCGTTGCCACCTCATTGCAGTATTTTAGCTGAAAATGCATACATGCCAAAGCAATCTCAAAATGTCAAGGGAATTAGCTTTCAAGAAGTTTGCCTCCAGAAAGAAAAGAGGGGGGAAAAGCTGAAAAAGGAGATTGACCACATTTTCATTAGTAGCCAAGGAAGCATGATGCATAACAGAGGCACACATAAGAGGAACGTACTTCTCCATTAGGGCTGCAACTTGGGTTCAGGTCAGTTGTCAAGGTCCTCAGGTTGGAAAATGCCAGCCTCGATTTGAATTAGGATTGGGTTCAGGTTGAGCAAATTCGGGTAGGGTTAGGTCTGTAGGAAATAATGACATGTATTTGGGTCAGGTTGGATTCGGGTTGGGCACCTCAGGTTGGAATCTGAGTCAGCTCGGGTTGCATCCTGGATCCTCTTGAGGTTGGGTTGGGTTCAGGTTGACCCTCAACCTCACCCAACCCGCCCGAGTTGCACGTTGGGAAATGTGAAGAAATTATGTCATTTACTCAACAGCGAGAAGCAATAAAAGCTCAAAGAGGGCTTAATAGTTGGAAGATCAGAGACGTAGGGAAAGCATGCACAGAAACAATATGTAAGGTGCTGATGGAACAATATCTTTCAGCGGGACTAGGACATGAGGCTTTAAACGCTATACTCAGGTTTTTAGTTCTGACAAGTCAGGCCCATGGCCCACAAACTCCCAGTCAACTGGTCTGTTGTGGCCACCATCGATGGAACCTGCCCCAAACATCTCCCAGATTAGAAGATTCTAGATTTTCTCAGATGAATGTGGCCCTTTGCCATATTTCTCTTTTTTTATTGTCAATTAGCAGGCCAGATGTCAAGTTCAGGATTGTCCTATCCAGGAGATTTTTGGACATAGACCATCCATTTTGGGGCGCCAACCAGGTGCCTACTTGTTAGAGCTGAAACCTGAGTTTACTGTGACAACCTCCTTTGGGCAAAGCAAACAGAGGATGTCCGAAGTCAACCAACACAACCTCCAAAATCAACCAAAACAACTAGGACATCTAGAGAGGAATTCAGTATTAGTCCTACCACGAAGATGGACTTAAACAGATATTTGTAAAAATTAAGATATTTTAATTTTGGGAATGATCCATGGATTTTTTGTTTTTTGACAACAAAGGGTGTCCCCACCTGTTTCTTGAGGCGAGACTATTCCCTACGGATGCACGCAATCACCCGTAACCACGTGCATCGGGTAATGCCGAGAAGGGGAGATCAGGAAACTAGATCATGCCACTGATACCGAGGACAGTATGGTATGGAAATTAAAAGAAAAGAAAAGAAAAGAAAAAATCATAATCATTATAGGAAAAATTCTAAATGGAATCGGGCTCTTATCCAAAGGCATGATGTCAAACTGGAGATGGCCAAAAAGAACTCACCAGTTATGTAGGGTTAGCAGAATTTATTTTAAGTGATAGCACACTAGTAAAGCCAAACACAAATGGCGGGACAAGGCTATAATGACGATGATGAAGTTATAGCTATTCATTTCAAGTCTACTTGACATGAATAGAGTAACAAATTTGAGCCAGTTTGATGGGAAGGTGATAGCCTAAGACATGGCAAAGAAACTTCTTCTGGACTAGATCTGGGAACAATCGGCCGTTTTTGTTTTTTTATCACTCTTCTGAGTGACAAGGTTCCCTCTGACATGTGCAATACCCCAAGTCAATCTCCCATGTCGAGAGTTAAAATGCTAACTCTCTTAAAACAAACCAACACTCCAGATTTATTGACCACTTTCTCAAGAATATAGGATCGCCTAAAGGGAGTCGAATGGATGAGGTAGTTAAAATGACAGCACCCAGAAAGATTTTAAAGCAGAAAGACAAAACAAAAGAGCTTAGCAGTTTATAACCAAAAAGAAAGAGACCAGCATTGACTTCTACGCATTCAGTGCATGAAATTTTAGTGCCCTCAGAATCATTTTTTTTACTCTCTTTCCAGGTTTTCCCCTATTTATAATTGGTTTTGGGCCTTGGCAGTTTTGTGTTCTATTTTGTACTATTTCACAAAATCCTTTGCTTTGAAATCAGAACAAAGAAAAAAAAGTGATAACAATGAAAAGGTTAGAAAAAGAACAACACAGAAAAGGCTAGGCAACAGAATGTAAGAATCAGTATTTTCTCCCCCTCTTTCTGGGTTTCCTCCTATTTATAAGTTTGGGGGTTTTGTGTTCTACTTTTTCATAGAATCCTTTTTCGAAATCAGAACAGAAAAGTGTGAACAATGATAAAGTTAGAAAAAGAACAAAATAGAGAAGGCTAGGTAACTGAATGTTAGAAATCAGAACGAATGCACCCACCTCAGTATCAGTGACAGGCAGGATACGAGCTTGGATTGGTGAAATCCATAATGGAAAATCACCTGCATAGTGCTCTATGAGTACCCCAAAAAAGCGTTCTAAGGATCCAAGCACAGCTCTGTGGATCATGATCGGTCGTCTCTTCTCTGAGTTTGAGTCGACATAAGAAATGTCAAAGCGCTGTGGCAAATTGAAATCAACCTGTGAACAACATTAAGGAGCATTATTAGCCTATCACATGGTAAACCAGCACATACGTGCATGCATGCATATGCACTCGAAGCCCAAACACCTGTCTAACGATCCAAGTGCCGCCTATGTCAAAAAGAAGTTTAACACATACATCTGCACAACCCCACCGAGATAACTTACCATTTACTAACCGACAGTGAAGTGAAATAAGAGCCAACTAGATTTCCATCAAGTATTTTATTCCCCAGTAGAGTCGGCTGATTAGAACCAGATTGGGAAGGAGAACATCTGAACATGAACTAAGATGATCTTGATAAATTTGGTAAGGATTCCCCAACTTGCAATGAATTTTGTTTTAGTTGAGCATGCATAATAGAATTGACAATTTGAGATATCTGACCACAGAGTGGGAGCGCTCCAGTGGTACTGATTCCACCACAAGCTTACAGTGGTAGTAACGGGCAGATGTGGGGTCCAGTGATGCGTTCACAGAATCCAACCCATCCATAAGATGCATCGCGTCAGAACACCTTCAGGCCCCAAAATCAGACCATGGGCCACAGCACAGGGAACATATGGAGAGGGAATACCTACCATTAATCAGCTATGGGCCCCACCTTGTTGTGTATATATGATTGAGGCTGTCCAAACTCTTCAAACAGCCCAGTCGAAGGGTCATGCCAAGATTCAGGCTGTTTTGCGACTCAGGTGAGCCCCTGTGGAATTAAAGGCTGGGTGTTCCCTCATAGTGTGTTCCCTTTGCTATGGCTCCCATAACTTTTGGACTAGGCTGAGTTTTGGGTGCTAGGTAGGGGTGCACATCGAACCGGTAGAACCGTGGAACCGATCAAACGGTCCGGTTCTAGAGTGCACCGGTTCCAGTTCCGGTTCCAAAAAAACAAAGAACCGTTTAGTACGTAGAACCGAACCGAACCGTGGATCCGAACCTAAGTTTAAAACAAACAAACAAAAAAGTACGTAGAACCGAACCGAACCGTGGATCCGAACCTAAGTTCTCTCTCTCTCAAACAAACAAAAAAGAACCTCTCTCTCTCTCTCTCTCTCTCTCTCTCTCTCTCTCTCTCTCTCTCTCTCTCTCTCTCTCTCTCTCTCTGGGCTGGATTTTAAAAAGCCCGGAACCGTGGAACTGATCCGGAACCGAACCAGTTTTCACGGTCCAATTCCGGTTCAGTTCTAGGGTGCTAACGGTCCGGTTCCGGTTCCGAAATTCCTAGAACCGTGTGGAACGGTTCGGTTCCGGTTTCACCCCAGAACCAGACTAAACCGACCCGTGTGCACCCCTAGTGCTAGAGGTTTTCGGAGGTGACACGTCTGATAGATGGGTTTGATGGTGAAAGTACATCACGTGCACCCCACATCTGCTCGGTACCACTGTAGCATACCCCAGGGTAGTAAGATCAAAAGTTCCTTTTCCCATGCTTTAGATGGAAATCCAAGACTTGAAGGGAGGTTGCCTAAGCTGTTTGAGGCTCAAAGCAGACAACAAGAACAGTTCAACTCATACATTTGGTTGGCAACTTTTAGCACATGGCCCTGTATTTTGATATCTGGGTTAAAAACTTGCCTGCACAGTTGAACATTGCCACTTTCTTCCAAGAGCATCTTCAATCTTGAGATCAATCTTTGGACCATAAAAGGCACCTCCACCTTCATCAATTTGGTAGTCCCAACCCTTAGTATCCAAAGCATCTCGAAGGGCAGCAGTCGCTTTTTCCCAAATATCATCACTACCCACTGCTTTCTCTGGCCTTGTGGAAAGGTTTACCTCATACCTTCTAAAACCAAATTGCCGAAGTATTTCTTCAGTTAGATCCAAGACACCTCTGATTTCATCTTTGATTTGATCATCTAGACAGAATATGTGTGCATCATCCTGCAAAAAAGAACACGTGTGCATCATCCTGCAGGGAGTAGAAAGGTTTGGTTTCTCATAACCACATGTACATTTAGCATAACCATATTTCAACAACTTTGGGTGCACCCCAATTTGCAAGCACAAGAATACATTGGCAGAATGGATGGTTATCCATATCACCATGCATTTGGTGTGGTGGCATGAGAAACAAGAACTACATTATGCTGAATAGCATTGCTTTGCCTTTTCTACCCCAAATTAATACTCAGAACATTTCAGGTCCTACCTAAAACATGGTGGATATTAATTTGAGCAGGACAGCATCCCACACACCCCCACCTTTCTAGGCATATCCAAGTGTATCACGAAGTTATTCAGCAGAAATTAATTTGAAAGCTTATAACCAGAAATAGCAGGATTTTCAAAGGAAAAGCAAGTTCAGTGAGAACTATTTTGAGGAAATTTTCAGGATGCTATTGGAATGGGACAAGTTAGATAAGAGGATGAGCAGCTATACGATGGATCTTCTGACGTCTATTTGAGCTGAGTTGATTTTGGGTGGCTCAGGACCAGAAAAAGTTCTACAAAAATGGCATCCCCCTCCCTTGCTCAAGGAGTTTTCAAACTTAAGCATGATAAATAGAGAGGCCTTTTACCAAAAAATAATAAATGGAGAAGCTTTCACACACTACTGGTTGGACAATAGTGTTAGTGTCCAACTAGCATATAATTTCCAACATATCAAGTGTATGCAACATCCAAGCTGTTCAAAAGGTTAGTATAAATGGAGAAGCTTTCACACACTCTTTTCCGTGGGATTAGAATAGTGGTCAATTGCAAGCACAGCCCCATAATCATCAGAGGAGACTCCAGTTATGCAATCAGATGGATGAATCCCTAAGGATTTGAGAATCTAATAGAGGAAGCTTTGGACTTGTGCTCTTCAGTTGGCGATCTTTCTCACATGTGAAATGATCAGCTAACTCGGCGGCTGATATCATAGAAAAGGAGTGTGTAAATAAGGAGCAGTTTCAGGTAGTGAAGAGATGTTCAGGTGCCCCACAGATGCACTCGTGAATCTTCTAAGCGTACATAATTTAGAATTTCTGGGCATTTACATAGGTTGCTTGGCTGATCTTAGCACCGTATTTTCTTTTATTTATTTATTTATTTATTTATTTTCGTTTCCTTTTCCAATATATTTTTTTGGTTAATAAAAAAGGGGGTCAGTACCACCATGAAGAACACCCGATGCGAAAATCAGGCCAGTCCATTATGATGTGGGTCCCACCAAAGAAAACAGTCGACAACTGCATACTTGACACAAAGTACACTCGTGGCCAACCTGATTGGTAGATCAGCCTGATTTTAGGTGATCTTCATGGTGGATTGGATGTCATACACAAATAACACATTGGCCATTATATGCTAGTTGGACAATAACACTATCATCCAACTAGTTGGGAATGAGACCTCTAACAAATATGATTAATCATCTCCTAGGAAGTGGTCCATAAATAAAGTGATTAACTCATACCACGTGATGTGTGCATGACATCCAACACGTCCATCAGATAAGTCACCTCATGAAACCCCTTAGGCCCAGAAATCAGCCCAATCCAAAACTCAGGTAGGCCACAGCAAAGGTAACAAAGTGGGAGGGGACGCCCACCCTTTATTTTCTCCAGGCCCACCTGAGTTGCAAAACAGCCTAATTTTTTGCATGACCCCTCATCCAAGCCAGATGAAGGGTCCGTATGGTCTGGATTGCATACACACAGCAGGGGAGAAGGGCTCTTAAAGGATTCTCACGGGTTCTCATGAGAACGGCCAATAAATATATTGGAAACACATTAGAGGGAAAATGGAATCTCTCAAAGATATGGAACATGTGTGCATCAACATTTTTTTTTTCTTTCTGAAAATACAACACAAAAAATTCCACAAATGAGACATCATCAATGCATTTTGTTTTTAAATATCAAAAGATTCAAACCATCTAATATTAGGCTATTAGATTAAGGAATACAGAGTGGAAGGAAGCAAACATACCTGAGTGAAACCTCTAACACGGAATAGGCCATGTAAGCTTCCAGATAACTCATATCTATACACCGTTCCTAACTCCGCAACTCTAATTGGAAAATCTCTATAAGAATGCAGCTTCCGTTTATAAAGTAAAATGTGGTAAGGGCAGTTCATGGGTCGAAGTTGATAGAGCTCATCCTCAATTTTCATTTGATCATACATATTTTCCTTGTAGAAGTCCAGGTGACCACTGATCTTCCACAGATCTGCCTTTGCGACATGTGGAGTGTACAGCAGATCATAGCCATGTTGAATATGTATTTTTTTCCATGAATCTTCAATAAGGTGCCTAACGATGGCACCTTTTGGATGCCAAAACACTAACCCTCCACCTGCTTCATCCTGCAAAGGGTTCACAAGAAGCTTCAAAGTTTAAATAAGAAGCTCCTCTTCCCAGATTCAATGAAAGACCATAAAAATGATTTAGAGTCTGCATGCAGTGTGTATGAGAAGCAGCAGAGAAGCAGTATCGAATAAAAAAGATAGCTATACTGAGGACCTGTTTGGATGCCACCCATTTTCATTTCTTTTCATATTCGTAGAATTGACAGGAATAGCAGTAAATAGACCCTGTTAGCCAATGTTGCACAAAAACCGTTTGGGGGAGGCAGGGACTTATCGTCTCTGGCACGCGTGAATGTAATTTATCGTCTCTGCCAACATGTGAATGCATGGCACGTGTGCCAGATCCAAATCATCCACAGGCGCAACAGATGAAAACATGGGCCAAAGCAGTGGACACAACAGAAATTCCAACAGGACACCACAAAAATTCGCTAAAATTATTTTTTGCCCCAAGGGTACACTGGGATGCACCATCAAATTGAATTGCAATTGTTAGTCTAATAAAGCAGAAATAATCAAATTGTTGTTTAGTTCCTTAGCACTTATGTGCATGGTGTGGGCACCAATTTGCAATTTCATTCATTCAAGTTGGAGTTGAAAGAAAAGTAACTGCGAGTCAAGGGCTATTTCCTCAATTTGAATTCAAGAAAATATCGATATTTCTTGTCATTTTCTATTCATTATCCTGAATGTTTCAAGTACAAGGGAATTGATTGGACAGTGCTCACATCCAATAGAAACAAAAAGTGTATGTATATATGAATAAATCTAGAATTTTGTTAAGCCCACACGTATGTACAGCCCGGTCCATCTACACACCAGAGCACATGCTAATGTTTCACACGTCCGCAAGATCAGTGCAGCCCTATCAGTGGGGTCACACTCCATAAATTTCCTAGCTGAAAATCGTGGAAGGTTTACTTACCTGGCATGCTGCAGTGTTTAAAATAAAAGGACAGCTAGAAAAATAAAGCTTGTTTTAGCCATCCATTTATTTAATACACCGTGGCCCACCTGATGAGTGGACTAACCTGATTTTTTAACCAGATTACCTACACAGTGAGGCGCACCTGATGGCCTGCTCAGATCTTGCACATGTTTGCCATGTTGGCTCATGCAATAGTGTAAGATAAGCATGGCTTTAAATGCACGGGAGCTTAGCAAACCTCATAAATCTATGTATCCCTGCATGTGAATGCAAGTATGCATGTGCAATTCTGTATGCATGTTAATCCTATAGTTGCACAAAGCGTGAAGTGAAGCAGCAACAGATTCGGAAGCAAGTGCAGGTGTAGGGAAGGGTCTGTTTGGAAATATTATCAAGCATGAATGGCTAGGAAGCGGGATCAGGACTGCGAATCCGAATTGCAATTCGAAGCAGGAGCCACACCTACTTAGAAGGATCCTGCGACTGAGGTTAGTCCATGTATAACCTGGACAAGATGCAGTTGTCAATGGCATACAGGGGGATAAAGGAGAGTCAAATGACAAAAGTGGGATACTTACAATCAAGAATACACCCACAAAATATTTTAACATGTAATGAGTTTTGCATACTCAAGTATGATTGATAGTGAAATAAGACATGTTCGTGGAAATTCTCTTAAGACTCGTAGGGGGCATTTGGTGCAGGGTATTAGATGGAATTAGGTGGGATAGAATTGCATTTGGTCCCATGCAAATTCCATCCACAATTTGGGGAGGATGAGAAAGGTTGGGATTAGCTTAGGATGGAATTGCATTTGGTACTAGTGTTCGAAATATCGGTATCGCACTATGTATCGCACCCTTGGGATACAGATACGTATCAGTTATCGCACGGTATATATCATTTGTATCGCATAATTTATCGCACTTTTTGGGAAACATGGGAAAACATTGAGAAAATGGTTGAATTTTTTAATGAAACTTTGGGGATTGTTAAAAAAGCCCTTAATACACACTTTTAAATCATAACATCTCAAAAAAAAAATATGCACGTAATAAGTTTCCTTTGTATAGGGTCCTAAGCTATGCGATGTTTAACTGAACTAATGCAACTATATTTAAATTGGATGCATGATATTTATAAATATATCATAGTCATGTATGAAAACACAACCAATTCATTGAAAAACAAAAGAAGAACTGAAGAAGTAAAATTTGAGAAATGGATGGACAATGGGCATCCCTCTCCCTACTGTTTTCTGTGGTGGGGTCCACTCCAGATATGGATCTGACTCATTATTTGTCTCATGCCTTAAAATTATCTAGCCAAATGGATGGACGGTATAGATTCAACACATACATCATGGTGGGCCCCACAGAACTTGGTGACGTCAATTCAGTAGCCAGTCTGGCTACACAACATGTCAGTATCTAATCCGTGTCCTACGCGGGAGAACTCCCCCGACACCAGCCACGGTCGGTGCTATGTGGGCCCCAACATAATGTATTCGTTTCATCCATTCCGTTCATCCATTTTTACGGATCATTTTAAGATTTAATAAAAATAATTATAGGGATGTAAATCTCAGGTGGACCACACCACAGGAAAACAATAATGATTGGATATCTACCATTTAAATCCTCTTAAAGCCCATTGCACTGTTTATTTGACATCCAATTTGTTGATTGGATCATAAAGACCCAGATGAAGGGAAAAAATAAATATCAGCTTGATCCAAAGCTTTTATGGCTCCCAAAACATTTTTAATGGTCAACGTTCATTCAACACTGTTTTTGTAATGTGGTCCACTTTATATTTCGATATACCTCATTTTTTCTCTCATAACATAAAATGATCTATAAAAATAGGTGGACAGAAAGGATGAAACACATACATCATGGTGGGGCCCATAGAGCACCAACCACCAGCCATTGGCTAGTGCCCGAGGGAGTAGCCAATCCGTTTCGGACGCGGATTTCCTGCGAAAGCCTTTCGCAAGAAGTTCCTGCGCTGGGAACCTAGGTGGGGTCCACTGTGATGTTTGTGAGAAATCCTCTCCGTCCATCTGTTTTGTGAGTGCATTTTAGGATATAAGGCCAAAAATGAACCGTATCCAATACTCAAGTGGGCCGAAAACAGGATAATTGAACGTCCACAATTGAAATATTCGTGGGCCAACAAAAGTTTTGAATCATGCTAATATTTGTGTTTTCAGTTCATCCTAGTAAGAATGACGTTATTAACGGTATGGATGGCATGTAAACATGACTGTGGGCCCTAAAAAGGTTTCAACGGTGGAAATCATTATTCCAACTATTTCCTATGGTATGGTCCACTCGATCTTTGGGTATGATTAAATTTTGGGCTCAACCATTAAAATAAGATGGAAAAACCGATGGACGACGTGGATGGACCACATACATTAAAGGTGGGCCCAAGTGAGTTTACTGAGTATGATAAGAGCGTACTGAGTAACGCACCACGACCTGCCTTTACGCCATCCGTGGAAGCACATTGCGCACTGTGTACTAAGTAAACTCTGTGGGGCCCATTGTCATTCATGCATTTTATCAAATTTGTCCATCCGTTTTATCATATAATTTCATGGCTTAAACGAAAAATTAATCATATCCAAAGCTCAAGTGGACCACAGCACGTGAAACAGTTTGAATTGAAGTCTACTGTTGAAAAGTTCTTGGGGGCCACAGAAATTTTAGATCAAGATGATATTTGTTTTTTCCATTCATCCATGTCTTTGTGATATTACGAACAGTTTGGATGACAAATAAACATCATCGAGGGCCTTATAAATATTTCAACTGTGGAAATCAATATTTCCACTGTTTCCTTTGGTATGGTCTACTTGAGATTTTGATATACTTTATTTTTGGGCTCAACCCCTAAAATGATCTGGAAAAACGTATGGACGGTGTGGATAAACCACATGAATTCACAGTGGGCCCTACAGAGTTTACTCAGTACGCAATCTAATTTCCCCATCCGTGCCCCTCTTTCACTTTCCCTCTCCATTTTTACCCTCATCCACGCAGTCCGATCCGTCTTTCACGCACGCAACCCCTCAAATCTCGTTTCGGAAGGAACGGTTCGTCGATCCAGCCTGATTCCTCGCCGGAATCTCCGAGAAAGGGGAAAGTTGAAGAAAATGGCGAGAAAATCGTACTTACCTATTAAATGGCTTACCTCCGATCACCGCTACAGCCAGGTACTCTCCAATTTCTTTTTTTTTTTTTTTTTAATTCAAATTTTTGGGTTTTTTGGTGCGATATCAACAATATATCGGCCGATATCTGGATTTTGGATTTTTTGGTATCTTCCGGGGGATATCGCGAGTGTATCATCTCACAGTGGTGCGATAACGATAATATCAGCCAATAGTATCGATATTTCAAACACTGTTTGGTACCATGTGGGATTTCCGTGGATTTTGAAATCCACTACACATGTGGGCCCCACATTGATGCATGCGTTTATCCATGCCGTCCATCCATATACACCATTTACACGTGACATTTTGGTTATATATGTGTACAAGTGAATGATATCCGTTGTAAATTTGGTCCATTGATTACAATTCCATGGTCCACCAAACAGGATTTTGCTTAATCAAGTGTTTTCCCGTAGCAAGAATTATATCCCAAACATGGGATTGGATGGCTAAAATACCATGTATTTCCAGACATGCAATCATTGTGCAATAATGATGTTAATCCCATCTAATACAATTCAATACCATTTTATTCCACGGACCAAACACGCCCTTAGTTTTAGTTTCCCTTTGCTTAGTAAGAAAAATGTCTGTAAATTATAAGCTGAGACTTTAATAAGATCACAAGGCAAATTGTAACCAGAATGTTTCAAAGGAACAGAGAACTTGCTACAATAGGGTCATCCATCAGGTATCGTCGGAAGGTGATTCAACAACACTACTACACCAATGAATACCATAAGTGTAACAGCTACATTTACTGTACGAATCAGAAATCATGAAAGTGGTTATACAAACTTGGGCGCATGCAAACATACGACTCGTGGAACCAAGCAGACACTTGGACATACCGTAGGTTAATATCTTCACTAGTTAGTTATGTGGGATTGAATTTCGAGGACGAAATTCTTGTAAGGGTGGTTGAATGTAATATCCTGGAAATTTCCGTGCACGAGTAGGTACTCGAGTGCACACTCACATGCATACACATTCACACGTGTAAGTTACATACTATGCATTAACCTAGAAAGACCCATTTTGAAAAATTTAGACAATGCACAAACAATCCGATTAGACCATACATCTTAAATTTCGAGACCTAACTCACGAGATCCCCCGTCCATCAGATCCTAAACCTCCCCTGCCTTCTGAAATTCAAAAATACTATGGTAGTGCTACGTGCATGCTCTCCCGTGCATCTTTGCATCTAAAGGACGCAATCCAACCATCGGTTTAGCAGCTCACCCATACAAAAACGCCTACACAGCCTCAGAAAATTTGGAAGCCACTTAAAATGTGATTTAAGAGCAATCCAGCTGCCCGATCTGAATGAAAGCTTATCTACATTCATCAATATAAGAATATTATTGAATGGAAGGATTCAAAACTTGTGATTTTTGTGGGCCAGAGGGCAACAACATTTTCGGTTGCAGATCAGTGATATCCAGTCCTTATTGACCGAACACATGTGATGAGAGATCACTGTGCAAGTGCATGAGTGCATGCATGTACGCCACAACTGGAAAACCTGAAAGAACTAGCGTGTGAAAACTGCATTCGAAGTAGTTCCTCCGATTCCATCATCCGAAAACAATTTCAGTCCAAGATTCGGTTGATTTGAACTGTTCATTGGTGAGATTTCAACATATCCAAACTGTCCAAAGATCCTGACCGTTAACTACAGCACATCATGCAACTGTCTAAGCTGAAACCGGATGCTCTGGTTGTGCGTGCTAACGAGTCCGGAAATGGAAACTGTGGTTTCCTCTCTCGTTCGAACAGTGATTGATTCCTGATCCAAGTGAAGGACCTCTCCTCCAATCATGGTGCAAGATGATCCCAGCCGTTGGTCTAGATCACACGGATCCATGTTCAGCAACAATCGCCGCCACGACAACAGCTGTTTTCACGGCTTATACGATGTGTCGAATGAAGGTTGTGAAGGGCAGGGATTCAAATGATCTAAGCCATCCATTAAGAGTTCTTGGAGCGCAAGAAATGGCAAGAGATTGCCCAAACGCAGAAGGCGCTGAAAATCTCGGCTGTGGAGAACGTCAGAAGCTGTTTTTGTTTTCCGTGGAACCCACCAGGAGAACGGCCCTGGAGCTCTGATTTGTGGACCCCACAAGCTCCGTGGGTCCCATCTGGACTGTCCAGTACAAAGGGATCGAAGGAATAATGCCTCAGTGCGAATTCGCCATTAACAGTCAAAGTATCTTCTCCAATTCGACGACGACTGTTCATTCTTTCTAACAAACAATTGGGAGACCTTACATGACCGTTAGATGGGCCTCACAAGCAGCATTCTAACTATAGAAACTAGCAAAGATTCATCACAAGAAAAGAACCCTAAACAGAATTCAAACACCTCGTGCAAACCACACACAAACGTTCTGCATCAACCCGATGCCGAGTCGGTTGGAAGCCTCTATGAATTGTATAAAACTCACCTCACCATGAGACAGCGCCTAACAAAACAATAAAGAGAGAAATAGAAAGAAAATAGGAGAGAAAATCATGAGAGAGACAGTTCCCGTTCAACTCAGTGAGCTGAACTGAGTTGGGTCGGGCCGCTCTAACATCCAGTAATGGACGAGATCAGAGAAGAAAGAAATAAAGAAAGAAAGACAGAAAGAAAGAAACAGAAGGAGAAAGAAGGAGAAGAAGATTCAAGGAAGAAAACTCCCTTTGGAGCTGACCCAGCAAGTTAACAGCTGAGTCGACTCAGATCCGAGTTGGGTCTATTCGGAGCACAAGATACATCTTCCACAGGTGAGTGATTCATCCTCCAAATATTAGAATCTCTACACCTTTAAGTAGTATCAATACGGTCACATGGATCATAAATGAATGAATGTGATGTACCAAAAAATCTGCAGCTCCTAATGGAATAGGTAACAAAGCGACTTTTCCGCCTACTGCTACTCAATCACTACCCCCCCAAGTCAAGCTGGTGCTTGTTGTTGCACCAGGAGCTGTTGCACCAGATGGAGTTCAAAATAAAACTAGGTAGAACTTATTTACAACTCCATAATAGTGGTTACGTCGAACATCCTAGTTTTTTTTTTTTCTCTCCGTCTAGGATGCTAGATGCGCATTACAATTATTCAATTTTCTCTCAAACTAGGACCTTAGGTGCGCATTAGATATGCATCCGAATTGAACCAAGAACTTATAGGAGAACTAGAGCATTAGAATGCTTACTGACCTAGTTCCCATGTACTATAACCACCATAGAACTTACATGTGAAACCCTCTAACTTAAGACATTATTTACACGGCGTACTTGGGTGAAATTTGTGAATGCATTATGTGCTTGGATTATGCTCTCATATTCATTACATTCATACGCATCCTTTTATTTCTATTTTGAATTGGACGACAGAACGATAGTGCATGGTTGATTTGCTTACCAGTGTGCATGGTTGAATTGTCGCCTCGCTATACCGGTTAGGTGAGCACAGTTGAATTGCGACAAGTTCCTAATGTCTAGAGGCAACAAGATTTGGTCGTTGAGCATGGTGGATTTGCTCGGTTAGAATGGTGATGCATGGTTGATTTGGTCGGTTAGAACGGTGATGCATGGTTGATTTGCTCACCAGGAGAGCATGGTTGATGACACGAACATTAGTGGTGCACCCTTTAGAGTGTACCAAAGGAAGAGGCGTCGCTGACAGAGTATCAGAGCGGAGGAGTTGATGTGGATAGACGTTGGGTCCATTGGACCTATTTTCTGACGCGTTACGAGTGCAAGAGCGGCATAACCGCACCCGGACCATAGATCCATGGGTCGGATTTCACACCCTACCACACAGGTATTTTAGTTTTAGGCGTTTTTGTTCTTTTTCCTTGTTTCAGGGGCTTTATTTCACTTTTTTATTTTTTTCGTCTTTTTTGTTATTTTTCTTGTTTTCAAGGGCTTTAGTGCACTTTTACTTTTTCCATAGCTTATATATACGTTGTGAGAAACCCTATTTTCATTATTATTGAATAAATAAATATTCGTATTTTTCTTCTTCTTTATTCAAGAGATTAGGGTTTCAGGATTGGCCCTTGGGTGTTGAGGATTCCATCCCGATTTCAGGTTTTCTTCTTTCTAGTTCTTCGAGGTGCAGGAAAAGGTAAGAATCATCCTCCTTCTTTTCTTTTGACGACAAAAGAACTTGTTCTTTCTTCATCTCGAACTCTTCATTCTTCACCCCTTTCGTTCCTCTTTGGATATCCCCTTTCTAGTTTGAACAGAAAAGAGGGATGGTTAGTCAATAAAATCATATCCAAACTTGACTGTGGACTGATTTATGCTAAATCTGGGATATCCTCATATCCCTAGGTGCTCCCTTTTTACTGTTTACGCGATTTTATGCTAAGGGGCATGATCCTGACGGAATGACCTTATCTTTGTTTTGAAATTTACTTAATCCCTTTGACTGGAAAGGGTAAGTTAATTGGTGTATTTATTTGAACATTCTTTAACCTGATTATACATGCATCTAAGATTAAGTCATCACATGTCCCTGCATCAATTGATTTGCCGACATGTATTTAATTTCATCATGCATTGAATGTGTGCATACATGACATCATGTTCATCATCATTAAATTACGCTACATTGTGGAATACCTAGAACATCATTTCATGAAAACCTTACACACACTTTATTCAATGTTGAGTAAGATTGTATTGAAAAATCCCATGGAACTCCAATGGGGTTGAACATGATTTTACTGGGCTTTTAGCTCACCAAAATCACCACAATTCTTGCAAGTTTTCAGGAAGAAAAAGACACGGGCAAAGTAGAGTACCCAAACGGTCACATTCTACTAGAAGAGCCACCCGTAGTATATGTTGAATTATTTTTATTTCGTTGAAATTGATGTAATAATACATTAGTGGAGTTTTTCTTTATAGGGAATTTAGTGAAATTAATTTTGACTTTGAAATTTTAAGTTGCAATTAAATTATAGCTTAACGGAGTTTATTTGGATTTTGTTTCAACATGCGATGTGTGGAATGAAATCTCAAAGAATCCATGCTCGAATTTTAATTCACACCCTGAAACACAGGATTTGGGTCACTATACTCACGTTCTAAGTTTCGGGGCGTGACATTTGCGTCCGTGCGCGCGCACACGCTAAAAACAGAAACAAGATTTAACTTGGGCAATGATAGACCAGTTCGAAAAAGTCAGACAATTTCAGTAGCATTACAGTACCTGTATAGAAAACAGATCAAGATCTTGACCCAGGCGCCTATGATCACGGCGTTTTGCCTCCTCTTTTAAATGAAGATAAGCCTTCAACTGTTCTTCAGTCTCCCACGCTGTACCATATATCCTCTGCAGCATTGGCTTATTTTCATCTCCTCTCCAGTATGCCCCAGCAACTGATTCTAATTCAACAGCTTTCTTGTTTATAGTTCCAGTCGAATCAACATGGGGTCCAGCACAGAGGTCCCACCATTCATTTCCTGTGAGGAATACATGGAGTTTAGTGAGAAAAGTTAAAATAAAATAAATAAAAATCAAATGCATGCCTCTTACTAGTGCAGCATGAAAACAGCTAGGGTCATGGTTTGGTTTTTTCCATTTCTTTTCTCTTTTTGGCTGTTTGCCCAATAAAATATCATCTTTCAATATATATATATATATATATATAATTTTGTTTGTATATGAGCCATGTCCATATGAACTGAGCACACAAACACAGATATTTGTTGACACAACGCAATTTAAATAAGTGTCGCAAACTTGTAACAAACAATGACCATCCGGTTTGAAAGGATACCACACAATGTAAGTAGGTAGAAAGGAGGACCTTTTTCGTCACAGGATCATTGGGAACTTTGGATGCATGGAACTATAAACAAGAAAGCCCTGGCCCACTACAGAACTCAAGGTACCATGGAACTCATTTCCACAAAAATTGCCTAAATGAGTTCTTTCAAAAAAGGAAAGATGCCTCTTCCAAGTAATTCTTTTCATAAGAGTCCCATCCATGTGCAAGATCCACACATCTAAATGACCCCCTACTCGTTACTTTTTCCAAGGATAATAGTAGATCTAAATGCATCCTTGATTGCACTTTAAAGTATTGCCTACTTCTATTATGTGTCAATAAGGTGTGGTGTGAGCCAGATATGTTGAAGGCTTTTTTTCTTTTCCTTTTTCTGAGAGAATAACAAGATTCATTAAACAAAGAGACGAAGGATTCCCAGTACAAAGAAACGGGCATAAAGCCCCTGAAAATGCAAAATCAA
The DNA here is from genome assembly GCA_030180095.1 of Magnolia changhungtana. Lineage (NCBI taxonomy): Eukaryota > Viridiplantae > Streptophyta > Magnoliopsida > Magnoliales > Magnoliaceae > Magnolia > Magnolia changhungtana. The sequence goes on along the minus strand of JASAUF010000115.1, from coordinate 3,299,438 downwards.
GCACCAAAGGATTTGGGCTATTAACCAGGGGTTTAAATGAAATATTTACCCCCCAGCTATTAACCAGGGGTTTAAATGAAATATTTACCCCCCAGCTAAGGCACAAAAGGTTTACAGACCCTGGACTACAACCTATCCCATTGGTCCAGCACTCAAACAGAATTGTGCTCACTCTTGAGAGAAAACTGCTGCTGCCTGAACTGGTTGTGAATGAGCTGAACAGCTTTCCAAAGAGCCACCACAATAGCTATGAGGTGGGAACCCCCATTAGCAGAACCAGAAAAAGTCCAGATCTCCCCAAACATCCAGGAAGAGACCAATACCAAAAGCTTGAGCATTAGGTCAGTATGCTGCATCAAAAATCAATCTCCAGCCAGGGTCTGTTTTGGCAGGGCTCAGAGGAGGGGCCCTGTGACATTGACCAGATCATGATCTCCTCTTGCTGAGGATATATTCCGAAATTCCTTCAAAGGCTTCAAGATTAATCACCCAAGAACAGAGATTGGACCTGATTGATCACCGTGGATTCCACGCCTTTAAAAATGTACCTGTTTCTTTTCAGCCACACTTCCCAACACAGGGCAAGGGAGATGAGATTCCACAGGATGCGACACTAGCTTTGAAAGGGTTGAATCCCCAATTATTGATCAAATCTTTTAAGCATCTCTCTGGCTGACCAAGCTAAACCGAAAAGTGATAAAAAAAAAAACTATCCCAAAGAGATGATGCAAAATGAGGAGTGAATGGAAAGATGGACAGTTTGGCATTGCATTTGCACATAAGGCATAATGATTAGAGCTGCACCTGCAAACAGGCACATGTGAGCATGCATAGGAGCACAATCCCATGCATGCATTAGCATGTACACAGGTACCTACAATTGTAAGCACACAATCTACATGCATTTGCACACGGAGATGCATGTAATTCTCACATTACCAGCAAGCAGGATGCCTACAACCGGTATTAATATCAACAGCTTGGATCCAGTAAGAATAAAAATTAAAGGAATGGTCTGCATCCATGTATGCGAATCTTCCACTATAATTATGGCCCCTGTAATCTTGGTAGTTTTGCTTTAGACATATTTTCTCATTGCCTTTCATAGGTAAACAGATCAATTAGACAGGAATACAGATTGCAGAGTATTTTTAACAAGAAAAGTATTTGTAAATTTTGGAAAACAAAGGGTGGAATTTTATGCAAGGAGAACAAAATAATAAAACATTAGAATTGTCAATTGCAAATACACCAACAAGTTCCACATGACCCAATTATATGTTAGAATGCCTTGCAACTACATGATACAATTGGAGTTCCACCTGCAATCTAGGGTAGAACTTAGAACTTATCATTGACATTTCAATGTTTGCAGATAGATTTAGAAAGACGATATTCAACATCAGATTTGAACACAAGTCAATATGGGCTGAAGACCTATGACAACACAGGAAGTTAACAAGAGTAATGAGACTGACCGATATGATAGATGGTGATAGGATCCTCCTTGATACTTTCCAAAATCTCCAATTTGTATGGTTCATTTAGTTCCATTATCCTTTGTTGAGCTTCATCCCGAGAAACTTCTTCTTGTATTAATGGCAGATTTCGGCTAATGATACGATCCTACAGATGATGTAAGAAATAAATTCCGTACCCTGGAAGCATAAGCTAATGAATAATTACCCAAGCTATGCATAACATTTGACCTGTCTTCATAATTAAAGGATGAAGAAGATTTTAAGGTTCATGTGTTGCTTACCATTTCCTTTTTAATCCTCTTCAGATCTTTGTCAGTTAAAGGTTCCGTATCAAAATCATAGTAAAATCCGTTGTCTATCCATGGACCTATTGTCACTTTAGAATCTGGGAAGAGCTTCTGAACAGCCATAGCCATTACATGGGCACACTGCAGTCATACACAAAATCTGCTAGTCAAAACACACATTTTTATGAGATAATGAAGTCAACCCTGTAATAGATCGCTATTAAAAAATCTACAGATGCCATTGGATTAAAAAAAGAAAGAAAGAAAGAAAAGGTAAAAGAGAAATGGTCCATGGTTCTACCGATGACTCTCAATGTGTGAAGATTAAATTAAGATAACGAGTCATAAGAGCTGGTAAATACAAAAAATAAATAAATAAATAATGATGTGTGTCAGAAATGGACTTATCTGGTTGACAGATTACCATCTCTCTTTTTTTGAAGTGATTAACAGATTATCTAGAAAGATGTTATAAATTGCGATCACATTATCAGCAGTAAACATGATGCATGACTGATAATTTTCACAATAGAATATACGATGGAGAAAAAAGAAGTTACTGATCATATAGACTTGAGCCAATGGTAACCGAACAAATGACATTAAGCAGAGCTCATTGGAATTTAGTAGTTATCACAGGAAATAGGAATACACCAATTATAGTCATTCATTTCAACAATTGCAACATAGCATATAAATAAATAGATGCAAGGATTGCCAAAACTCTGCAGACCAAAAGGCATAGACATGGAAAGGTGAGTCAATATCACCTGGTTGTGCACATGACTATTTTAAAGTTCTTAATAAATTCAAGATGCGTCTCTGATACATTCAGTCATTCACACAGTGATAGTATAATACTAAAAATCATATTATTATATGAATATTTAAAAAGAAAAAAAAAATGTATGATATGTAAATATATAAAGAAGTATGATATAAAAGCGTAATAAATAATACCATTAAAGGGAGCTACTTTAGATTCTATCTTCATTTCTTCATTGTTATGTTGACCGTGCATTTCATTTGTGCGACACTAAGGCAGACGACATTCTTTGAACATTGTCATGGCCCCCATCAAATTAGTTGGCAATTGGCATGACCACATTCAGTGCCTGTTGGCTGTGGCAACCTTTTCACACATGTTTCCGTCCAGGCTGCCACATTCAAGCCTGGCTAGAAAAGATAGAACATGTAAAAGTGGCAATGCACAGCAAAGATAGAACATGTAAAAGTGGCAATGCACAGCAAAGAAATTATGTAAAAGTGGCAATACACAGCAAAGAAATTCTTTCTCGGGATCGTAAACGATAACTCGTGTGAATGAATTGAACAAAAGAACAAACTAGATCTTTCTTTTTTCCTGATAAGTCCGCTTAAAATGATATTATACGCCAAAGGAACCTTAAGAACTATGACAAAAGGTTGACAAATAAACATGGTAAGTAACGGGAATTTCAATTGGAAGGGACCTTGCTCATACATGCTTCACTTCCAGATATTTGTAATATTACTAGTAACACTTTGTAACTTCAGTGTCATGACCCAACTAAAAAACAAAACTTTCAAGAAGCAAGTTGTTGCATGAATGTTGGCGGACAGTTGGAACTTAAATGGGTCCTTTTCCATGTCATCGCTGGGTGGAAGGTTGGTCCTTTCTAATCCCAGGTTTAATGTGGGGGCCATGGAGAGAAATTTTAAGATTGTTGTCAGAAGGATCTTATAAATTGGATCCCTAATTTGCTCAATTTCTTTCAACAATCTTTGGGTGGGGCCTTCGAAAGGCAGAGTTTAGGGTATAGTTGCACTGAAGTATGAAGCAGAGCAGCAACGGATTCAGGTGTTGGAGCACGGAGCATCTGTTTCAAAATGTTATCGAGTATCAAGAGCTAGGAAGCGGGCACAGGAGCATGAGTATAACGCGTGGTTCAAATCGGGAGCAGCACCTAGTTGGAAAGATCATGCAGCTAAGGCTTAGAGGGATTTGCATGGCAATGTTATTTAGGGACTAGGATTCAATTCATCATCATCTAAGCCTATATCCCAATTGGGGTTAGCAGGGACTAGGATTCAATTATTTTTGGAAATTTTGAGGTAAAGGACTGTTCTTCCAGAACATCCCTAGAGGCACGGCCTTACTTTATTGGCTCTGTTGATGTTTTGGCTTTTGTTCCATTTTGTTTTTCTTTCTTTCTTTCTTTTCTCTTGTATCTTGGTCTCCTAGGGTTGAGTGATGAGAGGATGCTTGCTGTCCACACTCTTTGTTGTTCTGCTCTTTGGACTTCTCTCTTTTAATAATATTTAGTAATCTTCTCAGGAAATTTAAATTAATATATATATATATATATAAAAGAAGAAAGTTACTTCAACATTAATAAATTTTAAATGGTAGCTTGAATGAGAGCATGACGCAATCGTCCCACATCCCATGTGTGCACGCTCCGCACATGTGTACAAGAAAAGGACCACTTTCCCTTTTTAGCCCATCACTACTTTGCTTTTCTTTCAAATTTCTACATTAGGAAAATTCTTTTTTCTTTCATTTCTTTATATTAGCTTTATATTAGGCAAGAAATAATTTTGAAATTTCTTATTTAAGTACTTTCTTAATTATAGTGTGTTCCTATTCAAGTAATTTCCTATTTTTTAGATCTTGTTTAGCTAGGAATTTTATTTTTAGATTCCATAGCTTTTATTGCATATTGTAAGGACTGATTATAAATAAGGCCTAGGCCTATTGAATAAGATAAGTTGAATGATATCCTCTTTTATGAAAATTCTTTTATTTTCTCTACGGTAGTTGTTGAAGGGGAAGTAATCTCTAGCTCAAGATTAGATGACTGTTGAGCTTGCTCACAGTCTTCCATTCCTGATCTCTAGCATTTGGCTAGATGATTGTTGGGTCCTTTCCCACAATTTCTTTCTTCTTTTCTTTGATCTATTTGCTTTCCCTTTCGGAGTTTGCATTAGGGCAACAAATGGAATGAGGCAAATCAAAATCAGTGAAGTGTTTGTTTTGTCCATGAAGAACTTATCCTTCATCTTCCTTATGTGCAAGATGCTGGAACAAAAAGGAATGGTTTCCAAGCTAAGAAATTGCTTTGATGAGGTACTGAACATTGATATGGGTGGCTTTACAGTACATTGCAAGTATTGTATGCCGTAACAGCCATTACGTAATAGTAACGGTAGCAGCCATCACACATTATGAGGTCATAACAACTGTTATAGAAAAAATGACCCATAACGGCCCCATAACAAACAGGGCCAATACATGTTCTTTATCAGGTTTTTTTTCGGGGGGGAAAAAAAGACCGTAGGTCCATAACAAAATTGGTGGTGGCCGTTAAGGTCAACTTGATTGCTTGCTCATAAAAGACTGAGTTCCTAAGATGCCAAAATCATTGCAACTGGGGCAGTTTACAAAAGGCGAACATGTAATCTTCATGAAGACAAGAATGGGTACCGATATGTGAGATGCTAATACTTGGATTTCTAATTATTATAATTAGTATCATTAATAACAATAAAACAGTATTATCTCATGGATACTCCTCAAATGTCTCATTAATCCTGACGTGATGTTTCAAGCCCGTGCTAGGGCATTTGGATTTGCTCCTTGATATAGTGGAATGGTAGAACAGTATTTGTGTAGCTGACACAATTACTTCGGATAAGGCTTAGATGATGACAATGATTTTGGTTAGTAAGTTGGGCTTGAACCCAAAACCTGAAGGTCAAAGTGGAGAATATGAGACATACCTAAGACCATCATCAAATCGATTAGATGATACTAACTGTTTGATGAGTGGACATTTGCATGTAGAAGTCGGAGCATTAATCAATTTTCTTTCAAAACATCCATTTGATGGCTACTAATTGGATGGTCAAATCCAATTACTGTGATTTTGGGTCACATTCCATACACAATGGAGCCCACAATTTGGCAACAAAATTGACCACGTGTATGCCACCCAACCTGCACTGTGGATGTGAGCTACTGTCAGTCTGTCATAGCGTGAGTACAATGCACCATGCTTTGACAGGCTATCACCATGCTCTCACACTCACGTTCCTTGCCAGTGAGAGTGCCCGAGTAATATTGGGTATTCTTCAAGAATTATACTATACGTTATTTGCATCTTTGCTGTTTGCACTGTCAACTTGGGTTTTCAATTCTAACAAGTGGGACCTTGGTATGGCAATCAAGATCATTGGTCAATTGCATCCCACTGAGGATGGACCACAATGCAAACTTCTCCCTGATATGAACATCCAAACAAACAATCTGGAGACCTTTTCCAGTTGAATGTGGATCGCTATTGTATTTCTCTTCTTAAACACTTCATCTGCAGTCTGCAAATCGAATGGTTCAGATTGTCCTATTGAGTAGATTTTAGGGAAACAATCCGTCCATGGTGGGATGCCAAATACCAATGGTCTTGATTACCAAACCATGGGACCCACTCATTAGAATTGCAAACCTGTTTGTACACTTCACAAAGACGTGGGCCGTGTATCATAAAGGCCCAACATCCTTAGCAGCTCTCAAGAAAGAAGAAGAAGAGGACCAAAAGAGGAATTATACAATACATGGTGGCCCACATCTTTGCAGTGTACATGAGTTTTCAATTCTAACAAACAGTGCCCATTCTTCAGTAGCCCAGACCACCGGTCATTTACATCCAACCATGGGTACAGCACGCACCAAAATTCTCTCATATCGGAAGATCCCAGCAACCAATATCAGGACTTTCTTCTATTTCTCTTCCTAACCGGGCAGTGATTCAGCATGTCGATGAATCGATTGTGCCAAGGTGAGCAGTTCCCTCCGATGAATTACCATATGATAATTGAAAATTTCCATCTGTGACTGAATCAACGGTGGGCAAGATTGATCGATTCGCTCTAGGCTCCAGTTCGAGAATCGATGAGCAGCAGGGCAAGAAGACAGCGGAACAGAAAGAGTTCGAAGGGGGAGCTGGTTGGCAAATAGTAAATAGGGGACGAAGAGAGAGGAGACTAAATCAAAGAAGAGGAAGAGATGTCTCGACGTTCCCTACTTTGTTCGTCAAGGGATTCCCAGAAGGCTGGCTTCCAATTAATTTCTCAAGGGTTTTTGGTCGAGCTAGCGGTAATGAACGTCGTATTGCCTAGGAACAAGACGAATGGGAAATATAGAGGATTTGCCCTAGTCAGGATGGATTCGGAGGAAGAACTCAGTAGGGCGGTCCAGATGTTGCATGGTGAAGGCTTTGGAGTCGTAAAATTGCTGGTTCAAAGGGCAAAATATCGACCGGAGCCAAAAAAAACAAATACAGAGGTGGAGCTGTAGAAGAGGAGAGATCATCTAGAATACGGATCCCACCATTACTGGCTCTCATTCACGAGAGGAGCATATCTCATCAAAGTTAGGTGACACGTCTTCCTTCAGGGAGGTGTTACTTAGACCGAAAGTTACCCGACCGGACCCCCAGGCGAGTAGAACAATAGCCAAAGAAGAGGCGAGGCATAGGAGTGATGAAGAGGGTAGAAATGAAGGAAACGACAAGTGGGTACATGTCAATCCAGAATCCCTTAACCGATCAAGAAGAGCCCTTCAGGATTTGGTGGTGGCAACCACAAAAGATGGAGCGTCGATAGCCCAAGTCAGGACATGGTTAGACGAATGCTGCGAATACCCGCAGGAGACTTACAACATCAAACCCGTCGGCTATAACAAGCTATGGATCGAATTGGGCCTAGGTATCAACCTAGATCCTCTGATTATGGCAAGAGTGATACATAAAGATAGACCGATCATCAGGATTCAGAGATGGGATGAGTTTTCCCTGTTTGGTATGGAAGACATTTGGATGATGATCTGGTTGGTTCCCTTGGAACTCTGGTATGAAGAATTTTTCCTAGCAGCTATCAATTAGGCCAGTTTATCAAACTTGATCCTAAAACAAACCTAACAGAGGAGATGGGGGTAATCAGGGTTAGGGTTAGGCGGAGAAAGGGGGAGATCCTTCCATCTCACATCCACGTGATGGCTGAAGATAGGAAGATCTACCTCCCGGTTCAAAAGGAGGAAAAGGACGCCCTCATCCCTAGATGGGGCGATTTCTGGAGGCAGAAAGGGAGTCGGCCATTATCATCAGAAGCGAAGGCAACCATGAATTCGAACGACGGAGCACCAATCTCATGCTGCCAAGGAGCACCGAACGCAGCAACGGATACGTGTCACGCATTTGCTGGAGACAGAGGCGAGGTCGACAGCCCGATGCGAGATCGCTCAACATGTGTTCAATCGAACACCTTCTCTAGTGGGTTTCAATCTCTACCGTCCACGACACTCGAAACTCGGCAGTGTAATCATACCCCTGCTGCCTCGAAACAGGCGATGCGTCAGTTCTACAGGACTAACCCTACATATGGTAGCTTCGGCGATGATGGTACATCTGAACGGGAGGTTCAGGTGCAAAAAGGTGGCTCGATAGTCTCTAACATCGAGGTGATTGCGTCAGACCCGTCAATCCTACCTACATCCATTCTATGTGGAACCTAGCACCGAACGTCAGATAGTATCGAGCCTCGCTGGCTCCAACCCTACTTACGAGTCACATGTTGACGATCTTTCGCGCTCGTGTGACCGTCAGTCGAGATGGGTCATTCCCCCATCCGTGTTAGGTCTGCCTTCTTGTGCAAAGGAGTTGCACCTTTCATTTCCGGATTCCTGTTTTCCCCCTAGAAAGGATGACTTCCCTCATTCCATAGAGGGGGACGCTTCCTATGTTCCTGACATGGATCTTCTACCCTGGAATTCCGATAGTGAGGTTTATTCTTAAGAGCTCTTCGCCTCTTTGCTTACCAACTTCAGGTCCAATGTCAGATCGGGCCATAGCAAATCTCTTCCAGGAAGATACAAGAGAAGGAATTATGGAGGTGGAACCCCCGCAAATCAGAACGAGTACAGAAATTGTCGATAGGGGGATGGGTCATCTGGAAAGTGCAGATGAAGCAGATCAGAGGGCAAAGTTGATCGAAACTATTCAAAAAAAAAAAGGATCAAGGACGCCACGAGCCATGTCAGGATATCCATAGGAGTCTCTTTTGCCGATCATCCAGAAGATTTCATAGCTTTGTTCCACTGCATCGAAGATCGCGGTCGTCCGTTGACACAAACTAGAACCCCCACGATATCTCCCATTAGATCAATTAGCAACAAAGAACTCCAAAGTCTAGTTCTCAACCCCACAACTTTCAGTCGTTCCTCCTCTACAGGTGGGTCTCAAGTGCTACGGGGCAGATCAGTTCCTAAATGAAAATTCTATCATGGAACATCAGAGGAGCGGGGTCCAAGCAGAAGAGGAGACTTCTCAAAGATATCTGTGAATAAGTAAAGTCGAGGTGATATGCTTTCAAGAAACAAAGGTTCAGAAGTTCAATGATAAACTGCTGGGAACTCTCTGGAAAGGAAAAAAAAAAAAAAAACAAAGTGGGTGGCGTTGGATGCTATAGGAAGATCAAGAGGTATTTTAGTGGCTTGGAAATCCTCTTCTTGGTCAGCAATAGACAGTAGGAGTGGTGTCTTTTCTATTTCGGTCTTGCTTAAAGAGGTTTCAGGTGGATTCTGATGCTTAATCACCTCTGTCTATGGTCCCAACCAAGAGGAAAGAAGAACTGAGCTATGGGAGGAATTGAATGTTTCCAGACAGAAATTTAGTGGTCCATGGTGCATAGGTGGAGACTTTAACATCACGCGATTCCCGGAAGAAAGGTCCCAGGGAGGTAAGACCACTGGTGGTATGCGTTTTTTCTCTCAATGGATTGAAGATCAGGAATGGTCGATCTCCCCCTGCTCGGTGCGAAATTCACGTGGTCCAATGGGAGAATTAATCCGATTATGTCGAGGCTAGACAAATTTTTGGTTTCGCCAGATTGGCTGGAAATATTTCCTCAGGTTACCCAATCAGCCCTTCCGAAACCTACTTCTGATTATAGCCCCCTTCTTCTTGCAGTTGATGATCAAAATTGGGGCCCAAAGCCATTCAGATTTTGAAACTTCATGGCTGAAGATAGAAGGTTTCCATCAACTGATTAAAGATTGGTGGGCAGGCTTTAGTGTGTCAGGATATGATAGTTTTAAGCTTTGTAGTAAGCTGAGACTATTGAAAGTGAAGTTAAAAAAGTGGAAAATGGAAGCCTTCGAAAAAGAGATGTGGAAACAGGGGATATTTTGGCAGACTTGCAATTGATCAATCAGTCAGTAGAAAATGGCTCAAACTCTTCAGATACTTTGTCCAGAAGAATTCAACTGATTCAAAATTACTCGGCAAGGGTGACAGAAGATGAAACTGTTTGGAGGCAGAGGTCCTACTATAAGTGGATAAAAGATGGTGATAAAACACGAAAATTTTCCATTGTATAGCTAGTGCCCGGGCTAGAGTTAACAAAATTAACAGCATAGTAGCCAATGGGTCTCGATTAGAAGACAAGCATAGTATCTCAGTAGAGGCCATTCAATACTTTAGCAACCTCCTTCAGGGAGAAGATTGGAAGAGGCCCAAACTGGACCATGTCCACGTAGATCGGCTCTCTGACATGGACGCTACTGCTATTAAGTCTCCTTTTTCTATCCTTGACGTTAAAGGAGCCGTAGATGCGTTGGGAGGGGATAAGACCCCTAGTCCAGATGGTTTTCCGATGGGTTTTTTCCAAACATTTTGGACAAGTTTAAGGGGGGATGTGATGGAATTCATGGAGGAATTTTATGACAGAGGAAGGCTTTCCAAAGATCTCGGGGCATCCTTCATTGCGTTGATTCCTAAAGTTACAGACGCTGACTCTCTAAAATATTTCAAACCAATCAGTCTTTTAGGGGGCCCGTACAAGATTCTGGCCAAGGTGTTGGCGTCTGGGCTGCAAGGGGTGATTGGATCTCTCATCTTTGACAACCAAAGTGCTTTCATACCGGGTCAACAGATTGTGGACAGTGCTCTAATCGCCTTTGAAAGTCTGGATTCAAGACATAGATCCAAATCAAAGGGTCTCTTATGCAAATTGGACCTCGAAAAGGCATATGATCATATAGATTGGGGATTTCTTCAGTATATGCTATTATGGAGGGGATTTCGAGACAGATGGTGAAGATGGTGTTGAGAAGTGGAGCCACATGCGCGAATTTCGTGTCGCAAGTCCTTTCACAACTGGGATGCGGAAAGGAGTTTCGCGGATTTCGTGTTGCAAGTCCTTTCGCAACTGGGATACGGAAAGGAGTTTCGCGGATTTTGTGTCGCAAGTCCTTTCGCAACTAGGATGTGGAAAGGGAAGTTGCCAAAACTATAAATTGGGGTCCCTAGTGCTATTCTAGGGTTAAGGTGAATATTGGGGAGCTATTCTAAGGTGTGGGAAAAGGGTTTTCTCTGTATCTCCAAGGGTGAGGTTAGTATATTGCCGTGTAATCTTCGTTCTTCATAGTGGAAGTTTGCATCCGTGGTTTTTTACTCTAGTTTGGGGTTTTTCCACGTATATCTTGTCTCGTGGTTTGTTTGTATTGCTTTGATCTATTTCTAATTTATATTTCTTCTTGTTTATCGTTTGTGGGTGAGGCCTAAGATTGGATCAAGGATCACTGCGTTGTTGGCGTGCTGCGCAACAACTGGAATCAAAGCTATTGGTTTAGTTCTATTAGGAGCGATGGCGGAAGATGGAAAAACTAGAATTGAAACTTCGCCTTCTGGAAGATGCAGATGGAGGATTATCTGTATCAGAAGGACCTCTACATTCCTCTAGGAGGAAAAGAGAAGAAACTAGAAAAGATGATAGATGATGAATGGTTTTTACTGAATAGGAAGGCTTTAGGAACGATCCGACTCTCTTTGTCTAAGAGCGTCGCCTTCAATATATCCAAGGTGAAAACTACAAAAGAATTAATGGAAGCCCTAGCCACCATGTATGAAAAGCCCTCAGCATCCAACAAGGTTCATCTTATGAAACAGCTATTCAACATGAAGATGTCAGATGGTGGGAGCGTGGCTGAACATCTAAACGAGTTCAATACAGTCACGAGCCAGTTAGAATCCGTTGGCATTGTTTTTTAGGATGAGGTCAGAGCGTTATTGATCTTATCCAGTTTACTAGACATTGGGATGGTTTGGTGATTGCTGTGAGCAATTCTTCAAGGTCGACAAAACTGAAATTTGATGATGTGGTCGGTCTAATTCTCAGCGAAGAATCTAGAAGGAAGGCATCGGGAGTTTCAAGGGATTCAGGGAATGCTCTAAACGTTAAAGGAAGAGGAAGATCGCTGAATAAATAAGACAATAAACACGGGCGTTCTAAGTCGAGGAAGAAGTCCAAGGGACCGAAAGACAAAGATGGGTGTTGGCATTGCGGCAAGAAGGGGCACATGAAACGTGATTGCAGGGCGCTTAAGAAACAAGAAGGAAGCTCTCAAGGCGGGAAAGATTCAGTGAATCTATCTGAGGAGAGTGACACAGAGGCGTTGATCTTGTCTCTTGATGGGAGAAATGAGTCTTGGGTTATAGACTCGGGTACTTCGTTTCATGCCACTTCATATAAGGAAGTTCTGCGTAACTATGTATCAGGTGATTTCGGGAGAGTCTACCTAGGTGATGATGAGCCATGCAGTATTGTTGGAAAGGGAGACGTTCATATAATTCAGAAAGACGGAACAACGTTGAAATTGAAGGATATTAGACATGTACCGAGTTTGAGAAGGAATCTGATCTCAGTAGGGTAGTTGGCCGATACCGGTTATGTGACGACATTCACCAGTGGTTCCTGGAAGATTACAAAAGGTGCGTTGGTGATATCTCGAGGCAAGAAAGAAGGTACTTTGTACGTGACTTCAGGATCGTATAGTTCACTCGCAGTCGCATCAACTGGAGTGAATGGGCAGTTATGGCATCAGAGGTTGGGACATATGAGTGAGAAATGGATGAAAGTGCTATTATCAAAAGGGAAACTACCAGGGCTGAAGTCTATTAACTTGGAATTCTGCGAGGACTGCGTGTATGGCAAGCAGAAGATGGTAAGTTTCAAGAAGACGGGACGTGCTCCAAAGACACATCTGTTGGAGCTTGTACACACTGATGTGTGGAGACCGGCACAGGTATTATCTCTTGATGGCTCACGTTATTTTGTTACTTTCATTGATGATGCTAGTAGAAAACTGTGGGTCTATTTCTTAAAGCATAAATCTGATGTATTTGATGTATTTAAGAAGTGGAAAGTTATGGTAAAAAATGAGACAGGTAAAACAGTAAAATGTCTCAGATCTGATAATGGGGGAGAGTACTATGATAAGAGATTTGAGGAGTATTGTGTAGCGAATGGAATCAAACATCAGAAAATGATTCCAAGGACACCGCAACAGAATGGTGTGGCTGAGCACATTAACAGGACCATCCTTGAGCACGCCAGAAGCATGAAGTTACATGCGGGGTTGCCCAAGACCTTTTGGGCAGATGCTGTGAATACTGTCACATATCTCATCAATAGAAATCCCTCAGCACCATTGAATGGTGAGCTACCAGAAGAAGTATGGAATGAGAAAGAAGTGAACATTGCACATCTCAGACTGTTCGGTTGCACTTCATATGTTCACATTGATGCATAGCACAGAAACAAACCGGATGCGAAATCCAGAAGGTGCATGTTTATAGGCTACGGGCAGCATGATTTTGGCTACAGGTTTTGGGATGCAGAAAACAGGAAAATCATCAGAAGCAATGACGTAGTCTTCAATGAAAAAGTGATGCATAAGAACAGTGCGCAGGAAAATAAGGTCGGGGAGAAAATTCGTAGAGATGGAAGAGTTACCGAACACGGGTGTTACAGCGCCACATGATGATCATGCACAGAAGCATTATGAGGCAGAGCCATATACACCGATTGTAAGGAGGTCTACTCAGGAGAGGAGACCCACGGTCTGATACTCACCCTCATATTATCTACTACTGACAGATAATGGTGAACCCGAGTGTTTTGAAGAGGCATTACAATCAGATACACGGGTTAAGTGGGAGCAGGCCGTGGATGAGGAGATGGACTCTCTTGAGTCTAATCATACATGGGAGCTAGTCACTCTATCAAAGGGTAAGAAAGCTCTTCATAACAAGTGAGTTTACAGACTGAAGGAGGAACACGATGGTTCGAAATGGTACAAGGTCAGATTGGTTGTGAAAGGGTTTCAACAAAAGGCAGGTATCGATTTCACTGAAATATTTTCACCAGTAGTGAAAATGTCTACGATTCGTATGGTCTTAAGTATAGTGGTTACAGAGGACTTACATCTAGAGCAGCTAGCTGTTAAAACAGCCTTTCTTCATGAGGACCTTGAAGAAGAGATATATATGTATCAGCCGATAGGATACGTGGCACCATGAAAGGAGAACAAGGTGTGTAGACTGAAGAAGAGTTTATATGGCCTGAAGCACGCCCCGAAGCAGTGGTACAAGAAGTTCGACAGTTTCATGTCGGGAAACGGTTTTAGGAGATGTCACGCAGACCACTATTGTTATTTGAAGAAGTTTGATACGTCGTACATCATCCTTCTTCTGTACGTTGATGATATGCTTGTGGCCGGTTCAAGCATGAAGGACATCTCAGATCCCAAAAGACAACTGTCTAGAGAATTTGTCATGAAGGATTTAGGAGCTGCAAAACAAATCTTAGGCATGAGGATAAAGCGTGACAGGGAAAACAAGAAACTGGTGTTGTCACAGGCAGAGTACATAGCCAAGGTACTTGATCGATTCAATATGGGAGGTGCTAAGCCGGTTAGCACTCCATTAGTCAACCACTTCAAGCTATCTAAGGAGCAAGGGGCAAAGACGCAGGAGGAACGGGATTACATGGCTAAAGTCCCATACGCATCAGCTATAGGGAGTCTCATGTATGCTATGGTGAGCACGAGGCCAGATATTGCTCAAGCAGTGGGAGTTGTTAGCAGGTTCATGAACAATCCCGGGAATGAACATTGGGAAGCTGTGAAGTGGATTCTTAGATACCTGGTAGGTACTAAGGATGTAAGGCTATGTTATGGTGGATCGGAAATCAAGCTACAAGGCTATGTGGATTCAGATTTGGCAGGAGATATCGACAGCAAAAGAAGCATTACAGGTTATGTCTTTACTCTGGGAAGTGTTGCAGTCAGTTGGGTCTCTCAGTTACAGAAGATAGTTTTTATCAGTACGACAAAAGCAGAATATGTTGCGACTACAGAAGCATGCAAGAAGATGGTGTGGATGCAAGGTTTCATAGAAGAGTTGGGTAAGAAGCAAGCAGATTGCAAACTGTACAGTGACAGTTAGAGTGCAATACACTTAGCCAAGAATTCAACCTTTCATTCAAGGATCAAGCATATTGTCATCAGATATCACTTCATACGTTCGTTACTGGAAGATGGATCGATTGCTCTGGAGAAGATTCATACAAGTGAGAATCATGCGGATATGTTGACCAAGGCGGTCACACGAGAGAAGCTGAAGCTCTCTTCAGCTTTAATTGGTCTACGGGCTTGAAGACGGGGAAGTGGTGCACTCCGGATGAAGAAGACAAAGGTTTATGGCGATGTGTCTCCAAGTGGGAGATTATTGAGAAGTGGAGCCACATGCTCGAATTTCGTGTCGCAAGTCCTTTCGCAACTGGGATGCGGAAAGGGAAGTTGCCAAAACTATAAATTGGGGTCCCTAGGGCTATTCTAGGGTTAAGGTGAATATTGGGGAGCTATTCTAAGGTATGGGAAAAAGGTTTTCTCTGTATCTCCAAGGGAGAGGTTAGTATATTGCCTTGTAATCTTCATTCTTCATAGTGAAAGTTTGCATCCGTGGTTTTTTACCCTAGTTTGGGGTTTTTCCACGTATATCTTGTCACGTGGTTTGTTTGGATTGCTTTGATATATTTCTAGTTTATATTTCTTTTTGTTTATCGTTTGTGGGTGAGGCCTGAGGTTGGATCAAGGCTCACTGCGTTGTTGGCGTGCTGCACAATAGATGGATTGGGGAATATGTGGGTTCGGCCTTTTTTTTCGTCCTAATCAACAGCTCCCCAAAAGGCTTCTTTCGTAGTTCAAGGGGTCTTCGCCAAGGAGATCTGTTGTCCCCTTTTCTTTTCTTACTAGTAGGGGAGGCTTTTTCCAGAATGCTTAGCAAGGGTCAGGTGGAAGGAATTATCAGTGGATTCAAAGTGGAAGGGATGGAGATTCCGATATCTCATATTCAGTTTGCGGATGACACGCTTTTGTTTTCTAAAGTAGATCAGGATAAAGTTAGCAATTTGCGGGCCATTATTAGGTGTTTTGAAGCAGTCTCGGGTTTGAGAGTTAACATGGCTAAGACTAAAATGTTTGGGGTGAATATGGAGGAAGTCGAGATCGAGAAATGTGTTGAATATTTTCAATGTACGATGGGACATTTTCCAACTACATTTGTGGGCCTACGTTTGTGCATTGGAAAACCCCCGATAGCTTTATGGGACAAGGTAATCAAAAGAGTTGGTTCCTATCTTGCTAGATGGAAATGCAGATATTTATCTCTGGGTGGTCGGCTTACCCTTATCAAGGCGGCGCTATTGAACCTCCCTCTTTATTCAGTTGTCCAGCGCCAACTTTGGCTATTCTCGAGAGACTAAGACGGGATTTTCTATGGCATGGAAAAGAAGATAAGAAAAAGTTTCACCTTGTCAGTTGGAAGGATGTCTGCAAGCATACCCAAAAAAGAGGGGTAGGAGTAAAAGATCTCAAAAGTATGAATCGGGCTCTATTAGGCAAATGGACCTAGAGGCTAGAGACCGAGAATGGAACTCTTTGGAACAATCTGATCAAAAGTAAGTATGGGTGCTCAGAAGGGGGTTGGTGGACAAAGAATTCCTCCAAATAGAAAGCCTCGGCTCTTTGAAAAGGAATATTTCTAAAAGGGTCTGGAATAGCAATTGGTAATGGCAAACGTACACGTTTTTGGGAAGACATTTGGGTGGGCGATGAATCACTTGCGTTAGCCTTCCCGGGTATCTTCCGCCTCGCTCAGAATCAGTCCATCACAGTGGATTCCTATTACACGATCCTTGGGGGAGCAATGGTGTGGAATCCGGTGTAGAAGAAATCTTCGTGATCGAGAAGTCGAAGAATATGCAGTAACCGTATTCAAAGTAGCAATCCAGACCATTCCACCAAAGATAGATTAGTCTGGCGTTTCGAAAAATCAGGGAAATTTTTAGTTAAGTCCTTATATAGCCAAATTGTCAAGAATCCCCATCCTCTTGAAGAAGAATCTTCACACTACATGTGGAAATTTCAAGTGCCTCCAAAGATAGCTACTTTTGGATGGTTGGTTGGTAAGAAAAAGGTCCGGACTGTTGGCAATTTGAGAAAAAGGGGCATGTGCATCACTAATATTTGCTTCTGTTGCATGGCAAATGAAGAAACAGTGGATCATCTGTTTGTGCACTGTGCATTCACATATCGGATTTGGTGTGAAATTTTTTCTTGTTTCCAGGTTCACTAGACCTTTCCGGATTCTGTCTGCAGTTTGATGAAGGCCTGGCAGGGAATTGGGTGTGGAAATCAAAGGTCTAAACTTTGGAAGACGTCTCCTTTGGCCGTTTGGTGGGCTGTGTGGGAAGAAAGAAATGGGAGGTGTTTTAACGACATTTCGAAGTCGCTAGAGGCTACAGTTAACAGGGTCATTTTCTTTATAGTTGAGTGGGCTTTTGCTGTTGAAATGCTAAATGGTTGTAATTTACTCTTTTTAGGGAGTAGCTAATCGGCTATCTCCGCTGGTCAGTTTTCCCTATGTTTCTCTGTTTTTTCTATCAATAAAATTTCTTGTTATCTGTCAAAAAAAAAAAATCCATCTATCCATCGGCCCAAATCAAATGGTCAAGATTGACCCCTCAAGCAAATTTTCAAAGCATAGTCCATCCAAGGAGGCACACAATATGCCAACGGTCCAGATCACCGAACCCATGGCCCCACTTGTCAGAATTGAGAACTAGCTCATACTCTAGATAAGATGCACGAGAAGAAGGGGGAGGTCTTACCGTGTGGCGAATCCGCAGCAATTTCTCGGAAGAATCGTTGGTGGGAAGAACGACTCTCTCCACTTCCGCCTCCGAATTTCCTCCCTTCTGCAGAGGAGGAACCTTCTCCTCGTCTGCTGCGACAGCGGCAGCGTAGGAGGAAGGAGAAGAGACGGTGGTTGTGGTGGAGATCCCATGTACCGAAACCCTAACCCTAGCTCTCGCGTATGAAAAGGAGATGAGCGTTCTGAGAGGAGGAGGAGAAGAGAATGATGGTTTTGTAATGACGAGCGAGGATTGGTGGAGATTTGGCGGGAGTTTGAAACAGGCGGAGGAAGATGAGACGAAGATGGACGGACAGGATGCGATTCTGTGGAGGACGTTCATCTCTCCCTCTCTCTTATCCTACGCACCTTCGCTTATCCTACGCACTCTATCTTCTATCTCTCTGTCCGTCTGCTTCAGCTGCTGCGTGTTTGAAGATGCGTGGCGGATGTTTTTGCTTTATCTGATCTGGGAATAATCACTACCCATTTTGAAAGGAGCCGCGCGAGGGTAATTTGTATTAGGTACCTACAAGGGTTACTTTCACAAATCTAGATCATATGGATGTATTTTAATGAGATCTACACCGTCCATCAGATAATATGACCTATTTTAACCATTGAAAATAAAAATTATGATACAAAATGAAATTGGGTAGCTACAAGATAGGAAATGGTTAGGATGGAACGCTTACCATTTGTTTTTTTAGGACCCACCGTGGCTTTAATATGCCATCCAATCCATTCATCTAATCTGAATATTTAGGATGAAATAAATATCCAAAATTAAAAGTGTCCCAAAACTCAGGTAGACCATAAAACATGAATTTAGAGATAATAGTATAATGTTTTTTCGATGGACAAAATATGTGAAAAGTCATCTTGATTTTTGATGTTACGAAAAAATTAATTTTGTACGTGATGGACGGCATGGATTCTATTCATGCTAAGTAGTTTCTCTCATTCTAGTGAAATTAACCCGGGTACGTTCCAGCGCGAGATACCAAGTGCTTTCGTTGTGAATGGGAACTATTTCATGGACGGTTTTTCCTGAAATTTGAATGTATTCGTTTCTAACGGTCTGATAAATGTCTGGAAATCTAATGTTGTGGTTAATGTGATACTTTGATGGTTTGATTTGAACCCAGGAATTCCTGCCAAAGCCTTTCGCGGGAAGCTAGGTGAGGCCCACCGTGATATTTGTGAGAAATCCTTTTCACACATTTGTTTTTTCGTGTTAGTTTGGACGTGGGACAAAAAATGAGGTATATCCAAGACTCGGGTGGCCTCACTACATTAAACAGTGAGCAGGGAAATGCCTATTGTCGAAAATTCCCTGGGTCCACCATGATGTTTATATGTCATCCTTACCATTCATAATGTCATTACTACTATGATGAAATGAAAACACAAAAATACTAGCCAGATCTAAAATTTATTTTGTCCTACAAGTGTTTCAACAGTGGAGGTTCAATACTCGTTGTTTCTTATGGTGCAGCCCACTTGAGTTTTGGATTTGCTTCATTTTTTATCCCATGTCTTAAAATGATATGGAAAAACATATCTATGGGGTGGATTTCTCATCAACGTAGCTTCCCGTCACATGAACTTGTTATGGTAAAGTATTTTTATATTGGGAATTTTTTCCTAGTAGATTTCACTTTGACTAACTAGCCTAATTAAATCTCTAAAACTTTATTTTTCATTTCTAAACTTGTAGTAAATGTACTAGCTTTGTTTGGACGAAAATGTCCTTGTTTTTTAAGTTGAATCTTCGGTTTTATCATTTTACATCTGCAATATTTCTCATGGCTATGCTCATTACTTCAAATCGGTTACATTGGTAAACTTGCATTCTTCCGAGTTTTATCCATAAAGTGTTTTCTATTTTGAAATCATGTTTCACTTCACCACACTCTTTCTTATTCTCAAACTCGTGCTCAATTGGAATGATGGCTGAGGGATGTAAGGACGAAGAATGAATGTATTTTTTTGTAGTGAAATTAACCAAGTTCTCATTTAATACTATTGTCTCAGCGAAATTGACTAAGTACATAGGATTCAACAGAGTATAGAGGATTTAACCAAGTATAAGTAAATTTCTCCAAGTACAGGTAAAAACCATTGGTAATCGAGGTTTGATATGTTTTTCAATAGTCACTCTTTCACATGTGAAAATTCACCTAGTATGTAAAAATTGACAGGGTACTTGTGCACCGAGTACAAGTTGAGACGGTTTTCAACCGTCGTAAATCCTTTGAATACAACTATTGGCATTTTCGCAGGTGAAAATTGATAAGTACAGATGTTGATATAGGTAAAAATTCAACTAGTATATGTTTTTTAATGGTTTTAAACCGTCATAAATCACCGAGTACAAGTGTTGAGACGGTTTTCAATCATTGTTTTTTCACAGGTGAAAATTCACTAGGTACAAGGAAAAAGTGACGAAGTACGTGTGAAAATTGACCAAGTACATGTGGAAATTCACCGAGTACAAGTGAAAATTCACCAAGTACATAGGAAAATTGATCGTATAGAGTTGAAAATTCACTGAGTGCAAGATTCATCGAGTACATGCAAAAATTGACAGAGTATATGTGAAAATTAACCAAGTACAGGTGTTGAGATGATTTTCAACCATTATAAATTCTTCGATACAGGTGTTAAGATGATTCTCAACCGTCATTTTTTTCATAGGTGAAAAATCACCAAGTACAAGTATTGAGACAGGTGAAAATTACCAAATATAGGTGAAAATTCATCGATTACAGATTTTAAGACGAGTTCCAACCGTCATAAATTAACCAAATACATGTTGAGACGATTTCAACAATCATTTTTTCACATGTGAAATTTCATTGAGTATAAGTGAAAGTTCATCAATTATATGTGAAAATTGATCGTGTAAATGTGACAATTCATTGAGTACAAGATTCACCAAGTACTAGTGAGATTTTACTTAGTACAGGTTTTGTGACGGTTTTAAACCGTCGCAAAATTCACTAAGTACAAGTGTTGAAACAGTTTTCAACTGTCGTTTTTTTTTCAAGTGCCAACCACTCAGGGTACTTGTTTTAAAACGGTTTTCAACCTCAAACCTACCGAGTACAAGTGTTGAGACGGTTTTCAGCTGTCGTTTTTTCACAGGAAAATTAAGTATATATAAATATTCACCAAGTACTGGTGAAAGTCACCAAGTACATGTGAAAATTGACCGAGTACAGTTTAAATTTCACCAATCGAGTACAGGTGTTGAGACAGTTTTCAACTATTGTAAATTCACCAAGTATAGGTTTTGAGATGGTTTTCAACTGTCAATTTTTCATAGGTGAAATTTTCACCGAGTACATGTGTAACACCCCGAATTGACTCAATTAAGCAACTTTTGGGCACCATCTTAACTCATCACTCACAATGGGAGTCAAACTCACTAAGGCGGATGCATTCCTAGAATTTCAAGCTCAGTAGGTCAGTAACGCGCGATCCATAACCAAATGGTAAATCGAGCCACCCCCAAGGGGATTTGGTCCTTGGTGCCAATTTCAGGCCTTGCCTAGCATTTGGGGTTAGTCACGCTCATGGCCTTACTTGCTCATGATTTGGGTGAGGGCGATCATTAGGCCCCAAGCATCCTGAGCCCGCTAATCCCAATAGGTCAGTCAATTTTAATTTGACCAGTACGGAAATTTTCTAGACATTACAACATGTGAAAATTAACTGAGCACATTTACCAAGTGAAAATTCGCTAAGTATATGGGAAAATTGATCGGGTACATGTGAAAATTCACCTAATACATATGAATATTGACCGAGTACAATGTGAATATTGACTAAGTACAGTTGAAAATTCACTGAAGTGGAAATTCTCTGAAAGATTATACATGCAATGTGTGGTTTCTTAGATGGAGGCGCCATATTCTTCATCTTCTATTTCTCAGAACCCAAATCAAATCCCTCTTCAACATAACCGGTTTGATGCATTGAAAAAAACAAAGTGTAGATTTCAGGAAAAAAATACAGATATGATTTGAGGAAGAAATACCATGAGACAAGACTATTTTATGAAGAAATACGAAAACACAAAAATAAGTTTTTGGTATACCAATGGTATTTTTGTCCAAACAAAATTTCAAGGTTTAGAAATGAAAAGTAAAGTTTTAAAAGTTTATATACGCTGCTCAGTTAAAAGTAAAGTTTGCAGAGAAAAAATTTCTTTTCGTCTTTCGAAAAGATCGTCACTAGCTACCTCCCTTTGGCTAACTAGTGAAATGAGAAGCATGTGGGATGGACCTTTTTAGGGCTACATTTGTCTCTGATCAGGTCGATTTTCTCTCAGAGAAAGTGACACCGGAAGTTAGTCAGGCGATGCACGAAAAAGGGAGATTTGATACACTGGCAGAGTGTGACGTTTGATACGCAGGCACTCAGACGTTGTACTCGTCGCATAAAATTGATCAAAATAAAGTTTTGAAAATCGCTGTATCTGAGTAACAGAATCAAAATTAGATTGATTGAAGAATTCTGTCTTCTTATTCATAGACCCTTGTTTGTTGAAATAGGACCGTTCAATATTCTCCATTTTTAACCGTCCAAATGGGGCCATGATTTCTACCGTTTAATCTGAATTAATTGTAGTCTAGTTTTTAATTTCTAAGTGCCTGCTTATCATCCATCACACCGTTCCAGAGTATCAAAGATTTTCTCCTTTGGACGAGCGACTGGAATACTGTGCTCGTCTGCCACCATTAAAAAAAATGGGTTTCACTCACCTAGTCACATGCCTTGGAACGGACACAAATCTACCATGCATTCAAGCTCTATTGGGCCAAACATGATGTGTTTGTAAAATCCCAACCGTGAATCTGGTGTGCCCAGGTATGTTATGCCTATGTTCTAAATTACAGTCTAATCCATAACTAAGGTTGACCACACAGAATGGAACAATGGAAGAGAAGATGTTGGGGAGGGTGATGCCTACCATTGAAGCTCCCAGATGGAATATGGTGCGGTCCATGTTTTCTACGTACCATCCAAACCGTTCATCAGGTGAGAACCGTCAGGATCAAGGGACACGCAAAATTCTGGCCATTAGATGTTCCACCCGAATTTTGGATTAGGATGGTTCTTGGAATGCACTGTGAACAGAAGGTGGCGCACCATAATTACGGTTTAGATTTCACAAACATATGATGGGTGGGCCCACTCATCTAAAGATAGAAATGTGCTTTAGAGGACATGTAAACAAAGAGCGTGGACCGTCTGTGCCTAAGGCACAGAGGAATTCAGTGTCATCACTTCTCATCTACACATCCCAACTTTTAACTGTGGAACTTCTCTGGCCTCACCATGATTTATATGCTATACCCACATTGTCCATCGATTTTTCTATATCATTCTAAGATATGAAACTAGTCAAAATGGGCACATCTAAAGCTCAAATGAACCACACTGTGGAAAGCAGTGAGGATTGAACAACTATCATTAAAACTTTCTTAAGGTCCACTATAAGGTTTATTTATTTATTTTTATTTTACACACGCACACACACCCCCACACACTCACGCTAGTGGAATTTCACCACATATGAATACTCGAACCCTTAACCGGGTGTTGAAACTCCTGAGAGTCTACCACCCGAGCAAGAGCAAGGATCCACTGTAAGGTTTATTGGCTATCAAATCTCCTTATAAGGTTACACGGACCTAAATGAAAGGAAAACTCAAATATCAACTTGATCAAAGCCACATGTGGCCCTAAAATGATTTTAACCTACTTAGATCGGACCGCTTCATTTTTGGTATCATGCTGAAAAAATGAATGGACAGTGTAGATCTAACACATTCATTATATTGCAGCCCACGGAGCCCCACCTATAGACACTTCCTGCTTTTCTTCCCTCTTCCTTAAATGTTTTTGTTGACCTGGTAAAGGCTTTGGCACAAAGTTCCTACACTGGAGAACTAGGTGGGGCCATTGTGATTTTTTGTAATAAATCCACACCGTATATCTATTTTCACATCTCATTTTAGGACATAAGACCGAAAATGAAATGGATCTAAAAGTCAAGGACACTACACAATATAGAAAAGTGGGGAAAGAAATGTCTACTACTATTAAAACCTGAAGAGATGAACACGACAAGTAAATGTAATTTTATTTATTACAAATACTTGTACACAACAAGGGTATGCTTTACAACACTAACAAACTATCACTCTTGAATGACAATTCTCACACACAAGGAAAAAATTCTTTGAACTCTTAATACTTGGACACCTTACTTTCACTCTTGAACTCACTCTTTTGTTGTTAATGTTTTTTTTTTTTTTTTTGTATGTACATAATGAGGCTCTCCCCATATTTATAGGGAGCTATGGAAGGTTCTAGAATCAATATAACTCTAAAGAGTTCTAGAAGCTTCGAAATATATCCTATAAGGTTCTATTACATTCCGGAAGATTCTAAGAGAATTCGGAAGGTTCTAACATAGTCCGGAATATTCTAGCATAATCCGGAACATTCCAGAAGAGTAAAGAAAACTCCATCAAACTCTAGAAGTTTCCGAAAGATTCTAGAGAATTCTAGAATTTTTCAGAAATGTTTGGAAGTTTTCGGAAGACTCCGGAATATTCAAGAGAGGTGGTGATGACATTTAACACTCCCCCTCAGCACCAACTCTCACAATTCTGCATTGGTCATCATGCCAAGTTGCTTTTTTGTGAAATTGGTGAACTTAGCATTGCTAAGTCCTTTAATGAGTATGTCTGCAACTTGGTTGTCGGTCTTCACATCCTTGGGTTTTAAACTCGTTCCCAAGTCTGATTTTGGTTCAATGCCTTAATCTCTTCTTCCATCGCCTTCTGTCATTCTATGTCTCGGGATGCTTCTTCAAATGTCGTTGGCTCTTTCACGGTCTCTTCTTCTGCTAAGGCAGCGTCCACGTATCTTGGGTTAGGCTTTCTTTGTCTAGTCGACCTCCTAAGTGGTGGGTTGTCTACCGCAACCTCTTGTTGACTTGGGCGAAGCTCTTCTGGACTACTTTGATGTACTCTCATTTGCCATGGACTCATAGTGTTATCTGGTGTTCCAGACAGATTAGGCACTTGCTCATCATCTCCTGCTGTAGGCGTCAACTCCTTAGTTGAACTAGGAGATTCTTCTCCTTCATTGTCTCCCCCATCTTCCCATGCAGTTCATCTTCTAATTCTTGAGAGTTTGGCAGCTCCTCCTTCAGTGGCGATCACCATGATGAGGCTTCATCAAAGATAACATTCCTCGATGTGTAGCACCGACCAGTTACAGGGTTGTAACATTTCCACCCATTTTTTTCACTGTTATAGCCCAAAAAGATGCAACGAATTGCCTTCTTATCGAACTTGTTACACAAGTGATCAAGCACAAACACATAGCATACACTTCCGAAGACTCGGAAGTATAGCTTCTCGAAGAGTAAGACAAAGCCTAGTTTTGCTTGTGGTAGCCTATTGATCACATGAGATATCGTTTGCATGCACTTTGCCTAGAATCAGCTGGGCACATTCTTAGCATGTAGCATGCTGCGACATATCTCTGCAAGGTAACGATTTTTTCTTTCAGCAATGCCGTTTTGTTGTGGAGTGCTCGAACAAGTCAATTGTCGTCGAATTCTACACTCCTTTAGATAATTTGAGAACTCTTTCGACATATACTCTCCGCTATTATCCGTTCGCAAGCATCGGATCCTTCTATCGATCTCACTTTCGACCTTCTCCCGAAATTCTTTAAAATTTAATAAAGTTTCTGACTTCTCTTTCATGAAGTAAACCCAAACGTACCTTGAGAAGTCGTCAACGAAGGTCACCATGTAATGCATGCCACTAACCAATGCATGTTTTACCCGTCCAAACATGTCTGAGTGGACAAGCTCCAAGGGTTCTTTAGCTCTAAACTTTGATTCTTCATATGGCAATTGGTGTGCTTTGCCATATTGACACCCTGCACAAATTATATCTTCTCGAACATCCAGCTGGGGAAGACCTTTAAGCATAGCCTTCTTCATTATTATCTTCAGCTTATGATAACTCACGTACCCTAAACGTGCATGCCAGAGATCTGCAGTCTCATTTTTCTGAGTCTTATCTACATAAGCTGATTCAGCTGACATTACGTAGATTGACTCCAAGAGTCGTCCTTCCATGATGGGTGTACCTAGCTGTTTAAGGTTTCGGTATACCTTAACATCCTCCGGTCCAAATACCACTTAATTACCAGAAGCGTCAGTTGTGATACTGACAACAGGTTTTTCTTCATCTCTGGCACGTGATAAATATCTTATAACTTTACTTGATTAGGGCTAAATCGAGGTGTGATAATAGTCGTACCTACGTGAGTTATCAGCAACCTTAAATTATTAGCTATTACCACCACCCGATCTCCTTTGCAGGCGGATAAACTTGATGGTTTCTTCTTATCACCTGTCATGTGATTTGAGCACCCTGAATCAACGATCCAATCGTCACTGTAGTTGATAGCTGCTTGATTGAAAACTGTGGCAAGGGCTATTTCACCAGTCTCTGTCACTATTGAGGAAGCAACTACTTCGTCAGTGACTGTGTTAGACTGCTCGAGTGGTTCATCAAAATTTATCTCCTTCTTTGAACAATCTTCGTTGATGGATTCAGACACTGCTAAGGATGCCTGAAAGTCTCAGTCATCTTCACTGTCTTCTTGGTGATTTCTAGAAGTTACTAAGCTACCTTCGGCTGATTTTTTCTTAAATCAACAATTTTTTGCAAAGTGACCTTTCTTGCCGCAATTGAAACACTCTATATCATACCTTCGAGATACGAAGGATCGTTGTTTATTTGTGTTGTTGTCAGATTGAACTCCCCATGTTCGAGGACTTCTTCCTTACTCTTCTCTTTTCTTGGACTTTCCAAAGTTCTGCTGACTTTGTTCACCCTTTCTGTTCTGTTGTCGATGTCTGCCTTTTTTTATTATTGTAGTAGAGTACTTCCCCTTCCTTGTTTATCGACACTCCAGCCATTTGTTTACATAAACTTTCTTGATTGACCAACAAATTCTCCAACTCTATGAGAGTAGGTTGAGTAGGCCGACCTCGTATTGCCGTGATAAAAGCATTATACTCAGGCTTCAACCCGTGTATAATTATCCTCCTCATTCTTTCCTCATGAATATTTGCTTCAGGATCCAATTCTGAAATTTCACGGCATAAATCATTTACTCTTGTAAAGTACTCGCTTATAGACTTATCTCCTTGAGTGGCGGACATTAACTCATTATCCAAATATTAAAGTCGAGCATCATTTGTTTTTGAAAACAATGATACAAAGGTGTCTCGTACCTTCTTGGGTGTGTCGTCATCCTTGATTCGCCCGAGCA
Source organism: Magnolia changhungtana (assembly GCA_030180095.1). Taxonomy (NCBI): domain Eukaryota; kingdom Viridiplantae; phylum Streptophyta; class Magnoliopsida; order Magnoliales; family Magnoliaceae; genus Magnolia; species Magnolia changhungtana. Next base: position 3,272,216 of record JASAUF010000115.1, on the reverse strand, counting down.
ACTTATCCTCAATGGTTGACTTAAGCACGTACATTACTTTTATGAGGTGGGATAATCTCATCCCCATTAACAACCTCCCACAAGTCCTGTCCTTCAAGGTAGGACTTAATGCGACTCCTCTAACTTTGATAGTTGTAGTTGTTAAGCCTCGTAACTCCGCTCGTTATGTTCACAAGATCCGCCATCGTGACTTGGTGTGATTATCACTCCCTTTACCACGCAAGCCAACAAACTTCACAGTCTCCAAACTGTGCACGATCTCCTTAGAAAATGGATCCCGAACAAACCTCACTCTGATACCAAATTGAAGAGATGAACACAACAAGTAAATGTAATTTTATTGATTACAAATACTTGTACACAACAAGGGTATGCTTTACAACACTAACAAACTATCACTCTCGAATAACAACTCTCACACATAAGGAAAAAACTCTTTGAACTCTTAATACTTGGACACCTTGCTTTCACTCTTGAACTCAATCTTTTGTTGTTAATATTTTTTTTCTGTGTATGTACATAATAAGGCTCTCCTCATATTTATAGGGAGCTATGGGAGGTTCTAGAATCAATATAACTCTAAAGAGTTCTAGAAGCTTCGAAATATATCCTATAAGGTTCTATTATATTCCGGAAGATTCTAAGAGAATCCGGAAGGTTCTAACGTAGTCCGGAATGTTCTGGCATAATCTGGAACATTCCAGAAGAGTAAAGAAAACTTTATTAAACTCTAGAAGTTTCCGGAAGATTATAGAGAATTCTAGAATTTTCCAGAAATGTCTGGAAGTTTCCGGAAGACTCCGGAATATTCAAGAGAGGTGGTGATGACATTTAACAAAACCATCTTCAGGTTGGCCTTTATGTTTATATACCATCCAAACCATTTATAAGATCATCCTGACAGGGTTTGAAATTTTGGGACTGGGCTCATGGAAGTTAGGTCGGAGTCCCCGTGTAGAGTGCAGGTCTTGGTTCCCATTGACAACTCTACCCATTAGGGCTGAAAGTTGGGCAGGTTTAACCTGATTGACCTGTGACCGACTCGACATTGGGTTGGGCTCGGGCATGATGTATTGAGGCTGATCTCGAGCTTGGGCTATACAAACACCAACCCAATAAAACCTAGGACGGGCTTGGGGTGAGGTCTTAGGTTGCCCGACCCAACTCGAACCTGATCAATATATAAGTTACTAATAAATTATAATTGAGTGTGGATCGTTTGTATTGAAGGCATAGGAAATTCCAGTGATGTTGGGTCTCATTAGTCCACATCATTTCCGATGACTCGAGCTAATAAGATATGCCAGATTTTTCTCTCCCAAATAGATTGCGTGCTACACAACATGACTTTTAAAGAAATATTTGTCCTATATTTTAGCTTGTTTGTTTAGAAAAAAGAAGAAGAATTTCTTTACTATAAATATATAACGTCCCGTCCAACCAGCACAGTATCCTGGGGCGTCCACGTTGGATTTGCCGCAGGACCATCCGTTTAAACTGCTCAGGGTGAGGTACCACCAGTAAAATTAACCTAGGATTAGCCCATTAGAATAGACCAGGCTGGCCATGATGGGACCTGGCGTGGCCCGCCAACACTTGACAACAGCCCGTGTGGGCCACCCAGTAATCGAGGATAGTCAGAAAAATCTAAAACTTCAGGGAATCATAGATCTCACTGGGCTTGTGGTCCATCGTGGACAGCGGACCCAGTGAACACCCAGAACTGGGATCTAGCACTAGCCGAATGCACCCCACCAATGTCAAAATTGGAATCTGGCACTTACAAATGAAATCGGGATACCAGGAGTTCCAGCCGTCGGATTCCTTCCAAATTTGTGGTGACGGTTTAATATATTTTTCTACGCCCGTCCACTAAATCTGGGACCTGATTGTGGAGCGGTGACCATTGATCGCAAATCGGACCCGTACGACCAAACCCGCATCCGATCGTTCCCAAATTTTGCATGGCCCTTCATCGGGCATGGAGCACCTACCCTACAAGTTTCATGGCTAGAGGGCCGCCAAAACTGCCCCAATCACTAGATTGGCCCCCACAGGGCCATTTATGGGACGAAAGTGCCTGCTCAGATCATATATCCGTTCATCCGTTCGTCCTCAATTTTTACATGGACCCTAGTCGGGTCATAAGACACCTACACGCCGAATTTGGTGGCCTGAAGGGTGTTAGGGCCACCTCAACACCGGTAGGAGTCCCGTATGTCTATTTTGGAAAAACTTGGGAGCATAGGGCCAAGAGGCCCAACTCTAGGGAATAAGCCCTAGCCTCTTTTTCATAAACCCCTCTCACTCTCTCAACAACAACCCTCTCTCCCTCCTAACTCTCCCTTCAACTCCCAACAACTCATTCCTCTTCTTCTTAATTTCCTTCAAATCTCCAACAATCAATCTCTCCCTCATAACCCTCACCACCTTACAACAACAAGGCTCTCCCTTGTAACTTCCACCCTTCTCCAACGACCAAGGAGAGTGAAGAAGGAAGGAAGATAAGGTAAAGAAGTGTGGTGGACCCAAAATCGAGTTGGGGCCCAAGAGAATCGACCCTTCAACACCCTATTCCTTCCTAAAAGGGAAAACTCTCCACCACCACCCCAAAAATCGTCCGTGGGCCATCTTGGTAAGATCCCTCACTCTTTTTCTCTTGAAATTCTTGTATTAAAGAAGAAATGGTATGGATTTTTCTCATGCTTGAATTGTTTTAGGGATTCCGGCCGGCCAACCTCCAAAACTCTCACCTCTAGATCGTTTCCAAGCCTCCATCAAACTCAAGGTGCGGACTAGTGCTCTTAGGTGGCCTAGTACCAATTTTAGTGTGGGTTTAATGATTTTGAGTGCTTGGATGTCATATTTGAAATTCTAGAGAAAACCCTAGGGATTTCGTGTTGGTTGGAATTGTTAGAATGTACACGTTTAACTCTCAAATGTGATATAGATCTTGCCTTTCACATGATATTATGTTGGATGATAACATGCTTGTGGTTGTTGATCCATTTTCCTCATATGTGGTGCTTCATTGTGTGTGTGATTATTTACCGTTATGCTCATGATTTCTCAGGATGGAGGAAGTGTTTAACTTCCTCACACAACCCACACACTCACATGCACCTTAATTTCATGATGATACTTGCTTGCTTGTTATAGGTATTTGTTTTGTATGGTTTAGATGCATGAGAATATGATATGGGTGTGCTAATTGATAATATGAATAGTAGGCATGCTGTAGAACCCCTTTTCACTCTCTTGGGATGGTCAGGAACCTGATGAGAGAGGGTATTCCCATCGGTAGGACTACGCTAGGGCTAGACCCGCGGATTGGGCGGGAGTGTTCGGGTGGCTGTAGTTCGACTACATGGGACCCTTGTGCCCGAGGTCATTCGTCTTATGCTCGCCTGATTTGTGCGGACTAGCCTACTACCTGATCAACCCTATTTGTTAACCATGTTCGCCCACATATGTAACGCCCCGAAAAATCGGGGGTCGTGCATACGCTCGACTCCCGAGTCTCCGAGTGTCACTTATCATCAATTTTATGGTTTTATGACTTATCAAGTTTAAATGCACAGCATGGAATTAATTGAAACATGAGGCACATCCACAACTAGTCTACTGAACTGAAAGAAAACAATATATATAGGTTCAAAAGAATATAAAAGGGCCGCACAAGGTAAAACCCAACAAAATCGTAAAGAAAATCATATGCCCATAAGAATGGTACGTTGAGCCCACGACTCAACGCTCTAGAATCCAGTCTCCTAAGCCGATAGAGAGCCGCCCATCAGATGCAAATAGGAGAGTCCGTCCTCCTTGTCCAAGCTCGCCTCGCCAGGCTCCTCATGCCCTGAGTCACCTGCATCTATGAATGGGTCCGGTTGGTGTTTTAAAACACCGTCCCAGAGTGGGAGTGAGTGATCAACTCAGTGTGAACTATTAGTCTCAAGTTACAACAGGCATCAATTAAATTATGAATTTAATGAAAAGCAAACATTCATAAATACCTAACTAATCTTGTTAATGTATATGCATGATAGATGATATGATGTATGCCCTCGCCACAACACTCCCTCGAGCGACTCCGTCTAACGATCGCGTATGTCAACACTCCCTCAAAGCGACCTCGACTTCCGAGTCGCCACCCTAACTAATGTATGCAGTGATAATGTTAACCAAGTTCTTAGTTAAGTCCATTCATCCAGCAGGTTTGGGAATCTGGTACACCCCACGTATCAATGCCCTAAACGGGTTGCGAGGCCAAGACCCCCCAATGCGTGAGGACGAGACCTCGCGGTCCGTGATCCCGTCGGGTTCCTCATCCCCGACTTCAAGCACATGAGGAGTGCCGAGAGAAAGGGATCGCTCGCGGTCACTACGGGGAGGCGCGGCACCCCAGCGTAGGCCGACAGCTCGGATACAGTGTCTCATTCCACCATGCCCAGCTCACGAGGCAGTGGACCAGAAATCAAATGGTTATCGAGGGGCTACAACGGTTGTAGGGTGTTCCAGGTTCCATTACATGTGTGAGCAAACATAGTTAACAATCAGAATTCGTCAGTAAGTAGACTAAACCGCATGAGTCAGGCGAGCACGAGACGGACGACATCGGGTACTAGACCCATGCAGTCGAACTGCTGCCGCCCATACGCACTCGTCCAACTTGCGCGTTTAGTCTTAGGGTAGTCCAACCAGAGGGACTACCGCCTAACCTCGTGTTCCTGACCAATCCAAGGGTTCGACGATAATTCATAGCATGCCATCATCAAGGTTATCAACCAACATACAGCATCATGTTGTATAAATCCTACCATACAATTCAATGTCCCTAACAAGCATAATACATTAATACAAACAAAGTGCATGTGAGAAGTGTGGGTTGGCGAGGAAACGAACCGATTCCTACGCCTCTTAGACTTAAAATGTGCCAAGGCAAGCATCATACAAGACATGAACAATAACATATGAGGCAAATTAAGCAACACATAGGTATATGATCATCTACTATATCACCAAGCATGTGAGGGGCACAAATGCGAACATAAGAAAGAAAACCAACAAACATGCGATTCCACACATCACCAAATGATACCCAAATCCTAGGGTCTCTCTAGATTTCACAAACACTTCACTCAAGCAAGCAAAATCATTAAACACATGATAAAATTGGTGCTAAGCCACCTAAGATTAATAGTCCGCACCTTGGATTCGATGGAGGCTTGGAAACAACCTAGGAGATGTGGATTTCGGGGTAGATCGGCCGGAATCCCTAAAGGCGACCACTTACTTGTAAGAATCTCAAGTAAATCTCCCTCATCACAAGGGTTTCAAAGAAAATAGGTAATGGAGCTTACCTAGTTGCTCAACGGACGAAATAGCGGTTGTGGGGTGAGGTTTCTTCTTGGAGAAGAGGTGGGAAGATGCAAGATTTGCTTCCTTGGGCCCCACCTCGATCTAGGGTCCACACTCCTTCTTCACTCTCTCTTCCTCCTCCTTCTTTCTCTCTTTTCTCTCTTCCCTTCCCTAGGGCAAATTCGTATGGGAGAGGGGTGCCCAAAAGAAACCCCTTTTTATAATTCCAGATTTGGTGCAAATGGCCTCAAGCTTCCACAATTTCCTAAAATAGACTTATGGGACTCCCTATAGGTGTTGGGGTGGTCCTAACACCCCTATGGCCACCAAATTCGGCGTATAGTTGCGTTATGGCCTGACTAGGGTCCATGCAAAAATTTAGGGCAAACGGATGAGCGGATATATGATCTGAGCAAGCGTTTCCGACCCTTAAGTGGCCCTTTGGGGGCCATTTTGATTAATGGGGCATTTCTGGTGGCCCTCTGGCCATGAAATTTATAGGTTAGTGCTTTATGGCCCAATGAAGGGCCTTGTAAAATTTGGGAACGAACGGATGCGGGGTTTAGTCGTACGGGTCCGATTTGCGATCAACGGTCACCGTTCCACGATCAGGTCCCAGATTTAGTGGACGTGCGTAAAAAAATATATTAGACCGTCACCGCAAATTTGAAAGAAATCCGACGGCTGGAACGCCTGGTATCTCGATTTTATTTGTAAGTGTCAGATTCCAATCTGGCATTGGTGGGGCGATTGGACAAGCGTCAGATGGTACTTTTGGGTGTCCACTGGGTCCGCAGTCCGCGATGGACCACAAGCCCAGTGAGATCTATGATTTCCTAAAATTTTAGATTTTTCTGACCTTCCTCGGTCATTTGGCGGGCCCACACGGCATTGTTAAGTGCAAACAGGCCATCTGGCTTGGGGGCCCGTACTTGGTCCCATCATAACTAGACTAGTCCACCCCAGAATAAGCTAATATTGAGTGCTAATGGTTATTAAGTGATATTATAAGTTAATTAATAAAAAAAATTCAAGGATTTTTAGAAATCCAAAACAGTGAAAATCCGGGATGTTACAATCTACCCCCCTTAAAAATAATTTCGTCCCCGAAATTGCAAAAGGGTAATAAGTGAAGGTTTCGTTATTTTATTTGCCTAGGTTTTGTTGATTTCAGGTTTATATATGTTTTAGGGTATATAATAAATACGCAACCCTAGCTCATTGTAATTTACCCCCCTTAAAACTTTTCACCCTGATGGTTTACTAAAATTTATTTATTTACCTTTTTTTATTATTATTTATTATTATTATTATTATTATTATTATTATTTAAAAGATTTAGATTCATGGCGATGACTTCCCTCTATGTAGAGTGAAATATTTATTTTCAATGTTAAACCAATACGGAGAGACGGTTGTAGTGGGCTTGAACCCGATACTTCGATCATCTACCTGACCAGGGTAGAAGGCTCATCGTATCCCTTCTTCGTCCTAGTGGATTACGGTCTTACGCTTTCGGTCCAAAGCAAAGTGAGTCCATTGGTAGTCACACAGATTGAGAATTGGGTCAAGCCGCGAATGCTTCGCAGGCGTATACTTAATGTAATTCCGTAGTCTGATTATTTTTACATTTGGAAGATATTAAAATTTATTAAAAAGTTGAAGTTTCACATTTATAATATCTTAGTGGGTGGTGAGTCTCCCATGGTGCCTATGATCAAACGACCACCCTAGAAAGGTTTTCAGGAACCTAAGGTTCTTCTTGACAATACTATTTTTATCCTATGGTTATTGAGTTATGGGCAAATCACGCTTTGGTTTCAAAATTTTAACAGGGAAGGAAGAATCAAAAGTTTTAAAGTATTCTAGTGGTTTGGAGTGATAATAACGCTAATATGGATGCAGTAAGGCAATTATTCATACAAGCATTTATAAGGTGACAAGAAAATTTAAAAACAATCTATACATTCATATTAAATTCAAAGTGCCATTAGTATGGCTAGTTACATCATACAACATGGATTACATAGTTCTCTAGACATTCCAACATAAGGAAAAAATAACTTAGTCAAGCAAACGTCCTAACTATCCTTTAACACAAGCAGGTAGAACTAATCGACTCAAAGCAAACTACTAATTATCGAAAAGGTTATGCTACTACTCTTCTGGATCGGGCAAAGATGGGGGTACTTCTTCCCTATGAGGGAAAGAATCACCGTAATAGGGAAGAAGGAAGTAACGGTTGCTAGGAATGTCATTTTCCTCGGCAGGGAAATGGATTTTGGATGAGAATGTAGGTGAGGGTGGGAGGGGAGATCCTAAGGATGGGTTTGGGAAGGACTTGAATATGTGTTTAGAATTTGTTTGGGAAAAGTGGGGTGGAATGGGTTTGAGAAAATGAAATTTGAGACAAGTTAGAGTGAAGAGGATTGATGTTGGGTTTCGAGAGTAAATGGGTGAATGGAGTGGGATTGTGGAAGGTTGGAATGTGTATTTGAGATGAATTGGTGGGAGTAGAGGAGGGATTGGGATGAATTTTGTGTTGGGTTTTAGAAGTGGTTATGTAAGTGGGGTTCGATGGAAGGGGTTTGAGATGGGTTATGGAAACGAAGTTTGGAGATGTGAAAAGTGTTGAGAATGGTTTTGAAGTATGGAGAGTTGGGAATGGAGTTTGAAGTGAATGAGCGAATAAGCTTTATATGGATATTTTGTGGGTTTTGGGATTAAAGGAGGGTTTAGGGAAAGTATGAGGAAATGAGGTTGGGTTAAGCATGAGAAGAGGAAATAAGGGTTTGGAGTGAAGGAGTAAAGGGGATGTGGCTCAAGTGAATGTGTTTTGAGGATTGGAAGATGGAATGTTGAGAGGGTTGTAGAAGATGTGGTTTGGGTATGAAGAAGAAGATGTGGGTTTTGGAGAAGAAGAAGAGAAGTGATGGAAGTGGGATGCCTTTGTATGGTTTCCTTGGAAATGTATTGAATCTTAGAGAGGGAGAGGGTTCTCCCCTAGGGTGTGGGAGTAGTAGAGGATATTGTGGGGTAAGAAATTGGGTATTAGTGCCCTTAAGTTGCAAGAGAAGAAGACCCCACTCGTGTGAACATTGAAAGGGAGGAGGGGACCCATCTTTTTTTTGAAATTCCTTATACTTTTAGTAACTGGATATATTTGAAAATTTTTATGATAATTTAACATCAAGTTTTAAGTCATCCTACTAAATTTCATATCATTTGGAGTTGTAAATAAATTATTAAAATTCTAGGAAAAACAGCTACCTGAAATTTAAAATTTTTAGACAGTTGGCAGAACATCTTAATTTTAACTATATTAAAATTTTTATTTTATTTTATTTTTATTTTTATATAAAACTAGACTCATCAAGCTTCAATCTGGCTTTTGAATCACCTAAATCGGAGTTGTAACGAAGGAGATATGACTTTTTGAAGTCGACCTAATTTTGCAGAAAATTCCGGCGTGGTGACGCCAGTTGGGCGTTGCGACGCCGGGCCTCTGGAGGTTTGGGCGTTGCGACGCCGGGCCGCTGGAGGTCTGGGCGTTGCGACGCCGGCTGGGCGTTGCGACGCCGGGCCACTGGAGGTCTGGGCAAGGTTACCTTGCGACGGACATATCTTGCAAACCGGGATGAGTTATTCGACGTGCCATATATGAATTTGGGGTAGGAGAAGCTGATCTATCCAAATAAAATTGTTATTTTATAATATTTCATCAGGTTAATGGTCAAAAGTCCATTTTACTTATATTTTTACTATTTATAGTGATTTTTTACTTACTTATAGTTCTTTATCCTTGAACTTTAGGATTTGTGTCTAAGATGAAGGTACATAGAAAAATTTGAAGGATAAGAGGTGGAAGGCGAGGATTTAAAGGAGATAGGTTGAAAGGAGGAGTTTAGACTTAGGGATTGGGTGGTTTAGACTATCTAAATTTCCTAATTGGTCGAATCGGGTCTTGCCGTTAAGTTCTCGAGCTCTTGCCCAAGGATGAGCTAAAACGTGTCATAAGGCACCCAAGCTGAATTCTAATATTGTTATGCTCTCTCTCATCAGTTGAAGCCCTTCGTAAGATTCTCGGACCTATTTTCTAACATCACTACTTACTCTCCCTACCCAACCCTAACAATCTGAAAGTCTCACCTTCTGTCTAAGACTGGCGGTTCAGGGACGGGTGGTTCCTAGCATTTCGCGTTTTCTATTGGGTATCCTCTCAAGTCAGCGGACGCGTTAGTGAGTTCATGACCCATGGCCCAAGGGATTCCAAACTATTGCTCTGATACCATCTGTAACGCCCCGAAAAATCGGGGGTCGTGCATACGCTCGACTCCCGAGTCTCCGAGTGTCACTTATCATCAATTTTATATTTTTATGACTTATCAAGTTTAAATGCACAACATGGAATTAATTGAAACATGAGGCACATCCACAACTAGTCTACTGAACTGAAAGAAAACAATATATATAGGTTCAAAAGAATATAAAAGGGCCGCACAAGGTAAAACCCAACAAAATCGTAAAGAAAATCATATGCCCATAAGAATGGTACGTTGAGCCCACGACTCAACGCTCTAGAATCCAGGCTCCTAAGCCAATGGAGAGCCGCCCATCAGATGCAAGTAGGAGAGTCCGTCCTCCTTGTCCAAGCTCGCCTCGCCAGGCTCCTCATGCCCTGAGTCACCTGCATCTATGAATGGGTCTGGTTGGTGTTTTAAAACACCGTCCCAGAGTGAGAGTGAGTGATCAACTCAGTGTGAAATATTAGTCTCAAGTTACAATAGGCATCAATTAAATTATGAATTTAATGAAAAGCAAACATTCATAAATACCTAACTAATCTTGTTAATGTATATGCATGATAGATGATATGATGTATGCCCTCGCCACAACACTCCCTCGAGCGACTCCGTCTAACGATCGCGTATGTCAACACTCCCTCAAAGCGACCTCGACTTCCGAGTCGCCACCCTAACTAATGTATGCAGTGATAATGTTAACCAAGTTCTTAGTTAAGTCCATTCATCCAGCAGGTTTGGGAATCTGGTACACCCCACGTATCAATGCCCTAAACGGGTTGCGAGGCTAAGACCCCCCAATCCGTGAGGACGAGACCTCGCGGTCCGTGATCCCGTCGGGTTCCTCATCCTCGACTTCAAGCACATGAGGAGTGCCGAGAGAAAGGGATCGCTCGCGGTCACTACGGGGAGGCGCGGCACCCCAGCGTAGGCCGACAGCTCGGACACAGTGTCCCATTCCACCATGCCCAGCTCACGAGGCAGTGGACCAGAAATTAAATGGTTATCGAGGGGCTACAACGGTTGTAGGGTGTTCCAGGTTTCATTACATGTGTGAGCAAACATAGTTAACAATCAGAATTCGTTAGTAAGTAGACTAAACCGCATGAGTCAGGCGAGCACGAGACGGACGACATCGGGTACTAGACCCATGCAGTCGAACTGCTGCCGCCCATACGCACTCGTCCAACTTGTGCGTTTAGTCTTAGGATAGTCCAACCAGAGGGACTACCGCCTAACCTCGTGTTCCTGACCAATCCAAGGGTTCGACGATAATTCATAGCATGCCATCATCAAGGTTATCAACCAACATACAGCATCATGTTGCATAAATCCTACCATACAATTCAATGTCCCTAACAAGCATAATACATTAATACAAACAAAGTGCATGTGAGAAGTGTGGGTTGGCGAGGAAACGAACCGATTCCTACGCCTCTTAGACTTAAAATGTGCCAAGGCAAGCATCATACAAAACATGAACAATAACATATGAGGCAAATTAAGCAACACATAGGCATATGATCATCTACTATATCACCAAGCATGTGAAGGGCACAAATGCGAACATAAGAAAGAAAACCAACAAACATGCGATTCCACACATCACCAAATGATACCCAAATCCTAGGGTCTCTCTAGATTTCACAAACACTTCACTCAAGCAAGCAAAATCATTAAACACATGATAAAATCGGTGCTAAGCCACCTAAGATTAATAGTCCGCACCTTGGATTCGATGGAGGCTTGGAAACAACCTAGGAGATGTGGATTTCGGGGTAGATCGGCCGGAATCCCTAAAGGCGACCACTTGCTTGTAAGAATCTCAAGTAAATCTCCCTCATCACAAGGGTTTCAAAGAAAATAGGTAATGGAGCTTACCTAGTTGCTCAACGGACGAAATAGCGGTTGTGGGGTGAGGTTTCTTCTTGGAGAAGAGGTGGGAAGATGCAAGATTTGCTTCCTTGGGCCCCACCTCGATCTAGGGTCCACACTCCTTCTTCACTCTCTCTTCCTCCTCCTTCTTTCTCTCTTTTCTCTCTTCCCTTCCCTAGGGCAAATTCGTATGGGAGAGGGGTGCCCAAAAGAAACCCCTTTTTATAATTCCAGATTTGGTGCAAATGGCCTCAAGCTTCCACAATTTCCTAAAATAGACTTATGGGACTCCCTATTGGTGTTGGGGTGGTCCTAACATCCCTATGGCCACCAAATTCTGTGTATAGTTGCCTTATGGCCTGACCAGGGTCCATGCAAAAATTTAGGGCAAACGGATGAGCGGATATATGATCTGAGCAAGCGTTTCCGACCCTTAAGTGGCCCTTTGGGGGCCATTTTGATTAATGGGGCATTTCTGGTGGCCCTCTGGCCATGAAATTTATAGGTTAGTGCTTTATGGCCCGATGAAGGGCCTTGCAAAATTTGGGAAAGAACGGATGCGGGGTTTGGTCGTACGGGTCTGATTTGCGATCAACGGTCACCGTTCCACGATCAGGTCCCAGATTTAGTGGACGTGCGTAAAAAAATATATTAGACCGTCACCGCAAATTTGAAAGAAATCCGACGGCTGGAACGCCTGGTATCTCGATTTTATTTGTAAGTGCCAGATTCCAATCTGGCATTGGTGGGGCGCATTGGACAAGCGTCAGATGGTACTTTTGGGTGTCCACTGGGTCCGCAGTCTGCGATGGACCACAAGCCCAGTGAGATCTATGATTTCCTAAATTTTTAGATTTTTCTGACCTTCCTAAGTCGCTGGGCGGCCCACACGGGCTGTTGTTAAGTGCAAACAGGCCATCTGGCTTGGGGGCCCGTACTTGGTCCCATCATAACTAGACTAGTCCACCCCAGAATAAGCTAATATTGAGTGATAATGGTTATTAAGTGATATTATAAGTTAATTAATAAAAAAAATTCAAGGATTTTTAGAAATCCAAAACAGTGAAAATCCGGGATGTTACAACATATGTATGGAACCTGATGCACCCTACAACCTTTGTGGCCCATTGATAACTAGATTACAACTGGTCCATAGTCTCGTGAGCCGGGCATGGTGGAATGGGACACTGTGTCCGAGCTGTCGGCATACCCTGGGGTACCGCGCCTCCCCGTAGTGACCGCGAGCGATCCCTCCTCTATCGGCACTCCTCATGTGCTTGGAGTCGGGAATAAGGATCCCGATGGGATCACGGATCGCGGAAACTCGGCCTCACGCTTTGACGGGGCCTTGGCCTCGCAACCAGCTTAGGGCAGTGACATGTAGGGTGAATCAAAATCCTCAACCTGCTGGATGAATGGACTTAACTAATAACTCGGCTAACACGATCGCATTGCATCGCATTAGTTAGGTGGTGACTCAGCAGTCGAGGTCGCTCTGAGGGAGTGTTGCCATATGCGATCGTTAGATGGAGTCACTTGAGGGAGCGTTGTGGCAAGGGCATGCATCATATCATCGCATTGCATGCGCATTTAATAAGAGCTGTAGGTGTTGTTAATTGACTGCTTTTCATTAAATTTATATTATAATTGATGCCTGTTATAACTTAAGATTAATAGTTTGCACTGAGTTGATCACTCACTCCCACTCTGGGACGGTGTTTTAAAACACCAACTAGACCCAATTATAGATGGAGGTGACTCAGGGCTGGAGGAGCCTGGTGTGGCGTGTTTCGAGGAGGAGGATGAGCTGTCCTATTTCCAGTTGATGGATGGTTTCTCGCCAACTGGAAAGGCGTGATCGGATCGCGGAGTTGTGGGCTCAGTCCTATTCTTTTTGGACATATCATTTTTTGTGATTTTGTTGGGTGGTGCCATGTGCCCCTCTTATTCTTTTGTGACATGTATATATGTATACATATGCATTTCTTTCGGTCTCTTTCATTTCAGTAGTCTGTGTGGTGATTCTTCATGTTTCAGGAAATTCCAAATTTGCGCAACTAATCATAAACGCACTCTAATTGAAAACCAGTCATAGCTGCCCCCGGGAACTCGGGAGTTGAACATATACACGACCCCCGATTTCCAGGGTGTTACAAAATAATTACATATATAATTAATAAAACTATAAATACAAAAAATAAGATGTGTACTAAAATACAATATACTAATGTGACAATGAAAATATTATCATATATCCAACCGACCAACCCGACAGAACCCACTTGGGTTGGGCTTGGGTTGAGAATTCCCAACCCGAGGTTGGGTTGGGTTGGGTAGGGTTGGGGTACATGAACCTTGGGTTGGGCTAGGGTTAAGCACCAACCCAACCCTACCCAACCCGCCCGACTTTCAGCCCTACTACCCATGATCCAAGGACATGTGGCTTGGGTAGGTTGGGCCAATGAATAGGGATGGAATGGGCTTGAGGGTAAATATAAGCCCATGTCTAGCCCAATTAACTACCTGGCTCACCCCAAGTGAAGCCAATTTTAAGGTGCTTCAGTGGACCCCACCACATGGGGTCCACATCCGATGATATTTATGAAATCTTGCTGATGGATTATTTCCTTTTCCAAAATTAAGAAATCTTTTCTGCAGGACATTTGGATTATGTCAGAATGTACCAATGGCCTGAAAATCAGGCCTGTCTAATTATCTAATGACCCCAGCGTGTAGGTTAAATGTGGAACTAGAGCTGGGCATCGGTCCTGTTCGGATCGAATTAGGTTCAACTCGACTAGATCCGAAGTTTCACAGGCTTTACCGGAATCCGACCAGATCCGTGCTCGGATCTGGGCCACATGATTCGGACAGATCCGATGCATGGTTTCTATGACTCGAACAGTGTCTGACTCGGTTAGTAAAACTAAGTAGGATCTGGTTGGATAGAATTCGGATATATAAATTTAATTAAATTGTTTTATGTGGTGTGGTCTATGTTAACCTTTAATATACCTACTTTTTGTACTCAATGGTTAAAATAATATGTAAAAATTGATGAACGGCTTAGATAAAACATGCACATCAAGGTGGGCCCCACATGGCTATGAGAAAACTTTCAATGATCCGTGTACAACATTTAATATTGAATATAATCTTTAACGTACCATGCACGAAATAAACAACTTGCCTTCCACGCAAGCAGAGTTCTACATGTGTCTTTTAATCCAAGTGAGCAAATCTAATCATAGGGTATGTGTTATATCAAAACCGTTCATCTATTTTCCAAGCTCGTCTTAAGGCTTGAGACGAAAAATAAGATGGATCTAACTATCGAGTGGACCACACGAATGGTTTAACAGTGAAAATCATTCTATGATGCTATTTGTGGTGTGTGCCACATGATCTTTGGATTTTATTTATTTTTCGAATAATACTCTATAATTATCTCTAAAAGTATATGAACGGTGTAGATATGATAAATACATCACTGTGGGGCCCATAACTTTGATCTCCTTTGAACCGTCCGTACAACATGGAGCTCGAGGAGCGCCTGTAGTTCGAGAGGGCAGACGAGTACAGCTGTACTCTGGAAAGGAAATGGACCGGCTACTCCCCTTGCCACCGGACGTCCGTGCTCAGTGGGCCCCACCATGATGTATGTGTTTCATCCATGCCCTCCATCTATTTTTATAGATCATTTTAAATCATTAGAAAAAAAAATGAAGTATATTGAAATCTCAAGTGGACCACATTATAGAAAACAGTGTTGAACGAATTTTGACCATTAAAAATGTTATGTAGGCCATAAAAGTTTTCGATCAAGCTGATATTTATTTTTTCCCTTCATCCGGGTCCTCATGACTTGATCAACATATTTTATGCAATTTTTGTGTTTTATCCACACCGTCCATCCATTTCAAAGAAAAATAGGGTAAAAAATAAAAAATATATTTTACACTACCCGCCCGCCTATAGGTTCGGGTCTATTCAGTGCGGTTCGGGTCCCATCGGTTCGGGTATTCGGGTCGAGTCTGTCTGGACAGAGGTCTATCCGAACCTGACCCGAAAAAAATCGGATCTGGAAACCACAACCAATCAGACCCGATCTTGACTGTTGGTTCTGTTCGGAACGGGTCGGATCGGGTTGGATCCGCCGGATCGGGTCACAAATGCACACCTCTATGTGGAACATTGATCACCTGTTCATAATCTATTCGTGTCTACATTGTCTCCTCCTGCCACTAGCCTGGTGGCTGGTGGTCGGTGCTATGTGGGCCCCCCACCACGATGTATGTGTTTCATCCATGCAGTGCATCCATTTTTACATATCATTTTAGTGGTTGATCCAAAAAATAATACGGATATAAATCTCAGGTGGACCATGCAATCTGTTGATTAGATCATACATCAGCTTGATCCAAAACTTTTATGGGCTCAAAAAGATTTTAATGGTCGACGTTTCCTATAATGTGGTCCACTTGAGATTGGGATATAACTCATTTTTGGTCTCATACCATAAAATGATCTAGAAAAATAGATGGACGGCATGGATGAAACACATATATCATGGTGGGGCCCACAGAGCACCGACCACCAGCCATTGGCTAGTGGCAGGGGGAGTTGCCAATCCGTTTCTCACCTGGTGAGCCCCACTATCGGTTGGCCATGGTTCAAATATGACACTGATATGGAAATGTTTTCTGATGGGCGATTCGAATTGTGGGCCACCTTATGGATGGAGCATATCTCTAAAACCGTACCAATCAAGCAATCATAACCATCCAATTTATAGATATCAAATGGATGATTTATCCAGACGAACATGGGCCACTAAAAATTCCTTTCAAAGGTCCACACTCAGTTGCACACATCAATAGTAATAATCATCCATTCAGGAGTTATGTTGTCTTTTTTAAAGCAACAACAATAACATGGACGGTTTTGATCATCAGAATCTCTCTTCATGTGGACCCAGTGGGGTGACACATCAAAATGATCGCTCAGCCGCGGTGTAGGAAAAATTTACACTCGCAGGGGAATCTCTCGGTGCGCACCGACAGCCTATAAAAGGGCAAAAAATGTCTGATTATCATATGGACAGGATTGTAAGATCAAGCCTAAATTTCATGTTATCATGGTGGGTGGGCTGGGGCGGCTCTAAGGGGTAGGTAGTGAGGCAATCCACTAAGGCTATTTAATTATGAAGGCCCTGTATTATAGCAAGATTAAAATTAGGAAGAAAAAAAAAGCCTAAAATTTATGAAATAAAATTTATTGAAAGGCTTACAAAATAGGAACATCTAAGAATTAGTTTACAAATTTAAAATTAAAAAAATAAAAATAAAAATCCTACAAACTAGCACTATCAATAATAACAGTTTAACTCCATCGCCTCTTTTCAAAACAATAGCATCATTTTCAATAAATTCTTCTCCTAAAACTTAGGACCACAATTATCTACTTTATTGCTAATTAAGTTATTAAAAAAATTAAATTCTAACGTTATTTTTTAAAATTAAATTTTAACTTCATTTTTCTAACGGTATAGTGGCATACCAATGTCTAATTAGATTATTGGCAGTGGACTATTCTTTTTGATAAATTGCAAAACAATTGTACAACACAACTGACTTTTTTGCCAAAAAAGGTTTTTTAAAACTAAAGATTATAAATAATTATTGACAAACAATTATGTCTTAAAATAGACTAAATGGTTTAACAATTTTATTTATTGAAACTGTTTTATTTGATAAACTTGAATACAAAAGTTTAATTAGTAATTTTGCATTTAAAAGGTCAAGAAGCAAATTTATGATTTAATTTTGAATTTATTAAAATTTTTTATTTTTAAAATTAAAAAGTCTCATTTTTATGACTTGCATAAGGCCCCCAAAAATGTTGAGCCGCCCTGTGGGTGGGGCCCACCAGATGGTGGCCAAGACAGAAAGATGAGTAGGACGTGAACCTAAAATCCGTGTTCTATCCAATAAACCTATTCACTGGTCAAAGCTAGTAGTGCGCTCGGGCGTACCCACCAAACCGTTATGATTTTGATAGCTACACGCGTGTACAAAGAAGCAAATCTGCACGCCACCACGTGGCAAGGTGAGTTCAAGATCCAAACCGTCCATTAGGTAGGTCAGAAGGTATGTCATGTTAATCAGCCTGATACTCTCTTCAAATGAAGGCTTATAAAATCTTGGCCGTTTCTCCTTTTCTTTTCTTTTTTTCGTAAACTGACGGATCCTGATAATCTGGACATCCTTCTTTTTAAATCATACTATCTACACATGTGGAACCATCCGATGGACGGTTTGGATCTCGTGCCGTGTGCCAAGCTGGCCTATGTGGATGCGTGTAGACTTGTAGTTGGTATGTATTATACACGCGTTTGGACTGAGCTTTATTATTCCTGTCCAATTGGATAAGCGATTGACCAAATGATTATTGACTTTGACTTTGGATGAATTTTCTCTGACCGTCCAATCCAAAAAAATCTCTCCACAACATAAATGGGCCCAATCTCAGCATCAGAACCATTCATCTGGTGGCCCATCATAGATAGGTCCTTGTACAAAGCAAGTACCCAATTTGATTGATCAAGCGGGCCGTACTGTGACCAGAAAATGGACGGTTAAAAAACACTGAAAACGATTTTTATTCAACAAGAGAAAAGGACATTATTTGGACGGTTGAGATTGTCGTAATGGAATTCTTGCACTATGGGTCATCCGTGATGGCCCCACAAAAAAACTGGAGTATGTTAGATCCATCTCCCCGAATGTTAGATGATCCGATCCATTGATTTCTTACATTCATCGCGCAATGAATGTGGCCTTTTAACGAAATTTATTTCTGACCATTCGTTTGAAGTCGACTGATTGGTTGGGTAGGATTATCTGATCATTTGAATTTTTATAAAATTGCCATCAACGATGGGTCAGACAGGATGAATGGTCTAGATTGATCCGTAACCTTGCCGTGTGCACGGTAGAAGAGGGCTCTACCATATTTTAATTCTATCAGGAGGTACCATGTTATTTGCTCTTAGAACCCATCTCATGGCGATCCTAGATCGTGGGTGCAGTTCGATTGATCAATCTGGACCGTCCACTAGGTTCAACATACATTTTATGGTCTACAAGGTGAAAATCATACTGATCGAATGATCTGGTCCAACTATAATTTGGCCTACTTTTACATAACCATTCCTTTTCCAAGACACGGATGGATGGTTGGGATTCTCTGACAAACGTGATTCTTTATAACCATTTGCAATCCATGATGAGCACCTATATACAGATAGCTCAAAATTTCGGTTAGGCCTACTATTTCTATAAACGATCCTGACCATCCATTTTATAGGCCATTTGATTGGATCCTATAGGTATGAATTTTACGTGGCAGCCTATTAAATTTGTGTCAACTAATTAACGGACCAGATCAGTCAATTGGACCTGATGCAACCAGGAGCACTATAACTTACTGTATGGCCTGTTTTTTAAGTCAACTTGATGGAAAGCTCAGTTCAAGCACACGCCCCATACTTGCACGTGTGCCTATGTTGGGCAGGGCTCCTACACGCGTGGTAGAGCGTCTCTCCACAGTACACGTGGCAAATTCATGTATCAATCAGGTCCATCCATCTACTTTCCCAAGCATGAATGGTACTAAGCAATCATCTCCGTCACCATTGTTCCATTGTGTCCCACCGTAGATGGATCATACCGCAAAACTCTCCCAGAACGAATGATCCTAGCCATTGATAATTGAACTTTCTTTAGTTGGATGTGGGCAAGGGTCACAAGCACCCATAAAGGAGCATCGATCTTATGGCATGATCCAGCCATGTGGGATGCGAGAGACTAGCGGTCTGGATTACTGAAAGATGGGCCACACTCATCAGAATTGAAAACTGGTGTATATTTTTCAAGGTGGGACCGACGACTGGGATGGGTAGGTTGAGTACGACTCCATAACAAGAAAACCCTAACTCGAGGGTATCACGATTCGACTCGAGACTCAGTGAGTCATCCTGAGTCACCGAGTCTTAACTCTACAGTAGAGCCACGGCCTTGTCCAATGCTCATATCAACTTGGATCATTACTGTTGCTCCTGTGGTAGACTCTAAGGAGTTTCAACACCCGGTCAAGTGTTCGAACATCCATATGTGGTGAAATCCCACTTAGGCATGAGTGTGTGTACGTAATAATAATAATAAATTTTTT
Organism: Magnolia changhungtana; assembly: GCA_030180095.1. Taxonomy (NCBI): domain Eukaryota; kingdom Viridiplantae; phylum Streptophyta; class Magnoliopsida; order Magnoliales; family Magnoliaceae; genus Magnolia; species Magnolia changhungtana. The sequence goes on along the minus strand of JASAUF010000115.1, from coordinate 3,252,450 downwards.
TTTTTTTTTTTTTATTTTAAAAAATTATTTTAAGTTCGCCCTCTACCTAGATCAAGCAAAATACTTAGCTAGACCATATAGGGAATTTGAGTCTCACTGTTGTAAACTGTATACTGAATTGAAAGGATCACACGATGCAACGGAGAAGGGGATCAAGTTATCTAAATCAAAATTCATACCCAGTTGGGATGCCATCGCCATAAATCTAATCTTATAGTTTTCTATACATTACACCTTTTAGAGAAGCACTGGAATGGAAATAGAAGCTTCAGACATGTATAGAATTAAGGCTACAGTTGAGAGGGTTAAATAGTTTGAAATCATTGAAATTTCTTCCTTTTATGCTCCATATGAATTTAGCATTATTAGTCCAACCAAAACACTGTGCATATAATACCATAGTAGTTCACTATCTCTATATGTTTTTTAGATTAATCATATCTTGAGTGGGGTTCACTAGTATGCCGGATCATATTATCCAACCCTCAGGGAGATCCAGATCATTGATCAATTAGGCCCACCTTCTAGAATTCTTACAACCGTATCAATGATTCAAGCAATGGGCCTCACTTGGCAACTCAGACCCACTAGTCATATCCTGAGTCGAGTCATGACTCACATGGTACCAAACCAGATTGGGTCCCAGGGAGACTGAGTTGACTCGGACGAGCCACTTTCGAACCCTAAAACCATGGTCTAATTCCTTTAAATAGGCATAAACGTGGTGGAGGTGGGTTATACAGCTGGGCAATACACAAAACACCCGGTGTATATCACAGCTGGGAAGGTTATTTGAAGCATCTTCTCTTGCTTTCTCACACACTCTATTTTAAAATGCCTTCCAGACTTGTGCATGTTTAGACCACTTTGTAGGCAAGGTGGCTTCAATGGACCCCACTTGAAAGAAAGTTGATGAAATGGGCCTATAAAAAGCACTACAACCTCTCACTATTTCTTCCCACCATTCCAATACACCATAATCCTGCCCCCCACTCGCATACACACAAATACAATGTATCTCCCACGAGAATCATCCGACGGTCGTCGTTAATCCCAGCGAAGATGTGCCGCAACGAGGCGGATGATCCTCAAGTGCACGGAGAGGTGTGTCATTGACGAGATCACCTTCGGCAACGGAGCTGATCTGCCGTGCCGGGAGAGGCGACGCAACGCGATTCTCTATCAGATGGTGCAGAAGCCCGTTGTGTTTCTTGGGTTTGTCTTGGCCCACCAGATCAATGGTTGGGATGGTGGATATGATGTGAGTTATCGCGATGGAATGCGATGTGCCATATATGTATGGCTGCACCAGTGCAATTTAGGCCCATTTTCTCTATTGAGAAAAGGAAAATAATGTGAAATTTTGGAAAATGATACAAGAAAGATCAAAATATGAATTTATACATCAAAATACAAATATGCAAATGTAGTATTTTCGCATGTGTACAAGGTGGTCGAAGTGGACCAACCTATGATCAACAAAGATCATTTCATGGATGAAATCCACTATCAATTGGACAATTCTATCCATCACTTTTCTTCAATTTAATAGGCCAGGCTACTTGCTAGGTACACGAGCCTGGATCTATCCACTCTGCCCTACCTCAGGTCAATTTCAAATGAACATGTCTTGTATTTCACAAATATGTTATTCTATTTCTTAGTTAGGGATCTATGCATTTTAAATATAGACCATTAAAATTTATTCTTTTGCAAATGTCTTCTTTGTGCACGTGTGGCCTACTCATCAATGAATAGATTAGAAATATTAAAGTAGAAGCGGGTGTGTGTGTAAGGGTAGAAGCGAAAAGATAGAAAAAAAAAATACTTAAAGATAAGCTTAAGGATCATTACGATGTTATTATCTTTAAAGCCATATTCACACCCTACTGGTAATTAAATCAGTTTATAAGAGGATTACAACAAATTCACCTTCGAGATACAATAAATCTCTTTTTCAAAATTGGAGAAATATGAGCTTTGGCTTGTAAAATTAAAAAAAAAAAAATACTCTACACTCCTAACTTCTATGTTGTTACAGCTTACTCCCTGAAAACTGTTTCGTAGTTTAGTGCTTGAAAAACTATTTACAGTTTAGTGTCGGAGAATTATAATTTTTTTAAAACACCCAAAAATAAAAATGAATAAAAAGAAAGAGAAATTTTTTGAAAATTTTATTTTTTAGATTGGCCCAAAAATAAGTTTATATGGAATCATAAGAGTTGTTTTAAGATCATTTTAATTGAAAAAATCTTTTTCCATAGTGTCTTTTAAACAATGATATCCCTTTACCATTAATGACATCATTTAACCACCATTTTGAATTCAAATGATGATCCATTAATTAAGAGGTGCCACCATTAACAAATGAATTGTCACCAACAATCATCAAAAGCCACAACAATTTTTCCGCATTTTATTCTATAAACAACACCATAGGAGGCAGTGGTGATAATGACACCCAATGTTTGTTTGTTTGTTTGTTTTTTTTTTTTTTTTTTTTTTCGGTTAGCTTGTTAGTACACACCCATGTTTGTACACACACTCCATGTTAGCCACCCCCATTAGGGATCCATACCAAGACCTCAAGTGTTGAAATGAGGTATCTCCACTCAATCTACCAGTTGAGCTATGGATTTGGGTGTTGAAACCATATCAGAACCCATGTAATGTTTATTTGTCATCCAACCTAAAAAAACTATGAAAACAACCTTAGTCCAAAACATGTGTGTACACCCTAAAAACATGTGTGTACACCCAACCTAAAAACATGTGTGTACACCCATGTTTGTACACACACTCCATGTTAGCCACCCCCATTAGGGATCCATACCAAGACCTCAAGTGTTGAAATGAGGTATCTCCACTCAATCTACCAGTTGAGCTATGGATTTGGGTGTTGAAACCATCTCAGAACCCATGTAATGTTTATTTGTCATCCAACCTAAAAAAAACTATGAAAACAACCTTAGTCCAAAACTTTCTAAGCCCTTAGGATGATTTTAACGGTAGGTGTTCAATCTCTACTAAGTGGTTTACCTGAGCCTTGCATTTGCTTCATTTTTTGTCGCATACCTTAAAATAATTTTAAAAAATAGATGAACAAACTGGATAAAACCCATAAATTACAGTGGGACATAGGTTCCCTTCCTTTACCGATTTGCTTCCTCCACTGAATACTTGACCGTTAAAGGCTTTTGTTTCCTACCGTTAATTTAAAGGTCACCAATGGTATGGATAAAATTATCAAATGTGTGTGTTTTTAGAAATATAAGTCATCTACTCTATGGCCCACTATATGGATGGATAAGATTCATGCATCATCCTGTTATTTATGCTGTTGAGCGATGGCTCTATCATATTTGCATTCTCCCATGTCTACCGTATCATCTCCCTCAACAGATTCCTTTTTATCCAAACTCGGTTTTGACCAACCAAAACGGACAGATACCGTTTCCATCATGCTCCTAAAATACTAGCATGCATGTGAAAAATGCTTTCTATGCTTAGAGTATACACCGAAACTAGGTGTATAAACGATTTTGAAAAACAGATCGATATATGTGAATGAGCTGTGTATACTTGATATTTGATCATTTCTTTGGTGGGCCATCACACAAAATCAGAGAAGAAATCACGGATCTAGTGGTTATGGTTGTTGGATGTATTTGATCATTTATCTGAGAAAAATCTATGGTTTCTCCACATTCCAAGTTTATAACTGTATGGCCCATGGTTCCATGATCCAGACCGTCCAAATGATGGATTCCAATGTGGATGAGTCATGAAATGAAATTCTTTGAGATGGGAAAAATCTAACCGTTCATTTGGTGGACAGAAATAGAAATTAAATGGTTAAGAAAGATAATGCAGTAGTGGTCCAAATTCGGTCCAAAATAGGACAAAGTTTCAATGCATAGGATCAACCCAATTGTGAGATTTCTGGTGTAAGGGGGGGGAGGGGGGGCGGCGTTCACTTATGCAATTTGATTACCAAAACGATATATACTCACCTTGGTTGATAAAATTGCCAAAACGATATATACTCACCTTGGTTGATATCCCAAGGCATAATAAGGGTAGTTGTAAAAAGTAACTAATATCATTATTACATTTCTCAGCCAATGAATGATTGAATTTCTTTCAAAATAATAATAATAATAATAATAATGATAATGCATATGCATTTTCATGATAATGAGAAACGCCTTAGTCGTCCATAGTTGAATTTTTGGCCAACTTTTCAACATTTCCAAAGAAGTCAATCATGCAAAACAAGCAATATGCATTGACCATTTACCTCAAGTCATGTTTGGGAGTGTAGATTTAGAACCTGACGAATGGATGGATGTGATGAGGTTGAGCACCATCTTCCTTAGGGGATAATTACTCCGAATCCACGAAGCTTCCCTGAACTTCTCATAGAGATTCCTTGAATCCAAGAGGAGAGAGAAAATAGAATTTTTTTAATAAAATTAAAAATAAATTGATTGATGTAAAATTAAATTTACAATCCTTTAAATAGTGATACCAAACCTAGAAAGAAGTTTCAGAATCAAACTCCAACTCAAACTCTTTAAAATCGTGACTTACTATAAATAGTAAACTTACTATTTATAGACGGTCATGATTTCCACTAGACTTTATCGTTTTTAGCCAAAAATAGTAAGTGTCCAATTTAGCTTAACCACATTATTCCCATAATTTTTCTAAGCCCTTGTTATGTTGGGCATGACTCCTAAAACTCAATGGATCAAAAGTTATGATCGAACTAAAACTTATTATAAATAGTAAAAATGGAAATAAAATGAATTTTCGACCGTTGATCTGATGAGATTTTGCAAATTTGGTAGTGCAGGCTGACATAGCGGCTTGGGTGGATAAAGTAGCTTCTCCTACCCAAAAATCATATATGGTATGTCAAATAACTCATTCCAGTTTGCGAGATATGTCTGTTTTAAGGTTCTGACAGTCCGAATCACCTTCGCCTCCGATTGGGCCTCCTCTGGTCCATCTTGGGCATGAAATTGTCCGTGACCCACTCTACATCAAAACCCCATGGATTTGAAATCTTCCTATTGTGTTTAGCACCCCGGATTCATAATCACCTATAATTAAAAAGTGGTTATGCATAATATATTTATAGGGGTTTGAATTTAATTACTAAATCAATTTTAATATCTCTAATTAGTGTATGTATATAATGTTTGAGACAATGGTTGTAATAAGCCCGTTGAAATAGATACTTTGCCCAAAATTAATGAAATTCTAAGTCTCGGATGGACCACAAGCATAATATCACATTTGGGTGACTAACCAACGATTTTTTAACCGATGATTTACATGGACAATGTTTGGATGGCACTAACATCATATTAAAGTAATTATAGTGATACAATTGATAATCTAATTGTTTTGTGATATCATCAGTGGGCCATGTGCACGATAGATTAAATAGTCTAGTGACATGCATGTATCTTTCAAAAGGAGATGTAATCCAAGCTATGACCTTAGATTTCAAACCCTAAGAGATTTGAAAGCCCTTAATTTGCCCAATTACTTTATGGTGCCAAACATACCAAGGAATTTGAAATCCTCCCAGGCCTCGAATCCATGGTGCAAATTAATGATCCCTCAATATTTTCATTGCTCTGCACTGAGCTCTACACTTCATCCATTATTATGTTATATCATGTTTATCTTGGAATCCAAAAATTATAACCATCTAAAACTTAGGCCACTCGGTAAATAAAAAGTTGGGATGGGACGCTAACTTATATAAAACATGCGATAAATAAAAAGTTGGGATGAGACACACACCTCCATATCTTAGGAAGGCTAAGCCATTATGGCCACCTAAAAGCCACATTAGTTAAAAATAAAAAATAAAAAAATTCAAATGGGCCATGCCATGTGAATTTAGACGTTTTTAAGTATGGGGTGGCCCACCTCCAGAGCCTAGGAAGGCCAAACCATTAGGGCCACCTAAAAGCCGCAATAGTAAAATAAAATTCAAATGGGCCATGCCATGTGAATTTAGAGGTTTTTAAGTATGGGGTGGCCCACCTAAGTGTTGAATCAATGTTATTTTTGGTATCATGACCAAACAAGCTGTGATCCACCTGATGCATGGGATGGATTTCATTCACATTAACTCATTTCCCATAACTACCTCCACAGGTACACAAGAGTTTCCACAGGTACACAAGAGTTTTACTCTTCCATATCCATGTTTTGAATTCTTCTTATCCAAAATCTCTTAAAAAAGAAAATACATCAATTTTAACACAAATTTCACAAACAAAAATAATTCTATTGCTAGGATAAGATCTTTCACACATGTTTCATCCAAGGTGAGTCCCATAACATGAACGGTTCGGATAACCAATCCATGGGCCCCACCTGCACAAAAAACACTAAACTAGCGTGCAAACTCCCAGCCCCATCATTTGCCTAATGGATGGAGTTAGGTATACACCGAGTTTCATGGTGTATAGCTAGATATACACAAAATATGTGGTGTATACAACAGGTGGGCAGGCTATTTTAAGCTCCTCTCTCTCTCTCTCTCTCTCTCTCTCTCTCTCTAAATACAGACACTTTAAAAATCCATCCAACCTTGTGCATTTTGAGAGCACTTTGTAGGCAAGGTGCTTTGAATGGGCCCCACCTAAGAAAATTGATGAAATGGGCCTATAAAAGCACCACAACCCTTCATCACTGCTTCTCAACACTCCAAAACACCACAGCTCCTTCCCTTCTCCCACCCAACTCACATACACACAACCACGGTGTATCCTCCTAAGGCAAATTCCAGAAAAGATGTGGCATCTGTTGGCTGCCATAAGGCAAAACATCCTCAAGCTTACGAAGAGGCGCGTTGTGGATGAGAGCACCTTCATCGATGGACCCGATCTGCCGGGTCGGGACCGGACCCGTGAGACATTCTATCGGATCCTCCGGGCACCCCTCACACTACTTGGGTGTGTCTCGGCCCACCCAATCAACGGTGGAGATGGTGGATATGACGTGAATTATCTTATGGTGAACGACGGCATGAGATACGCCATTTTCGTGTAGGTATACCATTTGCAATTCAGCCTCATTTTCTCCATTGGAAGGGATGAAAATGTGATGTTTTGGAAGATGGTATGTATGAGGAAGACCCATGCATGCATGGGTGATGATGGATGTTAGAAATACTGTATTTATACGTACGGTTAGAAATACATATATACGGTTTTTTAGTGTATATGAGGTGGACCAGATCTACTCACGAATGGACCATTGCACATCACCCAAAATTCATTGAGATTGGAGAATCACAGCCATACAATTAAGGACAGGAAAATTAGTCTTACCGTCCATTTTCAGGCCCTTATTTGAACGGCTGTGATCATTCTCTCATGGCAAAATTTGGGCCAATTGAGATATATATGCGGCCAAACCATCCTATAAGATGATGGTCCTACCGTCCATTTTCAGGTCCTTATTTGAACGGCTGTGATCATTCCCTAATGGCAAATTTTGGGCCATTGTGATATGCGGCCAAACCATCCTATTCAATGATGGTCCGACCGTCCATTTTCAGGCCTTTATTTGAACGGCTGTGATCATTCCCTAATGGCAAATTTTTGGCCAAGTGTGATATGCGGCCAAACCATCCTATTCAATGATGGTCCTACCGTCCATTTTCAGGTCCTTATTTGAACGGCTGTGATCATTCTCTCATGGCAAATTTTGGGCCAAGTGTGATCTGCGGCTAAACCATCCTATCCAATGATGATCCTACCGTCCATTTCCGGGCCCTTATTTGAACGGCTGTGATCAGTCTCTCATGGCAATTTTTGGAAAATTTTGGACCAAGTGTGATCAGCGGCCAAACCATCCTATCCAGTGGTCTACGATGATCACACGTGTACCCATTCCCCATTTGGACTCCATGTATGTGTGTGTGTGTATATATATATATATATATATATATATATATATATATATTCACTCTCATGTTTTTAAAGAATGCATCCTTATTTCTAATTTTGGTAGTAAAATGGTACTAAAAAGTACAATTTTTTGTACCCAAAGTGAAAAATGGGTTGCATGCATCAAAAAAAGGGGGTGTAAATAGTAAAAATGGAAAAATACAATAAATAAAATATTCAATCTCCAACTCTTCTTTTCACTTACGTATCATCTAGAACGTACACTCGCATTGGATGAATTTTGGTAACTGAATATGGACGGATAAAAACGAATGTATCCAATGGCTTACATTCAACCAATAAAACCCCTTCCGTTAGTTATTTATAATCATTAGACTTAATTTTTTTTTTTTTTGGGTTTGATCATATACGATAAGGTCCACCAGATGAAAGGTCCAGATCTGGTGCACGTGTCTCACGTGCACGGAATACCATGTCAAATATTTAAGAGAAAAAGGACGGGTGCAACGTCGGATGACATAAGCCTTTTGTAGTATCTACTGGTGTTTTGGTAATTTTGAACAAAGCTGGGTCTAAAATCATAACTCGTATTCCGTATACATTCCAAAAATAGGAAAGTTGGATGCGAGGGTGTTCGTGTTCTTGTGGGACGCGGATTAGGTGGTGGTGTGGTGATCTGTTGAGCACTGAGGGGCCCACATTGATGTATTTTTTTTATATCCATGCTGTCCATCAAATTTTTAGGTCATTTTAGGGCATGAATCCAAATTATGAAGTAGATCCAAAGCTCAAATGGACCACACCACAAGAAATAGTGTATATTGAATACCCACCATTAAAAACTTCTTGGGGGTCAGGAAATCTTAGATCAATATGATATGCGTTTTTTCCCTTCATCCATATCTGATTAACGTTATCAACATGTCGGATGGAAAAGAAACATTACGGTGGGCCCTAGGAAAGTTTCAACGGTGAGTGCAATTATCACCACTGTTTCCTGTGGTGTCTCCCATTTGAGCTTCCGATATTCTTCATTTTTGGAATCATGTCTTAAAATAAACTGACAAAACGGATGGACGGAGTAGATATAGAATATATACATCAAGGTGGGCCCCACAGCTCCCAATACATCACCACACCATACCTAGGAGTGGTGGGGGCAACACCACTAAATCCGCATACGAGACACCAAAGTTGCAAAAGTCAACCGTTCCAACTTGCATCCCTTATCTGATAGTGCATACACCAGATAATGGTGTATAGAGGATAAAGATCACCGTCAGATGATGAGTTGATGGGGATCAGACGGTCGGCCCACCGCCGCCACCGCCTGTTAGAAGGATCACTTGCTGTATGGGCCCCACCTCGGTGTGTCTTCGGATTGGTTTTGAGGTCGGTGCAGTTTGGTGTGGAAAAAGCTACGTGGGCGCTATCATCATGTATGTGTTTTATCTACGTTGTTCATCTATTTTGTCGGCTCATTTTATAGCTTGAGCCCAAAAATAAGGCAGATCCAAATCTTAGGTGGACCACACGTAAGGAAACGGTGACTTCCTAAGGGCTATAAAAGTTTTTGATCAAGTTGATATTTGTGTCTTCCCTTTACTTCTCTCAATTGGAATATTTCATAATAATTGATAAGACTGTATCTGATAATTTGCACTAAATCAGACTAGCTTTTGCAATAAAAATGCTAAGTAGATATACATATTACTCTAAAAAGAATATTGGAATACCTTGTATAGAATTTTGATATACTTAAAAGGCACCGTGACTTGTTGTTTACATTATTATACTGGTTATCCTGTTGTATTAGAAGGATACAATGATGCTACTTGGATAATCGATTCAGATGAAAAATAAAATTCATTAGTGGATGTCTTCACTTTAGGGCGTGTTTGGCCCAACGCAGTGGATGGGATTAGGTGGTAATAGAAGGGCTACGATCAACTATCCCATCTCATGTAGCATTTGGGACGGTCGTTGCACATCATCCCAGGCGCCCTCCTAAACGGAGATGGCGGCTCGACAGATTCGGGCAATCCCACTTGGAGATATCGCCCATCCTGAGTGAGAGTCGTTGATGTATCTCTTTCTTGGGAAATTATCCAGTCTCACCGCACTGGGGTGTGGTGCAAATGGTTTTTCCAGGACCCACTGTCATTTTTGGATAAAATATACTTTGTCTATCAGTCAAATCCTCCCTCTTTTAGCTAGTAACTGAAAAATTAGATCAATCCATGAATTATATGGGCCACACCAAAAAAAGAAAGGTGAGAATGGATGCTTGCCCTTGATTCTCAAGGAGGACCCACCATGTTGTTTATATCTCATCAAATCCAATGATATGAAACATCTATTACAGATAATTCCACAAGTAAGAAATTATTTTATTTTGAAACTTGGGTAGGCCCAGAGAGAATTAACAGTGATCATCCCTTCCTAACTTTTCGGACTCGTGTGACCTATCTAAGTCGTTTATTACTCCAATTTTTTAAAATGGTTAAAATATAAAATCATTTATGATCAGAATGGATGTCATCAAAACATCACTGTGCAGCCCACAACAATCGTTTGCACTCACATGATCGGACGACTGTTGCAGCAAACATGCCAGCCGCATGGGAGTGCCAGTACTTCGTCCGTTCCAAACACGTCATGATATCTAACACTAGGACTACACTGAATCCCACCTCTGGCCAAACACATAGCCATGTTGTAACGCCCTGGATTTTGGGGGTCGAGCAAAGCTCTACTCCCGAGATCCAAAACATCACTTATGCAACATGGATAATGATGTTTAGATGTCGTCTGTATTAATGCATGAGTGAGATTATACTAAAACAACATATCATACTCCAGAGATAATGTAATTAAGCAACGAAAGTCTAAAGCACAAGTATCTAAATATGAAAGTATTTCACAAACTCCGGAGTATGAGTATGTAACCGGGCTGAATATATACATGTATCGCTTAAGAATAGACGAAATATCAAAATGTAAAGCGTTTAACTAATCCATAAGTCCCTGTACTCCCGTCGAATTAGCACGAGGTATACGTAGACCCGCCTAAGAGCTAAACGTAGGAGAATTCTTCCTCCTCGTCCACAAAGTCCAACTACGCCGCATAGACTTTGCCATCACCTGTATCTAAACCAAAGTCTGGGTGGTGTTTTAAAACACCGTCCCAGGGTGAGAATGAGTGGCCAACTCAATAGTACTATAAGCCAAATGTTAACATGTTATCAGTTCAGTCAAACAATAATGATAAAGCAATACAACAAACATTCTAAACTACTCTTATTAATGTAGGGATGATATGCAGTAATGATGCATGCCCTCGCCTACACTCCCTCAGCGACTTCATCTAACGATCGCGCATGGCAAACTCCCTAAACGTACGTTTCCTCGCCAAAGCATATACAATACGGTGCATGGTCGTGTTAGCCAAGTAATTAATTAGGCATATTCATACAACAGATTCGGGAAACTAAGGTACTTCCCTTTATATTATCAACCCAAACGGGAATCCATCTAGGGTCGTCAATCCTAGTTAATCACACACGTTAGGCAAGTTGTAGTGCATCACCCTTAATGAAAGCAGTGGATAAGTAAATTCAAGTTTTTATACTCGAGGTCACTACGGGGAGGCTCATCACCTCAAGGTAAGCCAACAGCTCGAATACAGTATCCCATACCACCGTATTCGGCTCACGAGTTTGGGTTGCTCACTGGTTACTACGGGGAGGCTCATCACCCAAGCGTAGGCCGACAGCTTGACCATGGTGTCCCATACCACCATACCCAACTCATGAGTCTTAGCGGATCGTGGTACCATGGTTGAAACGGGCTTTTACATTGGTAAGTGGTACCTTAGATTTAAGTAGTAGCATCCATACATGGTATACACACAATAAGTCAATCGGTTTATTAGACAAGTTCGATTGGTACGAGCACACGTTGAATTAATCGACATGGAGTGCATAAGCACTTCACGTGGCCTAACCACTGTCGATAATCATCGTACGACCTGGATTCATCGGATGTATCCATGGTGGCGAGACTAATTTGGTCACTCGAGCAGAATTGTTACCGATTGCCTAGACTACGTAGTAGCCCCTATTATACTCAAATGCAGCATGTGGATACATGTGATAATTATATAAGCATTTAACAAACAATCCAAATACAATACTCATTTGAGCATTTTATCAAAAATATTGAACATATCACTAAGCACTTACATTTTATTCATAAATTGCGTAGCAAGATTAAGAGAATGTGAAGGAAATTATACATATAGATAAGGTAATTGAGAATCCTATCTCAACACCCTTATTAAATACAATTCATCAAAAAATCTCTCATTCAGACATTTTATCAAACACTTAGCCTACATTACTACATACATGAACTAAATTAGCTACAACATATATTATGGCAAATCCTTTCATAAAGGAGTCGTCATACATACAATAAACATGAATTCTTGATTAATAGTCATGGCAAGCACCAATCATAATTGTAAGTTCATTCAAACATTTCAACAAACACATGGAATGCATATTTGTTTAACATAGTTCATACATCTGTAATATATGGAAAACATCGTATCTAAGAGCATATGACAACAATCAAGTTAGTCATAAATCATTACTGACATTAAAAGTCTTGAAAACCATAACCTAAACATTTATAGTCTACACCTTTCGTCGGAATACTTGATTCGGACGCGGTTCAAACACTACGTTCCCGAATACGGAACAATGGGTACCTAAATAACGAAATAGGTTAGCTAGTTTACCGATTGCTCAATCTGACTTTCTAAATCAAGATTAGGGTTAGGATTTCTTACCCAAATTGAAGCCGAAAACGATTGTGTAGTGAAGTGGAAAGGTGATTCGGTGCGTGGAGTAGTGGGAGAAAATTCCAACAACGATCTCCAGGAATCTCTCTTCCTTCCTCTTTTCTCTCCTTCTCTCTCTCTCTCTCTCTCTCTCTCTCTCTCTCTCCCTTAGGGTTTTTAAAAAATTCGTATGAGGGAGAGAATGGGTGGTTTAAGGCCTTTATATAGGCCCAGAACTGAGGTCAATGGCCCCAGGGCCATGGTATACTTAGTTTATAACCAAAGGGCGTCTGTTTCAGGTAGACGGGGCTCATCTAGAGGTCCATTACTCACCTACATCATAAAGTAAGTTTCCTAATAATGAATCTATACCAGGATGTGATTTTAGCGCGTTTGGATAAGCCGATCAACCGTGACGGACCCGTATCAGATCGACGGTCGCTGTCACTCGATCAGGGCCACACGTATAAGATATGCATAGGGAAATTTCCCTGATCTATGGGTGAAGTTCGGTTAGAAACTGACGGTTTGAATCCTCAATTTCGCCCACAAGCTAATGGCCCAATTCACTTAAGTTTCATTTCAGTTTCTAAAGATATTCGCGTTTCTCACACACTTTGCTCAGAGCTTAAGTTGTGCGTTTCAGGACACTATCTGGGCTCGATTCCAGCAATAGTTGTCAAGCCCAATAGGACAGACATAATCTTATAGTTTCGCGGTCATCGGATTTTCGACATGCGGTAAAGGTTCGATACGGAGTTTCAATGTACTCTTAAGAGCGATAGGCTCTTGGGATTTCTCCTAAGTTTTTAAGGAACGTTGAGTCAATGGTATTAATGATTTTGGGTCTTGCCATTTGTGAAAATTGTGGTTCGAGTTAAATCCACCAATTATTTAGTTTAATACTTAACTAAATTCCGTCCTAATTATGATAGAATAAGGTCTTAGGGTAGTTCTATATCCTTGTTTGGCACTTTTAATTAGTATATTATTTTAATTATTTTTTTAGTAATTCATCATCAAGTCTACTTTATCTCCACCAAATTTCATTAGATTTCGTGTTCTAGAAAATTCTAAAAATTTTAGAAGTAGCAGCTGTCTGAATTAATAATTTTTAGATAGTTATCACATCAACCTAGATTTAACTATATTAAATTATTTTATTTTATTTTTTACTTATTTTTATATGAAACTAGACTTATCAAGCTTCAATATTGCTTTTGAATCACTTAAATCAAAGTTATATTGATGGAGATATGACTTTTTAAAGTTGGTTGAAAGGTGTAGAAAATTTCAGCGAAGGTCCACCGAATTTCGGTGCACCGGTCCGCTGGAGAGCCGGGCGGTGCGCTACCGCTCAGGTGGTTGCGCCGCGTCCCTCTGTGGTGCCTGCCACCCGATTTGTTTGTAACGGGTGTATTTTACAAACCAGAATGAGTTCGCGACGAGCAATATATGATTTTGAGTAGGAGAAGTTGATCTATCTAAATAACCTATTTATTTTGTGAGATTCCATGAGGTTAATGGTTAAAAGCCCATTTTATTTATATATTTACTATTTACAGTAAATTTTAGTTTAATTATAGTTCTTCATCTTTTGAGCTTTAGGATTTGTATCTAATATGAAAGTACATAGAAAATTTTGAAGAATAAGATAGTAAAAGGTGAGATTTTTGAAGGAGATGGGTTGGAAATGGGATTTGAGACTTTGGGATTGAGTTTTGAGAAGTCGATAAGGTGTTATGATAGACCCATTGCCCAAGGACGTCTAACTCCAAGTCAGCAAAAATTCGGGATGTTACACATGTCCATCCTGAAGTATTGCAAAACCATGGTATCAATGGACAACCATTGCCAGTCCATCAATTACCTTAAACGGTATCTCATCCCACCTACTCAACTCTAATGCGCTTGGCCAAACACACCCTTAGGTGGATGAGCAGTCTCTTAGAAGTATACCAAGCAGATATGTATTGTTCGGTCAACTATGGAATCTTTATTTATTTCCTTACAAAAGGTTAAATCAGAAATCGAGTAGCTTAAAAATCTCTTGATTGATGTATTGTTGTGGCGAAAGCCTGTATCTATCGTATTTATTTATTGTGATCGTCAAGCAGTTATAGTAAAGACAAATAGTAAAATATATAATAGAAAGGGTAGGTAAATTAAACTTAGACACAATATAATGAAAAATATGTCATGTAATGAAGTCATATTTATTGACTTCGTGAGAAGAATCTGTCAAATCCTCTAACCGAATAATTATCTAAAAAATTTATCAATGATACATCAACGAGAATAAGACTGAGCCTAATATATGATATGCAGGTGTCGGCAACCCAACTTGTACAAGTGAAGATCACACAAGATATGTTCAACAGGTAAACAACGAGACACGATATAGATGATTGCACTAATGTAAATAAGTCCATTCTACGGGGTAGCAATGTGAGCAACAAGAAATAATGAGTTTTTTGGAACTCTTAATGACTTCATATCCACATATTTGGTGGTGTATACAGTTGCTACATACACTTGATGTAATTCACCTATATGGGTATACAAGTGGAGGTGTATAGCTGAAAAATACTGAACTGCAGAATCACTTGCGAATGACATATACTTTTGATCTACACCAAAAGAATTCAAGTTTAAGGCTATAGTGTCACCATATTCATATAAACATGTCTTTCTTACTCTAATTCAAGCTTACGATGACACTGGCACCATTGCATAACTATTCCAAATTAACTCAAAAGGTTTGGTTTTGAAACATACGAGGGACTATTGGTTTGCTCTCGTTTGCTCTCATATCGTAGGTTTAGTCCCACATCAAATTTACCTAAAGACATACCCATGTATATAAGATAGTTTTTTTTTTTTTTTTACCTTGAACCATTTGAATTGTGATACGTCATTTATATAAATTTTAATTTCCAGAATATCAACCCTCACACTTTGTTACATGAAACAACTCTCTACCTTTAGCTCAGTTGTCTTAGGTCTGCAACTTGGGTTTAGGTCAACCTGAACTTGATTGACCCAACCTAAGTTGGGTCGGCTTAGGTTGGGTTATAAAGGTCCTTGTGTTGGGTTCAGGTTGAGTGAGCTTGAGTTGAGTTAGGTCCCATTATAAATAATCACATGTACTTGGGTTGGGTTGGGTTGGGTTGGGTTGGGTTTGGTCGAGTATTGTTCAGGTTGGGTCCTCTTGAGGTCAGGTTGCGGCTTGGGTTGAGGGCCATACCTGAACTAACCGTAGCACTTGCTTGGTGGGCCCCACCATCTGATCACCGCTAAAATTCGGATATGATGATAATCTACCATACACCAGGATCGAGTGTATACGCCCCTCTATCTATTGTACCGTAAACATTACAAGAAATCACCGTGCAGAAGGCTCTAGAAGTAGAAACTGCACAAAATAAAGTTAGGAGCGAATTCCATGCCCCTCTGGAGTGACAGCATTTTCCGTGCCTCCACGTCATACCTAACACGTGGCCACAATGTAATTAAAATCTAAACCGTCAATTCCTCATCTCCGATAGCAAGTGGGCCATGGTATAAAAATCACAATATTTAGATGAACCTAGCTCTTTAACTAGTAAATAAAATTCAACACTAAACTCAAAAATCAGCAGCAGCTTCCAAGAAGTGAGGAAAGGTCCCATTTATTAGATGGTCAAGATCACAGAAAATTTCAGTTATAGACCAACAAACGGATGAGATTAAAGGATGCCCGATTCAGATCATGATACACGTGCGGCCCACATGTGTGGTAGATAACCTCAAGGCATGAAAATGGAGATAAGCTTTGTTTGTGCGCGCACTTAAAATTTAAGATAAAGCAAAGCAGCTAATCATGACTGTCTTATAATACTATTTACAGCTCTAATAAGATAATGTTGATTTAAAATATGAAAGTGATGTCTCCTTGTTTAAAATGTCCAATTAATGGCCCACCTTTGCATATTTTGAGCACAGTGGGCCAGGGTCTCATCGGGCAGGCCCAGCCGGGTTAGCTACGGTCATGATTGGGGAAAAGGTTAGCGACGGTCACGATTGGAGTTGAAATTAACATTGTGGCCCACTTAAGTGCCTGATATATTGGCATGTGTGTGGCCATCAAGTCCATTGGTTACATATGGCATTTAAATTATGGTTCTGAAATGCGTGTGGCCAAAAGACGTGGATGGAAGTAGTAACAAAAGATTTAATACTTTAAGGTTAAACAAAGGTCCAATCGTCGATACATTAGAATGACATAGTTAACCTTAATTAATTAGATTAATGCTCAAATAATGATGATTCTCGAATTAAGTACTTGAAAACGAAAGGGGAAGAATCAACTCGTTTCACATGGACAAGAGTCGTTTCTCTATAAACATTTGATTGATAATCCAAATAATGGGAGAAAACTATTTCCCTTTTCCATGGCTTATTGAAGTTTTGAATTAGAGTGAAAATCGGACCATAAGGTTTCATGGGGTGCTGCAACACATGGACGGTTTAGATTTTAGGCCCACATCACGTGCGATGAATTCTGAAAAAGTTCTCATGAATTATGGTGAGAATTGATGTGCAGGTGAGCGTTCATATATATATATATATATATATATATATAAAGAAAAATCCTAGTTAGGAATTTTTAAATGGCTAGTACCTATGCATGTCTCATGACTTCTGCTTTCCATTTGTATGATGAATTATATTTGATTGTATTGGTTTGAATTGTAAAATTACATTAGTAATTATATCATCCACGGAAAATAGATTTGACCAATAATTCCTATGTTTGGATAAGGATGGTAAAATCATAATCATAATACTTTTATATTATTTTAATGTTAGATCATAGAAAAAAAAAAAAAAAAAACACTCAAGTATGTGTTTGTATGGGAGATTTTTGCTGCAATGTGATGGAAATTTATAATAATTACAAAATTTTTTATATGTCTCGGATATTACAGTTACATTTGACTACTAAATTACATGTTTAAAAATTATTATAAAATTATAATGATGACCATTTTATAATACATTACTAATGGGACTTCGATTTTGAAAGAATGGTTGGGAGTTTTTATACCAGACACATAACGCCTGCATGAGATACGGTCTATGCCCACGCCACTTACCCAATTAAAAAAAAAAAAAATGAAAAATGGGTGCGCCCTAATGGAATTGTAAAGTATGAATTTAGAATCTCATTTTTAAAAGGTGTTGGGATTCCCACCATTATCTATGGATGTTTGGAGATCACTAAAGTTTATAAAGTAGAATTCCGGCAGCACATATGAACTTGAATACATGATTATTTAGTTTTATCCTTTATTTAATTATATATGCTTCTTGTAAGGATCCTACTTTCGATTTAGATTCAATTCATGTGTATTTCTAATTAACTCTCGAAAGTAGGATTGACTCAACCCAACCTGGCGGCCTATCCAGGACAAAATTTTTTGGTGGGGTCCAACGAAGTCGCCTGATAGTTGAATCAACTTGATTTTTTGAGCATCCTATCTTCATTAGGGTTGTACATGAACCGAGCTAGCTCGGTTAGCTCGCTCGACTCGACTAAAAAAAGCTCGATTCGACTCGGTTCGAAGATGAGTTCAAGCCGAGTTGAGCTGATTTTTTGAACTCGAAAATGAGTTCGAGCAGGCCCAGCTCGACTCGACTCGGATAGAATCCAGCTCGAATCGAACTTAGATTGAACGGGTTTGGCGACTCGGTTACTTTGCCATTGATGTTGCTCACCAACTGTTTGATAAAATGACTCAACGAAATGTGGCTGGTGGCAAGGAAGGTTTGGCGAATAGCAAGCAAGGTATGTACATTAAACAAATACCTTTTTTCTCTCTTTTGCTTTTTTTTTTTTTTTTTTTTTTTTCCGGTTTTTATGTTACTTAGATGGTGTTTTTTTTTCCAGTTTTTATGTTACTTAGAAGGTGTTTGATAAAACACTTGTAAAACCATTGCCTCTTTTTGTTTTTATGTTACTTAGAAGGTGTTTGATAAAACACTTGTAAAACCATTGCCTCTTTTTGTAAAACAGTGGGTTTTTTAAGTTGTGTGTGTTTATGGAAATGCCTCAATGGTGAACTTGGCTCGTTTTAGCTTGAATTCGGCCCGAGCTGGCCCGAGCTGCTGACCGAATTGAGCCGAGCTGGCCAGTCAGGCTCGAGGACCGAGTCGAGCTGAGCTCAGCTAGTGTTCGAGCCGAGTCGAGCTGGCCTTAGCTCGACTCGGTTCGACTCGATGTACACCCCTAATCTTCATGGTAGGACAACCTTACTAGACAAGTAAGATATCAGATAAACATCATGATGAGCCCCACATGCCAACTAGTTGGATGTACAACTTGCTGGGTGTGAGCATTTTTCTTTTTTTTTGAAGCGATTAAAGAAGAGCCATATATATCATCCCTAAAAGTGTTGTACTTGATTTAAGCACTGAAGAATCCAGAGGTTTGCTGATTCCACACGAGTGTGGAGCTATGCATATCCACACACAATAATACATTCAAATATAAAACATGTGTGTGAGATCTGAGCTTTCCATAAGGTTCTAAACCATGCTTAGATCTTCTATCTAAATAACAAGGCAATCTCACTCCCAAGGTGGGCCACAATCTGGTGAATTGATAGTTTTCTTTAAGTTTTTAAGTCATTCATTTGTTTTAACATGTTGTGGCCCATCTGAGGTGTGAAATAGACTGATTTTTAAGCCAAAAGATCTAAATAGTGTGACCCACTTGATGGAAAGCTCAGAATCTCCCACACGTGTCACATTGCTATGTGTACACCTGTGTGTGGATATGAAAGGCTCCCACACGCGTGTGGAATTAGCCCTCACGAATCAAATGGGGTATTGGGTGGTTTCTCACAAAAGCTCTTTTGGGGTCATTATTTTGCCTTATCTCTTTTGGGTGCTTAGCTCTATTATACTCCACATCTTTTTCTTCTTGGGTGCTAAGCACAAGCACTAGCCACCCATGTCCATGCACGTGTGCCACTATAGCACATGTGTGCATGATCAAAGCTTTTCATTAGGGGGAACACATTTTTTAGATCTTCTGGCCTAAAAATTCAGACCGTTCCGCTCTTCCCCAGGGCTACAATGTACAAAACAAATAGATGGCTATAAAAACATTATTTTTATTATGCTTTATTTTGTTCATAGTGGACCACCTGATGAGTGAGTAGGCCTGATTTTTTTAGGAAGAAGATGTAATCATCGTGTCCCATTGGGGGAAAGCTTTGATCACGTCCGTCCATGCCATATTGCCACTTGTGCTGCGTGCGGTTTAGCTAAGCTCGAGGTGCATGTTAGTTTATCGAACCGCTCTTCTTTTTTGTTTTTGTTTTAATTTTTATAAATAGCAAAGATTTCAAAAAGGGTAAAAGTAGAGTTGGAAGGGGTGCTTGAATTTTGTATTGTGTAGATGTTAAATGAACCTAACTACTTAAAAGGTTGGGTCACACAAAGTAGAGTTTTTGAATGCATATAAAAGCAAAAAGCATATGATAAAGATGTATTGCAATAAGATGCTTATGATATTTGGTTTTTTATTTTTTTCTTTTCTTTTCAATGACCTAAATTGTTTAGAAAGGAAAAACTCAAGATTGAATATTTCAACCATGTGATGAGACAAAGGTTATGTTGACCATGGTTTACAGTGACGGCTGTTATGTAAAGGTAATAGTAGTAATTGTATCAACAGTTATGAAAAAAAATGACCCATAAATGCTTGTTACGCTTATTGTAAAGACGGTAAAGACTGTAATGTCCACGTAATGGTCAATGACAAATCCGATAGACACTTTTCAAGTTTTCATACAAAAAGATATCATAACGGCCATTAGGGGGGCATGACAGTTGTTAGAACCCGTATCATTAAAATAATATGGCTATTGTTATTGTTACGGAATACCTTGATGATGATCATTCATGTTCAAACGATTATCAAATGGTTAAGATGGTCCAATTGAGAGCTTTTAATTGTTATCTTTTCAATATACAAAGTGAGATTTGCTATATAAAAGGTTTGGACAATTGAAAGATGACCTATTGCAAAGGCTAAAGTCCCAACTGATCTTATTGCAATAGGTTGGGAGGCATTCTAGCAAGCCTTTGTGATAAAAGCTTCTTGAATATTAGGTCTCACTAGCAATAACTTCCAAATTGTTAAGTGCATGCAACATCCAACCCACTCAATAGGTGGGCTCCACTATGACAATCAACACACCATAGAAAACAATATCCAGCCATTAATAAATGGAAAAGTACAAGTTTGGCCCACTTAATAAGTGGATATGGGAATGGCTCATGAAACCTCACATTTCTTTTGCTAGAATAATCAATATATATTTTAAAACTAATTGGATCTTGATTAGACTCGATCCAACCGACAACTCATAGACGAACTTTGATTGGACTTGACTTTTAATTAGGTCTAAAAAGAGAGATGCAAACTAAACCTAATTTCTTAACAATTCCAATAAATGGGACCCAGACCTACTGAAATTGGGTTGGATCCATCAGGTACCTGAAGTCCAGGTATCCATGGACCCGGTGAAATTGAATTCTCCGTGAAGATGCGGAGTACCAACGGCTAGACGGTAAGACCCCGTGCACCTTGACTATAGCTTCGCAGTGACAACCGTCGATCGAATGTGTAGGATAGGTGGGAGGTGGTGACACACAACGACCAATCCTGAAAGACCACTCTTTCGTCTAAGGATGCCTAACCGCCGCTTACACCAATGTTTGAAAATAACATTTTTTTTAAGGGTTAGAGGTGCAAATGGTTGGGGGTCAAGCTAAGAGGTCAATAGACCAACCTACAATAAATTGTCCGGACTTTAAATTAAACATGAAATAAGTCTTAGAGTTGACTGAGCTCAACCTGTCTCAGCCCAACCTTTAAATAGGTAAGATATGGACCATAGCCGGAAATCTGGACTGGACCCAAGGTCTAGCCAGGTAGGGTAAACCCAAAGACAAAATAAAATAAAATAAAATAAAATAAATTCTTTACTTGACTTATTATTTAAATAATAAAATTTAAAGTAGTGTGGGAATAAAATTAAAATTATGGTAGAAGCTAAAGTACAAAAAATACCTAAAAAGAAATGTACCAATATTTAGTTGTGCTTTAGTATTAAGTATTCTAACCTGAAATTGGATTGTTCAGTAGGCTTCTATCATACCAAGTAAACTCGGTTGGGCCCACCGTAAATGCATGTGATGTATCCACACTGTCGATCTGTTTTTATGGTTCATTTTAGGGGTTGTGCCCAAAATAGAAGCATATCCAAAGCTCAAGTGCACCATACCACAGGAAACAGTGGGAATAATGATTTTTATAGTTGAAACCTTGCTAGGGCCTACAATAATGTTTGTTTGTTATCTAACTTGTTTAGAAGATCACCCAAACATGGATGAAGGAAATCACAAAATCAGCTTGATCCAAAACTTCTGTGGCCCCAAAGAAATTTTCAACGGTAGATGTTCAATTCACACGGTTTCCTGTGACGTAGTCCACTTGAGCTTTGTATATGCTTGGGTTTTGTGATCAATACCTAAAATTATCTGATACAACGGATGGATGGAGTGGATAAAGTATATAAATTACAGTGGACCCCACAGAGTTCTCAGTATACAATACACTTCCACCCAACCTGGTGTGATGTCACATTTGTGATTCCTGTCGTGGTCATTTTTACTTTTTCTTTTCTTTTTCTTTTAATTAACAAAACTATTATTATCTAGGTTAGTGACTTTGCCAATCATTTCTTTTCCTTCTTCTCTTTCATTTTTTTTTTTTAAAATAAAAAAACAACAGTTAACTAGGTAAGGGATCAAGTCCCATTCAAGTTTTGGGCTGACTCGGCAAATCTTGAATGAGTCTCAAGTCAACCCACTAAGTTTTAGAACTATCATTTAGGCCATCCAAACATAAGAGTCAACCTGTGAGCATCATTTGTAGTGAGAAGAACCTTTTTTATAGAATTCCTCATATACCAATGGTGTAGAGGCTACTATCCTACACACAGTGTAGACTCACAAGAGTTTCAACACTAAGGTCATGAGTTGGCCGTACCCATTGTGGTGTGTGTGTGGGTGTGAGGGTATATAAGCTTATAGAATCTAAAGGTATGGGGTTCCTTTCTCATCTGTGGTGAGAAAGGAACCTTTTATGCAACCTTACAAAAAAAAAAAAAAAAAAAAAACAACCCATATTTCCTCATATGCAAGTGTTGCAGAGATTGTTGGTCACCTGAGAATGAATAATACAGGGCATTTTCACACAGGGTTCAAGTGAGGTTGCCTTTGGGATGCAGGGGCACACTTGGGGTGGTTGGCCCATGTGAGGTGGGCCCCACCCGTGAGAAGCGGCTGGCTCGTGTAAAGCGGAACCCATGTGAAGTGGGGCCCATGAGGGGGTTCAGCCGAGGTCCTAACCCAAGAGATGTGGAGCTTGTGCTATGAGATAAAGGGATTGATTCGTCATGCTCTATTAGTTTGAGCTTTTAAAGTAAGTGGTTAATTGTCTTGCATCAGTGCAGTCTGCTAGCCTTTATAATGCGATTTAAAAAACTTGTCAATGTATTTTAAAAGTGTTTCTTAATATTATGGCTTGTTTATTTTTCAAATCCAATGGTAAATACAATATAAATGGGTAATTATTATTCACCCATCACCCAGCAGCCGCCTCTTGACAATGACCTGATGTTGACATGAAGCTTCTTTAAAAAGCTATTGCACTGGAATAGAGGGGAATATTTTTTTCCCATTAAAATACATGGGGTCCACTGTTATGTATGATCTTAATCCAAACCGTCCATTCGTTTTTCCCTCTCATTTTTGGGCTCAGATCCAAAGCTTAGGTGGACCACACCACAAGAAACATAGGAAATGAATGCTTACTGCTCAATTTTTCTTTGGGGACAGAGAAGTTTTAGATCAAGCTTATTATTTTTGTTTTCCCTACATCCATGTTTGTGTGACGTTATGAACAGGTTGGATGGAAGGTATACATCCTTGTGAGCCCTAGGCTCATTTAAAATTTCAATGGCAAATGTTCAATTCCTCATGTTTTCGTGGTGTGGACCACTCGAGCTTTGTATCTATCTCATTTTTTGGCTCATGTCCTAAAATGAGCACGTAGAACATATGGTCGGTGTAGATCAGACACATGTATAGTGATAGGCCTCACAAATTTCACCACCATAATTTTGGTAAGATGATAGTGTTTTGTGCCACTTTTTTCGAGGTGAAATTTCAACCTCATTTCCTCTTTTCCAATCAGGTAGAAAAAGTAATAATTGCCCATTTACATTGCATTTACCATGGGATTTGAAAAACAAATAGGCCCTTAGAATAACTGAATGGAGTATAGCAGCGGCACTAAAGAGATAATAAGTAGGAGCATTGTGTAGACAACACTGTTATGATGGATGTGTGAAAAGTTGGAAGAGCTTAAAATTGAATATAATTCATGTTGAGTTTTGTGTTTTTAAATAAAGAGAAACAATCTTTAATTATCAAAGAATATTGCCAACACCATTGTGTGAATAACACAATGACGATGTGATGAATATAAGCATGTGTATATGTCAGTGTAGGCCCCATTGGCCGCACATGATGCACTGATGGAACCGCCGATGGGATTAGAAGGTTGAGATGGATGGATGACACATGCTTGATTTTTATACTTGTAGTCCAGGAATCCCAATCTGTATTTTCCTTACTTCTAGTATTGTAATTGAGTTACAAAGACTTGCAAAGTTCAAGGGACAAGCCTGCTCTCAATCCAGCAAGAGATCAAAGTGAGTTTTGTTTGAACTAGAGCAACCAAAGAACTCAAGATAACTGGTCTTGTCCATGACATAGTAGTAGATAGACCCTATTTCAACACTAAGATTATGAGATCGAGTGCCCATCTAATGTAGGTGTTTGTACGAGCGTGTGGTATGGATGAGTATAATAATAATAATAATAATAATAAAACTAACGTAGCATCAAAAATAGAAAAAATAAAGAAAAAAATTTTATTCGATACAACAAGTGAAAATCTTATATTATGAGACAATTAATGATATATATATATATATATATATATATATATATATATATATATATATATATATATATATATATATATATATATATATATATAGGGAAAAGGTACTATATGCTCAACCGTATTATACTTCCATAAGGTCGAGAGCTGGCAGCATATTATTCGTTGAATGGTAAAAATTTTAAACGATGGGGAGATTTTATAGGAAATCAAAGAGACACGTCATGGATTAGATACTAAAATAGCTAGAAACATCATTGAAGTGATGTCACCAAGTTCCGTAGGCCCCAACATGATGTATTTTTTCTATCCATGCCGTCCATCCATTTTGAAATATAATTTAAGGGATTTACACCAAAAATAAGTTATATCTGAATCTCAGATGGACCACACCATGGGAAAACAGTTGTTATTGAATTTCTACCGTTACAAACTCCTAAGGGGCACTGTAATGGTTATGTAGGGAAAAATAAGTTATTATTGAATTTTTACCATCCAACCAATTCATAAGGTCATGTAGACGTGGATGAAATGAAAACACAAATATCAGCTTGATCCAGAACTTCTCCAGCTCATAAGAAGTTTTTAATGGTGGACGTTCAATCCCCACCTTGTGGTCCACTTAAGCCTTGGACCTGCCTCATTTTTTGATTCATATATTAAAATGATTTGAGAAAATCGTTCAACGGCGTGGATATAAAACACTTACATCACGTTGGGCCCCATAGAGCCCTACCCGGACGGATAACCATCTAGGAGTAGAGCTATACACAAGTCAAGTTGAGCCGAGTATTGCCCAGCTCATGCTCGGCTCGCCTTGGCCAAGTCCCGCTTTTACTTGGCTCTACTTGGGTGTCGAGCATGGATTCCTTGGTCGTGCTCTACTAGTCCGAGTATGAGTAGAAATCGAGTCGAGTTGAGTCCGAGTTTTCGAGGAGAGAGAGAGAGAGAGAGAGAGAGAGAGAGAGAGAGAGAGAGAGAGAGAGAGAGAGAATGGGTAGGGTAGTTTTGAACGGGCGCTGGCCGTTGGGAGGGAGGGAAGGAAAGGGAAGGGTATTTTTTTTTTTTTTTGGGCGGGAGGGCAGGCGAAAGCGTGAAAGTGACTGGGAGTGAGAGGGATTAGGGCTGTCGTTTTAGGTATAGGGCCCTGGTCGAGTACGAGTCGAGTACTGATTCGAGCATACGAGTCGAGTACTACCCAGCTCGTACTATACTTGAAATCATAACGAGTAAAAAAAATCCACTCGTACTTGGCTCAAACACCTGACGAGTCGAGTCGAGTAATTGTGAGTCGAGTCGAGCGAGTACCCGAGCTTACTTTGCTTGTGTACAGCTCTATCCGGGAGGTGGTAGGACGCAATTCGCGTTCTAATGGAAGCGGATTGGGATTGGCTAGTGTACCTCACACCAGCCATATAGCTGTTGTAGGTATGTGTCGTGCGAGACAAGCATTGACGCTCCTCTAGCTCCAAGTTGTACGAACGAAAATCTGTACTAGACCCAAGGTCTAGCCAGGTAGGGTAAACCCAAAGACAAAAAAAAATAATAAAATAAAATTCTTTACTTGACTTATTATTTAAATAACAAAATTTAGAGCAAGTAGTGTGGGAATAAAATTAAAATTATGGTAGAAGCTAAAGTACAAAAAATACCTAGAAAGAAATGTACCAATATTTAGTTGTGCTTTAGTATTAAGTATTCTAACCTGAAATTGGATTGTTCAGTAGGCTTTTATCATACCAAGTAAACTTGGTTGGGCCCGCCCTAAATGCATGTGGTGTATCCACACTGTCCATCTGTTTTTATGGTTCATTTTAGAGGTTGTGCCCAAAATAGAAGTATATCCAAAGCTCAAGTGCACCATACACAAGAAACGGTGGGAACATTGATTTTCATAGTTGAAACCTTGCTAGGGCCTACAATAATGTTTATTTGTTATCCAACTTGTTTAGAAGATCACCCAGACATGGATGAAGGAAAACAAAAAATCAGCTTGATCCAAAACTTCTTTGACCCCAAAGAAATTTTCAACGGTAGATGTTCAATTCACACTGTTTCCTGTGACGTGGTCCACTTGAGCTTTGTATATGCTTGGGTTTTGTGATCAATACCTAAAATTATCTGATACAATGGATGGATGGAGTGGATAAAATATATAAATTACAGTGGACCCTACAGAGTTCTCAGTATACAATCCACTTCCACCCAACCTAGTGTGATGTCACATTTGTGATTCCTGTAGCGGTCATTCTTACCTTTTCTTTTAATTAACAAAACTATTATTATCTAGGTTAGTGACTTAGCCAATCATTTCTTTTTCTTCTTCTTTTTCATTTTTTTTTTTTTAAAAACAACTGTTAACTAGGTGAGGGATCAAGTCCCATTCAAGTTTTGGGCTGACTCGGCAAATCTTGAATGAGTCTCAAGTCAACCCACTAAGTTTTAGAACTATCATTTAGGCCATCCAAACATAAGAGTCAACCTGTGAGCATCATTTGTAGTGAGAAGAACCTTTTTATAGAATTCCTCATATACCAATGGTGTAGAGGCTACTAGCCTACAGAGAGTGTAGACTCACAAGAGTTTCCATACTAGGGTCATGAGTTCAAGTACCCATTCTAGGTGTGTGTGGGTGTGAGGGTATATAAGCTTATAGAATCTAAGGGTATGGGGTTCCTTTCTCATCTCTAGTGAAAAAGGAATCTTTTATGCAACATTAAAAAAGAAAAAAAAAAAAAAACCATATTTCCTCATAAGCAAGTGTTGCAGAGATTATATGTCACCCGAAAATGAGTAATACAGGAGCATTTTCACACAGGGCTCGAGTGAGGTTGCCTTTAGGATGCAGGGGCACACTTGAGGTAGTCGGCCCATGTGAGGCGGGCCCCACCCGTGGAAAGTGGCTAGCTTGTGTAAAGCGGAACCCATGTGAAGTGGGGTCCACGAGGGGGTTCGGCTGAGGTCCTAACCCATGAGATGTGGAGCTTGTGCTATGAGATAAAGGGATTGATTCGTCATGCTCTATCAGTTTGAGCTTTTAAAGTAAGTGGTTAATTGTCCTGCATCAGTGCAGTCTACTAGCCTTTATAATGCGATTTAAAAAACTTGTCAATGTACTTTAAAAGTGTTTCTTAATATTAGGGTTTGTTTGTTTTTCAAATCCAATGGTAAATGCAATGTAAATGGGTAATTATTATTTACCCATGTATTTATACCCAGCAGCCGCCTCTTGACAATGACCTGATGTTGACATGAAGCTTCTTTGAAAAGCTATTGCACTAGAACAAAGGCGAATATTTTTTCCTTTAAAATACATTGGGTCCACTGTTATGTATGATCTTAATCCACACCGTCCATTCGTTTTTCCCTCTCATTTTAGGGCATGAGCCCAAAAATGAGGCAGATCCAAAGCTCAAGTGGACCACACCACAAGAAACATGGGAAATGAATGCTTACCACTCAATTTTTCTCTGGGGCCATAAAAGTTTTAGATCAAGCTTATTATTTTTGTTTTCCCTTCATCCATGTTTGTGTGATGTTATGAACAGGTTAGATGGAAGCTATACATCCTTGTGGGACGTATGCTAATTTAAGATTTCAATGGTAGATGTTCAATTCCTCATGTTTTCGTGGTGTGGACCACTCGAGCTTTGTATCTATCTCATTTCATGTCCTAAAATGAGCACGTAGAACATATGGTCAGTGTAGATCAGACACATGTATAGTGATGAGCCTCACAAATTTCACCACCATAATTTTGGAAAGATGATAGTGTTTTGTGCCACTTTCTTCGAGGTGAAATTCCAAGCTCATTTCTTCTTATCCAATCAAGTAGAAAAAGTAATAATTGCCCATTTACATTGCATTTACCATGGGATTTGAAAAACGAACAAACCCTTGGAATAACTGAATGGAATGTAGCAGTGGCACTAAAGAGATAATAAGTAGGAGCATTGTGGAGACAACACTGTTATGATGGATGTATGAGAAATTGGAAGAGCTTAAAATTGAATATAATTCATGTTGAGTTTTGTGTTTTTAAATAAAGAGAAACACCGGGTGGTAGACTCCTTGGAGTTTCAACACCGGGTCAAGGGTTCGAGTACCCATGGTGGTGAAATCCCATGGCGTGCATGTGTGGGGTATGTGTGGGTGTGGCGTAAGTGTGTGAGGGTGTGTGTGCGTGTGTAAAAATAAAAAATAATTAAAAAAAAACAATCTTTAATTATCAAAGAATATTGCCAACCCCATTGTGTGAGTAACACAATGACGATGTGATGAATATAAGCATGTGCGTATGTCATTGTAGGCCCCATTGGCCGCACATGATGCACTGATGGAACCGCCGATGGGATTAGAAGATTGAGATGGATGGCTGACACATGCTTGATTTTTATACTCGTCGTCCAGGAATCCCAATCCGCATTTTCCTTACTTCTTGTAATTGAGTTACAAAGACTTGCAAAGTTCAAGGGACAAGCATGCTCTCAATCCAGCAAGAGATCAAAGTGAGTTCTGTTTGAACTAGAGCAACCAAAGAACTCAACGTAACTGGTCTTACTCCATGATTTAGTGGTAGATAGACTCTATTTCAACACTGAGATGATGAGATCGAGTGCCCATCAAATGTAGGTGTTTATACGAACATGTGGTATGGATGAGTATAATAATTTTTTTTAAAAAAAAAAAAACTAACGTAGCATCAAAAATAGAAAAAATAAGTTATTTCTTCGATACAACAAGTAAAAATCTTATATTTATGAGACAATTAATGAAAAACCTCTCTCTCTCTCTCTCTCTCTCTCTCTATATATATATATATATATATATATATATATATATGGAAAAAGTATTATACACTCGACCGTATTATACCTTCCATAAGGTCGAGAGTTGGCAACACATTATTCATTGAATGGTAAAAATTTTAAACAACGAGGAGATTTTATAGGAAATCGAAGAGACACGTTGTGGATTAGATACGAAAATAGCTAGAAACATCATTGAAGTGACGTCACCAAGTTCTGTGGGCCCCACCATGATGTAAATTTTCTATCCATGATGTCCATCCATTTTGAAATATAATTTAAGGGATTTACACCAAAAATAAGTTATATCTGAATCTCAAATGGACCACACCATGGGAAAACAGTTGTTATTGAATTTCTACTGTTACAAACTCCTAGGGGGCACTGTAATGGTTATGTAGGGAAAAATAAGTTGTTATTGAATTTTTACCATCCAACCTATTCATTAGGTCATGTAGACGTGGATGAAATGAAAACACAAATATCAACTTGATCCGAAACTTCTCCAGCTCGTAAGAAGTTTTTAATGGTGGACGTTCAATCCCCACCTTGTGATCCACTTAAGACTTGGACCTGCCTCATTTTTTGATTCACATATTAAAATGATTTGAGAAAATCGTTGAACGGCATGGATATAAAACACTTACATCACGTTGGGCCCCACAGAGCCTTGCCCGGACGGATAACTGTCCGGGAGTAGAGTTGTACACTAGTCAAGTTGAGCTGAGTATTGCCCAGCTTATGCTCGGCTCGCCCTGGCCGAGTCCTACTCGTACTCGGCTCTACTCGGGCGTCGAGCATGGATTCCCTGCTCGTGCTCTACTCGTCTGAGTACGAGTCGAGTACAAGTAGAAATCGAGTCGAGTAGAGTCCGAGTTTTCGAGAGAGAGAGAGAGAGAGAGAGAGAGAGAGAGAGAGAGAGAGAGAGAGAGAGAGACGGCACCAAACAGAGAGAGAGAGAGAGAGAGAGAGAGAGAGAGAGAGAGAGAGAGAGAGAGAGAGAAGAAGAAGAGGGAGGGACGGGCGGACGGCACCAAACAGAGGAATGAGAGGAGAGAGAGAGAGAGAGAGAGAGAGAGAGAGAGAGAGAGAGAGAGAGAGGGGGGGGGGGAATGGGTATGGTAGTTTTGAACGGCCGCTAGCCGCTGAGAGGGAGGGAAGGAAAGGGAAGGGCAGGCAAAAGCGACTCGGGAGCGGAAGGGATTAAGGCTTTCGTTTTAGGTATAGGACCTTGGTCGTGTACGAGTCGAGCATACGAGTCGAGTACTACCCAGCTCGTACTCTACTCGAAATCATAACGAGTAGAAAAAATCCACTCGTACTCGGCTCCAACGCCTGACGAGTCGAGTCGAGTAATTGCGAGTCGAGTCGAGTCGAGCGAGTACCCGAGCTTACTCAGCTCATGTACAGCTCTATTCGGGAGGTGGTAGGACGCAATCCGCGTTCTAATGGAAGCGGATTGGGATTGGCTAGTATACCTCACGCCAGCCATATAGCTGCTGTAGGTACGTGTCGTGCAAGAAGAGCACTGACGCTCCTCCAACTCCGAGTTGTACGAACAGTTTAAAGGAGATCAAAGTTACATGGGCCCACACTGATGTATTTATTATATCTACACGGTTCATCTATTTTTAGAGATCATTTGAGAGCATTATTCAAAAAATGAATCATATCCAAAGATCATCTGGACCAAACCACAAATAGTAGCGGAGATAATGATTTTCATCGTTGAAAATTTTGTAAGGCCTACCATAATGTTTATTTTCTATCCAATCTGTTCATAAGGTCCAAAAGACCTGAATAAAGAGGAAAAAAAAAATCATACTGATCCAAAACTTATGTGACCCAAAAAGGGTTTCAATGGTAGATGTTCAATCTCACACTGCTTTTTGCAGTGTGGCCCAATTGATAGTTAGATCTGTCTTATTTTTCGTCCAAAGCCTTAAAACGAGCTCACCAAATGGATGGACGGTTTGGATATATATAACACATACCTCATGATTAGACCAAAAAAACTTGCTAACGTCGATACAGCAGCTATACAGCTGGGTGAGGTACACCAGCCAATCCGCTTCCCCTTTTAATCTGGAAGTAGATGTACGCACAGTTGAGTAGCGAGTCGGCTACTGAAGCTACATCACCAAGTTTTGTGAGCCCCACTATGATGTATGTGTTGTATCCACGCCGTCCATCCATTTTGAAATATCATTTTAGGGCATGAGTCAAAGAATGAGGCAGATAAAAATCTGTAGTGGACCCACTACAGAAAATAGTGGGGAGAGTGATTCCCACCATTAAAACTATCCCAGGCCCACCATAATGTTTATTTGAAATCCAACCTGTTCAAAAGTTTTAAAAAAATATGAAATAAGAGAAAACACAAATATCAGCTTGATCTAAAACTTTCATGGCCTTTAGAAGTTTTCAATGGTGGGCCTCACTATCCCCACTGTTTTCTATGTTGGGTGTACTAGAGCTTTGGATTTAACTCAATTCTTTGCATATTGCCCTAAAATGATCTCTCCAAATGGATGGAAGGTGTGGATATAAAACATACATCATGGTGGGGCCCATGGAACTTGGTGACGTCACTTCAATAATGTTTCTAGCTATTTTAGTATCTAATCCACGCCATGTTTCTTCAATTTCCTATAAAATCTTCCCGGTGTTTAATTTTTTTACCATTCGACGAATAATGTGCTGCCAGCTCTCGACCTTATGGAAGGTATAATACGGTCGAGCGCATAGTACCTTTTCCCATATATATATATATATATATATATATATATGTGTGTGTGTGTGTGTGTGTGTGTGTGAAAAGGTTTTATGCAGTCGAGCTCAATATAAAAGCACTTAGTGGGGCCCACCTGAAATTTTGATGCATTTGAAACTTCGTTTGACCCCTCATCCAAGTGGGAGACACATAATGGATGGGCTGGATTTGTGAACCAGTTCTCGGTGGGCCTAACAATTGATTATGAATGTTTTAATGGAGGGTAATCCCTCTCAACTTTTGTATGTGGTGTGGCCCACAAAAGTCACAGATTAACTTGAATTTTAAGCCCTAGGCCCACCATGGAATGGTGCATCATTCTGATGGGGTAGATGTTCGACACGCATTAAGGTGGGCCCACACAGCTTCCCATATATATATATATATATATATATATATATATATATATATACATATATATATATATATACATATACATATATATATATATACATATACATATATATATATATATATATATATATATATATATATATATATATATATATATATATATATATATATATACATATACATATATAGGAAAAGAGCTATCTATCCAAACTAATGTTCGTGTGCGCGCGCATGCGTAAGGGAGGCCATCTACATATCACCATGAGTTAAAATCCACTCCACACATCAAATGGGTCCCACCGTATAGATGGCCTTGACCGAAAAGCAGGCATTTCCATTAATCGGTTGGGCTCGAGTTTATGAAACCAATGGATGGTTCAAAAACATTACCTAAGTTTTCCTAAGCCATCCATCCCTTCGTTTTCAGCATCACGGCCTGTTTCATGAGTGAATTGCTCTGATTTTTTGGTGGGACCCACCAAATGAATGGCTTAGATCTCACACACCTGTGCAACTTCGCTAAAAAAGATATACTATTAGAGTAATCCAAAACGTTTTTAAAAAAAAAGAAAAAAAAAAAGGTCTACTGCTACAGGTCCAAAAAGTCTATCATCATATTCAGCTGTGTACTTTAACCATATTTGATTGGACAATCCAAACCACCGATTGATAGATATTCACTGGTTGAATTCAACCGTTGACAAGTCAGATTTAACTGTCATTAGATGTCCACCAATCTGACCACCTAACATTCCAATAAGTGCAATTCTTGGTCAATGACCCATCTAACACGGGTCCCACAATCTGAACGGTTCAATCTGATATATATATATATATATATATATATATATATATGTGTGTGTGTGTGTGTGTGTGTGTGTGTGTGTGTGTGGGTGTGTGTGTGTGTGTGTGTGTGTGTGTTGGGGGGGGCGCTGGGCGCTATGAGGTCGAGTTGTGTGGGGCCCACCGTGATGTGTGTTGAACATCTACCCCATCAGCCAGATGCACCATTCCATGGTGGGCCACAGGCTTAAAAATCAAGTCAATCCATGACCTGGGTGGGCCACACCACATACAACAGTTAAGAGGAATTACCCTCTATTAAAACATTAATAATTATTTATTGGAGCCACTGAGATGTGGTTCACAAATCCAGCCCATCCATTGTGTGTGTCCGGGTCAGACCAAGTTTAAGCCGCATCCAAAACACAGGTGGGCTCCACCAAGTGCTTTTATATGTTTTAGGCATGTCTTCGCATGGTTTTAAATGATATGGCCCACCTGAATTCCATATAAGGCTGATTTTTGGGATATCCCATAACCTTAAGGGGACCCATCAAATGCACGATGTTCATGTTCGACACACATCACGGTGGGGACCTCCCATGAGGTCGACCTCATAGTACCATATATATATATATATATAGACACACACACACACACACAATTTGAGGGTGCATTACATCAACTGCCCACCAAAAGACATACAAGAATCAGCACATGTGCCTATATACATTTCTCAAGGTTAATGTAATTGCAATGCTCATCAGTTCATTGTTCTTAATACATTGCTTACACAATCTTTATCTTATCATAGAAGAAAACATAGAAATGCCAAACGCTACCCCCCTCACCATTGAATTGTGATTGCAAATCCAGCTTTGAGCGTTTGGATGCTCAATTACTAAACAAAATAGCAATAACCCAATCCATTATATTGAAGAAACAACCAAAGTGGAGGCAGAACCAATTGAATTTAGCAGTGATGACCCACCCCTAATTGCAATTCCATGCATTTCAAGTGTAACCATAAACGACCATAATTTCAAATCTAGCAGCTGGCCCGTGGATGACCGAATCAAGCTATAGATTGAATTATTGCAATTCAGTTCCATTGAGCAGCCAAACACAGCCTATATCAATCAAGTGACCAAAAAATGAACATGGGCATTGTTAGGTGATTGCCAGGTTTGCAGCAATTACAAGACCGTTCCTTGGCAACGACCAAGATCCTTAGGCCACCTTCATTTCCCCTAATGTATGAATGCATGTATGTATGTATGTGTATGTATGCATGAATAGGCTGGTAGCTGTCGATGTCACATAACAAATTCAACCGTCTCAACTTCCTCTTAAACGCTCCAAGACGTGTTGTTCACCAGTAAGGCACTCGACCAACCCTTCAAACATTTGGTAAATGCAATCAATGCATGCACGAAGAAATCGCCTTCCTTTCTATGATTGATCACATAATCCCAACATGCATTGGCATAACAAAATCTCACATATGCATATATGAACACATGCATCAATGCATCCACACCTATATCTAGAGCTGGGCATCGAGTCAAGTCGGACCGAGTTAGGGCTGACTCAACTCAATCCAGTTTTGAAATAGGTCTGACCCGAACTCAATTTGACTCGGTACCGAGTCTAGCATGCCTAACCCGATCTGAGTCCGGGTCTAGCCTGGACTGATCCGGATCGAGTCTGACCCAGTCAAAAGTACTGAGTTGGGTCGACTTGGCACCAAGTTAGAGATTGGGGGGGGGGGGAGTAGAGAGAGAAATGAGGAGGGTGGTG
The DNA here is from genome assembly GCA_030180095.1 of Magnolia changhungtana. NCBI lineage: Eukaryota > Viridiplantae > Streptophyta > Magnoliopsida > Magnoliales > Magnoliaceae > Magnolia > Magnolia changhungtana. Next base: position 3,217,052 of record JASAUF010000115.1, on the reverse strand, counting down.
GGTGGCTGTCGGTCTTGGAAGAGGAGGACGAGGGAGGGAGGGAGAGTTTGGGATTGGGTCGAGGTCGGGTGCTGCGGGTAGGGTTAGAGATACTTAGAAATTAGGATTTTTTATTTATATATACCCGAATCCGAGTCGAGTTGGGTTTCGGATTGAGTCAAGTATGACCGGATCGAGATTTGGGTCGAGTTACTGGGTAACTCGGACTCAACTCAGTTTGAATTCAAATTGGGCGAGGCCTACTCGGTTAGGACCGACTCACCCATTCGGTTCGGGTCGAGTTGGACAAGTCGAGTCAGGCGAGTTAGTCGTCCTGTGCCCAGCTCTACCTATATCATATAAACTCGCATGACATATGTTAAATTTGACTTACCATTGGTGTAATGGCGGCAATCGTGGTCACCAATTTTCAGATCAGTTTGCCAGTGGTCGTTGAATTTATGGGCCACATCGATGCCATTTTCATTGGAAAATCCAACAAACCAGCATTTGCGAGTCGGCAGCTTTGCCAGCTTCCTCATTCGAACAACTCCTGAAAGATGAAGAACAGAAAGAAGCTCTGATTGATTCTAGTGATTTTGATTTGTCACTGAAATAAAGAAAATAAACGATTGATCTGATCTGTTGCATGCAATCTTCAGTTTAAAAAATCCAATAATGGCATGCATTAGTTTCATCATTGTAATCTATATACTTTGTTAAGCGCCTATATGGATGTAGTCCAAATTGTAATTAGCTTGAGGCTTTTGGGTGTGTTTGGTTGTACCAAATATCATGAAATTTCATGATTAATCAGTCTAATTTGGTGCAAAATATCATCAAAAGCCAAGGTCCAAACATACCACAAATTGTATCATATATGATAAATGATCACATGCAACCCCAACATGACCTATGTTCTTCACTGCCAACATGACCTATGTGTGGGCCATCTGAGCCGTGCAAAAGGTGCAACCGGCATTGAAGATCACCTGACATGGAAATCAGGTGATCTTAACATGCATTTTGGAATGGATTTTCAAAAATTCCAATTCCGAAATGCTGCTATATTCCTTCCGACAATCTTTAAATGGTGAGTGATAATGGGCAGAATGACTCTCCATGTGCACTGAAGCCGTGCCCAATATCTAGAAATGCTTTGGATGCAATTACCAGTGAAAATTTTGCTAGCCAAACAGTAGATTCACCTGGCACCTGTCTACCAGACAGTGCTGCAAGTGCTACGTAGAGATTTTCAGGATCCTGAGGCTGAAAATCGAAAACCACTGCCTGCAAAAAAAAATGAGGAGGGTGGTGGGGAGGGTAGAAAGAAGAGAAAATAAGATTTGGAAGTGGAAGCAGGGAAAGCGTCAATTGAAAATTGGAAGTAAAAATAGCTAAGAAGCACAAGAAAGGAGATTCGAAGCGGGAGAGATGAATGTTGGTGCAACCAAGGACTCCCACCAGAGATAATAAAGAAGAGGTTATCTATATCGTTGATGAGGAGTCTCAATACCACTTTCATGCAAGACAATTGACCACTTGCTCTAAAAGCTCGAACTAATAAAGAGTGGCAAATCAATCCCTTTCTCTCATAGCCCCGGGCCCACATCTCATGGGTTAGGACATCGACCAAACCCTCCTCGTGGGCCTCACTTCACATGGGCCCGCCTCACATGGGCCTCCCACCTCGAGTGTGTCCCTGCATCCCATGGGCTACCCCACTTGAGCCCAGTGTGAAAATGCCCTTACATTAATCGTGCACCATACGTAATGCTACATCACTCCCATAAAAATCCCAGCATTCAGGTGCATCATTTTGGTGATCTGGACTATCAATCTTGTTCGCTCATCATAGATGGGCCAACGCTCGAAATTTCATAGCCAAGGCAGTGTTTGGTTGCACAGATACATGAATGAATTGAATTGATAATGTTTTTCCTCATATTCGTAACGAAGTAGTCCTCAAACTGACCCAATTGCAAGTTCAACCCAGAACCAACACAAATGCTAATGAAGGAAATTGCAATTTAGTTGTTGTTTTATTACACTGAGAACTGTAATCTAATTCAAAGGAGCATCCAAACACTCCCTAAGTCCATAACATAGACTAGTCACAAACAGAGAAGCAGAGAACATGTACAAGGAAAGAAGAGAGATTGAGGCCGTGATTTGCACCATACGTACCAGTATGTCACACATGTGCTCATTGATTGTTGTTTTTTGAAGTCTTAAATCATTCAGAAACAAGGTCTGTCGATTGCATTGACAGACCATTCGATGCATCGAGCACCATTCAATGCTATCGTATACTGCCCGATCCCATCTGGAATTTTCGGATTGTCTCAGTTGGCGTTGGACTAACTAGGTACTTTTTCAATGCCATCGAAGATGGTTCGATTACATCGAAGATCAGTTTGATGCCATCAAAGATGGCTCGATGCAATCGAAGAAGATCTGATTTTCATGTCTCGTCTCTCGACTGATTAGGTATTAGTTCGATGTCATCAACATGGCTTCGATGACATTGATCGGATCCGCGTAGATTTTCGCAGAATTGTGATTTTGCTGGATTTGTTTCCTATTTCGATTGTGATTCTTCCAATGGCTATATATTTGGGTGTAATCGGGATTGGGAGGTATTCAGAGCTTTCTAATTCGTTCTAGGGTTTCAAGGGTGTAGCTTGGGTTGATTCGAGGCTCATCGAATCGGGTAATCTCTCTACTCTTGTAATTTTCTGCTTGCATAGTGATATATGTCACTTTGTGCTGTGGTTTTTTTCCCAAAAGGGTTTTTCCATGTTAAATTCAGAGTGTTTGCGTTGTGCTTGCTTGGTGTGATTGGATTACTTCACTTGATTCATCTCAGTGTGCTTCCGCAGTCCCCCAACATTGGATAGGGCTTGTTGGAAATGTGCCTTGGTATAGAAGTCTATTTGGTCGATTCATCAGGTGGACTACATGTGGATGTTAAATATATATAGGCTGTTGCCTATAGCTCATCCTTTTTCAAACTGTCCATTTTTCTATCACATGTTTGCCCATCTGATGAGTAGACCAGATTGTTTCTAGGCCCAGTGTATAATCTCAGTGGTCCCCATCTGATGAATAGACAGGATCCTACACACATGCTGTGAATCACCTTAGCACTTCAGTACAAACAAGAGACAATGAACATGTGATATCTAACATTTCATCAATGAATGACACTATCCTTCACAGCTAGTCTTCATTCTTGGTGGCCCCATCTGAAGAATGGCTCACAAAGCATTTTCATAGCAGTCAGCATTGGAATAGGGCTGTTGATGGGCTCCACATCGACAAATCCACCATTATCATAGCCTTGTCCTAGCTGTTAAGAAATGGGCCTAAAACATTAGTAGGCCTGATCTGACAGGCCATGCCAGATCACTTGAAAATCCGGGCAAAACCAACCTTGGCCCAGTCTGTAGACAGCCCTAGGTTTGAGGGAGGTACCTGGCATTCTTACACACCTCCAACCCTTCTCCATTAAACTGCGTTTGATTACATCTCTTATATGCTTTCATTTCTAGCTTTCCAGTGATAATTTTAGCAGTGGATCGAAGTAAATTTCATTTCCTTCCAGTGATAATATTCAGTTGTATGTTAGCGAGCTTTGAAGTGTTGTATTTTGAATGGTTTTACAAAATGAGTTTTCAAAATATTCTATAAAATATATTTTCATCATTATCATTAACAAGGGCCAGACCTTTGGTTAGACCTAAGGTCAAGTCTTTCATTATTACCTCCATCAGCTTCCTTTTGGGCCTTCCCTGCCCTTTCAAAGCCTTCAACTTTTACCAACTCACTCCTAAGTCTCCATCATACATGACCAAATCATCCAAGTCTACTTTCTTCCCTCGAATGCATTCATTTTTTATTCTGTTATTCCTCATCTTACCACTCACCCATCTCGACATCCTCATTTCAGTTACACTCAACCTATGAATATGCCGCTCCTTGACTGCCCAACATTCTGTCCTATAAAGTATGGCTGGTTTTATAGCTATCCTATAAATTTTCCCTTTCAATTTTATGTGGTGCAGAAGGATCACATAAAACTCCAAAGGCCCATCTCCATTTCTTCCACCTAGCTTGAGTTCTATGGGCAACATCCTTCTTAATCTCTCCACTCTAATGAATTATTGATCCAAGGTATTGAAAGTGATCAATTTGGAAAACTTCTTAGTCAGCAATCTTAACTAATTCCTTGTTTACACTCCTATTGTTACTAAAACTGCACTCCATATACTCTGTTTTACTCTATAAAATAAATCTTAACATCATTTTATAAATTTAAAATAAAAAACTATTTTGATTTTTACAATTTTTATATCACTCTATATACGTTGTTATTTTAAAACTAGACCACCTTACATTAAAGTGACTAACCCATTTAAAAATAAATTAAAAAATTAAAAAAATCCATGAAGCGACATAAAAGACCATGGTCTAACCGAAGTTACGGCCCTTAATAGAATGGAATGGAAGAGAGAATTAGGACTTCAGATGTGATAGGGCCAATCAATCTTTCTTATCATAATCTTCTCTCTTGTTTAAATTTGAATTACGAGAGAAGAGGGTTGGAAAAGGGGATATCCAACCACGAATGTTCCAAGAGTTAACTGTGTGAGACCCACCCACAGGTGGTTGCCCACAAGTGGGCCCCATGGGCCCATATTCCACATGATATATCTAAATTGTTTATATGTTGGGCCCATTGTGGATGGGGGATGCCCAAAATTTAAAAATAAATAAATTAAAAAATAAATTTAAAAAAAAAAAAAAAAAACTTGGGTTGGAATATGTTAACCCCTTGATCATTAAACTCTTTTGTCCTGAATATGGACTATCTCCTTAAGTTTTTGTTTTTTGGGCCATTTACCTAAGGTGTAGGATCTTCCAATCTTCAAAATTTTCAAGGCAACCATCAAAATCAACAGTTTGGATTACCAAACATTACCCTGTATCCAACCGCTATAGTCCCAAAATATCCTGTAAAAAACATTGGGACATTGTACCAAACACCTTTCCATGTGTTTTTAAGACACGGCTTCGCCTAATTACCTAATTGCTCTTTCAGTTTCTTAAAACCCTTCTCTTTTTATTTCACATTGCATGGTTTTGCTTATCTGTTCCAATTAAAGAACAGATAACATTAAAAATCACTAAGGTTACAAAAGCCCATTAGAACAGATCAATTCATTGAAAAACGAAAATGCATGAATTGAGAGAGAGAGAGAGAGAGAGAGAGAGAGAGAGAGAGAGAGAGCAAAGACACCCAATTCATTAAAACGCATGAAACGGGTAAATTGGAGAGAGAGAGAGAGAGAGAGAGAGAGAGAGAGAGAGAGAGAGAGAGAGAACACATTAAATGGGGAAATTGGAGAGAGAGAGAGAGAGAGAGAGAGAGAGAGAGAGAGAGAACAAAGACACCCAATTCATTAAAACGAATGAACTGGAGAAATTGGAGAGAGAGGGAGGGAGAAGAAGAAGAAAAACACCCAATTCATTCATTAATTAAAATGCTTGAAACAGTGTAGAGAAAGAGAAAAGAAAGAAAACCCAATTCATTAAAAATCATGAAACAGAAAGAGACCTGAGCTGGGGGAGAGGTGGGCTTGATGAGGACCATGTAGTGCTGCAAATCCGACCACAGATTGAAGGAGTAAGCTGCTGACATGAAGAGCTGAGCAGGTCCCTTGGCTGCCCTGAGTGGCACTGTAGTCACATACACTGCATCTCTTCTCATGCCTTTCATCATCCTACCCTCTCCCATACCAGTAGCCATTTCCACTTCTTCCCTCTACCAAACATCCTTTCATCCTTCAATATCCCTTCAAATACAATGGCCCACCTGAAAATCATCTCATGGTCTCTGTCGACCATTCATTAAGTTCATCCCACCATTCAAAAATCACACCAATAGTATGGTCCTAAAACATCCATTAATCTACCTCTCTTCTTCAATCGTTCTCAACCCATCCATTTCTAATTTTTCCAACTCCAACCTCTGAAAAATGGACTGGACTTAATGGACGGTCCTCATTCATGATGTGGGTGCCAAACTAGCAATTCAAATTGAACTGTCCAAATTGTGGGTCCCAGTTTTGATCTATCACCACAAAAATACTATACTTAATTGATTATCTGACCATCAGATTGGTGAAAGTTTATTGGACGGTTAAAAATGAAAAACATCCCGTGGTCCTGCAATTAGTGCTGCCAATCCAAGATATATATATAGAGAGAGAGAGAGAGAGAGAGAGAGAGAGAGAGATCAGTCTCTCCACAGCACAGGTGGCAGGGTCGATTAACAATCAGGACCATCCATCCACTATTCTATACATCGGATTGCAAATGGTTCAAAATAAACATCATCAGATTATCCTACCCGTCCAATCAGTGGCCTTCAATGCAGCAGTAGCATAGAGAAGTAGTAAACTGTCAAATTTTATCCCGTGAATGGATGGGTAGGATTGTGTGACGCTTGTGTTGTACCTTAATTCTAACAATTATGAGAAAGGCAATAAGAGAGTGACACAAGAAGTAGATAAAATGATCTTCAGAGATTCGGAATGCTTTTTGTGGGTTCAAAACTGGCCTAAGTCTAATTTTAAGAGTCCATGGATAGTTGACAGAATGTCACGGTCGATATACAAAAAGCGTGCTCAAGTTGTTTAAGATATAAAAGGCCACTAATGCTAGTCAAATAAAGCCTTGGCCAACAAAAATAAGGCAAGCAGCCAAGAAGAGTTTAGCAGAGAAGTAGTCGCGAAAGAAAAACATAACATGAGAATAATCTATCTAAAAAGAGACTTTTTAACTTTTGTAACCATTGTAATAATGAAAGAAAGATTTGGGAGAATAAGCTATAGCAAACATCTATAAATAGTAAAAGAATTCAACAAAAAAAAATGTCACCTACTCAATCTAAAACAACAAACAAACAAATTTATCTTATCAATTTCTCTTTTATATCAGGTTAATTTAAGTTTATGTATGCTAGATTTGCTCCTTATCCAATATTAAGCAGCTCTTTTAAAAGATACATTCTTATAATCACTCCTAGTGACTGATTGTGAGTTTTTTCTTTTGTTTAATTTACACTGTTATTTTGAAAGTCTTTTCTCATGGAAGACACGAAGTAACCCGTGTTGAGAGGAAGAACCCCACCCTAGAGACGCATTCTTGCAATCGTTCCGAGTGATTAATTGTGAGTTTTTCCTTTTGTTGAATTTGCACTGGTATTTTAAAAGTTCTTTTCCGTGAAAAGCACAAAATAACCCATCTTAGGAGAAAGAACCCCACCATCCAATTATCGTCTGATCATTATCAAATTTAGCACTCATCAAATTCTGCAAGTGTTGGTTATATAGGTTCATATTCAACTTACTTATTTTGGTGTTTGGGGTCAAAGTTGATCGGTCTTACTTATTTTGGTGTTTGGGGTCAAAGTTGATCGGTTTGGATCAAGCGACTGTATCGATTCTGGCACGCTCATGTAATTGTAAACAAACCAAGCAGCCAACCGTGTGATTTCTGAAACACAGGCCGGCCATCCATGATAGATATCACTAGAGGTACGGCTCCTATCAATGCATCACCCTGTCATGTGTACGGAAGAGAAATGGACTAACAAAATTATGATTCTTCGAGCTCTACCATACCTTCTTTTTGAGCTTTTCCAACCTGTAAAACGATAAAGAAAAGGGTGTGTTTGGTAGCACCAAATTCCATGAAATATCTCAGATTCTGCACCAAATTAAACTGATTAATCATGAAATTTCATAATATTTGGGGCACCTAATACACCCAAAAAATGAAAAATGAAAAAAGAAAAAGAAACATGATGCAGAATTAGAGGTTTGAAGCCAGTAATTAAACACAGCCCACCGAATTGCTGAGCCACGTGACAGATTATCAGGATGGGGCTTTTAGATGGACCCCAAACCACGCGATCTCAATCTGACGGTGATGATGCAATCATACTACGGCCATTGCGTAACACTCTGATTTACAACCCAGATAATACATTTTACTTATTCTGATTTGGTCTCCAAACAGAACTTATGAATAATACAAAAGAATCTATTCCGACTTGTGCATGTCCAAAATATTACAAGACTTCATGTTTCTCAAAATGGGGGGAGAAAATGAACAAATCAAGCCATCAGGGAAGCGGTAGCGGATCAAGAGCAGTAACCACAACAGAAAATTCGCCGAGCCTCTCAAGGTTAAAGATACGAGCAAGAAAGTGCCACAGGTGCCAATAAATGAATACAAAGATTAGAAATCATTTGATGGTTTCATATAAGCAGGAGCGATGCGAGGAGCATTGCCATCGACATGATGACACAGGCACATGGGCGTGACTGCCCGCTCGGAGGTGGTGAGGATGCGGGTGACAGTGTGCTGCTTCCTTCCCTGGAGGTTGGGACTTTCCCTGAAATCGAAGGCAAAGGCGGCTCGTTTATGTCGGAATCTGTCAGGACTGGGAGCGGAGCCTGGGTCGGCGGCAACGACTGGGGAGTCATAGCAGTTAAGAGGCCACCAGGCGGGATGATACTCATATAAGTTGGCGCATTATTGCCCATCTCTAAACAAGGAGTCCCTGCATCGAACCCAAAGCAACGGTAATTAACTAACTGGAATGCAGTGTGAATTTGTAACATGTGAGTTTTCACTAACTGGTTCAAAAGATCAGTTCGACGATCGACTGTTGATCTGATGGGCCCTTGCCATGGGATGGGGAATACTTCCCAAAAAAATAAATAATAAAATCTTCCTACTTGGAAGATCCAAACCATCCCCTTCTCCTTGAACATTTGCATTGAACTTCTCTTTAACTTTCTAACCATGAGCCACAGACCGAAGGGTAAGGGTTAGGATTTTCCGATCTGGCAAGTTTGGATCACACCTCATGAGGGAAATAATGCTTGGCAAAGAGTTTCCATCGTATGCTTGGGTTTTCAATTTGGGCAAGTGGGGCCCAGGGTTCACTGATCCAAGCTGTTTATGTCATTGACCACACTCGAGATGTCCCATGCACCGAACTTCCCAGCTGAGAAGATTGGAACCCTTCAATTGGTGGCCAGAAAATAGATGGTGGAGAGAGAAATCACAGTGATGGTTCACATTCAACCAAAAAATGCCAAACATTCAATGCCTAGGATCTACTAACCTAGTGATCTAGGTGCACGGGCGATCCAGTGGGGTCTGTCATATTAACAGAATGTGCCCCACTAGTACAAACGGAAAAATCTTCCGAGCATCAACTCTTGGGCCCAGAATTGCATAGTACGGTCCTCCATACACGGTCAATGGTGGGGTCCATCAGATCTATAGTTTGGATCACCGGACAAAGCCCCTAGTATAGACTGGATGCATCAGGACCCATCAGTGACTACAGAGTGACTGTGAGCACCCTGGGAAAAGCTAATGTGGCCCAATGAAAAAGCTCCATGTCCACCTGTTAGATGTCCTGGAATGACCGCAGTGCAAAGCAAAGACTCCCTATGTGAAATAACAATTTTGCCATTTTCATTGCAGGCTTGGCATTTGACAGGCGCACAGGGCACTTTTTCATTGGGCCATGACCGGGGTTACAGGAACCCCCTCTTGTAACTGGGGATCATAGGTAATCTGCGTCCAGTTAAAAGGGACTTTTCATTTTTGTGGCGGAATTCATTGCATGTACTCAGACATAAAAATGCATGTAAAAATTAAACAATAACAACAATAAATAAAATAAAAAATAAGCATCGTTCATGGAGGACACTTACTTCTGTATCTGCTTGCAGTCTCTGGGAAATCAGTGATAATTCCATCTAAACCAGCAGATTGGAAAAATGTGTTGATCTCCACCGTTGCATCCGAGAAGAAGTCCCATGCTTGGGATACGAACTCATTTTGAAACAGAAACACATACACACTGAGGTTATATGCCTTGAGCTTTGGTACAATGTTGGTGGCAGTAGTTAGGAAGTTCGAGCCTACAGGATACACAGAGGCCCTGTTGATGGAGACATGATCTGCGAATCTCTTGATTTCCTTGATTGATGAGTTGAGGGCATCCCGGATGCCTTCGCCCACTTTGTACATGCACTTGTACTTGCTTTGCTGCTTGATATTTTCAAGAACGGAGCTGTCGGTGGACTGGATCATGACATCCGGAGCTGTCTGACTGTCGTAACTTGCATTGCTTAAGGCTTTGAGGACGTCATCAATAACAGGAAGACCCTGCTCCACAAGGAAGGCCGCATGCTGTAGGGATAGAAAGGCAAGGAAAACTCAGTTGCTACAACAGAAATAAACTTATAGACCCAGATTTGTAGAGACTTTGTTGTCTCAAAAGCAAGAGGTAGGGTGTGTTTGGGTGTTCCAGCTTTCGAAGGTAGATGGGATTTCCATGTAGGGGTGGCAATTGGTTGGGCTCGGGCTCGACTCGGGTCAGCCCAAGCCTGACCCATTTACTAAACGGTTCAAGAATTATAGCCCAAACCCAATCCATGGCCTGTTATGCTCTAACCAAACCCCACCCACCTAAAATTCATTGAGCCCGGCCTCGACCCACCCGATCAATTTAATTGCAAACGGGCCTGACCCAAGCCAACCTGCCATGAACCAACTCAGGTTTAAGAATGGAATGAGTCTAAGGCCTTGCACAACCACACCGAGTTAGTTGATTCAGACAAAAAAAAAAAAAAAATCATCTATACATTTCTTCTTTGTTTTGTTTTCGGTTTTGGACATCTGGTCCAACAATTTGATAATCGATATAGGTAGGTCAGGTAGGGTTCGACCCATGCCTGACCCATTTACTCAAATCGGTCGCATTTCTAGCCCAAAGCTACACATTTAGCTTGGCCCAAACCCACCTCAAAAGCAGGTCGGGCCAGTTGCCCTGCAGGCTGATGCAACCCATTGCCACCCCTGGCTCCATCCAAATCGCATCATGTTCTTATCTCACTAGGGATTTGTAATAGAGAAAGAAAGAAGAAAGAAAAAAAAAAAAAAAAAAAAAAAAAAAAGCAAAAAAGCAGGAGAATAGATTGGGACTTGCTTCAAGCATTTGCTTGGCTATCTACGCTGTACATGTGGGCTCACCCTTTGACGATTGATATCGTTCATATCGCAGGCCTCATTGCGGATGAAGGTCGGGAGATGCATCCAAACCCCCTCTTTGGCCTGGGTTCAGCCCAGTGCCATGGTGAATTTCTGGAAGGGCTCCCTCTAATCAAGGGTAAAGCCTTATAAATTATTATTATTATTTTTTATTTTTTTAAAGGTCGGGAGATGCATCCAAAAATCAAGAAAGAAAATCTTGAGACCCAAATGTTGAATTGGGTCCCTGTTAAATGTAGGCCATTGGTTCTAATTGTCCATCTTCACTGGAAGGCTAGGATCATTGGATATGGGATATATTAGCGCATGGCCTATTCAATGATGGGACCAACCAGATCAATGGCCTAGGTCACTGAAAGGTAGGATCAGCCTACAAGGTTTGTTCGTCAAACAAAAAGAAACCGTTTCTCTCCATCTAGCCTCATATAATACCCCATGTCTCACATGCTAATAGAACTAGAATGTACAGTGGACATGCACTCACCTCTATGCTGATCAAGATTCCAGTAACTTGTTGCTTCCTTGCGAAGGCCAAAAAATCAGAAAATGTCATGAAATTTCCCACGTTTGCATAAGCTGGGTTCCGGCGCAGGTTATATTCCAAGAATGGATTTGATATTGCCGCTGCAATGAGAAGAATGAGGGAGAACAGTTAGGAAATATACAAGATTTGATCAAGCATTTGGTAAGCCCAATATATTGTCGATGGAGGGTAAATCTTTTGGGATCCAAGTTGTTCGTATGGTGGGCCTCATGGTGTATGGGAGATACCTCAGAGTCTCATCCACTGAATAACCTAACTGTTGGATGGCTAAGATCATCTAAGGTTACCGAAGAGGAGATATTAGGGCATGCCTCATCACACGATGAGGCTGCTGAGACCAATGTTTTAAATATCGACGATATCAGCCGATATATCCCACCTGTGCGATACAAAACGCATAGATAGTACCGATATATCCCACATGTTCGACCTGGTGAGCGTTTTCAATTTCCGATCTCTCTTTTTTTTTCTTTTTTTTTTAAAAATATGTTAAATCAGTATCAAATGGTTCAAAATCCATTGTTTCGTCATGTTTTGCATGAAAAATCATGGAGTTGGAGCTTTGATTTCGATATCCAATGGTTCTTCATGTTTTTTTTCGAAATTTTCCTTCGACCAGTTGTCAATTAAGACTAATTTCGAAGTATTTGGGAGTATTTGATGAAATGATCATCACATACACTCTAATTTCAAATTGTGAGTGTAGATGGTCTAATTTGGAAAAAAAAAAAAAAAAAATGGAAAATCTTGAAATTTCCACAATTTCTCCCAAATTGCTTGCAATGTTGCACTCTAAACATGAAATCAAGCATGTATGAGGGCTGATCTACTGATTTGTTAAGTCCTTGACAATTTTTGGAAAATAAAAATAATTTTTTAATTAAAATATTACTTCTTTTTTTTTTTTCAAAATTTCCCTTCAACGAGCTGTCAATTGAGACTGATTTTGTAGTATTTAGGAGTGTTAGATGAAATGATCATTACATACACTCTAAATGTTATGCATTCAATTTGAATATATTTGTATTAGTTCAGTCAAACTGTGCATAGCTTAGGACCCTATACAAGAAACCTATCATGTGCACTTCTTTTTGAGATGTTATGATTTAGAAGTGTGTATTAAGGTCTTTTTTAATAATCCCTTAAAATTCATTGCAAAATTTAACCATTTTCCCAATGTTTCCTCGTGTTTCCCAAAAAGCGGGATAAATTACCCAATACAAACAATATATCCCGTGCGATAACCGATGCATATCTAGAACCCAAGGGTGCGATATGTAACGTGATATCGATATTTCGAACACTGGCTGAGACCAATAGCTTAGTTAAGGTTGCTGAAAGGTAGGCACCAGTTGTACACTGTTGGATCAAACCAAAAAAAAAAAGCAGAAAGAACAAACTACCATCTCTTTCAATTGAGCATCATTTAATATCCTGAACACAGGCCTATTTCTGCTGCATGTCAAATATAATGAGTACGGGCATCTCTGTGCCCATTAACTACAGCAATATCAGAATATGAGGCAACAGACATCAAGTACAAAGTGAATGAAGGTTGGCAGAAAACGTGAGGTACAATCTTTTAAAGCCCAGACCCAACTTGGCTCATTTTCAGGATGGTTGGGTCCAACTGCTGTCCAAATGTCAGACAGCTCTGGCCCATTAGGGCTGGAAATCTGCTTCATAAAAAATCAGATAGAATTAACAAGGTTGCTTTTTAGTGGTAAGCTCCTTCAATTTTCAAATGCCAGTTGTGGATCCAAGCTTCGACTGATATAGTTGCATCTTTTTTAACATAAATGCAGTGTTCAATGTATCAATAGCATTGATTATATTGGCCTATACTATTGGTATCACTGGTCATCTATACAAAACCTAGGGGGTGTTCAAAAGGAATATATATATATATATATATATATATATATATATATATATATATATATATATATATATATATATATCCGTCCATATGGCACGATATTGATATTATCAAAATATATCCATGCAAGTTCAGTTGTATAAATACAGCGTCAAGATAATAGTGATATTTTGCAAGCATCAAGTATCAACTGACACCAGCGATAGTTGCAATATTAGACTGGAAATAAAAATTGAGAAAAGTTGAAGAAAAGAAATTTTGTCATTTCCTTGGGTTGTGTTTCTCGAGTAGTTATGCATCAAGAGGCATATTTGGAGGAGAAATCGTGATCCAATAGCAACGTCAGGCTGGAACTTCAAAGGTGATAAGAGTTAAACTCATCTTTTTCAACATATTAGCATGACAACCAAGTAGGAGTTTCAATTTTGAAAGTGAGAAGAAATTGGGGAAATCTGAATTTCGATCTACAATTTCATGTATGTTTTAACAGTATTTTAAATAACTCTCTCATGTATATTTTAACAGTGTTTTAAATAGCACGTAGCATATAGCATACGTTTGGCCCTCCATTTTGTGTGGCGTAAGCTACATAGCATATAGCGTAAGCTACAAGATACTTAATATTTTTTAATTAAAATAATAGAGAATATGATAAATTTTACAAACTGTATAATTCCAATGAGTTTTTTACTGCAAATCTGGATCGTCAACCACATATTTCCATGCAAAATCTCTCTTTGCCTTCAAACATCTCTAAGTGTGACCTCTTTTTTTTTTTCTTTTTTTTATTGAAACGTCACAAATTCACAATATGGACCACGATTCGGATGGTCCGGATTGATCCAAGTGCTCTATCCATGATATAGACCACAATTTAGATGGTCCAGATTGATCTAATGTAGTGCCACGTGTGATGGGGATGAGTCACCACCATTTTAAAATAGGTGTTGAACTAGCATAGAAGAAAAACTTTAAAAATAAAAAAAATAATAAAGAGAGAGAGAGAGAGAGGAGATTTCAGGTAGCATATGCTACTTGCGCTACACTAAATGCTATGCTGCATGTAGCTTTGTAGCTAACGCTACATGCCCTGTAGCTTATGCTACCTACATACGCTACGTAGCGTATGCTACATGCTACACTATGAGCGCTACCAAAAAAAAAGTTAACAGCTCCTGAAGTCTCACTTAAAATTTTTCACTATTTTCTTTATAGTGTCCCCAATGTTTACTTTAGACTGATACATTACGTGATACATATGATTTTTCCTGATGTTTTGCACAATATTGATACTTTGAAGTTCAAACACAATAAATGGAAGTCCCCTTAACTGACCAGTTCATAGCAACCGATCTAGTTTGGTGGCTGGTTATGTTCCCAACCAGTCTGATCATTCAGCCCGGACCTTTTTTAACCACTGGGTCCACGTGTTCATGACACCGGAAACGAGCTCATGTTGTGAATCTAGAGTGTTAGTGTATAGTGTGTGCAGTTAGTGGGTCTTTTAATGTAAGTGTATGTGCACTCTTTCCTCTTCTCCTGCAGTGTACTTATATGCTCTATTTTAATAAAACATTGTGTTAGGGCATGTTGGCCTATACACAACATTTCCCCAAACTCCCTTCTTTCCCTTCTTCTCTCTCTCTCTTCATCAAATCACATTCTACTTGGTATCAGAGCATAAATCAGGGCATTCTGCATCTAACGAGTTAAGAGGCGACACGTCACTTTGCCGACGTCAACGTTGTACGGATGCATGGACCCCACTTGAGTTAAAAGTTTAGGGGTTTAAGAGATCTTGATTTTAGAATATTTGTCATGATTTTTTGAAAACTTTTAAACCTTCTTTCAAGGTGTTTTGGCCGAAATAGATACATTCAAAAATCGGGTCCCTAATAAGTTTTTCTTTGATCTACCTCAAATCAGTAAGTTTTTCTTTGGTTTCTTTACTCGAGATGGACCAAAATCTTACCTCAAGAAATATTAGGGCATGTTATGACCCCTCGACTAGCAAGAAATATGTTTCTGCCGATATAACATTCTTTGAGGATGTTTGTTTTTTCAGCTCCAAGTTGATCCCTTTGTGATCCTCTTGCGAGTCAAGGGGAGCATGGACTCTTATCCTCTTCCACTTTCCACTGGTGATCATGGAAAATCTCCTCTCCCCTCCATTCAGCATCCTGCTAGTGATTTGGATGACCTTAAGCCTCTGCGGGTGTATCATCGTCGAAATAAATCTTCACACGCTCAGCCATTTAGCCTTCCAATCACTTTGAATGTTGGCTCAGGTGACTCTCTTACCTCGAGTATGAATCTCCTCATTACCTTGCGCAAAAGGTCACGATCTTGTACTCAGCACCCTATTACTAATTTTATTTCGTATGATCATCTTTCACCGTCCCTTCGGTCATTTACAACTTCCCTTTCATCACAGACTATTCATCGATCTCTCTCACATGCTCTTCAAAGTCCTGACTGGATGAAGGTAATGATAGAAGAAATGTCTACTCTTGAGAAGAATCATACTTAGGAGCTTGTGCCACTTCCTTTAGAGCATAAACCTGTTGGATGTTGATGGATTTACACAATCAAGTTCCTTCCGGATGGCTCCATTGATCGTTATAAAACCCATCTTGTTGTTAGGGGCTACACGCAGACTCATGATGTGGATCGCTTCGAGACATTCTCTCCAATGGCTAAGCTTAATTTTATTTGTGTTGTGATCTCCTTGGTCGTCAATTTATCTTGACCCTTATTTCAACTTGATGCTAAGAATGTATTTCTCCTTGGGTACCTTGCAAAGGAAGTCTACATGCATCAACCTTCTGACTTTGTTGCTTTGCATAAGCCTGCGCTTGTATGTCGATTGAAGAAAGCTATTTATGGACTCAAACAATCCCCACATGCATGGTTCGAAATTTTAGTCATGTTCTCATGGAGTTCGGCTTTGTTTGTAGTCATACCGATCATTCTTCTCTATATGTCATCGAACGACGGGCATCATGGTTCTCATTGTGTATGTAGATGATATTGTTCTGTCCAGTAGTGATTCGATTGGACTGTGGGAGGTCAAAGAATTTCTGAAGACCAAGTTTGAAATCAAGGATCTTGGTCCTCTTCACTACTTCCTAGGAATTGAAGTTGGTCACTCCTCATCCGGGGTGGTCTTGTCACAACGAAAATATGCGCTTGATCTTCTCATGGAGACCGGCATATTATAATGCAAACCTGCTACCACCCCCATGGATATTTCGCAAAAGCTTCGGCCAGATGATGGTGCTCTCTTTTCTGATCCCGGGATGTATCAATGACTTATATGCCAGCTCATTTACTTGACTCTTACTCGCCCAAATCTCTCCTTTGCAGTGGGCGTTGTTAGCCAATTCCTCGTTCTTCACATCTCACAGTTGTATATCACATACTTCGATATCTAAAATCAGCTCCGGGTCTTGGCCTTCGCTTTCAGTCGCATGGTCATCTTCATCTTTCTCACTATTCTGATGCCGATTGTGTAGGTAGTACTTATGATCGCCTCTACATCCGGCTTTTGTACCTTCCTAAGTGGTGATCTTATCACACGGAGGAGCAAGAAGCAACCGGTTATTGCTCCATCCTCGGCTGAAGCAGAATAGCGTGCTATTGCTCATGCGACATATGAACTCGTGTGGCTTCGCACCTTTCTTAAATAACTTGGCTATCCTCCTTGAGCTTCTATTCCTCTTCATTGCAACAACCAAGTGGTCATCCATATTGCTCGTAACCCGGTTTTCCACGAGTGCACCAAGCATATTAAGGTCGATTGTCACTTTATTCAGGAGAAAGATGCCTCTAAGGAAATCATCACTCGTTTTCTTCGATCTGGGAATCGGCTCACTGATGTTCTTACAAAGTCTTTGAGTCGAGATGCTCTTCATCGTGTTCGTGACAAGTTGGGCATGATCAATATCTATGCCCCCAACTTGAGGGAGAGTCTAGAGAGTGGTTGTATATAGTGTGTGTGGTTAGTAGCTCTTTTAATATAAGTGCATGTGCACTCTTTCCTCTTCTCCTACAGTGTACTATATACTCTATTTTAATATAACCTTGTGTGTTAGGGCATGTTGGCCTATACACAACATTTCCTCAAACTCTCTTCTTTCCTCTTCTTCTCTCTCACTCTTCTCCTCTTTTCTCCACACCATAATCATCAAATCACCTTCGACTGTGAATGCTGGCAATGACGAGCAGAAAGATGACGATCATAGAAACATTAAATAATGAGTTGTGCAAAAACAAACATTAATGCCCACCGGACTCATAAATTAACCCTAAAAATTAACGACCAGGCAAACTTGTTCTCATAAGAGAATGCCTTCATACACTTCTCTACACCGAGATCTACAAGAAGTAAATGCTTGAGGGAAAATAATTGGTCTTTAAAAACTCCTTTTTAAAGCTGACCCGAACTGCTGGGACAAGACTATAATGAAGACGATGATTATGCATGAACACGCATTATCTTCTTCAATACTATATGCTTTTCGCTATCGTAATTGCTATTCCAATAGTCATCCCATATGATTCTCTTTCACAAGGAGTGGTACAAACTTTAAGTAATTTCAACTAAAACCAAACAGGAAAAGAATTTAAGAAACCCAACTACAAAATGTAATGATGCCTTTCCCAAAGATGAATCTCGTGGGGCAGGATAAAGAGGAAGTGCAGCAAGCAACAGTAAGAATAACAATTGACATATAGAAACAAGTCACAAGCTCAGTTTGGGAGGTTTCATGCAAAGATGAGGAGACAAGGTTTGACTTACGTTTCAGTGTTTGAATCTCCTCCCATGTGAGATTGAAGGTAAATATCCCGGAAGCTCCTGAAACTTCTGGAACCTTAACTATACGAGAATTAAAGGGCGACTGAACAACACTTGTGCCATCAATAAGATTTATGTCGTTTAAGCAGACAAGAACCCCATCTTTTGTCATTTGAACAGAACAATCAATGTAGTCTGCACCATCAGCGACGGCTTTCTGATAAGCCAGATCAGTAGAACCAGGATAGAATCCACTAGCTCCATTGTGTGATATAATTACTGGTTTCCCTCCTGATGCACAGCACAAGATTTAAAATAAAATAAAATAAATTTTTAAAAGGAGATGTCACAAACTCAACCGCTGATGGAAAAAACAAAGTACTGATATTGGATAGTGACATACCCGACTTAGAAGAAGCATTCTTGTTAAGATGAGAAAAGCAATCTGTAGTAACAACGAGAAGTCAATATCTAGAAGAATTTTCTTTGAAGTAAGAACAGAAGCTTAACAACCAGCAGCTTTCATAATTTTAAGCATTTTTGCTCAAATCGATAGACCAACAGCTGAATTTGAGAAAAGCCCGAAAAGGGGTGGGGGGGGGGGGGGATGTTCATTTTGACTCACATTCAAAATCTCTCATGAGTAGCATTACTAACAAGGGTATGAATCTTCCAAAGGGATATAATGGTCTAAGCCAACTGCTGAATTCTATCTACACCAAAGGCCTGTTTACATGTTCCGTGATTTTCAGCTGAGTGGATGCTTTCCAACCAAATCATGAGTGGGATAACCATTCTCAACCTACTCATAATTTGGAGTGGACAAGATGGGGAAACAATATACTCACAAGTCCATTTCCCATTTCCTGATCTGCACAAACCCAAGGTGTATCCTATTTGGGGGCACTTCAAGCAAGCCCTAAGAAAAGAATTATTGAACAGATTCCAACTACAAAAAGGGAAAGATAAATGGAATGATGGCAATCATCTAGTGATATGCACACTTTTCCAGACAACAGCAATTTTATTTTTCTTTTTTGAAAGATGAGACAATGGCAAATATTAAGCAGTAACTATAGCCAGTTATCAGCAATATGCAGGAAAGAACTAACAATCATTACTTAACAAACCAATCAAAATTATTAATGAGGAGAGATGCTCTAGTGCTCTCAGAGCACTATAAGTTATAGTGCTTCTAGTTGCATCAGTTCATTTGGACAGTCCAATTGATCGATCTGAACTGTCCATCAATTCCAAAACACATTTCATAGACTACAATTCGAAAATCTTACTGATCGGATGATCCAATTCATCCTTGATTTGGCCTTATTTTCTGCAGCCATCCGTATCCAAGACCATGAACAGGACGGTTATGATTGCCTAACAAAATTAGTTCTTTAGAATCATATGCAATCCATGATGGGACCTAACAAAAGGGTGGATAAATTTGCTAATTGGACCAATTTTTTCCTAGATGATCTTGACCATCCATCTTAAAGACCATTGATCAAATGGCTAATATTTTTCAGATAAGTTCAACGTTTTCATGGTAGCCATAGCCCATAAAATGTGCATTGGACCAGAACAGTTTAGAACAATGGATTGGACTCTCACTGTCCCGATGCAACCAGCAGCACTATAAGTTACAGTGTTTTGAGAGCACTGGAATGTCTCTCATCAATGAGTAGCAAAGCACCAAGCAGCAACTGCTATATTTCACAAACTGCTATTAGTATCTTCAAACAAGTTACAAGCACAAGACCAATTGCTATATCTTACAAACTAACTTTAGTATCTTCAACCAAGCTCCAAGCACAAGGAGAGATCATAAAGGCCAATGGAAATGAAAGCTAAAAAAGAAAGTCTAGGAATTCAAAGAAGTCAGGTACAGAATCCAGCTCTAGATGTATTCCACAGGCACAGTGATTGCCTCTACGGCCAAAATAAATTCCTCAATGCATTTAATAGGAGAAAATTATGGTGGAATATAGGCATGGTGCTTGCCTTTATTTAAAATATAATAATAATAGAGCAACCATACAGTGTATCATAATAATATCACTGTTCTTCGAAGATTTAGGTGTTCCAAGTTTTATTAGGTTTGCAAATGATGCAGGACCATGCATAAACAGCTCCAAATAGGCGGGACAAGTGTGAAGTCTCTGATGATGATGATCATGAAGCCAACAACAATGATGATGATGCAGGGCTATGCATTTTTATGTGAGAAAAGAAAAAAGCTTACCAATAGCCCCTAATGGAGTAATAGGAAAGTCCGACAGTATGCCATCAACGGAGAAGTCGCCATTGTCAATGAAAGCTAAAGACTCAGCCAGTGGATCATAACTGAAATTGTAACCAAAGGGAGCATCATTTACAAAACCTGAAGCAAAAACCTCCAGCCCTTCTCTATGAGCATCCAAGACAACAGAGGTGTGCGGCAATAGATAGCCATTATCTACAGGCCATATGTAATTCTTGGGAACAAGAATTCCAGAGGCAAATGTCTTGATGAACGTAAGATTCTTCAAGAGTGAACCATAGGTTTGGTTGGTCGACGGCTCTGTTATGTCTGCCCCCAGAAAGCGGAAAACAAATTTTGTCGGGCTTCCTTTGAATCTTGCAACAATACTGCGTAGGAAACCCACTTCGGGGGATGAGATGTAGTTTACTACAATGTTTTTTGACAAACTAATCACATAGCTTCTAATGCTCAAATTAAATTGGCGGAAGAACATATCATGCTGCAGCACATAAGAGAACAGAAGATTGGATCAGTTCAATGCAGAAGAGAGAGAGAGAGAGAGAGAGAGAGAGAGAGAGAGAGAGCATTAGATGAATTATTGGGTCCTGATGCAATGAGATATGAGCATTCCTTTAAGATGAATATCAGTTCAATGCAGAAGAGAGAGAGAGAGAGAGAGAGAGAGAGAGAGAGAGAGAGAGAGAGAGATAGCATTAGATGAATTATTGGGTCCTGATGCAATGAGATATGAGCATTCCTTTAAGATGAATTATTGGGTCCTGATGCAATGAGATATGAGCATTCCTTTAATGAAAGGCCTGTGACTTGGTGATCAGACCATTATACTGGGCCAAATGTCGATAGGGGATACCCGAATGATCTCCCAGATTCAAAGATTCTAACCCTTTGATCAGTGGAATAGAAATAGATGGCTGACAAAAAATCACAACACTCTGGAAAGAAAGGACCAAGTATTGGCTGATAGGAACTTGCTATTTGAAAAATCTTTGGGGCATGGCTCATCCACGGTGGGTCCCATCATATCAGTGGTCCAGATCACCATATCATGAGCCCCTAATGAATGGTGGGCATATCAGGGCATTATTCATGTCCTGGCATACATCAGGACCCATAAAATCTTAATTATTTCATGTGGTAAAATTTTCTGATTTGTCCCTCTCGTTTGGACCTTAGAAGCTAAGGTGCTTGGAGATTCTCACAGAAGCAGAGAAAGAAAAATATCAGATTAAGCATTGAAGTTATCACAAAAACAATCTAGACTGACAAGAATGCCACTGCAACACACGATGCAACTTATGATTCACACAACTTTACCTGAATATTCAACCAGTAGGCTGGTCTTTGTGGCCGTACTAGAGCTACTACTTCTTCAACTGTACTGATAGTATTAGAACCACTGTCAAATCGTGGACTTCGAGAATAAATTCCTTGAACCACTGTCCAGTTACCAAGCAGCTGTTAGTACACTATTCAAAAGTGTTCGTTATATCTTTAGAGTGTAGAAAGAAAAACTTCATCAATGATCAACAAGGTTTCCTCTATCCAGTATATTATTGGCCCATATACAAGCTCCTGAGACACAGGAGTCTGCAAGACATAATCTAAGAAACAATGACCAAGTAAATACACCAGCATAGGTGCAGTTAGCAGTGCATTAAAAGTCCAAAGCAGATCAGGTGATCAAATCAATATCAGTCAAGAAAATACAAAATAGATGTGCTTGAAAAAGTGTAAATAGAGAATTTCAAAATCTGCAACAGCAACAGAAATCAACTAAAACTTTGAATTTCCAGCTTCCTTTTCCAATGAGCATTTTCCCTGGATCTTAAAATATTTCAATGGTCTTTCCACAGAAATCCAACCATAGGACTAGGAAAAACTACATAGGTAGAAATCCAACTTACAGAAGACATTCTGCTGCAAGTCCTTCAGGTCATAGTCCACAGAAAACCACCCATCCACACGGACCCCATTGACAGAGTAGGTCTTTGAATTATTATACACTGAAGAGATGTCGGTACAATTATCCAGCTTTATATCTGGTGCACAGATTCCAATACCATCTTTAGTTAATTGTACATCACACCACAAAATTGCATTGGGAACAATTTGCGATGCAAATAGGAGAGCATTTGGACTGGAATCAGGAAAAACCCCAGAAAAGCCGCCCTTAGCTATTACTACAGGAGCACCACCTGCGAAATGCACAATGACGTATCAGTCTGCTGGTACCAAGAATAGTGAAAGGAAAAAGATGAAACCTGCAGGGAAATTCTTCCTTATCTTAAGACACTTGGCTTTTTTGGATCCATGATGACAGGAGAAAATCCCATAACCATATATCTCAATTACAACATATAATCAAGAAAACTGAATTAGACAAATGTAAAAGATGTGGAAACAGATGAGCCCAGTCGAATAGTTTTGAGAGTTGTGGAAATCATTGCCCAACTCTCCATATCCTTCTTGTATGTAAACGAATTCGAAGTTCTAAACTACAAATCGAACACATAAAGATACTACACCATATTTGTTCTAAACAGGCAAACCCAAGAGATGGACAAGTGACATGCCTGTTCAATATTTCAAACCCAGAAAGCTAGTTGCTCGTAACAAGGTTTCCAAAAGGCCCTTATAGAAAATAACACTATGACCAAATTACCCCAGAAAGAAAAGTGGAGTGCCAATTTTAGAGGGTTCTATATCAATGGAGAAAATGCACCAAACAAGCTTTACATGCAGGGCTCTTCATCTGGTGACCTGAACAGTTAAACTAGTAGGCCCCATTGTGGACAAGAGATGCCCAAAAAACCTCCCCCAACTGATGACCACAATTGTCCAGTTGGGGACCCAACTTATTGTTGGGAAACCATAGAAGCAAACCCCCAGCTCGAATCAAACAAGCAAAAGATGAACGCAACAAAGCATGCACAAGAACACAAATTTTTACGTGGAAAACCCTCGTGGGGAAAAATCATGGCACAAAGTGACAGCAAAATCCACTATGAAAGCGAAAATACAAGAGATGGATGCATTTACAATGTCAGAAAACCCCTGTTTTCTCTTCTCCAAACCCTAGAAATCACTTAGCCCTCCTTAGAATACCCTAACCCTGCATTACACCCATATATATCGTGTTATAACTGGAATAGGAAAGAAAATCTGCACAATTACGCAAAACCGCGCATGCCGTAGATCTAAGCATTGATCGATCGAGCTCCCATGTTCGAGCGATCGATCATGCTCAAAACTATCCAGAGATTAAACTTGATTTTTCCAAATTATGTTGATCGATCAAGCCGAGAGTTTGATCGATCAAACTTGTCCAAAAGTGTCCAGTGACCAATCTATAAAATCCAAGGCTCAACTCGATTGATCGACCAGGCTAGTC
Source organism: Magnolia changhungtana (assembly GCA_030180095.1). Lineage (NCBI taxonomy): Eukaryota > Viridiplantae > Streptophyta > Magnoliopsida > Magnoliales > Magnoliaceae > Magnolia > Magnolia changhungtana. Next base: position 3,193,047 of record JASAUF010000115.1, on the reverse strand, counting down.
GATTGCTCAAGCCCTTGTTTACTACACAGATTGAAGACTTCAAACAACAATCACCACCATGACTTCAATCTCCATTCATGAACCATAGCTCCATCTTTAATCACCTCCATCCTAACTTCTCTATCGTCGTCACTTTTCGTGCACACCTCGTTTTCATCAAACATTTGTCAGACCCAAAGAAGTCGAACAAAATCGGAACTTCTTCGTGTGAAGCACCTTAGTAAGCATGCCTGCCAGATTCACGCTCGTATGGATCTTCTCGAGAGTAACATCGCCTTCCTCAATCACCTATCAAATAAAATGATGATGAAAATCAATATGTTTAGCTCTAGAATGGTTAACTGAATTCTTTGCCAAGTTAATCACGCTTTCATTGTCACAATTAACTGGCACGGCCTCCTGATGAAGCCCAAACTCGTTCATCATTCCTCTCAACTAAACACCTTCCTTGAATGCCTCTGTCACTACCATATACTCAGCTTCAGTTGTGGAAAGAGCAACCATAGACTAAAGCTTCGACATCCAACTGATCACGCACTTGCTAGTACAAACGAGTAACCAGAAGTCGACCTTCTATTGTCCACATTCCCTGCGTAATTGACGTCCGCATAACCTACTAATTTTTCTTATGATTTTTCAAATGTTAAGTCGTAGTTTGCTATGCCTCGTTGATATCAAAGTAGCCATTTCACTGCCTCCCAATGCTGCTTGCTAGGTTTGACATTGTTGAGGAATATCTCTAACAGGACTCTTTCTCTATACATCTTACACTTTCACCAAGACTCTCTCTATCTCTCATCCATTGTAATAGTTGTATACAATACAACTACTTCTCTCCAAATATCTATATATGTAACGTTCTTTCAAGGGATATAATAATAAGAAATTCGTAATTACTCTCGTGCCTATTTCCAACATGGTATCAGAGCCTTTTCTTTGATCTAGACCAGTCACAACTCTACTGCCATGAGAAGTCTCTACTCCGCCGCTGCAACATTCCTAGCATCTAAATCCAGCGTCGTTGCAACAGCAGGCACATCCCCAAATCGCTACAACCCTATTTCTGGGGTTTCGAAACCTCGACCACTCCTGGATTTGCCATATATCTGGGTTTCGACCGTGCACAATGTCGTAGTGCCCTACTTAATCTCTGAGAGTAGCACGACCCAAATCGTTGAAACTACTTGGGCCAACAGAGCACCGTCACCATAGCAACAACAGGCACCGGGCCCGCAGATCTACCCGAACTACCGTATCGCCGTCTATGCCCAGCATCACTTCTGCTCCGCCATGAGCAAGCTTTATCTACTAAATTCAAGTCTGTAATCCGCCAAAAGATCATAATATTGATCTACCGAGAAAAAAAAAAAAACCCAAATCAGCATTGATCGCAGGAAGATCCCAATCTATCGAGTCTAACTTCATCTCTACGACTCCACCTCTGCTCAACTGTGAACAGCATCGATTGGCGCATCAACAGGACAGCACCTCCAATCAACGTCACAGTTGTGAGCATCATCCCTTGCTACCGTCGTGTCCACACCGTTTGCAGCCATCGTCATTGTTGCTTCCACTCCGCCATCATCCACTAGCGTCATCTTCCGCCACATCGGCCAGCAAGGGGAAGAACCGAAAGAAACAAAAAAGAGGGTTTTCGAAACCCTTGTTCTGATCGTGAGAGTATTGAGCTAGGGTTTTCAAAACCCTTTTTTTCCGCCTGCATCAACTGAAAAGACATATCGTCCATTGATTCCGGCGATCCAATCTCTGATTTTGGCACCCATGTCGCTCGTCCATCGTTGCGGCGAACACCTTCATCACCGACACACTAGGGTTTCTCAAAACCCCTTCTGGAAGACCACCTGAAATAAAAAGAGCAGAACTCTGCTCAACCACCCTTTTTTCCCCACTGTTACAAAAAACCCCTTCTAGTGAAGCTTCAAGTGGCCCTTCTCCATCATCTTCGTCTCGGCATCCGACGGTACAATCACGACCTGCATCTCATCTCAGATGGAAAAAAAAAAAGAAAACAGAGGTCGCTTTTCCATCATGGTTCGAGTAGTTGTTTGAAGACAGCCTTCTGTTTGAAAAAAGCCTCAATTATCCGGTATATTCTGGTTCTCTGGCAACACACCTGATCGGTGCACACTTGGTTCCAAGTAACTTCTGCACACTCATCACACAGACTCTACCCTGTTGAGAGCTGCTTTTGCCATCTATTCAAAGGAATGGGTAGACAAGGTCAAGAAAGGGCCTCGTGCCTTTTTGGTACTCTGAAGGAGCAAGGTGGTTGGTGCTCTTGTGCATGCCAAAAGGGAATTGTGCTTCTCGTTTCTTGCTACACTAGAGGAGCAAACTAGTTGGTACTCAACAAATACTTTCATTTTCCAACTCGTTCCTTCCTTATTTCAGGGAGGTAGCTTAGATCATCAACGTAACTTATGGCTATATCATTGAAAGAACAAAAAAGCCCGGGAGCAGTCTATCTACCCGGGAAAAATCCGAAAGCCGGTGGTTTGTTGTGAAGGGGGCCAAGGAAGAGCAGGAGATAATCGAGGCTTCCATGAAAGATAACAAGATGTTACAAGTAGCACCAACTCTGTCAACAGTGCTACTATTGCCAGCTCTAATATTTCCCATCAAAAGCTATGCCCCTCATTCAAGTTTCGTCTCCTCCGCATTTCCTACTCTAAGTCTTCCAAATTCTTAGATCATAGATTCCAGTGTCACTGATCATATGACAGGAACATCAAAAATCTATCTTCTATAACATTCACCAAAGGAAATAAGATGGTTTCTCTTGCTGATGGATCGCCAACCCCAGTTCATGGAATTGGTAAAACCAATTTGCCTTCTGATTTACACTTATCCGAAGTTCTTTGGGTTCCCACCTTTCCATCCAACTTGTTATTTGTCAACAAACTAACCAAATCTCTTAATTGTTCTGTTACATTCTTTCCTAAATATTGTGTTTGATCGTGGGGAAGGAGATTAGTAGAGGAGAAGAGGCACAAGGACTCTGCTTGTTTGATCAGGATACAAGAGCTCTCTCAAGCAATGAAATAAACGTAAATAATGATCAAATTTTGCATTGGAGGCTTGGACATCCATCATACAAAGTGCTACATCACTTATGTTCATTCATTTCTTCTTCCTTCAAAAAGTGTGAGACTTGTCATTATGCTAAACAAACCAAGGTACATTTTCAACGCAGTGAAAACTCTTGTGACAAGCCGTTTAGTTTGATTCATTCAGATGTTTGTGGGCCTGCACTGGTAGACTCTTTATTTGGCTTCAAGTACTTTGTAAGCTTTATTGATGACTTTTCAAGATCATTATGAATTTATATACTAAAATCTAAAGGAGAAGTATATAGTGCCTTTAAGCAATTTCATAAAATGGTTGCTACTCAATATGATGCCAAAGTTAGAATTCTAGGAGTTGATAATGGAGGGGAATACATAAGTAAAATGTTTAATGAATACCTTGGAAATAACGGGATCATTCATTAGATGACCTATCCATACACTCCGCAACAGAATGGAGTAGCTAAACGTAAGAATTGTCACTTACTCGAAGTTGCAAGGTCCTTTATGTTTCATATGAATGTCCCAAATTTCCTATGGCCAGATGCGGTATTGTCATTTGTCAGCTTCTTGTGTTATTAACAGATTGCCAAGTGTGGTTGTGAATGGAAAAGGCCCATTTTAAGTATTGATTGGGAGACTTCCCAACATCTCACACTTACGCATCTTGGGATGTGTATGATATGTTCACATACCAGAATCAAGCAGGAATAAATTGGACAAAAAGGTTGTAAAGGGTATCTTTGTCGATTATTCACCAGACCAAAAAGGATACAAATGCTTTAATCCAATAAAAAGACAAATCCGTGTTGCTAGATATGTGCAATTCGTTGAAGATATTTCGTACTACTAAAATCTAAAGATATAAAACTACCAGAAGTATTGGTCGAGGGGTAGAAAGATAGCAATTGGTCACCAAGTCCTTCTGTAGTTATGCAGCCCATCGTGCGACAAAATTAAGTAGAAGGTGAAGATCAAACAGAGAATTACTCGATCGAATCAGCTTCTCCTATCCAATCTAAGAACCAAATATCTGATACGCCCGAATCTACAAGTATGGACCCTGTGGCTTCAAGTTCCTCTCATCAATCTCTATCCTCGACGACAGGTTCTCATATGCCAGGTACATCTCCCTCTCATACTCTTATTGCCTTACGAAAAGAAAAAAGAGTCGTTCATCCTCCTGCTTGGTTGTCAGATTTTTTTTTTGTGTCAAATTGCTTATCCAATCCAATCAATCATCTCTCTTGAAAAATATTTTAAGCAACATGTAGTTTTCTTAAGCTCCATCTCCACCCATGTCGAACTTGACAGTTTCACAGAGGTGTAATCATAAGATGAATGGAAGAAGGTTGTGGACCAGGAATTAGCAACGTTTACTAAAAAACAATACTTGGAAAATAGTGCGTTTGCCTGAAGGTAAAAAACTAGTTGGTTGTAAGTAGGTGTACAAAATCAAATACAAAAGTAATGACACTATATAAAGATATAACGTTGGGTTGGTTGCAAAAGGATTTACCAAGACTAACGTTATTGATTACCAAGAAACTTTTGCAGATGTGGCTAAGATGAGCTCTATACGCGTGTTGTTGTCCGCTGTGGCTAATCAAGAGTAGCCGTTATACCAATTAGATGTTAAAAAACGCCTTTTTACATGGAGATCTTCACGAGGAAGTATATACGAAACTGTTGTAATAGATGTCTTAAATCAAGTTTGTTACTGGGTCTGTCGATGCCATCGACAGCCTGTTCGATGTCACCTTTGACGGCATCGACCAGTTCTCAATCCCATCGATGTCTTTCAAATTTTCTTCAGTTGGTTGCTGGACTAACTGGCACTTTTTAGATGCCATCGATGAGTGTTCAATGCCATCGAGATTTTTCGAAAAATCATGTTTTTTCTCTAGACAGTTGAGGTGTTAGTTCGATGTCATCGACAGAGCTTCGATGCCATCGACAAGATTAGTTCGATGGCATTGACAGGGCTTCGATGGCATCGACAGATTCTGCGCAGATTTTTCGCAAAACTACGAAATTGCAGGATTTGTTTCCGATTTCATTTGGGATTCTTTCTAAGGCTACATATATAGGTGTAAACAGGATTGGGAGGTATTCTAAGGGTTTCTAAATCGTCCTAGGGTTTCAACGAGGTGTAGCAAGGGTAAGATTCAAGGTTGTTTGAATCGAGTAAGCTTTCGCTCTTTGTAATTTTTGCTTTCATAGTGACCATCTGTCACTTCGTGCTGTGATTTTTTCTCGAAAGGGTTTTTCCACGTCAAAATTCGTGTTCTCTTTATATTTGCTTGGTGCTATTGGATTGCTATCCTAGATTCATCTATATGTGCTTCTGCGGTCCCCCAACAAGTGGTATCATAGCTCTGTAGATTCATCTATGTGCGCTTCCGCGGTCCCCTAACAGAAACTACCTCGTGGACATCCTCGAGAGGGGAAGCATGGTATAGCATGTAAGTTAAAAATAAATAAATAAAGCAATTTATGGGCTTAAACAGTCGCCAAGAGCCTGTTTCGAAAAACTGAGAACAACCCTAATTGCTTTTGGATATAAACAAAGTGGAGCCGACTACACAATGTTTGTCAAGCAGAAAGCTTCAAAAAGAGTGATAACCCTAGTATACGTCGATGATATTATAGTCACAGGTAACAATGAGTCGATGATGAAGCCATTCAGCAACTGAAGCACGATCTTAAGATACAATTCAACATAAAAGATCTTGGTAAATTGAAGTACTTCTTGGGTATAGACGTAGCTTCTTTAAAAAAGGAAATTTTCTTACCACAAAGGAAATACACATTAGATCTGCTAAAGGAGACGAGAAAATTAGTTGTAAAGCTAGCCGATACACTAGTCTACTGCAATGTTTGTCTTTCTGAAGAAATGGGAAAGCCCGTGGAAGATATCGAACAGTATCAACGGCGGGTAGGGCGACTATATACCTCATTATTACCCATCTAGACATTACTCAAGCCGTTTCTTTAGTCAGTCAGTTCATGCACAAGCCATCATCTGTCCACATGGACGTTGTAAATCAAATTCTTTGGTATCTAAAGGGTTCTCTTGGAAAAGGAGTCCTAATGAAGTGTAATATGAATCTAGAAATTACAAGCTACTCAAATATTGATTGGGCAGGTTGTCCTCTTGATGGAAGGTCCACAACCGGTATGCATACATTCGTTAGTAGTAACTTAGTCACATGGAAAAGTAAAAAACAAAGTGTCAAGCAGAGTATAGAGCAATGACCTCAACCACGTGTGAGCTTATTTGGATAAAAGCATTACTTAAAGACATAGGCTTTCATGATGATAATCCTATTGAATTGTTATGTGACAATCAAGTGCCCATTCATATTGCCACTAATCCTACGTTTCACGAGCGATCAAAACACATTGAGGTAGATTGTCATTTCATCGGGGAAAAGATTCAGGCTAAGTTAATATCTACTCCATTTGTACGAACAAGGGACCAACTAGCAGATTGTTTCACAAAAGCCGTTGGAAAACTACGGTTTCAAAGCTCGTTAAGCAAGTTGGGCATTGTCGATATCTCAGCCCCAATTTGAGGGAAGTGTTGAAGAATATCTCTAAAAGGACCCTTTCTTTATACACCTTACACTTTCACTAGGACTCTCTCTATCTCGTCTATTATAACAGTTGTATACAATACAACTACTCTCCAAATATCTATATATGTAACATTCTTTCAAGGGAACTAATTATAAGAAATTCATAATTACTCTCGTGCCTATTTCTTCACAGACATGTATCTGCTCACAACAACGACTGCATGCGAAATATCTGATCTCGTAGAGACCGTGACATACATCAAACGGCTAACCGCGCTCGAGTAGGGCACACGAGACATATGCCGGTTTTCTTCATCTGTAATGACACATTGGTATGGAAAAAGCCTGAAGTAAGCAACATGGGGTGTGCTAACTGGTTTTGCCATGTCCATCCCAAACTTGAGCAACACCTTCTCAAGGTATTCTGCCTAAGACAAATGTAATTTGCTCCTCCCCTTGTCTTTGTATATATCAATGCAAAAATCTTCTTTACAGCCCCCGGATCTTTCATTTCGAATGTCCATAATAGTTAAACCTTCAATATATTGATTTCAGACATGTTATAACTGGCGATAAGCATGTCATCAACATTTAATACTAGTAAGATGAATTTTCCATCACTTAGTGTCTTGAAGTGGACACAATGATCATATTCACTTCTAATAAACCGCTGACTTAACATGAAAGTATCGACTTCTTATACCATTGCATAGGCGACTGTTTCAGGCCATATAGCGATCTTCTCAACCTGCAAACTTTATTCTCTGATCCTTGTGTCTCGAACCTCTCTAGTTGCTTCATGTAGATCCGTTCTTCCAATTTTCCATGTAGGAAAGCAGTTTTTACATCCATTTATTACAGTTTTAGGTTATATTGGCCAACTAACACCAACGCAAATTTGATAGATACATGCTTGACAACAGAAGCGAAGATCTCACTGAAGTCGACACTTTCTTTCTGAGCACAACCCGTCGCTACCAATCTGTCCTTGTACCTATCATGCCTCTTCCTGTAAATCCACTTACAATCAATCGTTTTACACCCAACGGGAAGCTCCCACGTCTCATTCTTATACGAAGAGTCAATCTCGCCTTACATCGCCGTCATCCACTTCTCAGCATCTAGATCATCCAGTGCTTCCTGGAAGGTAGACGAATCCCCCTAATCAGTAATGAGAGTGAATGCAATATTCAAGCCGTATTTGTATCTAGCCGGTAATATGCGATCAAGTGGTGGATTTTTCCTCAGATGTGGTTGCTCTACCTGCTCCTGTACCTCTTCCTACGGCTGGACTTCTTCCTATGTCTCACCTTTTTCAACTTCAACGGCAATGACCATTGATTTTTCTGTTTCATTATGTTCATCCTTGAGGAACAAGAAATCTCCATCAAACCTAACATCGCAACTAATCGTGATCTTTTGTGTGACTCAGTCATACAACCTGTATCTCTTCACACCATCACCATAGCCCACAAAAGTGCACTTCTTAGCCATTTGGTCTAGTTATCTCTTTACGGACAGTACATGAGAGTAAGCGTCACAACCAAATACTCATAGCCCTAAGTAATCAACTTCATGACCACTCTACACTTTTTCTAGAATTTTATGACCGATTAGCGTTGACGAAAATCAATTCACTAGGTAACAAGCCATGTTAACGACCTTTGTCCATAGCTCCTTGCTTAACCCAGCATTGCTTAACATACTTCGGGTTCTGTTGAGACTCAAAAATTGCATATTTATCCTCTCATAAGCATTAGTTTCCCATGCATTTAGGTGTTTAATTGACCCAATTAGATATGTATTCTGCATGCGAGGTGATTCTGAACCCAAAGCCGAATACATGCTTCAAATGACGAATTAAGGCTAAAAAAGAATACAAGTTGAAAATTTAAAGATTTGGGAATTGAAATTAAAGATTTAAAGACCCAAAGATTCAAGGAAAAGAAGTGTCAAAGTAAGGAAAGCAACTGAAGATCAAAGAGTTAAGAACATAAAATATTCAGCAAGCATCAATTGATTGATCATAGCCTTCAATCAATCTTGATTTATCGAGGAGATGCATCGAACATTACTGAATTATGCCAAAAACTCACTGGACACTTTTTGGACCTATCGATCGATTGGTGGACAGGGTTAAATCGATCAACACTACACTAATTTATTCGAAAAGCTTACTGGACATATTTTGTTACTTTCGATCGATCGACCCAATATCCAATTTTGAAAATCGGTTATTGGACGTTATTGAGAGTCATCGATCGATCGACACATCGATCAACGGTGACGGCAATTGCGTAAATTCAAGAAGATTCTTTGGCAGTGCGAAAGTTGGGTTTCTATACCTATAAATTGGAGTGTTTTGGACAACCCTAAGCATCATCTTAGGGTTTTAAAGGGAGAGATTGTGGATATGAAGCTCTTTCGGCATCATTCTTTCGTCCAAACTTCAATTCTATTTTAATTTTTTGTTTTCTTCTTTTGTTTCGTTTAAGATGTTAGTCATGATAAGCTAATCTCTAAGCTAAGGGTAAGGAATGAACCTCTTGATGAATTTTGATATTTAATTCATTTAAATTCAAGTTATGGGTTTTGAATGTTGAAATTGTGATTGTTTTGATTAATTTCCTAGATTAGAGAAGGAATTGATCAGTAAAATTGATTGATCTAATGTTAACTCCGAGTGTAATAGATTATTTCAATTCCTTGTGATCAATTACCTAGATCTTCATGAGAGATTAATCTATCTCGATTCATATATCTTTGATTGGATGTCTATAATTGGATTTATAGTTTTATCTTCCAATTAGAATGAATTGGAATCCAGTTCTATTTGAGTTATCAATTTTAGAAGACGAATTAAATTCAGAATTTGTTAAGTGGGGATTCTTGAATCCTCGGTGTTTTAATTTATTGTTTATACCCTCTTTTATTCCTTATTGGATTAAAACCCAGATCAACCCAATTAGTTTTAATTATGTTCTCGACCAAATCCATGTGGATCGACCTCGGTCTCAATGAGTTATTACTACTGCGCAGTCCTGCACTTGGGATTGTTCAACAGGCTCTCTCCAAGAGAGTCTGATTCATTCGTTCCACCACATCGTTCTGCTCTGGTGTGTGCCTGATTGTGTTATGCCCTACAATCATATCATCTTTATAAAACTGGTTGAATTCCTTTGAAGTGAATTCACCACCATTGTTTGTCCTTAATATTTTCAATTTTCGCCCCAACAATTTTTCTATCACCGCCTTCCACACCTTGAAGGTGGAGAAAACATCAAATTTGTAGTTCATGAAGTACGCCCAAACTTTTCTAGAGTAGTCATCTATGAATTATACAAAAAACGATGACCCCCCTCCAGAAACAACGGGCGACGGATGCACATAATCCAAAACACCCTTACTTACATGCTTACCTGATTTAAAAGATAATTGTGATTGTTTACCATATATACAATGCTCGCATATATTAAAATCAACACTTTTAAATGCAAGAATTAGACATCGATCCTACATTTATGCCACGCTCACTCATGTGGCCTAGACGCACATGCCACAAATGTGTCAACGTGGACTCCGCTACAAACACTGCAGCTCCACCAGATACAGTATTCTCGATCAACCTGTAAAGGTTACCGCTCTGCTGCGCCTTCATCACGAGTGCCCTCTTTCAAACTTTCAAGACACGATCAAAATCAATGAATTTGCACCCAATTGCCTTGAGAGCTCCCAGAAAGATCATATTCTTCTGTAGATCAAGAACTTCTCTCACATCTGTCAAAATGTGTTCCATCCCATTAAACATCCTGATGCGCACCGATCTGATTCCAACGACCTTACAAGCAACATCATTGCCCATAAACACTTAGCCATCATCACGCTTATTGTATGTGGTGAACCAATCTCGATGCGGGGTCATGTGGAAGACACCCACGTATCCAAAATCCACTCATCGTTGAGAAAACCGGATTTGGATGCGATCATAACATCACTACTATCCACCTCTTCAGTCAATTCTGTTGCATTGGCCTCCTACGTCGCTTCATCTGCTTTATCTCCCTTCTAGGCGTTCATATGCCCCTATTGCCCGCAATTCCAACACTTCATTTTTTTCATTGCCCTTAAACTTAGACTGTGATCACAAGTTTTTTTTTTCCCCACTCAAAATTCCTTTCCCTAGCTACCAACACATGTTACACATCTGTAGAGGAACTCGCGCCGCTGTCCTTCTTTCGCAATATCTTCGACTGAAGGGCTAAGATAACAATCTCGAAGTCTATGGTCTCCTTACCGTGGCACATAGTATCTACAAAGCTATCAGAAGACTCTGAAAAAGAGTTCAACAGAATTAGGGCTTGGTCTTCTTCACCAATCTTTATTTCCACACTTTTCGGTTTGCAAAATATCTGATTAAACACATTGATGTGATCATTAAGATCAGTCCCCTTCGCCATCTTTAGGTTATAGAATTGTATTTTTCAAATACAGACGATTCGATAGAGATTTCGTCATGTACAAGCTTTCTATCTTAGCCTAAAGTCTCGCGGTGGTCTTTTAATCAATGACATTATAAAGTACCTCGTCAAATAAGCATAACTAAATCAAGGTTTTCGCTTTCTCTTCAAGTTCATCCCACCCTTCATTGTTCATGGACGCAAGACGCTTTGCCTTACCAAGTTATGCATGTTGCAATCCTTGTTGAACTAGAAGACCTCTCGTCTTCACCTTCCACAGTTCAAAATTGTTTTTACCGGTGAACTTTTCAGTTTCATACTAAACGTTCGATCCCTTCATCAACATGTTTCAGATTCAAAATTGAATCCCCAACATATAGCTTTGATACCACTTGTTGGGGAACCGCGAAAGCAAATCCTGAGTTCGAATCAAACAAGTGAAAGATAAATACAACAAAGCATGCACAGGAACACACGAATTTTACATGGAAAACCCTTGCGGGAAAAAACCGCAGCATAAAGCAATAGCAAAATCCGTTATGAAAGCGAAAATACAAGAGATGGATGCACTTACAATGTCGAAAAACCCTCGTTTTCTCTTCTCCAAACCCTAGAAATGACTTAGCCCTCCTTAGAATACCCTAATCCCGCATTAACGTTATAGCCAAATATGAAAGAAAATCCGTGCAATTACGCAAAACCGCGCACGCTGTCAATCTAAGCATTGATAAGCTCTCATGTTCGAGTGACGAACATGCTCAAAATTGTCCAGAGAATAAACTTGATTTTTCCGAATTATGTCGATCAATCGAGCCGAGAGTTTGATCGATCGAACTTGTCCAAAAGTGTCCAACAACCAATCTCTAAAATCAGGGGCTCACTCAATTGATCGACCAGACCAGATCGATCGATCCAGCTCCGATTTACTGCACAGATTGAAGACTTCAAACAACACTTATTACTCACCATGCATGGTTCTAACTGCCGTCCTAAACAAAGACAACTCAACCGAGTTGAAAATGAGTCAACTTGGTTGCTCATTTGAGTTGTCATAGTATCGGTGGCCATCAAAATGAGTCACCAGACTGAAATAGGGCTGATGGGTCCATCGGACGAACTGTCTAGGTTGCAATTAGGTGGGCCACATGTACTGCAGTTGGGTTGAACTAGAAAAGCAGCATGTGGTACCTCTATAAAATAGCGAGTTGATACTTCACACACTGTACAATGGCTAGCTCCACCTCTAGTAGGGTAATTTGGTCACTAGAAAGACCATTCGAAGCATTTACAACAAGAAATTATGAGTTAGGGGTGGAGAGGAGAAGTCAACTTTACTAGGTGGAAATATCACAAGAAAAGGAAGAATCTAGTGATAAACTCTAATATCTAGGTTAGTCTATGGTACACAATCTCCATACACATGTAAGATCGATGTTCGAGATCAGAACTGTTAAGCCGCTGGACCCCACCATGTATAGGCAATACCCCAAAAATAGCACGCGACTGGGTTTGCCTAGACAACAACTGGACAGCTCCATGGATTCAAATTGAGCAGTTTAGAGAGAGAAAAAAATCCACCAAACAATCAGCATTCAACAGGCAGAACTACTTCCATTGGTGGCCAGGATGATCAGACTGATGGATGCTTCAGCAAACAAGCCATCCAAAGTAGGGCCAAAGCGATGGATGATCCAGATCAATTCCCACTTAAGGAATTTTATCTAAACATTATAAGATTATCTAAAACAACTAGCGTCTATAAATAGCTAATGTGGAAATGTTGGGTCTTGGCTCAGTGGTAGACACTGGGTGTCTCATCTCTGAGGTCATGGGTTCAAAGACCCATGCGTGCATGGGGTGTGGGTGTAAGGGTGTGTGAGTTTCTCACCTTTCCAAAAACAAAAACAAAAAAAATGCTATTTCCACCCACAAGGATAATTTGGTCAGAACAAAGATCTTCAAAATCCCTTGCAATGAAAAAAAAAAACTAGTAGTGACCAAATTACCCTCATTCCAGTACATAAAAATAACAACACACGAGTTAAAATTTCTCATCATTTTCCAAAAGTAATGCCCTGGATGCATATATAGATGAGAAATTATCCCTTCTTATCCAAGGGCATTTTGGTCATAACGGAGATTCTTTTTTTAAAAAAAACGCAAAAAACACCAGATAGAAAATCCAATCACAACAAAGAGGCACGCGGATTGCGTCCTACCCCAATCTGTCCAGGCAAGGCTCTGTGGGGCCCAACCAGATTTAAGTGTTTTATCCACGCCGTTCATCGTTTATCTCAGATCATTTTAAGATATGAGAAATATATGAGGCAGGTAAAGGACTTAAGTGAACCATAAAATTGGGATTTAACGTCCACCATTAAAAACTTCTTGGGAGCTGGAAAAGTTACGGATCAAACTGATATTTGTTTTTTATCTTCATCCCCACGTCAACATGAACTTATGAATAGTTTGGATGGTAAAAAAAACATCACGGTAGCCCTTTGAAAGGTTTCAACGGTGGGTGTCATTATCACTGCAAGTTCCTTTGATGTGGTCCACTGAAGATGTGGACCTACTTAATTTTTAATAACATACCTTAAAATGATCTGGGAAAAGCGATGAACGGCGTGGATAAAACAATTACATCACAGTGGGCCCCACAAAGCCCTAACCGGACGGATTACCGTCCGGGCGGGGGTAGGACGCAATCCGAGTCCAACAAAGAGGGAAAAACCCAGAATTTCAGGAGCCGACCCTCTAAAATCGATACTACCACGCCATCCAAAAGGGGCAATTCCGTCATTCTGAGCTCTTTCGAACAACTACCACGACGGCTAATTGATCGTAACGAAGATCCACAAATTCCCTCGCAGAAAAAAAAAAAAAATCATTGTGACCAAATTGCCTCTACTCAGTACACAATTAATATCACCCAACCTAAAATTTATCATCATTTTCCAAAATGAAAATAATTCCTTTTTTGCAAGGGCATTTTCGTCATAACAGAGATTCTATAAAAGCAAAAGCCCCATTTAGATTTTCCAAAAGAAAAACAATCATAACCCAAAAAAAAACCTAGAATTTTTAAGAGCTGAAGCCCCTAAAACTGATACTCCCACACCATCCAAAAGGTGTAATTCCGTCATTCTGAGCTCTTTCTAGCAACTGCCCGCAACGGACACTGACCACATTACACTGAAGAGGGACGGAACTATCAATTTCTGGAGGGGCTGGAAATTTCAACAGCATTTTCCAATAGTAAAACGGATTTAGACAGACAGACACACACACACAGAGAGAGAGAGAGAGAGAGTACCTTTTAACGTGAGCCAGCTGGAGTTGGAGGATCTCTGGCAGGAAACGAGAGATGAGTGAAGGAGAGAGAGGAAGAGGAGAAAGCGGAAGATCGGCATTCTCTCCGAAGAACCCTCGGAGGTGCGGGAAATTTTACGGTTTTGCCCCTCGGAGTAGGATCAGATGGTGAGATTTCTAGGGGTTTTTCTCTCAGAGAGAGGGAAAGAGAAAGAGTGCGTAGGATAAGAGACGGTGCGTAGGATATGTGAGAGAGAGAGAGAGAGAGAGAGAGAGAGAGGTTTTACAGGTTGGCTTTTGAAGAGTGGTGTGATATATGATGAAAGAAGCGAAGGAGCGTGGAAAAATGGTGGTAAGTGAGGAGACGGAGGGAATGGCTGAAAAAAGAATATTCGCGCGTGTGAGACAGAAAGAAGATTCGCGGCATGCATATCAAATAGCACCAGATATGCAAGAGGGTATCAGATGACTACAATGGGAACCTGGGACATGCTCTGGACCATTATCAGGCGGGCTTTACACGTGTGTGAAAAAAGGAAAACTAGTTGTTGGTATTCAAGGTATATGTACCGTCATCCACCTGATACTTGGACTGATAGCTTTGGATTTTTCAATGATATGTTTTCAAGGTGGGCCACAGATGATGGATGGTTTGGATCTAGTATTCATGTTGCTGGATGTGATCTCCTCTTCGATTGGGTTGGCCGCGAATCGCCTTTTGCGTTTCTAGCAGTAAGAAATTAGTGGGAAGCCGGTTTCTCTGCCCGGGCGTGTCTTCAAGTACAGATGCGGTGGTCGCCTCCACTCGGCTCGGCTGGACTCGAGCGAGCTGAGATGGGACAGTTATTGGCTCTTCGCTGGTGCTTGTCCGAAGCTATTGGCGGTTTTCGGACATTGCGGTGTGGGAGCCGCATAGTTGGGCCTTGAAATGGTAACATCCAGACCGTTGATTTGTTGTGTCCTAACGTGGATTGAATAACCCATAAACGGTCACTGGTCATAACCATCTTTAGATTTGCATTTGTTGATTAAGGATAGACGGCTAAGAAGAGAAGTACGACAACGGTTCTCATTCAACGGTAGAAAAGCTCTAATATTGGTCTCTTGGATCTTTCACCGGTTGGATGGATTTCATCGCGTTGATCCAATGGTTGAGAATTGATGTCTTTATAATCGATATGCAAGCCGTTGATTGATCAAAAGGTCCGGCCCACCGATTAGTTTTATGCAACGGGAGATGATGCACTCAGGCCAGAAGAACTAGAATGATAGATCTATCTGATCTGTCAATCAGGACTGTCCATCTAGTGGGTCCTACTATGGATGGGAAATGTTTCAAAATTCAAATAGATTGGGACAATCTCAGCCATTTGAAAAGTGGCCTTCAAAGCAACGGTAGAAAAGGACAAGTTCTAGCCGTCAAAAGTAAGTGCTAGACAAGGTATAGAAGAGATGGCTACAGTCATCTCCCAAGTGTGATTTTTGGAATATAGGCCTTCCAACAGTGAGGGCCACTGAATGAACGGTTCTGATTGACACATCACCCTGCCACGTATACTGATTCAAGATGGCTCCGAGCATCCCGGTTCTTCCAGCTGCACGGTATAGTTTAACTTTGCACCATAAGTCGTCGCCAACCATACGCGCCAAAAACAAGTGCCAGATAATTGCTAGTGCGGCAATTTATGTAAGATCCTTTCCGTTCATCAGGTGGGCCCCATCATTTAATATTATAAGATTTTTAAAAAAAATATTTCAATTATCAGATGATAGTAATCTTATGTTGTAAATAGACCATCTGCCACGCTGGAATCAGAAGTCAATTTTTCTTCAATTACTTAATCAAATAATAAACGGTCTAGATATACTTTTCAAACATTACATCCATATTGGGTCCATAATGATGAACGGTCCAGATCTTGTACGTGTACTCCATATAGGCACAAAATCTGCAGTTCTATTTGGAGATGCAGATGTGCAGTAGAAAATAAAATTCACCTCATCTGGTCCTAATCATTTCAGGTGGACCCATATGCCACAGGATACTTCAACTAAATTACAGGGTCCAGCTCATCGTTTGCTGGCACACGGGATTCCGCATACATCAGAGCATTGTTCTCTAATCAGGACCGTTCATCCGAGAATCCCTACATGGACCATTATTTAGGTTGTACTGGTCAAAGGTCATTAACCCTCCAATCTTTGATATTTTTCAGACTGCCCAATCAAGGTGGGACCATTAGATCAACGGCTTAGATTACCAAAACATGCGTCCAGATGAGTAGGATCCTATATTTCTTTGATGCTTCTTGATTTAAATGAACTATTTTTCCTTTGCACATGTTTTTTAGGCCACTAATTGAACGGTCACGAACATCCGATCTTGAAGATTTTTCAGGAAGCCCATATGTTTTTTTCATGATAAGATCAACGGTTTAGATCATTAAACCGGATGCGGATTGCATGGTGAACTCAACACAACGCGAGCTACGCGGTATAAGACTCCGTGGGGCCCACCGTGATTTATGTCTTTTATCCAAACCGTCCATCCATTTTCCCAGATCATTTAAGGTACGAACTCAAAATTGAAGCATATCCATACCTTAAGAGGATCAAACTACAAGAAATACTGGGGGTTGAATGCCTACACTATGGTTGTGATAAGACCGCCTGAAAATGATGAAATTCCAAGTCTTGGATGGACTGCAAGCACAAGATCATGTCTAAGTGACTAATCAATGATTTTTAATCATTGATTAATATGGACAATGTTTGAACGGTGGTGATCATCGTTAGTAAGTCATGTGCCCAATAAAATGATAGTGTACAGTGACACACATGTTACACCTGCAACTATTGAAATGATTTTAAGTGTAATCCGAGCTCTCAACGTGAATTGCAAACCCCCTGGATTTAAAACCATCAATTACTTTATGTTGCCAAACAACGAAAGAGGATTTGAAACCCCCTCCAATCCCCTCCAATCTACCGTGTCAAATGTCCCCATGGGCACATGACCCAGTGATTATATCCCAAAGCAATTAGATCATCAAATGCACCTTTATAATTAGTTTAATATGATAATTTTTGTTGTTCAAACATTATCTCATATAAATGGACAATTAAAAATCATTTGTTAGTCACTCTGCTTATGGCTCTCCATGTAAATGGACAGTTAAAATTCGTTTGTTTGGCCCCGTTTGTTAAATTTGATGTCTAAGGGGTCGTTTGGCACCGTGGATTGAAGGGGGTTTCCTGTCACGTCCCGAAAATTGGAACCCGAGTTGGTCAGGCCCGGACCCGAATTTCAGGACTGTGAGTTGTATTTAAATAAAATATACATCGCAACCCACATTATTTTATGCATTTTCAAGGCAATCAAAGCAACTAAATGGATATTAATCATTGTCATTAAATATTATCCACTAATCAATTTTTAAATCTTTAATTACATTGACATTAAAAAAAAATAACGACATACATTGAATTTTAATTAATTTATAAATATAAAAATATAAAAATATAAAAGTCTTCAATCTTGTCCAACCAGTTCTTCATTTACAAACCCTGCAAAACAGTCTATATGGGTGAGAGCGCGACAGCTCGTAGAGTCACATCCTTCTCAAAATTGAAATTTTTATATTAACACAAATAAAACACAATAATACAAATATGATTAATTACGAGTATTGAATCGTCATTGTACATGACAACAATAATAATTTATTTTTCTTAATAACAAAATAAGACAATGCCATTATCTATAATCATTTTTGTTTCAATCTAGGGTAGAGTACCCGTGTGTGTTGATCATTTTAGGGAATGACCCTCGGCAGAGCACCGGTGTTGATCCTTTTAGGAAATGACTCTCGGCAAAACACCTGGTAAATAAACTTTTAGGATAAATACCCAGAGCAGAGCACCCGTATGTATTGATCCTTTTAGGGAATTGCCCAAGGCAGAGCACCCATGCCGATCCTTTCGGGTCTGACCCTGGGCAGAGCACCCGTACCGTACTGATCCTTTCGGGAATGACCCTGGGTAGAGCACCCGTAACAAATAAAATGTAATGATCCTTTTAGGGCAGAGCACCCATAATTTAAATACAATTTAAATCAGTTAGTAGTGATCAAATGAATTTATTTCACATATCAGAAATCAAATAAATGTATTATACATCACTTAAAATCAAAATCAAATAATTTAAATCAACAATACAAAATAAATAATCAATGTAATCAAATATATGCACTAATGTAGTCTTTTCAATCGAGAAAATCACATACCTGGTGTGTTCAGTGGAGGTTAAATGACATAGTTTAGATATTGCAGATTGGAGATTGATCCAATGGATAGTCGAGATTTCCCAATTTATAGGTTGGCTCGAAAACGGAAAGAGAAAGAAGGAAAAATCGGAGAGGTTTCAATCTGTGTGGATTGCATTGTGAATGCCTTCCAAATCCCTTACTCCAACGGAAGCTAGGTGGGTCCAACGAGATGTTTGTGAGAAATTCATTCCGCCCAGCTACTTTGTCAAGTCGTAATAATACATGATTCTAAAGGTAAGGCAGATTTAGAATTTAGGTGGGCTATAAGATTGGAAACAGTGGGGTTGAACAGTTGCCATTAAAATCTTATTGGGTTGATGGTGAGCGGCCTGGATTATTTGGTGGGTTTTGCCGATGAAGAATGGTGGAAGAAGAAAGATGAGAGTTTAAATGGGAGAGGAAATTGGGGAGAGAGGTTAGGTCGTGTGGTGAGAGGAGTGAGAGATAGGGTTGGTTATGGTGAGAGGAGTAACACGTCACTTTGTTTTGTTTTGTTTCTTTTTTTTTAGAGTGGGCCCCACAGGAATGATGTGACAGATACACACCGTTCATCAGTTTTGTTAAATAATGTTAGGACATGACCAAGGAAATGAGGTAGATTCAAGGTTTAAGTGGGCCACACCAAAAGAAAAAATGGGATATAGTTCCCACCGTTAAAAAAAAAAAACAGATGGGTTGTTACATTTCCATTCCCCTGGTTGTTTGGTAGCATAAAATAACTGGGGGTTTCCAATCTCCTCTTCGAGGGGGTTTGCAATCCACGATGAGAGCTTGGATTACACCTAAAATCATTTCAATAGTTGCAAGTGCAACATGTGTAACATATACACTATCATTCTATTGGGCACATGGCACACTAATGATGATCAACACCATCCAAACATTGTCCAGCACCATCCAAACATTGTGCATGTAAATCAACGATTAAAAATCGTTAGTTAGTCACTCGAAATGATCTTGTGCTTGTGGCCCATCCGAGGCTTGGAATTTCATCATTTTCGGGCAAAGAATATTTTTCAGTGGGCTTATCACAATCGTTGTATCAAAAATTACATATCTCACTAATAAGAGATATTAAAATTGATTTAGTAATTAAATTCAAATCCTTTTAAATATACTATGAATAGGTACTTTTGGATTAAAGTTGATTCACACTCCACGGTGCCAAACACATTGGGAGGATTGCAAATCCAGGGGGTTATGAATCCATAGGGTTACAAATCCACGCTCCTAAACAGGCCCTAAAGTCCGAATCTGAAATCTGAGGTCTGAATTTGAAATCTAAAGCCTGAATCTGAAAGCTGAAGTAAAAAAAAAAAACTTGTTTGGTAATTATGGATGAAGTCTGAAAATTAGGTACTGAATTTGAAACAGCCTATTTGTTAACAAACATTTGAAATGTCTGAAATACATTAATTTGACGAATTTGCCCATATCTCCTATTTGGAAATGTTTTACATTATAACGAAATTATTTTTTATTAAATGAGAATAAAATTATTCTATTTAATTCAAATAAACTAAAGTACTTAAGAAAAAATTAAAATATCATTATTCCTAAAAAAAAAAACTGATGAAATATCATCATTCATGAAAAAATATATAAATTCCTTATGTTACCCCATGAATATTTCAAATCAGGACGTTCAATCCTCATGTTTTAGGCCCACTTGATTATCTGATCCACCTCAGTTTTAGTCGTTCTAAAATAAACTCACAAAACTAGTGGGCAATGTGGATTTCTCACAAACATGAAGGTGGACCCACCTACGTTTCCAGCGCAAGGAATTCTACAAGAGGCTTTAGTGGTAAATCTGGCATACGGATGTCGCATGAAGTCTCAACGCAAGGATTTTGGGCAGGGCCCATTGTAATGTTTGTTAGAAATCCAACACGTTCATCCATTTTTCGAGCTCATTTTAGGACATTCAACCAAAAAGAGGAATATCCAAAACTCAAGTAGGCCATACGAGATGAAACAATGGGAAAAGGAATGTCTACCGTTGAAACCTTCCTAGACTCCACCTTGATGTTTAAATTCCATCCAAACTGTTTATAAGGCCATTTTGACTGAGATGAAGTGAAAACACCATGAACTTAAAACCTATACAAAATTTTTCAACGGTGGTCACAAAATCCCCAAGTTTTGGATACATCTTGTTTCCTATCATGTGGCTCATTCAACACCGTAGATTTAGGCTTTAGACTTTAGATTTAACAAACGTGGCCTAAGTCATGGACCCCAAAAAGTTTTTAATGGTAGACGCTCATTCAACACTATTCCATGTAACATGGTCCACTTGAGATCGGGATATACCTCATTTTTGGTCTCATACAATAAAATGATCTAACAAAATAGATGGACGGCATGGATGAAACAAATACATCATGTTGAGGCCCACATAGCACCGTCCACCAGCCATTGGCTGGTGGCAGGGGGAATAGCCAATCCGTTTCTCAAATTAGTTGTTGTACCACACACCAGCTATAGCTGGTGTATTGACGTCAGCAAGTTCTGTGGGTCCCATCATGAGGTATTTGTTATATCCAAACCGTCTATAAATTTTTTAAGCTCGTCGTAAGTCTTGAGCCGAAAAATAAGACATATCCAAAAATAAAGTAGACCACATTGCAAAAAGTAGTGGGGGATTGAACGTCTACCATTGAAAACCTTTTAGGGGTCACAAAAGTTTCGGATCAAGGGGATATGATTCATTTTTTAGCTAATGCCCTAAAATAATCTCAAAAATTTGATGAACGGTGTGGATATAATAAATACATCATTGTAAGGCCATGTAACTTTGATCTCCTTTGAACCGTTTGTACAACTGGGAGAGCGAGTAACGTCGGACGGGAATTTCCTGCGAAAGCTCGCAGGAAGTTCCTGCACTAGGAGCCCAGGTGGCGCCCACTGTCATATTTGTGAGAAATCCTCTCTGTCCATCCATTTTTTTAAGTTCATTTTAGGATATGAGGCTAAAAATGAACTGTATCCAATGCTCGAGTAGGCCAAAAATGTGATAATTGAATGTCCACAGTTGAAATATATGTAGGGCCAAAAAAGTTCTGAATCATGCTATTACTTGTGTTTTAATTCATCCCAGCACAAATGACGTTATTAACAGTATGGATGGCATGTAAACATCACTGTCGAATCTAGGGAGGTTTCAACGGTAGAAATTTCCCTAACCACCTTTTCCTTTAGTATGGCCCACTTAAGTATTGTATCCTGCTCAATTTTGATTTCTTCTCCTAAAATGAGCTCACAAAATGGATGGACGGAGTGGATTTCTGAAAAACATCACGGTGGACTCCACTTAAGTTTCAAGCACAGGACTTCATGCGAAAGGCTTTCGCAGGAAGTTCGCATCCAGGAGCGTCGGCGCTGCATCTTCGCATGACATGTATCGAAGCGGACTACCTACTCCACCCACATTCCAGTGCTCCATAGGCCCCACCATGATGTATGTGTTTTATCCATTCCGTCCATCTATTTTTAAAGATCATTTTACGATATGAGACAAAAAATTAGGTATATCCCAATCTCAAGTGGACCACATCAGCGTTGACCATTAAAAACATTTTGGGGGCCATAAAAGTTTTGGATCAAGTTGATTTTTGTTTTTTCCCTTCATTTGGGTCTGTATGACCTAGTCAACATATTATATGTCAAATAAACAATACAGTGGGCCCTAGGAGGATTTTATGGTGGACATCCAATCGCTATTGTTTTCATGTGGTGTGGTCCACCTGAGATTTATATCCCTCTCATTTTTGGAATAAATCTCTAAATTGATATTTAAAAATGGATGAAACGCATACATCATGTCAGGGCCCACAGAGCACCGACCATTAGCCACGAGGCTGATGGCAGGGGAGTAGTCAATCTGTAGTAACTTAAAATGGGTAATTTTGAAAGCAAAAATTTTTGTTTAATAAAAAATTCACAGAGCGCATTCCACATTCACCATTAAGTCAGACTCCTATCACTGAAAGAAATCAGTGAAAAACCACTCAGCGCTTTCCTTCTTCAGCGTTAACAACACATTAACAAACACTACTAAACACGAAACATTTTTCCAATTCCGCGTTAAGTGCAAAAATTCAACGTTAACAAACAGGCCCTTAGTCACTCTTACAAATCGTTGGTTAAAAAATGATAAGAAATAGTGATAGTTTATCAGTAAAATCTTTGTATGGGTAAGAATAATTATGGATCAAGCTGATATTTATATTTTTCTTTCATTTAGATTTGTATGACCTTATCAACCAGTTAAATGGTAAATAAATATTACAATGAACTTTAGGAAGTTTTTAACTATTGTCATTCAATTACACTTATTTCTTGTGGCGTGGTGGACATGTATAACGTTTTCGATTTTCACTATTTGAATTTTTTTTAAAAAAAACCCTTGAAAATATTTCGTTATAATTAGCTCTCATTGTCACTAACTGACCCTTAATACTCGTGGTGAGTCTATACACGGATAGTACCAATAAAGAATTGCACAAATTTGATTAATCAACTATAGAAATCAAACGAATCCACCCTATTACTTAAGCATCAAGTTTAGCCTCGTGATTTGTTCACATAGGACCCAAATCTAGTCGACCTATCACTGACTAATGAAGACGACCACAACTAAATTAAAGATCTACCCAAAGTGGAGACAACTAAGGGTCAGATCTTAATTAATAAACCAAGCTGACCCAGTATCATTTTAACCTAAGAACTAGTAGTTTATGGTGATTATGTTCGAATCATTATTTTCGCTAGTTGCGAATAGGCCACACTATGAACTTAGTTAATCCAAATTCTAATCATTGTGCACAAGAAATCTTGATACTTAATTCATTCCAAAAATGCCAGAATTATCTAAATAAGTTCTAGACTGCTTGCTAGCGGGCCACAAATTTCGAAACTATAGAATAATGTCCACCTCACTGGGCTTGACGTCCATCGCATGAGCCAAACCCGGATAGTTTTTATGATCGCTCAACTTGAGCCGAAGGGCGGGTGCATGAGAAGTGCAAATATCCTAAGAAAGAACCTGAATCTTAAGTGATTTAAATTGTACACTCTTTTACAAAGTTGAGAACTTCGAACCGTTAGTTTAAGACCAAACTTCATGCATAGGGTAAGGATAATTCCTTGCATACATTCGTATAACTGAGGCCCCGATTGAATATTATCGACTGTTGATCTGACATAGGCTTCCCACGGCTGATCTACATATCCGATCACATCGAAATTGTGTCCTAGCAATGATCCATTGGTGAGGAACCTACCACATGGCATATATGAGCCCGCGGGCCCTTCTGCTGGCCTCGTTAATTAGAAATGACTGCTCATAGGGTATAAGTATCAAATAAAGTGGTTATTGGGCCATTTACACAACATCTGGAGTTATAAATAGCTCCAAAATCACCCCATTTCCTCCCAATCCGAAATTGAGAGTCCTAAGGCGAGAAAGAGAAGAGAAATGAGGGAGATAAGGAAGAAACAGATTGACGGAAGGCTTGCTATGAAGGGTGGCCCCTCTCCCACTTGACTCGCTATCCTAACCTCCATCGTCATTATTATCAGAACATCTTCGACAATGATCTAGGGTAAAACTATGAACCTCTTTGTAGATATAAGTCTCCAACTATGCCCTCCACAGCCCTAATGAACCCATGTACTTGTATAAATGGCCGGCGATTCTTCCTTGGAAATACACTCTTGGGAGCGAGTCCAGGTCAAACATGCTACCAATAGGTGCAGACCATAAATGTTTACGTTGTCATTTATTAATTCTAATGTTCAATGAATGATTTATGTTGCCGACTTGGAATTTGCATTATAACTTATGTGCATTTCGATTTCAGTTCATGATTTACAAATCTTAAGATAGTGACACATACGTGTTCGATAAAATGCTTGAATGAGTAGATTATTGATTTTGATGATTAAATGTGAATCCAGTCATCTTTAATGTTTGTTGACTTGATTAGATTAAGAAGTATGACTATAAGAGTAGTTTGGTTAGTCGGTAAATTTTCGGATATGAGTTGACCAAATTTGTGACGCCCTGGTCACTGCTTCATATGGGCGGGCACACGTGGGCAGGCACACGTGGGCGGGCACACATGTGGGCGGGCCCCAGTGTGGGGCAAGGCTATCATGTCTTTGGGTAAGCTCTTGTTGCGATTGTAGGCGTAACTTGTCCTACATCGGAAGAGTTGTCTGGAGTTGTGGTGGTTATATGTGCAGTTGTCACCCTATACTGTATGAGGCCTTTTGGAGGAAACCCCGAGAACAAAATCGTGTAGGCTGTGCCTAGAGCAGACAATATCATATACTGTGGGCGTGGGCTGTTATAAATGGTATCAGATCCGAAGACGACTCTGCCCTCGATGGGGGATAATGTGACGTCCTGGTCACTGCTTCTTGTGGGCGGGCACACATGTGGGCGGGCCTCCATGTGTGGCTGGTAGGCTATTGTGCTGGGTGAGCTACTGTTGCAGTTGACTGTAGCGTAACTCGTCCCACATCGGAAGAGTTGTCTGGAGTTGTGGTGGTTATATATGGAGTTATCACCCTATACTGTATGGGGCCTTTTGGGAGAAATTCTGAGAACAAAACCGTGCGGGCTGTGCTCAGAGCGGACAATATCATACAGTGTGGGCGTAGGCTATTACAAAATTAGTTTGGCCACTCTAGGTAAGTTTGTTCGATTCAGGTCAAACATAGACGACCAATAGTGGTTGGGCCACGCGGGGTGCTTACACACTCCATGCTAGTTATGCCAGTGTTTGTCCATATCAATCGAAATTGTCCAAAGAACCGGCTAACCTTATATATGTTCACCATGTATGATCGTAACTGTTTGAATCTGAGACACTCCCCTTACCATTTGCAAATATCTACTATTAACCATTATCATCGCGATCCTTAAGACTCGTGAGCCGGGCATGATGGTATGAGACACTTTGTCCGTGTTGTCGGCCTATGCTGGGGTGACGAGACTCTCCGTAATGACTACGAGCATTACTTTTACAACTTGCCTTTCGTATGTATTCAGTTGAAAATGACGAACCCAAACAGATCAGGGATCACATGGGTATGACCGTTGTGGTCATCCCACGTCTGGTGAATCAGTTGAGACCAATGACCAAAAGGGAGGTATCCTAGCTTCCCCAAACTGTTGAATGAATAGGTATAATTAACTTGGCTAACATATTCATTCACCGCATTACATCAGTTTAGAATGTGGCGAAACAGGCATTGGAGTTGCGTGTTGAGGGAGTGTTGTCACTTGCGAACTAGGTGGTCAGAGCCACGTGTTGAGGGAGTTTTGTATGGTGAGGGCATGTATTATTTCATAAACTCCATTATTTACATCAAGAAGAGTAATTAGGAAATGTTTGTTTTACGTTGCTTTATCGTTCCTGTATTGATAGGCTTGATAATATGTGTAACCCATGCTTTATGGAATCACCAAGTTGATAACTCACTCTCACTTTGGGACGGTGTTTTAAAACACCAACCAGACGCTGATATAGATGCAGGGACCACTGAGGCCGATGCATTGGAGTAGGCTGGCATGGATGAGGAGTTCTCTTATTTATAGCTTTCTGATGAACCGATATAAGTTGCGCACTTCTCGTTAGAGAGAGTCGAGCGATCGAGTTTAGCTAGACGGCACATTTCCACATTTTTGTTGATTTTGGAATTGTATATTGGACCCGGCTGGACCGATACTCTGGATAATCATACTACATGCGTTTCAATTTAATCTTCTACTCTAATCATGTTTATTCTAGAGTATAATACACAGTTTAGTATAATCTTATACATGTTTAATTGCTCAATGTAGAAGTAACCGAGAAACCAACTTTCGCAAAGCATAAGTAATGTCCGAAATCTTGGGAGTCGAGCCTTACTCAACCCTTGAACCCTTGAAATTTAGGGTGTTACAACATGAGATTCTTTATCTGCTTTATTTTTTCAGATCATGCCATAAAATGAACTGACAAGACGGATAGAGGGTCTAGATATACAATACGTCCATTGAGGTGGGCCCACATTCAGGGAAACAGATTGGCTACTCCCCGCCACTCGCGGGGTGGCCGATGATCAGTGCTCTATGGGCCCACCATGATGTATGTGTTTCATCCATTCTATTCATCCACTTTTACTGATCATTTTAAGGCTTGATCCAAAAGGGATATAAATCGCAAATGGACCACACCACAAGAAAACAATAGTGACTAGATATCCATCATTAAAATCCTCCAAAGGCCCACTGTACTCGTCACGCCCCGAACTCGGAGACCGGGCTCACAAAATTCCCGATCGCCGAATCCGACACCGACAGCCTCCCTATGTACCCCATTCTCGGCTCCTGGCACCCATATACTAGGTTCCGATCCTGGGATGCTATGAGGAGGATTTCTAATAATCAATTTGATTCGTAATGAGCATAACCCACAAACAATAACCATAAGAACACCATCACAAAATCCACTATGATAAAAAACTTTTGAGTATAAGGCGTATGAAGGGAAATACAATATACTGAAAATGACAAAAAACTCTAAAAGCTCGGCTGCACGCTCCAACTGCGGCGAGATTACGGCTGCGTCCTAGCGTCACCTGCACGCATCAATTGTGCATAAGCTTATAGAAAGCTTAGAGGGTGGTGTAAGTGTGTACACAATATGAGCATGCTCAAAATATAAGGTTAGAGTAATGCGAAAATATGTTGATGAGTACATGAATGCAGTCAGCTGTACCAAGGCTATGTGGTGCAAGATATGAATACTATCGGCCATGTCAAGGCCATGCGATGCATAATGCAATTCAAGCATGCCAATCCACCTCCACATATTAATGCAGCTCCTTATTAGAGCATCAAATCAGTACAGCTCTCAGTCTGGATAATCACCAGGGTCTAGTACACTCTACGCCAGCTTGCCGTCCCTATCCGAACGCACAACTGGAAGAGCGGAAGAGACCTCACTATCCGCCTGCCAATATCAGGCCCGGCTCGTCAATAGCGGACATATTCCTCAAGCTGGTTAAACTCAACCTAGAAATTGCCCCCTTACTCAGGCGGGTAAGGTCACACCCCTTTCCAACCGACCACGACACAATGGGAGATGCGGCCTACTGGTATACGGTCCTCGCGCGCTTGTGTATCCACTCGGTCTCGACGTTGGAGTCATCCTCTGGTACCATCGAGTTTAAGAATTTTCACCCAGGGACATCTATGACGCCTGTATGCTAAAATCAAACATTTTTGATATCCAATCCAGCCACCCACAATGTGTCTATGGAGGCTATGGCCCTGATGTCGCTAGGACATACAATAATCATGATCACACAAATGCAAGTGCATGAATCACCCTATCAAACATGCAGGCTCATGTAGGGCAACTCCGCCTATCAGGGAGCGCATAAACAATCCGCCCGAAAGCATATGCTATGATCAATCACTCGTCATATTAGACATACATATGATGCGTATGTTCATGAATCATGAGTGTATACTAAACATGTCATAGGGTGATGGGCTTGTGCATAACGGATATGGGCTTAGAAGGCTTACTCACTACAAGTATGGGCCTATCAATGGGCCTTAGGGAGAGTATAATGCGGACATTTAACCAACATTATTCGCACAATGTGGACATCAAACCAACATTTGCTCCCAAGGCATAGCCTGCTTTAAAGGTCAACATATAAACCATGGTGGAATCACACTACAATGGGCCTTATGTACATTCCATTGGGCCTCGACCCGTGGGCCTCCAATACACCAAATGGGCCTCATATATGTCAAAGTGGGCCTCGACAATGGGCCAGAGATACATCAAGATGGGCCTCAACAATCGGCCTTATACAATTCAAGGTGGGCCTCAACAATGGGCCATAAACCTGGTAAGTGGGCCATACCACATGGGTCACATGTATATTAAATGGGCCACACTAATGGAAGGAGTGGATATAAAACATACCTCGAAGGGGGGGGGGGGTGGTTTCCCATCCAACCTGCTGATGAGATCACAAGGACCTAGGGCCCACTAAAATGTTTATTTTCTATCCAACCTGGGGCCCACCGTAATATTTATTTGCAATCCAATATATGCATAAGGTCACGTGGACCTTGGGTAGGGCCCACGGTAATGTTTATTTGTCACCTAACCCATCTCTTCATTAGGTCACATGGACCAGGGGCCCACCAAAATGTTTATTTACATCCAATCGGTTCATAAGGTCACGTGGACCTTGGGGGGCCCATTGTAATATTTATTTTCCATACAACCTGTTGATAGGGCCACACGGTCAGGGAGGGCCCACCATAATGTTTATTTTCCATACAACCTGTTTATAAGGTCATGTGGACCTGGGCCCACCTCAATGTGGTTCATCAATCCAGCCCACCCATTATGTGTGTCCCACTTGGCTGAGGGTTCAGACCAAGTTTCAGCCGCACCCAACTCCCAGGTAGGCCCCACCAAGTGATCTTATATGTTTTAGGCATGTCTTCTCATGATTTTAGATGGTATGGTCCACCTAAGTTCTGTATACGGCTAAGTGTTGGGTGGGCCGTAGCCAAGAGGATGGCCCACCAAACGCACGATGTTGATGATCGAAACGCATCACGTGGGGTCCACGGCTGGGGCCGTGAGGCCCACCCCCCCGTCCGCCCATGCAGCCGCAGTGTGTCGCTCTTTCTTGACAAATGGCATAGCAGACAGCATCCGCCGCTTTTTTTTTTTTTTTTTTTTTTTTTTTTTTTTTTTAAAGCTTGTAAGTACACACCATGTCAATACACAACACCCCATGTTAGCCACTCCCTTGCTGCCACACGTCCAATGTCCAGGGACGCTGGACGACGTGGATAAACACAGACATCATGGTGGGCCCCACTGTTCATGGCCCACACATCAAGGTGGGTCCCACGTGAACGTGGCCCACCCTTTGGATCGACAGGATATTTGTGTTTTCCTTCATCTTGGCCGTCTAATTGACCCATTGCAAGGTGGACCTCACGATCAGACGGTTAAGATCATCTTACACATGGTGGCTACAAGACATCACATCAAAGAAAGAGAGAGATAGAAAGAGAGAACCGGTGAGATAGAGGGCCCCGCCACTATGGGCCCCTTTTGGTTAAATCACATACATCAAAATGGGTCCCACGAACAAGTGGGCCATAAAATAAGAATCAACGGTGGATCACCCACCTCTAGGCCTCCTTCTTGCTTCCCTAGCCTCCTTATCTCCTTGCCTTCGAGTTTAATGGAGGTAAATGATGGATGAATGGTTGAGATGAGTGATGAGAGGGTGGGAAAATGGGCCACACTTGGTGTTTGAGAAAGGGAGAGAGCTTGGATGTGGGATGGTGGCTTGCTTGGGAGAGGTTTTTTTTTTTAGAAATGAGGAGGAGAGAGAAGTGATGGGTGAAAAGGATGGGTGAGGTGTGATGGGTGGAGTGATGGGTTGTAAGAAGGGATGGGTGGAGAGAGAGGTGAAGTGATGTGAGGGTTGACTTTGAGTTTGTTTGTGTAAGAGAAAGGTATGAGTTGTTGTACTTGGTTATGGAGTGACTTGACTTGTACTTGACATGAGTGATTGATTGATTGATGGGATATTTTGTAGAGATTCCCTCGAAGTTCGCAACGATCGGCGTTTCCTCGAAATGAACATGGGCTGACATCTTCTATCCTGGGTATCGGTTCGGTGCATGAGTTGCGGCGTTGAAACTGCGATGACGGCGCAGTTGCCAAGGTACGAGTTTTGAATCGAGCTGCCTTCGCTAGGCAGGACTCGGCTTAGGATCCCGCGCAATCGTCGGATACGAGTCGAGAATTGCCGGAATTCGACCGGAAGGACCGTGGACGCATATGGAATAATACGAACTAGGGTACAGGCCTTACAGTACTGTTTATTTGACATCCAATCTGTTGATTAGGTCATACGGTCCCAGATGAAGGGAAAAAACAAATATCAGCTTGATCCAAAACTTTTGTGGCCTCCATATTTTTAATGGTTGATGCTCATTCAACACCGTTTCCTATAATGTGGTCCACTTGAGATTGGTATATACCTCATTTTTGGTCTCATACCCTACAATGATCTAGAAAAATAGATGGACAACATGGAGGAAACACATACATCATGGTGGGTCCCGCAGAGCACCGACCATCAGCCATTGGCGAGTGGCGGGGGGAGTAGCCAATCTGTTTCTCACATTTAGGGACTCGTTGACCAAGTTACCCCGGACTCCAGCAATCCTCGTCCCTCACTTGCAATTAGTTATTAATGAGAAAACGGTGCAACTAGCTGCCTGTGGGGCCACTGTGATGTGTGTTGCATAACCGTGTTAAGGTGATTTGTGATCCAACCATTGGGTGGGACATCAAAATAATTTAGAGGTTTTGGGTGCCATCAGGTGGGCCACCACGTTGATTTAGAGGTTTTGGGTGCAATTCGGTCGGCCGCCACGTCTATTATATTCCTTGCTATGACCCACCTGATATTTGATCGGAAGCAGATTGGCTGGTGTACCACACACCACCAACTTAGCTGGTGTGGGTACGTGTCATGCGAAGACGGGACACGGATTTCCTGCGAAAGCCTTTCGCAGGAAGTTCCTGTGGTGGAAACTTAGGGGGCCCTACCGTGATGTTTGTGAGAAATCCACCCCGTCCATCCGTTTTTTGAGCTCATTTTAGTACTTAAGACAAAAAATTAATAGGATCCAAGACTTAAGTGAGCTGCACTAAAGAAAAATGTATGTAGGAAAAGTCCTGCCATTGAAACGTTCCTGGCGTCGACAGTGATGTTTATATGCCATCTATACTGTTTATAACGTCATTAATGTTGGGATGAAATGAAAACACAAATATTATCCTGATTCAAGGCTTTTGTGGCCACACGGATATTTCAACTGTTGACGTTCAATACTCACATTTTTGGCCCAGCTGAGTATTGGATCTGGATCATTTTTGGACCTATGTCACAAAATGAGCTCACAAAACGGATGAATAGAGTGGATTTCTCAAAAACATCACCTCGGGCCCCACCTAAGTTCCCAACGCAGGAACTTCCTGCGAAAGACTTTCGCAGGGAATCCCACGAGACATGGATTCCCTGCGAAAGGCTAGTTCCTGTGCAAGGATGATGGGTGGTGCCTACCACCATGTTTGTAGGAAATATACTCCGTTCATACGATTAGAGAGCTCATTTTAGGACAAGCCACAAAAAATGAGGTGGATCCAAAAAACAATTGGGCCACACCAGAGGAAACAGTGAGGATTCATTGAGAACCGTTGAAACATTTTTATGACCATAAAAGTTTCTTTTTTTTTTTCAAGTTAATTTTTTGTATTTTCATTTCATCTATGTGGTAATGACCTTATAAACGGTTTGGATGGTATATAAACATCAACGTAGATCTCAGGAAAGTTTCAACGGTAAGTATTTCTTTTCCAAATTTCCCCTCTGGTGCGGCCTAATTGAGTTTTGGATCCACCTCATTTTTGTGGCTTGTCCTAAAATGAGCTCTCCAAACGGACTAACGGAGTATATTTCCTACAAACATGGTGGTGAAATCCGTGTCCCGAAGACGAGCGCTAACGCGGGAACGGATTGGCTACTTCTCCTGCCACCAGCCCCGTGGCTAATGGTCGGTGCTCTATGGGCGCCAACATGTCGTACTTGCTTCATCCATTCCGTTCATTCATTTTTAAAGATAATTTTAGTGCTTGATACAAAAAATTATAATAATATAAATCTCATATGGACCACACCATATGAAAACAATAGCGATTGGATGTCCACCATTAAAATCCTCATATGGCACACTATAATGTTTATTTGACATCCAATATGTTGATTAGGTCATACAGCCCAAATGAAGGGAAAAAACAAAGATCAGCTTGATACAAAACTTTTATGCCCCCAAAAATTTTTTAACGGTCGAAATTCATTCAACACTGTTTCCTGTAATGTGGTACACTTGAGATTGGGATATAACTCATTTTTTCTCTCATCAAATAAAATGATCTAGAAAAATAGATGGACGGCATGGATGAAACACATACATCATGGTGGGGCTCAAAGAGCACTGACCATCAGCCATTGGCTGGTGTCAGGGGGAGTAGCCAATCCGACTGTTTTGGGTCGTTTTCATTTCCAAGGTGGGAAAAACCCAATGCAGGGTTGTATTCCACGCAGACGACGGTGGGCCCCACACGCAGCTATTGACACGGTTATAGCATCATCGACAGCTAGTTGCGGCTGAGACCTTCCATTTGGTGGAAAAAGGCTACACCGACGTCGTTCCTTTCGATCGAACGGTTGTCGTCACATGTGCAGAAAACGGAAAAGATCGAACGGTTGTTACATGTGGGGACCACTCCATGCTGGCATGATCACGTGGCAGCTGTCAGTATGAAGGGATGATTGCTGGAGTTACTCCCATTAATGTAAAAGAAAAGGTATGCGCCCCTAACACGGTCAAACGATTTAACGTGCATGAAATCCACACCGTCCATCAGATGAATCACCCCTTGTTTAGCGTTGATTCCAAAACTCAAGCTGATTTAATATTTAGGTGGGCCTCCCTGTAAAATTATACTACATCTAAATTCACATAACATGGCCAACCTGATCTTTGGAATACTATGATAGTGGGAGATTCTTTCATTCAAGTGGGCCACAAGACATGAAACGGTGAGGATTGAACGTACACCCTCAAAACATTTGTGGGGTCAGATATTGTTATGTTTTCGACGGTGTGGATGACACATAAACATCATGATGGATTCTAGTGAGGCTTCAACGGTAGGTATTTCCCTACACACTTTTTCCTATCCTGTGGCCCATCTGCCTCATTTTTGGGCACGTCTTACATTATCCGGAAAAACGGATGGCCGAGGTGGATTTCTCAGAACAATTCAATGGATAAAATGGGGCAGCATACCTGATGGACGGTCATGATTTTTAGTTTGAATGGATGAAATAAGGCAACGGACCTGATGGACACGGGGATTATATTGTGCGCACCAACTCTGAGTGCTCCCTGGGCGCATTGAAGTCGCTCATATTAGCCAAAGTACGATCTAGTCAATGACAGACAGACGTTAGTAAATCGACTTCAAGACCGTCAGACGGAAACAATAATGAGAAAAGTAATTGCATGGTCCTGATTCATCGTAGCAATGAATATGAGTGTCCTGTGGCCACTGTCCGCTGATCCTGACCGTTAATTACATAGATCCTATTGCACATATGATTGACCCAAAAAAATACTTGAGATCTGAAGATCTTAGCCATCTAATTTTTCAAAAATTTCCTGGACCGTTGTTATTGTAGGCCAGTGAACAAAAGGTTACAGGCCTCCGTTTATGGGGAACTCCCACATCCATTGCAGGCCCGATTAGATCAACGGCCCAGATCTCCAAATCATAGGCCTTGTTGGTATGAATAGCGCATCAGGACAGGACCCTATGCAATGCACGAGCATCACGTCCCATAAACAGATGTGGTTGCAGATTCAGGAGATCTGTACCGTCTATCTTGTGGGCCCACTGTTTGGACTAGAGAATGGTACAAACTCACATCCGTTGGATGATCCTACGTTTCTGATCTATTTAGAGCAGTGCGTGCGGCCCAGATGACAGACGTCAGGTTCCCTGAATCTGAAGCCACGTGTTCGGTCAGATGGCTCTCTAACTTTGAGCCGGCTCCCTCCTCCTTTCCTAGCCGAATCTCAGTCCCACTGACCGGAATACCCGGTTAAGATTCGTACGGAAGGCGGTTTTATCCGGTCACCCGTTTGGTCTGTGGAGCCTCTGACCTGACAACTTCCACGTGGTGAATATTTATTGGCTAGATGAGATCCGTCAGCACGCGGTTTTTGTTGGTGGGAGTTATATGATACTCAGTGGTTTGTGAAGCTTGATACACAGGCACTCAACGATTATCCACGTGGCATAAAATAACTCATATTAAACCAACTAAATTGTGTTCCCCAAAGTTGATTGTTTTGAGACCTTTAAACTCTGATTCATGGACACTTATTCATTGAAATGGGACCATTGGATTTTTTCATTTTTAACCGTCCAATAAATGGCCACCAATCTGATAGTCATATAATCAAATAAGCCTAAAGTTTTCGTTCATGATACGTATAAACTAATAAATATGAGTTGGAAAGTTTAGTTTGAGTTATTTATGTTCCATGTATGCAATTTCTAAGTGCCTGCGTATCATCAACATCCTCTGGCAGAGTATCAAAGCTTTTATCCTATATATGATTCGCTGAAAGTCCGGCGCCAGTTAGCACTTTGCAACGATCTGATCAACACGTTTTGGTAACCCGCGTGTGCACAATGAGTTCTAGTACCCAACCAATCTCAATTTTGAATAGGGGCCACCATAGATTATCAGAGCCGTTAATCTTATGGGGCTCACTTTGAATGAACCATGGTACAAAGAGATCCAATACTTATATTGATCCTATCAAATAATTGGCCATTTTTCAACCGTCTGATTGTGGGCCACAGATTGAGCAGATTGATTATCTGATTGTGGGCCTCCTTAAATGGACGGTTCAATTTCGTTGGGTTTTGGAATCACGGTAACATCCCTACCTCATTTTTTAAAAGCTTTGGGATGCAATTATATCCTGGGTTTTGTTTGGTGGCCCCTTGAGATTGCATTAGTTTAGTTAGAAGCAACGAAGCGTAATGGATGAGACGGTTGGTGCACCTGAGGGAGCAGAATTTAAAATAATAATAATAATAATAATAATAATAAATAGAACCTTTGAGAAACATAGAGAAAGTGTGGCTACATGCAAAGACAAATAGGCTTTCAGAATATTGGATGGTGATATATGACTCTTACAGTAATGTCTTTTATCCATGTGTCCTTCCACCTTCCATTATTATTTGAGAATATGAGCCTAAAAATGAGGTAGGTCTAAATATCAGATGAGCTGATACATAGTAAAACAGTTGAATGCCCACTATTAAAAACTTCTTAGAGCCCATTTTAATATTTATTTGCCATTCAACCTATTGTTTAGGTCACCCAGACTTATTGAAAGAAAAACATAAATATAAGGTTGATTCAGAAGTTTTGTGACCCACAATAAGTTTTTAGTGGTGTGTGTTTAATCACTACTTTTTCTTGTAGTGTGGTCCACCTGAGATTTTGATCTCTCTTGTATACTTACAATGTGGTGGGACCCACATGTTGGAAATTAGATTTTGGAAAACTATTTAAATTATATAAAATTAAAATAAGAAAGTTAAAAAACTTATCAATTTGTATAAGTTGAGGCGTGACGTGAGTCACTCAGCTTGAAATCGAATTTGCTTCCCTTGGACAGCGTCCCAAGTGCAACAGGTTTCCAGAGCAATCGACCTCCAGGATACAACGACTATGACCCGGTCCCAGTGGTGCACTCACTGTACACGGGCTCGAACCACTTGTAGTCTTAACCCGAACTAAAAAATACTTGAACACATTTTTAAGAGGAAACCTGATTTTCTAATCCATTTAAAAACTTAAACTCAAAAGTCTATTTATAGACTTTGTGAAGACACCCTTAAGGGTGTAGAGACACCTTTTCACAAAGGGTTATGACTATTGGATTTAAATTCAATTGGTGCGACCCTTAGGCTCCAAAAGACACAACTTTTTAAAATAAAAATTGAAAGGATATAACTTTTCAGTGAAGAGACACATCCGTAGGGCACATGCGCACCAATGGTCACAGCCATGGTCCATCCGAACAGATATTTTGAAACACTAAATTATTTTAAAATAATTTAAAATACAACAATCCCTCACATGTTTCAAAATTTTTGACATTTCAGGTTAAGATGGAAGAGTTGTGCAATGGTGTCGGTGTCACCATAGACTTGAACCGACATTAGAGTAAACATGACAGGTCTACAGGAATCAGGTGACACCATAGTCTTGAACCTGATTCCTTTTGATGTAGATCGCAAGTACATGTCACTCACACAACTTTTCCGCTACAAGTGATTTTGCGGTTCGGTGCCTTTCGGTCATGCACCATTACTTGGATTTCATGAGTGCTCTAGAGAATTCGCCCAGATTCTCATAGGAAGCAGCCTCCACCTCCACACCCGTATAGGTGAATTTCATCAAGTGTATGCAGTAACTGTATACACCACCAAATATATGGCTATAGATTTATTAAGAGCTCTAAAAACTCATCCTTCTGCGTTGTTGCTCGCACTGTACACCATAGAAGGGGCTCATTAATATGAGTGCAATCGTCTACCTCGTGTCTTGTTGTTTATCCATTGAACCTATCTAATAGGATCTTTACTCGTATAGGTTGGGTTGCTAACACTGGTAGCTCATATATTAGGCTTAGCCTCATTCCCTTCGATGTATCATTGACTAATCTTTTAGATAGTCACTTGGTCAGAGGATTTATGACCCGTGGGCATTTTACCTTCACTCGTCATTGCTCCATCAGGCTATCTTCTTATACGAGTTTGGCCATGTCTTAGTCTCATTGTGGCTAATCATCATTTCAGATCAACTAGGGATCACCGTATTGGCGAGCTATTGCCTCACCAATTAACTACTCATAAATGAGCCTTTGCCTAGGTTGATTCCTCCTTTTGCTCCTCAATCAAGTCTTTGACAGTCAATTGCAGCTTCTTTGATTATTCATATCTTAAGCCAAAGCATACTGAACTCATTTCTAACCTCAAAGAGTCAACAATTATGACTCCATCAAGTAACAGATACTGAGCATCACTTTTATTATGATAGTTGTTGTATTATCGGCTCTGAATACAACCAACTTTCTTAGTTTTGAATGTATTCTTATAATTCAAGCAACTTCACTAGCTCACCATTCAACTAACTGGTGGTAAAGTCAATCGACGTTATTGTATCTGCAATACAAATAGGCTAGAGTAATCTGTCATGCATAGACATATGACAATTAAAATAGAGTATAACTTTCATGTAATCATATTGCAACATAATCATGTTATCATATGTTCCCTAACACATAAAAGGTTGACCAATTTATCAATTAGTGATTAGAATTCAATACAATTAATAGATATTTAGTAACTGAATATGGATGATAAATGTCCAAGTTCATTATCAAGTATCTTAATCGATGGATTGAACAATGGGCTCCATAGGTGCATAAATTTGGCCAATAGATACATTTGTTGATGGTAAAATAACATAGTTCATCAAATGAACTTATAGTCTCATATATGAAAACCAATCCCAAATGTTCAAAATCAACTTTCAATGAGAATAAAATATAGCCTGAAAATCCCATTGACCAAACAATCATCTTTTGAATTCAAACCATTAACAATTTTCTTTCTAACCATTTATTCGATGGCTACCAATGTAATGCCTCGGAAAATCGGGGGTCGTGCATAGACTCGACTCTCAAGTTCCCGAGTGTCACCTATCATGCATTTATGGTTTTTATGATTAATCAAATTTAACTGCGCAATTTGGAATTACCTGAGACACGAAGCACAATCACACCAGTCTACTGAAATGAAGGATATCACATATATATACAGGTACAAAATAATAAAAGGGTCGCCCAAAGCGTTGCCCAACAGAATAACAAAAGAAGGCTATGTTCAAAAAGAGTAGAGCTGAGTCCGCGTCAAAGAAATCCAAATTCATGCCGATGGAGAGCGCCATCACCAGTAAGTAGGAGAGTCTGTCCTCCTCGTCCAAGCTTGCCTCCAGTGCTCCTCATGCCCCTGAGTCACTCATCTATGAATGGGTCCGTTTGGTGTTTTAAAACACCGTCCCCAGAGTGGGAGTGAGTAATCAACTCAGATGTGAACTATTGGTCTCAAGTTACAACAGGCATCAATTGTAATATGAACTTAATGAAAAGCAGACAATCATCAACACTTAATAACTCT
The DNA here is from genome assembly GCA_030180095.1 of Magnolia changhungtana. NCBI lineage: Eukaryota > Viridiplantae > Streptophyta > Magnoliopsida > Magnoliales > Magnoliaceae > Magnolia > Magnolia changhungtana. The sequence continues at coordinate 3,154,322 of JASAUF010000115.1, read as the reverse complement.
TATTTAAAATGCATGCATGCGGGATGATATGATGCATGCCCTCGCCACAACACTCCCTCAAGCGACTCCATCTTTCGATCGCATATGACAACACTCCCTCAGAGCGACCTCGACTTCCGAGTCACCACCCTAACTAATGCGTGCAATGTGATCGTGTTAGCCGAGTTATTAGTTAAGTTCATTCATCCAGCAGGTTGGGGATTCTGATTCACCCTACGTATCAATGCCCTAAACTGGTTGCGAGGCCAAGACCCCATCAACGCGTGAGGCCGAGACCTCGCGGTCCGTGATCCCGTCGGGTTCCTCATCCCCGACACCAAGCACATGAGGAGTGCCGAAAGGAAGGGATCGCTCGCGGTCACTACGGGGAGGCGTGGTACCCCAGCGTAGGCCGACAGCTCGGACACAGTGTCCCATTCCACCATGCCCGGCTCACGAGGCTGTGGACCAGTTTCAAGTGGATTATCAATGGGCTACAAAGGTTGCAGGGTGGTTCAGGTTCCATACATATGTGAGCACACAGGGTTAACAAAAAGGTTGGTCAGACAGTAGGCTAGACCGCACGGGCCAGGCAAGCGCGAGACGAGTGACCTCGGGCACAAGGGACCCATGTAGTCGAACTACAGCCACCCGAACACACCCGCCCAAGCCCACAGATATAGCCCTAGTGTAGTCCTACCGATGGGACTACCGTCTCTCATCAAGTTCCTGACCAACCCAAGGGTGTGAGGGGATCCGTAACATGCCAATTCTACAGATTATCAACTAGCATAGCGACCACATGTTCTCATGCATCTCATATACCATTCAGATTCTCATAACAAGCAAGACTATCCATAACATGAAATAAGTGCATGTGAGTTATGTGTGTGTGTGGGTGAGGAAGTTGCGCACTTCCTCCATCTCAAGCCACCATATGCACAAGGGAATGAACCATACATATTATAAGCACAACATATGGGAAAAACCAATAAAGCATGAGCAAGTGATCATTCATACACACAATCATGTAAGAGGCAAGATCAAAATAATGAGAGAATAAGCATGCACATTCATACAATTCCAACAACATGTAATTTCCTAGGGTTTCTCTAGAATTTCAAATATAACATCTAAGCATTCAAAATCATTAATCCCACATTAAAATTGGTGCAAGGCCACCTAAGAACAATAGTCCTCACCTTGGATTCGATGGAGGCTTGGAAACGACCTAGGAGATGTGGATTTCGGGGTAGATCGGCCGGAATCCCTAAAGGCGACCACTTGCTTATTAGAATCCCAAGTAAATTTCCCTCATCACAAGGGTTTCAAAGAAAATAAGGAATGAAGCTTACCTAGTTGCTCAACGGACGAAATAGCAATTGTGGGGTGAGGTTTCTTCTTAGAGAATAGGTGGGAAGATACAAGATTGGCTTCCTTGGGCCCCACCTCGATCTAGGGTCCACACTCCTCCTTCCTCTCTCTCTCTCTCTCTTCCTTCTCCTTTCTCCTCTTTCTCTTCTCCCTTTTCTCTCTTCTCTCTTTCCCCCTTTTCTCTTAGGGCAAAATCATATGGGGAGAGGGGTGCCCAAATGAAACCCTTCATATAGTGTCAGTTTTGGTGCAATTGGCCCCAAGTGTTAGGTCTTTACTATACTAACCCTATGGGAGGGTTTTTTCTAGCCTATGGGGTGTACTAGTCGATATACAATGTAGGATAGTTAGTCCTAATGATGATCTACGTATGGACACAATCGGCCCGCCATTTCGACGCGCCGATCGACAGATATGATTAGAAGTCTGTTCAATAGTCACCGATGGTCGATCGGGGCCGCGGCTATACGGATGTGAGCGGGAAAATATCCTTAATCCACGGGTAATGGTTGTAAACCGACGGTCTGAAATTCCTAACTTGGCATAAGAGTGGACGACTCAAATCACTTAAGTTTTCATAATTTTCCAAACTAGCCTTCTAGGTCTCCCTATTGAAGTTGGGGTAGCCCTAACACCTCCTAGGCCACCAAATTCAGCGGGTAGGTGTCTTGTGGCCCAATTAGGGCCCATGTAAAATTTAGAGACAAACGGATGGACGGATATAGGGTCTGAGTAAGCGATTACGTCCCTTAAGTGGCCCTGCGAGGGCCATTTTGGTGATTGAAGCGGTTCTGGCGGCCCTCTAGCCAGGAAACTTATAGGATGGGATCTCCATGGCCCGATGAGGGGCCACACAAAATTTGAGGATGATCGAATATGGGGTTTGGTCGTACGGGTCCGATTCGCGATCAACGGTCATCGTGTCACGATCGGGGCCCAGATTTGGTGGACAGGCGTTGAAAAATACATTAAACCTTCACCGTAAATTTGAAAGAAATCCGACGGCTGGAAGGCCCGGAGTCTCAGTTTCTTTTGTCAGTGCCAGATTTTAATCTGGCATTGGTGGGGCACATTGGGCAAGCGCCAGATGGTACTTCTGGGTGTCCACTGGGTCCGCAGTCTGTGATGGACCACAAGCCCAGTGAGATCTATGATTTTCTAAAGTTTTAGATTTTTCCGAACCTCCTCGGTCGCTGGGTGGCCCACACGGGTTGATGCTAGGTGTAAATGGACTATCTGGCTTGAAGACCCGTACTTGTCCTACCATAACTAGACTGATCCACCCAGTATGAACTAACATTGAGTGCTAATGGTCATTAAGTGATATTATAAGTTAATAATAATAATAATAATAATAATAAATTTCAAGGATTTTTGGAAATCCAAAACAGTGAAAATTCGGGATGTTACAACCAATTAGATCATCAAAACATGTAATCAGTTTGATTCCAGATATCTTGTTTTCAAAAACCTATATGATGTTAATGTAACACATGTGCATATTGATCCATAACATTCATCATATACATTTCTTAGTACAAACCTTCATATCAACCCATTTATCAAATATTCATTGATTAAACTTGTACTCCATAGGTTAAGTGGTTTATCTAAATGCATTCAAGTGCACCCCCACAATTTCATATTTAGCTTAGATAGATATATCTATATCCTACCTGATAAACCTATTAACCAAATTTTGAGTTTAAGGATTTCATATGAACTATCATATGAATTGACTAGATCTAACACATGTGTTATAGATTGGTATATGATTATATGAAAATAATATTTTCTTAAAAAGTATTGGATCCTACCATAGAACGATGTTGATGATGGATAAGATTATAAGCGGATTTATTCGTACAAGAAGAAAATGTGAGTATTTATATAAGAATATAGTTATAACTAGTCTTATGGTTTAATTGACTCAATTATCGATCTGATCATGTCCATTGAAGTATTTTAATTAAGGCATGTGAGAACCATCATTCTATAGAACAACCAATGATGAGCCACATCTAAAATGAATAGTAACTATAATCCATATGTCATCTAACGGTGAATTTGGACTATGCATTTAGTGGGTTTGTCCAGCTAATTCCCTTAGTTGAAAACCATAAGAGTATTTTTATTTTTATTTTTACTATTCACCTTTTGACCTTTTGCCTTCACATGATGCTACTTCCATCAATGACTAGCATTGATGCATCATCTACATGTATCATGTGTCCGATATGAATACCCCTTCATTTAGGCTATTAAAGGCAAAACCCACTAAATAATATTTTCAATCTTACATGTACCATATGAAAAATGACATGATTAAGATTGATATTTTGGATCATGAATTCTATGCATACAGTAGGTACCATAGATGACATAAAGATGATCTAAAATTATAATTCCAAGTAAGCATGAAATCATGTAATAGATAACTATTCCAACAATGAGAAATGTTATGCCTACTTCACATGACTTACAATACATGTGTGAAGGATCTGATCTAAGCAATATATGCATTTGATTATAGATAATGTACTGTCCCATTTAGCCAATCCACTTATCATATATACTTGTAAGAGAATGCCTTTCTTATCAGCGTTCATGTTTGGCTTTTAGACAGATCCTATTTATCTATAGCCCTACCTGGTAGATGGTCGGGATCTCTCACACATGCACCGTCCTAACATGAGAACTTTTAGAATCTTTCCCTATTTGAGAGTGTTGCATTTCTCAATTAATCAACAAAGAAAATTGATGAGTCATGAGTAACATCACCCAACTGCATGTTAACAACAACATAACTTAAATTATGCTAAATTAAACAAGATGTACACTACTCATGTAGCAGTTTATAACAACAATTGTGGAGATATTGCTTTTAAAGGGATTCGCTCCTTCTGCCCACCAAGAGACGATCATGACCGCTTATTTGAAAAATTCTTAAGATAAATTTTTATAATACATTGAGTTGATTTGGACTATCTAATGACCAGTTTTGTAAAATTACACCAACGATCCTAGCCATCCAATTAATAAACTTTGTGCCTAATATATGATTTCGGCAAGAATCAACACCTGATCAAGACGATATTTCATTATAAAGATGGGAGCATCACCCCAGTGATCCAAATGGTTCATCTAATAGACTCTTATGGGTGAATAGTAGAGAATAATCTCAGCCATCGATTGATAAATGAACCGTTTCTTATTATATAGTAATCAGAGATCCAAACATGATATTTTGTCCCCATAACATGACATCAAAGGACACACTTGATGTATGTAACGAATATTAAGCATCAAGAATTTTGACATATGTAAAAGTTCAACAATAGATACAACTAGATGATAGACATTAGAATAATCCTAACCATATAGAACCTTGGAGATGAAAACAGAAATGAGAAAATCTTTTATTTTCTCTTTAAAATCTTAGGGCCTTAAAGCCATTAGATCCCCCACATTCATAATTGTCATCCATTCACAACGTTACAAATCCGAAATCTTGGTCGGGATTTATACATATAAACAACAATAACAATGAACCCAAGATGAACAGTTTGGATCATCATGTGTGTTTGGCATAAGCAAGCAACGACTTAAGGGAGGATGACTAGAAAGGTTTATAACATGAAATAATCATGATGTCTTTTACTTCTGGTTTGCACATGTATAATAATGTTCGTGTGTATAGTACTATCACTGGTTCACATGGTTCCCATCATTTATATATTAAAGATTCTATATGAAAGTGGCTCTTCTTTGTTTATGCATGCATGGTGGTTGAAAAAGTTCCTAATACTTGTGTCCCACCCTGATATCCTAGTTTTATATACATCCCAGATCAATCCTCATTGTACACAAATGGTGAATATTAGTGGATACCTACTTGGTGTGGCACCACATATGACTTGATCTTGTTGTGTGTGATAGACTGACATTGCCAATGACATAAATATAAAAACAATCAATAGGCTATAGCATCAGTGCATAACTTTAAGCCTTTTAGATGATTTACACAGGTGATCCATAAAATATGTATACCAAATATGTATAAGATCCTAACTATTAGATGGTATATGAGGGTTTGAGATTATATAAGTTGATCTTTATTCTATAGGGATGTTAAGATCAGTGTATATCCTACTTAGTCGGTGCATACGTTCACTTTTGTACATGTGGTCCAAAGAACTTACATAATAAATATCTACAAGATCTTGACCATTATGTGAGATATTACAACTCTAGATTATATGAGTCATGGCCCACAAATCGGGTTGGTATGGTTTTATTTTGGGCTATTCCAACCAAATAGATTCAACCGTAATTCTTAAATAGTTTTCCAAATCAAATTCGATTTCAAGATTGTTGGAAATTGGATTTTGAAAAACTATTTAAATTATATAAAATTAAAATAAGAAAGTTAAAAAACTTATCAATTTGTATAAGTCGAGGCGTGACGTGAGTCAATCGGCTTCGAATTTGCTTCCCTTGGACAGCGTCCCAAGTGCAACAGGTTTCTAGAGCAATCGACCTCCAGGATACAACGACTATGACCCGGTCCCAGTGGTGCACTCACTGTACACGGGCTCGAACCACTTGTAGTCTTAACCCGAACAAAAAAATATTTGAACACATTTTTAAGAGGAAACCTGATTTTCTAATCCATTTAAAAACTTAAAATCAAAAGTCTATTTATAGACTTTGTGAAGACACCCTTAAGGGTGTAGAGATACCCTTTCACAAAGGATTATGACTATTGGATTTAAATTCAATTGGTGCGACCCTTAGGCTTTAAAAGACACAACTTTTCAAAATAAAAATTGAAAGGATATAACCTTTCAGTGAAGAGACACATCCGTAGGGCACATGCGCACCAATGGTCACAGCCATGGTTCATCCCAACGGATATTTTGAAACACTAAATTATTTTAAAATAATTTAAAATACAACACCATATAGTACTATTCTCACGTCAGCATTCAATCCTCATCCTTTGTAGTGTATCTTGCCTTTTCCAATATCATGGCTTTACTTTAGCTTTTGAATCCTCATTGTTTTTAGACTAACAATTTAATATGAGCTCACACGGTAATTGCATAAAGTGAACGTCGTAAAGTCATCACATATACCAACAAAGCCTTTATATGTGCAAGCTCCCTGGAAGGATGTAGTATGAATGGGCTATGCCCAAGAACATGAGAGTGGACTACTTGTATGAATGGATTGAAATGATAAAAAACAAATTATGAAGGATAGGTTACATCTCAAAAGTTATTCATTCAAGTATCTCCCGTGACTAATTGCAAGGGTATAATTGGCCAAACGCTCCTCATGCTATCTCTAATGGAGTTTTTTTTTTTTTTTTTTAACATACACATGTAATACTTTATATGAAACTGGAACAGACCATGCTATGTATCAAGTATGGAGATCAAATAGATTAAATAAATGATGTACTTGATTGGAAAGATATTACTAAATGGATCGTCGAGATCTTCTGCACCTTGCACTCTTATAGAAGCATTGAGATAGGATGAATAAACTTCAAAACATGTATAGGTTTTGACACCCAACCGTGTTTAGATAGTTATTGAGGGTGAGGGATTTGAAACCCATCGAAACTCCTCTCCTTTAGGCTCCACACGAATTTAGCAATCCTAATCCAACTAAAAAAATATGCGTGTAACACAGTTGTAATGCACCACCCCTTACACGATTTTAGATTAATCACAGATGAGTGGGTCTATCGGTATGCCAAATCATGATATCCAACTCGTGGGAGATTTAGATTGTTGATCAATTAGGCCCACCTTATATAAGTCTTACATTCTCATGATACTTGGGCTACATTGATCAATGTCGAAGGTTTATTTATGAAAACACTTTGAAAACATGTTTTATTATTTTGAAGAAAACATTCGAAATATTAACTAATGCAATTGTTGGAAAATAAGGGCAACGCTTTTACAATCGAGTCCATCAAGACTACTAGTATTGGATCGCGGTAGTAATCACGACATTTAATCTTTGTGAAGTGAGATTAAGTACGGTCACGAATACCACCAGCCTTAATGACATAGATCTGGGATAGAGAAGTGTGCTATGAGAATTACATACATGGTGTGATCATATGTGCCCATCCTTAAGAGGTCTTTGAGCTTTCAAATGTTTCCAATGAAACAAGATTTTAGTTCTACCTACTCAAACAAATAGAGCATTGTAACGTCCTAGATTTTCACTGTTTTAGATTTTAAAAAATTCTTATTTTTTAAAAATGTAAATAACTTATATTATCACTTACTGACCATTAGCACTCAATGTTAGTTTATACTTAGGTGGAACCAGTAAAGAACCGCACAAGTCCGATTAATCAACCGTAGGAAGCCAATGAATCCGCCCGATCACCTGAACATCAAGTTTAGCCTCATGATTTACTCACGTAGGCCTCAAATCTAACTGACCCATCGCTAACTAATCAAGACAATCATAACTAAATTAAAGATCTAACCAAAGCCGAGTCAAATAAGGCTCGGATCTTAACTAATAGATCAAATCAACCCCGTTACTCTTTTAGTCTAAAACCGACGGTTTAGAGTAATCATGACCAAATCTCCACTTTCATTAGTTATAAATAGGCCACACTATGAACGTAGTTAATCCAAACCCAAATCATTTCCCACAAGAAGTCTCAATACCTAATTCATTTCAGAAATGCCCCGATTTTTCGAACAAGCTCTAGACCGCTCGTTGGTGGGCCACTAGTTCCAAAACTATAGAATAATGTCCATTTTACTGGGCTTGACGTCCTCGTGGGAGTTGGACCTGGATACTGTCCAGAACCGCTCAACTTGAGCCAAAAGATGAGTGTATGAGAAGTGCAAATACCCTAAAGGAAGAAGCTGAAACTTAAGTGAATTGGGTCATCCACTCTTATGCAAAGTTGAGGATTTCGGACCATCGGTTTACAACCAAATTTCACACGTGGAATAAGGATATTTCCCTGCTCATATCCGTATAGTCGTGGCCCCGATCGACTATCGGTGACTGTTGAACAGACTCCTGATCATATCTGTCGATCGGTGCATCCAAATGGCAGGCCGATTGTGTCTGTGCGTAGATCATCACTAGGGCCAACTATCCAATAGTGGGTGTCAACTCCTATGCCCTATAGTGGCCCCCAAATGGTAGAAAAACACTCCCCTAGGACTAGTATAGTAAAAACCCAACCTTTAGGGCCATTTACACCAAATTTGACACTATATAAAGGCCTTATTTGGGCACCCCCTCCTCCCATACGAATAGGGGTGTACACGGGTCGGGCCAAGTCGAACTCACCAAATCCGTGCCCGTTCAACAGCCATGCACCAGTCCGAGTCGGACCGGCCCGTCACCGGGCCAACATCTCCGAACGGCCCGAGAGCGAGTTCGGGCCGAGTTCGGGCCAGTTTCGAACCTTCAAGTTCGGGCCAGTTTCGAACCCGAGTTCGGGCCAGTTTCGAACCTTACTTTTGAGTGATCTACACAAATTTCTAAGGTGTGTGCCATATAATTGGATAGACCTCACTTTTGAGTCGTCTAATCATGGTTGTAGGATGCACCTGTTGGATAGTTCAGATGTCATACATGTTCCACGATAATAAACTCCTTGCCAAAGCTAGTTGAAGAGAAAGGTTGGTTAGGTTTAAGAATTTTGCTTTCAACCTAGGACTATCACAACTATTTTTTATGAAGTTGTAAACTATTCAAAATAAATGACACTTGCATGTGCTCAAGAATTTCATTGTCATTAACTACTAAAATCCTTGGCCTAAGTAATTCTCTATTATTTCCTTAGAGGTTTTATAACCTTCAAAGATCTTAATGAAATCTTCTTATATAAAGGTCAACATAGATGTGCTTGCAATCAAGTCTTCTTCCTTGAATTTTTCTAAAGTCTTTTTTTACTTCTTCATTGAAATTTTAATTAAGCTTAGATGGATCTATTTCCAAAAGATATGCATGAATATCCTAAATGAGGAAATATTCAAAAAAAAAAAATTCATATGGTAATTTTAGTGCCCATCTAGCTTGTCCACTTTTTTTTTTTAAATTCAGTTATGACTATACACCAACATTTTTTAAGAACTTCTAAAGTCAATTGTATGTGTGGAAAACAACCACTCAATGCATGCAATAATGCAAATTTTTTTGCCTGTCGGGCCGGCACCTGCCTGGCTGGTGATAAAGAACTCGGCCAGAACTCAAAACGGGCTTTGAAAATTGATGGGCACCTCTCCTCCCATACCGTGAATTTCAGGTGCCTGGTTTGTGTACACCCCTACATACGAATTTCATGCCCTAGAGTAAGAGAAAAAAAGGGGGGGAGAAAGGGAGAAGAAAAAGAGGAGAAGGGAGAAGAGAGAGACCTTGGGGTGTAGGTGTTGGTGCACCTCCGCCCTCTCATCCCTTCTTTTGCTGCCTCGCCGTAGCCGGAGTTGTCGTCGGAGCTTTCCCAATAATGCTTAGAGGTAAGTGTTGTATATCAAATATAATTTAGGATTTCAATAGTTGTTTATCCCAAATCTCATAAGCTTGTATGTTTGTTTAGGTCTTTCAACAATTTTCTCTAAAAAACCTAACCCTAGGAGCTTAAAATCAGAGATTCCTTCTTAAAGGTGCAGACTATTATCCTTAGGTGACCTAACACAAATTCTACGATGAGTTTAATGATTATGAATATTAGGATGATCTGCTTGAGAAATCTATAGAGAACCTAACCAAGACCCTACATGATAGGTTGCCCTAAATTCCATGAAATGATTGAATGTTTCTTAATTTTCATGTGGCATGTTCATACCATATATGATTTTAGTATAACCTTCCTTGTGGCATGTTTGATTGCATAAAATCCTTGTTGTATGTTGGTGCATGCATTAATCCTTGTTCTATATTTGTGCTATGAATGATGTATAACTCTTGATCTTTTCAGTAACCCATCACAATACACATGCACATTAATTTCGTATTTTGTTAGTAGTTGCATTATAGAAAAATCTAGATTTTATGTTTAATGTATGAGAGCATGACTTCACTCATGTAGAAGATGAATCCTAAATTGTTAGAATATTATTAAATGTCATCAAACCCCTGGGTTGGTTAGGGAACTGAGGTGGGAGAAGGTGGTCCCGTTGGTAGGACCATCTTGCGGCTAAACCAACGAATTTGGGCAGACGCGAATGAGCGACAATAGTTGGACTACATGGGTCACTTGTACTCGATGTCGTCCGTCATGTACTCGCCTGAACTCGCACGGTCTAGTTCACCTACTGACCAACCATACTTGTTAACCATGTCTGCTCACGCCCGTATGGAACCTGAAACACCCTTCAACCATTGAAGCCTATTGATAATCATTTGAAACTGATCCACTACTCGAGAGCCGGGCATGGTGGAATTGGACACTTTGTTCGAGCTGTCAGTTTACACTAGGGTGACGAGCCTCCCCGTAGTGATCGCGAGCGATTCCTCTTCTTAGCACTCCCCATGTGCTTAAAATCGAGGATGGGGAACCCGATGGGATAGAGGATCGCGGGGTCCTGGCCTCGCACATTGAGGGGCCTTGGCCTCGCAACCAGTTGAGGGCAATGATATGTGGGGTGTATCAGTTTCCCCAATATGCTGGATGAACGGAATTAACTAAATACTCGACTAACATTATTCATGCATCGCATTAGTTAGGATTTGAGGAGTCGGCAGTTGAGGTCACAATGAGGGTGGTTGGTCATGCGGATCGTTAGACGAAGTTGCTCGAGGGAGTGTTGTTGTGAGGGCATACATCATATCATAATACATGCATATGCATTAACAATATCAGTTAGGGATCTGTAAATGTATGCCTTTCATTAAATTCATTATATAATTGATGCTTGTTGTAACTTAAGGCTATTAGTAACCACTGAGTTAGCTACTCACTTCCACTCTGAGAAGGTATTTTTAAACACCAACCCACTTTAAGATGCAAGTGAGGCATTTTTAAAAGAGGAGTTTCCAACCAGGACTTTTATTAGATCCTTTTAATTGAGTGCGGAGTTCCGACGTAAGTATGGGCAGTGGCTCTAGTGATCATGTAAAGGATAGGGAAATTTGGGATATGTTTTATTTTTATATTTAGCGGCACTTGATACTGTTTTATGACATACTTATGCTTTATGCCCGCGGAGATCATCCAAATGTAATTAAAATATGAGTGCACCCATAACACCGGGAATTTGGGAGCCGAAGTTCTACACGGGCCCCGAAAATCCAGGTTCTAGTCACTTTGGATCTATATTTATATCGTCATCAAAACTTTAGTTCTCTATACATATTTAGATGATTTGGAATATGGGATCGATAACTCCCATAAATGTCACATTGATATTTTTATATTTAATTGGACATTCTTGAGCATTACCTTTGATTTATTGATTTAAGTGCATCCCCGTGCATGTATTTACACGTGTTTGAGACCAAAATGAGTGATTTAGAGTCCACCAAAATTGCCTAACCAAGTGGAAGTTTAAAATTTGCAAAGAGTGGATGGCTTTTATGATGCCATCGTGTATTTCATGATACCACCATAAAATATAAAAATAAAAATAAAGAGAAAAAGAGAGAGAGAGAGAGAGTTTTTTTTTTACAGACCCCGATGGTGCTACCGTCAAAATCTGGATAGCAGTTAATCGTGTCACTGCAAGTACATAGACTTCGATCCTAAGTTCTCAGGTGTTAGCCAAATAAAAACACACGTGTGACCTCGTTCATATTCATATTCATTTTATGCACGAGCAATTAGAGTAACTCAATTCAAATTAGTAGATCCAAATCGAGGCGAAGACAACAAAAATCAATGAAGAAAATGGACCAGATACGTGCATGAAAAGCTTCTCTATAACTTTTATTTATCCAATGCAAAGGTCATTAACATGTATGAAGAAGTCGGTAGTACGTATGGAACTTGTAAATGTTATTCAATTGTATGTATAGGGTCATAGCGATGTTTGTGTATGCTATCCAACCCACTCACCGAGTGAGTCCCACCATAATGATTGGATGCTGTAGAGATCAAATTTATACAATCATTAGGTGAGTCATACCATATGAAAAACAATGACATCTATAAAAAAAAATAATTTTGTGGGCAAAACCAAACTGATCCATCATACGAGAAGAATCACCAAGTGACTCGAGGCCAAGGCGACCAGAGAACCAGGATAGGCTTTTGTCCTGAGTTGTCGAAGCACATAGCTCAGAGATAGGACAAGTGACTCTCCCAACGAAGAGATGAGCCCCTGAGTCGACTCAAGCTGAGTTGTCCAAAGACGCAGCTTACTACGGGAAGATTCATCTCACCGAGTACATTTACAAATATGGGCGAAGGACCGGCAAGGCAAGGAGCTCGGGCTGCGAACTCTCTGGCATCCCAAGCTGACCAGACCGACTATGGCCAGAGGCAAGACAAAAAAATCCGGAGTGAATCCTGTCCCAGACCCAAAGAGGTAGGATTCGGAATAATTCTTGTCGAAGATCTTTTGCAACATTTTAAGGAGTAGATTTCCATCCAAATAGGGACTCTCCAACATATCCAACGTATCCCATGAAGATATGGTTGTTTTAGAACCGCCCAAGGACCTTATAAGTAACACCCCCCTTCCCCCAAACGAAAAGAGCTAAGCTAAGAATAAATCAAACTCAATCCTTTGATCCAGGTCTACTAGGCTAACTCAGGCACAAGATGATCCATGATCGTCACCAGCACCCCGGTTCTTCTTATTTGTTTTCAAGTCCATCGGTGCCTGCACATCTCCAATTGATCATGTTCGTTTGCCAGATTATAACAACAATGGTTTTCAAATTCACATGACGGCCATGCAATGGCTATATCGAACTTGCTTTTGGGGTGGCCCACGTGATGGGTTGGATTCGGTACACAAACTAAAGTTAGACCTAAATTCAAAGTTGTAGAATAAGCTTTTCAATATTTTACGCAGAGACTATAATATCTAGTACATAATCACTGTTAATTAAGATGAGATGAATTTAAGAATATCTTACTTCATTTAGATAAAATTGGAAGAATTTCAAATTTAGAATTTTAGTGGAGATAGTTTTAATTAATGTCACGATACAAACAACAAGGACTTCAGCATCCGTCTATGTCAACACGAAGACAACGGTCAAGATGGCCCAGATTGGCCGTATGTCCCATGGGTCACGATCATCTGCAATTTAAATGCATCTTTTCTTTGATAACAACCCATTTAGAATCATAAGAAATGTTTGAGAATGACTTTGGAGTCAATGCAAGAGAAATGATCAATGGCTAATAGAGCTATAAGTTATATTGCTCTTAGTTGCATTGGTTTGCTTTGCTGGTCCATTGATTCTATGATCTGAACCGTCCATTGTGTCGAGCATGTGCTTTTGTGGACTATTGCATAAAAATCACACTGATCAAGAGATTGTAGCCGTCCGATTGGTAGTCTATAAAGTAAACGGTCACTATCTTTAGAAAAAAAAATGGGTCCCATAATAAATTCGAACTATCTATTTGATGGGTCTTATCATGTATGACTTATGGTTTTAAAGAATCCTTTTCATCGTAACCATCTGATCCATCTCTTGGAAAAGAATGTCAACTTAACGGATGGTTTGGATCATTCAACCTGGTGATTTTGCATAATAGGCCTTGGAACTCGCGTTGGACGTGATGAACGTATCAGATTGATTGATTGGACTGTCCTAGTATCTGGATGCAACTACAAGCATGATTAGTCTACCAATAAATGGGCGCTGGTTAGAGGTAGGGTCGTCCTATCAATCTCATTTTAAGGTTATGGCCCACCTAAACTTAGTCAAATGATTTTGGACGGCCTGGATTGAGGTAATTGTCTGCCATGTGTACAGTGGGGCCCACGGCGACGTGTGATTGAGACCTAATCCGTCCATCATGTCCGGCCCATCATGTTCTCGTTAGCTTCAAAACATGCAGAGCCCCACATGCAATCCTGACGGTTTTTAACGGTGGGCATCCCATCCCAACTTTCCGTATGGTGTGTCCCACCTGAGTTTTGAGTCGTCCAATTTTTCTAGGCCCCGATGAGAACACCAATAACACACACGATGGACGGCTTGGATACCATGCACACATCACGTTGGGCCCCACACATAGCATTGTAGGTCAAGCTTGACCTACAGAGCATTGCACCGGATTCAGCCTCTTGATGAAATCCACCGATTTCAATCAAAGAAACGGTCCTGATGGGACCATCCACCACTCGAAACCAATCACATGAAGTGAATCTTGCTTGACTTAGTCTCCACCGGTCACGATCTCTTGATCAAGATTGATTGAACGGTGGGCCACGGTCCTTGGCCTCACACAAAGGACTCGGAGTAAATGGGGGATGACAGTTAGGTGGGCCATCCCCATGGAAGGATGTCTTTGGCATCTTGACTTTTCAAAAAGGGTGAAGATTTTGAGAATGAAAGGCACCCTTCCTTACCTCAGATTCACAAAAAAAATAGATTTGTAAAAAATGGCCTCATTTTCAGCCGTTCATACTTATCTACTCTTAGGAATTACATGATACACGGCCCACTTCTTTCAACGGTGTACATCAATTTTGAATTCTGACAAGTGGGTCCATGGTTTGGTGATTCTACGCCTGTTGCGTCCCATCATCCTAAATGGAAGGCCTGAGCTATCAATGTAGGGATCTTTTTCTCAGTTGAATCTGGACCATTGTTGTATTTATCTTCTCAGCCATCTATCTTTAGGACAGAAATCAGAGGGTTAAGATTGTTCAATCAAAGAGATTTTTGGGTTGTAGTCCATCCAAGGTGGGATGTAACAGATTAATGGTCTGGATTACTAAACAGTGGCCCCTTCTTGAATGAATTGAAAACTGCTTGCAACACCTGGGTTGTGTATCATATGATTCCCTTTTCTACTTTTTAAAATATCAGGTCATGGTCATGAATTTCACATGATACACTAACACTAATATACGAGAGGCCTTTTTTTCTTTTTACAAACACGGTGTGTGTAGCCATCATGGTAACATTTACATGACATCTAATCCGTTCATCCAATGCATCACCTCATTTTCTCGTTGGAGCATAAAAGTAAGGTTGATTAAAAAAAATAGGTGGGCCACACCATGTAAGGTCATTACTAAAACTTTATACTTTAGAAAAAATAATCTAAAATTAGGGGATGTGGCCCATCTGAGTTGTTGAATAGCCTTATTTTCAGCATGGCAGATCTTTTGAATGGATTGGATGGCACATATAATACATGGTGAGTCCCGCACTCAAGCTGGAGGGTTTTAACGGTAGCTGCTGTTTTTTTAAATCAGGCGGGACCACCTGTGTTTGTATCCTTTTCTCCACCGGGAATCCACCAGGTTGGTGGGATCCCTGAACGTGGAGCCCACCGTGATATATGTTCCTGACATCCATGCCATCCAAACGTTTTGAAATCTCATTTCAGGGCATCATTCAAAAAATGAATCAAATTTAAATATTTTGTGGACCACACCAAAGGAAACAAGTGTTGACTGAATTCCCACCATTAAAAACTTCTTGTGGGCCACGTAAATGTTTATTTTCCATCCAACCTTTTTATAAAGTCGCAAAGACTTGGATGAAGGGCCCATGAATATATTAATTCAATTCATAACTTTTACAGCCCACGGGAGGTTTTTAATGGACAGTCATAGCTGTTTCCTATGGTATAGTCGAACTGAGATTTGGATTATCTTATTTTTGGAATCATACTCTCTCTCTCTCTCTATATATATATATGAAAAGGTACTGTGCGCTGGACCGTATCTTCTTGCATTACGCTAGTGGTGGGATGGTGAAAGTTTCAAAAGAATGGTGAAATTTTACAGGGAGAAGAGTGAGATTTGATGGGAGAGCGGGGGAACAAAACCGGTGAAACCGGCTCTCTCTTACGTGTATTTCCTACAAAAGTCTCCCACATGAAGATCCTTCTGTAGAAACCTAGGTGGGGTCTACCGTGGGGTTTTTTGAGAAATCCACCCCTTCCATCCATTATTCTCATATCATTTTAAGATATGATCCAAAAAATGAGTCATGTCCAGGGATCAAGTGGACCACAAGTTGGGGATTGAACGTTCACCATTAAAAACTTTTTGGAAGATGGAGAGGTTTCGGATCAATCTGATATTTGTATTTTCACTTCATCCACATCTACATGACCTTTTGAATAGTTTAGATGGTAAAAAAACACCACGGGAGCTGTGGACCTGCTTCGTTTTTAGGATCACTCCTTAAATTGATTCGAGAAAAACAATGAACGACCTAGATAAAACACTTACATCATGTTGGGCCTCACAGTGCTCATGGGAACTCCCCATGAGGTCGAGCTGTGTGGGCCCCACCATGATGTATGTCGAACATCAACACTGTGCATTTGATGAGTCTCCTTTAAATTATGGGATATGCCAAAAATCAGCTGTATAATCATGTGAAGACATGCCTAAAACATATAAAAGCACTTGGTGGGGCCCACTTGAAATTTGGGTGCGTCTGAAACTTGGTTTGACATCTCATCCAAGTGGGACATACATAATGGATGGGCTGGATTTGTGAACCACATCTCGGTGGGCCCAAAAAATGATTATGAATGTTTTAATGGAGGGTAACCCCTCTCAACTTTTGTATGTGGTGTGGCCCACAAAAGTCCTGGATTGACCTGATTTTTAAGCCCTAGGCCCACTATGGAATGATGCATCTGACTAATGGGGTGGATGTTCTACATACATCATGGTGGGGGTCCACACAACTCGACTTCATGGGGAGTTCCCATGAGCTCGACCATATAGAACCTTTTCCATATATATATATATATATAGCATTAAAGTACAAAGAAACTAAGGTTTGGGCCCACTTCTCTAACCCTTATTTTTGTCTAGAATAAGAGCATTTTTATTTTTTATTTTTTTTACTAGATTACCTCTTGCCAGCTGCTCCATTGTTTGAAGGTGGCTTGTCTTGCAAAATAAAAAGTAATTTTTAAAGAAAGAATTGTAAGACTTACCAAACCATGATTGAGCTCACTCATTGGGAGATATGATTTGTTCATTTTATTTGAGACGTCCGATTTAAGAGGGCATTGATTTCATCTTCATCTCATACCTCTGTGGCCCCTAAATAGAGATAATAATGACATTTTCTTTTCGAGTTGTCTTCTGTAGTGTGGTCCACTCTTGATATCTTCTTCCCTTATTCTTTGGGTCATACCATGAAATTAATCTCTCTTTCGAATGGTCGATGTGAATTTCAAAAGGAACTCACAACGTGCCCCACAAAATTAGTTCAATAACGTATATATGGAGCTAAGACCGAAGCTTGGACCGCATTTGAGTTTTTTAAGAAAAAAATTTAGAGAAAGAGGACCGCCACCACAGAAGGTGATTGGACATTGTTGCTACCTCCATGGGACCCATTATTTCAAAATTCCGGCGCGTTTCTGGCACCGTTCTCTCCATTTTGGTGTGCTTTCAATGACTTTTTTTTTTCTTCAAAGAGTGAGACCATCACCTATTGTAAAAGTTCAAATGATTATAAGGTACTTGTACAGGGACTACTCTTCAGTCACTCTCCAATGAGCCTGTAATGCCCTAAAATTTTGTCGACTTGAAAATTACATATCCTTGGACGTTACCTTTAATTTCTCGATTTGTGTGCATGTCTTTGGGATCAAAAGGAGTGATTTTGGGTCAACCAAAACCGTCTGATTGAGTGAGAGTGTGAAGTTTGGGCAACCTGAACATCAATGCCACCGTGAGGAGCATAATGCTACCATGAAAAATGGAGATTTTTCTGCTTTTAAGAGTATCCGGCAATGTAAGAAATTAAATACATTATGAACATAAAATTTAGGACCAAATTCTCTAGTTTGATGCCTTTTGGAACTTGAAAACTTGAAACGAAAACCTTGGGTCAATTTTCCATACTATGCAAATTTGAACATCGCAATTTGAGTTTTCGGATTGCCTTGGTTAATATGATCGAGTCTGCAAGATTGCAATTCATGCACAATCGCCCGAAAAACCACTTCAGTGGGTGGATGGAATTAAGAAGAGATTTACTTTGAGAGTGGGGAGCATGAAAATCCAAAATTTCCAAGAAAAATGTGAAAAATGGTAGTCACGGTCGACTGTGAAAATCTGTAGTCAACCTTGAAGTGGGTAGAGGTCCACGGTCGGAAAAACAACTTGTTTTTACTTATTGTGAGGCCCTACCGTAAGACAAGATGAGTAAGGAGGAGGTAGATAGAGCTGAGCATTTTATACCCGAATCGGTGGATCTGACCCGTTCAGACCCAATCCGACTCGATTCGAACAGAGTCGACGGTTAGGATCGGTCAAAATCGGGTAGCATAATCTAGATCCGAATTATTTTCGAGTCGAATTCGGATAGGCCCTGTTCCGAACCGACCCGATCCGGAATCCGATCCAATTTGGACCGGCTCGATTCGGACCGTCTGCAATTTCTAAGTGCCTGTGTATGACTCATCAAACTCCACCAGAGTATTAAATTTTCTCGTAACTGCAACCCATGCTATAGCGGTTTTGAACAAAACAATGGGTTGGAAAAGCGGTTTTAAGTTTCCTGTTTAAAAATTCAGACGTATTCAGTATTTCTGCTTGGAAACTGGTCCAAATGGACTGGTTTAAATTTGTGGGTCCCACTGTGATATATATGATGTATCCGTGTTGTCCATCCATTCTAGCAAAACATTTTGAGGTATGAGCCAAAAAATGAGGCCGATCTAACACTCAACTGACCCACACCAGAGGAAACAGTGGCCCTACAAAGTTTTTAAAGGTAAGTGTTTGATTTCCTAAATCCTATGGTGTGGCCTACTTGAGCTTTGGATCTACCTCATCCTTTTAGACGATGCCATAATTTCACCTAGGATAATGGATGGACGATGTGGATAAGTGTAACGTCCCAGAAAAATCTGTACAAAGACTCGAGTACCACCTTAGGCAGAAATCGCTAAGGATCAAATTATGTAGAAATTAGACGAAAATTAATTAAGTGCTAAACTGAATTAATTAGTAGATTAGCTTGAACTGTTTTCTATACGATCTGTAAGACCCAAAACTAGTAGAATCACTAACGCTACATTACCTAGAAACGTAGGATGAATCTCAAAACCCAGTTGCTCTCAGGAGCACATTGAAACTCCGTATCCGACCTAGACCGCGCGTCGAAAGTCCGATTAATGCGAAACTATATGGTTATGACCGCCTTATTGAGCTTGACAACAATCTTGGAAATCAAGTCCTAATAGTATCCAGGAACGCACAACTTGAGCCCGGAGCGAAGTATGTGAGAAACGCGGATTTCTTTAGAAAATGAGCTCAAACTTAAGTGAAATGAGCCGTTTGCTTGCAGGCCAAATTTAAGGCTTCAGACTGTCAGATTCTGACCCAAATACACCCTTGGATCAGGAAAAAATTTCAACACATGCCAGTGTACTTGTACTTGTGGCCCTGATCGAGTAACAATGACCATTGAACTGAAACCGGTCCTCCGTGGTCGATCCGTAAATCCGATCGGACCGAAAACTTAACCTGACATCGATCCATTGTCAGGAAACTTTCCTTGGACCGTATGCAGAAAATGGGCCTCCAGATGAGCTCCGTTGGACCGAAACAGCCGCTCTTTAGCTATAACTTAAGTATACCATGGCCCTGGGGCCATTGATATCAATTCTGGGCCTATATAAGGGCCTTTACCCACCCCTCTCTCATTCTATATGAAATTCTAAACCCTAGGAGAGAGAAGAGAGAAAAGAGAAGGGAAAAGTGAGGAGAAGAGAGATAATTGCTGGGATTTGATCTCGCTACTCCACGTGCTGAGTCCTCCTTCCCGTATCGCTAATCCGGTGATTCCGATTCCATTTTTTGGGTAAGAAATCCTAACTCTAATCTGTTTCAGGTATCCAAGTAGATGAATCGACGAAATATCTAACCTATTTCGTGATTCAGGTTGCCGTTGTGCCATAGACAAAGGCGTAATGTTCGAACTAAGTTTGATACGAGTTTACCGACGGAAGGCGTGGACTATAAACATTTAGGTTATTGTTTTCAAGGCTTTCAATGTCAGTTAATGATTTATGACTGACTTGATTGCTGTCACATGTGCTTAGATGCGATGTTTTTGTTCACTCCCCAAGTATAGGGTTGTGATGTAGTAATAAACTCGGTAAGACCGAGGTCGAATCCACAGGGACTGAAACCTGTACGTTATCTGAAACTAAGTAGAAATAAAACTAGAATGAGATGAAATCTAAATCGATTGTAATTTGAAGGAATAATGATGAAATATTAATCTAAACTTAGAAAAAATCAGAGAAGGGAAACTAGGGATTCAGAGGATCCACTTGTAGAGATCAGGGAGATCTTATGCCTGTATTATAAATCAGGAAAATTAACCGAACTATCATTGATATAGGTTTCAAGAGACGAAAGGTGTATGAATTAGGATGGATTCCATCACCAAACTATGCCCAGGAGACAAAGCAAACAACAAAATTAATCTAATTACCAACCAATCAACATGCCATGAAGGTTAGGAAGGGTACCGACATCCAACCATGCCCAGGAGACGATGGTGAACAACAGGGCTTCCTGACTTCATAAAACATAAAAGGAAGAAGAAATACTCAAAGCCATCGCAGACCCATTGTAATTTCAGTCACAACAGACCATTAAAGACTAAAAACATTCCCTTTAATTAAACCCAAATCAACATCGATTCACTCTAACAAAGGCACAAGCAAAGAGGCCTCCCATCACGCTACAAGCTTCACCTCTTAGCCCTAGCTAAGAGGTTTAGCCACACATGAGTGGACTAGATCTCATGAAAGAAGGAAAAATAAAAACCAAAAAATTAACAACTAGAGTAAACTTTCCCTGTCTCTTTCTCTGCTCCACCTCCACGCTCCAGCTCTCCCAGATCTGAATGCCCTTCCCACGTCCAAAACTCTCCTTTTATAGCCTGCCGGATGGCAGGGGCTCAAGGCGAGTCGTGAGAGACTCGAGCACCAATTTTCGCAGCCCTGATCGGTGGGCCCCACAGAGATATTTTCTAGAAAATCCACCCAGTCCATTGGATTCAGGACGAAATTTCAGTCAAGAATGGGTGGTTTTGAAGGTCCATTAGCGCGGCCCACAGAAGAAATCTCAAAAAACTCACTTTTGAATGTCACAAGACCGCCTGTTTGTGGCCTCTGTACCGCACACGTGTGTACGCATGGGAGAGGAATATCAACATGGTTTTGTAGTTCTCGAACTCATCTACACGATGGACGGCTCAGATCTTCCATACAGATTGACAGGTGGGGCCCACTATCTTCCGCAAAACGGCCACGGCCCGTGCGTTACGCGGACGCGATCCGTCCTCCGTGGCAATGGTGGGTCCCATTCCTTCCACCGAATGGAAAATCCACTCCGTTCATGAGATAGACGTCGTCGAAAACCGTCGTACTTGGCCGGTTTTGGATCAAATTGTGTGTGCCCACCGAGTTTCCGAACCGTCCAAGTCTGCGTTCAACGGTCGTGGATCTTCCGATTGATTGCATAAGGTAAAAATGACGCCAGTGATGGTCAAGCCCCACCTCCAGATCGAATGACGGTCCGATCATCACCTATTTGATGATGGGTGGGTCCCAAAGAAAACAGAGACCCATGCGGACGCAGTGGTGCGTCCGTCTGTTGAAATCGAGAAGGAGAGTCGCCCGGCTTTGACCGGCCGACCGTCCTATGGCACGCGTGGTGAGTGGTGTGCTTGATGCACACACATCCTCAAGGTGGGTCCACCGTGATGATTTCGAGAAATCCTCTCCGTCCATCCGTTTTTCAGCCCATTTAAAGCGTTGATACTAAGACTTGAGCATATCCGATCTCGTGGGCCCCAATCGAGATTTTATGAGTTGATATGTCCATTGGGCCATTTCCACAACGGGGATCCAACGGATGAAATTTGACGTGTACGGTTAATTTATGGTCCTCGAATCCATGTATGGAGTTTCGATTCAAATGAATGATGGGAACACCGTGATCTTGCATTCTCGGACCAATTTCTTCACCACTTGAGCTTCGGCTCGATTTTCCCAGATCTCTCAGTGCGTAAATTCGCCGATCTTGGTCCCCTGGAGTCCGTCCTTTGCCTTGGTGTCCTCAGTTATTAAATTCATGCTTTTAGTGACTTTTTCAATTCATGCTCTAAATACACCTCAGATCACAAACACGATTAAATCAAAGGGTCCATTAATAATATTGTGCTCAAATCCAGGTAATAAATGGGGTCTAATATGCAATATTTGACCCTCAACACAACCCCAACCAAAGATTTTGCTAGTCCCGAGCAAAATATGCTAAAATTAAGTTGAAAATTACGAAACAATTCTTGTGAAGCCGAGTGATATTTTGAAAAACAATCCAGATATGAGAAATCTTAAGATTCATGAATGTTGATTATCAATTTCTCCTGAACTCCCATGCACGGTGAATTTCATAATCAAGTTCAAATATTAATCCATAAACTAGAATAATTTTAAACATTGAGTTTCATGGGTGTAGAGTATAATCTCACTTTCAACATTAATATTCAATTCATTTTTTCAAGATAATGTTGGTAACCACAAGAGCATTCAGGATACCCAAAACTTAAACCAAAGCGTTCCCACATAGATCTTTCTTTTTCTTCCTTTTTAGTTTTTTTTTTTTTTTAGTTTTTTTTTTTTTTTTTTTTAAAATTAGTTGGGAATCAAATTTTCACTTATAGGGAGCACACCTATGGTGAAACTAGTCACCCAACTCTTTTCAACTGTTAATTATGAAAAATCGAATCCACACCTATAGGGAGCAAACCCATGGTGCAACTCTTTTTATACCCTGATGGCCAAATCTTTTAGGTCCGGTTTCTTTCATGCTCAAGATTACCAAATTAACCCTTCAATATCAAACCGAAATCTTAATGTGTAAGTGAGATGTGACATGTGAAATCATGACTCAATCAATGTTTAACTTCTAATCATGGATTAATAATTCAAACTTAATCAGAAATCTAACAAATAATCCGAATCCAAAAGTCATGAATTACCAACATCACGTATCTTTGAAATTCTAAATCCAGGACATCCGTCAAAATCACTTTGAATTCACTAGAAAGTCTAGAAAAAATTTAAAATTTTTCACAATTTTTGCTCAAGACGAAGAAAACACTGATTAGGTATTAGGTAACCTAATCTCCCACCCCCAACCTAAAATCTACATTGTCCTCAATGTAAAAGATATGAGCATGGAATGCACATGGGATAACGAAAGTAAAAGAGAAGTGATGGGACGATAGTACCTGAATGATGAATCGTGAGAGACTTTCCAAGAGATCTCAACATGAGAGCGGGTGAGCACGAGAGAGAAAGCAACACAAAAATAACAAGAAATAAAATCCTACCTATGCCACTTTCGCAGGTGCTCTCAATTGCATTTAGCGCATGCAACAAGCCTTTAAACCCCTAGGTTGCCCCTAGTGGACGAGTTGTAGTCTTGTGAGGGTTTGCACAGAATGTTACCCACAAACATTGAACTATCTAGAAAATGAAATACATGGAAAAGTCAAGGGTTGCCTCCCAGAGCGCTAAGTTTAACGTCTTCACCGCACCAAAGCAACTAGTCTAGTCCTATGAAAGCAATAACCTACCTATACCTCCATCGACTAGAGATCATTCCCGGTAAACAGATCACCGAGGCATGGACATATCCTCCGAATCAAATTTCTCGACAAATGGCTTTAAGCGATGTCCATTTACTTTAAACTCCTTGCCATTGTCTGGGATCTCTTATCTCGACAAATTTCCATGAGGATACGCAGAACAACAATGTAAGGGCCTGGTCCAACGAGATCGAAGCTTACCCGAAAGAGATGTAATCGAGAATTATACAAAAGGACTTTCTCGACCCGCGTGAATGATTTTCGTAGAATATGTTGGTCATGAAACGCCTTCATCCCGTCCTTGTAAATTCTCGAATTCTCGTATGCGTCGCTCCGGATTTCTTCAAGTTCATTTAATTGAAATTTGCAGTAGCGAGCAGGCGTTGTTCGATTGAAATTTAAATTTTTGATTGCCCAAGAGGCTCTATGTTCCAACTCCACAGTAAGTGGCAAGCCTTCCCATAGATGAGTCTAAAGGAGACATTCCGATAGGGGTTTTAAAAGCAAGACGGTAGACGCCCATAAAGCATCGGTCAATCGAATTGACCAATCCTTACGGCCGTGGTTAACCGTTTTCTCCAAAATGTGTTTGATCTCCTATTAGAAATCTCACTTGCCCACTTGTCCGTGGGTGGTATGGGGTGCTCACCTTATGAGAGATACCGTATTTCTTCATTAAACTCTCGAATGGCCTATTACAAAAGTGTGAGCCCCCATCACTAATGATGGCTCGAGGCGTTCCAAATCGGAAAGGATGTTTTCTTTTAGGAATTTAATGACCGTGCGATGGTCATTATTCCGACACTAATCGCTTCGACCCATTTAGTGACATAGTCTACTAAGAAGCAAAATATATAAATTCCCAAAAGATTGGGGGAATGGTCCCATGAAATCGATGCCCCAAAGAATCAAATGCCTCTATGATAAGAATGGGATTCAAGGGCATCATATTTCGACGGACAATGCTCCCAATTTCGACAACGCTCACAAGCTTTACAAAACTCATGAGTGTCCCCGAACATAGTGGGCCAATAGAGACACATCATGCAGAATCTTGGCCGTGGTCTTTTTGCGTAAAAGTGACCACCACAGCCTCGTGAGTGACAAAAGGAGATGACACTCGATGCTCATCGTCTGGCACACATCTCCTCAAGATTTGGTCCGGGCAATATTTAAACAAGTATGGATCATCCTGCAAGAATTTGCGCACTCTCGGTGAAAAATTTCTTCTTATCTTGTGCAATCCAATGTGACTCAGGTATGGAACCCGTAGCAAGATAATTAGCAATATCACCCGAACCAAGGTGAATGGGAGACTCGAATGCTTGTTCATCGTGGAACATGTCATTGATATGGGTCGCCTCAAGGGAATCGAGGTATTAAGACGAGAAAGGTGATCGGCCACTACGTTCTCTACTCCCTTTTATCTTTAATTTCTAAATCAAATTCTTGGAGTGTAAGGATCCATCGTATCAAGCTGGCTTAATCATTCTTAAAAGAAGATACTTCAAAGGCCGCATGATCCGTATAGATAATGATCTTGATCCGATCGTAGGACCTAAATTTGTCCAAGGCGAACACTACGCTAAAAGTTCTTTTTCCGTAGTCGAGTAGTTCACTTGGGCAGGATTTAAAGTCCTACTCGCGTAATGGATGACGCAGGCCTCTTATCTTTTCTCTCGCCTAAACCGCTCCAAGAGCATAATCGAGGCGTCGCACATAAGCTCAAAAGGAAGGCTCCACGGGTGGTCGCATGATAGGTGCAAGGGTTAACATGCCTTTAAGCTTGGTGAAAGCTTCCCGGCATGGCTCACCCACTCATATGGAACATCCTTTTGAAGAAGATTACATAAAGGACGAGAGAGGAGACTAAAGTCCTTTATGAATCGCTCAGTAAAATCCGCGCGTGTCCTAAGAAGGATCGCACGTCTCGATGTTCTTGGGTGGAGGTAGGTTAGAGATAAGATCGATTTTTGCCTTATCTACCTCAATTCCTCGACGAGATGATATGTCCAAGGACAATCCCCTTATGAACCATGAAATGACACTTCTCCCAATTAAGTACCGTATTCTTTTCTTCACATCTTTTCAAAGACACATTTAAGACTTTCCAAGCACTTGCCGAAAGATGAGCCATAGACAGAGAAATCGTCCATGAAGACCTCAAGATATTGCCCCACCATATCGAAAAGATACTCAACATACATCGCCGAAAGGTGGTGGGCATTACATAATCCAAATGGCATCCTTCGGTAAGCAAAGGTGCCGTAGGGACATGTAAATGTGGTCTTTTCCTCGTCCTCGTGGGCGATTTCAACTGATTGTAGCCCGAATACCCGTCAAGAAAACAAGAATAGGAATGACCAAATAGCCTTTCCAAGATTTGATCGATGAAGGGCAAAGGAAAGTGATCCTTCCTCAGTGACGGTATTCAACTTTCTCGTAGTCAATGCACATTCTCCAACCAAGAGTGACTCTAGTTGGCACGAGTTCATTATTAAGATTGGCTACGATGGTGATTCCTGACTTCTTAGAACCACCCGAGTTGGACTCACCCATTGACTATCGATATAGGGTATATGATACCCACATCCAATAGTTTAAGAACCTCACTTTAACCACTTCCTTCATGTTTGGATTTAGTCTACGTTGTGGTTGCCGAGCGGCCTTCAGATTTTCCTCAAGATATATGTGGTGAGTACAAATCGAGGGATCGATTCCTCGAGGTCCGCTATCGTCCATCCTAGGGCTCCTTTATGCTCAATGAGAGTAGATATGAGCATACTCTCCTCGTTCTTTCTCCAGTGGGCGAGATCACCACCGGTATGTCTCATCTTGACCTAAATAGTATATTTCAAATCGAGGGCAAAGGTTTTAGGTCAAGCTTCTGTGCTTTTGAGGTTAGACTAGAGGCACTACATCATTTTGTGGCAATTCTTCAAATTGGCCTCCACCTGCTAACTTGGCACGGCAAGATCAAGCAAGGCACACGTCTCCCTAATCATATCATCATTAAACTCATGGGAGTGGGCCAAGCACGTCTCTAGAGGATCAGAGGATAAGGTAAGGGGTGTCCTATCTTCCACGAACGTATCGATCATGTTAATGTCGTGGACATCGTCATCATCCTCTGCGTTGCTGCCGTTATTGAAAAAGATGTTCGACTCTAATGTCAAATTTTCAAAAGACATAGTCATGACACCATTCCTGCAATTGATGATTGCATTTGATGTGGCAAGGAATGGGCGACCAAGAATGACGAATCTGAGTAGCTCATGTTGTTGATGGGTTCAAGTGTCCAGGATGATAAAATCTACAGGGTAGTAAAATCTATCAACTTGACTAACACATCCTCAATAATCCCTCTTGGTACACGAACGCTTCGATCGGCAAGTTGTAGTGTAGTTAGGGTAGGTTTTTAACTCACCCAATCCTAACTGCTTGTATACCGAGTAGGGAATCGATTAACGCCGCTCCCAAGTCAAGAAGTGCGTGATCAATTCGATGGTTCCCGATTACACATGATATGGTTGGGCTACCGGATCCTTGAATTTCTCTGCGGACGCTCTTGCTTCAGATGGCACTCACTTTCTCAAGAAGATCTTCTTTTGAATGCTTTACCGTCTTTTGGTCGTGCATAGGTCTTTCGTAAATTTTGCATATGAGGAACCTGTTTTACGACATCAAGTAGAGGAATGTTGACTTTCACTTGTTTCAACACCTCCGAATATCCCGAGAGTTAGAAAGACGTTTTGGTGCAACCAACCGTTGGGGAACTGAGCAACCGGCTTCTCTAGAAGTTCCTGGTTCTAAATTTTGTGGGACATCACTAGATCCATCATGATTGTCCTCTTCTAGTTCTCGAGGCTTTCGGGCCTAACCTAAGGGTTTTATCAATGATCTTCCCACTCCTAAGAGTGGTGATGGATTTAGCGTGTCCCATTTGATTTAAGAGTGGGATCATTTATCTCGTATTGCGGTTTAGATTGGGGAGCGGTTGTGCAGGCAGAAGCATCCCTTTTCTATAACCGTCATACGTGAATCTATTTTCTCGCATAAAGTCCGTAAGTCCACGCATTGCGCCGAGTCAACTCTTGTATGGAATTTTGAACCTGCTTCTTCTTGAGGTTTCCCGATTTGGATTTTGATTAAAGAAACTTTGAGGGGTAGCAGCTTGTCCATTCCTCCAACTAAAATTTGGATGATTTCTCCAACCAGATTGTATGTATTGGAGGTAGATCCATTGAAAGGTCTTTGATAGTTATTTACGATTGGTTTGTTCATTCAACACTCCTCGAAAGGCGTATATGGTAGGACAATTTTCGGGCCAGTGTGAATGTTGCAATCACGTATGCCGCAAAACAATTTCATTAACCTTATCCTTCTTTCCTTCCATACCTCGACTCTTCGAGTGAGATTAGTCACTTTAAAATTTACATCGTCCTCTTCTTTCAGAGATATACTCCACCTTTCTCCTTAGATTGAGTCAGCCTAGTCATGGTGTTTGATTTTGGGTAATGGTCCCATGATTGTGCATTCTCTAGAAGTCTATCGAGGTAATCCCATACCTCGTCGACCTCTTTATTCATGAATTCACCATTACACATCGTCTCGACCAATTGGCGCATGGAAGATGTCACCATCATAGAAGAAATTTGTAATGCGCCACATTTCAAAACCGTGTTGTGGGCATGAACTGACAAGATCCTTGAACCTTTCCCAACATTGGTAGAATGTTTCATCTTTCTTTTGGGCGAAGTTCATGATTGCTTTTCTGAGGGTAATCGTTTTATGGTGTGGGAAAATTTCTTTATGAATTCCCTCTGCATATCATTCCATGTGCCAATGGATCTAGGACGCAGTGAATGTAACCACGTCTTAGCCTTCTCTTTCAAGGAAAAAGGAAAGAGTTTCAGCCTGATTGTATCCTCGGATACATTGGGAAAGTACAAGGTGGCTATAATCTCATCGAACTCTTTCAAATGTAAGTATGGACTTTCTCGATTCAAGCCCATGGAATTTAGGAAGGAGTTGGATAACTCCCGCTTGATGTCCATATGTCCCGTGTTTTCGTGAAAAATCATGCATGAGGGCGTGCTCACCCCCGGCTGTAAATAATCCCGTAAAGTACGAGGCGGGGTGTGCTGATGCACCTCATTCTCATCATGTACTTCCTCATCCATCCGTTGAGGTAGTGCTTGAGGTTGATTTTCACCATAACCTCAATTAACTCAGGGAATTCGAGCGGTGTCTAATCCTCGCGATGGACAAATAACCCTCAACTAACCCTCCTTCAAATCAAAAGACGTCGAGTGTCGCCACGGGCCCACTTGGGCATGAAACACTCAGCCCCTCAATTAAATTCTAAACCTAATCCTAAGAAAGAAAATGAAAATCTAGAAGGAAAGAGAGGGTTGGGAGGAAGTTACCAAATTGAGTCCCTAAGCTAAAGACCCGCAAAATAAAACAAAATAAGTTAGTTCAAAATAGAAGAAATTTCTAGAGCAAATCAAATCTAAAGAGTTAGAAATCTAGCAAATCAGAAAGAGTTTACCAAATTAGAAGTTCTATCTTAACAACCTACAAAATAAGAAATATCTTAGTTCTATGAAAAATAGAAAACAAAATTAAAAATTTAAAATTAGTAAAATCCTAATCTTAAACTAACTCTAAAACTAATTAATTTCGTAAAATCGTAGTGTCAACACCAAGAATCGCTTAAAACTTGTTCACTCCCAAGTATAGGGTTGTGATGTAGTAATAAACTCCCAGAAGACCGAGGTCGAATCCACAGGGACTGAAACCTGTACGTTATCTGAAACTAAGTAGAAATAAAACTAGAATGAGATGAAATCTAAATCGATTGTAATTTGAAGGAATAATGATGAAATATTAATATAAACTTAGAAAAAATCAGAGAAGGGAAACTAGGGATTCAGAGGATCCACTTGTAGAGATCAAGGAGATCTTATGCCTGTATTATAAATCAGGAAAATTAACCGAACTATCATTGATATAGGTTTCAAGAGACGAAAGGTGTATGAATTAGGATGGATTCCATCACCAAACTATGCCCAGAGACAAAGCAAACAACAGAATTAATCTAATTACCAACCAATCAGCATGCCATGAAGGTTAGGAAGGGTACCGACATCTAACCATGCCCAGGAGACGATGGTGAACAACAGGGCTTCCTGACTTCATAAAACATAAAAGGAAGAAGAAATACTCAAAGCCATCGCAGACCCATTGTAATTTCAGTCACAACAGACCATTAAAGACTAAAAACATTCCCTTTAATTAAACCCAAATCAACATCGATCACTCTAAACAAAAGGCACAAGCAAAGAGGCATCCTATCACGCTTACAAGCTTCACCTCTTAGCCCTAGCTAAGAGGTTTAGCCACACATGAGTGGACTAGATCTCATGAAAGAAGGAAAAATAAAAACCAAAAAATTAACAACTAGAGTAAACTTTCCTCGTCTCTTTCTCTCGCTCCACCTCCACGCTCCAAATTTCTCTCCCAGATCTCGAATGCCCTTCCCACGTCCAAAACTCTCCTTTTATAGCCGCTGGATGGTCAAGCCTCGGTGGCGCAGTCGTAGAAGGACTCGAGCACCAATTTTCGTAGCCACGATCGGTGGGCCCCACAGAGATATTTTCTGGAAAAATTCCACCCCGTCCATTGGATTCAGACGAAATTTCGCTTAAGAATGGGTGGTTTTGAAGGTCCATTAGCGCGGCCCACGTAAGAAATCTCAAAAAACTCACTTTTAAACGTCACAAGACCGCCTGTTTGTGGCCTCTGTACCGCACACATGTGTACGCATGGGAGAGGAATATCAACATGGTTTTGTAGTTCTCGAACTCATCTACACGATGGACGGCTCAGATCTTCCATACAATTGACAGGTGGGGCCCACTATCTTCCGCAAAAACGGCCAGCGGCCGTGCGTTACGCGGACGCGGATCCGTCCTTCGTGGCAATGGTGGGTCCCATTCCTTCCACTGAATGGAAAATCCACTCCGTTCATGAGATAGACGTCGAAAAACCGTTCAGACTCGGTCGGTTTTGGATCAAATTTGGTGTGGCCCACCAAGTTTCCAGCAAACCGTCCAAGCTGCGTTCAACGGTCAGGATCTTCCGATTGATTGCATAAGGTAAAAATGACGCCTAGGTGATGGTCAAGCCCCACCTCCAGATCGAATAGCGTGTCGATCACCTATTTGGATGATGGGTGGGTCCCACTGTGATGAGAGACCGGCACGACGCGCAGTGCGTCCGTTTTGAAATCGAGAAGGAGACGAGTCGCCCGGCTTTGACCGGCCGACCGTCCGGCGGCGTCGGTGTGGTGAGGTGTGCTTGATGCACACACATCCTCAGGTGGGGTCCACCGTGATGATTTCGAGAAATCCTCTCCGTCCATCCGTTTTTTCAGCGCATTTAAAGCGTTGATACTAAGACTTGAGCATATCCAGATCTCAGGCGTGCCCCAATTCGAGATTTTATGAGTTGATATGTCCATTGGGCCATTTCTGGGGGATCCGACGGATGAAATTTGACGTGTACTGCTACGGTTAATTTATGGTCCTCGAATCCATGTATGGAGTTTCGATTCAAATGAATGATGGGAACACTGTGATCTTGCATTCTCGGACCAATTTCGACCACTTGTGCTTCAGCTTCTCGATTTTCCCGGATCTCGTGCGTAAATTGCCGATCTTGGTCCCCGAGTCCGTCCCTTGCCTTGGTGTCCTCGCATTATTAAATTCATGCTTTTAGTGACTTTTTACCGTTCATGCTCTCAAATACACCCCAGTATTACAAACACAAGCTTAAACCTAGAAGGCGTTAATAATATTGTGCTCGTAAATCCAGTAATAAATGGGGTCTAATATGCAATATTTGACCCTCAACACAACCCCCAACCAGCATTTTGCTAGTCCCGAGCAAAATATGCGAAAATTAAGTTGAAAATTACGAAACAATTCTTGTGAAGCCGAGTGATATTTTGAAAAACAATCCAGATATGAGAAATCTTAAGATTCATGAATGTTGATTATCAATTTCTCCGAACTCCCATGCACTATGAATTTCATAATCAAGTTCAAATATTAATCCATAAACTAGAATAATTTTAAACATTGAGTTTCATGGGTGTAGAGTATAATCTCGACTTTCAACATTAATATTCAATTCATTTTTTCAAGATAATGTTGGTAACCACAAGAGCATTCAGGATACCCAAAACTTAAACCAAAGCGTTCCACATAGATCTTTCTTTTTCTTCCTTTTTAGTTTTTTTTTTTTTTTTTTTTTTTTTTTTTTAAAATTAGTTGGGAATCAAATTTTCACTTATAGGGAGCACACCTATGGTGAAACTAGTCGCCCAACTCTTTTCAACTCATTAATTATGAAAAATCGAATCCACACCTATAGGAGCAAACCCATGGTGCAACTCTTTTATACCCCCGATGGCCAAATCTTTTAGGTGGTTTCTTTCATGCTCATGATTACCAAATTAACCCTTCAGTTTCAAACTGAAATCTTAATGTGTAAGTGAGATGTGACATGTGAAATCATGACTCAATCAATGCTTCTAACTTCTAATCATGGATTAATAATTCAAACTTAACTGTGAAATCTAACGAGCAACTGAATCCAAAAGTCATGAATTACCAACATCACGTATCTTTGAAATTCTAAATCCAGGACATCCGTCAAAATCACTTTGAATTCACTAGAAAGTCTAGAAAAAATTTAAAATTTTTCACAATTTTTGCTCAAGACGAAGAAAACACTGATTAGGTATTAGGTAACCTAATCTCCCCAACCCCCAACCTAAAATCTACATTGTCCTCAATGTAAAAGATATGAGCATGGAATGCACATGGGATAACGAAAGTAAAAGAGAAGTGATGGGAAGATAGTACCTGAATGATGAATCGTGAGAGACTTTCCAAGAGATCTCAACATGAGAGCGGGTGAGCACGAGAGAGAAAGCAACACAAGAAATAAAATCCTACCTATACCACTTTCGCAGGTGCTCTCGATTGCATTTAGCGCATGCAACAAGCCTTTAAACCCCTAGGTTGCCCCTAGTGGACGAGTTGTAGTCTCGTGAGGGTTTGCAGTAATGTTACCCACAAACATTGAACTATCTAGGAAAATGAAATACATGGAAAAGCTGGGTTGCCTCCCAGGAGCGCTAAGTTTAACGTCTTCAGCCAGACCAAAGCAACTAGTCTAGTCCTATGAAAGCAATAACCTACCTATACCTCCATCAGACTAGGAGATCATTCCTGGTAAACAGGATCAGTCAGAGGCATGGACATATCCTCTGAATCAAATTTCTTGACAAATGGCTTTAAGCGATGTCCATTTACTTTAAACTCCTTGCCATTGTCGGGATCTCTTATCTCGACAGCCCCATGAGGATACGCAGTAACAACAATGTAAGGGCCGGTCCAACGAGATCGAAGTTTACCCGGAAAGAGATGTAATCGAGAATTATACAAAAGGACTTTCTGACCTGGCGTGAATGATTTTCGTAGAATATGTTGGTCATGAAACGCCTTCATCCTGTCCTTGTAAATTCTCGAATTCTCGTATGCGTCGTTCCGGATTTCTTCAAGTTCATTTAATTGAAATTTGCGTGTGAGCCAGCGTTGTTCGATTGAAATTTAAATTTTTGATTGCCCAGTAGGCTCTATGTTCCAACTCCACAGGTAAGTGGCAAGCCTTCCCATAGATGAGTCTAAAGGGAGACATTCCGATAGGGGTTTTAAAAGCAGTACGGTACGCCCATAAAGCATCGGTCAATCGAATTGACCAATCCTTACTGGTCGGGGTTAACCGTTTTCTCCAAAATGTGTTTGATCTCCCTATTAGAAATCTCGGCTTGCCCACTTGTCTGTGGGTGGTATGGGGTGCTCACCTTATGAGAGATACCGTATTTCTTCATTAAACTCTCGAATGGCCTATTACAAAGTGTGAGCCCCCATCACTAATGATGGCTCGAGGCGTTCAATCGGGAAAGGATGTTTTCTTTTAGAATTTAATGACCGTGCGATGGTCATTATTCCGACACGAATCGCTTCGACCCATTTAGTGACATAGTCTACTGCAAGCAAAATATATAAATTCCCAAAAGATTGGGGAATGGTCCCATGAAATCGATGCCCCAAAGAATCAAATGCCTCTATGATAAGAATGGGATTCAAGGGCATCATATTTCGACGGGACAATGCTCCCAATTTCTGACAACGCTCACAAGCTTTACAAAACTCATGAGTGTCCCTGAACATAGTGGGCCAATAGAAGACACACTGCAGAATCTTGGCCGTGGTCTTTTTTGCAGAAAAGTGACCACCACAGGCCTGTGAGTGACAGAAGGAGATGACACTCTGATGCTCATCGTCTGGCACACATCTCCTTAAGATTTGGTCTGGGCAATATTTAAATAAGTATGGATCATCCCAGAAGAATTTGCGTACCTCGGTGAAAAATTTCTTCTTATCTTGTGCAGTCCAATGTGACGGTATGGAACCTATAGCAAGATAATTAGCAATATCAGCGAACCAAGGCGAATGGGAGACTCTGAACAGTTGTTCATCAGGGAACATGTCATTGATATGGGTCGCCTCAAGGGAATCAGAGGTATTGAGGCGAGAAAGGTGATCGGCCACTACGTTCTCTACTCCCTTTTTATCTTTAATTTCTAAATCAAATTCTTGGAGTAGAAGGATCCATCGTATCAAGCGGGGCTTAGAATCATTCTTAGAAAGAAGATACTTCAGCGCCGCATGATCTGTATAGATAATGATCTTGGATCCGATCAGGTAGGACCTAAATTTGTCCAAGGCGAACACTACGGCTAAAAGTTCTTTTTCTGTAGTCGAGTAGTTCACTTGGGCAGGATTTAAAGTCCTACTCGCGTAATGGATGACGCAGGGCCTCTTATCTTTTCTCTGGCCTAAAACCGCTCCAAGAGCATAATCAGAGGCGTCGCACATAAGCTCAAAAGGAAGGCTCCAGTCGGGTGGCTGCATGATAGGTGCAGTGGTTAACATGCCTTTAAGCTTGGTGAAAGCTTCCTGGCATGGCTCAGTCCACTCGTATGGAACATCCTTTTGAAGAAGATTACATAAAGGACGAGAGAGGAGACTAAAGTCCTTTATGAATCGCTGTAAAATCTGCGTGTCCTAAGAAGGATCGCACGTCTCGATGTTCTTGGGTGGAGGTAGGTTAGAGATAAGATCGATTTTTGCCTTATCTACCTCAATTCCTTGGACGAGATGATATGTCCAAGGACAATCCCCTTATGAACCATGAAATGACACTTCTCCCAATTAAGTACTGTATTCTTTTCCTCACATCTTTTCAAAGACACATTTAAGACTTTCCAAGCACTTGGCTTGAAAGATGAGCCATAGACAGAGAAATCGTCCATGAAGACCTCAAGATATTGCCCCACCATATCGGAAAAGATACTCAACATACATCGCTGAAAGGTGGCAGGGGCATTACATAATCCAAATGGCATCCTTCGATAAGCAAAGGTGCCGTAGGGGACATGTAAATGTGGTCTTTTCCTCGGTCCTCGGGGCGATTTCAATCTGATTGTAGCCCGAATACCCGTCAAGAAAACAATAATAGGAATGACCACTAGCCTTTCCAAGATTTGATCGATGAAGGGCAGAGGAAAGTGATCCTTCCTTGTGACGGTATTCAACTTTCTGTAGTCAATGCACATTCTCCAACCAGTAGTGACTCTAGTTGGCACGAGTTCATTATTAGCATTGGCTACGATGGTGATTCCGGACTTCTTAGGAACCACCTGAGTTGGACTCACCCATTGACTATCGATATAGGGTATATGATACCCACATCCAATAGTTTAAGAACCTCGGCTTTAACCACTTCCTTCATGTTTGGATTTAGTCTACGTTGTGGTTGCTTGAGCGGTTTCGCATTTTCCTCAAGATATATGTGGTGAGTACAAATCGAGGGATCGATTCCTTGAGGTCCGCTATCGTCCATCCTAGGGCTCCTTTATGCTCAATGAGAGTAGATATGAGCATACTCTCCTGTTCTTTCTCCAGGTGGGCGAGATCACCACCTGGGTATGTCTCATCTTGACCTAAATAGGCATATTTCAAATCGAGGGGCAAAGGTTTTAGGTCAAGCTTCGGTGCCTTGAGGTTAGACGGTAGAGGCACTACATCATTTTGTGGCAATTCTTCAAATTGTGGCCTCCACCTAGGTTAACTTCAAGTGGCACCGGTGCAGATCAAGCAAGGCACACGTCTCCCTAATCATATCATCATTAAACTCATGGGAGTGGGCCAAGCACGTCTCAGAGGATCAGAGGATAAGGTAAGGGGTGTCCTATCTTCCACGAACGTATCGATCATGTTAATGTCGTGGACATCGTCATCATCCTCTGCGTTGCTGCCGTTATTGAAAAAGATGTTCGACTCTAATGTCAAATTTTCAAAAGACATAGTCATGACACCATTCCTGCAATTGATGATTGCATTTGATGTGGCAAGGAATGGGCGACCAAGAATGACGGGAATCTGATAGCTCATGTTGTTGATGGGTTCAGTGTCCAGGATGATAAAATCTACAGGGTAGTAAAATCTATCAACTTGGACTAACACATCCTCAATAATCCCTCTTGGTACACGAACAGTTCGATCGGCAAGTTGTAGTGTAGTTAGGGTAGGTTTTAACTCACCTAATCCTAACTGTTTGTATACCGAGTAGGGAATCAGATTAACGCTCGCTCCCAAGTCAAGAAGTGCGTGATCAATTCGATGGTTCCCGATTACACATGATATGGTTGGGCTACCGGGATCCTTGAATTTCTGCGGCACGTCTTGCTTCAGGATGGCACTCACTTTCTCAGTCAAGAAGATCTTCTTTTGAATGCTTTACCGTCTTTTGGTCGTGCATAGGTCTTTCAGAAATTTTGCATATAGAGGAACCTGTTTTACGACATCAAGTAGAGGAATGTTGACTTTCACTTGTTTCAACACCTCCAGAATATCCTGAGAGTTAGAAAGACGTTTTGGTGCAACCAACCGTTGGGGGAACGGAGCAACTGGCTTCTCTAGAAGTTCCGGTTCTAAATTTTGTGGGACATCACTAGATCCATCATGATTGTCCTCTTCTAGTTCTTGAGGCTTTTTGGGCCTAACCGGAAGGGTTTTATCAATGATCTTCCCACTCCTAAGAGTGGTGATGGATTTAGCGTGTCCCATTTGATTTGAAGAGCTGGGATCATTTATCTCGTATTGCGGTTTAGGATTGGGGAGCGGTTGTGCAGGAAGCATCCCCTTTTCTATAACCGTCATACGTGAATCTATTTTCTGCATAAAGTCTGTAAGTCCACGCATTGCCTGAGTCAACTCTTGTATGGAATTTTGAACCGGTTCTTCTTGAGGTTTCCCCTGATTTGGATTTTGATTAAAGAAGCTTTGAGGGGTAGCAGTGCCAACTAAAATTTGGATGATTTCTCCAACCAGGATTGTATGTATTGGAGGTAGATCCATTGAAAGGTCTTTGATAGTTATTTACGGCATTGGCTTGTTCATTCAACACTCCTCGAAAGGCAGATATGGTAGGACAATTTTCAGTTGTGTGAATGTTGCAATCACAGATGCCGCAAACAATTTCATTAACCTTATCCTTCTTTCCTTCCATAG
Source organism: Magnolia changhungtana (assembly GCA_030180095.1). Lineage (NCBI taxonomy): Eukaryota > Viridiplantae > Streptophyta > Magnoliopsida > Magnoliales > Magnoliaceae > Magnolia > Magnolia changhungtana. The sequence continues at coordinate 3,116,463 of JASAUF010000115.1, read as the reverse complement.
CCTCGACTCTTCGAGTGAGATTAGTCACTTTAAAATTTACATCGTCCTCTTCTTTCAGGAGATATACTCCACCTTTCTCCTTAGATTGAGTTGGCCTAGTCATGGTGTTTGATTTTGGGTAATGGTCCCATGATTGTGCATTCTCGGCAAGTCTATCGAGGTAATCTCATACCTCGTCGACCTCTTTATTCATGAATTCACCATTACACATCGTCTCGACCAGTTGGCGCATGGAAGATGTCAGTCCATCATAGAAGAAATTTGTAATGCGCCACATTTCAAAACCGTGTTGTGGGCATGAACTGACAAGATCCTTGAACCTTTCCCAACATTGGTAGAATGTTTCATCTTCCTTTTGGGCGAAGTTCATGATTGCTTTTCTGAGGGTAATCGTTTTATGGTGTGGAAAAAATTTCTTTATGAATTCCCTCTGCAAATCATTCCATGTGCCAATGGATCTAGGACGCAGTGAATGTAACCACGTCTTAGCCTTCTCTTTCAAGGAAAAAGGAAAGAGTTTCAGCCTGATTGTATCCTCGGATACATTGGGAAAGTATAAGGTGGCTATAATCTCATCGAACTCTTTCAAATGTAAGTATGGACTTTCTGATTCAAGCCCATGGAATTTAGGAAGGAGTTGGATAACTCCTGGCTTGATGTCCATCTGTCCTGTGTTTTCAGGAAAAATCATGCATGAGGGCGTACTCACCCCCGCCGGTTGTAAATAATCCCGTAAAGTACGAGGCGGGGGTGCTTGATGCACCTCATTCTCATCATGTACTTCCTCATCCATCTGTTGAGGTAGTGCTTGAGGTTGATTTTCAGCCATAACCTCAATTAACTCAGGGGAATTCGAGCGGTGTCTAATCCTGCGATGGACAGTCAACCCCTCAACTAACCCTCCTTCAGTCAAAAGGCGTCGAGTGTCGTCACGGGCCCACTTGGGCATGAAACACTCGCAGCCCTCAGTTAAATTCTAAACCTAATCCTAAGAAAGAAAATGAAAATCTAGAAGGAAAGAGAGGGTTGGGAGGAAGTTACCAAATTGGAGTCCCTAGGCTAAAGACCTGCAAAATAAAACAAAATAAGTTAGTTCAAAATAGAAGAAATTTCTAGAGCAAATCAAATCTAAAGAGTTAGGAAATCTAGCAAATCAGAAAGAGTTTACCAAATTAGAAGTTCTATCTTAACAACCTACAGAATAAGAAATATCTTAGTTCTATGAAAAATAGAAAACAAAATTAAAAATTTAAAATTAGTAAAATCCTAATCTTAAACTAACTCTAAAACTAATTAATTTCAGAAAATCGTAGCCGTCAGTCCCCGGCAACGGCGCCAAAAACTTGTTCACTCCCTAAGTATAGGGTTGTGATGTAGTAATAAACTCGGTAAGACCGAGGTCGAATCCACGGGACTGAAACACAGTACGTTATCTCGAAACTAAGTAGAAATAAAACTAGAATGAGATGAAATCTAAATCGATTGTAATTTGAAGGAATAATGATGAAATATTAATATAAACTTAGAAAAAATCAGAGAAGGGAAACTAGGGATTCAGAGGATCCACTTGTAGAGATCAAGGAGATCTTATGCCTGTATTATAAATCAGGAAAATTAACCGAACTATCATTGATATAGGTTTCAAGAGACGAAAGGTGTATGAATTAGGATGGATTCCATCACCAAACTATGCCCAGGAGACAAAGCAAACAACAGAATTAATCTAATTACCAACCAATCAGCATGCCATGAAGGTTAGGAAGGGTACCGACATCTAACCATGCCCAGGAGACGATGGTGAACAACAGGGCTTCCTGACTTCATAAAACATAAAAGGAAGAAGAAATACTCAAAGCCATCGCAGACCCATTGTAATTTCAGTCACAACAGACCATTAAAGACTAAAAACATTCCCTTTAATTAAACCCGAATCAACATCAGTTCACTCTAGACAAAGGCACAAGCAAAGAGGCATCCTATCACGCTACAAGCTTCACCTCTTAGCCCTAGCTAAGAGGTTTAGCCACACATGAGTGGACTAGATCTCATGAAAGAAGGAAAAATAAAAACCAAAAAATTAACAACTAGAGTAAACTTTCCCTGTCTCTTTCTCTGCTCCACCTCCACGCTCCAGCCTCTCCCAGGATCTGAATGCCCTTCCCACGTCCAAAACTCTCCTTTTATAGCTGCTGGATGGCTGGGGTCGGTGGCAGAGTCGTAGAAGGACTCGGAGCACCAATTTTCGTAGCCCTGATCGGTGGGCCCCACAGAGATATTTTCTGAAAAATTCACCCCGTCCATTGGATTCAGGACGAAATTTCAGTTAAGAATGGGTGGTTTTGAAGGTCCATTAGCGCGGCCCACAGAAGAAATCTCAAAAAACTCACTTTTGAACGTCACAAGACCGCCTGTTTGTGGCCTCTGTACCGCACACGTGTGTACGCATGGGAGAGGAATATCAACATGGTTTTGTAGTTCTCGAACTCATCTACACGATGGACGGCTCAGATCTTCCATACAATTGACAGGTGGGGCCCACTATCTTCCGCAAAAACGGCCAGCGGCCGTGCGTTACGCGGACGCGGATCCGTCCTTCGTGGCAATGGTGGGTCCCATTCCTTCCACTGAATGGAAAATCCACTCCGTTCATGAGATAGACGTCGAAAAACCGTTCAGACTCGGTCGGTTTTGGATCAAATTTGGTGTGGCCCACCAAGTTTCCAGCAAACCGTCCAAGCTGCGTTCAACGGTCAGGATCTTCCGATTGATTGCATAAGGTAAAAATGACGCCTAGGTGATGGTCAAGCCCCACCTCCAGATCGAATAGACGGTGCTGATCACCTATTTGGATGATGGGTGGGTCCCAGTGACAGAGACCGGCGGACGCAGGTGCGTCCGCTGTTTGAAATCGAGAAGGAGACGAGTCAGCCCGGCTTTGACCGGGCTGACCGTCCGGTGCGGCGCGGGTGAGGGTGTGCTTGATGCACACACATCCTCAGGTGGGGTCCACCGTGATGATTTCGAGAAATCCTCTCCGTCCATCCGTTTTTTCAGCGCATTTAAAGCGTTGATACTAAGACTTGAGCATATCCAGATCTCAGGCGGGCCCCAATTCGAGATTTTATGAGTTGATATGTCCATTGGGCCATTTCTAGGGGGATCCGACGGATGAAATTTGACGTGTACGGTTAATTTATGGTCCTGAATCCATGTATGGAGTTTCTGATTCAAATGAATGATGGGAACACTGTGATCTTGCATTCTGGACCAATTTCTGACCACTTGTGCTTCAGTTTCTCGATTTTCCCAGATCTCTGGTGCGTAAATTCGTCGATCTTGGTCCCCTGGAGTCCGTCCTTTGCCTTGGTGTCCTCAGATTATTAAATTCATGCTTTTTAGTGACTTTTTACCGTTCATGCTCTCAAATACACCCTGTATTACAAACACAGTTAAAACCGGGCGTTAATAATATTGTGCTCGTAAATCCAGGTAATAAATGGGGTCTAATATGCAATATTTGACCCTCAACACAACCCCCAACCAGCATTTTGCTAGTCCCGAGCAAAATATGCGAAAATTAAGTTGAAAATTACGAAACAATTCTTGTGAAGCCGAGTGATATTTTGAAAAACAATCCAGATATGAGAAATCTTAAGATTCATGAATGTTGATTATCAATTTCTCCTGAACTCCCATGCACGGTGAATTTCATAATCAAGTTCAAATATTAATCCATAAACTAGAATAATTTTAAACATTGAGTTTCATGGGTGTAGAGTATAATCTCGGCTTTCAACATTAATATTCAATTCATTTTTTCAAGATAATGTTGGTAACCACAAGAGCATTCAGGATACCCAAAACTTAAACCAAAGCGTTCCACATAGATCTTTCTTTTTCTTCCTTTTTAGTTTTTTTTTTTTTTAGTTTTTTTTTTTTTTTAAAATTAGTTGGGAATCAAATTTTCACTTATAGGGAGCACACCTATGGTGAAACTAGTCGCCCAACTCTTTTCAACTGTTAATTATGAAAAATCGAATCCACACCTATAGGGAGCAAACCCATGGTGCAACTCTTTTTTATACCCTGATGGCCAAATCTTTTAGGCTGGTTTCTTTCATGCTCAGTGATTACCAAATTAACCCTTCAGTTTCAAACTGAAATCTTAATGTGTAAGCGAGATGTGACATGTGAAATCATGACTCAATCAATGCTTCTAACTTCTAATCATGGATTAATAATTCAAACTTAACTGTGAAATCTAACGAGCAACTGAATCCAAAAGTCATGAATTACCAACATCACGTATCTTTGAAATTCTAAATCCAGGACATCCGTCAAAATCACTTTGAATTCACTAGAAAGTCTAGAAAAAATTTAAAATTTTTCACAATTTTTGCTCAAGACGAAGAAAACACTGATTAGGTATTAGGTAACCTAATCTCCCCAACCCCCAACCTAAAATCTACATTGTCCTCAATGTAAAAGATATGAGCATGGAATGCACATGGGATAACGAAAGTAAAAGAGAAGTGATGGGAAGATAGTACCTGAATGATGAATCGTGAGAGACTTTCCAAGAGATCTCAACATGAGAGCGGGTGAGCACGAGAGAGAAAGCAACACAAGAAATAAAATCCTACCTATACCACTTTCGCAGTGCTCTCGATTGCATTTAGCGCATGCAACAAGCCTTTAAACCCTAGGTTGCCCCTAGTGGACGAGTTGTAGTCTCGTGAGGGTTTGCGATAATGTTACCCACAAACATTGAACTATCTAGAAAAATGAAATACATGGAAAAGTCAAGGCCTCCCGGGAGCGCTAAGTTTAACGTCTTCACCAGACTCAAAGCAACTAGTCTAGTCCTATGAAAGCAATAACCTACCTATACCTCCATCGGACTAGAGATCATTCTGGTAAACAGATCGGTCGTAGGCATGGACATATCCTCTTCAATCAAATTTCTTGACAAATGGCTTTAAGCGATGTCCATTTACTTTAAACTCCTTGCCATTGTCGGGATCTCTTATCTCGACAAATGTTCCCCAGAGGATACGCAAGAACAACAATGTAAGGGCCGGTCCAACGAGATCGAAGTTTACCCTTGAAAGAGATGTAATCGAGAATTATACAAAAGGACTTTCGACTGGCGTGAATGATTTTCGTAGAATATGTTGGTCATGAAACGCCTTCATCCCGTCCTTGTAAATTCTCGAATTCTCGTATGCGTCGTTAGGATTTCTTCAAGTTCATTTAATTGAAATTTGCGTATGAGCCTGGCGTTGTTCGATTGAAATTTAAATTTTTGATTGCCCAAGAGGCTCTATGTTCCAACTCCACGTAAGTGGCAAGCCTTCCCATAGATGAGTCTAAAGGGAGACATTCCGATAGGGGTTTTAAAAGCGATGACGGTGACGCCCATAAAGCATCGGTCAATCGAATTGACCAATCCTTACTAGTCGGGTTAACTGTTTTCTCCAAAATGTGTTTGATCTCCCTATTAGAAATCTCAGCTTGCCCACTTGTCTGTGGGTGGTATGGGGTGCTCACCTTATGAGAGATACCGTATTTCTTCATTAAACTCTCGAATGGCCTATTACAAAAGTGTGAGCCCCATCACTAATGATGGCTCGAGGCGTTCCGAAATCGGAAAGGATGTTTTCTTTTAGGAATTTAATGACCGTGCGATGGTCATTATTCCGACACGAATCGCTTCGACCCATTTAGTGACATAGTCTACTAACAAGCAAAATATATAAATTCCCAAAAGATTGGGGAATGGTCCCATGAAATCGATGCCCCAAAGAATCAAATGCCTCTATGATAAGAATGGGATTCAAGGGCATCATATTTCGACGGACAATGCTCCCAATTTCGACAACGCTCACAAGCTTTACAAAACTCATGAGTGTCCCCGAACATAGTGGGCCAATAGAAGACACATCTGCAGAATCTTGGCCGTGGTCTTTTTTGCGAAAAAGTGACCACCACAGCCCGTGAGTGACAAAGGAGATGACACTCGATGCTCATCGTCTCGCACACATCTCCTTAAGATTTGGTCCGGGCAATATTTAAATAAGTATGGATCATCCTGCAAGAATTTGCGTACCTCGGTGAAAAATTTCTTCTTATCTTGTCAGGTGATCCAATGTGACGGATATGGAACCTATAGCAAGATAATTAGCAATATCAAATAACCAAGGCGAATGGGAGACTCGAATGTTGTTCATCGGGAACATGTCATTGATATGGGTCGCCTCAAGGGAATCAGAGGTATTGAGGCGAGAAAGGTGATCGGCCACTACGTTCTCTACTCCCTTTTATCTTTAATTTCTAAATCAAATTCTTGGAGTAGAAGGATCCATCGTATCAAGCGGGGCTTAGAATCATTCTTAGAAAGAAGATACTTCAGTGCCGCATGATCTGTATAGATAATGATCTTGGATCCGATCAGGTAGGACCTAAATTTGTCCAAGGCGAACACTACGGCTAAAAGTTCTTTTCCGTAGTCGAGTAGTTCACTTGGGCAGATTTAAAGTCCTACTCGCGTAATGGATGACGCAGGGCCTCTTATCTTTTCTCGGCCTAAAACCGCTCCAAGAGCATAATCGGGCGTCGCACATAAGCTCAAAAGGAAGGCTCCAGGTCGGGTGGCTGCATGATAGGTGCAGTGGTTAACATGCCTTTAAGCTTGGTGAAAGCTTCCTGGCATGGCTCAGTCCACTCGTATGGAACATCCTTTTGAAGAAGATTACATAAAGGACGAGAGAGGAGACTAAAGTCCTTTATGAATCGCCTGTAAAATCCTGCGTGTCCTAAGAAGGATCGCACGTCTCTGATGTTCTTGGGTGGAGGTAGGTTAGAGATAAGATCGATTTTTGCCTTATCTACCTCAATTCCCTTGGACGAGATGATATGTCCAAGGACAATCCCCTTATGAACCATGAAATGACACTTCTCCCAATTAAGTACCAGATTCTTTTCCTCACATCTTTTCAGCACACATTTAAGACTTTCCAAGCACTTGCTGAAAGATGAGCCATAGACAGAGAAATCGTCCATGAAGACCTCAAGATATTGCCCCACCATATCAGAAAAGATACTCAACATACATCGCTGAAAGGTGGCAGGGGCATTACATAATCCAAATGGCATCCTTCGGTAAGCAAAGGTGCCGTAGGGACATGTAAATGTGGTCTTTTCCTGGTCCTCAGGGGCGATTTCAATCTGATTGTAGCCCGAATACCCGTCAAGAAAACAGTAATAGGAATGACCAGCTAGCCTTTCCAAGATTTGATCGATGAAGGGCAGAGGAAAGTGATCCTTCCTTGTGACGGTATTCAACTTTCTGTAGTCAATGCACATTCTCCAACCAGTAGTGACTCTAGTTGGCACGAGTTCATTATTAGCATTGGCTACGATGGTGATTCCGGACTTCTTAGGAACCACCTGAGTTGGACTCACCCATTGACTATCAGATATAGGGTATATGATACCCACATCCAATAGTTTAAGAACCTCGGCTTTAACCACTTCCTTCATGTTTGGATTTAGTCTACGTTGTGGTTGCCGAGCGGTTTTCGCATTTTCCTCAAGATATATGTGGTGAGTACAAATCGAGGGATCGATTCCCTTGAGGTCCGCTATCGTCCATCCTAGGGCTCCTTTATGCTCAATGAGAGTAGATATGAGCATACTCTCCTGTTCTTTCTCTAGGTGGGCAGAGATCACCACCGGGTATGTCTCATCTTGACCTAAATAGGCATATTTCAAATCAGAGGGCAAAGGTTTTAGGTCAAGCTTCGGTGCCTTGAGGTTAGACGGTAGAGGCACTACATCAGTTTGTGGCAATTCTTCAAATTGTGGCCTCCACCGGTTAACTTCAAGTACCGGTGCAGTATCAAGCAAGGCACACGTCTCCCTAATCATATCATCATTAAACTCATGGGAGTGGGCCAAGCACGTCTCTAGAGGATCAGAGGATAAGGTAAGGGGTGTCCTATCTTCCACGAACGTATCGATCATGTTAATGTCGTGGACATCGTCATCATCCTCTGCGTTGCTGCCGTTATTGAAAAAGATGTTCGACTCTAATGTCAAATTTTCAAAAGACATAGTCATGACACCATTCCTGCAATTGATGATTGCATTTGATGTGGCAAGGAATGGGCGACCAAGAATGACGGGAATCTGATAGCTCATGTTGTTGATGGGTTCAGTGTCCAGGATGATAAAATCTACAGGGTAGTAAAATCTATCAACTTGGACTAACACATCCTCAATAATCCCTCTTGGTACACGAACAGTTCGATCGGCAAGTTGTAGTGTAGTTAGGGTAGGTTTTAACTCACCTAATCCTAACTGTTTGTATACCGAGTAGGGAATCAGATTAACGCTCGCTCCCAAGTCAAGAAGTGCGTGATCAATTCGATGGTTCCCGATTACACATGATATGGTTGGGCTACCGGGATCCTTGAATTTCTGCGGCACGTCTTGCTTCAGGATGGCACTCACTTTCTCAGTCAAGAAGATCTTCTTTTGAATGCTTTACCGTCTTTTGGTCGTGCATAGGTCTTTCAGAAATTTTGCATATAGAGGAACCTGTTTTACGACATCAAGTAGAGGAATGTTGACTTTCACTTGTTTCAACACCTCCGAATATCCCGAGAGTTAGAAAGACGTTTTGGTGCAACCAACCGTTGGGGAACGAGAACAATGCGCTTCTCTAGAAGTTCCTTCTAAATTTTGTGGGACATCACTAGATCCATCATGATTGTCCTCTTCTAGTTCTTGAGGCTTTTGGGCCTAACCGGAAGGGTTTTATCAATGATCTTCCCACTCCTAAGAGTGGTGATGGATTTAGCGTGTCCCATTTGATTTGAAGAGCTGGGATCATTTATCTCGTATTGCGGTTTAGGATTGGGGAGCGGTTGTGCAGGAAGCATCCCCTTTTCTATAACCGTCATACGTGAATCTATTTTCTGCATAAAGTCTGTAAGTCCACGCATTGCCTGAGTCAACTCTTGTATGGAATTTTGAACCGGTTCTTCTTGAGGTTTTCCCTGATTTGGATTTTGATTAAAGAAGCTTTGAGGGGTAGCAGTTTGTCCATTCCGCCAACTAAAATTTGGATGATTTCTCCAACCAGGATTGTATGTATTGGAGGTAGATCCATTGAAAGGTCTTTGATAGTTATTTACGGCATTGGCTTGTTCATTCAACACTCCTCGAAAGGCAGATATGGTAGGACAATTTTCAGTTGTGTGAATGTTGCAATCACAGATGCCGCAAACAATTTCATTAACCTTATCCTTCTTTCCTTCCATAGCCTCGACTCTTCGAGTGAGATTAGTCACTTTAAAATTTACATCGTCCTCTTCTTTCAGGAGATATACTCCACCTTTCTCCTTAGATTGAGTTGGCCTAGTCATGGTGTTTGATTTTGGGTAATGGTCCCATGATTGTGCATTCTCGGCAAGTCTATCGAGGTAATCTCATACCTCGTCGACCTCTTTATTCATGAATTCACCATTACACATCGTCTCGACCAGTTGGCGCATGGAAGATGTCAGTCCATCATAGAAGAAATTTGTAATGCGCCACATTTCAAAACCGTGTTGTGGGCATGAACTGACAAGATCCTTGAACCTTTCCCAACATTGGTAGAATGTTTCATCTTCCTTTTGGGCGAAGTTCATGATTGCTTTTCGAGGGTAATCGTTTTATGGTGTGGAAAAAATTTCTTTATGAATTCCCTCTCGCAAATCATTCCATGTGCCAATGGATCTAGGACGCAGTGAATGTAACCACGTCTTAGCCTTCTCTTTCAAGGAAAAAGGAAAGAGTTTCCGCCTGATTGTATCCTCGGATACATTGGGAAAGTACAAGGTGGCTATAATCTCATCGAACTCTTTCAAATGTAAGTATGGACTTTCTGATTCAAGCCCATGGAATTTAGGAAGGAGTTGGATAACTCCTGGCTTGATGTCCATATGTCCTGTGTTTTCAGGAAAAATCATGCATGAGGGCGTACTCACCCCCGCCGGTTGTAAATAATCCCGTAAAGTACGAGGCGGGGGTGCTTGATGCACCTCATTCTCATCATGTACTTCCTCATCCATCTGTTGAGGTAGTGCTTGAGGTTGATTTTCAGCCATAACCTCAATTAACTCAGGGGAATTCGAGCGGTGTCTAATCCTGCGATGGACAGTCAACCCCTCAACTAACCCTCCTTCAGTCAAAAGGCGTCGAGTGTCGTCACGGCCCCACTTGGGCATGAAACACTCGCAGCCCTCAATTAAATTCTAAACCTAATCCTAAGAAAGAAAATGAAAATCTAGAAGGAAAGAGAGGGTTGGGAGGAAGTTACCAAATTGGAGTCCCTAGGCTAAAGACCTGCAAAATAAAACAAAATAAGTTAGTTCAAAATAGAAGAAATTTCTAGAGCAAATCAAATCTAAAGAGTTAGGAAATCTAGCAAATCAGAAAGAGTTTACCAAATTAGAAGTTCTATCTTAACAACCTACAGAATAAGAAATATCTTAGTTCTATGAAAAATAGAAAACAAAATTAAAAATTTAAAATTAGTAAAATCCTAATCTTAAACTAACTCTAAAACTAATTAATTTCAGAAAATCGTAGCCGTCATCCCAAGAATCTAAGGCGCTAAAACTTGTTCACTCCCCAAGTATAGGGTTGTGATGTAGTAATAAACTCGGTAAGACCGAGGTCGAATCCACAGGGACTGAAACCTGTACGTTATCTGAAACTAAGTAGAAATAAAACTAGAATGAGATGAAATCTAAATCGATTGTAATTTGAAGGAATAATGATGAAATATTAATATAAACTTAGAAAAAATCAGAGAAGGGAAACTAGGGATTCAGAGGATCCACTTGTAGAGATCAAGGAGATCTTATGCCTGTATTATAAATCAGGAAAATTAACCGAACTATCATTGATATAGGTTTCAAGAGACGAAAGGTGTATGAATTAGGATGGATTCCATCACCAAACTATGCCCAGGAGACAAAGCAAACAACAGAATTAATCTAATTACCAACCAATCAGCATGCCATGAAGGTTAGGAAGGGTACCGACATCTAACCATGCCCAGGAGACGATGGTGAACAACAGGGCTTCCTGACTTCATAAAACATAAAAGGAAGAAGAAATACTCAAAGCCATCGCAGACCCATTGTAATTTCAGTCACAACAGACCATTAAAGACTAAAAACATTCCCTTTAATTAAACCCGAATCAACATCAGTTCACTCTAGACAAAGGCACAAGCAAAGAGGCATCCTATCACGCTACAAGCTTCACCTCTTAGCCCTAGCTAAGAGGTTTAGCCACACATGAGTGGACTAGATCTCATGAAAGAAGGAAAAATAAAAACCAAAAAATTAACAACTAGAGTAAACTTTCCCTGTCTCTTTCTCTCGCTCCACCTCCACGCTCCACCTCTCCCCAGATCTGAATGCCCTTCCCACGTCCAAAACTCTCCTTTTATAGGCTGCTTTGGATGGTGGGGTCGGTGGCAGAGTCGTAGAAGGACTCGGAGCACCAATTTTCGTAGCCCTGATCGGTGGGCCCCACAGAGATATTTTCTGAAAAATTCACCCCGCCCATTGGATTCAGGACGAAATTTCAGTCAAGAATGGGTGGTTTTGAAGGTCCATTAGCGCGGCCCACAGAAGAAATCTCAAAAAACTCACTTTTGAATGTCACAAGACCGCCTGTTTGTGGCCTCTGTACCGCACACGTGTGTACGCATGGGAGAGGAATATCAACATGGTTTTGTAGTTCTCGAACTCATCTACACGATGGACGGCTCAGATCTTCCATACAATTGACAGGTGGGGCCCACTATCTTCCGCAAAAACGGCCAGCGGCCGTGCGTTACGCGGACGCGGATCCGTCCTCCGTGGCAATGGTGGGTCCCATTCCTTCCACTGAATGGAAAATCCACTCCGTTCATGAGATAGACGTCGAAAAACCGTTCAGACTCGGTCGGTTTTGGATCAAATTTGGTGTGGCCCACCGAGTTTCCAGCAAACCGTCCAAGCTGCGTTCAACGGTCAGGATCTTCCGATTGATTGCATAAGGTAAAAATGACGCCTAGGTGATGGTCAAGCCCCACCTCCAGATCGAATAGACGGTGCTGATCACCTATTTGGATGATGGGTGGGTCCCAGTGACAGAGACCGGCGGACGCAGGTGCGTCCGCTGTTTGAAATCGAGAAGGAGACGAGTCAGCCCGGCTTTGACCGGGCTGACCGTCCGTCCGTGGCTCTTGGCAGTGGGGTGTGCTTGATGCACACACATCCTCAGGTGGGGTCCACCGTGATGATTTCGAGAAATCCTCTCCGTCCATCCATTTTTTCAGCGCATTTAAAGCGTTGATACTAAGACTTGAGCATATCCAGATCTCAGGCGGGCCCCAATTCGAGATTTTATGAGTTGATATGTCCATTGGGCCACTTCTAGGGGGATCCGACGGATGAAATTTGACGTGTACGGTTAATTTATGGTCCTGAATCCATGTATGGAGTTTCTGATTCAAATGAATGATGGGAACACTGTGATCTTGCATTCTGGACCAATTTCTGACCACTTGTGCTTCAGTTTCTCGATTTTTCCAGATCTCTGGTGCGTAAATTCGTCGATCTTGGTCCCCTGGAGTCCGTCCTTTGCCTTGGTGTCCTCAGATTATTAAATTCATGCTTTTTAGTGACTTTTTACCGTTCATGCTCTCAAATACACCCTGTATTACAAACACAGTTAAAACCGGGCGTTAACAATATTGTGCTCGTAAATCCAGGTAATAAATGGGGTCTAATATGCAATATTTGACCCTCAACAGTTTTCTGTGTTTTACACATATATATGAACTATGTTGAAACTAATGTATTCCATGTGTTTGTTGAAATGTTTGTATGAATATGGAATTATGATTTATGCTTTCCATGATTATAAATTGTAAATATATAATTGTTGTATGTGTGACAACTCCTTTGTAAGAGGCTTTGTCATAATATATGTTATAACTAATTTATTACATGTATGTTGGCATGTGTAGTCTAAGTGTTTGATAAAATGCATGAATGAGAAAATGTTGGCTGAAATGTGTTTAAGGAGGATATCGAGATAGGATTCTCAATTACCTTATCTTTAGTTATAGTTTCCATCATGTAACCTATCTTACTACTACGTGCTTTATGGATGAAATGCTATGTATGATAAAATGTGTGCTATGTGTTTGTCAAAATGCTCAAATGAGGTTTATATTTGAATTGTTTGTCATATGTTGTTTTGACTATCACATATGAATGCCTAAAGTGTTTGAGTATGATTGGGACTACTGCATAGTCCAGGCAATCGGTAACGATTCCCGAAGAGTGGCCGAACTAGTCTCGCCACCTTGGATAAGTTCGATGAATCCAAGCCTACGATGATTGTCGACAGGGGTACCATGTCGACTAATTCAGCGAACGTTCATACCAATCGAACTTGTCAAGTAACCTGATTGGCCTATTGTGTGTTTACCATGTATGGACACTACTACTTGAATCCAAGGTGCCAACTTATCGGTGCAAAGCCTGTTTAACCTTAGTACCACGATCCGCTAAGACTCATGAGCCGAGCATGGTGGTATGGGATACCGTGGTCGAGCCGTCGGCCTACGCTGGGGTGACGAGCCTCCCCGTAGTGACCAATGAGCAACCCAAAACTCGTGAGCCAAATACGGTGGTATGAGATACTGTATTCGAGCTGTCGGCCTACACCGGCGCAGCCTGGCTGTGGTCCTCAGTAGGGTTGGTGATGAGCCTTCGAAAATAGACTACCAGTTGGTAGGGCGTTGGTGGAGTGACCTCGAGTATAAAATAGGCCCACCCCGGCGCGGCCTGGTTGTGGTCCCCGGTCGGGTTGGTGACGAGCCTTCGAAAATAGACTGCCAATTGGTAGGGCGTTAGTGGTAGTAACCTCGAGTATAAACTAAGGCATACGCTGAGGTGACGAGGCTCTTCGTAATGACCTGAACTTGCCTGTCCACTGCTTTTAAATCAGGGGTGACGTTGCCCTATAAGCCTATCGTATGTGATTAACTAAGATTGACGACCTAGATGGATCATTGTTTGGGTCAATGATATAAAGGGAGGTACCTTAGCTTCCCGAACCTACTGTATGAATAAGTCTAATTAAGAACTTGGCTAATCACGCACATGCACCGCATTGCATGTGCCTTGGCGTTAGAGTTGAGCACAGAGGAAGGAGTGTATGCCGCTAACGTGAAATGATGTCGCAGAAGGAGTGTAGGTGAGGGCATGCATTATTAACACATATCATCCTTACATTAATCGGAGTACCTAGGAATGCTTATTGTATTGCTTTATCATTACCGCTTGACTGAATTGATAACATGTTAACCTTTGCCTTATAGCTCCACTGAGTTGATCACTCACTCCCACTCTGGGACGGTGTTTTAAAATACCAATCGAATCTGTTGTAGTTTCAGGTGATGTCGAGGCCTATGAGGCGGAGCCTGACTTCTACTATGACGAAGAGAAGTTCTCCTATTCGTAACTCTCTGGCAGGTTTATGTAGACCTGGAGTTACATCACCGGGGCTACGGGGATATGGATAGATGACATGACACTTTATCATTTTGTATATTTTGGAATTATACATGTAATTGTTTAACCTGACGACGTTCATACTCTGGGGACTTACAATCACTTATATGCTCTATATATTAACACCGTCTTCTGCTTGCATAATTTAACTATCTCTGGAGTATAATATGCTGATTTGATATAATCTCATTCATGTTTAATGCACCAACACGGACAACACTTAATCATCATTTTCTATGTTGCATAAGTAATGCGTTGGAACTCGGGAGTTGAGCTTCTGCTCGACCCCCGATTTTTAGGGCGTGACAATAAGACAACACATATCACCGTGGGCCCCACATATATTTCACAGCATTCATCAATTTTAGTGCTAAAACAAGTAAGTGTCGTATCAAACATTGGTATAGCTGCTGTAATTAAGGAAATCATTATTAACCATTTCCTGTGAGTTTACCATTGGTTTGGAAATTCAAACAGAATATCTTGAAAATGATGTTTGAGAGGGAAAATATGTTAGAAATGGCATTAGAAAAAGAGAGAGAGGAGGGTGTTTATGGAAGGGGAGACGAAGCTTCTTGAAGTTATGGGAATGGGTACCTGAGGAAAATCATCTTTTATATAACAGATAAAAGGTATGTGGGCTTAGGAGAAGGTTCTGCTTTTGTATTAAATATATGATTAAAAAAATATTTTAAAATTAAAATTTTGTATTAAAATCCTCCTTCCCGTATCGTTAATCTGTCGATTCCGATTCCGTCTTTGGGTAAGAAAACCTAACTCTAATCTGTTTTAGGTATCCAAGTAGATGAATCGACGAAATATCTAACCTATTTCGTGATTCAGGTTGCCGTTGTACCGTAGACAAAGGCGTAATATGCGAACTGAGTTCGTTACGAGTTTACTGACGGAAGGTTTTCAAGGCTTTCAATGTCAGTTAATGATTTATGACTGACTTGATTGCTGTCACATGTGCTTAGATGCGATGTTTTCCATGTTTTACACATATATGAACTATGTTTAAACTAATGCATTCCATGTGTTTGTTGAAATGTTTGTATGAATATGAAATTATGATTTGTGCTTGCCATGATTATAAATTGTAAATATATGATTGTTGTATGTGTGACAACTCCTTTGTAAGAGGCCTTGTCATAATATATGTTATAACTAATTTATTACATGTATGTTAACATGTGTAGTCTAAGTGTTTGATAAAATGCCTGAATGAGAAAATGTTGGCTGAAATGTGTTTGAGGATATTGAGATAGGATTCTCAATTACCCTATCTTTAGTTATAGTTTCCTTCATGTAACCTATCTTACTACTACATGCTTTATGGATGAAATGCTTCGCATGATGTCGGCCTACACCGACTGGTTGTGGTCCCTAGTCGGGTTGGTGACGAGCCTTCGAAAATACACTGTCAGTTGGTAGGGCGTTGATGGAGTGACCTCGAGTACAAAATAAGCCTACCCCGACGCAGCCTGACTGTGGTCCCCAATCAGGTTGGTGACGAGCCTTCGAAAATAGATTGTCAGTTGGTAGGGCGTTGGTGGTAGTAACCTCGAGTATAAACTACGGCCTACGCTGAGGTGACGAGCCTTTTCGTAGTGACCTGAACTTGTCTGTCCACTACTTTTAAATCAGGGGTAACGTTGCCCTATAACTTACCTATCGTATGTGATTAACTAGGATTGACGACCTAGATGGATCATTGTTTAGGTCAATGATATAAATGGA
The DNA here is from genome assembly GCA_030180095.1 of Magnolia changhungtana. Lineage (NCBI taxonomy): Eukaryota > Viridiplantae > Streptophyta > Magnoliopsida > Magnoliales > Magnoliaceae > Magnolia > Magnolia changhungtana. Next base: position 3,100,087 of record JASAUF010000115.1, on the reverse strand, counting down.
GGTACCTTAGCTTCCCGAACATGCTGTATGAATAAGTCTAATTAAGAACTTAGCTAATCATGCACATGCACCGCATTGCATGTGCCTTTGGCGTTGGAGTTGAGCACAGAGGAAGGGGTGCATGCCACTATCGTGAGATGATATCGCACATGGAGTGTAGGCGAGGGTATGCATCATTAACAAATATCATCCTTACATTAATCAAAATACCTAGGAATGCTTATTGTATTGCTTTATTATTACTGCTTGATTGAATTGATAACATGTTAACCTTTGCCTTATAGCTCCACTGAGTTGATCACTCACTCCCACTCTGGGACGGTGTTTTAAAACACCAACCAGAATCTGTTGTAGTTTCAAGTGATGTCGAGGCGTATGAGGCGGAGCCTGACTTCTACGATGGCGATGAGTTCTCCTATTCGCAACTCTCTGGCGGGTCTATGTAGACCTGGAGTTGCGTCACCGGGGCTACGGGGATATGGATAGATGACGTGACACTTTATCGTTTTGTATATTTTCGAATTATACATGTAATTGTTTAACCTAGTGACGTTCATACTCTGGGGACTTACAATCACTTATATGCTCTATATATTAACACAGTCTTCCGCTTGTGTAATTTAACTGTCTCTGGAGTATAATATGCTGATTTGATATAATCCCATTCATATTTAATGCACTAACACAGACAACACTTAATCATCATTTTATATGTTGCATAAGTAATGCGTTGGAACTCGGGAGTTGAGCTTCTGCTTGACCCCCGATTTTTAGGGCGTGATAATAAGACATACATATCACCGTGGGCCCCACATATATTTCACAGCATTCATCGGTTTTAGTGCTAAAACAAGTAAGCGTCGTATCAAACATTGGTATAGCTACTGTAATTAAGGAAATCATTATTAACCATTTCCTGTGAGTTTACCATTGGTTTGGAAATTCAAACTGAATATCTTGAAAATGGTGTTTGAGAGGGGAAATATGTTAGAAATGGCGTTAGAAAAAGAGAGAGAGGAGGGTGTTTATGGAAGGGGAGACGAAGCTTCTTGAAGTTATGGGAATGGGTACCTGAGGAAAATCATCTTTTATATATAACAGATAAAAGGTATGTGGGCTTGGGAGAAGGTTCTGCTTTTGTATTAAATATATGATTAAAAAAATATTTTAAAATTAAAATATAATATATATACATATATAATGTTTGTTAAAATTTATTTATTTTTGTTGTTTGGGAGAAGGCTCTGCTTTTCAATCTTCTTAAAATTTATTATTATTATTATTTTAAAACGACTGATCCGAACCTTGCCCAATCCAATTCGACTCGGTTTTCCTGACCGAGTCGAACTCGGATCGGTTCAGGCCAGTAGGGGTTCGGGTTAGTTTGAGTCAGATGACTTGGACTCGGTCCCGGATCGGTCCGAGTTCGGGTTGGGCCATGCAGAATTCGGACCGGGTCGAGTTGGACCCAATTCGATCCGACTCGGTCCGATGCCCAGTTCTAAGTAGGAAAGGAAGATGGATAAGGAGGAAAGGTCGAAGAAAATGATGGATAGGTAGGAGGTAAGAAAGGAAGATGGATAAGGAGGAGAGGTCAATGAAAAAGATGGATAGGCAGGAGGTACGAAAGGAAGATGGGAAGAAAGATGGGGAAGGAGAGGATCGCACCTGGGGGCATGGATCGTACTTAAAGTACTCGGATCGCACACGGGATAGGATCGCGGTTAAGCTTAGTCAAAGAATTTTCATTGTGCATTTTTGACATGACTATGGTTGAGCTTAGTCCAATGATCTTTATTTTGCATTTTAGATAAGATCACCGTTAATCATGTATTTTAGCAGTCGGTGTCCTATTGCAACTTTTTCATGTGGTGACCCACCTGAGTTTTGGGTCTACCAAAATTTTTGGGCGCCAACGAGAACACTAGCAACACACATGATGGACGCATTGGATACCATATGAACATCACGTTGGGCCCCACATATAGCATTATAGGTTAGGAAGTGGACTGCCTCAGTACCTTAAGCCTACTAAATAAACTCTGTGGGGCCCACTGTCATTCATGCATTTTATCCACTCCATCCATCCATTTTAACAGATAATTATATGGCTTTAGTCCAAAAATTAATTCTATCCAAATCTCAAATGGACCACACCAACGGAAACAGTGTGAAGTGAATGTCTACCGTTGAAAAGTTCTTAGGGGCCACGGAAGTTTTAGATCAAGATGATATTTGTGTTTTCCATTCATCCATGTCTGATTGATCTTATTAACAGGTTGGATGACAAATAAACATCACTATAGACCTTAGAAAGGTTTCAACTGTGGAAATTAATAGGTCCACTGTTTCCTATGGTATGGTCCACTTGAGCTGTGGATATACTTCAATTTTAGGCTCAACACCTAAAATAATATGTAAAAACGGATGGACGGCTTGGATAAACCACGTGCATTAACGGTGGGCCCAACAGAGTTTACTCTGTACCATAAGAGTGTACTGAGTAACTCAGCACCCAATCCGATTTCTATAGGTTAAGCTTGACCTACGGATCTTTGCACCAGAAAAAAAATAAAAATAAAATAAAATTCCACCTATCTCAGTCAATCAAACGGTCCTGATGGGAGTCAAGCTTTGCTAGACGTTAATTAAATTTCCACAAGTCACGATCTCTCGATCCAGATTGATGGAACGGTGGGCCATGGTCACTGGCCTCACACAAAAGATCCTGAGTAAATGGGAGACGACCAGTGAAGTGGGCCATCCCAATGGAAGCATGTCTTTGGAAAGAAAGGACAGATGAGCATCTTGACTCTTCAAAAAGGGTTGTTTTGCAAATGGCTGTGAGATTTTGAGAACGAAAGGCACCCTTCCCATCCAATTCACGAAAAGATTTGCAAAAAACTGCCTCATTTTCAACCGTTCATGCCTTTACTACTCTTAAGGAAGTAAATGATACGTGGCCCACTTCTTTCAACGGTGTGGATCAATTTTGAATTCTGACAAGTGGGTTACCGTTTATCTGAGTGGTAATAACTCTATGAACAGTTTGTATGGCATATGAACATCAATTTCAACTCCGAGGAGGTTTGGATGGTGGATGTTGTTGTTTCCATTATTTTGTTGGTGTGGCCCACTTGAGTTTTGTAGATGCTTGATTTTTAAAATCCTGTCCTATTGTGGTCTTTCAAAACAGATGGACGGAGTGGATTTGTCACGGAAATCTCTGTGGACCCATCACATGCCGGCAATCCGCTCCTGATATCCATATAGGGATATTTTCTCAGATGAATCTGAGCCATTGTCGTATTCATCTTCTCAGCCGTCTATCTTTAGGCCAGCTATCAGAAGGCTGAGATTGTTTAATCGAAGAGATTTTTTTGGGTTGTGTATCATATCATTCCTTTTTCTACTTCTTTTTATTTACTTTAAAATATCAGGTCATGGTCACGAATTTCACGTGATACACAAACATTAATATAAGAGAGACCGGTTCCTCTACGACAGTTGTAGAATAATCTTATCCTACAGCAAGGTTGTAATGGCTCATTTTTTTCTCCTGGTGATATTTTCATTACATCCAATCCGTTCAACGTATGCATCCCCTCATGTTCTACTCGGAGTACAAAAATAAGGTTGATTCAAGACACAGGTGGGCCACACCATGTAAGGTTACGCCTTCAACTTTAAATAAAAAACTTTAAAATCAGGTGATGTGGCCCACCTCAGTTGTTGAATTGCCAGATTTTTTGTGTGTCCCATCTTTTGAATGGATTGGATGGCATATACAAAACATGGTGAACCCTGTAGTTAAGTTGCAGGGTTTTAACGGTCGGTGCTGTTTTTCTTAAGTAACCCTCATCAGGCAGCTAGCTGATGTCAAAGCTGTGAACCCCATCATGATGTATGTGCTTTATCTACACCGTACATCCATTTTTCCAGCTTAATTTAGAGAATGAGTCCAAAAATAAGGTAGATCCAAATTACAGGTGGACCACACCACAGTAAAACAATGTTAATTGAACTTCCACCGTTAAAGACTTCCTAGGGCCCACTTTAATGTCTTTTTGTCATCCAAACGGTTGATGATACCACACAGAAAACAAAAATATCAGTTTGATCCAAAACTTCTGTGCTCCCCAAAATTTTTGAACGGTAAGCATTCAATCCCCCCTATTTCCCGTGATGTGGTTAAATTTAGATATCAATCTGTTTCATTTTTTGGACCATTCCATTAAATGATCTGGGAAAACTGATGGACGGAGTGGATTTACAATAATCCATCAAGGTGGGCCCACGATCAGGTACTCACCTACTAATTACCCTGGACTCACATAATCCGCCCCCTGTTAGACATCGTGGAAATGGCTGACGTTGCTTTCGCTGTCCCTTTCCCAGAAAAGAATGTCAGTCTCACGCGTGTGAAAGGAAAAAAGAAAAGGTCCACACGTACTTTGTGTCCGGTTCACATCAGCAGTGGGACCCACACGTTCGAGTACGTCACTTGCTTTTCTAGTTGGGTTTGGTGGGGTTGACCGCTATTCGTGCACACGTGCGAGTTTGCTGGACCGCAGTTGGGCCCACTAATGATCGCCAGACAAGACGGGTCCGACTTGGATCCCACGTGTGGGTACGGACGGTGATACTGTTTATACTTTATACTCTCACCATAGGTTCTCTATCACGCAATCCAGACCGTTCTCTTCCCATCCAGCTGTCTTGGCTTATTAGAGGTGGGGCTAGGGGTGTACACGGGTTGGTCTGAGTTGGATTGGCCTCAGTTCGGCCAACATCTCCAGTTCGAACCGGGCCCGGAGCGAGTTCGAACCTTCAAGTTCGGGGCAGTTTTGAACCTGAGTTTGGGCTAGTTTCGAACTTTACAGTAAGTTTATGGAAAGAGCTTTAGCAGGTAATCTGCGTCTCATTACAAGGCCTTCGATCAACGGTTTAAATAGTTGAACTATAGACTCCACAAAAAATCTAACTAGTCAGGACATTTACATATATTTGACAAAGCATAAAATAAAACATTTTATACAAATTAAATACAGTCATACACAAGTCGGATCGGGGCGAGTCGGATTTTGAACCGAGTCGGGCCAAACTGGGAGGTATTCGAACTCGGCCTGAACTTATTTTCAGGCCTAGAAAATTGGCCCGTCCTGACTCAAACTCACTTCCGGATCAAGCCGAGTCGGGCTTTTTCAGGCCAAGTTGGGCGAGCTAACCGGTTTAGCCTGGTTTGTGTACACCCCTAGGTGGGGCCACCTTGACCTGCACATGTATTTATGCTGGATTATATTCAAATGCATTGCACCCGTTTCAACATTTCCTTGATAATTGCAAGTTATACAAGAACTCGTGCCAGTTATGTTATATTATTCATGTGGGTCCTATTTTATTTCTCCACTCAATCTCAACCGTCCATTTTTCAATCAACACTATTTTTTAGCATTGTGTTCCGAGTAGTGGTATAAATGAATGGTCAATGTCGATCGATGATTGGCTGTGCCAAGTGTCATTTAAAAGCTTTGGAGATGTTGCTGCCGGCCCATTAAGATTCCCTGTGCATTTATGCATACGCATATATGGTAGTCTTCAATCGGCACCGTTCATTAGGTCCAACACATGTTTCATGGACTACCATGTAAAAATCACACCAAAGGAATGCTTCAGACCATCTGATCGATGACCTATAAATGGACGGTCAAGATCATTCACAAAGAAATACATCCAACCAAAACTTTGATCCATCAATTTGTTAGGGGCTATCATGGATTGTTTATATTCGAAATAATGACTTTTTTCAGAGAATTGTAACCATCCGATTGAAGGGTTGGAAAATAAATGGCTAAAGAAAATAAGCCCAAATTGTGGATGGATTCAATCATCCGACCCATACGATTTCTAAGGTTTTAGCCCATGAAATGTGTGCAGAACCTAATGGACAGTCCGGATTAATCGAGTGGATTTTTCAAATTCTCCTCATGAAAATGGGAGCACTGTAACTTATAGTGCTTAAGAGCACTGGATCATTTGAAAATGCACGAAATGCATCGGCCCAAGTCAAACGCTGAGACAATTTCAAGGATTTTGTCTGATAATTCTCCTTAAAATATGGGAAACCCATTAGTTTTACCAAATCCAAGACATGATCTTCTCATTTTTTTAATATCACGCCAGGTGGCAGTTCTAGATTTGCCACAACTTGCTCAGATGATGTGATCTCGACCGTCCAGATGATGGGGCTGATTGTAGATGGAGAATAACCTGAAATTCACTTTGATTTGGTGATGCTGACTATCCAAATAGTGGACATCAAATGGACGGTTCAGAAACAAAATAGTAGGAGGTCCGAATAAATTAGACAGTTAGGATTGTCTTATTCGTGTGGATTTTGTGTGCTTCGTCCGTTGTGGTGACCATGACGTAGACGGCCTAGATAAGGACAAGGATGCATGTAGGTCACATGATGTATGGTGGATGAGTTGTTAGCTGGCATGATCCTTTTTTTATATTTTTCCGTCGCTATTTGGACTAGGCTCAATGTATCATTTTCCACGACTTACTAAAGTGGGGTGGCTCATCCACCTTACACATAGGGGTGTACATCGAGTCAAACCGAGTTGAGCTGGCTTCAGCTCAACTTGGCTTGACCACTGGCTAACCTTAGTTCAAACTTGGCTACTTGGCTCTGTTCGGTCCTTGAGCTTGATTGGCCAGCTCAGTTCAATTCGACCAGCAGCTTGACTCGAATTTGAGCCAAGATTGATCTAGGTTACCATTAAGGCATTTCCACAAACACTTGAACTGCAACATCAATGGCAAAGTAACCGAGTCACCAAAATGGTTCCATTTGAGTTCGATTCAAGCTGGATTTGATTCGAGTCGAGTGGAGCTGGCCTGCTCCAACTGGGTTCGAACTCATTTTCGACCTCAAAAAACCAGCTCCACTCAATTCGAACTCAGCTTCGAACGAGTCGAGCTTTTTCGAGCTCGGTTCATGTACACCCCTACGTACATGTGATACACACGCGCCCTGATCGAACCGTCCAAAACAGGTCCCCCAAAATCCCCCAGCAATCACAACCACCCAAAATTGGCGTCCATCAAGTGGACAGTACAAAAAAGTTGATCATTCTAAATTCATCTAGCGAAATCAGACGGTCATAATCGGCCAATTTATGTGATTCCACGGCAAGCTCCATCCGTGGTCATGATTTGGACGGTCTAGATCGAGATGTACCACATGATGTGGTGGATGAATAAGTCACCACAGCATAACGCCTATTACAACGGACGCACGCTGTACAAGATGTGGACGTCTTCCAGCAAATGCCCCAATGGCAACGGTAGGCATGTTACGAGGGTGCGCGTGGACCTGGCCACGCATCTGCGGCGCACGTTGTCGCAACGTAGTAATCGCCCACTAAAATGCGCGTTTTTTTTGGGCCGTTGAAAGGAACCTGGTGATGTTTGTATTCGGACGACTGTCATACGCGACGAATGATTCTTCTAAATCAATTGTTTTAAAAAGGAGCGATCACATACTGCCGTTGCATGCTAAGCTTAACATACAACACCTTTTTCCCATCAACCTATCACATATCTATAAATCCGAACCGTGGATAAGATGGGACTCATCATGGAAGATCTCCCAGTACGAAAATCAGGCTGAGTTGGATCGGATGGCCGTCTATCTCTTGATCTCACTGCATTGGACCATCTGATCAAGGATGTACCGGATTTTCACTCCAGGCGATCTTCATGGTGGGACTCACATTTTCAACGGTTCAGATGTCATGCACGTGAGGCACGTTGGCAGAAAAAGGGTGTGGCATGGTAAGATTTGCATACAATGGTTGCATGAGAACTTTCCTTATACTAAATTAGATTCCTGACATTTTCTTCTACACACAAAAGATAATCTATCTACATCATCTAAAAAATTCAAAAAGATCCTGTACATGCCACGCATGTGCCAACATGGCACATACGTGTGAGATCTAAGCCATCCATCAGGTTGGTCCGAATTTTTACATGTTCTGCCAAAAATAAGAGAGGGTCCAACCAGCATATAGTCTCCAATATTGGAAAAAAAAGGTGGACGGCTTAGGAAACTTCAGTCAAAAATTTTAGAACCGTACATTTTTAAAAATAATTGTGGCCCGAAAGATCATAATATCAATCTGATTATTGGCATAGTAAATGAATTTAGTAATTCCGTTCTGATGGATGGATTGGATCTTGTACCTATCTTTCCATGCTGGCATAAGTGTGGCGTGTGCATGAGCTTTGTTACACACGCGTGTGCGCTTGCAAACCTCAGAATATATAACAAAAATGAAAATGAAAACCACCAAGTGGGAAAGATGGGATGATTTGAAGAGCATCTCAGGCGTGTTTCGACGGGTACGCTGAATGAGATTGGGCAGTATTAGGGTGGATTGCATGTCTTTCGATAGGTTTCAGTGGATTACATGCAATCTCACTGAACTGCTGTATCCTGCGGCTGGCGGATGACAATTCGGAATGTATACAGTGATTGTGTTTGGATGGGCTGCTGGTTGGCGCACCGTGAAACATTATTAAATAAGCTTCGACCTTGAAAAAATAATTTGGGGCCATAAAAGTTTTGAATCAAGCTCATTTTTGTTTTTTCCCTTGGGACTGTACGACCTAATCAATCTATTGGATGTCAAAAAAACAGTACAGTACGCATTACAAGAATTTGAATGATAGATGTCCAATTAATATTGTTTTCATACGGCGTGGTCCAACTAAAATGCGTATACCTCCGATTTTTTAGATCAATTTATAAAATGATCTGTAAAAATGGATGAACGGAAAGGATGAAACACATAATCATGGTTTCCAAAAAAAAAACCTATTCAACATTAAATCGTACAGGATTGCACCGTACGCCTAATAACCCCACAATCCAGCATCCAAATCCCTCACAATCCAGCAGATTTTCATCCAACTGCAAATTCAATGCTCGTCCAAACAAACAACTGCTCAAACGCTGTGGGATTCGATTACCCAATCCAACCTAATACGGGCTACTCCAACGAATGCTACCCTGTCCAAACACGCCCTAAAGCTACACGTGTCAACATGCACACATGCCGTTAAAAGGATGGACGGATGTCCACATTCAATGCACACGTGTGGCCACCGTTGATAAGTCAGAATGGTGGGGCCCACCTTATGAACAGCTGTGTTGGAACAGGAGTGGACCCCACCATGTTGCAAGTTCACAACATCTTTTGGTATGCTCCTGAATAAATATATATTGGCAATGAATTTTCACATTATGCTAGTTTTATTTTATCCCCACACGTGGGGCTTATGGTTCATGTTGGCAGGTATGGTCACACGTGCGAAGTAGTCAGTGGGCCTCTTTGATCAAGTCAATAAACCGTGGATCGAATGGGGCCCGTTTCTCACGATTTGTCCCACTTTAGAATGGTCCACGCCAAAAGATTTTTCCAATTAAGAAATTTCGCAACAGTTTAATGGCCGGCCAATAAATAAGATAATTAAAAAAGAAATAAATATAAATTGTCATCTAGTGACTAACAATTCAATGGTTAGGGGGTCACCCAATGCTAAGAAAATTTTGTGATGTGGGCCATCTGTCATTGGACCATCATATCAATGGTATGGATCCACTTTAATAAAAAAATTTTTTATTTTAAAAGTGGATACTCTCATGCTAATTGGTAATACCTCATTATCTCTCTCCTGCACTTTTGAGCCAAACATGGGTTGGTTGGGTTCGGTTGAGGGTTAACCCAGGTCTAAAATGGTGGCCCAACCTAACTTGAAGCCCAACCAAAGCTCAAGCTAATGCCAATTGGGTCAAACCATGGCCCGGTCTAACCCAAGCTCAACCCAACTTACAACATTATCAATAGTAACTTGCTTGGGTTGGTTGAATAAAGTCAGGTCAAATTGGGATAAAGCCACGGGTTTTATTTTTCAATGGTAGAAAGTCAAAAGATGAAAAGAACTAATTACATGTAAAACGAGGCGTGAAAGTGAGAAAAAGAAGAATAAAGGGGAGTTAGATTGGATAAGTTAATGTCACAGAAGACATGTGACAAGGTTGGGTTTGATGGAGGCCGGTTTGCCCAAATCCTCAACCCAAGCTTGGTTAGATTAGGTTTGGGCTGCTTAATCAACTCAAACCTAATTTGACCCAAGCCTGGGTTAAATTGGGTTGCCCAAGTCCTAACCCACACCTAACTTAACCTAGCCTGGGTTAAGAATTCCTAGCTTGAACCTAACCCAATGAAACCAGGTTTGGAATGAATTCTTAATGTAGGGGTATTTTACATCAAGTTCCAGTTAGGTAGCTTGTAGAGTGTAGAGACATACTTGGGAGTAGGTATCCTGTGTGAAGCGGAACTCATGTAAATTGTGGCCCATGAGGAGATTCGACTATGGTCCTAACTTATGCAATGTGGAGCTTGAGTTATGAGATAAATAGATTAATTTGCCATGCTATATCACTTCAAATTTTTAGAACAAATGATTAATCTGTAAGAATTCTATATTGGTGGGCTTTATTGATCAATGGTCTGGATTGTCCTAAGGGTTGAATAATGTGATCGGGTATACCAGTACGCCCTACTAAGTTGTAATATATTTAAAAATTTGTGTAAGGGGTGAAGTGCTATGACTGTGATATGTACACAGTGTTTTAGAGGAATTAAGATTGTCAAATTCGTGTAGAGACATAGGGAGAAGAGTTTTGATGGGTTTCAAACTCCTATGCCCTCTGTAACTATAAAATTAGGCTTGATCCCCAATCCAACACCATCAATTGAAGTTACAGCCTCATCACAGCTTCTTTAAAGGATGTACGGAGAAGAAGACCTCAACATCTCATCTTTAGCAAAGGCGTCCTAACAAGATACACTATGGTTCTTTGGATCTCCATATCTGATGCATAGCACGATCCTTGCAACTCCGCATATAAAGATTACACAATTGTCCCGCATCAATCCTACCTAAGGTTGGGCTAGCAAAAATGTGCCCCCATGCATGCATGAGCTCTGGTCTCAGATTTCCCTGCCCTCTAAGAATCATGGAGGGGATTGGGCCTTACTTCAGACCCAACGAATAAATGGGCTGGGCTTAATCTGACCCAGGCCCAAAATGAATCATGTTCACGATTCATTGGCAGCCTGGACCATCCAAGCCGTGGGCATCATTCTGGTTGGACCGTAGCTTGAAATTCACATAAGTCGAATGATCTCAACCGTTTGTTGAATTTGTAGTTCTGGCAGTCTTACTTTTACCCATCATTTGGATGGCCACGATTGTTCAATTAGTTTGAGTATGCCTTTGCTACAACACCTGAGATCCTTGGGCTCACCGTGTTCTGTGTGAGAGATCCAGTCCGTGTAGGTTTGCTTAAAATCAACATGATCAACAAATCAGGTGGGCCACACTAAAGGGAGCAATGAAGAGGGAACCCCCAAGCATAGGTTTGTATATGACGTCCACCATGGTATTTATATTCCATCCAAACCGTTTGTCAGGTCTGTCATACCAGGATGAAACGGAAATCCAAATATTAGAACGATCAGAAACTAGGAAAGGCCACACTGTGTGAACTTAGAGTTTCTATGCGTGATTTTATACCGTTCCTCTTGAAGTGGCCCACATGAGTTTTGGATCGTTCTGATTTTTGACTTGGACAGTAAAAATTACATGTGTCACCTGATGGACGGATTAGATAAAACATACACAGCACTGTGGGTCCCACAGAGCTCGGCTGCTGTACCCACTGCAAACAACAGGTGTTGTGGAGGATTCCGTCCTACTCTTAGAGGGGCTTCTGATCCACTGAGGTTGGGGCCCACCTTGATATATATATGCCTTACATCCACGCCGTCCATCTGTTTTGCTAGCTTATTTTAGGGCATTATCAAGAAAATGAAGCTTATCGAAATCTAAGGTAGATCACACCACCGGAAATAGTGGTGATTGACCATTAAAAACTTTGTGGACCACAAAATATTTGGATCAAGCTGATATTTGTGTGGTCCCTTCATCCAGATCCTCGTGACCTTATAAGCAGGTTGGATAAATAAACATTCATGTGGCTCTCAAGAAGTTTTTAATAGTGGGTATTCAATCACCATTGTTTCCTGTGGTGTGGTCCACCTAGGATTTGGATATGGTTCATTTTAAAAATAATTTCCTAAAATGATCTGCAAAACGGATGGACGGCGTGGATGTAAGTCACATACATCAAGATGGGCCCCACAATCAGGTATCACCACTCTTGGGCCGAGATTTCATAAGGGAAGTTATTTGGTACTCTGGCAGGATATGACGCTTGATATGCAGGATCGCAGAATTATATACGTAGGATAAGTTAACACCGATTAAACCATCTATATTGCGGGACCCACTGTCACTAATTCAGATTTCGAAAATCATATCGTTTGAGAAATCCTGGCCTCTGATCCCCTGGAAACTTGTTTTTTTGAAATAGGACCGCTGGATATTTTCATTTCTAAAGTCCAATAAATGTTTGCCAATCCGATGGTCAGATAATCAAATAAGGTTATTTTTTATTTTTTTTTTCATGTTACATCCTATGATTTTGAATAATTTGAATTGCCTGTCTTCCACGTCGTGTGCAATTTCAAAGTGCCTGAGTATCATCCATCACACTCTGCCAGAGTATCGAACATTGCAAAAGACAATAAACAGACTCCACCGTGTAGATTTTTCAAAGAATTTCGTATGGTACATACATGTACATCTGAGTTTATATACATCGTAGGTGAGAATGACATCCGACCGTTGTATCAGGTGAGTCCCACTATCAGATCATGTGGTCGAGAAAGTCAGGCTGATCTATTATCATCTAGGCCGTATAGGAACAAAAACAATGCTAATATCTTCCATTTCACTGTTTCTTGCCTTTTGTGGATTACCTGATAGTCTACGGACCCACAGATTCTGGTCAGATGATCTTGAAGCTGTATCTCACCTGATAGACAGTTCGGATTCTTTTATGGATTCTTGGGAATCAAAATAGAGAGTACTTGACTGCCATGAATAAGGTAGTCATGAAGGCTACCGTGACAAACCAATACACGAATGCTTTCCTACCTTTGCCTGTGGTTGAAGAAATTTTATGTAAGATAGGCCCCAGAAATCCTAACAATTTCTGCCAAACAGTAACCTCATTAGAACACCTATGACAGAGAGAAACATGTGGGGTCCATGATCCGGTGATCTAAACCGTCTATCTGTTGGGACCCACCTGGATTTGTGATCCACAGAGAGAAACATGTGGGGCCTATGGTCAAGTGATCTAAACCGTCTATCTGTTGTGACCCTCTGTGGAGAACAATGTGTGGGTCCATGATCTACTGATCTAAACCATCTCTCTGTTGAGACCCACCGTGGATTTGTGATCCAAAAACATAGTGGTTGTTAACTGTTTGATATGGTGGCCCGGAAGTAGACGTTTACAAGAAGAACTACAGCACCGGTCCATGTAGTTAACGGTTAGGATCTTCCAATCTAAAGTGTGGCACACAAAATGAACGGTTGGGATCACCAAACCATGCTCCTCACATTTACATAATCGTATGGTCCTCCTGAGCAGCAGAAGTGTAGTATGCAGATGAAACTGATTTGATGCATGTGGCTCCAATCTTTTAATAATCCAGACCGCTGATACGACTACCCCAACATGGATGCCGGATGATAAATAAATTTGCCTGATTGGAAGATCATGGCCGTTTGATAATTGGTTTTATTTATTTATTTATTTGCCTGATTGGAAGATCAGATAATCCTAACCCTTAAAATGGGGCCAATTCAGTTGTTTACAAATCATAAATCTCATGGGTTTGAATTATCAAATCTAAGTATTACTTTAGAATAATAAGAAAAACTGAGTGATTTCTATCCATGTACGTTTCAAAATGATGATTAGACTTATTTTGCTTTTTCGATAAATCTTAAACTTCTATTTTTATGCTATTGGTACAAAGCTAAAAATCACATGATTGGCAAATTTTATTTTATTTTATTTTATTTTCCTTGGCTTGTTCATAATTGTAGAATAAATGAATGGGTTTGATTGAAATTAGGTCACTTCATGTGTCATTTAAAAGGTTTAGATGGACATACTTTTTTATACCATGGCTTCATATGAATAAATGTATGGCTAGGATTGATAGTAGGTCACCTAGTGCCATTTAAAAGGTTTTGGGACATTGTTAGGTCACCCTATGTGTAATTTAAATGGTTCTGGAAAGGTGGGAACGTTAGCAAACCCATATATATATATATATATATATATATATATATAGAGAGAGAGAGAGAGAGAGAGAGAGAGAGGTATGCTCACCTGCACACTTATGCATGTGCGCGCCTTTGCACACATGTTATGGGCATCTAATATGAACGGTCCATGTGATGTGGAATCCTATGAAACCCCAAGGGACAAAATTTCACCATGATCTAAAATTCTGGTGGGCCATAGAAAAGAGAAATGCAAATCAAAGGAGGAAACTATTTTCATTTTTCATGGCCCGCTAGAGTTTTGGATCAAAGTAAAAATTGGGCCCAGGGTGTTTCACAAGGTGCTGCTTCACGTGGACCGTTCAGATTTTATTTTGGAGTCAAATCACATATGATAAGTTCTCAAAAAAGTTCGCACAAGTTCCGTGTGATCTAGTGCGTAGGTGAGCATCAGCTATATATATATATATATATATATATATATATATATATATATATATATATATATATATATATATATATATATATATATATATATATATATATATAAAAAATTTAAATTATTTAATAATTTAAATAAATATTTTAAATCACAAACCGCATGTGGGGTTAATAGTTCTTATTTTTAACCTGATGTAATAATTTTTTTTTTTTTTGGCTCCACTTAGCTCTATCACCTTTTAGGGATATTTTAGTGATAGGTTCTATAGGAATATTGGACAATCATATTAACAAGTTCCTGAATATTTTATTTTGACAATGATATTGTAAGAAAATCCTCAAATTTGAAAATAACAGAAGAAATTGATTTGTAACCATGGTTCAGTTATGGAAGCCATTTATATAACAAAACTCACTGTTGATGGTCCATGCACCAATAATTCTTAACCAGAAGATTATATCCATTCAATATTAGGGTTTTTTGGTTGAATACGATCCGTTCTTCTAACTTCTCTCTTAACTATCTATTTTTTTTTTATGGGCACACACTGAAGGGTTAGGATATTCCCATTCAGGAGATTCCTAATGTACCAATTATCTGAAGTGGGTCCAATCATATCGATAGCTTGGATCATTGAACTATGGGCCCCATTGTACAATAATATAGAGAGAGATGGTTAATTTACCCATTGAGTAAATTGATCATGGATGAGTGGTCCTACAAGCATCTGCACCTCTCTGCACTTTCATACAACAATACTTCATTAAATTCTGTTTTAGAATATTTAAAGTCTAAAATATCCAAAAATAAATAATAAAAAAAATCCAACTAAAAACTTAAAGACAAAAACTCAATTGGGCCGAGATTCAATTTTAAAATGAATTTTTTTATTTAGGCTTCAATTTAGATAAGTTAAATAGTCATATTTATTAGACAACAGTTGCCTATTTTTAAAGTTGGCTTAAATGCATCCAATGTATTACAATATGATACATAAGACTTTATTTATTGAAATTGGAGTTTGTTCAATGACCCAATTCATTTATGTGATATGGCTCTTCTTGATTGGGGGATTCCAAAAACATAATAATTAGATTGAATAATTTAATCATTGGATTACACAAAGGTAATCATGGTGATTCCATAGCAAAGGAAGATTACTAAATTTTAAATAGTTGAAATGCTCTACCTTTAGAGATTTTTATTGTGATTCATCCACCATTCAAGCTGAAAGCCTGCAAGAAATGGTTTGGATAACTTGAAGATAATCCATATTCAAAGAATAAAAGTCCCAAGACCTAAATCCATAGCTGAAGTGGTAGACTGAGTGAAAGATACCTCCTTTCAACATTGAGGTTTTGGTATCGATTCCCTAGTGGCGGTGGCTAACACTGTAGTGTGAACTGGCAGTGGGTGTACTGACAAGCTAATTAAAAAAAAAAAAATAAATAAAAGTCCCAATGTATCACATTATATTGCAATTCGAACAAACCTCTACAGTTTTTTTTTTTTCCTTATGCTAGAAAATCTTAATTATTAAAAATTGTAATGATTCTTTTGTGAAATCATGTATGCAAACAGCTTGAAATAGGAAATAACTTTCATTTTATATAGATTGAACTTTTGCTCACCTTACTTTGACCTTTCCATGGTAGACATGGCTCATAAGAAAACTATACCCCTTTCCCAAAGGCATGTAAGTCTTGTTCCATTCTACAGCGAAGCACAATAAAAAAGTAAATACTTTTTGAGGATATATTAATAATTAATATGTTGTAACACATATTATTTAGGCTTATTTGATTAGCTGCAGATGCATGGAAAGTATGGTAAATAAGTAATGACAGTTTATTTGGTTTTTGGAAAGAGTGTTCATAAATTCTATCAGCCTCACCATAATGTATGTGTTTCACCATACTGTTCATTCATTTTGTCATATTGTCCATTCATCTTAGGGCATGAGTAAAAGTAAAAAATGAAGCAAACTCAAAACTTTTATAGCTGCCAAGAAGTCAGGCATCCTCACTATTTTCTGCAGTGCGGTTTACTTGAGATTTGAATCTGCCTCATATTTCAGCTCATGCCCTAAAATGATGTGGACCAAAAAATGAATAGATGATGTGGATATAACATATACATGATGGTGGACCCACTTGTTATATTGTTGACAATTGCTTGTTTACCTTAGTTTACGTGTATTTACAGCTAACCAAACAACCCCTAAAAGCTGTGAAAGCATTAAAACATTTCATTTAAAAGCATGGCAATGTCAAGAACAAAAATTTCTTGGAGGACCAATGATTTGACGTCCACACATCATTTAAAAGCCTTGGGGATGTTGTTAATAAATGTTCAGTCCCACCTCTCATTTGAAAGCTTTTAAGACATTGCTAACCTCCCTCTAAAGGTAGAGGCCTCTTCGCAAATAAAATGATGAAAATTCGATATACGAACCTAGGCGCCAACTAAGGCCGATATCCATTCCGCCCTGCGGTGTGGGGTGAATAACAATGTTTATGCTGTTTCCCAATGCTCCCATCAGAAAAGAGAAGAAATCCAGGACTTGCTACAAGAAAATCACATATCTTAGCGTCGGATAAATGAACGGTCTTGATCAGGACATCGATGCGGCCCGGAATCTGATCGACCAATAAGGCGATGCCATGTTGGCCCCACCATGTTTCTTGATCCAATGATGATTATAGCAGTTTGGTGTTATATGATGCTCTATCTAGTGAATTTTTTTCTTTTTTTGTAGGCCCTATCAAAGGATGGACATTCTCTAATATCTCCTATATCAGGTGATCCAAGCTATCCAATGAAAGAGGACACTCAATAATCAATGTTGATGATTAAATAGGAACCAAATCAGATGGTTAGGATCATCTGATGGGGGAGACTTTGATTGTCACCCATCTACAACTGGTCCCACATGTTCCTCTTGTGGGCCCAACAAAAAGATGGATCCAGCATTGCATATTTCTGCATTGTGATGAAAAATGTACCTTCTTCCCATTGGAGGTGGGTAATATGGAGATGAAATTACTAATATATTGGCATTCCTCGCCGATGAGATCCGACAAGTCATGGAGATTTCTGTTCTTGATCGCCTCGTAGAGCCTAAGGATCGGCTCTGTGGCCCGATGATCGCCCTCTCCTCCTTCTGAGCTCTGAGTGCACCGTGTCACGAGTCCAAAACCCGTGTTTGTCGAAGAGTGGCTCCTCCGATTGGGGTCCCGGCCCGCCTCCAATGGGCCCACATGGAAGTAATCATGAGTTACCCGAATCGATCGTCGTCTTCCGGCCCGCTTCGACGCTTTAGAAGAGGTTGCAAATGTTGCACCAATGTTCCATAGGGTGCCAAATTGTGATATTTTGTTACATGGTCTGATGGGAAGAAAGTGGGCCAATTCCATGGTGGGGTTTGTTTGGATGAATGAGAATTGAGGTTGGGAGAGGCAGTCAAAGGTGTAGAGTTTATAGAGAAGATTTGAAAGAGAGGAGAGGGAAGAGAGAAAACAAAGCATACTTTCCATGCATTCTTCACAAGGTAAGAATCTTTGTTGTGGTGCACTTGTATTTGCAGGGGATAAAAGCAACCAAATGCTTCTCTTGGATTCTCAATCCTACTCATCTAGACCTTTCACTAGGTGGGTCCACCCAACTTTATATGTTTTCCAAGTGGGCCACACATGAACGAAAAAGTGGGCTATGGTCCACATTAAAGGTTGTATGTGTGGAACAAACATTTGATCCAAGAACCTGATTTTTGGGCAATGAAATTTAATGATCTGGACCGTCTGATGGACGGGGAGATCACATGTTGGTTTTAGATGGGTCGAAAAGGAAGGATCAGATGGTCCAATTTTGGACGGTAGGATTTCCCCAAGGGTCTAAAATGCATGTTCAAAATGCCTTCCTTGTTAAGGGGATGTCTTTGCACTTCTTCCATTCTTTGTCCTTCATTCAACCAACCTAAAACATACCTCTCCCATCCACCTAGGCCTGTCAATGGACTGGGCCAGTCCGCCTAGCTCTTGGCCATGGCTCGATCAAGCTTGGCTTGGGTAACCTAAGGCTGATTTTTGGCCCATTAATAAACGGCTGGGCTCGTGCCTAATTTCTACAAATTTTTTTTTTTTGGGGTGGGGGGGATTTAAGAGTCAGTCGGGTCGATTCGGCCCAACCGGTCCAATCTCGGGCTAGAGCCCACAGCCATGGGTTGGGTTGGGTTTACCACAGCCATGCTCGAGCCCAGCTTGTTGATGGCCCTCCATTCCTCAAGGACTAGATCCGAGTAAGAGTTTTAGGCACAATAACTGATTGGGCCGGCCCATTTGGGCCCATTTGTCTGAAATTTGAGCTAGGTGGGGCCTGATGAATGTTCTAATCTGCGCAAGTGTGTGAAGCTTGCACATATCATCGTTGATTGAGTGGGCCTAGCATCTCTTCCAAGTTGGGCTGTCAACGGGCCAGAGCTAGGTTTCATCTGGCCCAATTTTGAACTGATCAGCCCAATTGAAATTTATGTTTTGCTCGAACCGAAAAAGGCCCATTTACAGCCCTACTTTCGAGATGGCCCACCAACTATTTCTAAATCTGTGGGTCCGTTTGGAGATGGCCCACTAACACAATCCAAATAATGCTGTTTCCCACATTTTGCTTCGGGCCGTCACTGGGCCATGTGAAGGGTTCTTTTGGCCCTGATTTTGAATTCTTTGGGCTGCGTGTATTAAAAAAAATTGCATTTTGTAGGCCCAGCGACGGCTAATTGAAAGGCCCACGTTTGGACGCATCTCAACACAATATATACACGCCTTCAATTCTAACTGTGGAGCATGTGGGGAATCCAGACTCTAGATTTTTCAGGCCCCACCTTGGATGGAGGGTGCCCAAAATATCTCGGATTGGAAGTGCTGCCCCTCGGCAGAATTCGGTCACGTGTGATATGTACGTGCGTGCCAGAACTGAGTGTGCGGCTCGATTCCAACATAACAACTTTGACCCCAAGTGCCAAGAAAAGCAAATACATTAGAATTGGTTGTACATGTCCAGTTAGCTCGTTTAGCTCGCTTGACTTGACTTGGAAAAGCTCGACTTGCCTCGGCTCAAAATTGGATTCGGATTGAGTCAATATAGTTTTTGGATCTCGAAAAAAATTCGAGTATGGGTTCTAGCTTGTCTGAGCTTGACTCGACTTGATCAAAGCTCAACTTGTATTGACTTGGATCGACTTGGCTCGGTGATTCGGTTATTTTGATATTAATGATGCTCGCCAAGTGTTTGATGAAGTGACTCAACGAAATGTTGTTTTGGGTGCTTACATTCTCCACGAGATCGGCTGGTGGTGAGGTAAGAAGGGATATGCAACAAATCACTACATTATTATTATTAATTTTTTTTTACATTATAAGATGATGCAGGGATGAATGTGATGAGGATAGCCATTCCGAATCCACGGAGCTTCTCTGGACTCCTCACAGAGACTTCTCGAATCCACGAGGAAAGAAAGCAGAAAATAGAAATAAATTCTAAGAAATTTGAAATTGATTAATTGATTATTAAAAATGAGTTCACAACCCTTTAAATAGGGGTACCAAGCAATGGGAAAGAAATCAGAATCAAACTACAACTAAAACTCCTAGAAATCGTGACTTATTATAAATAGTAAACTTACTATTATAGACAGTCATGATGTCTACTAGTGCGCAAGGTTTTTGGCCAAAAATAGTAAGTGTCCTATTTGGCTTCACCAAACTGTTCTCCTAATTATTATAAGCTCTTTTCACGTTGGGCACAACTCCTAAAGCCCGACGGAAGAAGAGTTATAATCAAACTAAAACTTACTATTTATAGTAAAAATGAAATTAAAACAGGGAAACAACCGTCGATCAAGGGGTTTTTCGCAATTCCGAGCTGCGCAACCTGGCATAGCAGGGTTGGTTGGCTAAAGTAGCTCGTTCTACCCCAAAATCATATATTTTACGTCAGCTAACTCATTTCGAATTGCGAGATACGCCCGATCTAAGGTCTGACGGTCCGAATCACTTCTGTCGTCGACCGGGCCTTTTCTGATCCATCTTGGCTATGAAACTGTCCGCAACCTGCTCTACATCAGTCCCCTCCACTTCAGAAGAACTCATTTTCGAGTTCTCATCTTGCGCTGGTTCATGATACTCGGTTAGGTCCGCGACGTTGAAAGTCCGTGAGATCGCCATTTCATCTAGAAGATCAATAACATAAACGTTGTCATTCATCTTTTGAATGATTGAAACGGGTCCAATCTTCTTATTTTTTAACTTGTTGTATGTCCTGGTCGGAAATCTTTCTTTGCGCAGATGGACCATAACGCGGTCGCCCACCTCGAACACTTTTTGTCGCCGGGGCTTGTCCGCTTATTCATTGTACTTCTCGTTCGAGGCATGTAGCTTGGTCTGCACTTCCGCATGGATGCCCATGATCTTGTCTACCATATGTTCTGCTGCAATGCTTGTGCCTGGTGCTTGGGCTGAGGGACCAAGTTAAGCGTGTAGCGAGGCACTCGGCCATAGATAATCTAGAACGGTGATTTCCTTGTCGAGCGGTTCACTATGTTGTTGAATGCAAACTCTGCTTGAGACAAGGCCAGGTTTCCCAACGTGCGATTCACAACTTTGGTCTGCCTATCAGTCTGTGGGTGGTAAGTACTGCTGAATTGAAGTCGTGTATTAAATCGAGTCTACAAAGTCCGCCAAAAGTGGCTAATGAACTTCGTGTCACGATCAGAAGTAATAGTCTTGGAGACCCCATATAGCCATACGACCTGCCTGAAGAATAGAGTCGCCACGTGTGTTGCATCGAGGGTCTTCTTGCATGGGATAAAGTGTGCCATCTTGGAGAAACGATCTACCACCACGAATACCGAATTCATACCGCGTTGTGTTCATGGGAAACTAAGCACGAAGTCCATTGATAAATCCTCCCAAGGACCGTTAGGCACATGTAACGGGGTGTAGAGGCCCGTATTATGAGATTGCTCCTTGGAGGTCTGACAAATATGACAACGTTGTTCGGCTTTTCCCACATCACATACTAATTGCGGCCAGTAATGCTGCTCTTCCACAAGAGCTCGTGTCTTGTCTCGCCCAAGGTGTCCACCAAGGCCACCTCCATATAGCTCCTGAATAATCTGATTCCTCAGAGATCTTTGCAGGATGCACAATCGATTCCCTTTGAAGAGAAATCATCCTGTATATGAAGGTCACTGGGGTGACCTTCTTGGCACTTCATCTAAGAATCTTTGAAGTCCTCATCCTCGACATACAGCTCCTTGAGACAGTCGAAGCCGACCACCTCGTTGCTCATCGTAACAAGTAGTGATGCACGATGACTAAGTGCATCAGCCACCTTGTTCTGCTGCCCTGACTTATGCTTCAGAACGAACGTGAATTCCTGTAAAAATGCAACCCATCTAACATGCACACGATTCACGTTAGTCTGACTATTAATAAACTTTAATGCTTGATGGTCAGTGTACAAAACAAACTCTCTTTGAATCAGATAATGCCGCCAATGTCGCAGCGCCTGAACAACTGCGTACAACTCAAGCTCATAAGTCGACCACTTCTTTCGGGCTTCGCTAAGCTTCTCGCTGTAGAAGGCTACTGGCTTGCCTTCGTGTGATAATACTCCTCTAATTTCGACGTATGAAACGTCACACTCAACCTCAAATATTTTGTCGAAATTAGGAAGCACCAAGATCGGTGTTGTAGACAAACGATGTTTGATCTCATGAAAGCTCTTGTCAGCTTTATCGGTCTACTGGAATGGTTTTTTTCATGCAATCTGTTATAGGTGCGACTATGGTGCTAAAATCTTGCACAAATCGACGATAGAAAGTCGCCAACCCGTGAAAACTCATCACCTCATGAATGTTTGTCGGGATCGGCCATTCCCTAATAACTCGTACCTTTTCATTGTCCACACGAATGCCTGTGTACGTTACAACAAATCTTACAAACAATAGGCTGTTAATTAAAAAACTATACTTCTTCAAGTGAGGTACAACTTGTTAATTTGTAGGACCTGTAGCACCTGCCTGAGTGTTTCCTGTGCTCCGCCTTATCTTGGCTATATATCAATATGTCATCAAAATATACTACCACAAATTGGCCAGTCAACGGGTTTAACACTTGATTTATTAAACGCGTAAAAGTACTTGGTGCGTTCGATAGGCCGAAGGGCATGACCAGCTACTCATACAACCCTTCCTTAGTCTTGAATGTCGTTTTCTACTCATCACCGGGTCATATACGAATCTGATGGTACCCGCTCCTTAAATCTAGTTTAGAGAACACCTTGACCCCTTCTTGCATATCGAGTATGTTGTCCAACCGTGGTATTGGGAACCGATATTTGATGGTAATTTTGTTGATTGCTCGACTGTCGACACACATGGGCCAGCTTCTATCTTTTTTTGACGTTAATAATACTGGTACGACACATGGGCTCATGCTCTCTCTCAAAAGACCCTTACAGATCAATTCCCCCACTTGCCCCTGAAGTATCTCACACTCCTTCGGACTCATCCGATAATGAGGGCGGATGAGCAGGCTAGCCCCAGGGACGAGGTCTATGTGATGTTGGATGTCCCTCATGGGGGACAATCCATTAGGTAAATCTTCGGTTAGACTTTTTTGAATTCGTTTAGCAACAGTCTTAAACTTAGAGGGATGTTTGAGGGTTCCTCTTCCTCGCCCTTCACCACTACGGTGTATACCTCGCCGGTTTCCTTGGACTCCTCCATGAAATTCTGAATGGTCAAGAGGGAACTTCCCTCCACTTTAGAAGCTTCATGGTGGTTCTCTGGTGTTATAGGGGCAAGGATTATTTTTTGACTATCTTTGACGAATATGTAGACATTATCTCGCCCTCGATGGGTCGCATCACGGTCTGACTGCCAAGGGTCAACTGAGTAGTATGTGGTAAGCTTCCATGTCGACAACGTTACAAAGTATTTGATCCTTATAATTTTTATCAATTGAAAATAAGATAGTGCATTATTCAGTTACCTTAGTCTCATTCACTTTTTTAATCCAGTTAATTGAGTACGGGGAAGGATGTTTCGTTGTTGGTAGCCGTAACTTGTCCACCATCACTCTTGAGACGATGTTCTCGCTACTACCACTGTCTATGATCACATCACAGACCTTTCCGTTGACAGTGCATCGAGTACGTAATATATTGTGTTGCTGTGAATGTAATTCCTTTCGTGGGGTATACAGTAATTGCCTCACAACTAGAAATTCGCCACGATCCTCGCCCGTCACTTCATCGCCACCTGTTATTTCTTCAGTGGTTTGTTTATGTTCATCATAGTCATAACCTTCTTCTGTGAACTCATCTTCAGTGCCCCCTTCGTTTATAGTTAAGTGTGCTGCGAGATGTTGAGGACAAATGTTTGATAAGTGGCCTGACTGGCCACAGCGGTAACAATTGTTCGACCTTTGCCGAGCATAAGGATTTGGAATCCTACTCGGGCCCGCTGTTGTGGGTGTCGCGCGTTGAGGTCTGGATGAGCCGCTCCCCGTATCACGGTTTGCGGTTGTAGGAGGTTGAGGACGTTCTTCTACTGGATCTTTTCCTCGTGCCAGCACTGGATCCTGCGTGGACTCGTCATGGGGGGTCGAGTTGAAGGATATGGACGAGCAGGAACTCTTGCAAGTTGTGTTTCTGCCCTACTCGCCAATTGAACTGATTCATCCACGGCCCTACTGGGTACATCTGAACTCGGTCCTGAATTGTCGGTCGCAACCCACCTATAAATCGTGCTACCTTCTGTGACTCACATTCTGACAGATCGTTTCGTGTAGCCAATTGCTGGAATTCTTTAGTGTAACTTGTGACGGTTCAATTTCCTTGTCGACAATTTTAGTATTGCTGGAATAATATCTGCTCATAATCACTTGGGAGAAATCATGATTGAAGAAGACGTCTCATTCGTTGCCATGATAGATGGGCGCCTTGTTCTGACAGGCTTGTAAGAGTTGTAATTGTTCCCACCCTGCAGAAGCACCAGATTTTAACTTAAACGTTACCAATTTTACCCTTTTATGATCTGACACGTCCATATAATCAAAATAACTCTCTACTTCGGCTAGCCAATCGAGGAAATCTTCTATACATAATAAACCATTAAAACTAGGAAGTTCAGCCTTACCTCAATAGTCTCTTTTAGCACGATCTAGGTGACCGCTTCCATGGATTGGTCGTCGGGTAAAACCCTCATTAAGGTCCTCGTCGCTAAAACTTAAATCATCCGGTGTAGCTTTACGGTTTGCCACTAGTAGTGCTCTACGAAAATCGGGGTTGTGTCGTATAGCAACCATGGGTGGTGGAGCCACCCTAGGTGGTAGAGCACCGCCTAGGGCTCGGGGCAAAAGTAGTGCATTCGTAAGACGGTCGAGGGTTACCTGTAGTTCTTGCATGGTTAACTGACTCTCTCGGTGGAAAGCTTCCATTCTTTCCGAAAGATAACGAATCCCTTGATCACCGTCCATAGAATTTTGATTCATACCTTCGTTGTTTGCTATCAGCCCGAGGGGAATCCTTACTTTGATACCAATTGATGCCGGGATGAACGTGATGAGGATAGCTACTCCGAATCCACGGAGCTTCTCTGGACTCCTCATAGAGACTTCTCGAATCCACAAGGAAAGAAAGCAGAAAATAGAAATAAATTCTAAGAAATTCGAAATTGATTAATTGATGACTAAAAACGAGTTCACAACCCTTTAAATAGGGGTACCAAGCAATAGAAAATAAATCAGAATCAAACTACAACTAAAACTCCTAGAAATCGCGACTTATTATAAATAGTAAACTTACTAATTATAGACGGTCATGATGTCTACTAGTGCGCAAGGTTTTCGGCCAAAAATAGTAAGTGTTTTATTTGGCTTCGCCAAACCATCCTCCTAATTATTATAAGCTCTTTTCATGTTGGGCACAACTCCTAAAGCCTGACGGAAGAAGAGTTATAATCAAACTAAAACTTACTATTTAATAGTAAAAATGAAATTAAAACAGGGAAACGATCGTCGATCCAGGGGTTTTTCACAATTTCGGGCTATGAAACCTAGCATAGCTGGGTTGGTTGGCTAAAGTAGCTCGTTCTACCCTAAAATCATATATTTTACTTCAGGTAACTCATTCCGGAATGCAAGATACGCCCGATCTAAGGTCAGATGGTCCGGATCACTTTTGTCGTCGACCGAGCCTTTTCTGATCCATCTTGGCCATGAAACTGTCCGTAACCCACTCTACATCATAAGACTACCCTTATGTCTTGATTTTAATCTTGCTCGCTGAGTGTTTGATGAAATACTTGTAAAGTGTTGTTGCTGTTTCGCATTATATGAGAAATTGAAGATGCACTCTATATTTGAGAAAATGTCGCAGAGGCTCGAACTGGCCCGAGTTGCTGACCAAACCGAGCCGAGCTACCTAGTTAGGCTCGAGGACCTAGTTCGAGCTGAGATTAGCTATTGGCTGAGTCAAGTCGAGCTGTGCCAAGGTCAACTCGGTCGACTTGAGCCGAGATGTGCCAAGGTCGACTAGGTTTAACTTGTGTATAATTCTACTCATAAAATGTTATTTAAAATGATTAGGTGCTTATCGAAGGGTAGAGTTCCTCCTCTGAAAATGGGTTGCACCTTGCCTTCTGTATGAACTTTCGGATACAAAAGCGAAACACTTACAGTCGACTATAGAGAGTAATTGCAAAGCACCTTTTTGAAGGGAATGCTTGTATTTTAATAGAAATCATCTAATGAATGAGCGTAGACTTGGATTACAATTACTGAGTTACACTAAATAATAGAAAAGATATATTATAACAAGGATCATAAAAGATAGATTATGCTAAGGATCATGAAAGATAATCTATAAATTAATTTAGTTTGATTGAGTTAGTATGAAACACTTTGCATCATTGAATTCCTTTGCTAATTATAAATCCTCTCAAAATAGCCATTTAGATACTTCTACCCACGTTCAGTCAGTTATAACAATTGCATCGGCACCGCTCCGACTTTCCAAAATCTTTTATTGGACACTTATTTCGGTCAGTGTTTTAACACCGCTTTTCTCTCGATCACGTTTTGCCTTTTATTATTGGCCCATGCTTCACCTCTAGATAAGGTGTATTATCCAATGGTGTGAGCTGTGTTACCTTCGTACCACGTACTCAAAATATCTTCGAAGATCTTAAGCGTGCTATATATTTCACATATGGGTACTTTTATAATTTGTTCTTTTAGGGTACAAGGTCCTGTTTGGAAATGTTAGGACCTTTTACTGAGTACATTTCATCACCGCCTCTTTGTAGATGCAAATAGAAATGTTATATTGTTAAGGACATTTTGTACCCACCGTCTATCCATGGCAGGATATAACAGTCCAATGGTTTGGATTATCTAACCATGGGCCCCACTTATTTGCAGGCCACGTGGTACCGTCTAGTTCCTCTTTTTATGACGGGCACCCGACACCTTTGTACAATGCACGGGGATTTTCAGTTTTGGCAAAGTGGGGCCCATGATCCTGGATTCCGTTTCAATGGATGGGCCATGGACAAAAATACCCCGAGATGCATGGATGATCACAACAAACGATATTGGGATTGCTCTTAGCACAATGTGGACTGCTATTATCTCTCTTCTTAACCGTATATGAACAGGGAACGATTGAAAGGTTAAAACTACCTTAATGAGAAAAATTCTTTTGGGTAGACTAGATCCATGGTGTGTTGGATTAGACCAATGGTTTGGATTATCAATATATAGGCCACAATTGTCAGAATTTAAAACGTGAGTGTACAGATCATGGCCGATCGCTGTAAACCCCAGCATATTAAAAAATAAAACCTAAATGGGTTCCCGGATCCAATCCAATTAGATCTGATGACTTGGATCCAGATGTGGACCATAGATCCAGATCCAGATCCAGACCCGAGGCGGATCCGGTCTGCAAGTTATCATATTTGAACTCACAGTGCTGTCATATGCCATCCAACACGTTTATGAGGTGAACCCATGTAACATTTTGGAAAATTTCATACTAAAACCCTAATAGGTTCATGATTAGAACCATTTGAGGACTGTACTAGTCAAACTAAAATGACAAATCATATTAGAATATGTAGATTTAGGATATTTAGGGTCGAATAACTGTTTCTGTAAATCATTAGCGGTTAACATCATGAACTTAGCTAATCCTAGTATTAATCGAGGTCCATGACTAGTATAGGAGATTAACTCCTCCAGGAAATGCCCCGATTCTCTATATTAGATATAGACCACACTCGGTGATCCGCTAAACCCGAAACTATAGAATAATGTCCATTTTGTTGGGCTTGATGTTCATTACGGATATTGAGTCAGGATGGTGCCTAGGATCACTCAACTTGGACCCGCAAGCTGAGTGCATGGGATGTGCGAATGTCTTAAGTGATGACCTAGAATTTGAGTAAAATCAGCACCCCTCATTTGACCACGAAGTTATAGCTTTCGGGCCGTTGTGTGACAACCAAATTTGCAGCATTAATCAAGATTATTACCCTGCCCAAATCCGTGTAGTTAGGGACTCGATCGACGCTTGGTCATCGTTGATCTGAATTAGGGCCCTCCCGATTGATCGGTGCACTCAATCATCAGATTGTTGTGTCTGATCACAAATCCCTTAGTGGGACACCTATCCTAGGGTGTAGATCACCCCGTATACCTCCCGTAGGACCACATCAGTGTGAAATGACCTCTTATCTTACACCCAATCTCCTTACATGAATTTGGTGCCCAGGCTTTGAAATTGACAGAGAAAGATGAGAAATGGGTATGAGAGTGATCAATCCAGAGAGATTGTTCTTCCCTCTTTTGGTCATTGTCCGTGCCACAACCGGAATCCTCTTCGAAACCTCCTGGTAACAATAAGGTAAAATTCGATTCTTACTCTCAAACCCTAGAGCAAGTAGAGGGACTTCCCCAAAATCCTTACAAGCCATTACTAATTGTTCAAGTCATGTTGATTCCCCGAAACCCCAGCCCTAAGGGTGCTAAGTCGGACGACTCGTTGTAAAGGTGTGGACTATTATTTATAGGTTGCCGTTTATTGAGTCTTAGCTTTCAATCAATGATTTTTTACTTGTGAATATGTAAACGCATGCTAACTTATGTATGTTTTGACTTTTATTTCATAAAATATTATTTTCAACGCAGTGATGTTTACATGTTTGATGAAATGACCGAATGAGTAAATTGCTAGGTTTAAAATTCATGCTTTATTCTTGTAATTATTGTTGCCGGTTAGCTAATTTATTCAGAGATTTAGGATTACTTGAGTAGTCGAGTTAGTCGGCAAATTACAGAATATGGGAGTAGCCTGAGTTAAGTCGGCCACCCTAGATTCGTTCGATTGATTTGGGTCGAATATGGACAACCGACAATAGCTGGGCTACACAGAATGCTTGTATCCAATGCCGGTTACACCGAGGTTTACTCAAATTAATCGAACATGTCTAATAACTGATTAATCGCGTATATTCACAATGTATGATCACAACTGCCTAAATCTGGAATACCCCATATCCTTTAAAAAAGTTTACTAATAGCCATTAGCGATACGATCCACAAGTCCCATGAGCCGAGAATTGTGGTATGAGATACTGTGTTTGTATTATTGACCTATGCTAGGGTAATGAGCCTCCCTGTAGTGACCGTGAGTGATGTTATTTACAACTTGCCTATCATATATGTTCAATTGAAAATGACGAACCCAAGTAGATCAAGGGACATAGGCAAGGGGCCGCTATGGCCGTTTCGAGCCTAATGATCCGGATGAGACTAACGATCAAAATAGAGGTACTCTAGCTTCCCCAATATGCTGGGCGAATAAAACTAATTAACTACTCAGCTAAACATCAACATCCACCACATTGCATTGGATTAGGTTGTGGTGATTTGGCATTGTAGTCGCATGATGAGAGAGTGTAGCATTCGCGAAATAGACGTTGAAGTTGCTTCTGAGGGACTGTTGGATTGTGAGAGCATGCATCATTTCATAATTCCATTTATGCATAAACATGAGTACTTAGGAATTGGATGTTTAAATATTTTATTATTACATATGCTGAGTTGATAACATGCGTAACTTAGAACTAATGAAATCACTGAGTTGATCGCTCACTCCCACCTTAGGACGGTGTTTTAAAATATCTACCGGACGATGTTATAAATGCAAGTATCATCTAGGCCGACATGTTGGCAAAGGCGTACATGAATACAGATGAGGAGTTTTTGTACTTCCAGCTATTAGATAGTCCGACGTAGCCGATACACTGCTCGACTAGGAGTGTCATTGTATTATATATCGAGCCCTAATTGTGAACCCGTACTTTAGACACATGCACGCTCCTTGTTTAGTTGATTTACTTTATTATGATCCATTTATTTCAGAATATATTTCAATGTCTAGTTTATTTCCATGTTTCTATGCTGGTTTGGATTATTAGACTAAAGGTGTCTATAGACTACACTTCCGCAAAGCACGAGTGACTCCCAAAAATATTGAAAATTAAGTACATGCTCGACGCCTGAAATTCGGTAACGACTCCTGAAATTCGGGAGTGAAAAATCATCCGAAAAAATCAGCTTGATCAAAGGACCGCACATGACCCACATGATTTTTGTTGATTTTTGTTATGTAAGGTGAACATGAGGTGACTTAACCGATGGACCGAGTGGATGTCACACAAACACCACGGTGGAGCTCACAGAGCCCAATGCTTCGGAGGATTCTGCCCCATTCAAGGACAGTCCTGTTAAATGATCAACTATAGAAACGAGCACCACCAAGATGTCCATGACAAATCCACACCGGATTCTGCCCCATTCAAGGACAGTCCTGTTAAATGATCAACTATAGAAACGAGCACCACCAAGATGTCCATGACAAATCCACACCGTCCATCAGTTTCTCCAGTTCATGTTAGGAAATGATCCCAAAAAATGAGCCACAGACACTAGGAAACAATGGGGATGGAAATGCCCACCATTGAAACCAGTAACAGGGCCCACCATCATGTTTATGTGCCATCCAAAACATACATAAGAGTCATTCTCACTGAGGTGAACTGAAAACACAAACATTAGCCTGATCCAAAACTTGCGTGTTCCAATTGACGGTCAGGATTCCATCTCCACTATTTTCCTGTAGTGTGATCATCAAGAGTTGGATCTCCCTCATTTTTGGTATCAGGCCCCAACATGAGCTGGAGAAAATGATGGACGGTGTAGATTTCTCACAGGCACATTGCTGGGCCTCACACACCTATTCGTTCACCCACATGCATCACAATGCCACTTCGGTGGGCCACACGGTGTGAATTGCAGCTCTCATTTCATAGATAATGAACCGAATCCCATACAGTCACCGAGTCAACTCGGACCCGGTGAGCCAATGGAGTAAAAACTACACAACCGAACTCTACCGTTGGATCTGTGTCTTTTTAATGATCCAAACCATTTGTATGATTGGCCTCACCATGGATGAGAAAATCACCCAGACTAAAATATTTCAAACCTTGATCATTCTTAGATTACAACCATCCACTAATCCAAGGGTTGAAAGGTTACAATACCTTCAAAAAGTAGGTTTAATGCTAAAATGCCCTTTTAATTAAGCTAAAACCCAAACTCAATTTCTGTGTGTTTCAATACATACACATCCCCTTAGACCAAATAAGTACTAAAAAGCCCAAAACAACGGAAAAAATCCCCCTCATACCAAATAAGTACTAAAAAGCCCACTTGCCGAAAATCAATCTGCATACTCCGGTGGTGGTGGACTCCTCAGGAGTTTCAACACCTGGTTGAGGGTTCGAGTGCCCATAGGTAGTGAAATTCCACTACGGCGTGAGTGTATGGTGGTGTGTGCGCGTGTATAAAAAAAAAAAAATAAATAAATAAAACCCCCCCTCCAACTAAATAAGTACTAAAAAAGGCCCACTCACCGAAAACCAACCTGAATCAACAGACAAAACTCCCCTCCTCCCACCAAATCAGTACTGAAAAGCCCACTTGCTGAAAACCGATATGAATAAATGGGACAAAATTCCCCTCCTTGGACCAATTAAGTACTAAAAAGCCCACTTGCTGAAAACCAATGTGAATTAAGGGACAAAATCTCCCTAAAAAACCAATCTAAATTAAGGGACAAAATCTCCCTCCAATCAAATAAGTACTAAAAAGCCCACTTGCCGAAAACCAATCTGAATCA
This sequence comes from Magnolia changhungtana, assembly GCA_030180095.1. Taxonomy (NCBI): domain Eukaryota; kingdom Viridiplantae; phylum Streptophyta; class Magnoliopsida; order Magnoliales; family Magnoliaceae; genus Magnolia; species Magnolia changhungtana. Next base: position 3,068,049 of record JASAUF010000115.1, on the reverse strand, counting down.
ATGGACAAAATCCCCTTCCGACCAAATAAGTACTAAAAAGCTCACTTGCCAAAAACCAATCTGAATCAATGGAAGTACTAAAAAGCTCACTTGCCAAAAACCAATCTGAATCAATGGACAAAATGCCTAAATCAACAGACAAAATGCCCCTCCGACCAAATAAGTACTGAAAAGCCCATGACGAAATTGCAAGATCCACTCTCTTAGGCGTATTAGATGTCACTCGAGCTCGACCGGAGTCTGCCTAAAGACAGGACCAGGTCAGCACCTTATCAAGTGGGTCTGGTCCTTGTTCCATATGTATAGACCATATGGAATCATAAATTACAATATAAACAGTGAGTTTTCAGAGTAATATGTACACTCCTTAATGGAGAGACATGGTCCTGGTGGGCCATTCTCACTGATCTCATCACAGGCGCATTGCAGATACCTACCTACTTACTAACAGGGCCCACCGAAAATGGGCCTCATATACTCGTCATCGAACTTCCTCCAATAGGAGTGTATGGTGTGTACAGGCCTCTCTAGTAGCATAGATATACTGTTCTTTGCACAGATGATGTTGGTGGAGGTGGATGCTTCAAAGGAGAGCAATGGAAGGGAGAGATCGTCTTTGGGGGAGTCGGGCCGCATGGAGTGATGGTTCCCACAGGCATGGTGAGGGAGCAAGACGTTTATCAGCGGCTTCGTTAGAATACCAAATACCTGAAAATATTAACCGTTCATTTAGTCACCAAACAAATGTCAAGTGTATCAAGTGACACATGAGTCCAGTGTACAAATAATGCAAGTGGCCCACCAACAGACATCTACGCATCATGTGCATTTTCATACGCATCTGGCCCACAGAACAGTTAATCAGAATATCAGCCAAGCGTCTGATAAGGCCTTTGCGAACAGTTTAATGAGGCCATTTCCTATTAAGAGTATTGCCAAACCCACATGCACCTCCCTACACACACACAACATGTGAGCCATGCATCAGGTGGAACTGATCGTGTAGTTGATGTGGTCCAAAAATCATCACTCATGCATTGGATGAGGCTTGCTCATCATGGTTCTTAAATCAGTGTTTTTTTTTTTTGCTGTATTGTATCATTCACCAACAATACAGGGTCGCTCCAGTTTCGGCCAGGTATCATCTACGAACAAACTAGATTTCTAATTTCACAAGTGGGTCATACACGTGTGGGCATGTGGGTAAATATAAAAGACGTGTGCGAGATCTGAGCTTTCCATAAGGTCAATAATGCTTAGATCTTCTACCTAAAAGATGAGACAATTTCATTGTTCAGATGGGCCATATCATAAAAGGTTAATTTGATGGCTGAAATTATTTCTAGCCATTCATTTGTTTAGGTCCTTGTGGCCCACCTGAGGTGTGAAATGGAATACATACATACATATCTAAAAAAAACTATGAAAAGCTTTAGATCTTACACGCATGTTACACTACAACACACAAAGCCCGCACATGCATGCATGTGGAATTAGCAAACCTCTGTCACACTACCTGATGAGTGAACCAGTTCCATGTTGAGCCAGTTCATCAACATGGGGGCCCACCTGATGGTTGTATCAGATTTCATACATGTGGCAGGTTGCGACATGTTGTGGCGTGATCAAGCAATAACAGGATGAGAAAAGGTCATGGAAATCAATGTTACCACTGTACTAGAGATGACGAAAATAACCGTTACGGTCACCATCGTTGCTTGCACCGGATTCAACGCATCTCCAGAATAGGTGAACTGCACAAATATATAACATAGCGAAATATCAGTAATTAGGAAATAACATCCTTAAGTGAACACAAGGTAGACTGTACACAAGCCAGATTGATCAGGCAAATCCTAACTGCTTGATCGGAGCTGGGCAACAGTTGTTTTCTTTCATCAAGGGGTTAGAATAGTCAGCTCAGTGTTGTTTTTTGAGCAAAGCCCATACATGGTGTGGCCCACTAGATGAGTGATAGGGATCTTGTACACGTCAGCCACATGTCCCCATCGGAAATGGAGTGGAAAGACATGGTGTCAATTGGCATTCCTCAACAAGAAACATGGAAGCAACCACATACCTGATGGAAGGCTAGAGCAATAGAAACAGCTCCTCTCATGAGCCCAGCCCACCAGATTATAACCTGCCGATTTGTATAAAAAGGACGTCGTAAACTTAAAGAGCACATAAAAATTGACACCCATTTCATGATTTTGACACGTGCATAAAGTTCCAAGATACTAAATGTAATTGAAGAGAATGTGGGGCCCAGTTTTTGGTGATCCGAATCATGCCATTAATGGGGTATCCACCAAATATGTTACCAAATAGGTTAAACCACCTGAGCTGTCCAAATTATATATTGAACATTGGTTGCAATCATCGACTGTCATCTGATTTCCACAACCATAGGATGATTTCCATATCATCTAATGATGAAAAATTTAGGGCATGGGCTGCCTCATGATTGGTCTCACCATATCAACGGATTAGATTACCAAAAGTTGGGCCCACCGGTACCACTATGGATTTACAGGCACTTTGATTGGTCTGACAAAACACTTCAATTCATTCAAAAAATCATCGTTGAAGACCTCGAGGGGCAGCCCACAGGATCTAACGATATCTACACAATCTTAGGGACCTTCACATAATGTTGAAAATGCACAACCAATGTGCAGTGATTCGCCAACCACTATGGGAGCAAAAAGATATAATCACCCCTTTGATCCTATGTTTAGATAGTCATCAGACACAATCAATGGTTTAGATCGTCTAGAGCCAGACTACTAAAGAATGGATTATCTCATTATTCCTCTCTATTTTTCCCTCTGAGGAATTTCTCAGGATGGGATGCACTTATAGGACCAGGAGGAGTTTGAATGCGATAAGGCTTATCCCTACCACATCTGGTCCCAGCCAAGTTGTGCCATGTTCTGTGATTTAACCGTGTGAGATCCACCCACTAGTAATTATCCACAAGTGATCCCTACGGGCCCACATCCAACACATCGGACCCATGCATCCAGCTTGGGTGGATCGAGGGGTGGCCTATTGTGGTCCGTTCTATGATGCAGTGAGTAGAGGTCATCCTCATAATGATAAAAGATGAAAATATCACCTGGTGTTTGAATGTAATCATTGTCCTTTCTGCACTCGAATTCATGTAATTGGATAGAGTGGAGAGAGGGAACACAAATGCAGCTCGCCCAATCAACACTAACAAGAGGATTGTAGAATAGATGCCGAAGGTTGTCCGAACGCTGCAAAGCAAGAATAAGATCATTCCAAGTTTAAAATGCAGAACATATAAAAGTTAAATGGACCTCTCATCCGGGACGACTCTTGATGGGAACAGGGGCCAAAAGATGTACAGTGGTCACTTCTTTACATGGTCGGGATTTACTCCAACTGGCCTGTCTTTTTGGGCCATGGTCCATATATGTGGAGCATGTTAGATGATCAATTGCATGGTATTAGAGTAAAATGATTCTCTATCTAGATATCAGTTACATTTCAAACAATCTAAGGCTGACTTTGGTTGCACCAAACATAATGAAATTTCGTAATTAGACATTAATCATGAAATTTCGTGATATTTGGTGCAAGCAAATGCAGCCTAAGCAGAAGTGAAAATCATCAACTTTAGTAAGGTCAAATATGGTGAAATTTCCATCTACCTCACTTTCTAGCAAACGGCTAGTGTCCAGTTCGCCCTATCCAAGGAAACTTGCGTAGTAATGTTGTCCGTACTTGGTTGCAAGTGAAGCTGTGTCTTGGAAAGTCTGTTTGGGGCAGCAGCATTTTCCTAGTTTGTCATAGGGCTGCAACTTGGTTTTGGGTCAACCCAAAACTGACTAACCCAACCTGAGTTAAGAATTGGTTGGTTTTGGTTGTCAAGGTCCTCGGGTTGGATTTCGGTTGAAAAATGCCAACCCAATTTGAATTTGGGTCGGGTTAGGTCGAGTTGAGAATAATCACATGTATTTCAGTTGGGGTGGGTTGGGTTTTGATTATAGATGACTTTGGGTTGGGCACCGGATGTTGGAATTTGGGTCAGGTTGGGTTGGGCTCGGGTTGACTTTGAACCTGACCCAACCCACCGAGGTTGCACCCCTAGTTTGTCAACCCTATTTTTGCACCCAAAGAAGAACCAGGACAAATATGGATAGCTTGTTCCCAACTATCCACTTTCTTTTTTAAATGATAGCTTGTCTTGGAAAAGAGAAGTGTAGAAGTTCTGTTCCTATCCACTAGAACATGACATTCCATACACATGCACCACATGTGCCATCGTACATCTGCAAATGGCCCACATGTAGCACCCACTATCGACCATCAAACACCACACACGTGCCATTGTGTGCGCATGGTACATTTGATACATGTGCAACATCCATCTTCAAGATCCCCACATGTGCCACATGAGCGATTGTCCATTTTGTTTTCCTTCACAAACAAGTCGAAGACTGACCGTCCTAGACAACAATTTGCTTGCTACCCAACAGGCCCTAAATGCATAACATAACTGAAGATGGAGCTTCCACAAAGAAGAATATCTCACCTCGTCTTGGTCATTTTCCATTTTTCAATGTCAAGAGCATCCATTCCCACATAAAGAAAGATGAACGTTTCTGCAATGAATGACATCGTTGCAAATGCATGCCTGCAAAAGCATTAGGCAGAAAAAATGTCATCGACCACCCGTAAAAAATGCCTACACCCAAAAAAACATACGCTGATAAATACATCCACCCTTTTTAGTTTTGGTTATACAGCAATGCAATGTTGTACTAGAACTCAGGGAGTTGACTCGAAACTCGGACGAGTCAACTCAACTCGGCAAGAAATCAAGCAGAATCACCATGAAACCCAAAGATGAGCTTGACTAGGTTCAGACTGAACATTCATCAAGTCGGCTTGCCTACTCGCTGATGAGCTTGACTGGCATCACTCGTAACTCTGTTCTGCGTGCGTGCTTGTATTCTAAGATTTTATGGTTAGCTATTATCTTTTTTTTAAAAAAAAGCTATTATTTAATGGTAGTGTAAGAAGGAGAATTCCAAATTACCAAATTTGACAACAAAATATACCCTATACCCATCCTAGGAAGTTTCTAGAAGTCATTGCAGATTTCTATTCTCCCTGAAATGGCTGTCACTAGAAGTGGATCTCCTCAAATTCCAAAGAGGTATAAGCATGTGGACATAGACTGTTCATTAGGTGGGTTCGACTGTGCATGTGGCATGGCCTAAAAAGGCCAGGCCAGTTCGGACATCTACAGGTCTACACATATACATCAACCATCCATTTTCACACATGTGTGGCTGATATAGGATGGGTCATGGACATCTTAATAGAGGTTCTGGATCAAAAGAAATCATGACAAGATGGGCTAACACGTACTATATCTTCTGATGGCCACAACTTTGCGACTAGATGCCAAAATCATGTATGTGAGGTATCACTAGAAAGCCAATGAAATGCAATGGCCCTCAAACAGTTTCAGAAAATTCAATCGTTTTGGGGGTCAGTTTTGATGTAGAGTGGGCCTCAGACCTATTCCTGGCAAAGATGAACAAAAAGAAGGCCGAACAGAAGCAAACGTAGTCCATCAGATCCAGGCCCATTCTTACGAGGGGCATGATGTAATTGGGCCCTAGGCATGCCCGGATCGAAGAGATTCATTCCGGATAGAGAAAAATTCACATTCGAAGTGCAAACCGTAAATTGCCATAACTTTTGACTCGGGACGAGTTATGGGATGCATAATATATGAATTCCTACTGTAAATTCCTACTGTAACAGGCCATCCGGAGTGAACCTAACTTGTGTAGCGGGTCGCAACCATCCGTTTCGCAAGAAAATGACTCCTTCCACTTCGAAATTGCAGTTTTAGGAAAAACTTTTTATTTTTAATAGGTTTTGATTTATATGTATATCCTTCGTTTTAAAGTATTAGTATATGGTGTATTCTTAGGAATTACTTCTAATCATGCCAGGAATCATCCTACATGATTAAATTAAAACTTTCTATTTTTAGTATATTTTACTATTTCGGGTAATTTCAGTTTAGCCGAATTAGGACTCTTGATTAGAGTTTGCGTTTTACTATTTAAAGCATTGTAATTTCGTTTTAGAGAGACTTGAATAAAATATTTTGAGTTTTCTTATTTTCTTGTGGATTGAAGGGCCATTACACCTTGTGGATTCAAGGTTTTGATTACTTGAGAAAGGTGGTGCTCTTTCTCATCACCTCATCACGCCCATACCTGCGTCAATTTTTGAATTTTACATCAAAATTTATTATTCTTATTAACTAACCATTTTACTATTTTTTAGGGTTCTTATTTAAAGAGTTTGGAGGGTCTTTTAGAATTTGGAGGATCTTGCATCAAGTCCTTGTTTGAGTTATATGAAAGAGTTTTGAGTTAGTTTAGACATCTTTTATCATTTTTTAGAAAGTTTATTATTTTTAGAAAGACAAAAATACCTAGGCTTATGTAACTCATATAAGTGCATTGTAAAAAGATTTTATTCATATTCTTAATAATACTGTTTTAGACTTATTTATTTATTTTGCCTTTTGGATTCAAGGATTATCTAAGAAGAAGAAGATGGTGATATCTTCCTCTCCTACATTAGTGGCCCACCTGATGATAGGACCGGCTGGTTGTCTTTAGCTGATCTTGCCCATGTGTCACTGTGACATGCGTGGGAAGAAAAAGAATACAAATCTTGCTCCCACAAGTAGCCTTCACATTTCTCTTAATCTAATTATTTATATCTGCAATCCCGACGGATTATTACCTCACCAATCTAGTGTAGTTCCTGTTGTATTTGATGTCTTAAATCAAGTCAGATACAGGGCCTGTCGATGCCATCGACAGACTGTTCGATGTCACCTTCAATGACATCGAATAGTGTTCGATCCATCGAGTTTTTTCTGGATTTTCTCAGTTGGTTGCTGGACATATTGGTGTCAATTTTCAATTACATCGAGGAGTGTTCGATGACATCGAAGTCCATGTTTGATGCCATCGAAGCTGGGTCGAGCAATCGAAGATTTTCAAAAAATCCATGTTTTGTCCCTGGACTGTTTTAGCATTGTTCGATGCCATCGAGGTGGCTTCGATGTCATCGAAGGAAAAGTTTCGATGACATCAAATTGTTTTGTGCAGAATTTTGCGGATCCACCGGATCTGCGGAATTTGTTTCCGATTTCATTTGGGATTCTTCCATAGGCTATATATATGGGTGTAAACGGGATTGGGAGGTATTCTAAGGGTTTCTAATTCATCCAAGGGTTTCAAAAGGTGTAGCAAGGGTGAAATTCGAGGTTGTTCTAATCGGGTAAGCTCTTTACTTTGTAATTTTTGCTTTCATAGTGACCATCTGTCGCTTTGTGTTGTGGTTTTTTCCCACAAGGATTTTTCCATGTTAAATCGCTGTGTTCTCTTCGTGCTTGGATTGTGTGATCGGATTACTCTCCTAGATTCATCTCTGTGTGCTTCCGCGGTCCTCCAACAGTTCTGCAAACAAATGTCTTGGGAATTCATTTTAACATGATGGCACAACCTAAAAAAATAAAGTTTTTGGGAATCCATTTTTAACATGAATGCACGACTTCAAAATTCATATAACTATTACAAAAGTAACCCTTTCCGCTCGAATGCAATGTCGAATTAAATTCTTAGGAATCGTCCAACCAAAAAAATTTACATAAAAAACGAACTAAATAATCTTGGTTGGTCATATTAAGAATCGTCCAACCAAAAAAATTTACATAAAAAACGAACTAAATAATCTTGGTTGGTCATATTAAAAATCTTTACTTACTTGGTGGTGATTCTGGAGTTCTCACTCACATTATACCAAGCGTAATGCGACATGACAATTCCACAGAAGAAGACTGTGAGAATCCCGCTAAAATTTAACAGCTGCACAAAGAAAATACTAATAAGATTCGAAACTTACATGCATTTAGTTCTGCATGATGAAATGGGAATGATGACTCCTTTTGTATGACTTCTCCAATGCGAAATGAAATAAACCGCCCATATTAAACAGCAGTGGTTGCTGGCCATTTTCCTAAAGGTGAACATTATGGGCACGGTTTTAAGACTCAGACAAGTCTGATGTGACTCGGACTCAGTCGGACCCAACCTGGATCGATACCATGGGTCAGGCCAATTCCAGCCCTGACCTGGTTGAGTCACAAATTGACTCAGGACCGAATGAGTCGGTCCGAGTCATCGAGTCTGTTAACTATGATTATGGGTCCATTTGGGTGTGGGATTTCAAAGGGATTCCCAGGAGCTGTAAAAATTACGAACTTGTTCACCCGATTTTTCAGGTGCTCTTGAAATTTCTATTCCTGGTAGAATTTTCACGAAATATGAAAATGAGGACCTAAAGGATCATTTCTAGATTCCTAACTGAAATATTCAGCACCAATGCAAATGATGGTATGTGAGGTTTTTCTGAAAAGAATAATTGAAGAAAGAGATCATGATTTCAGTGTTGGCCACACGGGCCATAAGCTCCACATTTACACATGCAATTTCAGCTATATATAGGGAAGAGTAATGATTTGCCACCCTCACCTCCGCCAACAAATAGGAGAAATATGCCATTAATACCATTAAAGCAATTTCACGATCGGTCGAGTGCCTGCCAACAAGTATTAAAGATTCAGTACAATTCGGGTGTCTCATTAATGACTAACGGAACTTTATGTTTTCACAAATAAAAAGGACTGAAACTATTTAAAAAATGGCAATTTCTCTCAGCCACATCTCCATCAAGCCAAGCACTGTGTATAGGTGGGCCATGTTTTGGTGATCCAGATATTTTGTGGTTGTATATGGATGTTGGGTACATTCTCTTTTCAAGTGTCCACTTGCAGGTCAATTATCAGATGGTTGGGATCGTTAGCGGAGGATTTTTCACTAGATGAATGGTGTGGGTCACTTGAAGTTGGAATCCACATGAGCGTAGAGCCAGCAAAGAGAGGGCGGGTGATTAGGGCCGAAAATCATACACTTCTGCTTACAAAAGAATCACTTACCTACCAAAATACAGAGCTTTAATAGCATATGCAGTAAGAAGGCCGACCTGAAAGAAGATGAATAATCAATGAAGATGCAAAAAATGCACTAGTGAAGTATGAAACCACTGCCTCCTCAAGTTAAAGACATCTGCTAAAAAAATCAAAGTAGATATTTGGAGTGGATGACAGTAATAAAACCAGCACTAGATCCCAACAAAGAGGAGTCATAGTGATCCAGACCGTTGGTCTGATAATATCCATTATAGATGGACCATGCCCCCAAAATCTTCCATATTGGAAGATCATACCCATCCAATCTTTCGGCTTCTTTCTACTGAATGCGGGCCGTTGTACATTTTCATCAAACAGTCCACTTTGCATGCTAGAGATCAGAAGGGTTGAGATCCAAAGTGTAGAGTTTCTTGGCATGCCAATCCATCATGGGACATATCAGATCAACTGTTTGGATCACCGAACTATGGGTCCCACTTGTATAGATAGACCCAATACATGAGACTTGGATTGATGTTCTTATAATTTGTAAAAAAAAACTTGGATTGATGTTCTTATAATTTGAAAAGCATCTTCGTTGAGAAAATGACTGAAGAATCCAAACTTACAGTAATTCCAAGACCAGTGCTCATCGTAAATAAGTAGAGAAAATCTTTGATGATTTGAACCACGGCCCAGCCATCAAGTTTAGAGACATCAAGCTTTTGGATTGCATTAAAGAGAACTACCGATGTTGCGTCGTTTACCACTCCTTCCCCAAACACTAAACTGTACAGTAAAGGAGTCTCGTCCTGATGTAGAACCTGCATTTAAGATAGAAATTTCAGCAACAATTAAACAAATGTCTTAGAGATTGGAACGTAGGGTCCTAATGCATCGGGACATAAGTGGTGTCCCAGTACACCCCATGATTCAATGACCTAGACTGTTTATCACATGGTCCCCGCAGTGAATGGAAGAACGACCCAACATGATCCCAATTGCAAGATCCGAGCATTTGAATGGTGGGCCTTGATTCAGGACCCTAGTTTCAAATATTGTCCAACATGAATCAGTATCATCCAAATCCTATTGGTTTTGGTCCAAAATGAAACAAGTCGCCACACCCATATGGGACCGAGTTGGATCTAATCAGAGCGAGTCAGGGCGGGTTTTGGTCCCTACGCAAGTTGCACTTCAAAAACACTACTTAAATCCATGTCCTAGAACACTAAAGTATACATATCTTTCTTACCTATCTGTTGGTAGGCAATTAATTTTAAGGGACAACATCTTCCAAGCTCCATGGCGGGCCCCATAAATTTTCGAGATTAAAAGATTCTAGTAATCAATCATTGTCCTTCTCTTGGACCATTGATGCATTTTTATTATTAATCATCTCTTTGTAGGCCATTGGTCTTAGTGCAAGGATCTCCTAATTAATACAACTTTTTTTTCTTAACCATCTCTTTATAGGCCACTGATCTTAGTGCAAGGATCTCCTAATTAGGGAGACATTTTGGACACCCACCTTCGATGGCAGGGACCATCAGATCAACAGTCTGGATCACCAAACCTATAGCCCTACCTACACAAATCATGGTTTAAATAACAGGTTTGGAGTGTGATGTGTGTGGAGAATAAAACCGGTATGCCTCTCCCATACACATCCCATTTCAGTCCGTTTTGGTCATTCGGGTCTCATGACTCATCTTGGTTCTGATTTCGGACACTACTTGGAGCCATGATATGCAAACAGGTTTATGAAGAGACCATGCTCTTTCGGAGCACGCTCTAGTGTTACTAGTACCACCATTGCCTTACAGGGTACAGGCTAGATGTGGGACCCACATGATGTATTCACACCATGCAATCCATCCATCGGTTGCATCACCTCAAGAAAACCCTAAGGCCCAACACTCATTTCGATCCAAAGCTGAGGTGGGCTACAGTAAAGCAAGCAAGCTTGGAGAGATGTTCACCCTTGAATTTAAGGGGTGGGGATTGGGTACTACCCCCACCAGGACCTAGCTAGAGACAGACGGTCTTGGCACGGGTTTTGTGGGGCCCACCATGATGTATGTTTTTTTATCCACTCCGTCCATCCATTTTGACATATCATTTTATGGCATGAGCCCAAAAAGGAGGTGATCGAAGGCTTCAATGGACCCCACCATAGGAAGCAATGGTGACAATGATGACCACCATTGAAACCTTCCTAGGCCCCACCACGATTTTTATTTTTCATCCAACCTATTCATAAGGTCACATAGACCGGGATGAAGTAAAAACATAAATATCAGCTTGATCTAAGACTGTTGTAGCTCCTACGAGGTTTTCAATATTAGGGCGTTCAATTCCCACTATTTCCATTGGTATGGTCCACCTGAGCCTTCAATCTACCTCTTTTTGGGTTAATGCCCTAAAATAAAATGTCGAAATGGATTGATGGCGTAGATAAATACACAGATCAAGGTGGGTCCCACAGAGCCTGTGCCAAGACCATCTGTCTCTAGCTAGGCCCTGGTGGAGGTAGTACGCAATCCAGGTCTGAATTTAAGGGGGCACACCTGAGTTGTAAAACAACCTGAGTTTTGGCCTGACCCTTCATCTGGCTTGGATTTGAATGAACTAAATCCTATACATGCAATATAGAAGTCCCCCACTCTAATTAACGATGGGCATTCCCTCTCAACATGCTCCATGTGCTATGGCCCAATTGAGTTTTGGATTGGGCTGATTTTTGGGGTTGGTATTTTTTTTTTTAAAGGTGAAGCATATGATGGATGGATTGTACTCCGTGAACACATCACTGGGCCCCAAATCTGGCCGGTTCCGAGTGTGTCCATTCTTTTCTTGATGCAAGAGGAATAATGAAACTTAATGCAAAAGAGACGAGAAAGATTTAATCCACCTGTAGGGTGCAAACAGTATCGGTTGATGAAAAGATTGCTCCAAGCGCTAAACGGAAATAATAAAAACTTCAATCAAATTTCTAAAATCACTCATTCAATTATTGCAGAAATAATCTAATGCCACATGACATACTCCTATCAGAGAATAAGGACGAGAGTCACACCAAGATAGTCCCCCGTTGTGAGCCCATTGAACCCGATCTTTGGTAATGCCCACCAACTGCCTAGATCAACAAAAACAAGTCAGGGTTACAAAAGGAATTTCAAGGAAGATGGGCCATAAGAAAAGGTCCACATGGATATCCTTAACGTTTAACAACAACGAGTGATCCCCCTACAATTGGTTGCGTATGAGTGTCACACGCAAATGCCGACCTGGGATGCATGTAGGATATCCGTGCGGTGCATTCGCCAACTGTCTGATTCAACCTAACCCTCTTGGTGGGCCACCTTATGCACTGCTTGGGTGTCTTACACATGTCAAGTAGCACAAATGCTTGGGGATTATTAAAATGTGGAAGAAGATGAAACAGATGAAAGATGGTCCTCTGTCCACCTAGCACAGCATGATACATTGATACAGGCATACAGCCAAATATTGTTTATCCATACACTGTTACTTGTGCTTTGATGGCCCACATGCATGTTTGGAAAACATGTCCAAGATCCAAATAGTCAATCAGGCAGGATGCAGTGTAGATTTTCTAGCCCAAAATCAGGTCAGTCCACTCATCAGGTGGGCCACAGTTTATTTATTAGTTTCACACACTGTGGCCCACCTGAAAATAAACCTGCCGGATATTCAGGCTAGGGATATGTGCTTACCGCCCAATGGACTGCTTGGATATTGCATGTGTGCAATATTAGCATGGGCTTAGTAAAATGACTCAGTAGCCGCATTTGTCTCTGGGTTCTGACAATGCCGGCACATAAGTAGTCGGCATTTGCAGCCACATCTTAGGACATGCATTTGCCTTTGGGCATCATAAGCTAAAGGTTACATTTATTGGTCATGGTTTTAAGACTCTGACGAGTCTGATTCACTCCCCACTCAGTGACTTGGGCCGATTCTGGTTGACTCGGGAAAGTCCCAACTCGACTAAGGACGGCACGTCTCCGAGTCTTTTAACCATGTTCTTGGTAGTTTGTGTCCAAATGATGAAATCCAGTGTTCCGATGCATCAAGGCGTGTTGAGTGTGCTGATGCATCGAGTCTTACAACTGCCGCTCATAGTTTCGGAATCCAGAAGGCTGATTTAATAGGCCCCCTCATGGATAAGGGATGCCCCAAAAATCTTCCAGATACGAATACCCCACCCATTCAACCACTGGCCTTTTAATGGATCATTTAATTTTTGTCCTCAACCATCTATTCGTAGACCACTAATCAAAGGGTTAGGATCTTCCAATGAGGGGATCTTCGAGCATACCTCGTCAATGGCGGGGTTCATCAGATCAATAGTGTGAATCACGAAACCACATTCCCCACTAGTCTTAGGAACGGCAGTTGCACCTAAAATTTAAGTGACAAAGATCGTTACAACACCCATTTCAGAGTGTTAGGCTAACATGACCCACTTGTAAAGATCATGGACATCATGAAACTCTTTACATGTCTGGATGCGTCAACGCCCTATGATCATCCAACCAAATGCATGATCTAAATGTTGTGACACTTCTATCCTACTCTTGGCACATATTTTTCAAGCATGCAAAATCCTATTGTACGTGAACAAGCACTCCTTACAAAAAGACACAAGAACAAGATGTAGTTTAGATGGGACTCGAATACTACCTGCTGCAATGATAGCGGATGAAATAAAGACGCCGATCACACCAAACAGCATAATGGTAAGAAAGTTTCGGAAGAACTGCTTCTTCTTAACTTGAAATCTGAAAGTAGGAATGAAGATATAGCTTTAACATATGCATTCAAACAACATATTAAGGCATGTTTGGATGTCCCCATAAGGTAAAAGTAGGTGGGATGTTTTTCTTCCAAATTAATAGTAATATTCAGTCCTACATGAAAAGTGAAGGAAATTTATTTGGAGCCGAAAAGGCAGGAAAACCATATCCCTGGAAAAGCATTTTGGTATTCTTTTTGCCACCCCACACGCATAGCAGTGTGGATAACCACCTGTGCTGCCAAATTGCAATTTGGGGTACATCCAAACACAACTTAGATTATCCTCCAATTCCTAGACATGAACGTAATCAGAAGATAATCTACTTACCCGGCATTGAAGATTATGGGTGGAAGAAGGTATATGAAGAACACTTCTTCATCGAATCTTAGGATGTGTGATTTTGTGCCTTTGCTCAAAAGCAAGATTACAGTTCCAGCAACACATCCCTGGAATTAAAAAATAAAAAAAATAAAAAAATATAAATATGATTTATGTGTTATCACTTATGTTAGGGTGCATTTGGTTTAACCAATTATCATGAAATTTCTAGATATTTTAGACCAAATTAGGTTTCGACTAATATTGACAATGTCATGAAATTTCATGATATTTGGTTAAACCAAATGCAGCCTTAAGTATCCAAGGTATAAAAAGAATAGTTTTCTATGGGATCTTTACCGGTGCATTTGATATGAATCGGAATCTGATTTCTATATAAGCTATCATATGTAAAATACCACACTCTAAATGGAGTGTGACAAACTTGATTGGCATTTCAACGTGCAGCCAGCATGTGACATGGTTGTTGGAACATGCGTTTGAGTCGTGATACAGTTAAGGGTGACAAAAGTTAACCCGACCCGCTGGCCTGCCAACCCAACCTGGGCCCAACCCGGAAAGTTAGGGTTCAGTGGGTTGACCCATTTCCAATATGGGTTGGGTTAGGGTTGTTTTTTGTCAACCTGAAATAAAACGAGTTGCATTTGGGTTTGGGTTCACTAGGTCGGACCTGCTGGTCAATGAATATCATCTGCCCCTTGCCGCCTTACTTAATGTTAACTATGTACATGTATTATAAATCAGTAGTAATAATAATATAACTTCAAAAAAACTTTAAACTTGATTATGATGGTTGTAATTTTCTTATAGTAAGGATTTGATTTTATATTAATTAAGAGGTTTTAAATACATTGTTGATATTTTATATTTTTTTTCCTACAAAATGACGACATATTTTTTTTTGTAGTTTTTTAATTAAATGGGTCAAGTAGGTCAGGTTTGGGTTGACCCATTTATAAATGGGTTGGGTTAGGGTTGAGATTTTCAACCTTTTTAATGAATGTGTTAGGTTTAGGTTGGATCTGTCCTTGTTATGACTCAAACCTCACCCAGCCCAACCCATTGCCATTGAGATATGTGCCATGTGAGTAGTCTATCAAGTGGGACAATGCATGGTTTGAGCAGTCCATCAAGTGGGCCACAATGTAGATGCCTTGCTCACAATTAAGGTCAGTTCAATTATCAGGTAGGCCAGTGTATAGAATATATGAATGACTATAAAATTTTGTTTTAAGTGTCTATTTACTCCATTTGTTTCATATGGTATGGCCCACCTGATAAGCAGGCTACTTGATTTTTGGGCCAGAACACGTAAACCATGAGGCCCCCCCATGGACCGTTAGATCTTACACAGGTGTACCACACCAGCGCATGTGCCATTTGTAAGAAGGCAGGGCTAACTCTATCTTTCATTCTTGTATTTTAGCAGGATTTAAATGGATTTCCTGAATCTCTTTGGTATAGTTCATTCTAACTTGATGGGTTCTTAAAATTCCACCTATCTTCGATTGACTAAAGGCTTGTGGGTCCTACTACCTTACGGTGTCCACACCGTGTATTTGGGTGCAGCACTTTGTTGGCCAACACAGGGCTTCTTACAAAATGAAGGAATTAAAATATGAATTAGAAAGGATTTGGAAACAGAATACGTCTAAGGGCACGTTTGGTTGCACCAAATATCATGAAATTTCATGATATCTTGAGGAGTCAGTTATGGATATAGACTAGATGGATGGACTTCACATGCAGCCAAATGCACCTTAAATAAAGATCTAACTAATTGTACCAATGGACCGTTTGGATGTCACAGTGGGCTATCATGATAAATAGTTGAGTTCAATTGTCGCCTTTCATATGAGATTGGAAAGGCCACTGATTGGGTCCCACAATTTTCCGCTCCATATTGTCCAGAGATCCAAACCATTGATACAATGGGCCTCACCAATGATGTTCATGTTCAAAAACTATTCCCAGATTGGAAGAAATTAAAGAGGCTGTTTGTCAGTTGAACATGGACCAATACCTATTATCTTCCATAATGTTATATATGGTAGCCACCAATTGAAGGGTCAGGTTTTATCTATTTGGGAAGTTTCCAATAAGCAGGGGCATGCAAAGTGGGGCCCACAAAAAACAACAGTTGGCATCGCTAAACCCCCATAGGCCCCACATGTACAAACTGGAAAACCAAGTCGCGCGACCAAGATTCCTGGCCCACGAAACTGAAACCCCCCATTGGCCCCACTTGCAAAAATTGGAAAATTGAGTGTGAATCGTATAACATGGTCGATCGGTGGGCCTCAACAAGAATGTCCCATGTTTAAAAACTATCTCCAAGATTCGAAGAACCGTGGCCGTTTATCAGTTAAACATGGATTGATGCTTTATTCTCTTCTGTAATGTTATACAAGGCGGTTGCCAATTGAAGGAAAAGGATTTTTCTATATGGGAAGTTTCCAATTGAGCAGGGCATGCAAATTGGGCCCCACCAAATCATCGGTTTGCACCGTTGAACCCCATAGGCCCTACTTCTACAAACTGAAAAAAAGAGTGGACGGAGATTCCCAGCCAGCGAAAATCAACGGTCCATATCACAGAACCCCCTCATGGTCCCACTTGCACAAGCCTAAAAACTGAGTGTGGATGGTATAACATGGTTGGATCAAGAAATACAGATGTAGAAAAAAAGAAAGAAAAGATAAGAGAGAATTGAGGATTGAAGAATACCATAAGAATGGCGGCGATAGATTCGTTCACCCATCGGTTTTCCTCCAGTAAGTGGCCAACAAGAATGCAGAAGCAGAGCACTGCAACGAACACCGATATCGAGATGACTCGGTCATGATCGGCGTTGGTTGAGAAAAGGAGGCCCACCGGAACTGTCCCATTCAATGGTGGGATTTCACTGGTGATATTAGAAAACCCCATTAAGAGAACACATCCACATTCCCTTCCAATTCAAAGAATCCAATGAAATCTCTCTCTCTCTCTCTCTCTCTCTCTCTCTCTCTCTCTCTCTCTCTCTCTCTCTCTCTCTCTCTCTCAATTCAATGAATCTAAAGAAGTCTCTCCTCTATCTTCCCTTCATCAATTCAATGAAGGGATGGACACTCTCTCTCTCTCTCTCTCTCTCTCTCTCTATTCAAAGAATCCAAAGAGGTTTCTCTTCTCTATTTTCCCTTCGTCAATTCAATGAAGAATGCTCTCTCTCTCTCTCTCAATTCAAAGAATCTAAAGAGGCTTCTCTTCTCTATTTTCCCTTCGTCAATTCAATGAAGAATGCTCTCTCTCTCTCTCTCTCTCTCAACGAACTCTCTCTCCCTCTCCCTCTCTCTCTCTCTCGCAACGAACTCTCTCTCCCTCTCCCTCCCTCTCTCGCAACGAACTCTCTCTCCCTCTCCCTCCCTCTCTCGCAACGAACTCTCTCGCAATGAACTCTCTCTCTCTCTCTCCGGCGACGCTCTCTCGCTCTCTCGCTCTCTCAATGAAAACTCTCTCCCTCTCCTTCTTTCTCTCATGCAAAGGTGGTGGCGGATACATGGAAGGGGACATCTCCACGTGTTAGATTTCCATGGTAGAAACTCCAGACGAGGACGGGTGGCCTTGTCTTTCTCAAACACAGACATTAATCCGGAGGTTTCTCTGGCTCCAATACATGACGCATTGTGTTGCTTTTAGGCGCTCTCCAGTCATTATGTGGGAACCACATCACATATGAAGTCCATCTAACCCGTCCATCAGATGATTCACCTCCTATTACTCCCAGATTCTAAAAATTATCCTGACTCATCCCTCAACCAGGCCACAACACTAGGAACAACCTGAGAAGGGACTTTCACCCTTGATTTCCCAGGGGTCCACTTAAATTCTAAACAAGTCTATTTTTCATCCTGACCCTTCATCCAGACTAGATGAACGATCTTAATGGCCTGATTTCACATAAAAAAACACTGACCACTCCACTAAAATTAAGGGTGGACGTTTCCTCCCAAAATGTTTCCTGATCAGTGTCCCAAGTGATTAACAGATCAGTTTGATTTTAGGTTACCGGTACTAAGATGTGCTTACACATATTATGGACGGATTGGATTTCATGAATACATCAAGTGGGTCCAGTTGAGAATGCCCCATTGTTTTTGTTTCTTTTTTCATGTGGGCGTTTAAGCCGCATGATCCCAGTCATGTTTCATGGACACAAGCCGTTCGATGGCCATATGTCGTTGATAGGCATGTCGATTGGTACACTCCCATGCCAGCACACGCACCCCATGTCAGTTCACACTTGAACCCACGTCGAGCGTCCCTGGACACTGGACAGTGGATACAATACCAGCATCATGGTGAGTCACACAGGGATGTGGCCCACTATACATATATATATATATATATATATATATATATATATATATATATATGCATGGAAAAGGTATTATACGCTCGACCGTATTGTAGCTTCAATAAGGTCGAGCGTTGGCGGCACGTTATTGGTTGGGATGGTGAAAATTTTAAATAAATGAGGAGATTTTATAGGGAATTTGGAGAACAAAACGGGTGAAACAAGTTATTAAAATATCCGTCCACTTCTCTCGAGTATATTTTCTGTAAAAGCCTTGCACCCACTGTTGAAACCTTCCTAAGGCCCACTATGATGTTTATCTGAGATCCAACTTATTCATAAGTTACGACATGCATGAAAGAATGAAAAACACAAGTTTCAGCTAGATCAAAAACTTTAGAAAATTTTAATGATGGGCATCACTTTATGCACTGTTTTCTGTAGTAGGTACATTCCAGCTTATGATTTGACTCATTCTTTGTCTCATGCCTTAAATTGATATCTCCGAGTGAATGGACAGTATGGATATAACACATACATCATGGTGGGTCTGGTGATGTAACCTGTCGTAGCTAATTTGCGTTTAGCTAGCGTTGCAATTCATTGGAACTTTCAATAGGACGTTAATTGCGTCGTCCAAACAGGGAGGGCTCTGTGGGGCCCACTGTGATGTTAGTGTTTTATCCATGCCATTAAAAGATTTTCTCATATTGTTTTAAGTTATTATCCTAAAAATGAGGCAGGTGCATAGCTCCAGTAGACCATAATAAAGGAGGTTGTACTGATAATGACACTCACCGTTGAAACCTTTCTAAGTGCCAGCATCATGTTGTTTTACCATCCAACCTATTCATAAGGTCATGTAGACGTGGATGAATTGAAAATACAAATATCAACTTAGATCCGAAAATTCTCTAGCTCACAAGAAGTTTTTAATGGTGGATGTTCAATCCCCACCTTGTAGTCTACTTAAGCCTTACACCTGCTTCATTTTTTGGTTCATATATTAAAATGATTTGAGAAAATCTTTGAACGGAGTCGATAAAACACTTACATCACGTTGGGCTCCACAGAGCCCTTGCCCGGACGGAGTAGGACATGAGTTCCCAAAGGAAGTGGATGCAGGCGGGTTAGATGCAGAGAGGTGGACGCGGATTGTGTCCTACCCCCACTCATCTCTAACCCCAAACAGGAAGTTCTTTAGACGGGCCCACTGTGATATATCCGTTTATCCAAACTGTTCATCCCTTTTCTAGGATCATATTAACGCATTAACACAAAAATGAGGCAAATCCAACGCTCAAGTAGACCACACCAAATAATAAGCTTGGTTGCATTAAATGCACAAAACATTAAATGCTAGGCATTAAATGCAAGAGTCTTATGTGGTGTGGTCCATTTGAGCATTGGATCTGCCTCGTTTTTATGTTAATATGTTAGAATGATCTTAGAAAAGAGTTGAACGGCTTAGATAAACGAATACATCACGGTGGGCTCGCTTATAAAACTGCCCGTTGGGGACCAGAGACGGGCGGGGGCGGGGTAGGATGCAATCCGCGTCCCTGGCAGGTTGAGTAGCAAGTCGTCTACTGTAGTTACGTCACCAAGTTCTGTGGGGGCCACTATGATGTATGTGTTGTATCCACACCGTCCATCCATTTTAAGATATAATTTTAGGGCATGAGACAAAGAATGAGGAAGATAAAAGTCTGTAGTGGACCCCACTACAGAAAATAGTGGGGAGAGTGATTCCCACCGTAAAAACTATCCCAAGGCCACCATAATGTTTATTTGAAATCAAACATGTTCAAAAGTTAAAGAAGACATGAAATAAGAGAAAACACAAATATCAGCTTGATCTAAAATTTTCGTGGCATTTAGAAGTTTTTAATGTTGGGCGTCGTTGTCTCCACTCCTTTCTGTGCTGGGGTCCACTGGAGCTTTGGATTTAACTAATTCTTTGAATATTACCCTAAAATGATCTCTTCAAATGGATGGAAGGTGTGGATACAAAATATACACCATGGTAGGGCCTACGGTAATATCACTTCAGCAGCATGTCTCACTACTCAACCTGTCATGACTAATCCGCAGAAATCGGATTGCGTACTGAGTTACTCAGGTGCGCTTTTATTGTATTGACCAACTGTGAATGTATGTGGTTTATCCGCACCGTCCATCCATTTTTCCTGTTAATTTTAGGGGTTGATCCCAAAATTACAGTAAATCTAAAGCTCAATGCCACATGAAACAGTGTGGAATAATGATTTCCACCATTGAAACCTTCCTAGGGCCCACATTAATGTTTATTTGCTATCCAACCTGTTAATAATATCAAAAAGACATGGATGAAGATAAAACACAAACATCAGCTTGATCCAAAACTTCTAGGGCCTCCAAGAATTTTTCAATGGTAGAGGTTTAATCACACTATTTACTATGGTGTAGTCCACTTGAGCTTTGTATATGATTTCTTTTTGTTCTCAAGATCTAAACTTATCTGTTAACACAGATGAATGAAGTGGATAAACTAAATAAATAACGGTGGACCCACGGAGTTTATTCAGTACCCTAATGGTATTGAGTTATTCAGTACGCAATCCGCTTCGAATCCGCGATTGCACTTGGAGCGGATAGAATCAGTGGGAATTGAACTTCGATGGTTGAGAAATTCTCGGCGTGTCAGGGTTGCACTGTTTTCTGTCACGGACAACCACAATGTTTGTGAGAAATCCATCCCATCCATCAAATTTTGGAGATCATTTTAGGCCATGGGGACAAAAATGAGCCAGATCCAAGACTCAAGTGAGCAGCACTAAAGGAAAAGGTCGGTAGAGAAATTTCTACCATTGAAATCTCCCTAGATCAAAAGTGATGTTTCAATTGCATCCACACCGTTCATAACAATATTCCTACTGAGATGAACTGAAAACAAAAATATTATTCTAATTAAAAACTTCCATGGCCCCACGAATATATCAACTATGGACGTTCAATCCTCACGTTTTAGGCCCACTTGAGTCTTGGATCCAGCTCATTTTTGGCCTCTTGTCCAAAAATGATATGGAAAAATGGATGGACAGGGTGGATTTCTATAAAAAATAAAAATAAATAAAGACCACGGTAGGCCCACATAAGTTTCTAGCGCTTGGCATAAAATAAGCGTGAGGGAGATAATGGTGGAGGGATATTTTAATAACCGGTTACACCGGTTCTATTTATCCAATTTCCCTATAAAATTTCTCGATTTGTTTAAAATTTTCACCATCCGACGAATCACGTGATGCTGCACTCGACCTTATGGAAGGTATAATATGGTCGAGCGTATAGAACCTTTTCCCTATATATATATATATATATATATATAGAAAAGGTACAATGGGCTTGAGCTGATTTTAACGCCCCATGAGGTCGAGCTGTGTGGGCCCCACTGTGATGCTTTTTGAACATCTACCCCATCAGTCAGATGCACCATTCCATTGTGGACCTAGGTCTCAAAAATCAAGTCAATCCGTGACTTGTGTGGGCCACACCACATACAGAAGTGGAGAGGGGCCGTGCACCATTAAAACATTCATAACCATTTTTTGGGCCCGCTGAGATGTGGTTTGCAAATCCAGCCCATCCATTATGTGTGTCCCACTTGGATGAGGGTTCAGACCAAGTTTCAGCAGCATTTAAAACTCGGGTGGGCCCCACCAAATGCTTTTATATGTTTTTGGCATGTCTTCACATGATTTTAGATGGTATGGTCCACCCGAGTTCTCAGATATCTGGCTGATTTTTGGGATATCCCATAATTTAAAGGGGACCCATCAAATGCACAAAGTTGATGGTCGACACGCATCACGGTGGGGCCCACATAGCTCGACCTCATGGGAGCTTATCGTGAGTCAGCGCATATTACCTTTTCCCATATATATATATATATATATATATATATATATATATATATATATATATATATATATATACACACACACACACACACACACACACAAGGGGCCTTAGGTAAGTCATAAAATGAGGCTTTTTAGTTTAAAAAATAAAAAATTAATAAATTCAAAATTAAACCTTAAAAATTAATTAACTTTTGTATTCAAGCTTATCCTATAAATCAGTTTCGATAGATAAAATTACTAAACCGTTCATAAGGTGAATCCTAGATGGATAAATATCAGCTTATCCAAAATTTCTGCCGCCTGTAGAAAAGTTTGTAATGGTGAGTATTCAATATCCACTTTTTTTATGTGCTGTAGTCCACTTGAGCTTTGGTTCTGCTTTATGTTTTTTCTAATAATCTAAAATGGGATGAAGAAATGGATCAACTGAGTAGATATAACACATACAATAATGTGGATCCCACAAAGCTCAGGGTTACAGGAATCCCTAAAGTGGTCCATTCTAAATTGTATAGTACTCTAGCAGTGTTATGGTTAATAAATAGGCATTCCTAGATTGTTAATATAGCATATTTTGACTCCATCCAAACCGTCTAAATTAGGTGATCCATTCTAAATAGGCTAAATTACAAAAAATCCATTGATTTTACTATTCTATCTTCCAATTAGTGGGAATTTGTATGTTGAATTCAAATAATTTGTTTAGTGTACAAGAATCAACCAATTAGGAGATCCAGCCATTGTGTGTTTTTGTTTTTGGTTTTCATGAACCATCTAAACCGGGACCCACTTTTATATCTTTTTAATTTAATTTAAAAATATTCAAAGGTTGCAATTTCTCAGTGCATGTGTATAGATTACTAGACGCTGTCAGAGTATTAAAAGCCTGTTCCTATGATATAGGGCCTTTATAAATAGGGGGCCTTAGCCGATTGCCTCACCTGCCTACCCCTTAGAGCCGCCCCTGAATATAATATATTATATATCATCTCACCTTAAATGTGGTGGGCCGCACCGTTTGATGGTTGGAGTAGATTTAACATGAATTGGTGGGGCCCACTTCATTCTAGGGGAAGGATAGAGAGAGAGAGAGAGAGAGGAAGACACGAGAAGGGGAGGGACCCCGCCACTATTGGGCCCTCCCAAATACAATACAAATATCAAGTGGGTCCCACAACATGTGGGTCAAAAAAATATGGAATTCAACGGTCAATCACCCACCTATTAGCCTCCTTCTTGCTTTCTTAGGCTTGTATACCCCTTACCTCTAACTTTGATGGAGGTTGATGGAGTTTTGATGGTGAAGATGAGAGATGAGAGGATAGGGAAAGTGGGCCACACTTGGCTATGGGGAAGAGAGGGCTTGAACGTGTGGTGCTTGGGAGGTTTGAGAAATGAGAGAGAGAGAGAGAGAATGGGATGATATGGATGGGTGGAGTGGTTGTTGTAAGGTGAGGTATGGGTTGGGTTGAAAATTTGTAAAAGAGGAATGGTGAGGGGAGAGAGAGAGTTGACTTATGGAAAAGGGGGATGGGTTGTTGTACTTGGGGTATGGCTTATACTTGATATTAATTGATTAATTGATTGATGAGACATGTCGTAAAGATTCCCTTGAAATTCGCAACGCGCGGCGTTTCTTCAAAATGAACGTGAACCCACAACTTCTAGCTTGGGTATCTGATCGATGCGCGAGTCATGGCATTGGAACCGCGGCGACGACCCGGTCGCTAGGGTACAAGTTTCGGGTTGAGTCAACTCATGTATGCAGGACTCGGCTTAGGTTCGAGCGCAAACATTGGACACGGGTTGAGGGTTGCCAGAATTCGACCGGGAGGACCGCGGAAGCATATAGAATGAGACGGTCTAGGTTACGGGTCTTACATGTGGCCCATATTTGAGGCCCATTATAATGTGTATTTGGTCGGCGTTTGAGACCCAATGTGATGTATATACGGCCCGTATTTGAGGCCCATTGTGATGTGTATTCGGCCCTTGTTTAAGGCCCAATGTGATGTACATGAAGCCTATGTGATGAGGCCCATTGTGATGCAATTGAGGGCCAGACGATGAAGCCCATTGTAATGTATATTAGGCCCATGTGAGAGTCTCATTTTGATGTATAATATTAAACTCATGAGTGAGGCCTATGGTGTTGTATATTAAGCCCTTGTGTGAGGCTATGTGTAACATCCCGGATTTTCACTGTTTTGGATTTCCAAAAATCTTTGATTTTTTTAATTAACTTATACTATCACGTACTGACCATTAGCACTCAACGTTAGCTTATACACGAGTTAATTAATCCAAGATTAGTCCAATTTAATAGACTAGACAGGCCGTGATAAGGCCTAGTGCGGGCCGCTATGGCCAGATGGCCCGTTTACACTTAACAACAGCCCGTGTGGGCCACCCAGCGACCGAGAAGGGTCAGAAAAATCTAAAACTTTAGAAAATCATAGATCTCACTAGGCTTATGGTCCATCGCGGACTGCGGACCCAGTGGACACCCGTAAGTACCATCCGGCTTTACGCCCTACCAATGTCGATTAAAATCCGACTATTGCGACATGTTGACTCCGGACCTTCCAGCCATCGGATTTCTTCCAAATTTACGGTTAAAGTTTAATGTATTTTTCAACGCCTGCCCACCAAAACTGGGCCCCGATCATGGCACGATGACTGTTGATCGCGAATCGGACCCGTATGACCAAACCCCACATCCGATCGCCCCCAATTTTTACGTGGCCCCTCATCGGGCCACTGAGCACCTACCCTATAAATTTCATGGCCAGAGGGCCACCAGAGATGCCCCATCAATCAGAATGGGCCCCACGATCCTCGAAACGCTTACTAGATCATATATCCGTTCATCCGTTCATCCTCAATTTTTGCATGGGCCCTGGTCGGACCATAAGACACTTACACGTCGAATTTGGTGGCCAGAGGGGTGTTAGGGCCACCCCAACACTAATAGGGAGTCCCATAAGTCTATTTTAGGAAATTGTGGAAGCTTGGGGTCTTTTTCACCAAATATGGAATTATAAAAAAGGGCCTCATTTGGGCACCCCTCTCCCCATACAAATTTTGCCCTAGAAGAGAGAAAAGGGAGAAGAGAAAGAGGAGAAAGGAGAAGAAAGAGAGAGGGAAGAAGGCATGGTGGATTCTCAATCAAGGTGGGGCCCAAGAGGATCAAACCAACAACCTCTTACACATTCTCCAAGAAGAAATCATGCACTATAACCACCAAAATCGTCCATTGATCGTCTAGGTAAGGCTTCTCATCCTTTGTCTTGAAAACCCTTTTGATGAAGGGGGATTTTACATGGATTTCTCATGAATGAACTTGCTTTAGGGATTCCGACCAACCGGCCCCAAATCGACATTCCTAGGTCGTTTTTGAGTCTCCAACGAATCGCAAGGTGCGGACTATTATCCTTAAGTGGCCTAGCACCAATTATAGTAGGAATGTAATGATTTTGTTTGTTGAGTTGTGGTATTGAAGAATTTAGGGAAAACCTAGGAATGGTGTGTTGTTGGAATTGCATGATTTGGCATGATTAGTTTACATTTGATGTTGATCTTGTCTCTCACATGATTTAGTATAGGAATAATTACATGCTCATGTTTGTTTGGATTGATTTCGCTCATATGCATTGCTCCATAGTGTTTATGAATCTTGACTCTTGTGTGTTTAATTCCTTGAGGTGTTGGAAGAGCTTAACTTTCTCACAAACCCACACACTCACATGCACCTTGGTTCTTGATAATGTTTGCTCACTTGGTAGGAGTACTCATTTTTATAGTTGAGATACATGTAAACATGGTATTGATATGTTAGTTGATAACTTGTATACTTAACATGTTATGAATCACCACCTAATTCTTGGGTTGGTCAGGAATGCGAGGAAAGCGAAGGCGGTCCCGTTGGTAGGACCGTCTTGAAGCTAAACCTATGGATTGGACGAGTGCGTGTGGGCGGCAGTAGATTAGACTACATGGGTCGCTGGTACCCGATGTCGTTCCGCCACGTGCTTGCCTGATTCATGCGGTTTAGCCCACTGTCTGATCAACCCTGTTTGTTAACCCTATTTGCTCACATATATATGGAACCTGAACTACCCTACAACCGTTGTAGCCCATCAATAACCCACCTGAAATTGGTCCACAGCCTCGTGAGCCGGACATGGTGGAATGGGACACTGTGTCCGAGCTGTCAGCCTACGCTGGGGTGTCGCGCCTCCCCATAGTGACCGCGAGCGATTCCTTTCTCTCGGCACTCCTCAAGTGCTTGAAGTCGGGGATGAGGAACCCGATGGGATCACCGACCGCGGGGTCTTGGCCTCACGCATTGATGGGGCCTTGGTCTCGTAACTAGTTTAGGGCATTGATACGTGGGGTGTATCAGAATCCCCAACCTGCTGGATGAATGGACTTAACTAAGAACTTGGCTAACATGTCATTGCATCGCATTAGCTAGGGTGGTGACTCGGCAGTCGAGGTCGCTCTGAGGGAGTGTTGTCATATGCGATCGTAAGATGGAGTCGCTTGAGGGAGAATTGTGGCGAGGGCATGCATCATACCATTCACCATGCATATGCATTATCAAGATTAGCTTAGTATCTACGAATGTTGCCTTTCATTAAATTCATGCTATAACTACTGCCTGTTAAAACTTAAGATTAATAGTTCACACTGAGTTGATCACTCACTTCCACTCTGGGACGGTGTTTTAAAACACCAACCAGACCCATTCATAGATGCAGGTGACCCAGGGCATGAGGAACCTGGCGAGGCGAGCTTTGACGAGGAGAACGAGCTCTCCTACTTACATCTGATGGGCGGCTCACTATTGGCTAGATCAGGCTGGATTTGGATTTGCTGAGCCGCGGGCTCAGTCTTATTCTTTTTGGACCTAGCACTCTTTTGTTGTTCCGTTGGGCAACACCTTAGGCGACCCTCTATTATTTTTGGACCTGTATATATGTGTGATATCCTTCATTTCAATAGACTAGTGTGATTTTGCTTCGTGCCTCAGGTAATTCCAAATTGCGCAGTTAAATTTGATTTAAAAAAAACCATAAATGCATGATAAGTGACACTCGGGAACTCGGGAGTCGAGTCTATACACGACCCCCAATTTTCCGGGGCGTTACACTATGAGTCCACTATATGTTAGGCTCTATGTGGGTCATCCCTTGGGGGCAATGTTGGTTAAATGTCCACATTGTCGAGGCCGATTGTCGATGCCGATTATCGAGGCCGACTATTAATATTGATTATTGGTGTCAGTTATTGATATCGATTATGAGTATGTGACAGCATAACATCACAATACATGCCCATATGCATCATCTGCATGTTTGTTATGAGATGTGATTAACCATTGTATATACCATAGTACAGATGGTTTATGAAACTCCCTAATAGGTAGAGTTATCCCACATGAGTGTACGGTATGCGCAGGATTGATGCATAATTGGACTGTGTGACTCATGCATCTCGCAATGTGTGATTAAGATTATTGTACGTCCTAGCTACATCAGGGTCGTAGCATCTACAGGCATATCGTGGATGGCCAGATGGGACACCAAAAATTTGTTACTAGCATCGGGCCGCCATACATGGTCCTGGGTGAAAATCTCTAAACTCTCTTAGTACCAGAGGACGCCCCAATGTCGAGACCGAGTGGATATATATGAGTGCATGAGGGTCGTATACCAATAGGCCATGTCTCCCACTGTGTCGTGGTCGGTTGGAAGGGAATGTGGCCTTACCCTCCTGAAGGAGTAGGCAATGTTAGGCTGAGTCTGACCAGCTCGTAAATGGGTCAGCTATCGACGAGCCGGGCCGATATTGGTAAACGGATAGTGAGGTTTCTTCCACTTACCCAGTTGTGCGCTTGATGGGGCGGCAAGCTGGTGTGGAGTGTACTAGACCCCGGTAATGATCCCAGAGATGTACGGTATTGTTATGAAGACTTATTGAGCAGAAGTTGCATACTCATTCAATCATTTGTTCACTATCCATTCGGGCTAATGGTGCGCAACTATTTGTTATGTGTACCTTTGCAATGGCCAGGATTTCGGTTACGGCGTACGACTAACCTGAGATCAGGAGTTTACTGTATTGAGTCTGACTATCCAAATTTAGGTACGGGACTGGTTTGGATATAAGTATCTTGTAGTGGACCCCGTAGCCTGCGATACTACGTACTACCATCCCAACTTCACACTCCAACTTGGTCATCTCATTCGCATCGCATATTGCATTACATTCGCAGGCATATGTCATTTTGGGTTGCTATGTTTCTGCACTTATATAGTCTAGACGGACTTAGCAAAATTTGTATATTGTATTGTATTCTCGGCATCTGATATTTGGCTCTCTATGACTCCTCATTTACATAGCTGATCTGTACTGCGTACTCTGATATTGTATGATTTATAGACTTGCATTATTTACGCTTACTCTGATATCGTATGATTCATGATCTTGCCAGTAATTCTGATATTGTATAATTAAGGCATTGTATTGAACACCTGACACTTATCTCGTGCACACACTTACACCACCCTCTAAGCTTTCTATAAGCTTATGCACAATAGAAGCGTGCAGGTGGCATTAGGTTGCAGCAGCGTCGTGCTTGGAGTGTGCAGCTGACTTCTGGAGCTTTAATATTTAATATATGTATTTTCCTTTCATCACTGTACTCAAATGATTATATTAGTGGATATGTGGTGATAATGTTATTCTTGTTTATTTGGGTATACTTGTGGTCATGCTTCTTATAAGACAAATTCATGTTGAAAATCCTCCTTATAGGATCCCAGGATCGAAATCTGGTGTATGGATGCCGAGAGCAAAGAATGGGGTACTACGGAGGCTATTGGCACCAAATTCGGCGATCGGGAATTTTGTGAGCCCGGTTTCCGAGTTTGGGGCGTAACAATTTCAACCATAGATCTGGTGGTATTTTGCAAATTTGCTTGGGCAACCCAGCATACCAGGGTTGGGTGACTAAAGTAGTTCGTCCTATCCCAAAATCATATATGGTACATTGGGTAACTCATTCCGGATTGCGAGATACACCCATTTTAAGGTCTGACGGTCTAGATCACTTCTGTCATCAACGGGCCTTTTCTGATCAATCTTGGCCATGAAACTATCCGTGACATGCTCTACATCATTATACCACTAAAATACTCTTGGGTCCTCTTGGCTCAGTTTGATGAACAGCTCCGATCACATCGGATCCTTCAACGACCAAAAAAATAAATAAATTTGCCATTGAATCCGTTCGTGCATCCACACGCTGGCAGACATTACCCATTTCAAAACAGTAGCCCCAAACATGGAGATCACCAATATCAGAAATCACACTGATCCACTCAATAACTGGGCCACACCTGTATATCGAGTCAGACCATCGGTTGTCAACTGATTCCAACTGGGTGGCTGAGATATTTGTTCCGGATAATCTCCACGGCAAGGCCCATTGTTTCAACGGTACTGATCGATGTCCTACAAATCCAACCGTTAGGAAGAAGGATAATACTTACCACAAGTTATGATATATCATTAAAGAGAGAGAGAGAGCACCCCACTTTCATGCAAGATGGTACAAAATCCACCCTTTATTTTCCATGATCATAAGATCACCTACGTTGAATAGGTGACACAGCTACACTTGCATTCATTCATGCATTTCTTACATGTTGATAAGCGTGGCCCGCTTTTGCATGAATCACACCTCTTTATGCACTTAGCTTGGGCTGATCCGTGCCATAGACAGCCAGCCATGCAACGTAAGATCGATCTGCAGTTCGGACACTCACATTTCAACTGTTTAAGAATGCAGTCTTTACATCCATCGTCTTTCACAGTGCAAGCGAAACAAGAAGACACCAGCAGCAACAACAACAACACCACATGTGCTATCAAGATCGAGCCTTTCTTCTTCATCTTCTTCATCTTTCTTCACGAACTCATGGTCGTAGGTGCTACCCTTTTTATATTCATATGGGGGTGGATCAGGTGTTACTAGGTAACAGCTTAATATGTGTTACCCTTACCTATGTGGGGCCCACCTTGATGAAGTTTTTGTATATCTACACCGTTCATCTGTTTTTTCATCTCAATTTAGAACTTTATCCTAAAACTTAAAGCAGATCCAATCTCTCATTGACAACAATACTTGAAAAGGTCCATTGGAAACTTTTTGATGGCCATGAAAGTTTTGGGTCAAGCTGATATTTGTATTTTCTCCTCATCTAGGTCTGTTTGACCTTAACAACGGGTTGGATGGAACATAAACATTAGGGATCTGCTTACGATGGACCTTAGGAAGTTTTTAATGGTAGGTGTTCAATCATCACTATTTCCTCAGGTGTGGTCCACCTGAGACTTGGATCTGCTTAATTTTTTTGATCACGTCCTAAAATGGTCTGGGAAAATGGATGGACAGCGTGGATATACAACACATCATAGAGATGGGCCCACACGGTAAGGATAACACCTAATACACTCCCACATGCATGTATGGGAGAGGCTGTACTAATAGTTCACCGTCCAAAATTTCCACCAAACTGTGTATGGAGGTTGACTAAGAAAACTAAAATCGTCTAATATTTCAGATTTTGGATCACTCACTACTTTAATTTAACCGTTCATTTGATCAATAGCTATAATTGGATGTTTGGAATTGCTTGATTAATGTAATTTTTGAGGTGGGCTCCATCCATAACCTACACTATAATTTGGACGGTGTGGATGGTTGTACATGAGTGCCACGTGTGAGGAGGATGAGTCACCACCATTTTCTAAATGATGAGGAATAGCTGTAGGTGTATTACCCTGCATTTCATATCTACCCTTGGGAGTAGCTATTTTGGATGAGCATACACCTAGATATTTCATATGTATGAATACATGTGATTATGTTAAACCGTCCAAATAGTGGGACCCACATCAGATAGTCCATGAACTTAACTTCAGATTGATTGGAGAATTCTCACCTCTGATTGTTAGGTATAATTTCCCGTTGAATTTGGACCATTGAAAACTTTCAACTTTGCTCTATCAATCGACCATTTACAATCTAAAGTGGGCCCCACATTTGGGCATTTTAATTTGAGATGCATGAATGCCACCCCTGAATTAAGCCATGAACGGTTAACAATACCTACGGATTGATACCAATCACAATATCTACGGACGGTCCACGTTCAATTTCATTGTTCACATATGGCCCACGGGATGATCATACCTGCCTGAAATTCCACTATGAAACATATACGCTTGGGCCCACCTGAAGAATGGCCTGGATCTCACACACGGGTTTCAGATTGCCACACGTGCGACTGTAGGGTGCGGCTGTCTAGCTGGCGAATAGCTCCGCTTCATACATAGAAATAAATTCGGAGTAAATGGGTTACTTATCTCAACCCTTCATTCAATGCCCTCTATTTTCTGCGGTTTTCTATACCTTGAGATGCGTGTTGCCGACCTATTCTCTACCATTCGCTGACACGTGTCGGTACATGTGCACCAATCTCTACTTACATTCACACGTGTCAGTATCATGTGGATCTTGACAGAGTTTTTGGATCAGTCTTATATTTTATCTTTCCCTTCATCCTGGTGGATATCACCTTATGAACGGTTTTGATTGCATACAAACCTCACGGTGGTCCCAGGAAGGTTTCAATGGTGGGTATCCCTATCCACACTTTTCACAGTAGTGTGGTCCACTTAAGTATTATATTGGAATAATTTTCACGATTACATCCTAAAATGATCTGTTTCAAATGTTGGACGGAGTGGATTTGGAAAAAACATAAGCGGACCCAGAGAGCTTTTTGTTGTCCGGGCTTCCTACAACCCTTGTTGTTGAAAATTCCCGAGTAGACCCCACCTTTTATCCGGCGTCTTTTACAAGGATCCAAACTAGAGGTGGGCATCCAGTCGAGTGGGACTGGATTGGGCCCGACCCGACTCGGTTTGAAATTTCCAATGCTCGACCCGAACTCGATCCGATCCGGGATCGAGTTCGAGTCCTCTGACTCGATCCGATCCGTTGCACTGTTGGCCTGACTTGAACCGAGTCTAAATCGGTCAGGAAAATCGAGTTGGATCGGGTTAGGTACGGTTCGGATCGAATCTTCTTGACCCCTAAAAGAGTTTCAATGGTAGACATTCAACCCCCACTGATTTTTGCAGTGTGGTCCACTTGATCTTTAGATTTGTCTTACTTTTTAGATCAAGCCTTAAGACGAGCCTGCCGAATGAATGGACGGTTTAGATATAACACATACCTCATGATGGGACCCACAGAACTTGCTGACGTCTGGCCTGATGCGTGGTACACCTGCAATCCGCGTTCGGATTCTTTTATCAGGACGAGGATTTCTGCATTGGGATGATATGTGCGCCCATAGTGATATTTGTAAGAAATCCACACTGTCCATCAGTTGTGAGAGCTCATTTTAAGACATGATACCAAAAAATAGGTGGATCCAAAGCTCGACTGTGCCGGATGAGAGGGAAAACTGACAAAGGTGGGCATTGAATCTACACTGTTTCCTCTCGTAAGGGCCACTTGAGTTTTGGATACAATTCATTTTTGGCTGCATATCCTAAAATGAGCTCCCAAAACAGATGGACGGTGTAGATTTATCACAAACATCACGGAGGGACCCACCTAGCATCCCACGCAAGAACTTCGTGTGAAAAGCTTTCACTTGAAATCCGCGTCCGTCAGAGAGCTCGTGGCTAGATGCACCAGGGGTGAGAAGAAGGATTGGCTACTGCCCTTGCCACCAGCCAATGGTGGGTAGTTGGTGCTCTATGGACCCCACCATGATGTATTTATTTCATCCATGTTGTCCATCTATTTTTCTAAATCATTTTATGGTATTAAACAAATGAGGTATATCCTAATCTCAAGTGGACAACATTACAAGAAACAGTGTTGAATAAACATTGTCCAGATCAAATCGGATCGGATCGGATCGGTCCGGATTGACTATTGATCCGAACTCTATCCGATTTACGGTCAGATCTAATTGGACCAACTCGATTCAACTCGATCCTGGCCTTTGGTTCAAATTGGATTGGGTTGGATCGGGTCGGATTCGTCGGATCGGTCCGTTTCTGCCTAGCTCTAATCTAAACCTTAACTTCCCAACTTAGACTTTACACATACGGACAGAGCATTCGAGGACAAAAATATCCCTACTCTTCACTGCCATTGCTTTCACTCACATTGCTTTCAAAAAACCATTTTCTCCAGCACGAAAATCCCTCCATTGGATCACTCCATTCTCCCATTGGATTGCATCCTCTCCATACATCAGCATTTTCTCATCTTCTAAAAATGGTCGGTCCACCGAAGAAAGCACATACCACAGGTATATTTTAATATATTGCTTGTTGGATGAAGCTTGCATCTAAGCTTTTGGTTCATCTATGTATACATCATCCGATAAACATGATGGATTACAAATAAAACATCATTGTGGGGCGTAGCAAGCTTTCTAAGGTTGAATCATTGTTTACTTTCGTATAATCCACCTGATATTTGGATACGCTATGATTTTGGGCTCAAACCTTTAATATAGATGGAAAAATGGATGAATGTCGTGGATAGTCCACATACATTCAAGGTAGGCCCAAATCAGCTAACTTAGCACGATAAAAGCATACTGATCAAAATGATTTCAAATTTCAAAAGTTCTTGGTCTATTTGACCTACTTCTCGGTAATATGCTCGAGTTGTCGCTGACATTCCCGATTCATAATTGGTTGAATTCCCCGAGTAATACATGAATCTGATGTTTGGCTAGTTCAATTGCATTTCAAGCTCATTGAAATTCATGTTAGGCTAGTTCAATTGCATTTCAATTATGTGTTGGCTAGTTCAATTGCATTTCAAGTTTATTGAAATTCATGTTACCCTCACTGAATTTCATGTTAGCATCGTTGAATTTCAAGTTAGTGTCGCTGAATTTCATGTTTCTCTCGCTCAATTTCTAGGTTGCTTCGCTCAAATTGCAGTTTGCCTCGCTCAATGTTAAGTTTGCCCCACTCAATTTCCAGTTTGGCCCGCTCAATTTTCAGGTTTTCCCACACAATTTCCAGTTTGCCCTACTCAATTTCCAGTTTCCCTTGCTCAATTTTCAATTTGCCCCACTCAAATTCTAGGCTGCCTTGCTCAAAATTCAGTTTTCCTCACTTAATTTCAAGTTTGATCCTTACCGTTGCTCGGGTGATAGACTCTCCGGAGTTTCAACACCCGGTCACGGGTTCAAGTATCCATAGGTGGTGAAATTCCACTAGGGTGAGTGTGTGGGGTGTGTGTGCATGTGTAAAAAAAAAAAAAAAAAAAAAAAAAAAAAAAAGTTTGATCCGCTGAATTTCCAGTTTGCCCCGCTTAATTTCATAATTGCCCCAATTTCATGCTTGCCCCTCTCAAATTCCAATTTTCCCCACTCAATTTCTAGTTTGCCCCGCATAATTTCCAGTTCGCCCTACTCAATTTTCAGTTTGCCTCGTTCAATTTCTTGTTTGTCACGCTGAATTTCTAGTTTGCCCCGCTCAATTTTCAGTTTGCCCCATTCAATTTCATGTTTGCCCCGCTCAATTTCTAGTTTGCCTGGCTCAATTTCATGTTTGCCCTGCTCAATTTCTAGGTTGCCTTGCTCATTTTTACAGTTTGCCTCGCTCAATTTATATTTTGTCCCGTTCAATTTATAAGTCGCCTTACTCATTTTCTAGTTTGCCTCGCTGAATTTGATAGTTTGTCTCGCTTATTTTGATAGTTTGTCTCGCTCAATTTTCAATTTTTCCTCACTCAATTTCTATCTCGATTGCATATGAAGCTTGTTCAAATTCATGAAATGCTACATTGTTTTCAATTATGTCTGATTTTGTACACTAATTATTTTGTGAAATTTATGTTTGATATGTTTTTCAATTCATGTTTGTAGGTGACGAGGATTCTACTGTAATCCCAAACCCAACCTCTAGGTGTACGCTAAAATGGTGGTTTGACAAGGTGAAGGGTGGCATGGAGAAGCATGATAGTCGGCTAAATTTATTTAGCCGATCCCCATTTTCATTTTTATTGCATGTTACATCCTTTAGATTTATAGGGGCTCTATTTCACCTTCTTTTATAAGATATAAAGGTGATCTAGTATTTGAGATTAGGGGGAGACGATTGCAGTTCACGGAGATGAATTTCGCCCTTATTACGGGCCTTAAGACTGGAGAGCTTATAGTACTAAAAAATCGTCGCACTATGAGTGCATTAAGAGACAAATACTTCAAAGACTATCCAGTATTAAAGAAGCAATTAATGAATGTGTTTGAAAGATTAGTTGACACCAATAAGCACATCGATGCCGTGAAGGTTACCCTACTTCTGGTTGTGAAGTGTTTTGTTAGGGGAGCCAAACTGAAAACCATGTGCAACATGGATTATATTCACCTGGTCGACTCACTAGATGATTTCTATAGCTATCCTTGGGGTAGTTTGGGATACTATACAATGTCGCAAGAAATCGAAGCCGGCGTTGTCGCATCAAGTGCCCCTCGTTACACTGTATGTGGTTGCGTCTTTCTTCTACAAGTAAAAACACTTCTTATTTTCTACATGATTACAGTTTATAGTCAATTGTGGATTTTTAACCTGGTGCAATTTCATTCTAACAGATATGGGTGGTAGAGAGATTACCGGCCCTACGAGAGTATGTGATTTCGTATGTTCCCCATCAAATTTCACGCTTCATTCAATATCGAGGCTGGAAGGGTTGGAGGTACAACAAAATACATACTATTTTCGAGAGTAAAATTGTAAGTATATATATTTCTTCGACATTTACTTTGCTTAATTTGACGTATACTCTTTTTTTTTTATTTAACATTACTCTTTGTTCTTTTGCAGACATTGGTAGTAATGACCTTAGAACCGACCTTACGAGAATGGGAAATGGACGCCGTTCACTTAGTCCGTGACAGTTTCCAAGTGAGATGTTATGAAAAATGAACTATATTTTTTCTACCATTATAAAAGTATCCCGACTCATACATATCCATTGATACATTTTGTAGGTCATTGAAACCCAGGAAGATGAGGAGAAGGGTAATGAGAATAATTATGAGGAGGATGACGAAGCAAATGAAAATGATAAGAAAGATGTTGGGGGGGCATATTATGAAGAATGTTCTTTTTATGGATGAATTCCGGGTTGAGAGGGAAGAGTTGAAGAAGGAGAAAGAGGAAATGAAGAAGGAGATGGAAGAATTGAGGAAAGAGAAAGAAGAGTTGAGAAGGAAGGAAGCGAGGCTTGATGAGAGGGAGGCGTTCTTTGAAAGAGAAAGAAGCATTGAAGATGGAGAGAGAAGAGTTGAATGAGAGAGTGCAATTGAAGAGGGAGAGGAATTGTTTTTTGAGGATAAGAAAAAGTTAGCGAATGAGAGAGAGGAGTTCAATAAGGAGAAGGAAGATTGTTGTACACAGAAGAGACATTTTATGAGGGAGAAGGAGGGTGAAGAGTTGAAGAAGAGAGGGGAAGTTAATGATATTGAAGAGAAAGAACTTGGACATGGGGAGTTGGATGTGCAATCGTATAGTATTACTGAAGATAATGTATTGGATGCATCCATTTCTCCTCCCGTCTATCAAAGGAGAATTAAAAGGATACTGAAGTCGTCATATTATAAGGTTTCTCCGTACTTGTCCCTGTCTGCATTTGATATAACCACCCTTAGTTTGGTTCCCGAACCCGCGCAAACAACAACTTTTGCTACTTCTTCGATACCATTTCCTGTACAGATGGATCCATTCAAAATGCTATCAATGCAGGAATTAAAAGAATTAGAGGACTAGTATGAAGCGAACAAGGACTTGGCAATGTCTTCTTGGTTCAGTACCATATGAGTGAAGGATGCCTAAGTTTATAGCGTGGTAAGGAATACTAATTCTGATGTTATATGCATTAATTTACATATATTTATTTTTTTATATTAATTTATGGCTAAATCATACTATCCTATTGATTAAGTTATTGACAAATATATCGATTTCCTTGAGAAAAGGCAGTCTAACAGGTCAATAGTATATCCTCAGGATTGCAAGTTTTGTCCCACGTATTTTACAGTAACTGTTTAATTCAGACAATCCTTAATCTGTTTTCCTTTTTTATTTTCTTACATTATTGATCTTTGATTATATTTGTAACAGCAATGCCTTGAGGGGTGTTTGCTGATTTTAATCGCATACCAGGTCTCCAAGTCAGCGTCAGAACGTGCCTCGCTAATAGGCGAGATGAGCACGGCCAACACAGTTACTAAGCAACAGGATAAACCACACGCCAAGGCGATTTAGTATTATGAATGGGTAATGCATTTGTAACAAAACATCAACTCTAGCTGTAATGTATTCTCTCATGTTTTGACTAGTATATTATTTTTTGAATCATGGATAGGTGTATGCGCCCATGAACCATGAAAATTTGCATTGGTTCTTGATGGTCATCTATCCTAGAGAAAGAGAGATCGTTATTGTTGATAGTTTAAGCATAAATGCATTATTAAAGTACAAGCAGAAGATCAAGAAGATGATTGGGGCACTCCCCATTATCTTTCATGTCACTGGGATAGCACTGCGCTTGAAGGGAAGAAGCGGACTGCCAAAGTTGATGAATTGGCGCCGAAGCAGCGCAATGGTTATGACTACGGCATATTCGTAATAAAATTCATCGACATATTGTGTAGTTGTCTCACCTTAGCGGGAGCAGACATGTAAAAATTCACCACCGATTGGAGGAAGTTAATAGCATATGATTGCTTGTCTGTAAATGTAACATCCTGAAAATGGGCACCCGAGTACATAGACTCTGATTCTGAGTTCCCAAGTGTTAAATTAAGACTCTGATTCTGAGTTCCCAAGTGTTAAATTAATAAAATGCACAGCGTTTTCATTCTAATTCACATTAAGTCCGCACATGAATAATCAGTGTTGCGCAATTCAACTTAACGGAACCAAAGCGAGGTAGAGATAATAAAAATGAATAAATATAGGGCAAACGGTCAAAGTACAAATAAAAAGTGGTGTCCGCCCTAATGAGGATTATACAAGCCACAATATACATACTCAAGATGGTTAAAGTGTAAATTTTTTAGTTTATTCCAAATCTTACAAAACATAACGGTGGTGGCACAAACCGATCTAAGTCTACCCGCCGAAAGCCTCGATAGAACCTACATCAATAATATGCCTGGTTGATGTTTTAAAACACCATCCCAGGTGGGAGTGAGTAACTAACTCAGTGGTTACATTAGTTTTAAGTTACACATGTTATCGACACAATCAGCGCAGTTAATGATAAATAAGAAATCAAACAATTCCTAAATACTCTTGTTAAATATGCATATGAAGATATGATACGATGTATGCCCTTTCCAAACAACACTCCCTCACACGCGACTCCGACTACCTAGTTTGCAAATGACAACACTTCCTCAGCATGCGACTTCAACGCCTGTTTCACCACATTCTAAACTAATGCGATGCGATGAATGATCATGTTAGCAAAGTAATTATTAAGTTCAATTCATCTAGCATATTGGCGAAGCTAGGATACCGACGTTATATCACGAGTCCTTATCCGGATTACGTGGCTCGTTGCCGCACGTACGACTCCTTACCAGTGTCCCTTGATCCAAATTTAGGTGTCACCCATTTATCTCACAAATCAACAATTCTAAGGGCACGGTATGATACTTAAATATATGAGGATCAACCGGGTATGGGTCGTCACCTAAACCGAGTATGATCACTCAGTTCCGATGTGTGGGCTTGTTATATAAAACCAAAAAACATAAAGGAAAGGGCTCGTCACCCAATTTCATTCACGCCCGTGTCATTCGAACAGTACTCTAGCACGCAACCATCGGTCGGGTAATTTGACGAGGGCCGTTCGAATAATGGTCTATCACCTCCATCAGTGCTCACTGGTCACTATGGGGAGGTTCGTCACCCCAGCATAGGCCGAAAGCTCAGACACGGTGTCCCATACCATTATGCCGGGCTCTTGAGTCTTAGGGGGATCGTATCGCATGAATGGTTATGAATGAACACATCCATTGGGAATGAGTTGTCCTAGATTCCATTTAGTCGTGTCATACATTGTGAACATATATGATCAATCGGGTGGTGGACTAATTTGATTGACTTGGGAGAACCACGACACAACTGGCATTGGGTGAAAGCAACCCATGTAGTCCAGCTATTGTTGGTCGTCCGTGTTCACCCGGGTCGATCAAACAAGCTTAGGGTAGCCGACCTTACTAGGGTCACCCCTTGGTTTGGGCGATTTACTGACTGACCCAACATCTTAGCAACCTTAAGTATTTCTATGGACTAAACTGTATATCACACAATTATAGCATAAATTTCACTACATAACCACTTAGGCATTTCATCGATCATGTGTGCATCCATAGAGTATTACACTCACTAAAGCATTAAATTAAATGTGTGGGTGTGCATAAAGTAATACAATCACTTAGGCAATAAATCAAGCATGTGAACATCGACAAAGCAACACATTCTACTACTTAGACATTTTATCGAACATGTGAGAATCCATATCCAACCAATAGTATATAATACAATCAAACATGACATATGGACATGTTAGTTATTACAACACATTCAACATAAGACACCATTAATTAAGACCCTCAAGGGTCGATAAATGATAACCTAGAGATAATGGTCCACACCTTATGATGAACTGCTCGACTTTGGCGCTTGTAGGGTTAGGGTGTTAGGAAAACATCGTTAAAAGGTCTAAATAAGCATACAAGCTTGTAAGAATTAGAATGAATTAAACACAAGACCTAAACCTACAAACATAACTCAATACTTACATTTAATCGTAGTCGAATCGACACCAATAAAGGACAATGTTGCTATAGGGGACATGAGAGGGTGAAGGTGCACAAACCCTCATACTTATAAGCTCTCCCTCTCTCTTTCTCCTCTTTTATGCTCTCTTTTCTCCCTTTCTCTCTTTTTTTCTCTTATTGAAATTCGTATAGGAGAGGGGGTGCCCAAATAAGGGCCTTATATAGTGCCAGATGTTATGTAAATGGCCCCAAGGGCTAGGTTTTCAGTATACTATCCCTATGGGAGAGTATTTCTAACATCTAGGGCCCATTATGGGGTGTACATGTCAATATACACTGTAAGATAGTTAGTCCTAATGATATCTACGTATGGATATGATCAGCCTACCATTTGGATGCGTTGATCGATGGGTATGATCAGAAGTCTGTTCAACGGTCACCGATGGTTGATCGGGGCCGCGGCTATACGGATATGTGTGGAAAAATGTTCTTACTCTATGTGTGAAGTTTGGTCGTAAATCGACGGTCCAAAATTTTCAACTTTGCGTAAGAGTGAACAACCCAATTCACTTAAGTTTCAGCTTCTTCCTTTAGGGTATTTGCACTTCTCATGCACTCGTCCCTCGGCTCAAGTTGAGCGGTTTTAGACACTATCTTGATTCTCCGCCCGTGATGGATGTCAAGCCCAGCGAGACGAACATTATTGTATAGTTTCGAAACTAGTGGCCCACTAACGAGCGGTCTAAAGCTTGTTTGAAAAATCGGGGTATTTCTTGAATGAATTGGGTATCGAGATTTCTCGTGCACAATCATAAGGGTTTGGATTAGGTAAGTTCACAATGTGGCTTATTCGCAATTAGCGAAAATAATGATTCAATTATAATCACCATAAACTGCCGGTTCTTAGGCTAAAAGGATACGGGGTCAGTTCGGTTTGTTAATTAAGATCTGACCACTAGTTATCTCAGATTTTAGTAGGTCTTTATTTAGTTGTAATTGTCATGAGTAATTAACAATAGGTCAGCTAGATTTAGGCTCTGTGTGAGCAAATCATGTGGCTAAACTCGGTGTTTAAGTGTCGGCTGGATTCGTTAGCTTCCTGTGGTTGATTAATTAAATTAGTGTGGTTCTTTATTGGTACCACACGCGTATAGGATAACATCAAGTGTTAGTGGTTAATAAGTGACAATATAAGTTAATTATAATGAAATTTTTCAAGGGTTTTTGGAAATCCAAAATTACGAAAATCCAGGACGTTACAGTAAACTGTAGATGATATTTTTCAAAGGCATGGGAGGAATTTTTGTGAGATATTGTATTATATACATTGTTTGATATACCTTGTACCATTTTAACTGAATAAAATTTATAATCAATGAATATTTATTACCTGTAATTGTTCCCCACTTATGTATCATTTCATGTCGTATACTTCATGTTTGCCCCGCTCAAGTTTCAAGTTTACCCCGTTCAATTTCTAATTTGCCCCGCTGAATTTCTAGTTTGTCATGCTGAATTTCAAGTTTGCCCCGCTGAAATTCAAGTTTGTCGGGCTTAATTTCATGTTTGCCCTGCTGAAATTCAAGTTTGCCCCGCTGAATTTCATGTTTGCCCCACGGAATTTCATGTTTGCCCTGCTGAATTTCATGCTTGCCCCGCTGAATTTCAAGTTTGGCAGTCCACTGATTGGGTCCCACAATTTTCCACTCCATAGTGTCTAGAGATCTAAACCATTAATACAATGGGCCTCACTAATGATGTTCATGTTCAAAAACTATTCCCAAATTGGAAGAAATTAAAGAGGCTGTTTGTCAGTTGAACATGGACCAATACTTATTTTCTTCCATAATGTTATGTATGGTAGCCACCAATTAAAGGGTCAGGTTTTATCTATTTGGGAAGTTTCCAATGAGCAGGGGCATGCAAAGCGGGGCCCACAAAAACAACAGTTGGCATCGCTAAACCCCCATAAGCCCCACATGTACAAACTGGAAAATCGAGTCACGCGACCAAGATTCCTGGCCCACCAAACTGAAATCCCCCATTGGCCCTGTCACGCCCCAAACTCGAAAACCGAGCTCACAAAATTCTCGATCACCGAATCCAGTGTCGACAGCCTCCGTAGACCCCATTCTCGGCTCCCAATGCCCATACGCCAGATTCCAATCCTGGGATCCTACAAGGAAGATATTGAATATGATTTTTTTTTTTGTAATGGAGTATGACCATAAGCATAACCAAGTCACAAAACAACATCACCACATATCCACTAATATAATCATTTGAGTACAATGCTGAAATGGAAATATAATATAAAGATATCAAAGAAAACTCTGAAAGCCCCACCGCACAGTCCTCCCTCAGATCGGCTACATCCTAACATCACCTGCACGCATCTATCGTGGTTAGTCGCGCGCCCAACCGAAATCCTAGTCATGCGAAGGTACACATAACAAATAGTTACGCATCACCAGCTCGAGTGGATAGTGAATGAATGAATAAATGGATATGCAATTCCTACTCAATAAGTTCACATATCAGTATGGTTGCTTTTTGGGATCATCACTGGGGTCTATTACACTTTACGCCAACTTGCCACCCTTATCCAAGCTCACAACTGGGTAAGTGG
The DNA here is from genome assembly GCA_030180095.1 of Magnolia changhungtana. NCBI lineage: Eukaryota > Viridiplantae > Streptophyta > Magnoliopsida > Magnoliales > Magnoliaceae > Magnolia > Magnolia changhungtana. The sequence continues at coordinate 3,025,060 of JASAUF010000115.1, read as the reverse complement.
AAGAGACCTCACTATCCACCTGCCAATATCGGGCCCAGCTCATCGATAGCGGACCCATTCCTCAAGCTGGTCAAACTCAACCTAAATATTGCCCCCTCACTCAAGCGAGTAAGGTCACACCCTCTCTTAACTGACCACGAAGTGGGAGACGCGGCCTACTGGTACACGGCCCTCATGCGCTCATATATATCCACTCGGTCTCGACGTTAGGGTGTCTCCTGGCCACTGAGGTTCAGAGATTTTCACCCAGGGACATCTATGGCCCCTGTATGCTAGAACCAAACATTTTCGGTGTCCCGTCTGGCCATCCACAACATGCCTGTGGAGGCTACGGCCCTGATGTCGCTAGGGCGTACAGTAATCACAACACAATACAAGATGCATGAGTCATACAATCCACTCATGCATCAATCATGCACATGTCGTGCGCTCATGTGAGATAACCTCCTCCTATCATGGAGTCTCATAACAACATACTCAATGACAATGCAATGATCAACCACATCTCATAACAAACATGCAGATGATGCGTATGTACATGTATCACGATGCTATGCTGTCACATACTCATAATCGCTATCAATAACCGGCATCGACAATCGACCTCGACAATGTGAAAATTTAACCAACATTGCCCCCAAGGAATGGCCCACATAGAGCCAAATATATCGTGGGCCCATGGCCTCACATAAGGGCCACATACATCAAGTGGGCCGCATCACATGGGCTAGAAATACATCTCAATGGGCTTCATCATATGGGCCTCATATACATCAAGTGGGTCGCATCAACTGGGCCGCAGCAATGGGCCTCATATAAATCCAATGGGCCGTATTAAATGGTCATATACAATCTCAATCGGCCGTATCCCATAGGCCTCAAATATATCATAATGGGCCTCATCATACTGTCTAATATACATCATAGTGGGTCGAATACACGGGCTTAATATACATCACCATGGGCCATGACCCATGGTCCTCAAATACATCATAATGGGCTACAACCCGTGGGCGTCAATATACATCAAGTGGATCGCATTAATGGGTCTCATATACATCAAATGGGCCACGTACCTGGGCCTTGAAATACATCAAGTGGGCCACACATCATGGGCCTAATACATATCACAATGGGCCTTGCCCTTACGCCACGAATACATCACAATAGGCCTCTGACACAGGTCTAATATACATCATAAGGGGTCACATCCTATGGGCCTTAATTATATCACAACGTGTCATCTCTCATGAGCCTCGAATACATCATAATAGGCCGCACCACCTGGGCCTCGAATGTGTCACAATGGGCCATAACCCATGGGCCTCAATACGTCACAATAGGCCACAACTCATAGGCCTCAAATACTAAACAGGTGGGCCCCATATATATTAAGTGGGCCAAATGGGGCAGTCCATGGTTTAGCAAAACAAATGGATAGCGTGGTTGAAACATATTCATCATGGTGTGCCCCCCATGTCGATGGGTGGCATGGTGAATACATACATCATGGCGGGTTCCCACACTACCCTGGACAGATGGACGGATGGAGAACCACATACATTCAAGTGAGGTCCATGTCCTCAAGCGGAAGGACGATTGGATATAATAATACATCATGGTGGCCTTACGCCACTCGTCCAGATAGACAGTCGAATATAGAGCATGTACGTCAAGGTGAGTCTCACTTACCATGGACGGAGTGGATATACAGCACATCATCAAGGTGGGTCCCAGGAATAGTCTACCCAATGACGTGTGCTATAATCAGTCATTTCTCACATCAAGCATACATATGATGCGTATGATCATGAATTATGGATCTATACTAAACATGTGTTGTGGTAATGGGCTCTGTTCATAACGAAGATGGGCCTAGGCAGTCTACATACTACAAGTATGAACCTATCATTGGACCCTAGAGAGAGCCACAATGTGGACATTTAACCAACATTGTACTTACAATGTGGACGTCAAACCATCATTACTCCCAAGGCATAGCCCGCCATAAAGGTCAGCACATAAACCACGGTGGAATCACATTCAATGGGCCTTATGTACATCCCATTGGGCCTTGATCCACGGGCCTCAAATACGTCAAATGGGCCTCAACCCACGGGCCCTAATACATCACAATGGGCCTCAACCCATGGGCCCTAGAATACATCAAAATGGGCCTAATCACATGGTCCTCATATATGTCAAGGTGGCCTCAACAACGAGCCTCATACATATGACGGTGGGCCTCAATAATGGGCCCTCATACACATCAAGGTGGACCTCAATAACGAGCCCTCATACACATCAAGGTGGGCCTCAATAACGGGCCCTCATGCATATCAAGGTGGGCCTCAATAACAGACCACAAATACATCAAGATGGGCCTAATCACTTGGGCCTTATATATATACCAAGGTGAGGCCCACTTGAACTATAGATCTGTCTTATTTTTAGCCTCAAGCCCTAAAACAAGCTTTCAAGATAGTTGGACAGATTGGATGCAACACATGCATCATGATGGGGGTCCACATGAAGGCCCACCATCATGTATTTTATATATAATATAATATATAAACTATATATAGTATATATATACAATATTATATATAATATAATATTATATATATATATATATATATACACATGTATATATATACACACACACATACACACAGTCCAACACGTGGGGTAAGTCCCACCGTCCAGTGCAATGGACGGTGCGGATAGAACGCGTAAATCATGGTGGGTTGCCACCGTCCACCATCAGTGGACGGTGCAAAGGAAACACATACATCACTGTGGGTCCCATGTGGGGCCCACCATAACGTTTATCTTCCATCCAATCCATTCATAAGGTCACCCGTACCTGGATGAAAGGGAAAAAACAAATTTCATTTTGATCCAAAACTCCTGTGGCCTAAAAATGAGTTTCAATGGCAGGCTCTAAATCACCAATGTTTCCTATGATGTGGGCCACCTGAGTTTCAAATCGAGCCAGTTTTTGGAGGGGGCCTACTTCAAGTAAGAGCCCACCTAATGAACGATTTAGATTACATACACACATCATGGTGGGACCCTGCCGTCCACCCGCCAGCAGCAGGTATGTGTGTGTGTGTGTATATATATTAAATCTCATTTTCTCGCGGTTTTTCACATGTGGGGCCCCCATCGGAAGAATCCACCCTGCCCACTAGTTTCTACAATGCATAACAAATCCATGAAGCTTAATATTGAATATATTTTGGTGTATCGAGACATTCGGGGTGGATTTAAACGGTAGGCACATTATTTTCAACGCTATGGCCCACCAGATACTCAGATCAACCTCATTTTTCGGCTCAACGCCTAAAATGAAGTGGGGGAAGGAATGGACGGCGTGGATTAAGTCCATACATCAAGGTGGGGCCTCCATGGATGACCCACCCAATAAGCTTGAAATAAAGCTTATATTTTTGTTTTTCATGTCCAGCGTCTGGACGTTTTGGATATAACACGTGCATCGAGGTGGGCCCTGTTTAGGTGGGCCACCAAATGGTGGGTGGTGTGGGTACAACACATACATAAAATGGGCCCCACCTACAAATGGCTTGGCTAAAATACATGATTCATGGTGGGGTCCATCCGGGTGGGCCACACGGCCACATCATCTCATGAAAAGAAATGAAAAAGAGATGGAGAGAGAGAGAGAGAAAGAGAGTGGGACACGGGTGATGAGGGGACCCCGACACTATGGGCCCTCCTTTGAAATCAATCATACATCAAGTGGGTCCCATTACACGTGGGCCCACCAAATCAAAGATCAATGGTGGAGATCCTTTCTCCACCAAATGTAAGGTCTAAATGACCCTATCCATACAAAGAAAGTAAACATCATGATGGGGTCCATGGTGAATGGCCCCATCATGGAATGATCATGAGGATCAAGGTGGTCCATCGACCACATCTTAGGGTTCAAAGTGAGATCTATACCATTAATCGGTAGGCCTCACTTGGCCCATCATAAAAATATGAAAAATCTAGCCTAATAAGCACCCACTGTTTGATCTTCTCGGTCCGTTGGAAAGCCGATCTCCTTGTGCTTCATTTTGATGGAGAGGATGAGAATTGAAGGGCTCGGATGATAGATTTTTGGGATGAAAAGTGGGCCACACACATGCACTTGCTCTCTTGGAAAACCATGGACGTCCACCACTTATTGCTTGGAATTTTTTGTGAAGAGAGAGAGAGAGAGAGAGAGAGAGTGATGGATGGGTGATGGATGTAAGTGATGGGTGAGGTGATGGATTGGTTGACTTTTGGAGTTTGCTTGGCTTATAGAGAAAGAAAGCATAGGTTGCTCTTGTACTTAACATGGTGTGATTGATTGATTGATTTGAGTAATTGATTGATGGGACATTTTGTAGAGATTCTCTTGGGATTATAAAAGCACGGCGTTTCTTCGAAATAAACGTCGGCGCACATCTTCCTGCCAGGGTATTGGATTGGTGCGTAAGACGCGGCGTTGGAACCGCGGCAACGGTGCGGTCGCAATGGTACAAGTCTCGGATTAAGCCGACTCAAATCTATAGGATACGGCTTAGGGTCGCGCGCAAACATCGATTATCGGTCGCAGATTACCAAAATTCGATGGGAAGGATCGCGGAAGTCGACGGAACAATACGGACTTGGATACGGGTCTTACAAGCCCCACTTGTAAAAATTGGAAAATTGAGTGTGAATCGTATAAGATGGTCGATCAGTGGGCCTCAACAAGAATGCCCCATGTTTAAAAACTATCTCCAAGATTGGAAGAACCATGGCCGTTTATCAGTTAAACATGGATCAATGCTTTATTCTCTTCTATAATTTTATACAAGGCGGTTGCTAATTGAAGGATAAGGATTTTTCTATATGGGAAGTTTCCAATTGAGCAGTGCATCCAAATTGGGTCCCACCAAATCATTGGTTTGCACCGCTGAAACCCATGGGCCCCACTTGCACAAACTGGAAAAAAAGAGTGGACCGAGATTCCCAGCCTACCAAAATCAATGGTCCACATCACAGAACCCCCTCATGGTCCCACTTGCACAAACCTAAAAACTGAGTGTGCATGGTATAACATGGTTGGTGAAAGAAATCCACATGTAGAAAAAAAAAAGAGAGAGAGAGAGAAGAGAGAATTGAGGATTGAAGAATACCATAAGAATGGCGGCGATAGATTTGTTCACCCATCGATTTTGCTCCAGTTAGTGGCCAACAAGAATGTAGAAGCAGAGCACTGCAATGAACACCGAATCGAGATGACTCGGTCATTATCGACATTGGTTGAGAAAAGGAGGCCCACTGGAACCATCCCATTCAATGGCAGGATTTCACTGGTAATATTAAAAAACCCCATTAATAGAACACATCCACATTCCCTTCCAATTCAAAGAATCCAATGAAATCTCTCTCTCTCTCTCTCTCTCTCTCTCTCTCAATTCAATGAATCTAAAGAAGTCTCTCCTCTATCTTCCCTTCATCAATTCAATGAAGGGATGGACACTCTCTCTCTCTCTCCCCCCCCCTCCCCCCCCCCCTCTCTCTCTCTCTCTCTCTATTTAAAGAATCCAAAGAGGTTTCTCTTCTCTATTTTCCTTCGTCAATTCAATGAAGAATGCTCTCTCTCTCTCTCTCTCTCTCTCTCTCTCTCTCTCTCTCTCCCCTTCTCCCTCCCTCTCTCACAACTCTCTCTCTCTCTCCCTCCCTCCCTCCCTCTCTCACAATGATCTCTCTCTCTCTCTCTCTCTCTCTCTCTCTCTCACTTTCTCTCTCAATGAAATCTCTCTCCCTCTCCTTCTCTTTCTCTCATGCAAAGGTGGTGGCAGATACATGGAAGGGGACATCTCCACGTGTTAGATTTCCATGGTAGAAACTCCAAACGAGGACGGGTGGCCTTGTCTTTCTCAAACACAGACATGGGAGATTGACCGTACTCCCCTTGAAGTTTGGGTCAATTACCTAGAAAGGTACATCATTCCATATATTATAAGAAGGGCCTTCTGACATGCTTTCGAAAATTACTTTGACCAAAATGCCCTTGTCCTTGTTTCAGTAGTTGTACGATTTTTCAGGGAAGAAGAAGTTACGTCATATTTAATGCCAAGAAAGTGATGTGTATGGAACCCTTTTTTCCGTGTGGGCAAGAACCAAGCTCGTGGGGCCCACATTAATGTATGTGTATAGTCCATGCCGCTCATCCTTTTTGTCGTGTCATTTTAGGGCTAGGGCCCAGATATCAGCCTGATCCAGAGCTTGTGTGGGTCACATAATAGAAAATAATGGTGACAACGGAACCCACTGTTGAAACTTTTCAGGCTCACTGTGATGTTTGTTAGAAGTACACATTGCCCAAGTCAAGACTTTTTTAGGCCCACGCGGAGTAGGCCGACAAGGTGGACGGAATGAATCACCCCATTGTGGGCCTTAAGCTATGGTACCAATAGTTTGGTAGAAAAGGACGTGAACACGTTCAAAACCATGATCCATACAACATGACAACTACGACCCATATAACATAGCAACTACGACCTATGCAAACCACGACCCAAATGGGCCCACACTGATGTATGTGTATAATCCATTCCACCCATCCTTTTTGTCAGGTCATTTTAGGGCTAGGGCCCAAATATCAGCCCAATCCAGTGCTTTTATGGCCCACAAAATAGAAAATAATGGTGACTATTGAAAGTTTTCAGGCTCATTGGGATATTTGTTAGAAGTGGACATTGCCCAAGTTAGGACTTTTTGTGCCCACGCTAAGCTGGCCAACAAGGTGGATGGATCGGATCACCCCATTGTGGGCCTTAAGCTTGGTACCAATGGTTTGGTAGAAAAGAAATTGAACACGTTGAAATCTACGATTCATACAACATGACAACCACGACCCATATAACATGGCAACTACGACCCATGCAAACCACGACCCAAATGGGCCGCAGTTGTATGGATCATAGTTTTCATGTTATATAGGTCTTAGTTGTCCTGCTATATGAGTCTCAGTTGTATGGATCACAGTTATCCTGTTATATAGGTCGTGGTCGCAGTTGCCTTGTTATATGGGTCTTAGTTGTCTTGTTATATGGGTCTCAGTTGTATGGATCGCAGTTGTCCTGTTATATGAGTCGCAGTTATCCTGTTATATGGGTCGCGGTCGTAGTTGTCCTGTTGTTTGGGTCTTAGTTGTCCTATTATATGGGTCTTAGTTTTATAAATTGCAGTTATCCTGTTATATGGGTCGCAGTTATCCTGTTATATGGGTCGCGGTCGCAGTTGTCCTGTTATATAGGTCTTAGTTGTCCTGTTATATGGGTCTCAGTTGTACAGATCGTAGTTGTCCTATTATATGGGTCGCAGTTTTCCTATTATATGGGTCGCGGTCGCAGTTGTCCTGTTATTTGGGTCTTAGTTGTCTTGTTATATGGGTCTCAGTTGTATGGATCGCAGTTGTCCTGTTATATGGGTCGCAGTTATCCTGTTATATGGGTTGTGGTCACAGTTGTCCTATTATATGGGTCTTAGTTGTCCCGTTATATGGGTCTCAGTTGTATGGATCGTAGTTGTCCTGTTATATGAGTTGAGTGATCAATAACAAGAAATTGTAAGCAGTTTCTGAATTTAAAAAAAAAAATCAAAAATAATTTTATTTTGATAAAATTTCCATAATATATTAATTATTTTCGAAGACTAGCTAACCCCACACGCACCTGTACACCTGGCACCCCTTCTAACTTAGACACTTGAGTGGACATCTAATGGACGCGGCTTCCCATGCCTCTGCCCTAGGAACTTGACATGGTTGGAAGCCGTGGGGCCCACAGAGATGACCATGACAAATCCAATCTGTCCATCAGTTTCGGAAAACCATGCTTGGCAAGTGTAAAAATTCAGGCAGATCCAAAACTCAAACACAGAACTTCCTGCGTGGGCTGAAGATTAAATACCTACTGTTGAAAGTTTTGGATGAAGCCAATATTTGTTTCATCCAGGTATACCTGATCTTAAGAAAAGGTTGGATGAGTAATCGAACCCATGACGTCGTGTAGAAATTCTTGTGAGTCTACCATTGAGGCATAAGGATCAGTAACACTACACTGCTGAAGTAGAAGTTGGGACATGCATTGCATGTAAAGGCACAGGTGTGGGCAATCCTCTTGATTTTCAGTCACTTACTAAATCCCATTCTGACGTCAGCATGGGATGTAGACCAGATCCCATGTTGGCTCCGGGTGGGTCTTTATAAATACCCATCTTAAATGTAGATGGGTCTTTGAAAAGGACGCGGATTAGCTACTGACAGGTTGAGTAACGAGACCTCGACCGGTCGAGTGGACCCTCGACTAGTCGAGCTAGTCCCTCGACCGGTCAAGTAGCGTGAAACTTTTCAGATTAAAGGCATCTGTTTGACAACAATCTCCACCATGCTTTAATCTTCAATCATGTAGCTCATTGACCTCTTCTCTTATCTCTACATTGCATCATAGCTTCTCGTGCGCACTCCGTCCTTCTTTTACGCTATCGCTAAGCCCAGAGAAGTTGCACAAAACTTGAACTTCTTTGCAGGAACGACCTTAGTGAGCATGTCTGTCGGACCTAAATCCACATGCCCAACCACCTTTGCTTCTATCTTCCCAAAAGTAAAGACGTAGTCTTCTTACAATCTCACCGCTACCCAATGTTGCTTGCCAGGGTCTTTGCTCACAACACTGATAGCCTGTGAAATAACCAGTCTAATACAGACCATTGCATACACTCCCAACTGCATTCGAATAAGGCTCATGAGATATATCCTGTTTTTCCACATCTGTTTTGGGACATGTCCCAAGGAAAACTTGAAGAGAGACGCGTAGGGAACGCTCTCCGACTTTGCCTAATCCATCACATCCTTGATCAATACCTGCCCAAGGTATTCTTCCTGAGATAACCAAAGTCTACTCCTCTTTCAGTCTCAATGCCGAGAACCATCTTTGCAACCCCTGATCCTTCATCCTGAATGTCCCACTTAATCGAGTCTTCAGTATATTGATATCAGACATGTCATAATTGGCGATCTACACATTAACATATAACACCTGACCCACCATGAAGGAATCAAATTTTATACCACTGCCTAAGCGACAAGTCGTACCACGACCTCCTGCAAACTCTTTTTCTCAGTCCCTTTAACTTCGAACTACTCTAGTTGCTTCATGTAGATCTGCTCTTCCAATTTTCCTTGCAGAAGTGCAGACTCCACATTCATCCTTCCAGGTCGAGATCCCATTGGCCAACCAGCGCCGATCACGGATCTAATAGACACCTGTTATACCGTCGGCGCGAATATTTCTGAGAAGCCAATCCATTCTCTCTGAGCATAACCCTTCGCTACCAACCTCACTCTGTATCTATGTTTTATCCTCCTGAAGATCCACATGCATCCAATAGCTTTCCGGCCCACTGGAAGTTCTACCAGCTCCCATTTGTCGATCTGGTACAATGAGTCCATCACATCGCCCATAGTCACCTTCCACTTCTCAGTACCAGATTCTCCTAGAGCCATCTGAATAGAAGACGAATCCCCTGCGATATTGGAGTCGTCCATGTACCTCGCCGATATCCTGTGATTATGCCGTGTGATTCTTCTCACAGGTGGCTGCTCCACCTACTCTGTATCCCTGTGCACATGCCTCCGCCTTCCTGCCCTACCCGCTCATGTGGTCATGCCCAACATGTCACACACGTGCAGAGGTGAAATCTGCTACAGCCACTGCAGCTCCACCTTTTGAAGTGCTCTCAATTAACTTGTAAACATTATCGAGTCGTTGCACTTTCATGACTACCCGTGCCCCCTTAGATACTTTAAGGGCACCATCAATACTTGTGTACTTACATCCTATTGCCTCAAGTACACCAAGAGAAATCAGATTCTGCTTCAAATCAGAAACGTGTCTCACATCAGTCAAGGTACACTCCACCCCATCAAATATCTTAATGCGCATCGTACCAACAACCACAACATTACAGGCAATGTCATTGCCCATAAACACTTATCCACCATCGCACTCCCTGTAGCTGGCGAACCAACTCCGATGAGGAGTCATGTGAAGAGATGCCCCTGTGTCTAGCATCCACTCATCCTTACAATCATCGTAAAAGTGTTTGATCGTAGACACGGATAAGATATCACCATCACATCCACTCGATCCACCTGACGTGGCAGCATTGGCCTCCCTGTATGAAGCCTCAGAATTTTTCTCTTAGATTTTGGATTTTCACAATCCTTCTTCACATGTCCTTCCATCCCACAATTCCAGCACTTTACCTTTCCTTTGCCCTTGCCATTGGATTTGGATCTAAAACCTAAAGAACCTGTATCTTGTTCAGAATTCCTACCCCCTATAAACTGTGCATCAGAAGATATCCCCATGTCAACATTAAGCTTTCTCATAGCCTTCCCTTGAAGGACTGAGATAACGGTGTCAATACTCAGGGTTTTATTTTATGAGCACGTTGAGTCCTTGAGAATTCAACAATATACATCTTTGTTCCTCATCTTTGATCACTTCCTCCATATCCAGCAATTTACAAACTAATTTATTAAAGTTGTTGTCTGGCCCTATGCCATCTTGAAGTTATACCACTGCCGCTTCAAGTGTAGGCGATTTTCAGAAGATTTTTTCACATAGATATCCTCTAACTTCACCCATAAACTAGCCGTAGTTTTCTCCCTCGAAACATTATAGAGAACCTCATCCATGAGACAAACGGATTGAGGATAAGACCTTCTTATCAAGAGTATTCCATTCATCATCGGTCATACTTGACTTTCTCGCCTCAAGAGCACCATCCTTGCCTTGCTTGGTTAAGGAACTGATCATCTTGATCTTTCATAACTCAAAATTATTTTTTCCTGAGTACTTCTCAATATCACTCCTAGTACTTCCTATTATTGCTAATCCTGCAGATTCAAATTTGTGCCCCAATGATAGCTCTGATACTACTTGTTGGGATTTATGCTGCGGAATCACACAGATCTAGATCTAGGATAGCAATCTAATGGCACCAAGTACACACAAGAAAACACAAAGATTTAACGTGGAAAACCCTAACGGGAAAAAACCACGGCACAAAGCGACAGAAATCCACTATAAAAATAAAAATTACAAAGAGAGAGGACTTACCCGATTCAAACAATCTCGAATCTCACCCTCGCTACACCCTTTAATAACCCTAGAACCCTTTAAAATACCTTTAGGAAGCCTTTGAATACTTTAGAATAGCTCTAGGAATCCCAATTTATAGTTTAGGAAACTCTTCTTCCGCACTTCTACGAAACCTCCTCGAATTTACAAAATCCGCACACTATCTGCATAACCCTCGGCTAGTCGAGTCAGGTCCTCGATTGGTCGAAGGGCACCCTCGACCGGTCGAGCCTGACCCTCAACTGGTCGAGCGGCCCGGACACCTAAAAGAAAAAACACGCTGGACTTCGAGTCGAGATGACCTCAACCAGTCGAGTAGGCCCTTGACTGGTCAAGCCAATCCCTCGACCAGTCAAGCAACGCGAAACTTTTCAGATTAAAGGCTTCTGTTTGACAACAAAGTCCAAAATTGAGACAGATCCAAAACCCGGGTGGATTGCACCACAATAAACAGTGGAAATGATGATGCCCACTGTTGAAACCTATGTAGGGCCCACCATAATGTTTTTTTGAGATCCAACCCGTTCATACGGTCACACAGGCATGGGTGAAAGGAAAACATAAATATTAGTTCGATCCAAAATTTCTGTAGCCACCGAGAAATTTTCAATGGTTATCCTTCCACCACTATTTTCTGTGGTGTGGTCCACTTAAGCTTTCGATTTGCCTATTTTTTGGCTCATGCTCTAAAATGATATGATAAATGAATGTACGGCATCGATGCAACACATACATCATAGTGGGGCCCGTAGAGTTTTAGCTCTGAAACACGTGATATGCTTTTTAATTTTGTCCGATTTTCTCGAAGTGGAATTCCACGTCATGGTTGGGCCTTTAGACACGCATGCCTTCAAAAAATTGCATGTGTGCCATGGTTATAAGACAATCTAGACCATCCAAATCAATGAACCAGCTTAAGTATAATAGGTGCCTCACAAAGGCCATGCCATCACATCTCCCTCTCACACGTGCTAAGTTGGCTCGTTTGAAGAGGTGTGTATGGGTAAGTCTACATGTATGAGATCTAGGGGTGTTAATCTGTTGGCCCTAACAGGGACACGGCCTACCCCAATCCGTTCTGTGTACAATGGCACTTCATGTGATAGGTGGGCTTCCTATCACTATGGGATCTCATTATACACCATAGGTGCCAAATGGATACATGGTGTAATTCATTTTTCAACCACGGCGCATGCTTTTATTTTATTTTAGTCCATCTGCCGTGCATGTTACAATAATTCTAACAAATATCACCACATATAAAAACTAATTTGATTTGGATAATCAAATCCAGGCATTCCAATGCATTCCAAATACAGGCAAGCTACGAAACAAATGATTTGGATTAGTGCATTTCAACCAAAATCATATTGATTCCAATGTAATTGTGATTTGAATTCTAATGCATTCCAAAGCCAAGCTCCCAAACGGACCATAAGTTTCACAGAGCTAGTTCGTTTAGTGCCCTTGTCTCTTTGAAAGATATGGAGAGCTCAAAATCTGGCCTATGTATATTTTTTTTTTTACTTTCAATTAAAAAGAGAGTCAAAACCAGTCGAATTTCGTTGTGACTCAAGTCAATTTCAGATTCCAGTTTTGATCGATGAATTGAGTCGCCTCTGATTTCTCAATGGCATACCACCTCTCAGTCCAATTGTCAAGTGAGTAGGATAATTAACACAAGTGACACAGTAGCTGGAAAGAAATGGCTTTTATCTTGTGATACAGAGCAGAGATGTATCTGATCAGCTGCTGCCCACTATGAGCTTTTCATTTGGATAACCCCATCACCCAATATAACATATGCAGTGTGCCTGGCCTGGGTTTTCAGTATGGGCATGCTGGGCTCCACAACACATTGACTCCAAACCGTTCACCTGCTGTGGCCGACAGTGGATGTCCCATACACCAAAAAGATATCCAAATATGGTAAGTCTTAACCCTTAAATTGGTGGAAGAGGAGTTGGCAATTGAGAAGAAATACCTCAACAGTTCACATTAAACTTGAAAGGCCAAATACAGGCTGCCACTGCCATCTTCTAATCTGAGAGTAATTTTAGTATATGGGGCATCAGTTTGGATCACTGAAAATGGGCCACGCCTGGACAAACTGAAAACCCAGCCGGATGGATGATATTCTCAAGTCTTGCACTGGATGATACTAAGTCACGTTGTCATGCTTCCGACTCGATAACCGGGCTCACAAGGAACCCGATAGCCGGTTCTGGCCGCAACAGCCTCCGTAGTACCTCATTTTCGGTTCCTAAGACAGGTTCCGATCCTGAGATCCTACAAAGAGAATTTTCATAACCATATATCCATTTCAATACGATCATACCCAAAATCACAACAAGTATATCTGAGAAATAACAATGGCACACATTACAAAATCCACTATAAATTTGAGCTTTAATATAATGCTAAAAGGAAATACATCTGATGACGAAAGAAGAAGGAAAGAGATCTGCAACACTGGGGTCCTCGGCTCAACTCCTATCCAAGCTCCGCTGCTAAGACGCCGACCTAGGATCTCCTGCACGCGTCAATCGTGCATAAGGTTATACAAAGCTTAGAGGGTGGTGAAAGTGTGTGACAATGGTGTGCAGAAAAATAATAGGGAATGCAAAAAAGGAAATATGATCAATGTCAATGCCACAAGCCTACCAAGGCTGCCAGGAATGCAAGAAGCCATACCAGGGCTATGCAAATGCAAGGAGATGCCAATGCTCATAACCAGTCTGCATATCTAATATGTTTCCATCATAAGGAGTATCACCGGAGTCTAATACACTACAGGATGACTGTTGCTCTCCAAGCCGCAAAGTCAGGCGATCATAAGAGACCACACTACCCGCCTGTGGACAGCCAATAACCAACGAGGCTCGATGGTAGCTGACTCATTTATGAGCTGGTCAAACTCAGCCTAGCAATGCCCTCTCACTCAGGCGGATAAGGTCACATCCCATCTCAACCGACTACACGACAATGGGAGACGCGGCCTATCGATGTAAGGCACTCGGGCGCTCATGGTTTCCACTCGGTCACAGCGTTGAGGCGTCTTCCAGGTACCTTGAAGGTTTAGAGGCTTTCACCCAAGGATACCCAACGGTCATCCACGAATGTCCCTGTGGAGGCAAGACCCTGATGAAGTAAGGGCGATACTGACATGAAATGCGATGCCAATGCATGAGTTAAGCATATAAATCATGCACCAGCTCCAAGCACTCGATGTATATAAGAGGGAAACTCCATCCCTCTGCCATATCATCTCTATGACCACACACAAATGCAGTCCAGTCACACTATGATGCACATGGGTCATGAGGATGTGTCATACAGCGATGAAGACTTAACATGTATACTCCTTCCTAAGGAGGGGAAACAAGTCTAGGTTCTTAAACAATTTACTATGGAATTATCCTATAGTGGGGGCCCAACACTCTAGGGTAGCCCACAAGCTAAGATGGGTCATACAAGCCCAAGGGAAGAAGTTGTCGTAACAAGGGTCCAGGTGGGCCTTCAACCACCTATAACCACCCTATGGGTCTACCTTAGGGCCACCAAGGAGGACATATGCAGTGTGTCTGGCCTGGGTTTTCAGTATGAACGTGCTGGGCTCCACAACACATTGAACCCAAACCATTCACCTGCAGTGTCCGACAGTGGATGTCCCATACACCAAAAAGATATCCAAATATTTTTTTTAAGTCTTAACCCTTAAATTGGTGACAGAGGAGTTGGCAATTGAGAAGAAATACCTCAACAGTCCACATTAAACTGAAAGGCCAAATACAGGTTGCCACTGCCATCTTCTAATCTATGAGTAATTTTAGTATATGGGGCAACAATTTGGATCACTGAAAATGGGCCACACCTAGACAAACTGAAAACCCAGCCAGATGGATGATATTCTCAGGTCATGCACTGGATGATACTAAGTCACATTGTCACGCCCCCGACTCGGTAACCGAGCTCACAAAGAACCCGATAGCCGGTTCTGACTGCAACGGCCTCTGTAGTACCCCATTTTTTGCTCCTGAGAGAGGTTCCGATCCTGGGATCGTACAAGGAGGATTTTCATAACCATATATCCATTTCAATATGAGCATACCCAAAATCACAACAAATATATCTGAGAAATAACAAAAGCACACATCACAAAATTCACTATAAATTTAAGCTTTAATACAATGCTAAAAAGAAATACATCTGATGACAAAAGAAGAAGGAAGGAGATCTGCAACACTAGGGTCCTCGGCTCAACTCCTATCCAAGCTCCGCTGCTAAGATGCCGACCTAGGATCTCCTGCACGTGTCAATCGTGCATAAGCTCATAGAAAGCTTAGAATATGGTGAAAGTGTGTGACATTGGTGTGCAGAAGAATAATAGGGAATGCAGAAAGGAAATATGATCAGTGCCAATGCCACAAGCCTACCAAGGCTACCAAGAATGCAAGAAGCCATACTAGGGCTATGCAAATGCAAGGACATGCCAATGCTTATAACCAGTCCGCGTATCTAATATGTTTCCATCATAAGGGGTACCACTGGGGTCTAATGCACTGCAGGATGACTGTTGCTCTCCAAGCCGCAAAGTCAGGCGAGCGTAGGAGACCACGCTACTCGCCTGTAGACAGCCAATAACCAGTGAGGCTCGACGGTAGCAGACCCATTTACGAGCTGGTTAGACTCAGCCTAGCAATGCCCTCTCACTCAGGCGGATAAGGCCACATCTCATCTCAACCGACTACACGATAATGGGAGACGCGGCCTATCGATGTAAGGCACTCGGGCGCTCATGGTTTCCACTCGGTCACGGCATTGAGGCGTCTTTCAGGTACCTTGAAGGTTTAGAGACTTTCACCCATGGATATCCAACGCACCCCAAATGCTCAAGATAATATATTTCCGATGTCCATAAATACGGCAATCCTCAAATGTCCCTGTGGAGGCAAGGCCCTGATGAAGCAAGGGCGATACTGACATGAAATGCGATGTCAATGTATGAGTCAGGCATACAGATCATGCACCAGCTCCAAGCACTCGATGTACATAAGAGGGAAACTTCATCCCTTTGCCATATCATCCCTATGACTACGCACAAATGCAGTCCAGTCATACTATGATGCACATGGGTCATGAAGATGTGTCATACGGCGATGAAGACTTAACATGTATACTCCTCCTTCCTAAGGAGGGGAAACAAGTCTAGGGGCCCATTTGGCCGGGCGGATTGGAAGGGATTGGATGGTATTGGAAGGGCTTGGAAGTTAAATCCCGGGATTGGCCGGGCGTGCCAAACAGACTTGGTGATCAGATCCCGAGATATAGCAATCCCAGGGATATCAAGACAATCCATTGACAACACCATCATTACCTATAAATCTCATCCAATCCACCCTAATCCGTTCAAATTTACCTGGGACGTTTTTGGTTCGAGGGTGGTTCGAGGGATTGGAAGGGAAGGGAAGGTTTAATCCCGGGATTGGCCAGGCGTGCCAAACAGACTTGATATAGCAATCCCATGGATCTTAAGACAATCCACTGACGACAACATCATTACCTTGAAATCCATGCCATCCACCCTAATACCATTCAATCCCTTCCAATCCACCCGGCCAAACAGGCCCTAGGTTCTTAGACAATTTACTATGGGATTATCCTCTAGTGGGGGCCCAACACTCTGGGGTAGCCCACAAGCTAAGACGGGTCATACTAGCCCAAGGGAAGAAGCAATACTAACAAGGGTCCAGGTAGGCCTTCAACCACCTATAACCACCCTATGGGCCTACCTTAGGGCCACTAAGGAGGACATCCAACCTCAACTGGGTCCCAAAAGGTAGCCCGCTACTACTCGAGCGAATCAAGGCCCAAGACCTAAAACAATCCGTGAGCCTAGTGGGCAATATACATGGTCCAACTAATAAGCAACATTATGGATACCTAAGTAAGTTTTGGGCCCAACCAAAAAGGTTACAAACCCACATATTGTGGTGGCCCTAATGGGCAGCCCGGTATTCCAACCATATGGGCAAATTCTCATATATTAAAACAAGTGAATTTGGCCTCACATCTTGGCCCAAGTATGTGGTTAACTTAGTGGGCAACCAAGAGCCCAACTATTAGTATATGTTGGCCCATAAATCCATCACAATAGCATAGTAAATATAGACCCAAAGGTCTAATGGACCTATCTGGAAAGTTCCAGCCCAACTGGACCTATAGAATCCTACAATTAAATATGTACATGGATCCAACTAAGCCCAACTGGGGTGGGCCTCAAATGCACATTTATTAAGCCCAAGGCATGATAGGAAATGGGGCAAGATATGTGTGTAAACAACCCCAAATCTGGTGGGCCATGCTGCCCCAAAACAGGCACTTACGGGCAGCAAGTTTGGGTTTTTTGCTGAAATTCCAACCCACCCATATTCTGGGCCTGCGGGAGCCCAACAATATTCATAAAGGGTTAAGTATGAATTCCCTGATGGCCCACATATATCTCTGTGGGTCCCACTAGAGGGAAGGACTGAATTTCACACATAAATAAGGGGGACCATGCTGCTGGACTGAAAGTCCAACAGTGGTTCAATGGGTCCGGGCGTCCCAAAGGTGAAAAGTGCTATGGGCCTGAGCAATTGACCCAAAACACATCCAAATGGGTCCCAAAAATGTATGCCACTAAGGGAGATGGTCATGTCCCACATGGACCACAATTAGAAGGACGGTGGGTGAAACAAATGCATCAAGGTAGGCCCACAAGGTGGGGTGGACGGCCAACCAAGACTGGACGCCCCAGCCTAGTGGGATGGTCCAGCCCGCACCACGATCGGTACAGGGGTCCTTTGACCCTGAAACTTGGCAGGTACGTCCTATCATGGGTGAGCCACACCTCTGCAAAATTTTAAGATTTTTAGATAATGAGAAATATTTTAATTAAATTAAGGAATACAAGTTGTCCAGAAAATTTGTTAAGTGCAAAATTCTAAACAGACCCTGATTAAGCACCCAAAAGGAGTGGGCCTACAGTCCCCAAAAATTGGAGAAATTTGATTTCAACATCCTCACATATGTATAGTACAAGATAGGGTCCACCAAAGTGGCCCACCTATTCAAAAATTATTTTATATTTTCAAGTTTCCAGACTGCAATGTTGCTCGAATTACAACAGAAAATCCAGCAAGGTACCCATATTGGCCCACTCTTTTGGCGACCCAAATGAGATCGGTTGAGGCTGAAATTTGGCATGCTCAAAGGTGGGACATACAACTTCAAAAATCATATAATACTTAGTACAAAACTCCCCACTAAAAGCCCCAAATTTTGGCCTCAAGTTAGCCCAAAAATCTGTCCAGACAGTTCTGGACAGCAACATGTAATTGAAAGGAATTAAATATAGACATCATTTACAAGAGGATTTAACCCCAAAAAAATCATGTTGTGGACCACCCCAGTGGGCCCCACAAATGTTTAGACCTTCCCCATCATCAAGAACCCCTTGCATGTGCCCCATTTCGGTGAATTTTGGGACCACATGTCCAAGGATGAACTACCATGAGTGTCCAACCTCCATAGATGGTCTGGATTTTTTTTGTTGGTTCACAAGGTGGGCCACACACACATGATCAAAATGCTAACATTAAAGAAAAATAAAGGATCACCCACAAGAGAAGGAGCTCCACTACATTAAGGCCCTCCCCTTCATCAATCACACCACACATTTCATTGATTCACATGTTACAACATAGAGTAACCACATGCATCTCTTAGAATCAAAATCAGTGGTTAGGATGTCATCTCAACCATGATTTTAAGGTCTAGATGACCTATCATGCAATGAAATCCAAGGAGTCCTCCATGATGGGGGCCCATAAGGGGAAACCCCATGCATGGGATATGCATGTATGAAATAGGCCATTTGGCTACATTTAAGGGGTGGTGTAGGATCTCCACCATGGATTGGTGGGTCCTACACTTCCCATATGAAAGAAATAATAGATCGGAATTGAAAATCCTACATCCTAGAAGTACACTCACCTTAGATCTCTTCCAAACTTGTATCACCTGGCTTCTAGTGCTTCAAGGATGATGTATTAATGGGTGAGATAAGGTATGGATGGTTGAATTGAGAGGAATTTGAGGTGAAAAGGGCTGGAATGGGATGGCTAGGTGGGGACGTCCCACCCTCTCTTGCTATGGAGGAAATGGGAATGAGAAAGGGAGGAAATGAAAGGGAGAGGAAGAGAAGAGAGAGAGAGGTAAGCCTAGCAATCATTTCTTTCTTGCCTTGGTTAGAGAAAGGTCATGATTGAAATAGGGAGTTAGAAACAATGTTGTAGGGTTAGTAAGCTTTCTAAGTCTTTAGATAGTATTTTAAAGATAGGTGGCGTAAGAATGGAATTTTAGGTAGTGTGTGTATAGTGTATTGAAAATTGGTTTCAAGAGATAGGACCAGCCTAGAAACCCGTGCACGTCATCCCTAAGTGAGCTACATGACCATGATCAAGGGCTAGAAATTGAAATGCACATAACTTATGATCTACACGTGGGATGGATGCACAAGACGCGTCATTGAAACCACAATGACGATACAAACAAGATGGCATAGGTTTCGGCTCGATCCGAGTCGGGTCTACATGACCAAACTTAAGGATGACCGCAAACACTATCCGAGGGTCGCGAGTCGCCGGAATTCGACCGGTAGAACCGCGGGACCAAGAGAAACGAAATGCATACTCACACACACACACATACATACACAGACATGAACTTGGGTCGGGACTTACGTCTTTCCATATACTGCATAATACAAAGAATTACATTAACCAGAATCCCCCAAACTTCTGTATAAATATGAAAGAGCTGATCCATTGACTCTGGAGTAAAGTGTTTGACGATATGGACCAGTCGTCCTGTGAAAAGGCCCACCAAGCAACCAAAAGCTGCTTTGATTGGACTAGAAAGACCATATAGCAACTCGGTGAATGTAATCCATTGAAAGGCTGGGGTAACCCAACCAGGGTGATTTTTAAAATACGGCCCACTCACTACTTGACCCATCAAATGAACGGTTGCCTCCACCTACTCCATATATGCGAACAATGCCTCCAGAGTCCAGAAGCACTGGATCTAGTTACAAAATGCAACAGAAACTCCATATACAAAGAAGGCAGGATAAGCCTCCAAAACTATTACCTATGGTGTGGCAGAAGACCAACATGAATGACCATTCTCAGTATATACATACCGTTCATTCCTCTACTTTCGTCTGCCATACAGTCCGCCAGATGAGTGGTGCCGCTGCCGCATGCTGCCACCCCTGCCGGATCCGTCCCATGTGCCGCCACGGCCTGCTGGCCTGCCTGCCCCTGCCTGCATCCAATTCATAGGCTGTGTCCCGGAACCATTGAACTCCTCTTCCTCCCTGTCGTTATATTCCAAGATGAGCCTCTTGATGTTCTGCTTCTCTTCCAGCTCTGCAGCCTCTTTCTGCTTTGTGCTCTGCACAAGCGAGCAGTCGCGGGGGATGTACATCTGCTTTGTTTGCTGCTTGTTGCCTCTCTTCACCAGCACCCTCACACGAACCTTGTTCCCACCGCTGCCCTCCTCATCCAGCGTCTCATCTCCACTCTCCCCCTCAGCAGCCCGCCCATGATGGTCTTTGGACCCCTCAAATACGTTCATCGGTATCATCATGTTCAGGGCTGGTCGGCCCCGCAGCTCCAGCTTGCGTGAATCCAAGCTCTCCTGCATCAGAGCCCTCAGCTCCCTGTCGAAGTCTGCTTCTTCCTGAGGGTCTACTTCAACCACCTTCTGCCTGACTTGGACATCTTCATCCTCATCAGAAGCGATGGGCCCACCACCATCCTCATCCTCACTATCACATCCGTCATCATGGTTATCTGATTTGTCATCATACTCTCCATCATCTTCATGCCCCTCTGAATTCATGCTGCCGCTACCGGAATCACTCTCGCTGTCTACATCTTCATGCACTCCATTTTCTTCGATTCCATTTGCTGATCCCTGTCCATTTGCTCTGTGGGTAATGGGTGTTTGGCCGGAATGTTTGTGCGATTCGGCATCCATGTTCTTCTCACTGTTGATCTTCTCCGTTGAGGCTGTGCGCTCGTGTTCCTCTAATTCCACCAGAGCTGCATTAACTTCCTCAATGGATGAGTACCTTGTCATGTTCGGGCGTAAATCCGCAAACAGATCCTGCATATATTTCAACTTATAAAATAGAGGAACACAACAACATCTTGGGCAATTCATGGAGTTGTGTGATGTAAGTCCCCAAAAATTTCTACAGTACATGTGGCATGTGATCTATTGATTGGACCTTTGGTTTTTGGGCACGGCATGTGGATAGGCCATGTGCTAAAAGTAGATGGCATTAGACTTACTGATCAGTGGTCTGAAAGGGCATGGTTCAACCAAAACAGATCCAACTGTTGACATTCTGCAGGCAAAAATCACAACTGGCTAATTGGAGTTGACCAATCACTGCAACTTCTCGCCTACCACATGACGGCCACCAAATCCATGATCCCTATCATGATACACGTTACCATGTGTACAGTTGGGAGAGAACATGGAATTTCTATGGTCTGTGCATCATAATAGCATCTCTCCACGTAATAAAGAAGGCCCCTGTGTGCATTCCAACTTGAGAGATTCATATGCTAAATTGGAAAATGGTGGGAAAAAAGAAGAAGACAAGTGGAGCTTTGCAAAGTGCACACGTGTGTGCAATAAAGCTCATGTATACACCACATGTGCCGGCATGGCACATAGATGTGAAATCCAATCCATCCATCAGGTTGGCCCGACCTATATGTTTTCCTCTAATTAGATTCAGTCCACTCAGCATGTGGGCCCCAATACTGGAAACAGGTGGATGGGTTAGAAACTTCAGCCATGTTTTTCAGAGTAATATGTTTATTTTGCAAACTGTCATTCACCTGACCAGTGGATCAA
This sequence comes from Magnolia changhungtana, assembly GCA_030180095.1. Taxonomy (NCBI): domain Eukaryota; kingdom Viridiplantae; phylum Streptophyta; class Magnoliopsida; order Magnoliales; family Magnoliaceae; genus Magnolia; species Magnolia changhungtana. Next base: position 3,002,882 of record JASAUF010000115.1, on the reverse strand, counting down.
CCTGATGATGGATGGATTGGATCTTGGAGCTATCATTACAAGCTGGCACATGTGTGGAGTGTACATGAGCTATATTGCACATGCATGTGCACTTAGAAAAGCTAGGATATGTTATATCCAAGGCTTTTGCAGAAAGATGAGCCATTTCATTGGAAGAGTACTGGCATGTACTCTTCCAAGCTGGCACATGTGTGGAGTGTACATGAGCTATATTGCACATGCGTGTGCTTAGAAAAGCTCAGATATGTCATATCCAAGGATTTTGCAGAAAGATGTGCCATTTCATTGGAAGAGTATGACATGTACCCGCATACAAACAGAGAAAATAGAGAGGGATTTATCGAAAGATGAAAGAATATTGTAAAAATAATATTATTCTCACACTCAATCATATTTCAATAGACTTCTGTAGAGTGATCAAGTTGAGAAAAGAACAAACCTTTGATCGGAGCTAATGTATTGATATGATTAACGGCATTAGAAAATGTGAGCCGATTAACCGGTTTTGGCTAGTCTTCTAGCATGATCGGGTTGCATGCACCCTCCATCAATGTTGATTCTCACACTCAACCATATTTAAATAGACTTATACATATAAAGTGATCAAGTTGAGAAGATAACAAGCCTTTGATGAGTTTATGTATCCATTTGATTAAAAGGACAGCTATTGGATGGAGTCAGTCATGATCTATAAATAAAAAAATTTTTAAAGTTATGGAGACAATTACAACAATGATGTACAACAAGGCCAACTATCCATTGGGCCCAAGTCCAGTCCGATTGACCTCCATGTCCAGAAGAAAAAACACAAAGGGCCCAAGCTCAACAATGATGACGATGAGTTGGTTGAAATTGGGGTCAGACAATGGTTCAAGGAATCAGGCATGACTCAGGCGAGGGAGGGTTTCAATTATCGGGAAAGAGGGAGAGGATTTGAAATTTGGGGAAAAGCAAGAGAGGGGGGAGGTAAATTACTTAAATCCATCTAGTTGAGAGCGCTGGGTTGAGTCAGGTTAAAATGACCTGCGCCCAAGGCCCGCCCAAAAATTGATCAGGCCATACACATCATGCCCAAGCCCACAGGCGAAGCTAATGGGCCGGGTCCGAAGTTGAGCCGCCCTGACAATTGCGCCCTTACCCACAGGTTAATAGTTTAGTTTGATGAACTAGGCTCCATAAAATTAGAAAAAAAAAAAAAAAAAAAAAAAAGGCACATCGAGACACTATTCATATCCTAAGTTATGATAACCATGTCGTTTCTCAAGTAACTATGGCTCAATCAACCACCCTTTTTAGCCCACAATATCATTTATCAATATGTTTATCATGTAAAATCTAACAAAGTCTTTAATTGTTTCTCCTAATCCTATCTTAAAATAATAAAATAAGGCTTGACTGTGTTATAAGTGAATAATTCATTTTTCTATTTTTAATTAAACTGGTAAATTTTACAAGACCAGAACAGATCAACTGCTCAACTTGTCCAAGTTTTGGCTCATTGGTCAGCGGAGCCAAGTCCAAGTTCCTGGTTTCAGAAAAATGCATCTTTCTCTGTTTTCGGTTCATTATTAATACTACTATCATTTTTATTTTTAACCCTATAAAATAATAAATCATCTGTAAATAGGAAAAAAAAAAAAAAAAACAGTAGCCATATAATGAAACGTGGCAGTAACAACCATAGTCCTCACAACCGGTACTTAAAACTTTGTTTCAGTAACAGCCATAGTGCTTACAGTGAGCTTTTTGTATGTTATTCTTTGGAAGCTGTTGAGTTGAGCTGTAAATGATGAATGGGCAAAGTGTGATATGACCCAGACATGTCCACATGATCAGACTCAAATCACAAACCAGGTCTACTTGTAGCTCAACTCAATCCAACTAGCGGGGCTTGGTTCAACTTTGGCATGACTTATTAGAGAGGTATCATGACCAACCTGAATGTCAAACTCGATGTCTAGCGGTATTGAACCTTTGCTGAGAACGTATCTTTGAAAATATATCAAAAACCTGTCGAGCTTCCTTTTCGAAGAACCTCGGTCAAAATAGTGGCCGCATGTCTGGAGAAGTGTTATAATCATCCTTATGCGGAAACAATCTTCAGGTGGGTCCAGAATATCTTGCTTTATAACATGCAAAAAAGGGGGAAATTTTTTCATTATACTTGATTAGGAGGTACATAGAAGTTCTGACCAAATGAAACCAACATGGAAGTTTAGAATTAAAAGGGGAAGCATATCTGAACCTCTGGAGTGCCATGGCCAAAAACAAGAATCAAATAGAGTGTCTCAAATATGACGGATGATTCGATATGTTCATAGTTGTATAGCTCTCCTAAGAAACGCATATGTGCTATCCGTTTTTGCTGCATACCATAGTCGTTCAACTCCAACCCCAGCCTAATCTCTTCCAGAACCTGAAATAGTTGCAGTAGGCATCTCTCACACAAACTCATTCTTTCTTAAAGCAAAATCAGTACTGACATTTTTTTTAACAGCGATAAATTTATTAAAAGAAGGCCAAGACTTAAAAAATATACAAAGGAAAAAAGAAACATAGTTACAGATTTATCGAACTATCAGAGAATCAGGTGCTAACATTGATCATAAACCGATAAATGTTGACTGCGAGGATGATTTAAGCAAGGAAAGATTAATTCTTGAAACACTTGGCAACCTGGCATACAAGTGCAGGATCTGGGCCAGTAATCAAGTGGGGCCCACCTGGATCATGCTGTCCTAGAAAGCAGCCTAGACAGTCCATCAGGTGACAGGCAGGCCGCACAAGAAAAATGGACAGTTACAGCAAATATGTGCAACAGCCTATATTTGACATGGACATGCCGCATACCCAATGAATGGCCCAGATCTTGTGTATACATGTGCAGGATCTGGGCATACATGTGCAGGATCTGGGTCAGTAATCAAGTGGGGCCCACCTGGATCATGCTGTGTCCTAGAGATCAGCCTAGACTGTCCATCAGGTGACAGGCAGGCCACACGAAAGAAAAATGGACAGTTACGGCAAATATGTGCAACAGCCTATATTTGACATGCACATGCCGCATACCCAATGAATGGTCCGGATCTTGCGTATACAAGCAGGGTTGGCACTTGAGCCACAAATCACCTATTCAATCTCTCCTCATAAATGTGAGTCAAAGAAGAAATGATTCATTGGAACAATAAATAAATAAATAAAAAGATTCTGAATACTGATTATATTTCAAGTAGAAGTTCAGGACAAAAGAAGAAACCTCATCAACAACTGCTACTGCAAATTCATCATGATAGCGGCTCAGGCCAGCAGTAAGTGAAGCAATCAGATGAACTTGACTGTACTTTCCCCTGTGAACCTTCATAAAGCACTTCAAAATGTACGCCTCACATTCACTCCAAGGCAATTTACGTAGTTGCCGCAGAACATGCTCAATGGAGGACTTATCCAGGTCTGTGAAAAGCAACTTTCGGATATACTGCAGGAAACAAAACCAAATAAAATATTGAATAATTTGACTAAAAAAACATGGGAGACTATTAACATTCTCTTTTTTAATGCACCCTTTTTCCTCTTTTCACCGAATGCATGCATCTCATTACAGTGAGACAGCAGGGGGTGTAGGTGCTAGAAAAAGAGGAATAAATATCAGTTCTCTGAATCAATATATAACCAAACACAAGGAATTTTGAAAGAATCAATAGAAAATTACATGAAATTCAATTTACCTGATGCAATGGTGGGCGGACTTTACAAACTCGAGCAGATCGTTCTGGTGGTTTGCACAAGTAATAAGCATTTTCCACAAGGGTACTATGACGTGAATCCAGATTTTTGACATTTTTCAGTCGCATCAATATCTCTAACATGTTTGCCATCCGTATTGTAGTTTCAGGTGACCGATAGAGAAAACGTCCACATGTCTCAAGAAGGTTGCAAGCAACATCTATGTTGTGATGAGTAAAATCATCTAAACAAGCCTGATTAAAAGAAGAGTCACATTCAGCAGTGAATTATTTGATTACATGCAAAATATCTTTTACAGTTTTACTGGGGTTAGAATTTCTTTCTCATTAGATTTCACAGATTAAAAGTCACCGCTACACCCCTTCTCAAAATAAGTTAGAAAGTACATTACCAGATGCAGTAGATGGCAGTAAAAACTATGTGGAGCACCAGCATATAAGAAATTATGTTCCCAGGCATTCCGTAGGGCATCATATCTATCAGACACTTAAATTTGAGGTGCAAATGCTGTACCCAAGCTAGAATATTTTACCAACTACTGCATAATTAAGTTCCTATTTATTTTTTATTTTATTTTTTGTCATGGACAATAAACAAACCAAAAAGCTTGAATTTAAACTTCTATTCATCGCTCTACATGAAAATTCAAAGCTTACACGTAATAAATATAAAATGGGCAGGGGAGCCTACTGTTCTAACATCCTGGTAATGCGACAATGGAGTAAATGTGGGATGGAAAACAATTGAAGAATTCCACAGATAGCTTTGACTTCATGATTTTCTTACGAAAAATACAAGGCCCAAATGGATGCATAGAATTTTGTGAGAACGAATCAAAATTGTAACCAGCCAGAAGTATTCTCAATGTCGACAGAAGAAGTATAACCAAAGCAGATTACTCAAGCAATGCAGTTTCATGGACCAAATGTCCTTGTCCATGGAGAGTGGCCAAGCTGATTGACAAAGCATGCGACATTGGTAGTGACGTGCTTTCTCATGTCCCTAGGGTAGCTAATGAAAATATGGACCATCTTGCCAAAGATGCAGCATCTTGAAGAAGTGTTCTCATTGTCGACAAATGTTGACAATGTAGCAGGCCAGCAGCTTCTCACTGCACGGTTGTTGCCTTGTCTGTTTTCTCCTTTGCGGCTGCCATTTTTTGGGTGTTTTGAGTTGTCTTTACTACACGGCTTTTCTTAATAAAATCGCTTATTATAAAAAAAAAAAAAAAATCCAGTGAAGAAAAAGATAAATTAGAGAAATCAGTCAATCCAAGTTAAGCAAAGTATGGAGGACCAATCCACAGGAACTTGAAATTATTAATCTGCAGGCCCCTTCATTACCAATGTTCCATCCTTTGGGCCACATCATGGATGGTCCATGGCACAACCATTGCACTGATTAGAAGTCCTCCCAGCCAGTTAAAGGACTTCATTGCAGGAAGAAATCTGAATGATGCCAATCAGAGAATGTGGATCCCGTGTATGGTGGAAGGCAGGAGCACCAAAATCTCAAATCAGCAGATTATGGACCTTTCTCTCAGACCTATGACAAGATATCTACTAAAATCAACTAAAAAGAAGAAATATTCTGGTGCTTAATAATATAAGAAAAGAAAAACAGATAAAAGAAAGCTTAGAAGCAAACAGGTAAATGATAACAATAAAAGCAGGCTTGTGCCCTCACCAACAATAATTCTGTCTAACTATAGTAAGTATTTGCTTCCTTAGCAGAGAAGATACAGTCAAATAAACATGCCAAACAAGCCAAATACCTCCTAGAAAACTGTTACGACTAAAAACGAACCAATTTACTCGCTTCAAAGGGGCTCAATGGTCAAGAATTGTACCTTCAAACAACTAAAGACAAGACCTGCTGGTGCAATTCTGAACTTGCAAAGTTCTCCAATAAACCTTATGTTCCTGATCTTTGTTTCAATGTTCATTTGATCCTGCATGTTGCAAATATAAGTAATTGAAAGGGAAAAGAAGAAAAGAAATGAAGGAAAAAAACTCCGGGAAAAGGGGGGGGAAAAAATGAAGACAGGATTCAAGAATACACCAGTTCTGTTAACTTCTAAACTGGTCAAAGATGCAGCATTTACATCATCGAAACAAGTCATAGTGAATTATATAAAGTAAAAAAATAAATAAATAAATAATAAAATTTAAAAAAAAAAGAAGAAGAAGAAGAGGAAGAAGAAGAAGAAGGTTGTAGCAAGTAACTCAAACTGAACCTTTTTATTTATCAAAAAATTGAACTCCTCCTCCAACATCTGCAAAAGCATAGAGGAGACATCCTTCATGCATGTCGAAAGAGTTGCCACCATACGAGAATAGTATGGTAGTAACTCCAAAGAAGTTCTGGGGACATTGAACAAAGCCCGTACAAGTTTTTTTCTGTTTGATTTTGAATTCAAGTAACAAAATTCAACCTGCAAAAGAAGGGAAACAAAAAAAAGTTAATTTAGACATCCATGCTTAATCAACAAGAATACCCAAAAGCTCACAAAAGTACAGTTAATGGTGGTTACAGTCAACTGATCGATAAGGTCACGGCTCACGCAGCCAGGAAGCCTCTGCAACAGACCATCCAAACTCGTTCCATCAAGACTCTTCAGCTTCTCCTTCTCAGCTTCTCCTTTTCTTTCAGCATCTTTTTCCTTTGCTTTCTCCTTGTCAAAGTCGCTAATCTTTTCTTTTTCTTTATCCTCTTTGTCCTTACCTTTCTCATCTGCTTTTCCATCCTGTAAAAATTCAGAATCGACAGAGGCCTCTACAGTGTCTTGTACCACCATTTGACTCTGGTCTGGCTCTGGCACCGATTCCTTAGGACCGGAAAACTACAGTAAGTGGGATGATAGAAGAATAAATCATCTTAGGAATGCCACACACATAGAATAAAGGTTGCTTGGATGCGCCCCGGAATGCAGATGGTGCTGTTTTTGCATTCCCAGATCTGCATTTCGGGGAAGCAGGCCATTTGGTGCATCCCTCGAACATGGATGGTGGGTGAGTGCTCCCATCCACATAAATGCAACCAAAATGAGCATGAGATAATACCAGCAGCCCTTATCATTGAGCCCTCATCCAGATAGTGGTCAGGCTCCCCTGTCCGCATTTTATTGGCAGCCCTGAGCATGCATAAACTATAGACAAGCAAATATATTCAAGAAAGAAGAATCTTTACAGTTTGTTGCTCTTGTGTCTTCGCAGATTGCTCATTTAGCTTTGGTTCAACTTCTCCCAGTAATACAGCTGGAACAAAAGCTCTGTAAAGAACATAGAAAAGAATCTTTAGGATACCCATATTAATTAAGGAGATGATCCTTTACAGAGTGGAATTGTGGAACAGGATTAGGGTAGCCAACACCAATTAGTTGGGATAAGGCTTAGAATTGAGATGATGATAACAATGATTCGACAGGAAACATGCACAGATACATGACCAGATCCCCCCCAAAAATGTCTGACAATAACCCAGAGTCTACAACTATCAATTGATGAAGCAAAAAAAAAAAAAAACAGTGGTAAACCAGACCTGAGATCAGGTAAACATTCATAAAAGGCCCTTGTATCTTCATCATCCCATATAGGTTCAAGAGCAGAAGATTCTTTTCCAGAAGCAGGAAATGATGAATCTTCTCCAGTCGTAACCCTAGTGTGACCATCTTCCGGCATTACAGGAGGTTGCATTTCAAGTGCTTCGGCTAAACTGCAAAGAAAAGGTTTGATGAGAACGCGAAGTGGATATATCCAATATAGAATCATCCAAAAGAAAATAAAGAAACACAAGAATGAACTTATATCATCAACTACGCAATCATTTCAGAAAGCAGTATCTTTCCATTTCCCTAATTCTTCTCCACAGTCAAAAACCTAAAATCAGCCATGGTGGACTTGACCATGAGCACAGCAGAGACTGCCTGTTGCCATTAGTTTTGGTGACTTCATAGATAGTACAGAAAAACAGATGAGCACCAAGCATGTTTCCAATGGTGCTTATTTCCAATAATCTGAAGAGGGATTCAGTAATCAGACATATTGAACAACAATCTAAGTTCAGCATCCCTTTTAAAATTTGAAAGAAGAGAGTTTAAACATTCAAGGAGACAATAAAGACAAACAAGTTAACAGATAAACGTACGAAGAGACACCACGGAATAAGTGGTCAAACGACTTCCTTAGCTTTTCATATGCATTCACATTTTCATCACTGAGTTCTCCTTTAGCATTCAAGACCTTTGCATTTTCATGCTCCATCTGCCGCAGTGACTGTTCAGCAAAGTAGTTATCATCAGCAAGTTGGCAGATTAACCACGTGGAAAATAGAGAACTGGATAACTAAAACATGGAGTATGAAGAAAGAAAAAGACATGTACAGTGATCAAGCCATCAACCATGTCCAAATTGGTATCCACTGATGATACAGGCATCTGAGACTAAAAGATTATGGGGGCGTTGGGAAGATACTGATACCCAAAGGTCAAAACAGTACAGTGGCACCAAAATGCAAGTGGCATTTATTCGTGACCTTCCCATAGGTATCTCACTTGTGATTTGGGGTGTAGAGGATGGGAAATGGAAGAATGCTTAATGCAGCATTTTCCACACCAATCCATATGCAAATGGCGTCTTGCTGTTTTGGAAGTCCCGACCACTATTTGATGCTACATCCAAATGCTACCAAATTATGAAGGCCAAAATCCACTGGACACATAAAAAACCAACTCTAATAAAGGCATCACGATTCTTACAGTATGTTCAGACTGAAGAAGATCAGCAGAGGCATCATAATAGGAGTAAATTGCCTTCCTGAATAGTTTCTTTTGATCTGCAGTGATGTTCAGGCCCCTAAAAAACTGCATCAAATTCAGCAGAAAATCATAACCCATAAGAGATGGAAGCAAATCAGTATTGCTGAAGGCTAACGAGTATATGCGAGCTAATCCAAAGAAATCAACTGCAAGAGATTTTAAGACTTTTTGGAAAATTATGCCTTAAGTTTCCCACTGTAGAGAAACTAACACTACCAGTTGTATGCAGTGTTTTCAGTATCTTGTGATATCACCGATATATCTGTTATCCCAGCTGGGCAATACAAAACCCAGCTTTAATAGCCATTTTTCTTGGTATCATGCAATATATCCACACTTCACCACCCTAAATCTCTAAAACCCTAATCCTAATCTACCCAAAATCCAAAACCTAAAATTCCCAAATTCCAAAATCCCTTGTCCAAATCATAAATCCCTAATACCCACAACCTGAAACCCATATTCCCAATAGTAAAAACCTTAAATCCTAAATCCCTTAAACCCAAAATCTAAAATCCTAACCCAAAACCTCAACCCTAATGTTCCAAACCCTAATTCATCTAAGCCTAGATACCCAAACTCATTCCCCACATTCCCTAATTTTTAAATAGCCCTAACACATCAAAACTCATACTAGATATGTGATTTCCATTGAATTCAGATTTAACCCCAGCTAGGATGGGGGTTCTATCTCTCATAGATTGTAGGCTTGAATTTGGACGTCATGAATATGAAATTTCTAAATTTATGGTAAATTAGTTTTATTTTGTCATTCCATTGCTGTAGTTAATCTGTCTTTTAATTACATGGCATCATATTAAGTTAGATCATTCCGTCATGCATCAAATTTTAGTATCTGAGCCAAGTTAGCATAGGGTTTAGCGTCCAACGCATTTAGAGTTCGGGATTAGCATGTCTATCGCATTAGAATCTAGGGTTTACATATTGTCATATTTCAACTTAGTAGCCTTCCATTCTCATCATATTGTATTTAGGATTTTAGTGGCTAGTTCTTCCCAATTAGTGTCTAGTGTATGCCCACCCGTAGTGGACGTGGTTTCAGTCTACACTCCACAAAGCACTCGTAACAACTTACTGAGGCTCTCAACGCCATCAACCACTGTCTTGTGGCCATCGGGGCCCAAAGTAGAACTACCAGTTACCAACTGAGAGCCCTCAAGAATGAGATTAACACTCGCATGAACCAATTGGAAACTTCCTTCTAGGTAAACCCTGACAATGGGGAAGATGGCCAATCTCAAGTGAGAAGTGAAGTTGAAGGAGTTGAGACTGCACCACTTGCAGTCATTAGACGCACCTTAGGCCAGACTATAGAAAGTAATGATTAGCGCAGGAATTCAATTTTCCACACTTAAGCCAATAGTGGTGACAAAAACTACAAGGTGATCATTGATAGTTGCAATTGCACCAATGTGGTCTCTACTAGCACTGTGAATCGCTTAGGTTTGATAGTCATTCCTCACTCTCAACCCTATTGAGTCTCATAGGTTGATATGTCTTCGATTCCGATTTCTCAACATTGTTTGTCCCATCCCCATCCAATTTGGTTCATATACGAACACGTTGTGGTGTAATATTTTGCCTATGAATGTAGGCCACATCATTTTAGGAAGACGCCGGTTGTACAGTCACGATGTGACACTATTCGGTCAATCAAATAAGTGTTCATTTATGCATGAGGGTAAGAGGATAAAGTTGAATCCTCTCCTGCCTAAAGCACCCGAGAAAAGGAGGATGTTAAGAAACATGATCCTGAAGATGTGAGGAACTTCCAACTTGAGTCTCTCTCTATAATAAACACCAAAGAGTCTAAAAGAGAGACTACAGTTGATTTAACAGTGTATGTCCACGTGGCAAGTGAGGACACACCTAAGATTAGTGTAGAGATGCCACCAGAGGTTACACCCGAGGTTAGTGTAGAGTTACCAACAGAGGTGAGTCCGGTATTGGAGGAGTCTAATGATGTTATCCTAGAGGACATAACGGATGAGCTAACACCCATGCGGGACATTCAACATGCCCTAGATCTTGTTCCTGGGTTGACTCTATCAAACTTTCCTCACAAACAAATGACTCTCGCAAAAGTAGATCTGGAAAAGCAAGTAGATGAGCCTAGAAAGCCCACAGATCTTATTCCCACCTTAGTCTCACATAGGTCATCAGAGTCCCAGATGCATTCACATGTCATAGCCATGAGCAATAAAACGTACAAGATATTTGTTGACTCTCATCACACGTTCACAAAGTTTCAGGTAGTTGACTGTGTGATGGTTCATATAAGGTATGAACAGTGTCTGTAAGGAACCATTAAGAAACTACGAGCTCGCAGTCCAACCTTATAACATACTGTATAATTTGGGATATGATGAGTATGTTGTAGATCTTCCACCTAACATGGGTATTAAATCTAAATTCAGTGGAAGATCTTCCATCTTTTAAGAGTCCAACATCTACACCTACTAGCCTTTATTCAGACCATCACATTGTTCCTAATGATATCCATCCCGACCTATCCCATGACCCTTGGCCTATACATAACTATTCTTCCCAACATCTACGCTTTTGCCATACACACCTACAAAGAGAGAAAAGATAAAGGATATCTGGTATGAGCAAGTAGTTTCCACAGGACAAAGATTATAATGAGTGCATCGTTAAGTGAAAGGGAGGACCAAATTCAAACAGTACGTGGATCATAGACGCGAAGCTTCAACGACGAGACCCAGATCTCCTCGAGTGTCAATGCAACTTTATTTCATCGGAGGCAGAATCTCCTCAACCGAGGGGAATTGATGAGGACATCCGAGCACCATACCAGAGGGACGAGCCAATCTCCTTATGGCTAGACAACCATTACATGGGGCCCACTTAGTACAATTCACATTCCTAGCCACGTTGAAGACCACACGTGCATGTTTGTGCATCTTTGAGGACCCCATATTGGAAAGATATACGTAGGCTGTATATAGGAGCTTGATGGACACATCGGATTGTTGGATCGAGCGGACACAATGATCGGACCAGTGGATCATCATCATCGGATTTATGATTTAGTTTGTATGTGAATTGTTGTTTTTGGTATAGCTCATATTTGTGTTGAGATTAGGCAGTTAGGAACAACTTTTAATTCATTAAGCGTCTTTATGTTGAGAATCTTATATGAAAGCACCTTTCTGTAAAAGGTCTTTTCTGAGACTAAAGGGTTGGACATCCCTACCCTAGTCATTATGCATATTAAGAATGAAAGAGATTTCTCACATTTTGCTTTGAGATTGAGCAAAATTTCATCATGTGATTGGATTGGTGGTGTGAAACCACAGGAAGCGATTCCCTAGTTATCTTTTCTACCTCTCTTCTCAACAAGGTATCCTCTTCTCTCATCTTCTTCTTTTCTTCCTTCTACTTCTAAATCTTCGTTCTTCTTCTTTCTACAACCCATAATCCATCTAAAGCTAGTTTTCCAAACCCTAGTTCTCAAAACCCTAACCCTAAATCTCTAAAAACCTAATCTTAATCTCCCCAAAATCCCTTGTCTAAATCATAAATCCCTAATTCCCACCACCTGAAACCCATATTCACAATTCTAGAAACCCTAAATTATAAATCCTTTAAATCCAAAATCTAAAATCCTAACCCGAAACCTCCCAAAACCTGAACCCTAATTCCTTTAAGCCTAGACACCCAAACCCATTTCCCACATTTCCTAGCCTTTAAACAGCCCTGGCACATCAAAACTCTTATTACACACATGATTTCCATTGAATTCAAATTTAACCCTATGCAAGGATGGGGATTCTATCTCCCATAGGTCCCAATTAATCAATAATTTATTACTTGAATTTAGACATGTCATGAATTTGAAATTTCTGAATTTATGGTAAATTAGTTTATTTTGTTGTTCCATTGCTCTAATTAATCTGTCTTTTAATTTCATGGTATCATATTAGGTTAGATCATTCCATCACGCATCAATTGTTTACCTAAGACGGAATAGCACTTGGAAACCTTAATGTCTTTGGACAAAGAGAGCCTTGTGATACTTGGGAATGTAGCTTGGAGAGGAAGATCTCCCACCCAGCAAATTCTTTCACCGTTCCCCAAAGAAAAACCAATCCCTTATCTAACCTCCTTGTACACCAAAATCCCCTTCCACATCTCAAAGACTCTATATAGAGAAGAGCCCCTAACCCACCATCACCCTTCCTTGCAACGGTACTTGCTTGCGATTATCTCTCTCCATCACAAGCCTTCTTCCTCACCAAAGTGCCACACCCATTTTCCCAAAAGGGCCTTATTCATCAAATCCAAATCATTAATCTCAACTCCTCCTTTGAAGGGCTTACAAGCCTTGCTCCACTCTAATAAAGGAAACTTTTCTTATCAATCTCGCTTCAACTTTTCTATCTTGTTAAGGACATATTTCGGGTATCTAAATAGAGACATGAAGTACAAGGGAAGATTTGAAAGAGCAGACTTGATGAGCGTTATACAGCCACCAAGAAATAGGTATCAAATATCGACATTTCCAATTTGCTAGTTTTCTCTCGAATCACTCCACAACTATAGATCCTAACTGCTTTGTTGGCTTCCTAATACATAGAGGGAGGTCGAGATATGTTGTAGGGAACTCCCCAGTCTTGCATCTAAAAACGCCAAGCGAACCAACTCCTCCTAAGGAAGGCCCACCCCCAACATTTCACTCTTTGCAACATTCACTTTGAGGTTAAGGACTACTTCAAGGCAAAGAATCACCATCCTCAACTTTTCCACCATAGACTCATCGGCTTCACAGAAAAGCAAAGTGTCATTAGCGAACTAGAGATGAGAGATTGGTGTGTATACCCTATCCACTTTAAACCCCTCAAAGAGACCCGCTTCTTGCCCCTTTGCTAACATCCCTCTAAAAGCATCTACTACCACAACAAACAGATAAGAAGATAGAGAATCTCCCTTCCTTATGCCTCTCAAAGATTTGAAGAACCCTTTGGGGGACCCGTTGACCAAAATGGGGAACCGAGCCAAACGAACGCACTCTTTCATCCATCCCCTCCATTTCAGCCTGCATCCAATCTAGCGGAGCATATAATCCAAAAACCTCCAATTAATGTGATCGTAGGCCTTTTCTAGGTCCAACTTGCACACCACACCACTTCTCTTTTCCTTATGGTGAGAATCAACACATTATTTGCAATCAGAACACTATCGATTATTTGCCTTCCTTCAATAAATGCACACTAGTTCTTATAGACATAATTGAAGCCAGAACTGATCAAATTTGTATAGCCAAAGTTTTTGCCAGAATCTGTTCCGGCCCTCCAATCGAGTTGATCGGCTTGAAATTTTTCAAAATGTATGCACCAATAATCTTCAAGAAAATGGTGATAAAAGACACGCATAGATCTATCGATAAACGGCCTCTAGCATGAAACTCCAACATCAAGCTCATAATAACCCCTTTAACAACATCCCATAGCTACTAAAAAACGGCCATAGGGAATCCATTAAGACCAGGAGCCTTGTCTCTTCCCAATGAGAAGACAACCATTTCCTTTTCTTTTTTTTTAAGTACCATCAACAAAGACCTCGCTCAAGAACTTTCTACTCCCTAAAACCAACTACTTGAGCATATCTCCACTTGTAGTATGATAGTGTTGAACAAAGCATTGATTGAGCGATGGTGCTCGGTGGGAGCACCACACACTCTAAACATCGATTGTTCACAGATTCCCCTTTATGGTTGCATTCAATATTGATGCTAAGGTACAACGTGGGGCTTGACCGTGTTCACATGTGATTTCACATGTGATTTGTGTCAGTAATAATGTGTCTACATGCTTTAAAATCAATTGTTCACAAATTCTGATTTGTGGACAGCCTCACAATAGTTGTGCTAAGGTGCAAAGCGAAGATTGACCATGCTGGTAGGTGAAACGTGTTGAAAATAATGCATCGGCAGGCTCCCTACTTTTATACCAACTACTGGAGCATGACCTTTCATGTTCATGGGTGCTTTATGCGTAACAATTTCCCAGCGACCACGCCTTCACAATCCTGCTTTGCTTGGTTCCATTTGGTTTGCACAAGTTATAGTCGGGCTAGGGGGTCCACCAAAAAGGGAGAGAGAGAGAGGGAGAGAGAGAGAGAGAGAGAGAGAGAGAGTTGAGCTGGGAGTCAATGCTGTGTTGGACCATGTTGGCATGCAAGTGGTATCAATGTGGGTCTGTATTGGCTGGTTTCAAGAACCATAAAAGAGGTAGGTTGATGTCCAGCAGGCAGCCAATAGTAGAACGTGTGTCAGTCTAATGTTTAAAAGATTACCTCAAATTGTATTGAAGGCTAAGATGATCATGATGCTAATGATGATATTATATATTCATAGGGGAATGCTTATTGTGCCACCTTCATGGGAAGGTTAGAAATGTCTCTAAAGCTTTTAAATTACAGGACAGCCGATTGTCAATAGGATTATCCATTCATCATGTATCGCAAGCAGAAGGTCATGGTGCAACAATCAATTGAGTGATTCTAACCATTGAATGTTGGCCATTTTGCTATATCTGTCAGTTTTCTAAGAGCCATAGATCGGATGTTCACACATCTAACCAAAGTGTACATTTGGAATCATGAGTCATAACTAAACCAACCATGTTTTGGCCTGCTGAATAGATGTTTCAATATGATGACTGGACCTGTTTTTTGCACTGCTCAATCTTGACCGCCATTCACATATATATGAGCACGTGCACAAGCATGCACACGTGCACATAAATATAACTGTAAACAAAACAAGGCCTGCGTAAAATATCGGTACTTGATATTGTCTAACATCAACTCTTGATTTATTTTATTTTTTATACCTTAAAAGAAAAAGTGCTAGCCTGGTATAGTAACATCATTGTGGCATGTAATTGTAGGAGGTATGTGGCATGTAATTGTAGGAGGTATGATTACAAACACCGCAACATATACAATAGTCCGTAGCACCACTGTGGCATGTAATTGTAGGAGGTATGATTACAAACACCACAACGTGTAATGTAGTCTGTAGTGCCACTCATCTAATAGAAAGACTATTAAAAAGTATTGAAACCCCAAAGTACCATAAGCCAACCCCTTTTGGACTTGAGCATGCAGGCAATACACATGGCCCCACTGGGTGGGCCATAGAAAACACAAATCAGGTCCTATGAATCCACAGCTTCATCACACACTGGATTTACAAAACAAGATTCATAAAACTGACCCTAAACAGCAGGACAAGGCTATGATGATAGTGAAAATGATTATCATCACATGCTTACAACAATCATCCTGGCCTGCATTGTCTCGTTGAAACCTTCTCCCAAAAAAAAAAAAAAAAAAGTAGCAGCGAATAAATATGAGAACGGCAAATGTTCAGTTTAACTATGGTAGAAGGGTTTTTCTTGCTGAAATCCTGAAAAATCTAGTACAAAATTGGTGAATTTAGAGTTTGAGAGTGGAAATGGGACAGTCTGTAGTGGTGGACTGGTGGTGTTGCTAGATCTTTAACAAGCAAGAAATGAAGATATAACAATAGTAATAACCAAAATAAAGTGAACTGGACATGTATCTGTGCAAGGAAAGGTAGAATTGCATTTTATAGATCAACTGCTAGATAACATGCAACAGCTAACAATATATCTCGAAAACAGAACCTATCTAAATAATGAAACAACTATGCAAAATTACTCTGCAATACTTTGCCATTTGCAGAACTGACATGATGAACGAAGTAAATTTCAGATTTTTGTGAGCACCTCTTCATGAATTTCTTGTCCTGACTGAGGGAGTCCTAAGAATATTCTTCCTTGTCGAGCAAAACTGGCCAAAAGAGATAAATTCATCTGGGTTGTATCCCGGTCTTTTAAATGCTCCATGCTAGTAAGATCCTTAATAATGTTAACGAAACTACTAGCATCCTCTATAACACCAACAAAATAGAGTTCCACGAGCAGCTTCAGCGTGCTGCGCTTCTTCATTGCCTTCAAGCTCCTATCTGCATCCAGGTCATCTCCAGATTTCCCAGGAAAGAAGACTTTCAAGAGTCCCTGAATTAGGCTTGGCGCGAAGTCCTTGTACCTTTGATGAAGTAAAGAGCATATCTACACAATAGAGACCCTCATAAAACATGATGACAGAAAGGCAAAAATAACCTCCTATAGAACTAAAACAACACTTCCAAGAAATGCAGATGATAGACAGCATTCCATAGAATGTTCTTAAAGTTACCACTAAGATTCGGAACTCAATGGAGTTACTCATTAACCAGGTAGCATAAAATCAGCGAGTGGAATAAAAATGGGGCGTTCACTCGCTCGGCCAACAAAATCACTAGCTCATCAGTGTTATCTTATAGCCACGATAGAGTTTATTAACTGCGGGGAGTAGAAATTGGAATTTCGATTTTCAAATGATTCTTAGTTCTATTCAGGTTTTTTTTTTCTAAAGCATAGACCACAAATAAAACTAGTAAGGTTGAAAATCAAATTTTTTACCTATCCTCGTGTCAAAAATCCTTACCCGAATAAAACAGAGAATTTTTTGTTTATTTGGGTTGGGGTAGGTGAGGGCGATAGTTAAATGTTTAACCCGTTACCTTCCGTCATCTCAAAAATCCCTCTATTTAATAAAACCCTAGATTATTTTCATTACCACCTTTCTCATTTTCTCAACTTATCTGCCTAACCCTAGTCTTTCTTCAGTGACTTAGGCTTGATTGATCTCTTCCTCCCCTATGTCCATCCACCTACCACCTTAGCAACCCTCACTCTTTTCAAAAACTCCTTCTCATGTGAGGCATCCCTGAGGCTTCTAGGCCAAACGTCCCACAAGGATGCTGCTAGAAAGCTGGCTGGAAGCCTACCAATGCCTTATACAGGTGCTGATGCTGGCACTGGCAGCGTGAGCTTAGCTTACGCATGCTTACCAAATTGCCTAGCGGCTCACAGGCAGGGAAGGCAAAGCGGGGATTCGAATGGAGATGCTGGGAAGCAAGCGTCAGTGAGCTTCTAGAATGCAAGGAGCCAAGTCCACTTCATTGACAGTTGGGGACTTGGTCGATCTCCTTTGGTTCCAAAGGACCCTCTCCCCCCTTGATTAGATAAGGCGAGTGTGAAAGCCCTCTCCTTCCCTTGATTCATTAGTGCACATCGCATCACTAAGCCCCTCTTCGAGGCTCTACTGAATTCCACTCACCCCAGTCCATCAGTAGCATAGTGTTGACAAAGGCCACCTTTGGAATATGTCGTTTCGGAAATGCATCTCTCAAAAAAAGCTGATGTTTATAATTTCACAAGAAGTCCCAGTTTCATTTGGATGAGAATGAAGCTCCTATCTTTCAAAGAAAGAAACTTAAAGAATTGCGTAAAACAATTCACTTGGACAACCTGTACAACAACAAAAGAAAATCCAAGCTAGCTAATAAACTATACATCAAGATTACTTTTAATGCTTTTCTACATGTCTACCAGAATATCCATGCTTTTAGAGACACAAGAAGTTCAAAGTAAGCCTGACTCAAGGGGCAATAAACAGTGAATCCAGTCCACATATGAGAGGAGAAGGTCAGGAAGAACACCTGAACAGCTGCTTGTATATCTGAAGTCCTGAGCTTGGCATCGCATATGGCTGTCACAGCTTCACTAACAAATTTGCTTAGGTTGACATTTTTTAACTCTTCCATCATCCCTTCTCGCTGCTCTTCATTTATCTGTTTGAGCTTTTTAATAACCGCAGTATTGCGCCTAATGCTTGAATCCAATGTCCTGAGAAAACCTGAATCTGGAGACCAAATTGCACCCTAATCAGATATCCACACTACTTGATAAGTGATCCTGTTCATGAGCAGAAAGGCCTAGTTGCTCAGTTTAGTTAAAAATCAATTACATCTTAGCCATATCAACTAAACTGAGCAACTAGGCCTTCTGTGATTGAACGCAGTAAAGAACATGAACAGACTACCAAGAAGCAGTTATTTGCGATATCTTTTACTAGATCAATTATTGCACAAACTATCCACTTAGCCATATCAACATGAACAGACTACCACCCATATTAATTCCTCTGCACAACAAATAAATATCATAACCATCTGCATGACTTGTTCCTCTGTTTACTAACCAGGCCTTTCAGGATTCAGATTACTTCGACGTAAAGCAATCTTTGCATCAATTGACTTTTTGAACTCCTCGAGACGAGCAACATTTTCCTGAAACACAGGATGAACAGAGTATTAACACCGGTGCCGGTTATACATGAAGTTGGTAGTTCTAGAGTATGTGCCAAAAGGCAAAAAACGAAACAGTGCAACACCACAAGAGCAAGCGTGCAACAAATAAACAATTTTTCCAACTCTGGCCAAAGAACAGCATGAATAATCAAGAAAATGTCAGGCCATAGCAGTTTGATTTATATGCCCAGCAATAGAATAATACATGGCACCAAAATCCAAAACTAAATCCATTTTTCTATCTGAAGCAGCAACCTTGCAGAAAGGAATGTTAAGAAAACAATGATGATGTCGATGACGGGGAAAAAAAAAAAAAAAAAGCCTCCAAAGGCTAAAACAGAACTAATAAAATGAACAATAAGAAAACCAATTTTACCCAAACACTTGAAGATGAGTGCACCAAGTACATACAAAATCCCGTTTCAAGTGTAAATGTCACACCCATGATGTAGCTGAGAGTTACCAAATACCCCCCTTGTGGGCCATACGGTTATACACGGTTTGACTTATGAGTTGGGTTTACAGCACAAATCTTCTAAACACAGTGTGGCCCATGTGGCTCCCAATTAGGGGGCAACTTGGCTCAACCCGAATTCATCTGGCCTAACTAGAAACTTTGGTCGGGTAGGGTTCAGGTCGGGTTGGGCTTGGTTGGATATGGGGTTGGGCCCGGGTTGAGGCCTTGATCAACCTGTCCCAACAGAACCCAACTTATATGGTATGAATTATTGCATTTAATGCATGTATAATATAAGATGCTATTGCATTAATGCATGTATAGTATGAATTATTGCATTTAATGCATGTATGGTATGAATTATTGCATTTAATGCATGTATTGCATAGTGCATGTATTAGTATGAATCATTGCATTAAATGCATGTATAGTATAAGATACTAGATAACTATTATAAATATAAGATACTAAATCTTTGGCCCAACCCAACCCAACTCAGCATGATACTAAAAAGAGAAGAGTTGGAATTGAGGATTTACATCTGGTTGGGGAACTAGGGCCACAGCAACTTGATGTCAGGTTGGGCTCGAAATGATCCTCGACCAAACCCAATCACACAAGTTGCACCCCTACTCCCAATGTCAGAAATAAATGAATAGATGAAGATCCCCAATCCATGCAATAGGTTCATAATAAGTTATACATGGTACCAAAGGAAAAGCAAAAACACATTTAGGATGAAGTAATTTCTGAAGTAGAAAGAATGTTCTTTGTATTTTACACAATTAAACCTCAACTCCATACATGTTAGGCCAAAATAATTCCTACTAACATGGTAGTTTTAAAATTTTCACAAAATAATGAGATGCTTAATAGTTACTCTACAAATACTTCATAATAACCAAAGAAATCATTTGATTAAATGATACAAAAGAGAATTAGCATGTAAAATTACAAACACACTGGTAGACCTTATGCTGCTCACACTTTTCAAGCCCACTCCCAAGACAACAAACAAAATTAATACCTTCCAGCCACACGTGTTGGTGTACGGTGTACCTCATCAAAAAATCAATGGAAAGAAAAAGCAAGGGCAAGCTAAAATGCTTGGAAACCCAGTAAATTCATATTATACATTGTGAGTTGTGACTAGGTTCATGGAGCCCTAACATTGACCTAGGGCATACAAATGAGGGACGTGTTCAATCCTAGCAACAAAATTGATTGAGTGAAAGAACATGATGAAAAGGATGGTCAAGAGAATAAGCAATGGACAAGTATAATAATGATAACCAATGGAACCAAAACAGTAAGTGCAAGGACTAAGTGCCGGGGGAAAAAAAAAAAAAAAACCCTGAAAGGGAGGACCATGAAGTCCCACAAGTTTGAGAAGTTACAAACTTACAAAGGAGCGGGTAAATGTGGAAAAAGACTAGAAATAAATATGAATGGCATACCAACAATGATTGGTGCCCTTAAAAGAAAGGCACTCCAACCAGTGTTTTCAGTATCTTACAATATCATCAAAATGTATCCACAATATATCTATTATCCCAGTTAGGCGATATGAAACCCAACTTTAATATCCATTTTTAATGGTATCCTACATATACATTAATGTCGACGTGTTTTTTAAACTCCATTTTTTTCATACATAAGCGGCCTGTCTGATTATTTGACCAGCTCGACTTTAAGTCTCCATGGTGGAGCCCACCTCCTGTGCAGCACAAATGTCACACAATCTCGCATTGGCACATGCCCATGTAACCGTGTGTGGAGATGACACACAAGCAACCGGCAAGCCTAAAAAAATACAATGACTCTAGACACAATAACACCAAGAATGAGTAAACTAAAGCTGGAGAATTACATTCAGAGACAAGCTACTATTTACATCAAATAAAATCAAACTTAACAGTATGCTTTGAATGGAATATGGATAGGTCATAATTGCACATCAAAGAACTAAGTTTACCTCATCATCTTTGCCATGTTCTCCAACCACACGACACTCATATTCTGGATGTTCCATTTCCGTCGTATTTGTACTTGATCAAGTGGGTTTACATGTAAAAATGCAAGCCTTCCAACTGATCAAATTTGAGAAAAAAAAAATGAATAACCTGAGTGGGATGAAATTGAGGTCCACGACTAGTCAAGACTAAGTTTGGATGCACAAGCAAACTGAATAAAGAACAATCAGCTTAGACATAACAGAATAATATAATTGTTGATGATTCCTAGCATTTGCGATGAAAAATAGCTCTCAAATTTACATTTCTTCCACATATGACTTGAAAGTAGCGTAATTGCAGTCTGGAGCCCAATCTCGATGTTGATACTACGAAAGGTGTTTAAAATTTTGTCAGTTCAACTTTAATAGGCAAACAATTGTGATTCAATGCAATGGCAAGAGTTGGAACCCAAACACACCATATGCCCCCTTTGGGTATGGATGCAACTTAGGCAGGTGAGGTTGTGTTTCAACCCAAGCCCAAACCAACATCAAGAGTATTTGGCCCGAGGCCTAACCCAACCCAAGCCATCCTTAGGTATCGAATACTCAACCTTAACGCAATTGAGGTTGGGTAAAGTTAGATCGGTCATGTCATGTTAACACTTGCAATTAATAAACTAAGGGGCTGTTTGGATGCCTGTAACTTGTGTAAAATTTAAGGAAGTTATAGGTGATTTTCTTACAGTTTGTGTTTGGGGGAGAAATGTTACAGGTAACAAAGTCTCAACTTGTAACTTTCTATCAGGTAAGATTGCAAGAAATGTAACAGAGGAATTAGGTGTTTTTCAAGTCACAGGTTACTTTGTTAAAGCAACGGCTATCCATTTCGAATTTGGGAGAGGGTGGTGAAAACGCAGCTGGATTGAAAGTGCACCTACCTGCTCTGACCCAACGTCTCCCTCTCCCTCTCTCAGCGTCTCCTTCGATCTCTCTCTCCTCCCTCTCTCAGCGTCTCCTTCTCCCTCTCTCAGCGTCTCCTTCAATCTCTCTCCCTCTCTCAGCGTCTCCTTCTCCCTCTCTCAGCGTCCCCTTCCCTCTCTCTCTCTGGCAAGGGAAGCCCTAACCCTTATTCGTTTTTTCTTTTTTCTTTTTTCCTTTTCCTTCTCCTTCATTTTTTACTTTTGCGTGATTGCGGAACGGCGCTGTTTGGCGGGGGCGGTTTCGGATGCCTAACTGCGGGGCCCACAGTGATGTACTTTCCTTACATCCACGCCGTCCATCCGTATTGAAAGCTCATTTTAGATATGATCCAAAAAATGAAGCTGATCCAAATCTCAAGTGGGCCACACAACAAGAAACGATCTCAACTAAATTCCTACCGTTAAAAACATCACGGGTCCACTTAAATATTTATTTGCCATCCCACAAAAGCGGTTTGCATAGTAACTCGCCACACTAGTAGTCCACCATGATTCATGTATTTTATCCGCTCCGGCCGTACATTTTCTCCAGTAATTTTAAGAATTGAGCTTAAAAACGAAGCATATATAATTTTCAAATATAGCTTAAAAATGGACATGAATGTTTCAATGGTGCACGACCCTTCTCTACTTTTGTATGTGGTGTGGCCCACACAAGTCACGGATTGACTTGATTTTTTAAACCTAGGCCCACGATGGAATGGTGCATCTGACTGATGGGGTAGATGTTCGAAACGCATCACGGTGGGGCCCACATAGCTCGACCTCATGGGACGAACTCGCAAGGTTGAGCGCATAGTACCTTTTCCCATACACATATACATATACATACACATATATGCATATACATATATATACATATACATGTATATACATACACACATATACATATATGTATACACACACACACACACACACACACACACACACACACACACACATATATATATATATATATATATATATATATACAAATACACACACACATATATATATGGAAAAAGGTATTATGCGCTCGAGCTCACGATAAGCTCCCATGAGGTCGAGCTGTGTGGGCCCCACCGTGATGTGTGTCAACCATCAACACTGTGCATTTGATGGGTCCCCTTTAAATTATGGGACATCCCAAAAATCAGCCGTATACGGAACTCAGGTGGGCCATACCATTTAAAATCATGTGAAGACATGCCAAAAACATAGAAAATCACTTGGTGGGGCCCACCTGAGTTTTGAATGCTGCTGAAACTTGGTCTGAACCCTCATCCAAGTGGGACACACATAATGGATGGGCTGGATTTGCAAACCACATCCTGGTGGGCCCAAAAAATGATTATTAATGTTTTAATGTGCACGGCCCCTCTCAACTTCTGTATGTGATGTGGCCCACACAAGTCATGGATTGACTTGATTTTTTAGACCTAGGCCCACAATGGAATGGTGCATCTGACTGATGGGGTAGATGTTCGAAATGCATCACGGTGGGGCCCACACAGTTCGACCTCATGGGACGTTCCCATCAGCTCGAGCGCATAGTACCTTTTCCATATATATATATATATATATATATATATATATAGAGAGAGAGAGAGAGAGAGAGAGAGAGTCATGCTCCCTTGCGCACCTACGCACGTGCACACCTTTGCACACGTGCCATGGGTATCTAATCCCATTCATGTGATGTGTGAATCCAGTAAAATCCCATGTGACAAATTTTCACCCCAATCTAAAATTATGGCCATAGCAAAGAAAAATGCAAATCAAGGAGGAAAGCTGTTTTCATTTTCATGGCCCATCAAAGTTTTAGATCAAAGTAAAACTTGGAGTGGGGGTTTCACGATTTAAAACGGTTTGATTTTGGATCCATCACGTATGATGGGTTCTCAAAAAGTTCGTCCATAATACTTGCTGGTTCACAGTGAGCGTGTATTATGTACGAACTTTTTGAGAACCCATCATCGTGATGTGGATCCAAAATCAACCGTTCATGTGAAGCGACTCGTGAAACCCCCATGGCACCCAAGTTTTACTTTGATCTAAAACTTTGATGGGCCATGAAAAATGAAAACAGTTTCCTCCCTTGATTTGCATTTCTCTTTGCTATGGCCCACCAGAATTTTAGATTGGGGTGAAAATTTGTCACATGGGATTTTACGGGATTCCACATCACATGAATCATTCAGATTAGATACCCATGGCACGTGTGCAAAGGTGCGCACGTGCGTAGGTGCGCAATGGAGCATGACTCTATATATACATACACACACACGCACGTATACAAATATACCTATACACATACATATACATACGCACATATACATATAATACATATACACATATATACATATACATACTTATACACACACATATACATATATACATATATATACACATGTATACATATATATATATACAAATATACAAATACATATACATACATATGTATATATATATACACACATATACATATATGTAATATACATATAAACATACATACACACACATATATATATACATATATAAATATACACATACATACAAATACATATACATACATATATATACATATACAAATATACCTATACACATATACATATACATACATATACACATATTCATGTACATATATACATATACATACACACATATACATATATATACATACACACACACATATACCCACTTGCGGATAAACTAAAATTCTCCTGGTATAGCATAAAACACCTAAGTAAATTACATATACATATACATACACACACATACATATACACACATATACATATGCATACACATACATATACATGTATACATGCATATATATATACAGATACACAAATATATATATAGCGAAAAGGTACAATGCACTCGAGCTGACGATAAGCTCCCGTGAGGTCGAGCTGTGTGGGCCCCACCGTGATGCGTGTCGACCATCAACACCGTGCATTTGATGGGTCCCCTTTAAATTAAGGGATATCCCAAAAATCAGCCATATACGGAACTCAGGTGGGCCATAACATCTAAAATTATGTGAAGACACCGTTAAAACATATAAAGGCACTTGGTGGGGCCCACCTGAGTTTTGCATGCGCCCGAAACTTGGTCTAAACCCTCATTCAAGTGGGACACACATAATGGATGGGCTGGATTTGCAAACCACATCTCGGTGGGCCCTCAAAAATGGTCATGAATGTTTTAATGTGCACGGCCCCTCTCCACTTCTGTATGTGGTGTGGCCCACAAAAGTCACGGATTGACTTGATTTTTGAGATCTAGGCCCACGATGGAATGGTGCATCTGACTAATGGGGTAGATGTTCGAAACGCATCACGGTGGAGCCTACACAGCTCGACCTCATGGGACGGACTCGTGAGGTTGAGCGCATAATACCTTTTCCCATATACACACACACACGCACACACACACACACACATACACATATATGCATATACGTATATATACATATACGTGTATATACATGCACATATACATACATATATATATATATATATACAAATATACAAATACATATACATATGCATTCATAGAATTTTTGGGAGAGGGTAGGATGTTTAGGATGAAAATGATTTTGAGAGAGGAAGATTTTGGGAATAAGAAGATTTTCTGGTAATATTGCTAGTTTAGAATCTAGGGTTAAAACCCTATATTTTTCTTTTGGCGAATAATCTTTCATATTTAGCTGGGTTGGCTGGCATAATGGCAGTTTTGGCTGATTTGGGGGATTTGGCTGTTTCTTTTATGGATTTTGGAGAAGGGGAAAGAAGGTATTAGAGATTTCAATCTCCATTTTTTCTTTTCATTTGTTTTTGGCTTTTGGAGTTGGGTGTGCTTTTAGCGACTTTTTGGGCTTTTCCTGTAAGAATTCGTGAGATAGAAAAATGTGATATCCATATCCTAGCCCGTACTGTTTTGTAGGCTTCCGCGAACCTCCCGGTTGAATTCTGGCGACCGGTGATCTTTTATCGGCAGTTGCGCGTGACCCTGAGTTGTATCCCGTATTCCAGAGTCGGCTCGACCCGAGACTGATACTGATGCAACTGCGTCGTCGCCGCGGTTCCAATGCCTCATCTCGTACGCCGATATGATACCCAGGCCAAGAGATGTGGACCCGCATTCAGTTCGAGAAAAACGCCACAAGTTACAAATTCCAAGAGAATCTCTACGATATGTCTCATCAATTACATCAATCATAAGTCAAGTACACCCCATTACAAGCCATCACTCACCCTTATCTCTCCTTACCCAAAGTCAAAGCAACCCATGCTTAGCCTTCCCTTTCTTACCAACAAGTCAAAAGAGCCCATACCTTCCATCACATCTCCTCTCTCTTTCTCATTTTCTCATTTCAAGCAAATCCCATGAGAGAACCCACGTCCAAGCTCTTCATGGGAGAGAAGCTAGGTGTGGCCCACCTTCCTACCACCCTCTAAAATTAATCTTAACGGTTGAAATGTATTCTTTGGAGCTATAGAACGTGTTAATGGAAGGAGTCCAAGAAGATCAAAGGTGGGTGCTTCTCTCTCTCCTTCCTTTATTTCGTGGTCATTCAATGAGTATAGGCAGAGGTTATCTCACATGAGCGCACAGTATGTACAGGATTGATGCGTGACTAGATTGTATGACTCATGTATCTTGCATTGTGATTATTGTATGCCCTAACGACATCAGGGCCGTAGCCTTCACAGGCATATCATGGATGGCTAGACGAGACACCAGAAATTTGTTTTAGCATCGGGCTGCTATAGATGTTCCTGGGTGAAACTCCCTAAACCCTCTTGGTACCAGAGGACGCCCCAACGTCGAGACCGAGTAGATACATGAGCATCCGAATGCTGAATACCAGGAGGCCGTGTCTCCCACTGTATCGTGGTCGGTTGGGAGGGGGTGTGGCCTTACCCGCCCGAGGGTAAGGGGCAATACTAAGCTGAGTTTGACCAGCTCACGAATGGGTCCGCTATCGACATGCCAAATAGGTATTGGTAGACTATTGGCCAGGCGGATAGTGAAGTTTCTTACGCTCACTTTAACTGTGCTGCTAGAAGAGGGGCAGTGTCATTTGGAGTATACTAAACCCCGGTGATGATCCCAGAGATGAACAGTACTGATATGTGGACTTATTGAGTAGGAGTTATATACTCGCTCATTCATTCATTCGATCCATCTCAGAGATGCGAACTATGTATGTGGACTTATTAGGGCGCAGTAACTCCGAGATCAAGAGTTTACCACATTGAGTCTGACTATCCAAATTTAGGTATGAGACTAGTTTGGATAGAAGTCTCTTGTGATGGACCCCGTAGTCTGCGATATTACGTACTATCATCCTGACTTCACACTCTAACATGGTCATTCCATTCGCACTACATATTGCATTACATCCGCGGCATATGGCATTTTGGGTTACCCGTGTCTCTGCATTTATATGGTTTAGATACATCATCTGATATTGTTCCTCATTTGTATAGTTGATTTGTATCGCGTTTCGATATTGTTCCTTATTTGTATAGTTGATCTATATCGCGTATTCTAATATTGTTCCTCGTTTGTATAGTTTATCTGTATCACGTATTCTGATACTGTTCCTCATTTGTATAGTTGATCTATATTGCGTATTTTGATATTGCTTGACTTATGGACTTGTTGGTGTTTTCGCTTACTCTGATAACATATGATTCATGACCTTGCGCTTATTTTGACATTCTATGATTATGATATTGCGTTAAATACTTGGAACTTACCTTGTGCACACACTTACACTACCCTCTAAGCTTTCTATAAGCTTATGCACGATAGATGCGTGCAGGTGATGTTAGGTTGCAACAGTGTTAAGCTTGGAGCGTGCAACGATCTTCTGGAGCTTGATTTTTTATTTATGTATTTTTTCCTTCAGCATTGTACTCAAATGATTATATTAGTGGATATGTGATGATGATGTTGCCTTTGTGAATTGGGTAATCTTATGGTTATGCTTATTACAAATTAAATGTACAAAAAAATTCCGCCTTGTAGGATCCCAGGATCGGAATCTGGCATATGGACGCTAGGAGCCGAGAATGGGGTACTACGGAGGCTGTCGGCACCGGATTCGGCAATCGGGATTCCTGTGAATCCGATTTTCTAATTTGGGGCGTGACAGAAAATCAAGTAAAGAATTCTTTATTTTTTCGTGAATAAATTCGATATCAAAATAAAAAAATAAATAAAATAGCTTGCCATCATGTAAAAATCTGTTTTGAAGCTATATTTTTTACATCTTTCTTTAAAACTTATTTTACTGCTTGGCAATCTACGTGTAAAAGGAAGTTTTGATTTAAAAAATCACTTTGGAATTTTTGGATACAAGAAACCAGTGACAAAGTTTCCTTTTTTATTGTAAAATAACTTTGCTAAGTGAAATTCTAAGTACCAGAAGTAAAATGAACAAGTTGTTCTTGGTCTTTTGGCGTTTTTTCTAAAAGAATACCTCCATAATCGTAGTCAGAAGCATATGTTTGGATGATTTTTGGAAAATCAAGAGTAGAAAGATTAAGACAAGGAAGGTATCTTATTTTGACTTTAATATTTTGGAACACTTTCGTGTGTTCATCTGACCAGAGAGATTTTGGATTTTTGGTTAACAGATTTTGTAAAGGGCTCCATCTTTGTTCTTGATGATCAAGGAAGGGAAATAGGACGGCAGTAGATGATCATTTAGATTCAAGATAGGTAAAATCATGTCGACTAGAGACCTGATCTTGAAGAGCAATGAAAGCAGATTTAAGCTCTGCTAATTATTGCTTAAATTTGGCAGTGTCGTCTATTTTGGGAGTCGAGATGACCTCTTTGAATGATTTTGGCAAATCTCTTTTGGTAGTTAATTGCTTCTTTGTTGTCTTGAGAACAATGTCGCAATCAAACTTCTTTCACCATTTGATGTAGGTGGATTGGAATAGAAATTGACAT
Organism: Magnolia changhungtana; assembly: GCA_030180095.1. Taxonomy (NCBI): domain Eukaryota; kingdom Viridiplantae; phylum Streptophyta; class Magnoliopsida; order Magnoliales; family Magnoliaceae; genus Magnolia; species Magnolia changhungtana. Next base: position 2,973,701 of record JASAUF010000115.1, on the reverse strand, counting down.
TTTGATATTCTGAGGGTAGAACCTAATTCTTTTCTACCATCAAATTGTTCTCGTTTTAGATGTTTTTGGAGTTTCATTTCGGTACAAATGCTTAAACCAACTTGGCAAATTACTTGTATTAATTCGCCAAAGGTATAGCGGTTGAAATTTAAAATACTGAAATTTGAATCTTTTAATTTGGATTTGACCTTTTTAGCAAAAAGAGGAGGAAGACCTAATATGAATTTTTCTTTCCAGATAACATCATTACAAGAGGAAATTTTGTAGAGTTTGGAAAGAAAAACATCTCTATACCAACGAAAGTCGGCAAGAGTTCGACATCTGAGATTCAAAAGTTGTTTTTTATTTTTCTCAGAGATGTCATCTATGGGGCCTACAAAATGTTGAATGATGTTTACTTAATTTTAAGCAAGAAATACAAACTCATAAACTAGATTTACTACAAAAAGAGTTACCAAAATCTTAAAATTAAACAGAAATTAAATATAGAAATATAAGAAACCAAAACAACAACAGAAATACTGAAATACACTGAAATACTAGAACACAAAAAACTGCTTACAAGATGGCTTTGATACCAGATCGGCCGGATCGGCTTGCAAACAGCTTACAAACAGGAAGAAAGAAAGGTAAAGAAGAAAGAGAGCACACTTGCTTGCTATTCAAGCTCTCACTAGGACTAAACTTTGAATTTGTTAGTCGAACTCTAATCTAAACAAACGAAAACATCTCTTTAAATAGAGATTTACAAAACTATTACAAAGAACTATTTACAGAAATGACGAGTATAATCTATGGGCGAACAGTACCTAGTTTGGCAACTTTTAGTTTGGTAACTTTTCGGTAACTGTGCGGTTTTACTATATGGTTTTACTGTTTGCTACAGTAAAAGTCAACAATAAAAGTGCATCAGTGTTTTGGCATTTGTTGCTACAGTAGATTTTCTACAGTAGACTTTTTGGCGATATTTGGTGACATTTCTTTTGGCTTTTGTCGGTGCTTGAGGGCTTCAACTTTGGCTGGAGGGCTTCGACTTTGGCTTTTATTTGGCGTGAATTTGGCTTTGAACCAAATCAACTACCAAAAGAGAATTGTCAAAATCTTTCAAAGAAGTTATCTCGACTCCCAAAGCAGACGACATTGCCAATTTGAAGCAAGAATTAGCAGAGCTCAAATCTGCTTTCATTGCTCTTCAAGATCAAGTCTCCAATTGGTACATAGGCAGTTTCAGGAGAAATTGTTTTCATCAATTTGTAATATATACGGTAAGTGACCGCAATATTTTGAAGTGAACATCCCTCGTTTAGGGAAGGGCGGTTAGCAATCTATTTTGGAGTGAACATACCCTCGTTTAAACATAGAGGTCTTGGTACCGATTCCTTACTGGAGTGGCTAACAATGGAGTGTGTACTAACAGTTGAGTATGTACTAACAATCTAACCCCCCCCCCCCCAAAAAAAAAAAAAAAAAAAAACAATCTATCCATGAGAGACAAATCTCGCGTATTTTTCCTATTATGGGGTTTTTTCTTCTTACTGGACAGCTGAAATGGTAACATGCAAATGGCCTAGAGTCAACTGCAAAGATGAGTTCATCTTCATGTTTATTAGAAATCCATTCAGGACACCATGTGTTTCACACTATATTAGGCTTGGTTCCTAAAAATCATCTCTATTTTTAATTTAGGTGGACCATGCAATTGGAATCAGAGTATTGTGAAACAGAGGTCCTCTAAACTCTTTTTCCTTGGTGTGGGCCATTTCAGTTAAAGATGGCCCTGATTTTTAGTATTTAAGTTTAAATTTTTGTGTGGCATCTAATGATTGGAATGTATTTCATATAATCATCAAAGTGGGCCCGGTAAAAATTAAGGGTGTATTTTTTTAATTTGGTGTGGCCCACCTAAATCACAAGTTAATCCGATTTTTTTTTTTTTTTTATGATCATAAATCTCGATGACCCATGTAATGACGGAAGTGGATTTCAACTACATGTAAATTCAATGGGGAACTGATTTTTGTGGCTTTTTTTCTTATACCGTGAGTTTACCGCACCGAAGCGGATTACATTGGTGGTGTCCCTAACCATTCGGCCCACCTTGATGTATTCGTTGTATATTCATGTGGTCCATCAGTTTTTCATGCTCATTTTAAGGTATGGTCCCAAAATTACAGTAGATATAGATCTCAAGTGGACCACACGATAGGAATTGAAGGCACACCATTAAAGACTTCTTAGGGGCTACAAAAGTTTCGGATCAATGCATTAGATTTCCATATATTTGGAATTTGGAATCTAATGTATTCTAAATACAAGCAACCAAAGCCCTGTGGGCTATGGACACTAGACATGTGCCCAAAAGCCAATCGGATCCGGGTCCATATCCTTAAAGAAACAAGACTGGGATCTGATCCGTAAACTCTAAGACCCACACCCAGATCCATAGCTCAAGTGGTAGACTGAGTACAGAGTGAAAGATACCTCGTTTCAACACCAAGGTCTTGGCATCGATTCCCTAATAGGGGTGGCTAACAGTGAAGTGTGATATGATAGAGGGTGTACTAACAAGCTTTCAAATAAAAAAATTTAAAAAAAAAAACCTCTAAGACCCGACCCGTTAACAACCTTGTATAAGAGGGAAGCGGATTGGCCGGTGTACTACACACCACCGACCTGGCTAATGTGTTAACGTCATCAAGCTATGTGGATCCCATCATTAGGTATGTGTTATATCCAAACCGTCCATCCATTTTATGATCTCTTCGTAAAGCTTTAGATAAAAAAGAAATAGATAGATTCAAAGATCAAGTGGACCACACTACAAAAAGTAGCGGGGGATTGAACATCTACCATTGAAACCTTTTGTGGTCACAAAAGTTTTGGATCAATATGAAATTTGGTTTTCCTCTTCATCTAGGTATGTGTGATCTTATAAATAGGATGTAATATGAATGTTACAGTGGGCCCTATGAATATTTTAACCGCGAGAATCATTTTCCCACTGTTATTTGTGGTGTGGTCCACTTGAGCTTATATATGACTCATTTTTAATTTTATGCTCTAAAACGATCTCTATAAATGAATGAATGGTGTGGATATAATAAATAAATAAATCATTGTGAGGCCCATGTAACTTTGACCTCCCTTGATGTCACGCCCCAAACTCGAAAAACGAGCTCACAAAATTCCCGATCGCCGAATCCGGTGCCGACAGCCTCCGTAGTACCCCATTCTCGGTTCCCAGTGCCCATACGCCAGATTCTAATCCTGAGATCATAGAAGGAGGATTTTCAGTATGATTTTTTTTGTAATGAAGCATAACCACAAGTATACCCAAATCATAAAGGCAACATCATCATCACATATCCACTAATATAATCATTTGAATACACTGCTGAAAGGGAAATACATATATTGAAATCAAAGCTCCAGAGGACAGCTGCGTGCTCTAAGCTCAACGTTGCTGCAACCTAACGCCACCTGCACGCATCTATCGTGCATAAGCTTGTAAAAGCTTAAAGGGTGGTGAAAGTGTGTGCACAAGATAAATGCCAAGTGTACCATAAAGCACATAAATCATACATCATCGGGATAAACAGAAATACTAACAAGATTATGAATCATATGACATCAGAGTAAGCGAAAGTATACTGGTAAGTCCATGAATGCTATCAGCCGTACCAAGGCTATGCAATGCAAAACATAATAAGACAATAACAGATGCTGAGGATGTAATGCAATATACAAATCCTGACAAGCCACGAATACCATCAATCTCATCTATGCCATATAAGCACAAAACATAGTAACCCAAGATGCTAAGTACTGCGGACGCAATGTAATATGCGGTGCGAATGAAATGACCATGCAGGAACGTAAAGTTGGGATGATAGTAGGAAGTATCACAGGCTATGGGGTCCATCACAAGAGACTTCTATCCAAACCAGTCCCATACCTAAATTTGGATAGTCAGACACAATGTGGTAAACTCCTGATCTCAGGTTAGTCGCGCGCCCAACCGAAATCCTGGCCATGTGATGGTACACGTAACAAATAGTTACGCACCACCAGCCCGAGTGGATAGTGAATGAATGAATGAATGAATATGCAATTCCTGCTCAATAAGTCCACATATCAATACGGTTGCTCTCTGAAAAAATTACTGGGGTCTATTACACTCGACACCGACTGCCTCCTCTCTAGCTGCACAACTCAGTGAGCGGAATAGACCTCACTATCCGCCTGACTAGTAGTCTGCTAATACCTACCTAGCTCGTCGATAGCGGACCCATTTATGAGCTGGTCATACTCAGCCTATCTTATAGCCCCCTCACTTGGGCGGATAAGGCCACACCCCCTCCCAACTGACCATGACACAGTGGAAGACGTGGCCTACTGATATTCGGCACTTGGGCGCTCATGTTCCACTCGGTCTAGACGCTGGGGCTACTCCTGGCCTCGGAGGTTCTGAGATTTTCACCCAAGGACATCCTACGTGCCCACAATGCTAGAACCAATATTTCTGGTGTCCCATCTAGCCATCCACGATGTGCCTGTGGAGGTCACGACCCTGATGTCGCTAGGGCGTATAATGATTAGGTCATATATATGCGAGATGCATGAGTCATGCTATCCAGTCATGCAGCAATCCTACACACACGACGTGATAATGTGGGCACTCCGTCTCATAAGAAATCCCATAAATAGTCTGCCCAATGGCATATGCAATGATAAGTCACTACCATATCAAGCATACATATGATGCGTATGGCATGAGTCATGGAATTATACTAAGCAAGTTATAAAGTAATGAACTATCCTTACAATGCAGATGGGCCTAGACGGCCTACACACAATAAGTATGGGTCTATCAATGGGCCCTAGAGAGAGTCATAATATGGACATTTAACCAACATTATTCTTACAATGAGGACGTCAAACTAACATTGCTCTCAAGGCATGACCCGCCATAAAGGTCAACACATAAACCACGGTGGAATCACATTACAATGGGCCTCAACCCATGGGCTTCAAATACATCACAATGGGCCTCAACCCATGGGCCCTATACACATCACAGTGGGTCTCAACCCACGGGCCTTTATACATCACAATGGGTCTCAACCCATGGGCCCTAATACATCACAATGGGCCTCAACCCATGGGCCCTATATACATCACAACGGGTATCAACTTACAAGCCTTTATACATCATAATGGGTCTCAACCCATGGGCCCTAATACATCACTTACCCATGGGCCTTTATACATCACAATGGGTCTCCGCAACGGGACACAAATGCAACAAGATGGGCCAATTCACATGGGCTTCATATATATTAAGGTGGGCCACACCAATGGGCCACAAAGACATTAAGAATGGCCTACATTACATGGGCCTTATGTATATCAGATGGGTCACACCAATTGGTCCCCATACGTACACCAAATGGGTCATAACCAAATAAGTGGTGATAATGATTTCCACCATTGAAATCCCAAGGCCCACGATAACATTTATTCCCCATCCAACCTGATTATAAGGTCACAATAACCTGAAAGGGGAAAAGCAAATATCATATTGGTCCAAAATGGGTGGCCCAAGGGTTTTAATGGTGGACGTTCAAACCCACTACTTTCTATAATGTGGCCCACCTAATCCTGGATCTGTCTTGCTCTTGGTCTCAAGCCCTAAAATAAGCTTTCAAAATGGTTGGGCAGATTGGATGCAACACATGCATCAAGGGTGGGGTCCACTGAACTATGGATCTGACTCATTCTTTAGCTCATGCCCAAAAATGAGCTTTAAAAATGGATGAATAGATTGGATGCAACACATGCATCATGGTGGGGTCCACATGAAGGCCCACCATCTTATATATTATACATAATATAATGTATAATTTATATATAGTGTATACAATATTATATATAATATAATATATATACATATATATATACATATATTTACGTGTACACACACACACATGCTCACACACACATCACACACTCACACACACATGCTCACACACACATCACAGTGGTCTCCACCGTCCGTCTGGACGGTGGGGATGAAACACAAACATCACAGTGGACTCCACCGTCCGCCTGGACGGTGGAAGTAAAACACATACATCTCTGTGGGTCCCATGTGGGGCTCACCATAATGTAAATTTGACATCTAACCCGTTAGTAAGGTCATGCGAACTTGGATGAACAGGAAAAACAAATTTCATCTTGATCCAAAACTTCTGTGGACCCAAAATGGGTTTCAATGGTATATGTTCAATCCCACTGTTTCCTCTGACGTGGGCCACCTGAGCATTGGATAAGGCTAATTTTTGAAGGAAGGCCTGTTGCCCCGAGGGCCCACCTCAAGAACAACATAGATGACATACATACATCATGATGGGGCCCACGACTGGAGCCGTGGGTCTCTGATCGTCCGCCCAGCCCAGGACGCCCATGCGTCCTCTCTCTCTGATAGACAGCAGCAACAACTGCTGTTTGTTGTTATTATTTTTTTTAAAAGCCGAGATTCTGCGGTTTTTCCGTGGTAGGGCCCACATCAGGCGGATTCGACTCACCCAATGGCGTCTACAGTCCATTACCAACCCATCAAGCCCAATATTGGGTATATTTTGGCGCGTAGAAAGATTCAAGTGAATTTAAGCGATGAGAATTAGTATTTGCTAAGGTATGGCCCACCAAAAAGTCGGATCATCCTCATCTTTCGGCTCAACGCCTAAAATGAATTGGGGAAAAGGATGGATGGCTTGGATTGACTGCATACATCAAGGTGGGGCCTACATGGAACACCCTTCCCCAAGGCTTTGAAATAAGCCAATATTTGTGTTTTCAATTGACGTCCAGGGACGTCCCTGGACGTCAACACGTGCATTGAGGTGGGCCCTGTTTAGGTGGGCCACCAAATGGTGGGTGGTGTGGGTACAACACATACATAAAAGTGGGCCCCACCTATAGGTAACCTGGATAAAATACATGCCTTAGGGTGGGGTCCATTCAAGTGGGCCACATGGCCATTACATCACACATAAAAATATGAACAAGAGAGGGAGAGAGAGAGAAATAGACACGTGTGATGGAGGGACCTCGACACTATGGGCCCTCCGTTTCAAGTATCCAATTATACATCAAGTGGGTCCCATCACATGTGGGCCCACCAAATCAAAGATCAACGGTGGAGATCCCTTCTCCACTAAGATGTAAGGTCTAGATGGCCTATTTTCAAGCTAGAAAATAAACATCATGATGGGGGTCCATGGAGAATGGCCCCATCATGGAATGATCATGAAGATTAAGGTGGGCCATCGGCCACATCTTAGGGTCCCAAGTGAGATCTATACCATTGATCGGTAGGCCTCACTTGGCCCATCACAAAATATGAAAATCTAGCCTATAGGAGCACCCACCGTTCGATCTTCTCGGTCCGTTGGAACGCCAATCTCCTTATGCTTCACTTTGACAGAAGAGATGAGAAATGAAGGGCTAAGATGATGAATTTTTGGGATGGAAAAGGTGGGCCTTACACATGCACTTTTCTCTCCATGGGAAGAGCTTGGACGTGGGTGTTCTTGCTTGGAATTGTGAAGGAAAATAGAGAGAGGTGTGATGGTTGTAAGAGGTGATGGGAGATGGGTGATGGATGTGAGTGATGGGTGAGGTGATGGATTGGTTGACTTTGGTGGTTGCTTTACTTATGGAGAAAGGAAGCATGGGTTTCTCTTGTACTTGACATGAAGTGATTAATTGATTGACGGGACATGGTGTAGAGATTCTCTTAAGATTGCAAATGCATGGCGTTTTCTTTGAAATAAACGTCGGCTCACATCTCTTGGCTAGGGTATCGGATCAGTGCGCGAGTCGCGGCGTTGGAACCGTGGCGACGGTGCGGTCGTAATGATACAGGTCTCGGATTAAACCGACTCGAATCTACAGGATACAACTTAGGGTTGATCGCAAATGTCAGTTATCTGTCGCGGATTATCGGACTTCAATGGAAAGGATCGCGGGATTCGTTGGAACAGTACGAACTAGGATACGGGTCTTACACTTGAACCATAAGTACAACTCGGAGCTGGAGGAGCATCAACGCTGGACGCGGTTTGGCTAACGACGCTAACAATAGCCAGGTGGCTAGTGGTTGGTGCTATGTGGGCCCACCATAATATATGTATTTTATCCACACCATCAATCCATTTTTACAAATCATTTTAATACTTAATCCTACAAATGAGGCAGATTAAAAGCTCAAGTGGACCACACTATGAAAAAACAGAATAATTAAACGTCTACTGTTGATGACAAAATCTGGACCACCCTCCACTCGGTAAGGCGAACCTCCAATGAACCCTGAACCTGCATAGGGAGTGAGCAAAGGAGACCCTGGTTGAACCAGGGGACCCTCTGATGCCTAAGTCAGGTCAAGGGAATCTGGGTCTAAGTTGATAATAGAGAGAGGGTGTGAGATCTTGCGTACCTATAGCAATGGGGTCTTACTGTATTTATACCTGACTGTTGGACGATCGAGGTCTGTCAATCTCGCCACGATTCACTCAATCAGTGGGATTTTTGGATCATGGGGATATTGTGTGCAATTCGAGAATCGTGTAGAATTTTATGTGCATCATGCATATATGCGAGCGAAGTAACTGGCCACGTCCACTTATAGTAGTTTCTAAGCTTAGCTCATAGAGCGCTCACTTCGGGATCCGGACTTGGCTCGACCCTGTTGGTAGATGAGGCCTCAGTCGGAGTGATTACAAGCCTTAGCCAAGTAGCAATCGTATTCATATTCCAAACCGATCCGATGGGCTTGGCCTCTCACCAGTTGCACGTTCCCAGAGACTTCCTTCACGAGGTCCGAGGCAGAGCATCAGACCTACTTTATTGAGTCAAGTTTCCTCCTGATCATTACTCTCAGGGCCGAGGTACCTCTACAACTCTCCCGGCCGTGGGTGTCGCATGTAGTCATCGGTTAGATGACGTCGGTCCTCGGAATTAGAAGGGGCTCGGATCTTCCCATAACAGAAGCCCCATACTCTTAGAGGTCTGCTAAGGACTAGGAGAGTAAGCATATGGAAGATCAATTGCCTTATTCGTCGATTCTTCCGCGCATGTTGAAACTATTACATTTTGAAACATTATACTCACAGGGTTTCCCGCCTATGGGTCCACGCGTAGTGAACGCGTGGCGACGGTTAAGATTTCAAATTATCGTCCGCCTATAACATGTTGCCACGTATCCCTGGAGTAATGTTTTGGATGATACCTTTCCTTATTCGGGCATCATTTCGTTTATCCGAAGCACGTTGCTCGATGTCAGAGGCGTACTGCCCAATAGAGCCTGAGCCAATGGTATGTGGCCATGTTAGCTCCGAGGTCAGCTTACGACGATTCAGCTGCAGCCATCATTGCTAGTTATTAATGCGGGGATTTGGTGAGGTCTATATAAACCCTTTTTTGAAGATTTCATTTCACTTCCGTGCTTTGAGTTTGAGCTGATACTGGAGGAAGCGATTTCCGATGCGGGCGATTTCGGCCGATCAGGGTTTTTCGACAGGCGATTCCGACCGTCAGGATACTTACGGCAGAAGCGATTTCTGGTGATCGTCTGGTGAGTCTCCTTGCGCCTCTTCGCATTCTTTCTTCTTAAGATGTCGTCCGACCTGGAGACTGTTCGGGATTATGATGATGACTTCGAGTCTGGGAGTTCTGGCGACAGAAAAGGGGCCTCTGAAGGAGACGGGGGCTCGGACTCGTAGGGCTGGCAAAAAGAAAGCCACTCGAGCCCCCCGGACCACGATTGCCGAGGCCACTAAGATGCCAGCGAGTGGGCGGGCATCGGAGGTAGTCCCAGGAGGCTCCGTGCTGTCGGAGTCCTAAATGGAATGGATCCGCTCGGAGTTTCAAATCCCGGACTCTGTACGGATAAGGGCCTCTGAACCCCTCGACACTGCCGGCACGCCTGTTGAGGGTGAAGTGGCCATTTTTCTCTGTACACTGGAATGTGGGCTTCGACTTCCTCTGCAACCATTCGTCCGAGCCACTACAGCCTACCTCGGACTGGCTCCCGGGCAATTTACCCCTAATGCCTGGAGGGTTTTGATGTCTTCCTATATTATCTAACGTCAAGTCGAGAATTCGAAGCTGACTCCAGAGGAGCTGATGAGCTTATATCTGGTCAAGCACGATAGCCAAGAACCATGATACTACTTTGCAACCCGAGGCAGCAAGGTGTCGGGGCTGGTAATGAACCTTCTGTCCTCCAATAAGAACTGGAAGAATAAGTGGTTCTGGGCTGCGGGTAAATGGGAGGCGCAGGCAGCTGAAGTCGGGACTTTGACGACCCGGGTTCCTACCCAATTTTCGAAACCAGGTTGGATTAATTATTCCCTTTTTCCCGATACCCTTTTTGTTACCTTGTTCAAACTGAACTAGACCTTTCTGTCTTTATAGATTTCGCAAGGGGCATACCTCTCCTCGACTCGGCTCAGAAGAACCGCATAGCTAAGGCTAGGGCGCGATCGAGAGAGCTCTGCTCTTGGACAAATCTGATCACTGCCGCCAACCTTCATTTGTTTGGACTTTGCAAGTCGGCACCTCCCCCGACGTCTTTCAGTAAGTTTTTTCTTCCGTCTCCTTTGGAAGGATCAAACTTGTTCGTTTAGTTGTTGATTTGTTATTTTTATGCAGGTATGACCGAGGCATCCAGCTCTTGGAGGAGGATGACCGCTTTGACGACGGAGGAATTGTTGAGGGGCGAACCTTGAATAAAGACCACCGTTCAGAGACGACAAGCAATTCCTCGCGGAGAGGGGCCCTTTGGTCTAGCTTCTGTTGTCACGGCTTCGGCTGCGGTGCTTGCCGATACGCGGGTGGTTTCGACTGTGGTGCTTGCCGATACGTGGGCCGCTTTGACTGCGGTATTTGCCAATACGCAGGCCCAAACAACCATCGCTCCCACTTCGGCAACCATGATTCCTTCCGTTTCGCCCTCCGTTGTTCCCCTACTGGGGAGGCTTGTTTGGCTGTCGCAGCCTCCTCCATAGCTATTCCTTCGTCATCCGAGTGGGAGGAGGCTATTTGGATGGCTGACGCCATGATCACCCCTCCCGTGGTTGGAGATGACCTTGGGGCTGAGGCTCAGGCCTCGGCCAGTAGCCAAATCGAGTTTATGGAAGCGACAAACTTGGCTCACGTGGAGACGAGTGGCAGAAAATTTACATTGAGCTACCATTTATCTTGTCTGATACCTTGGGCTGCCAAACATGCCCCTGAGGAGAGCATAGCCCACCTCCTCAACAAGTCGGACAACTCCTTGAACAACATGGCTTCCGTCTTTTACACGGTATCTCTGTTGACTCTCCTCACCTTTCCTACATTCACTGTTTTCAAGTACTCATTCTCATTTTTGTGCAGTCTGTCCCGAAGCTTCTTTCAGCTTGGGAGAGGGCATGGGAGTCAGAAAGGAGAGAAGCTGAGGTAGAGGCCCTCAAGACACAAATGAGAATTTTACGGGATGAAGGCACCTTCCTCCGGCTCGAGCAGGGCGAGTTGCATCGGCAGCTCGAAAACGGGAAGGCCAGGGAGCTGCGGCTACAGGGGGTCGTGACTGACCTCAAAGCTAGGGAGCTGCGACTACAAGAGGTCGCAGATGACTTCAAAGCTCGATGTGATGTTACGACCGCTGAGCTAACCCAGGCCAAGGCTCACGCGGATTCGCTGACTCAGGAGAACGCACGTCTGGGTGCAGCCTTTGAGCGAGCTAAGATCGATGTGGCAGAAGAGCAGACCCGAGTTGTCGCCCAGGCGAGGGAAGCTCAGCAGGCCGAGGATAAAGCTTCTCTAGCCGATGCGGTGGCCGCAGCGATAGAGGCCTTCAAAACTTCAAAGGAGTGGGACGCCGAAGCCGCCAAGTTTTACAACTGCGGCTTCGATGATTATATTGAGGCAGTCCAGGGCATGTATCCGGACCTTAACCTCAAGTCGTTGTTGTCTGAAGAAGCTGAAAAGGTGTCTGCCGGAGACATCCGCCCTGATCTAACCCCCAACATTCAAGCTCCTCTGACTGAGTAGATCGGATTATTATTTTTTAAAAAAAATAGTCAAAACTTTTCTTTCTGGTTACTTTTTGACCTTCTGATGGAAGTGGATGATTGATGATTTTTTGACCCTCTGGAGAGGGAGCATGAATGATTTTTCTTATATGTTAATTCGTAGTTAATTTTTGGATGTTAATCGTTGATCGTTATTACCGAACTGATTCGTAGATATGTCGATTTACTTTGAGGCATGGCCAAGCCGACCCTTTAGTAGGTCAGCTCCTTCCAATGCCGCCTCGCAAAGTTTGAGGCCTTTATAACCTGTTTGTTGAGTCCGGACCCCTAGGGGGTCGACTCGTCCCACAATTGGCGAGGTGCATCCGCTTTATCCGTTAATCAGTGAGCCGACTCCTATGTTGGGGGAGTCGGGTCACCTTTTATCTCTTCCCTTGACTTAAGAGGGGATGCCATATAGAATTTTTATGGGATAATGTACTAACCCCTTTTTTAAGGGATCAGTTCATTGAGTCCGCCCTTGCATATGAGAGGTAACTTTTCCTTAGTAGATAATTCGTTCATGTAGACAAGAAGAAAACTTTATTAAGAGCCTTAAAGGCTTGTCGCTTGGAGGCGTACATTTATTAGAAGCCTTAAAGGCTTGTCGTTAGGAGGAGCGCATTTGTTAGGAGCCTTAAAGGCTATCTCCGTCACGGATAGTAAACTTTCAGGTGCTCAGCATTCCAAGGGTGGGGGAGCTGACGACCCTCAAGGTCTTTCAAGTGGTAGGAGCCTGGTTTGGTCGATCAGACGACCCGATAAGGCCCTTCTCAATTAGGCTCGATTGTCCCAGCTCCCAACTCGGCAGTGTTCTGGAATACCCGGTGAAGGATCAAGTCCCCTGGTCGGAATCACCTGATCGGAACCTTTAAATTGTAGAATTGCGCAACTTGATGATGTTGGGCCGCGACTCAGAGTCTTGAGATATCTCTGACTTCTTCGAATAAATCCAGGTTGACTGCAATCAGCTTAGAATTCTGGTTTTCTTGGTAGTTCTCGACTCGGGTCGTAATGAGACCAATTTCAATTAGTACCATCGCCTCCGAGCTGTAGGAGAGTGAAAACAGAGTCTCTCCAGTTGAGGACTGAGCTGTGGTCCTATAGGCTCAGAGAATGAATAGAAGTTCTTCGATCCAGCTGCCTTTTGCTTTTTCCAACTTCATCTTAAGAGGGTGCTTGATAACTTTATTGACTGCCTCCACTTGTCCATTGGACTGGGGATGTTGAGGAGAGAAGTATGCATTTGTGATGCCGAGTCCTAGACACATGCTCCAAAATTTATCGTTGTGGAACTGCCGGCCATTGTCTGACACGATGGTGCATGGAATACCGAACCGATAGATAATGTTTTTTTAGACAAAATCGATCACCTTCTGTTCTATGATCTTGACAACCGGCTCGGCATCAGCCCATTTGGTGAAGTAGTCGACAGCAACGATGGCGAACTTGACTTGCCCTTTTCCAGTAGGCAGAGGGCCGATGATGTCGATTCCTCACTGAGTGAACGGCTAAGGACCGCTCATAAAAGTCATTTCTTCAGCAGGTTGTCTTGGCACGGCCGAGAAATGCTGGCATTTGTCGCACTTCCCAACATAGTCCTTGGAGTCCTCCCTGATAGTCGGCCAGAAGTATCCTTGTTGGAGTATCTTCAGGGTCAAGGCTCAGCTGCCGGAATGGTTTCCGTAGATTCCTTCATGGATCTCTCGAATGACATATTCCACCTCGTTGGGTCGGAGACACCTGAGGTAGAGCTGGAAATGTCCTTTCTTGTATAGGATACCATGCAAGATGGTGTATCGAGCTGCTCGGACTCTCAGTCACCTAACTTCTAATCTATCTGAGGGGATCTCGCCGGTCGCGAGGTAGTTAAAGATCGGATCCATCTAGCTCGAACTTACATGTACTGGGTTGACTTCCTTCCTTTCTGCTTTATTGATGCTCGGATGCTTTATGAATTCAACAGGGATGACGCGTGGGATCTTCCCTTCGGCGGCCGAGGCGAGCCTAACTAGGGCATCGGCCCATGAATTTTTCCCTCTCAGGATTTGAAGGATAGTGCAACTCTAAAATCTTTCGATCAATTTCCTTATCTCATCGAGATAAGCGATCATCCTTGTCTCCTTAGCTTCGTACTCGGTAGAAATGTGGTTTACCACTAGCTGAGGTCACACCGGACCTGAAGAGATTGAATTCCTACACTTGCCGCCAATCTGAGTCCAGCTAGTAATGCCTCATATTCCGCCTTATTGTTTAAGGCATTGAATCCAAGTCTGATTACGTACTGGATAGTTGTGGAATCTGGCGCGATCAGGACGATTCCAGCTCTGGCCCCTTTGATATCGGAAGACCCGTCCACATAGAGAACCCATTCAGGGTCCGATACCACCTTTTAATCATCTTGGGGGATGGGTTGAGTCATTTCGACTTCGGTACTGATCTCGACAATGAAGTTGGCCACAACTTGGCCCTTGATTGCTGTCTTCGAACGAAACTGGATTTCAAACTCACTAAGTTTAATGGCCCATTTGGTCATCCGACCAGACACCTCGGGCCTCTGAAGAACTTGTCTGAGAGAGGAGTCTATCAATACAACCATGGAATGAGCCTGGAAGTATGGGCGTAACCTTCGAGCTGAAACAACGAGGCTGAGCGCTAGCTTCTCCAAGAGCGAATACCTCATTTCCGCAGGTACCATGGCCTTACTCACGTAATACACTGGGTATTGTTTGCCTCTGACCTCCCTGATTAGCGCCGAGCTAACAGCCGAGGCGGAGACGCGAGGTAGAGGAACAGGGGTTTACCTTCTTCAGGTTTGGATAACAGGGGGTGAACCCAAATACTGCTTCAGTTGCTGAAAGGCGTGTTCGCACTCCAACGTCCATTCTGTCTTGTTATGACCCTTCAACTGTTGGAAGAAGGGGAAGCATTTATCCATTGCTCTGGATATGAAACGTCCGAGCATCGCGACTCGCCCCTTAAGGCATTGTATTTCCTTGACAGTCCGAGGCGCGCTCATGTCGAGGAGTGCTTTGATCTCGTCGGGGTTCGCCTCGATGCCTCTCTGACTGACTTGAAACCCAAGGAATTTTCCTGAACTGACTCCGAAAGTGCACTTCGTGGGGTTCAACTTCATCTGGTATTATCGGAGGACGACAAATGTTTCTCCGAGATCCATCAGATGATCGGTTGCCTTAATGTTTTTCACCAACATATCATTGACATACACTTTTATTATATGTCTGATCTGCATTGAAAACATCTGATTCACCAGCCTTTGGTACGTAGCCCCAACATTTTTCAGGCCAAACGGCATGACTCGGTAACAGTAAAGTCCCTTGTTTGTGACAGAGGTAGTCTTCTGCCTGTCTGGGGGTGCATTGCGATCTAGTTATACCCGGAGTATGCATCCAGAAAAGAGAATAATTCATGTCCTGCCGTGCTGTCCACCAGCTGATCGATCTGAGGTAACGGGAAACTTTTTTTCGGACAAACTTTGTTTAGGTCTGAGTAATCTACACAGACTTGCCATTTCCCGTTAACTTTCTTCACAAGGACCACATTCGTGATCCAGTCAGGATAATGTACTTCTTCTATGAATCGGCGTTGAGCAAAATAGAGACCTCGTCAGCTATTGCTTCATACCGCTCAGCATTAAATGACCCTATTTTTTGCTTGACAAGTCGGTGATCTAAATCCATATTCAGTCTGTGGACCATAACATTTAGAGAAATTTCGGGCATATCTTGATGAGACCACACGAAAACGTCCATATGTTGTCGTAGGAATGTTAATATTTCGAGTCGTCGCTCAGGATTCAATGAAGTCCCAAGTTGAACGGTTTTGCTCGGATCAGCCTCGTTGAGCGATACTTTCTCTAGGTCTTCCACAGATGAGCCTTTCATAGGTCCTCTAGGGTCTAAAACGCTGATGGTGAGGGCTTGCTTAACTAACCACTTTTTTACGGCCATTGTATAACATCTTCGAGCTTCTCGCTGATTACCTTGGAGGTAGCCTATCTCGCCCTCGGCGGAGAATTTCATCAGCAGGTGATAGGTGAAGACGACTGCTCTCATTGTGTTGAGGGAATATCTGCCCAAGATGACATTATGTACCGACGGTACATTGACAATTAAGAAGTCAACCATGTAAGACCTGTACCCTAGTCCGTACCATTCCGTAGGCTTCCACGGTCCTTTCGGTCGAATTTCGGCAATTTTCGACTCGTATCCGATGTTGCCCGCGATCTTAAGCCGAGTCCTGTTTACCGAAGGCGGCTCGATCCGAAACTCATACCTTGGCGACTGCGCCATCGCCTTGGTTCCAACGCCGCGACTCGCGCACCGAACCGATACCCAGGGTAGAAGATGTATGCCCGCATTCAATTCAAAGAAAACACCGCGCGTTGTGAATTACGAGGGAATCTCTATGAGATGTCCCATCAATCAATCCCATCAATCAAGTTCACATCACACATCAAGTCAAGTACAACAACCCATACCTATCCTTACTCTTTTCTTACACAAACTACCCAAAGTCAACTCTTACATCCCTTCACCCATCACTTTCTTACAAGCCATCACTCAACCCATCACTCCATCACCTTTTCACCCATCACTTCCCTCTCTCTCTCTCTCATTCACTCTCAAACACTCTCCCAAGCATCCCACGTCCAAGCCCTCTTCTCTTCCCAAACTACGACAACAAGTGTGGCCCACTTTCCCCACCCATCTCATCTCTCATCTCCACCATCAAAACCCCGTAAACCACTGTTAAAAGTGTAGGCAATGAGCTAAGGAGGCTAAGGATATTAAGAAGGAGGCCTAGAGGTGGGTGATCTTTGAATTTCTACCATTGATTTCATAATTTATGTGGGGCCCAATTTGATGTATGTATTACAATCATATGAGGGGCCCATAGTAGCGGGGTCCCTCCATCTATACCGCTCATTTCTCTCCTTTCCTCTCTCTCTCTGTCTCTCTCTCTCTCTCTCTCTTTTTCTTTGAATGGTGATGATGATGAAGAGGTGAGTGTGGTCACCATGAATCACATATTTCATGTGGAACCCATCTGATGGAAGTGATGGATCTACATCGTCCAACCGTTAATGGGCTGGATGGAAGGGAAAACACAAACATCAAGTTGATCCCAATCATGTCGGTCACATCCACGTGGAACCCACCTTATACAGGTGTTGTATGTAAACCGTCCAGCGTCCCTGGACGCTGGACGTAAATGAAAGTGAGGAGTGAACTGACAGTGTTATGTATTGACCTAAAAAAAAAAAAAAACGTCAGCTTGATCTTTTCAAATGGGGTGGACCATTTATGCAGGTCCCACCTTGATGTATATATATAATCCACGTCGTCTATCCTGTTGCTCAGCCTATTTTAGGCGTTGAGCCAGAAAATGAGATCAATCTGATGATCAAGCGGGCCGTACCATGGAGAATAGTAGTGTAAACCGTTAAAACCCGCCTTAATGCTTTTATCCGCCAATACACGCTGTATATTGGACTTGATGGGTCTGTCCCGAGCCATGGAACCCAATGGCTGGGTCGGATTAGTCTGAGGCAGGCCCCACCTATCAAAAACCTCAGAAAAACTAGGGAAAAAAAAAAGAGTTGCAGTGTACGACGCCGTTCTGTGAACGCCGGCAAAAATGTCATGACGCGTCTGCGCACGGACGGACGGCCTAGCAGGGACCCACGGCCCCAGCTGTGGGCCCCACCATGATGCGTTTCGAACATCCACACCGTCCATTTGTGGAGTCCCCTTTAAATTATGGTATATCCCAAAAATCAGCCGTATATGGAACTCAGGTGGGCCATACCATCTAAAATCATGTGAAGACATGCTTAAACATATAAAATCACTTGGTGGGGCCTACCTGAAATTTGGATACGGCTGAAACTTGGTCTGGACCCTCAGCCAGGTGGGACACACTTAATGGATGGGATGGATTTGTGACCACCTTCCAGTGGGCCCCGGGTCAGTGTGACCTTATGAACAGTTGAATAGAAAATAAATATTACAGTGGGCCCCAGCCCCCTCCCTGAACGTGTGACCTTATCAACAGGTTCAATGGCAAACAAACGTTGCAGTGGGCCGCTGGTCCATGTGACCTTATGCACAGATTGGATGAAAAATAAACATTATGGTGGGCCCCCTGGTCCACGTGACCTTACCAACAGGTCGGATGATAAATAAATATTACAGTGGGCCCTAGGCCATGTGGTCCTATGAACAGTTTGGTTGGAAAACAAACATTACAGTGGCCCCAGGGTCTGTGTGACTTTATTCACATATTGGATGGAAAATAAACGATTATGGTGGGCTCGCATAAGACCCACTAATGTATATTTTGCAATCCACACCTTTCATTAGTGTGGGCCCCACTATGAGGCATGTACTTTATCTATGACGTCCATCCTTGGTAGGCCTTGGACATTTTAATGGTGGAAGTTATTATCACCACTTATATTGGGTGTGGTCCACTTTAATAGATATGAGGCCCATTATTAAGGCCTATCTTGATGTATTAGTAGCCCGTTAATTGAGGCCCACTTGGATTTGTATAAGGCCCATGTTGTAAGGCCCATTTGTGATGAATGCAAGGCCCATGGGTTATGGCCCATTACAATGTACGTAAGGCCCGTTGGTGCGGTCCAATGATATGTCTCACTTGATGAATATAAGGCCCATATGATACGGCCCAATTGATGTACTTAAGGCCAATGGGGTACAATTAGGTCCATTGCAATGCGTGATTCCTCCGTGGTGTATATAATGATATTTATAACGAATAGTGCCTTGGGAACAATGTTGGTTTGACGTCCACATTGTAAGGATAATGTTGGTTAAATGTCTGCATTGTCACACTCCCTAAGGCCCACTGATAGGCCTATACTTGTAGTAGGTAGGCCGTTTAGGCCCATCTCTGTGATATACAGAGCCCATCCCTATATACATATTTAGTATAGATCCATGATTCATTATCATATGCATCATATGTATGACTGATATGAGAAGTGACTGATCATAGCATATGCCTTCGGGCGAACTGTTTATGGGCTCCCTGATACGCGGAGTTACCCTACATGAGCGCATGGTTCACGCAGGACTAGAGCTGGGCATCGGTGCGAGTTGGAACGGATTCAGTCCAACCCAATCAGATCCGAAATTGCAACGGCTTGACTCGAACTCGTTCCGATCCGGGGATCGAGTATAGGTCACCTAAATCGGATAGATTCGAAATTTGAATGAGCTGATCCGAGTCCGATTCCGACCTGTTGATAAAACTGAATCGGATCTGCGAACCAAACCTTAATCATATTTTTGTATTAAACGGCTAAAATCATACCTCAAAATGAATGAACGGCTTAGATAAAACATATACATCAAGGTGGCCCCACATAACTATGAGAAAAGTGAAGCTGGACGTTTACGTGTACGCACTTGCTTCTTTTCACGCACGTCGCGAACGTGACGTTACGAGCTGTATCAAGGTTAGTGGTTAACAAGCCATATGAGTCTAATGGTGGGGTATGTGTTATATCCAAACCGTCCATTCATTTGGCGAGCTCTGTCTTAGGGCTTCGAGACTAAAAATAAGACAGATCTAATACCATGTGGACCACATAAATTGTTTAACGGTGAAAATCATTCTCTCGCTTCTATTTGTGGTGTGGTCCAGATGATCTTTGGATATTATTAATTTTTTGGAAAATGGTTTGTAATAGTCTCTAAAAAAATATGACCGGTGTAGATATAATAAATACATCACTGTGGGGCCCATTTAACTTTGATATCCTTTGAATCGTTCGTACCACTCGAGCTCGAGGAGCGTCCGTGCTCGTCTTGACGAGACAACCAATTGGCTACAACTAAGTCAGTCTTGTGTATGGTATATCACTAGACTAACATGTTATTGTGTACACCTAAATTTTATTCAAATTTCAACCTTGAATGCATGTTATTTATCCACACCGTCCATTCGTTTTTGATATCATTTTAATGGTTAAAACCAAAATCGATGCATATCCAAAACTCAAGCGACCATACCACGGAAAAAATAGAAAAATCAATAAGAACTACTCCTGATCGGGTAAGATCGGATCTGTCGGGACCATTCAGTCGAGTTTTGCCTGTCCGTCAGTCGTGGCCAATCCAAACTCGTCCCAAAATATTTTGATCTGATGGGGCTACCCGATCAAGACCGAAACAGCACCGGCCGTCGCTCTGTTCGTCGGTAGGATCGGGTCGGATCCACCGGATCGGGCCCGTTTTGCCCAGCTCTACGCAGGACTGTTGCATGACTGGTAGTGAGACTAATGCACTTGCATTGTGTGATTGTAGTTACTGTATGCCCTACCGACACCAGGGCCATAGCCTCCACAGACACATCGTGGGTGGCTGGATTGGATATCGAAAATGTTTGGTTCTAGCATATGGGCGCCATAGATGTCCCTAGGTGAAAATCCTTAAACCCGATGGTACCGAGGATGACTCCAACGTTGAGATCGAGTGGATACACGAGCGTGTGAGGGTCGTATACCAGTAGGCCGTGTCTCCCACTGTGTCGTGGTTGGTTGGAAAGGGGTGTGACCTTACCCGCCTGAGTGAAGGAGCAATTTCTAGGTTGAGTTTGACCAGCTTGAGAAATAGGTTCGCTATCGACGAGTCAGGCCCGATATTGGTAGGTGGATAGTGAGGTCTCTTTCGCTTTCCCAGTTGTACGTTCGGATAGAGACGGCAAGCTGGCGTAGAGTGTACTAGACCCCGGTGATCATCCAGACTGAGAACAGTACCGATTTGATGCTCTAATGAGGAGCTGCATTGATATGTGGAGGTGAATTGACATGCTTGACTTGCATTATGCATCGCATGGCCTTGACATGGCCGATAGTATTCATATCTTGCACCGCATAGCCTTGGTATGACTGACTGCATTCATGTACTCATCAGCATGTTTCCGCATTACTCTGACCTTTCATTCTGAGTACGCTCATATTGCGCACACACTTACACCACCCTCTGAGCTTTCTATAAGCTTATGCACGATTGATGCGTGCGTAGGTGACGCCAGACGCTTGCCCGTAGTCTCGCCTCGGTTGAGTATGCGGCCAATGAGATTTTGGAGTTTTTGTCATTTTCAGTATATTGTATTTTCCTTTCATACGCCTTGTACTCAAAAGTTTTGATCATAGTGGATTTTGTGATGGTATTCTTGTGGTTATTGTTCATGGGTTATGCTTGTGATTATGCTCATTACAAATCAAATTGGTTATTAGAAATCCTCCTTGTAGCATCCCAGGATCAGAACCTGGTATATGAGTGCCGGGAGTTGAAAATAGGGTACTACGGAGGCTGTCGGCGACGGATTCGGTGATCGGGAATTTTGTAAGCCTGGTCTCCGAGTTCGGGGCGTGACACACCATGAGAGTGACTTGATGTTGTCTTTCTCTCGCAGTTACGGAGAGGGAGATAGCTTATTCAAAGATCACTCTTTCCCCGACAAAGCCATGCAAGGGGGTCTTCACAGGTCTAAGATGAGACCTTGGAATCATCATTCTTTCAATGGCCTCGAAATAGATCACGTCGGTTGAACTCCCGGTGTCGACCAAGATGCGGTATACCTTGTGGTTCGCTATGGTCATGGTAACTACTAGGGCATCGTCGTGCGGGTGATGAATTTCGCGTGCATTTTCTTCTGTGAAGGTCAGAGTGCATGGGCTGACCAGAAGTTTCTTGCTGGGCCACTCGGTTAAGTGGACGTAATGTTTCAGTTCAGACTTTCGGGAATAAGCCTTCTACACCTTGTTTGAATCTCCTCAACCAGATGAGCCCCCGAAGATGGTACGGATTTCGGTGGGCTCTTTTACGGTGTTATTTGGCTGCTCTCGCTCCCTTTCTTCTTTCCGAATGACTTTTTCTTCCTTGGTGTATCAGCGCAGGTGTTCGTTCCGAATAATGGCTTCGATATCATCTTTAAGATTAACACAGTCAGCCGTATTGTGGTCGTGGTCTCAGTGGAAGCGGCAATACTTGTGCTTGTCTCGATGATTTGGATCGGCCCTCATGCAAACAGGCCAATTCAGCAACTTTTCTCCTTGAATGTTCAATAGAATTTGCTCGGCGAACGTGTTGAGGGGGGTGTAGGAACGGAACTTTTCCTCCGGCCTTCTGCTCGGACGATGATCGCGGTCATCAGCTCCTTTGTTAGACGGCTGGGGTTCTTCATTCTTAGGCCTCTTTCCTTTACCATTCGGCTCTATCGCTTGGACATTTTTACGAGCATTGGAGAATTCCTTCGCGTTGGTGTACTTCTGAGCTCTAACGACCAGTTCACCCACTGTCTTCGGAGGGTTCTTTCCAATGGAGAAAGTGAATTTTCCTTCTTTTAGGCTACTGAATACAGCAGCGAGTGCCATTTTGTCATCATAGTCTTCTACCAATAATGCTTCCTCGTTGAAGCGAGCGATGTAGTCTTTCAATGACTCCTTCAGCTTTTGTTTGACGGCAAACAAGTGAGTGTTGGGCTTTCGACTTCTCTTACCACTTATGAACTGGGTAAGAAATAGCCGTGAGCGTGATCGAGAAGCTGCGACACATCATAGCATCCGTCACTGTCTGTATTTGCATCCATGAGCGATAAGCTTCCACATGTTCGAATGGGTCTCCAAACACAGAGTATTGGATGACGGGAGGTATCCTGAACCTTTGCGGCATCATCTCGTTTATGATTTTCGAGGTGAAGGGAGGCTCGGTCTTTTCCATCATCGCCTGAACAGCGGCGAGAACTAATGTTGGCTGTTGTTTCTTTTCCAAGGCCAAGAATTTATAGTTGAGCTTCGCGAATCGTTTCTCCCATGGGTCCTTATTTTCCGCTACGATCTCTCGGTTGTTTCCTATTTCCAAAGTTCTCCTTCCCCTCATCTGTTTTAGCCGATGACGGAGATCCGTCGGTGTCAGGGCTGAAGTGATCGAAGCATTGGTTGAAGCTTGTGTGACCATGTTCCGAGCCGAGGCTCGAATTTGGGTCAGAGGAGGATTCTGACCCAAAAGCGACATATGGGGGTGTAGAGGCTCCTCAGGCCTCACACTCCTTAGTGCGGAGTGAGCTTCTATAACCAGACTGACTGGATCAGGAACAGGACTTTCCTAAGCTGGCTGTAGTCGTGGCTCCTGTTGTTGCTTCATCCTGTTCATCTTGTCACGTAGGGCTTGTATCTCACTTTACATAGTGCGATATTTACTCGCCCAATTGCGAGAATGCTGGGAAGGCCCCGGGGCTGATTTGACGTGAAGTAAGGAGGAAAAACGAGTTTGTTCATTTGCTTCCCTCTAGCCATTTTATTCGAGAATAGGAACCTGACCTTTTATATCAGATTCCCACAGACAGCGCCAAAAATGTTGATAATAAAATCTGGACCACCCTTCACTCGGTAAGGCGAACCTCCAATAAACCCTGAACCTGCACAGAGAGTGAGCAAATGAGACCCTGGCTGAACCGGGGGACCCTCCGATGCCTAAGTCAGGTCAAGAGAATCTGGGTCTAAGTTGATAATAGAGAGAGGGTATGAGATCTTGCGTACCTGTAGCAATTGAGTCTTACTGTATTTATACTTGACTGTCGGACGGTCGAGGTCCGTTAATCTCGGCACGATTCACTCAATTAGTGGAATTTTCGGATCGTGGGGATATTGTGCAAAATTCGAGGTCGTGTAGGATTTTATGCGCATTATGTATATGTACGAGCGAAGTAACCGGTCACGTCCACTTATAGTAGTTTTTAAGCTTAGCTCATGTAGCGCTCACTTCGGGATCCAGACTTGGCTCAGCCCGGTTGGTAGATGAGGCCTCAGTCGGAGTGATTACAAGCCTTCGCCGAGCAGCAATCGTATTCATAGTCCAAGCTGATCCGATGGGCTTGGCCTCTCGTCGGTTGTGCGTTTGAGAGACTTCTTTCACGAGGTCTGAGGCGGAGCATCGGGCCTACTTTATTGAGTCAAGTTTCATCCTGAGCATTGCTCTCAGGACCAAGGCACCTCTACGACTCACCTGACCGTGGGTGTCGCATATAGTTATCGGTTAAATGACATCGGTCCTCGGAATTATAAGGGGCTCAGATCTTCCCATAACATCTACCATTAAAAACCTCATAAGGCCCACTGTAATGTTTAATTTGACATCTAACCTTTAAATTAGGTCATACAAACCTAGATGAAGGTAAAAAACAAATATAAGCTTGCTCTGAAACTTTTGTAGCTCCGATGAATTTTTAATGGTGAGAGTTCAATGAACACTTTGTGGCCATCTTAAGATTTTTATCTACCTAATTTTTTGGTTCAATCCATAAAATTATTTGAAAAAAATGGAGGGACAGCATGGATGAGACACATACATCATGTTGAGGCCCGTAGAGCACTGACCACTGGGTAGACAATCCATTTACGTCAGCGCTCGTATTCGCATGACAGGTACCCACATCAGCCAGGTCGGTGGTGTGTGGCCAATCTGCTTCCTGTAAGAGGTTGGGGGAAACGGATTGGTTACTACCTGCCACCAGCCATTGGCTAGTGGTTGGTGCTATGTGGGCCCTACCATGATGTATGTGTTTCATCTATGCTGTCCATCTATTTTTATAGAATATTTTACGGTATGAGACCAAAAATGAGGTATATACCAATATCAAGTGGACCACATTAAAGGAAACAACATTGAATGAATATCAACCATTCAAAACAAATGAGGTATATACCAATATCAACTTTTTTGATTCAGTCAATATTGAATCAATATTGAATGAATATCAACCATGAATATCCTCTTAAAAGTTTTGGATCAAGCTGATCTTTGATTTTTCCCTTCGTTTAGGTCTGTATGACCTAATCAACAGATTGGATATCAAATACACAATACAGTGGGCCTTAAGAGGATTTTAATGGTGGATATCCAATCGCTATTGTTTTCGTGCAGTATGGTCCACCTGAGATTTATATCCCTCGTATTTTTGGGAACAAGCCCTAAAATGATCTTTAAAAATGGATGAACGGAATGGATGAAACACATACATCATGGTGGGGCCACAGAGTGGCTGGTGTCAGGGGGAGTAGCCAATCCGTGGGTGGTGTGTACGTGGGGCCCACTACTTCCGATCCTCATGAACTGGTCAAAAGGGCAGCTATCATCCACCCAATCTAAGCTGTTGTGAAAGGCCTCGAATCATGCAAAATGGCTTTCACGATCTCCCCACCTCTCTCTCTCTCTCTCTCTCTCATAAATTCTCATCCCCACATGACCATTTCCTCCTTTGTACAAACTCATCCAACTCCCCACATTTCTCTCTTTCCATTTTTTTCCCATTGAAAGATTCAACCTCAGCTCTCAAAAACTACAAAAATAACACCCACTTTTTTCATCTTTTACGCCATTTTGGTCCCTTTTCTCAATTTCCCTTTCTCGGTTTTCTTTGTTAGGGAGTATTCTTTATTGGGTTGTTTTTTTTTTTTTTTTGTTGTTTTTGTTTTCTGTGGTTTTTGTGTTTTCTTCTTTTTACAGAATTTCCTTTTTACTGTTGTTGTAGTATTGAATCTTCCTTTTTTGGAAGCTGATTTTCACACCCATATTTTTATACATACACCCTCTTCTTTTCACAAAATCCTCTCTCAAGAAAGCTAGTGAAGCCATCTTGAGGTGTGTGTAAAAAATTTTGGGGTGTAATTATCAATTCTCTTTCTTTTTGTGTTTGTTGACTTTGGGTGTTTCTCGTTTTTTGTGTTTTTCTTGGGTTTTGATTCGTCAAGTTTTGTTTTATTTTTTGTCTCATCTGTCTTTTGTCTTGTATTGGGTCTGATTTGTCATTTTATGGGGGTCATAAATGTCTGCGAGTGTTGGGGGTGCTTCTAGTTCAAAAGACATGGGATTGGATGAGAAGAAAGTGTCTGGTACACCTGAGGAGAATGGAGACTCAGGTGCACCTGCAGAGAATTTTAATGGAGAAGAAGAGAGGTTGGACAGACAGACAAGTGAGGTCTCTTACGCTGAAGAGGAAGATGATGATGAAGACAAAAGGAATGCCATTGTGCTGGGCCCACAGATTACTCTCAAAGAGCACATGGAGAAGGACAAGGTTTGATAGTCATGCCCCACGAGAAATTGGACATGTGGGATCATGATCTATGATCCGAACCGTTCATTGGGTTTTTCGTGCTGTCGTTTGGTGATAGGGCGAAATTCTTGGTGATCGTATGATTTTAACTGTCGGATCTTTGATATCTGAGTGAACGGTTGAGAAGGGTATCAGAAGCGGTAGGAATTGAGATCGTTGTCAATGTTTTAATGATGGACGGTCCGGATCATGGATTTTTGTGCCGCGTGTCTGATTTTTTTAATTTTGTTTATTTAGATCTTCTTCTTTTTCCTTCTTTTCATGGAATAGGATGATGAGAGCTTGAGGAGGTGGAAGGAACAGCTTCTAGGGAGCGTTGATATGGAGTCCGTTGGAGGTATGTTTTTCTCCTTTTTAGCTGTTTGGTCCATCTCAGTGGGCCCCACAAAGTTACCATCCGTCCATCATACATCCAGTGAAGGGCCTGTTTGGCCAGGCAGATCCCAGATCTCACGGTATTAGGAGGGATGGGATCGGCAATATCCTGGGATAGGTATGACGAGCCAAACAGATCCGGTGAACCTATCCTGGTATATGGGCAATCCGATCGATCTTAAGACAATCCACTGACATCACCATCATTACCTTAAAATTGATCCTATCCCTTGGTTGAATGGATCGGAAAGTAAAATCCCAAGGATATGCACGACATGCCAAACAGAACTAGTGAACTCGTCCCGGGATATAAGCAATCCCATGGATCTTAAGACAATCACCATCATCGTTACCTTAAAATTCATTCCATCCCTCCTAATACCATGGGATCTGCCTGGCCGAGCAGGCCCTGAATCTCTTTCATATGTCATCTGATCCCTTGAAAAAGAAGGATCTTTTAAGGCCCTGTTTGGGCAACTGGATTAGAAGGGATTAGGTGGGATTGTATTAAAAAAAACATCATTATTACCCGGATTGCCCCTGATTCCATGGGATTAGATTAATGCTCTGCTTTGTTGGTAATACGGTGGTACATTGAATGGATATACCCACCATCATTTGAAATTACCAGAATAACATATATGTATTATATCTAAACCGTTCATTTGTTTTGTAACCTCATTTTATGGTATGGGCCGAAAAAGGAAGTAGATCCAAAACTTATGTGGCCCCAAAGAAGTTTTCAACGGTAAGTATTCAATCCCCATTGCTTTCAGTGGTGGGTCCACTTGAGCTTTAGAATTACTGATTTTTGGCCCATGCTCTAAAATAATCTCAAAAAATGGGTGGACGGTGTGGATATAGCCCACACATCAGGGTAGGACCTACACAACTTGCTAGCATTGAGTGAAATTGGCACGGAACAATGTAATTCCATCCGATCTAATTCCAAGCTTTGCCAAACATGGAGTGGAGTTGGCACGGAACCAGATGAATCCAATCCCACCTAATCCCCTCTAATTCTGTTGCCCAAACAGGGCCTAAAGGTCATTGGGCGTGTTTGGGCGGTGTGATTTGAAGGGATTAGGTGAGATGGGATTAAAAAAACATAATTATTACCCGTGGCAGGATTGTCAATCCCTGTTGCCATGCGATAAGGTTAATGCCATGTTGGTAATACGGTGGTACATTGAATGGGTATACCTACTATCATTTGAACTTACGGAGAATAACACACATGTGTTATATTTAAATCGTTCATTTGTTTTGTAACCTCATTTTATGGCATGAACCTAAAAATGAGGTAGATCTAAAACTTTGTGGCTCAAAAGAAGTTTTCAATGGTAAGTATTCAATCCCCGTTGCTTTCTATGGTAGGGTTCACTTGAGCTTTAGATTTATTTAATATTTTAGCCTTTGCTCTAAAATAATCTCGATAAATGGGTGGACGGTGTGGATATAGCCCACACATCATGGTGGGGCTTACACAACTTGCTAACATTGAGTGAAATTGGCACGGAACCCATGCAATTCCATTTAGGCCCTGTTTGGGCAACAGGATTAGAAGGGATTAGGTGGGATTGGATTCATCTGGTTCTGTGCCAATTCCACACCATGTTTGGCAAAGCTCCAAATTAGATCGGATGGAATTACATTGGGTCCGTGCCAATTTCACTCAATGCTAGCAAGTTGTGTAGGTCCCACCCTGATGTGTGGGCTATATCCACACCGTGAGATTATTTTAGAGCATGGCCCAAAAATCAGGTAATTCTAAAGCTCAAGTGGACCCACCACTGAAAGCAATGGGAATTGAATACTTATAGTTGAAAACTTCTTTGGGGCCACATAAGTTTTGGATCTACCTCATTTTTCGGCCCATACCATAAAATGAGGTTACAAAACAAATGAACGGCTTAGATATAATACATATGTGTTATTCTAGTAATTTCAAATGATGGTGAGTATATCCATTCAATGTACCACCATATTACCAACAAAGCAGAGCATTAATCTAATCCCATGGAATCAGGGGAGAATCCTGAATCCCTGCCCTCAATCCCACCTAATCCCTTCTATTCCAGTTGCCCAAACAGGGCCTTAATGTAATTCCAAGCTTTTCCACATGGAATTGGCACAGGACCAGATGAATCCCATCCCACCTAATCCCTTCTAATCCCACCGCCCAAACAGACCCTTGGTGCTAAAACCATCTTATCCAATCATCAGATGGATCATACCGTAGAAACAATGGAAGGGACATTCAATCAATGTGCAGTTCTCGACCACCTGATTAAATTGGTTTTTGCGGTTAATTACCTTCCAATAGGGGCCCTACCATTTCAATGGCTTGGATGTCACCTGGGCTGACAATGTACTGACCAGCCCAACCATCTAGGTTAGGGCTTGGGCTCCAAAACGTGGCTCGAAGCCTAGGCCCATGCTTGAAATCTAGCCTCGAATAGCCCCGATTCAATCATCAGGTGGGCCAACGTTATAAAACAGGATTAACGGTTAGAATATGCTTTTGAGTAGTTACATTTAACCTACATGTATAGTTTAAAAATATTTGAAAGAGTATCTATTGAAGCTGTTTATAAGAAGGGATTTATCAAATTTTAAGATTGGACGATTTGAAACCTTTGATCATTTGAATCTTTTCCTTAGAACGTTAGGCTAACTGGTAGGTACCGTTTGGATCAAAATCATCACCTTTTAGTTTTCTATTTTTGATAGTTTTATGTATAGTTTGAAAACTCGGTCTGAGTCGGTATCTAGCCAACTTGACTCAACTCAGCATTTTTAATAATTAAATTTAAATTAAATTATATAGCTTATGTGGAATATTTAATATATTTTAAAATAGGTATAATATATAAAATCCCCTAACCAGATCATAGATGCTTGGCCCTCCAAAGCTAGGGTTTATAAGGCGGAGGACCAAGCGAGGTCAATGGTGAATGCTTTGGCTTACCTGTGTTAGACGATCAAGTAGGTCATTGCTATACTCAAGAGAAGTATAAGGGTCCCATTCAACTTTGATCTATAAATAAAAAGCATTTTTAAGATTTGGGTTAGGTTTCTATCATCAAAATTTTTTAAATGATGGAATTTGATTTTAAAAAAATCTTAAATTAGACTATTTTAAACCTTTAATTATATCTTTATTTCTTTATTAAACTAGTCCAACCCCGCCTTGTAGGGCTAGGGCTAAGGTTGAGACCTTTTTAGCCTGGGTTAGGGTTTAGGGATAGCAATGGGCTACCAAGGCTAAAACCGGCCTGGGCCTTGGGTCGAGCCCGGCCCATTGCCACCCTTGTTTAAAAGAAATTGCGGGATTGATTCTCTGTAACACTCTAAATTTCAGGGTCGAGTACGTACTTGAACTCCGATATTTCGAGTGTCACTTATGCTTTATGGAAGCATGATCTTTCGATATATTTAACCTAACATCCAAGCAATTATAGAACTAAGATAAATAGTGTAACATACCTTAAAATAAATGCTTCAAAAACTAGTAATGAACTAAAATATCTGGTTGCAGCTAGGTCCCTGATCGAAGGGGGGAAAGATAATGACTTCTGATCTCTCTCTCTCTCTCTCTCTCTCTCTCTCTCTCTCTCTCTCTCTCTCACTCCCTTTCTCTTATTCTGTCTCATCTTTTCCTCTCTCTATTTCAAGGCTAGAGCACAAATTCTTAAGTAAAAATGAGTGAGAAATGAAATGATATTTATAGTGTCAGAATGTGCACGAATGACCCTAATTATCCTTTATTCATTGTAATTGTTATGCTTTGAAAATTGGCACCCGATTACATAGACTCCGATCTTAAGTTCCCGGGTGTTAACTTAATATAATGCACATGCGTCTTCATTCTAATTCACATTAAGTCTGCACACGAATAATCAAAGTTGCGCAATTCAACTTAGCGGAACCAAAGCTAGGCAGAGATAATAAAAATTAACAAATATAGGGCAAGCAGTTGAAGTACAATTGAAAAGTGGTGTCCACCCTAATAAGGATTATATAAGCCACAATATATATACCTAAGATGGTTAAAATATAAAGTTTTCAGTTTATTCTAAATCTTCCAGAACACAATGGTGGTGGCGCAAACCGATTTAAACCTACCTGCCGGAGGCCTCGATAGAACCTACATTAATAATATATCTGGTTGGTGTTTTAAAACACCATCCCAGGTGAGAGTGAGTAGGTAACTCAGTGGTTCCATTAGTTATAAGTTACACATGTTATCAACCCAATCGACGTAGGTAATGATAAAACAATAAATCAAACATTTTCTAAATACTATTGTTAAATGTGCAAATGAAGATATAACATGATGCATGTCCTTTTTAAATAACATTTCCTTACATGCGACTTCGACCACCTGGTTTGCAAATGACAACACTTCCTCAACATGTGACTTCAACGCCTGTTTCGCTACATCATATCTAATGCAATGCGAATGATTTGTATGTTAGCCGAGTAATTATTAAGTTACATCCATTCAGCATATTGGCGAAGCTAGGATACCGACGTTATATCACGAGTCCTTATCTAGATCATGTGGTTCGTTACCGCACGTAGCAACTCCTTACCAATGTCCTTTGATCCAAATTTAGGTGTCACCTGTTTATTTCACAAATCAATAATTCCAAAGGTACAGTATGATACCTAAATGCATGAGGATCAACCCGGTATGAGTCGTCACCTAATATCGGGTATGATGACTCGGTTCCGAGGTACAGACTTGTCACATAAAATAAAAACATATAAATGAAAGGGCTTGTCACTCAATTTTATTCACGCTCGAGTCGTTCGAACGATACTCTAGAACGAAACCATCGGCCGGGTAATTTGACAGGGGCCGTTCGAACAATAATATATCACCTTCATTAGTGCTCATTGGTCACTATGGGGAGGCTCGTCACCATAACATAAACCGACAGCTCGACACGGTGTCGCATACCACTATGCCCGGCTCATAAGTCGTAGTTACTCACTAGTCAGTACGGGGAGGCTCATCACCCCAGCGTAAGCCGACAGCTCGAACACGGTGTCTCATACCACCATGTTCGGCCCATGAGTCTTAGTGGGATTACATCGTACCAACAATTACGAATGGACACATCCATTGGGAATGGGGTATCTTCGATTCCATTTAGTCGTGTCATACATTGTGAACATACATGATCAGCTGGCTAGTGGACTAATTTGATTGACCTGTAAGAATCATGACACAACTGACATTGGGTGCAAGTAACCCATGTAGTCCAGCTATTGTCGGTCGTCCGTGTTCAACCTGGGTCGATCAAACAAGCCTAGGGTGGCCGCTCTAACTTGGGCCTCCCTTTTAGTTCAAGCAGTTAGCCAACTGACCCAACATTGTAACAATCCTAAGTATCGTTATGGACTAACACTATATAACATAATTATAGCATAAGTTTCACTACACAATCACTTAGGCATTTCATCGAACATGTGAGCATCCATAGTGTACTACGTTCACTAAAGCATTAAATCAAGCATACGAACACGCATAAAGTAATACAACCACCTAAGCATTTAATCAAGCATGTGAACATTGACAAAGCAAGATATTCCACCACTCAGATATTTCATTAAACATATGAGCATTCATATCCAAGTAATATCATGTATTATAGTAAAATTAAAATGTTAACATACTAGCATGTATAAATTTATTTATAAGCATTTAATCATTAACTGAGAGCCTTAAGGGTCGATAAATGGAAACCTAGATATAATGGTCCGTACCTTTGAAATGATTTGTCCGACTCAAAGCGCTCATAAGATTAGGGTTATAGAGAAAATTCCACTAAAGCCTAAACAATCACACAAACCATTGTAAGGACTAGAAAACCTAATCCAAAAGACTATATTAAAGAGTAGATTCTGTTTCTTACCTCCAATCACCGCCGAAAGAACTCCATAAAGGATATGAGAGTGGCAATGTGGTTATAAAGAGAGATGAAGGAGTGACTGTGCACAAACCCTCACTCTTCCTCTCTCTCTCTCTCTCTCTCTCTCTCTCTCTCTCTCTTTCTTTCTCATCTTTCTCTTCTCCCTCTCCCAAGCTAGGGTATGAAATTCGTATGGGAGAAGGGAGTACATAAATGAGGTCCTTATATAGTGTCAGAAGTGATGTAAATGACCCTATTGGCCCTTTGTCCATTATATTAACCCTATGGAAGGTTGTTTCCCACTCATAGGGTCTTTCCGATGGCCCACTGACTCGTTAGGAGAAATGTGCCCCACTATAGGATTTATAGTTTGACAGAATCGGGCGGCAATCGGACTCTTCGATCAACCGTGGGGGCCCCATTATAATGACGATATTCGGTAATCGATCGGGGCCGCGACTATATGGATATGAGTAGGAAAGTTCCTTAACTCATACCTCGAGTTTGATTGCGATTTAACGGTCGAAAATCCACAAATTCGCGAAATAGCGGAAAGTCTATTTCACTTAAGTTTTAGGCTTCAGCATAGGGTATTTGCGCATTTCAAGCACTCGGCCTCTGACCTAAGTTGCGCAGTTATAGGTACTATCTTGATTCTCCACCTGTGATGGACGTCAAGCTCAGCGAGACGGATATTATTGTATAGTTTCGGAACTAATGGCCCACTAATGAGTGGTCTAAAGCTTGTTCAGAAAATCACGGCATTTCTGGAATGAATTAGGTATCAAGATTTTTTGTGCGCAATTATTAGGGTTTAAATTAACTACGTTCATAGTGTGACCTATTTATAATTTGTGGAAACGACGATTCTAACAATTTTAAGAGTTTGGATGTGAAGCTTCGATTGAAAACATAGCCATGTAGGACCGATTTGCAAGTTAATAGAGTTTTCGAGTCAACTCGGTGGGTCTTTTCGAGTTGAGTCGTGGGCGGGTTTTCGAAGAGACTCAGTACAGAGTCTCATCAAGTCAGGCTGACTCAGTTGAGTTCTTAGTCAGATTAGCATGTTTTAATATTATGCTTTTAACTATGTAAGCAACAAGATTATGATTATGGACCACTCATGTTGATATTGGGCCTGGCCCACCCACTTAATCATTTTATTTTATTTTATTTTATTTTATTTTGATGATGTAGAGAAGCTGGAGGCAGAGGTGAAGATCTTTGGGATTTCAATCCTATCACCTGATAGACCTGAGTTGGTACTACAAGTTCCGGTGGTCCCACAGCCCAAAGGCTTATTATTTACACTGAAAGAAGGTAGCCGTTACAGCCTCAAATTCTCTTTCCTCGTCAGCCACAACATTGTCTCTGGCCTCACTTACACCAACACTGTTTGGAAGACTGGTATGAAAGGTAATCCTTAAAAAAAAAAAAAACTGTCCACTAACTCGCTCTGTGGACCGTTCATCAGCTGGGCCTTCAGGTGCCAATGGCATGACCCGAAAATCAGACCCGTTCGATCATCGAGTGGGCTGATCATGGACCGTCCAGATTATTGTTTTGACCCATCCATTCTTTTGGTGGGCCCTGATGTGTTGATGGCCTGACCCATT
Source organism: Magnolia changhungtana (assembly GCA_030180095.1). Taxonomy (NCBI): domain Eukaryota; kingdom Viridiplantae; phylum Streptophyta; class Magnoliopsida; order Magnoliales; family Magnoliaceae; genus Magnolia; species Magnolia changhungtana. The sequence goes on along the minus strand of JASAUF010000115.1, from coordinate 2,939,495 downwards.
GACCCACGTCCATGTTGAACATGGACCCCCCATTGATCGGCTGACCCATTGACCCATCTGTTTGGACGGGAACGGATTGGCTACTCCCCCTGACACCAGCCAATGGCTGGTGGTCGGTGCTATGTGGGCCACACCATGATGTATGTGTTTCATCCATGCCATCCATCGGTTTTTAAAGATCATTTTACATACAAATATAAAAATCAGGTATATCCAAATCTCAAGTGGACCACATTACAGGAAATAGTTTCGAATAAGGGTCCATTTTGTCCATATTTGTTTGTTCTCTTCATCTGGGCCTGTATGACCTAATCAACAGATGTCAAATAAACCATCCATTGTTTGCATGTTGTGTGGTCCACCTTAGATTTATATCCCTCTCATTATTGGCATAAAGCAACAAAATGATCTTTAAAAATGGATGAACGGAATGGATGAAACACATACATCATTGACCACATTTGTTTCCGTATCCTGTTTGGACCCATCTAGTCATGCTTGTTCAGAGCTGATCTCAACCGTAAATCGAGTCTTGATCCCACGAGCGATTCAAACCGTTGATATGATGGGCCCCACTGTGGATGCCATATTCATGGAAATAATCTCCAGTAATGAAAAATCCTACCGTTGAATCTTTGTCCACTAGTCAGGCCAACTTGGACGGTGGTTGTATTCTCTTTCTTACTCATCATTCCGCTGGCCCCCGAATGAAGGGTTCGGATTGGAGAAATTTCAGTCCGTCCGAAATGCATAGTGGGGCCACCAAATTAACGGTTTTGATCGCCGAACCATGGGTCCCACTGTACAGAGTGAGGACATTCCTACATTGTGCTCTGCCTACACGCTAGTGTGCATGTTCTGTGGCACACGTGTGTAACATCCGAGCAGTCCATCATGTCGGCCACCCTGTTTAGATTACGTAGCCCAAAAATCTGGCAGTTTTACTTAACAGGTGGACCACAGTGTATAAACAAATGAACGGCTATAAAAACTTGTTTTATAAACAAATGAACGACTATAAAACCTGATGGACCGATCCGATCTTCCACACGCAATGAAATGTAGATGGGGAAGGCTATACACGTGTGTAGGCGTAGAAAACCTCTTACATTGAGTGTAGAAACCATCTCTCACCGTAGATAGTTTTTGTTGGGGAATCTGGATTTACCCTTAACCAATCAACGGTCAGAATGGTTTCCACTCCAATTAGCACGTGTGAACCGTGTGTGATGTGATGTTCTCATTTCAGTGGACAGCACAAAACAAATGCTGGGAACTTTCAGTCCTCAATCAGAGCCGTACGTACATGAGATGGAGGAAGAGACCACACCCTCTGGCATGTTTGCTAGAGGAGCATATTCCGCAAGAACTAAGGTACACATACCCTGAGCTTTGCTATGTCCACGAGTGCCAACATGGCACATTTCTAGAGATCTGAGCCTTCCATCAAGTGGGCCAAAAAATTTCTGATTTTCTGCATAAAATCAGGCCATTTTTTGCACATCGGACGATCCACAGTGCAAGGAACAAAACGAACGGCAGAGAATAATCGTGTTAGCTGTCCATTTGTTTCGTAACAGTGACCTATCTAAGTTATGAAAAAACCTGATTTTTGCACTCTAACCAGTGTGATCCACCTGATGGAGAGCCTAGATCTTTCACACGTATCATGTTAGCACGTGTGCTTGAGTGTACATGGGCAGCTCCCTACACTCGTGTGTGCGGAGCAAACATATGAACAAGAGGATACGGATGTAAATGGGCCGGGCTCGGGCCTGAAAATTCAGAATTTTAAAACGGCCGGCCGGACGGACCGGCCCTAAATAGTTCAAAATCATGGACAAGATCAACCCCAGGCCCGGCCCATTGACAACCCTAAGGATAGATGTTTGGGAGGGATTTTGATTAGGATGCGTTTGGTTGCACCCATTATCATGATATTCCAAATAGAAACTTCATGATATGTGGTGCAACCAAACGCACCCTTAGCCATGAGGCCCGTGGTTGGCGCCCGGCCTGAGTCTTAGGCCCGTGATTAGTTCTACTGGAATTGGGCCTAACCCTGGTCCAAGACATCAGGTTATCCAAACCATCCAAATTGTGGGACGCACTTCGGATGGATAATATCATGACGAAATACATTGATGAAGCAATCCTAACCGTCCATCTGGTGGCTATCAAATGGATGGTTGAAATAAAACATCGAGTGATCCTAATGCAATGGGATGGACATTTGGATGGTGGGCCTGACCCCATGGTTTTAAGACTCGTCTGAGGGACGAGTGGGTGTGACTCGGACGAGTCATATACAAGTAGCTGAGCCTTTTAACCATGCCTGGCCCAGCCCGACTTCTCACTCATGGGCTGGATAGTGGGCCTGAACTGGCCCAGCCCACTCTCGTCATTTACACTTGACTGAATTAACTACCGACGTCCAATTCAAATTTTTTTTTTACACACGCACACACACATCCCACACACACGCTTACACACGCACACATGCCCCACACACATGCACACACGCCCCACACACGCACGCCGACACGTGCACACACCCCACACATGTCCAATTCAAATTAGCATCCAAATGCGCTCTTGGCTTTTACTGTAATCTGCAATTGTATTCATGATCAGTTCATCGACGACGACGACAAGTGCTACTTGGAGATGAATTACACCTTCGACATCCGGAAAGACTGGGCCTCAACTAGATGAAATTCCAATGTGGCGCACTAAGGCCCGTTCTCGACCATCCAATCGTTTATGTTCTGTCTTAAGAGAATTTCGTTGCAAATCGGCATGTTAAAGTGTCGCCCTAATTCTGTAAACAGCTCCCTTGCTGCTCGAGTATGCGATTTATGGCAATGTAGCACCGGAATCCGGCACTCGAAAGTCCGCATGGGCCCGCAACTTTAATAAGAGAGCTTGGCTAAGGATTTTTTTTTTGGTATTTCTTGCATTTAATTGAAACCCAAAGTAGGTGAATGAGAGACCGTTTGTTTGCCATGTTGGCTTCATTTCTGTCCTTCAATGAATTTTGATTATTATATGGATTATTAAACCATGTGACTCATCGGGCTCGACTCAGGCTGGGTCAAAATCGATCCAATTCGGTACCCTGAGCCACCCTTGACTCAGGTGAATCGGATCAATTCAGCCTGGACTTGGGCAAGTCACAACTCAAGGCTGAATGAGTCGGTCCAAGTCCACCGAGTCAGACTCATCCTAGTTGACTTGGACGAGTCTAACCCAAGTTGTCGGTCTCAACTCAGCTTGCCCAACTCGACTCAGACTCAGTCCTACAGATCTGATTTAGACCCAACCCTCAGTTAAAGTCCCAACTTGAGTTAGGACTGAACCAGTTAGTCTGAGTCACCGAGTCTTTTAAACTTCCTCTCTCTCTTCCTCTCTCCCAGGGCCCATTAATGGGCCTGGCTCGGGTCAGAGAAAGTCGAAAGCTTGAATAAGTGAAGCCCAAAGAGTTCAAAATTCAGATAGAAGCTAACCCAGGCCCGGCCCATTGACAGATGTAATCTCCACTAGGGTGGGAAATGGGCTGGGCTGTAGCCACTGGTCTCCAATTCAATTCCTGATTTGGGCCAGGTTTTAATTTATGAGTAGGACTGGACCCATCTGAGCTGTAGGCCCTATACAAATGGGGTGGGGATTGGTACCACCAACACAGGAGCGAATTAGGTGTGGCCCGGATTCATCCAAGATTGTGTGGCCCTTACCGTGGGGATTACCTTAATGTATGTATTCTATATCGACTCTATCCATCTATTCTAATAGATCAATTTAGGGCATGAGCCAAAAATGAAGGAAATCCCATTCTCAAGTGGATTATACCATAGGAGATAGTGGTGATGGACCATTAATGGAGCAAAAGTTTTGTTTTTTACCTTCATTCAGGTTTATATGGCCTTATCAACAAGTAGGATGGAAAATAAGTATCATGGAAACATTATGATGTGTATTAAGAAGTTTTTAATGGTTGGGCGTTCATTCACTACTGTTTCCTATAATATGGTCCACCTAAGATTTGGATCTATATCTTTGGGTTCATGCCCTGAAATGATTTTGGCAAAATGGATGGACAGTGTGGATATAGAATACATACATCACGCTAAGGGTCGCATTATTACGGGTGAGGCGGGCCCATACTTAGTCCGCTCCCTACTCGTACCAGGACCTAGCTAGAGACGGATCATTTGCCGGGAGGTCTGTAATGTTCCAGATTTTTGCAAACCAAGATTTCAAAAATCCTCGAAAATTTTTTCCCAAGAATTATTCTATTTTATCACTTAGTGATCTTTAACAATCGATTATAGCGTATATGCAATTGTTATTAGTAAAGAACCACACAAATTCGATTACTTAATTATAAGAAGCTGAAGATTATGCCCAATCACCAAAATCCTGAGCCTAACCTTATGATTTATTCATCTAAGATATGAATAGACAACCCACCACTGACTAATCAGAATCACTGTGGTTTAATAAAGATCCACTTAAAGCCAAAACAACTAATGGATTTAATCTTGATTATCTCACACACTTCAGCTAAATTGACCTAGTAACTCTTTTAGCCTAAATCAATTATTTAGGTGATCATGACCGAATTAATATTTTCACTAATTGTGAATAAGCCACACTATAAACTTAGCTTATCCAAACCATAATTATCGCACATAGGAAATCTCGCAACCCAATTCATTCCAGAAATACTCTGATTATCCAAACAAGCTCTAGACCACTCGTTAGTGGGCCACTAAACTCGAAATTATGGAAAGACATTCGTCTTAGCGGGCTTGACGGTCATTGTTGGACATCGAGCTTAGATTGTATCTCGAATCACTCAACTTGGGCACACATGATGAGCGCATGAAATGTGCGAAAACCCTTTGAGGGCATTTGGCGCATGGTATTAGATAAGATTTGGTGGGATTGAAATGCAAAATTCAAAATTTCAAAAGTACCCCTTGTTTGGTAACTTTCTTTGTTAATGTTAGTTTAAAGCTTTAAAAATTACACCAAATAGAAATTTGAATGGAGGGGATTATCCTGATTTACATCTATGGGATGGAATCCCTCGACATATCTGAGTCGAAGAAAAAATGGGAAGCGAATTACATGGTGGGGTATTGGTGTCACCAAGTTCTGCAAGCCCTATCATATATGTATTATATCTACACCATCCATCCATTTTTCGAGATCACATTGGACGATGAGCCAAAAAATGAGATAGATCCAAAGCTCAAGTGGACCACACCATAGAAAGCAGTGGAGATCATGATTCCCATTGTTGAAACCTTCCTGGGCCCATCATGATGTTTGTTTGGCATCTAAGCTATTCATGACGTCACACAGACTTGGATGAAGGGGAGAAAACAAATGTCAGATTGATCCAAAACTTATGTGACCATACAAATATTTAAATGATGGTCACAAAATCCCCAATCTTTCCTTTCATGTGGTCCACTTGACTCTTGGATCCGAATAATTTTTTGTCTCTTATCCTAAAATGAGCTCTCAAAATGAATAGATGGAGTAGATTTCTCACAAACATAACGGTGGCCCCCACCTAGCATCCTTGCACACTAACTTTATGAGGGCCTTTGGTAGAAAATCAGCATCCGACATCTTTATTGTAATTGACTTCTCCTCCTCCAAATAGGTTTCCAAATGTGGTAGCCCCATTCATTTAGGATATACATGGAGGTTTTTTACATTCTAAATGTGGAATGAAATGTGATCAAAACCATTGAATTCCTCGACAATCCCTGACATCCTCTAATAATTACTTTCAAACAATACTATCCCACTTAATCCTACCTAATTCTATGAGCCAAACAGGCCCTTAGGATCTATTAGGAACTTAAATTATTTGTCTCCTTCCGATCTTTGCCAAAGTTGTACTTTCGGATTGTTAGATGATGACTAAATTAGGGCACCAACATAAGTTAATGTCTCACACATATCTGTATACCCGTTACCCTAATTGGTGATCGGTAGCCATCGAACTAACTTTTGATCATACTCATTGATTGACACATCCAAATGGTGGGGTGATAAAAACCTTACATAGATCATCACTAGGGACAACTATCCTATGACGTAGATCAACCCATACGCCCCCTAGTGGACCTTAACACTATAAACAACTCATTATAGGGTTATGTTAGTAAGTATCTAGCTGTTAGAGTCAACCTTATATATTAGCAAATATATGAGGTTATATTATCGCAGCAAACCTTAGTGGTCATAATTTATTCTGTTAAATCCGTCTTCCTTTACAATCGGAGGTAAGAAATGTATCCTACCTTCTAAACTATGTTTCTTTGGTTATAAATTCAATTAATCTCACCTAGTTCATTTGAAATTGGTTTAGAAATTAATGTTTTCCCAAAACCGTAACCGTAGAAGCTCAGAGATAAAGAAATCTCTTCTTAAGGTACGGTCTATTTTTTTATAGGTTTCCTTTTATCAACCCTTGAGGATTTCAGTTAATGAATTTATATTGTAATTAGGATTTCGTATACCATCATTGCTAGACTTTAATATTGTAAATTTTGATGTTACTTACTTTTAATGGTCAACCTACCCTGATGAAATGTCTGAATAAATGGAATTCCTGATTTTATGGTTTGTGCATAATATTAATAAGTTGCTTAGTGATTATCTAGTGTACTTTGTTTAATATGTATAACTATTATTAATGTAAAGTCGACCCTATAAAATGTCTAAGTTAAAGGGTGGCCCACATTAAGTCGGCCACTCCGGGATTGTTCGATTGACCTAGGTTGAACACGGACTACCGACGGTAGCTGGATTACGCGGGATATTACGCACAGAATGCCAGTTATGCCGAGATTCTTCATAGTCAATCAAATCTTCTAATGCATGGCTGATGATTTTCTATTCTTGTTATTAGATGACACTTGATAGAATCTAGAATATTATTGTTCTTATTAGAATGAGTCCATTTATAATCGTTAGTGCCCTACGATCATATAAAGACTCATGAGACATGTATGGTGGTATATGACATCGTGATTGAGCTGTCGACCTACACTGGGGCGACGAGTCTCCCTATAGTAACAATGGACATTAATAAAAGTGACAATTTGTTATTCGAATGACCTTCATCATATATCCTACCAGAGTACCGTTCAAATGACCCGAGTATTAATAGTTTGAACTTTTCTAACTCTTCCATCATTGATTTAGTGTTAGTTGACGAGCCCTTCCAGTATTTATTTAGTGTTGGTTGACGAGCCCTTTCAGCATTTATTTAATGTTGGCTGATGAGACATTACTTTCTCAGTGATTGTCCTTGGGTGATGAGCCCTTACTGTTAGTTTGATTGTAAAATATGGACATTTGGGTGATGAACCCTAAAGTGGATTAAGGGACACATGTGAGAGCCACTATAACTGGAATGAGTCTCGTGATCCAGTTAGGCTCATGATAAAATGATGGTACCCCTAGTTTCCCCAATATATTGCTTGAATAGGACTTAACAACTACCAGACTAACCATGCATAACAAATGCACTTGTTGGTAATACTGGTGACGAGTCACATTACCTTAGCAAGAGTGTGCCAAAACGGGTGTAAACACATGGGGCCCACTATAATGTCGGAGTGCCATGTTATTCACTCACAACAAGCCTGTGAGGGGAGGCACCATGATATATATTATTTATCCACGTTATTTATCCCTTTTCTCATATCATTTTAAAGTACGACCTTAAAAATGAGACAGATCAGGAGAACCCCATAAATGACTCTTATAATGTTATGTGCATTTAAAATGACCCATGAAAAGGTAATGTTTTGTGCATTTAAAATGACCAGAGAAAATAGATGGACAATGTTGATAAACAGATACATCTAAGTGCCCCCTCACCCCATTATTTGTCTGTACGTGGTCAGAGACAGGCAATCGTTGGAACGCAATTCGTGTCCACTTTAAGGAGAGACTGGATTTTTGAAAAAAATACTTTTAATAGGATTTTAACATTTAATGATCTCTTGTGTGCACGTATCTAATCTTTCTCTTGAAGTCATTTATAACACATACGATGCGATTGCCATATGGCACCTTCTGTACCTTTGATCTGGGTGTGCTAAATCAAGTATAAACGTTTGGTTCGCAAGTAAAATTTCTTCCATTATTTAGCGCGCAATGTCGACACATGGTAGCATCTCATTGATATGCAAGAGTATGTCAATAATAAGTGTAAACACATGGGGCCATCATAATATCATACTGCCATGTTATTCATTCATTTGATGCAAGTCCTGATTTTAGGCATAGATTCCACCATACAAGTGTACCACAACAAGGCAACAGTGGGAGAGTATGGCAGAGTGAAGCCTGTGGTGGAATTTCAACATGTAATGTGGGGTCTACTGCGTTGTTTATATCTTATCCAACCTAGTTATCAGGTTGTCCCCCACCTGGAAGAAGGTACTTACCAAACTCAGGTGAGCCACACCACGTGAAGTAGAGCCCAGGTGTTGAGATTTTTGTAGGATTGGAACCGTTCATGTTCTCTTTATTACAATAAATCATAGATAGCTCTTATCCGATCACACGTGGGCCCACTTTAATGTATGTGTTGTATATCTACTCCGTTCATCAGTTTTTTCATACCATTTTAGGGCATAGTTTTAAAAAATGAAGTAGATACAAGCCTCAAATGGACCACACTACATGAAATAGGGGTCATTGAAAGCCCACCATTAAAAATTTCTAAGCCCACCGTAATGTTTACTTTCCATCTAATCAGTTGATAAGGTCACTCAGACACGGATGAAGGTAAAACACAAACATCATCTTGATCCAAAACTTTTGTGGCCCACAAGAAGTTTTTAACGGTCAATGACTACTGTTTCCTGTAGTGTGGTCCACTTAAGATTTGGATTTGCTTTGTTTTTGGGACCAAGCCATAAAATGATCTGGAAAAACTGATGGACGGAGTGGATATAAGATACATACATCAATGTGGGCCCCATGGTGAGGGATTCACCCACTAAGCGTTACCCGGGATTCACCTAATCCACGCCATTTAAAATAAAACGGTGGGTGCTGATTGTTCCAGCAACGTGTTTCCCAATCATTTGTGTGTGGAGGTTTTCTCGAATAAATCCTAGCGTACTGCAGAAGGACACGTAAGGACTTCAGCCGTTTGGTAGGCGTTCATTTCAATCGACCAAACCGTCTATATCACGTATTAATATATTTTAACCCTTTGATCATCCCAAGGTTATGTAGACCGTCCATTTTAGAGGAAAAATTCAAATGACCAAGGATTGTAATATTCCAATACAATGGATATTTAATATTTTTTGTACCAACCATCCAAGTTAAGTTCCGTTATATGAACGGTATAGATCGTTTACATATGATCTACAATACGAAGAATAGAGTCGCGATTTATTCTGTCTCAATATGACCGCGTTGTATTCTAGAAAACCTCTTACGTAAGTGGCGTTTGGTGGAAGCAACAGCTGATAAAGGCTGGCAACGTCGCAACGGCACGTGAAAATTTCTCAACTTATCGCGATATGAAACGAAAATGAGAGAAATCCCATTTTATCGCGATATGAAACGGGAATTGGAGAAATTCCTACATTCGATTTGAGGTTGGCTTTCGTTTGCAGTTTGCTACTCGCCACGCGCGACTACGGTCACTCCCGTACACACGGCTCCACACGTACCGAATTTCAATACATGTGAGACATCTGATCCGTCCATCAGGTGTCCCAGATGTGTCTTGGATCATCAGGGTTCATAACTTGCAGATTCGATAACTAATGGACGGAATGGATGTCACACACGTATAGGGTGGCCTACATACTGTGTGAGGGTTATAGGAATGGATAATCCAGTGGGCCACCACATTGATGAGCCGTAATAATTGGGAAGATCCGATTCATTTTTTGCATGTAATTGGACGGTTAAAAATTGCTGAGCAAAAAATGAATGGCCCACATTTATTGACCAATCAGTTGAGGATCAGGGCCATCTCGTAGTGATTGGAAATGAGACATTGCCTATCATGACTTTATAATGAGAAATGCTCCAGTGCACTCAAGAACTATAAGCTATAGTGCTCTTGGTTGCATTGGGACAATTATACAGTCCAATCCAATAATCCAGACCGTTCATTAGGTCCAAATCACATTCCATCGCCTACCATGAAAACATCTCACTAATTAAAATTTTCTATTAACCATTTGATCAATGGCCATTAATATGAACGGGCAAGATTATTTATATAAAAATAGCTCCAAGGAACAATCCAATCCATCTATTTGCTAGGGCTCATTATGGATCACTTATGATTATAAAAAATAAGACTAAATAAATGATGGATAGGATCCTCCAATTTGTGAGAATTTTATTCAGTGGGTCCATACAATGTGTCCTGCACTTGATAAACGGTTCAGATCCATCGATTGGGCTGTTCAAGTAAACCAATGCAAGTAAGAGTACAATAACTGGTAGACTTCTAAGAGGACCGGAGTACTTTCCTAATCGAGGAATCATATGATACGGTACTGCCCCACGTCTTTGTAATTATAAAACAATAGTTTTACTAAATATTTCATCAAACACTTTATTAGTAACATCCAAATAAGGAAAAATTAGTACTTTGTTGAGTTATTTTTTTATTTTTAAAACACATACACACACCCCCACACAGTCATGCCTTAGTGTGATTTCACCCCTATGGATAACATCAATATCAAAGTAACCGAATAATTGGATTAGTTTAATCCGAATTCAATTCAAGTTGGGATTCGATCCGAGTCGAGTTGAGCTTAGGACTCGAATTTGGTTTGAAAATTTTTCGAGTTAAAAGTATTAGTTCGAATTCAACTTCGAATCGGGTTGAATTGATCTTTTTCGAGTTGAGTTGAGCCAAGTAAGCTAACTCAATTCGCATACACCCTTACATATAGTGATAAATTGAAAATACACTATGTGTTTGTAAAAATGCCACCGACTAAATTTTGGCTCGAACTTGGGTCAAATTCACCTGAGCTATTGACTAAACTGTACCAAGCTGGCCGGTCAGGCTTAGGACCGAGACAAGTTCGAGCTGGGCTTGCTAGTGGTCTAGCTGGGTCGAGCTGAGGCCGGCTTGACTCGGTTCGACCAGTGTACACCCCTTTTTGCAAACAATACACGTATCTTCGGTTCTGACACATGGGCCATGTTTCCATAATCCAGACCGTTGATTGTACGTCTTTAGACCGTGGCCGACATATGGATGTTAAGAAGAGAAATATAACAACAGTTCATCTCCGACTGAAAAAGGATCCGGGCATCGGTATGAAGATTTTGGGGCAAGCACCATCAAGGGTGGGGATCAAAAGTTTTCGAGTGGGACTTTCCTTTTCTGTCCCTGGGACATTTGCATGATCCAACGGTTGATACCCATTCTTGCATGGATATTATCATGACGGTTACCTACAACAGAGATACCATGGACGGTCGGGATGCGATGAGGCGTTTAGAATATACACAGCTTACGAGTGCACCAGAGCGTGTCCCGATGTGACCATTCCTGCATGTACGGCCTTATGTTTATGGGATCAGGACCGTTGATCTGAAGTAACGTACAATGGATCAGTGATGACCACGAAAACTCCCAGATCTGACGGTTCTAACACTTGTCAGAGGCCTACGAATGAATGATCGTGAAGAAAATGAAAGAACGGTCGGAAATAAGAGTCATATATGAGATGGATGGCTCGATCAATCCAATAATTCCTAGCCCTTCAACCATCCTGTGTCGTATCATATGGACGGTCTTGATCACCCGAACATGGGTCCCACTTATAAATATCCCGGTTGTGCGCCAGGACCTTACCGCTGGTGGGCCCCACGTGACGCTGACCCTTCCAATTTATAACAAAAGGTCGTATGAGGTGGCTATCCCGTGATTGTTATTCCTATGCCCAGCTATCTTGTCACCTTTTTAATACTCTGGCGAAGTGTGATAGATGATACACGGGCAATTAAAAATTATTTAGGAATTTGAAGCGTGGAATTTAAATGATTCAAATCAAACTGTCCAAACTATATATCTTAGTTTAGATGTGAACAATAAATTAAGATTATTTCATTACCTAATTATTGGATGGGTCGAAATGTATTGGACGGTTAAAAATAAAAGTAGTGTCCACGAATCAAAGGCCAGAATTGTCGATCCAACTTAATTTCGTACTATGACCCTAAGGGACGGTGTTTTTGACAATTTAGTCGGTTCAATTTGAGTTAACGTATGCCACGTGTAAAACTTTTGAGTGCATGTGTATCAAGCATCATACCCTACCAGAGTATCAAATAACTTCTCTTTAATTAAAGGTGTCGTCCAGCCGGAAGTCACCACGTGTTGCAAGCAATCCACTATTGTACACGTGGCGCACATGGACCTTTTATCTTGTGGGGCCCATTTTAGAAGCAGCATACCCGAAAATTACATCCATTGTACAATCTTTAACCCTTCGGTTTCCTCCGCCGGAGTATCAAAGTCTTTTTTATACTCTGGTAGAGTGTGGTGGATTATATGCAGGCACTTATAACTTACTTAGAAATTGCATACCTGGTATATAAAGAATTAAAATTAAACCGTCCAAATTATGTAGACCAGTTTAGATGTATCATTCACATAAAAATTTAAGATTTTTATTCATCTGACAATCAGATTAGTGGACATTTATTATACGGTTAAAATCAAATATATTCACTGATCTTATTTCAACAAAAAAAGTATCCAAAAATCAAAGGTTAGCATTGTGCAACTAAATTGATTTTCATAATATTACCTAGCTTAAGTGATTTCAACAATCTAAACGGTTTGATTGAGATAAAATATTCCACATGTACAGTTTCTACGTGCCTGCGTATCAAGCGTTATGCGGCCAGAGTATCAAACAACTCGCCCTCAGCTTAACCTTTTTAACTTTCGATTGATGAAGTAACGTGGTTTTCAGCGCTTGCATTATTTTGCCACGTGTCCCTTGATGAGTGGCCACAATTTCGGTAGAGGATTCGGTCAGGTCGAGGTAACACCAAGTTCAGTCAGGTGGCGACTGTGGGGCCCACTTTGATGTATATGTACTATATCCACGCCATCCATCCGTTTTTCAGCTCATTTTAGACCACGATCCCAAAAATTTAAGCAGATCCAACTCTCACTTGGACCACACCCTAAGAAACTGTGGTGTTTAAACACTCGCCGTTAAAAAACTTCCTTGGGCTCACTTTAATGTTTACTCACCATCCAACCTATTGATGAGATCAAACAGACCTGGATGAAGGGAAACAAAAATATCAGCTTGATCCAAAACTTAGATTTAGACCGTCCAAGTTCTAAATGGTCATTCACCACTATTTCATGTGGTTTGATCTACCTTAGATTTAGATCTTCTTCATTTTTGGGACTATTCACTAAAATGATCTTAAAAAACGGATGGACGGCGTGGATGTTCAAAAAATAATAAGATGGGCCCCACGGAGACGGCCTGACCGAACCGGATGCTCCCCCCGACCTGACCGAATCGACTCTCTCAATTTTCTTCGTCCTGGAGTAATTCGATCCGCTGGCAGAGTATCATGGTTCATTCCCATGCACCGAGGAACTGTACACGTGGCTTACCCATAGGTAAGTATAAACGGACGCGGATTGGCTACTCCCCTTGACACCAGCCAACGGCTGGTGGTCGGTGCTCCATGGGACCCACCATGATACGCGTGTTTCATCCATGCCATCTATCTATTTTGACGGATTATTTTACAGTATGAGACTAAAAAAGAGGTATATCCCAATCTTAAGTGGACCACATTACATGAAACAGTGTTGAATGAGCGTCGACCATTAAAAAACATTTTGTGGCCATAAAAGTTTTGGATCAAGATGATTTTTGTTTTTTCCCTTCATCTGTGCTTGTATGACCTGATCAACATATTAGATGTCAAATAAACAATATAGTGGACCTAAGGAGGACTTTAATGATGGATATCCAACCACTATTGTTTTCATGTGGTGTGATCCACCTGAGATATATATACCTCTAATTTTTTTGTATCAAGCCATAAAATGATCCGTAAAAATGGATGAACAGAATGGATGAAACAAATACATCATTTTGGAGCCCACAGAGCACCGACCACCAGCCCCAGGGCTGGTGTCAGGGGAAGTAGCCAATCCCCGTACAAATCGTTGGAAATACTGTACTTATATGAAATCTACAGATATGAAGATTGATGGAACGTTTCTAACGTCCGATCAATGGAAATCTGTTTGTTGAATTGGGACCACTAACTCCTTTAATTTCAACTATCCAATATATGTCATCAAATCAGATATTTAGAACATTGCTTCAGTTAAATTTTTTTTGTTTATACTGTACCAAAAGTGGACCACACTAATCAGACCTCTTACATTGGGTTACGTATGTGGAAGTAATACAAGTTCTTAGGGCACGAGTATGAACTATCACACTCCGCCGGAGTATCAAAGTTGGTCCTTTATCTTGTGAAACTTTCTTTCCCACGACAGCTGTAAAAGAACCGAGTTAGCGAAGCTGGACTCGACTCCAAAAAAAGCACCATTCGGCTCGGTTCGAAACACGGTTCGAGTTGTGTCGAGTTGAGTTTTTGAGCTCGAAAAGTTTCTGAACTAACCTCGTGCTTGCCCGAGCTCGACTCAATGCGAATCAAACATAGCAAACTAAGCTCGAGCTTGCGCTCGACTCAATGCCAATCAAACATAGCTTCAATCAAAGTTGGATTGAACTAATTTAGTGACTCACTTACTTTGATATTGGCGTTGCTCACCAGGTGTTTGATGAAATGACTCAACACATGGTGGGAGACAAGAAAAGTCTATATATGGAATAAATATTCTTTTTTTTTTTTTCTTGGTTATATGTTGCTTAAAAGGTATTTATTGAAATACCTATAAAATTGCTGCAATTGTTTTACGTATGATGAGATCTTAAAAGTGTAGTTTATGTGTTCGTAAGAATGCTACACAAGTAAACTCGGCATGCTTGAACTATTAGAGCTATTGGCTGAGTCGAGCTAAGCTGACCAGTCAAGCTTGAGGACCCAGCAGAGTTCGAGCTGCGGTCATCAAGTGGCTGAGCCGACCTCGACTCGTGTACCACCCACGTGAGAAAATCCTACCGACAAAATCAAATGAGAAATTACACGTCGAGAAGGTTTTTGAATTCAGGTGTAGTATGATATTTAGTACACGTGCACTTGAAAATTATGCACGTTTCACATATAAAACTCAAATCAAACCGTTCATCTATACACGACCTCTTGATATGGTCCAAAAACCGAAATAAATACTAAATTAATTTACAATTAGTGGACATATGATGGACGATTAAAATGAAATGCATTTATGGCTGACGTTGAGCAAATTAATTCCCTATAATCGAAGGATAATCTCTTCCAAATCAATCTAATTTTGAAGTTGTGAAACATATTAAGTGGGCCCCACTATTTATACGGTTACATTTACTTTTCATTTTTCTAAACATATAATTTCTGGTGCATAAGCATGAACTAGCAAAGTCAGCCAGAGTATCAAGTAACTCCTACTGATAGTGGTTGTGTAGAGTGCAAGGGTAGTCACGCAAAAAACATTAAAAAACACTCCTTAGTTGGCCGTTGATTTTGAAATCCCACCATACGATACGGTAGATGGTACACGTGGCAGTGTCATTTTATTTGGGACTTTCCATCTAGTTTACCTTACTCTGCATGGAAAATCATATAATCATAGCCATCAAATCAATGGCCTTCAAAGCAAATGTAGAAAACAACATTAGTCAACGGTCGAATTTCAGTATGGGAAACAAAGAAATCTACGGTCAGGATTGACTGATAGGTGAAATATTCGAGGGTTAGTCCATCCATGATAGGGCCCACTATATAGACAGACCCGATTGAAAATAATCCATCCACGTGTACTGTAGATCGATGGATCTTAAATTTTCCGGTTCTCTCGGCTCTACCGCATCTTGTCCCAAGTAGACCGGGAGCGGATTAGGTGTTACCCGGGTAACACGTTAGTGGGTGTTGCTTTAACTGTGGGCCCATCTTGATGTATGAGTTGTATATCCAAGCCGTCCACTTATTTTTTCAGATCATTTTAGAGTATTGTACAAAAAATTATGCAAATCAACATATCATGTGGACCACCCCAACTGAAATAGTGGTGATTGGACAACCACGATTAAAAACTTACCAGGACCTACTTTAATGTTTATTTTCCATCCAAACTGTTTATAAGGTTACACAGACATGGATGAAGTGAAAACACAAATATCAGCTTGATCTAAAACTTTTATGGCTCTAAGAATTTTTTAATGGTAGTAATTCAATCCGTACTATGTGGTCCACTTGAAATTTGGATCCCCTTAATTTTCGGCCCATGCCCTAAAATGATCTTAGAAAAACCAATGGACGGCGTGAATATAAAACACATACATCTAGGTGGGCCCCACCTTCAGAGAAACACCCACGAAAGTGTTACCCGGGTAGCATCTAATCCGCTCCCAAATAAACCTCCCTTGAGTAGCTGTCTTTTTGTAATTTTTAAAAAACTACATAGCTGTCTTTTTTTGGTAAAAGAAAAAATGTCTTTTCCTTCATTAACGGAAAAATGCAAGTTAAATGTAGGGAGTACGTCTTATTATAACATTCGTATCTCACACGCGGAAAATTGGAACACGTATGAAAGATCCAAGCCTCTCATGAGATGTATTCTATTTTCTACTTTCTTTATTATTTTTTCCAAAAACCATTCCTTTCTAATCGTCAGTTAGGCCACATTTGTACAAAAATATATGGATCGATGAGAAAAAAAGAAAATATTCGCAGAAAATTTAAATATATCCATATCCAATTAATGGATCAGATTAATATTTTTGAGATCCGTATTATTAATGGATTGGATCTTTCACATGTGTCCCTTATTGTCACGTGTGATAGGTAGTATGCCAGAAAGATCATACTCTCTTTCTTTGTACCTGCGCGCGCGTACGTAGGCTTCTTGTATGCACCTAATCCCACCAACAGCTGCCACCCATTTACGGGTCCATACTATTTGTGCGTCAACTACCATTTCTTTAAATGGTGGCAGATCACTAACCCCACACGCGGTAAACGTGTAAAATCAATCTAAACCGTACAAATTGTGGGCCCCAAAATTTTATGAAGCACACCAAAAAATCAAACTGATCAGACAGATCTTCACCATCCGATATCAGCATTTTATTTCAAACGGTTAGCCATTTTCTTATTAACCCATCCATACGGTGGTCCTTGATTGCAAGGTGACTGATTTTCAAGACATGATCCAACCAAAACCGGGCCCACAACCGATTAGCCAATCTTAACCGTTGGTATTAGCTGTTGAATTCAAACAAATAGCCGTTCCTTAATTAGATAGATGAAATCTCTTAATCGGGAGCGGATTAGGTGAGACCCTGGATCCACTGAGGTGGGTGGGACACCTGATTGTGGGGCCCACTGTGATGTATGTGACTACATCCACACCGTTCATCCGTAGTGAAAGCTCATTTTAGGACATGATCCAAAAACTTAAGCAGTTCCAAAACCCAGGTGGACTATAGTATAGGAAATAGTGGTGATTGGCCATTAAAAGCTTCTAGTGGGCCATAAAAGCTTTAGATCAAGATGATATTTATGTGGTCTCTTCATCTGGGTGTTTGTTAACTTATCAATGGGTTGGATGGAAAATAAACATTCTAGTGGAATCTATGTAGTTTTTAATGGTGGGGATTTAATCACATTGTTTCTTGTGGTGTGGTCCACCTAAGATTTGAGTAGTATTCATGTTTTGATTCATGCTCTAAAATGAGCTTTCAAAATGGTTGGATGGTATGGATTTAAGGGACACACATCACTGTAAGCCCTACTATCAGGGTTCCACTCACCTCGGTGGATTCGTGGTCTCACCTAATCCATTCCCATCCCCTCTTAATCTATCCTTTTTTCAGGATATGCTGTCTACAGTGTGGCCGACGATTTGGACGGTCTTGATTGACTTTCATGTTTGCAAGTCGAGAGTCACCACCATTTTATGAGATGGTGCAGTAGCTACATTCTCTCACCCTGCCTTTATATAAGAAGTCTCTACACTCCAGCTCACCTTGCATTTCCAGCTCCTTCATTCAATTCCTTTCTCTTCAGAGGTTGGTTTTCTTACTTTTTATTTATGAAATCCCAAATCTCAGTACATTCAACTTGCATTGTTGTCGTTTGGATCTGTTTTTCAGATTGTTCTTGTAATGTATTGCAATAAACTGCTTTAATGTCTGTTTGAGTGTTTCTTCATTTCATGTAATGTGTACGAGATCTTCTTGTGCTTTCTTATGAAGGAAAGAGAAATGCACATGATTTGATGTTTGTTGTTGTTGTCGTCATGGACCTTGATGGAGTTGGGGAGTTGGGTTTTTTTCCCCTCTTTGTTAAGATCATTGTAATAAAAATTTATGGAACATGAACTAACAGCTATAGAGAAATCACTGTCTGCATTGTGTGTGTTTGTGTGTAGTTTTTTTTTTTTTTTTCTTTTTTTCTTTTTTTAGATAATGGGTTGTTTGGGAGGTGTTTTTTCTTGGATTGAAATGGATCAGATCTGTTTTTGGTTGATGGGTTGTGTATTTTTTTTTTATTTTTTTATTTCTTGGATCTTGAATGGATTTGGGTACTTGATTGTGAGGAGAAAAATATCATTAAAATGATTAAGAACAGCAGTTGAAGAAAAACCAGTTTCTGCATTGTGTGTTTTTTTTAAAATATATATAAATTTAATTGCTTTTTTTTTTTAAAAAAAAATGTGTTGTTTGGGAGTGTTTTTTTCTTTATTGAAATGGGTCAGATCTGTTTTTGGCTGATGGGTTTTTGTTATTAGTTGGATCTTGCATGGATTTGGGGACTTGTTTTTTATTTTGTAGTGAAAGACCATTCTAAGGAGAAAAATATCACTAAAAGGACTGAGAACAACAGCCGAAGAAAATCCACTGTCTGCATTGTGTGCCTGTGGTTTTTTTTTTTTCCTTTTCCTTTTTTCCTTTTTTAAAATAAAAATATAATACGTTGTTTTCTTGGATAGAAATAGATAGGATATGTTTTTGTTAATGGGTTTTTATTTTAAAATTTGCATGGATAGGGACTTTTCTTCTTATTTTTTACGAACAAATAAATAAAAGCGAAAGGACAGAAACTGCCTGTTAACTGCACATCTGTATTTTTTTATAGTGAGTTTGTTGGGGTAATTGTTTCTTGGATTGAAATGGATAAGATCTGCTTTTGTTGTTGGGCCTTTGCTATCATAGATCTTGCAAGGAGTTGGGATTTATTTATTTAAGAAAATTAATAATTTAAAAGAAAATCTCATAAAAATAAAATTACAAAAATGGCCATTAAATGCATTCTATCTCTCGTCTCTTCATGAATGATTTTTCTTGGATTGAAATTGATAAGATCTGCTTTTCTTAATGGGTTTTTGGTACAGATCTAAGATGTATTTTTTCGGATTTGGGATTTTTTCAAAGAAGCATTCTAGCAAGCAAAAAAAAAAAAAATGTAGAAAAAAGCTCACTAATTCCATCGTTGGATATCTTTTGCTTTTCTTTTAATTGGTTTATTGAGAATTATTTTTCTTTGATTGAAATGGGTAAAATCTGCTTTTGTTTATGGGTTTTGGGAGGCTGAAAATCTTTTATCAAGGGAAAAAAAAATCATGAAACTGAAATAACAAGAAGCCCATTATCTGCATTGTACTTATCATTTAGATTATTATTTTTTGAAACATTAAAAAAACATAAACATCTTTCTTGTTTGTTTCAAGAACATGCATGCATTGCATATTTCTACTGAGGAATTATAGGGTCCTGCTCCTGTATAGCTTGCTGTTGAGTTGGATTCTGTGCATGTGCACCCTGTGGTTTGATGATCCAAATTGTAGATATGATGATCATCACCATAGATGGTGGACACCTTAGAGATCCCCCGAATTTTGAAGATCAAAATCCTTTGATATTGGGGTCCTATCAATTCACACTTGCAAAAGAAGTACAACAATGGTCCACATTCAATGGAGAAAAGGCAAGGCCCATACTAAAGTGTTGTAATGCTACAATGTGGGAAAATTTTCCATTATGAGACATTTTCAACAGTTGGAGCATTGAATCAGAGGCCCCACATGCATGAAATGTGGCACTTAACATATATGCGGAATATGCCCACGGATCTATCTATGCACAGGACATGGTGATCGAGGGTTCAAATGGCTCACCTAAGTGGGATGTTATTGCTGAGAACAAGAATACCAGAATACCTATAGAGCTTAGGTAGGATCTTCCTCTCCTTCACACCCTTTCTACAACTCAAAAGATGGGACTTGAATTCTACCGTGGTGTAGGATCGGGGACCCAGCTCTCTTATATAGAGACTGTGGAGAGGTAGTTTGAAACCCATCAAAACTCTCTCTCCCACGCTCCACATTGCTGTGTCCTAGTTCGATTCAAGTTTCCTTGTGTAAGGCTATAGCATTCCACCCCAAATACACATTGCTGCGCAGATAGACTGCGCAGCGCATCACCTTAAGTGGGGCCCACTGGTTAACTCAATCAAACCGTCCAACTAGAATACAATCCAGACCGTTGATCAGTAAGGCCTACTGGTTAACTCAATCAAACCGTCCAACTAAAATAAAATCCAGACCGTTGATCAGTAAGGCCCACTGGTTAACTCAATCAAACTGTCCAACTAGAATACAATCCAGACCGTTGATCAATAAGGCCCACTACATAGAGTTCTTACATGAAATCCAACTTGTCGAAAACCATATATTGCTGATGAGCAAGATCCAATGATTCAAGGTTGGCGAGCTTGAGACTCAGACTCAACTCATTCCACCTAAATATGAATTTGGCAGATCAATGTTGTGACTTTTGCGAACCATTTTCTGAACATCACCCAGTCGGCACTGTTTTTAACTTGGTGCAGCATCAAAATAGAGTTGACTCACCAATAGGGCTGTGTATTATAGTTCCCATACCTGGATTGACCAGGTTCAGGTCTTACAAGGTCCAGGTCTAGTTTGGATCTAGGTTTCAAGTTGGGTTCAGAAAAAAAGAGGGGCATTTACATGGTTGGGCCCACCTGATGGATGGATAAGATTGCACGCACATTCGACTTTGGCATGTCATGGTGGGTAAATGTGCTCTGTTGTGGCTTAGGAAGCATCATTTTGTTGCCAGAATCATCAATATATGTTAGAATTGTACTAATAAAAACTAACAAGACCCGACCTGACCTGACTTCAACCGTGGACCCAACTTGTAACCAGGTCCAAAAAGTGAGACCTGAACCCGCCCCAATTTCTCAACAGATCCCAAAGTTGGGAACCCATTAAAATCGGGTCATTTCCAGTGGTTACCCACAGGTCTGGGTATCCAGCCCTACTTGCCAACTTGTCCAACCTTGCTATAATTCCTCTTTTGATTGTTTTGTTCTCTGAAAATTTGATATGAAATGGATTAGATCTATACTTCATGCTCATGGGTTTTGGTTCTTGCAGGGAATTGGGGAGTTAGAGCCTAGATTATAGAAAAAGAAGCCCTTATAATGGAACTTCAAATGATTTTCGTGGTTAGTACTCTAGTAGTTTTAATTGGTTCTTCTTCTGTTAGTGCACAAAGTGTTGGGACACCATCCCCATCCCCTGCGCCTGCACCTGCACCAGCTTTTGTAAACCTCACCGACCTTCTCACGGTAGCCGGCCCTTTCCACACCTTCCTTAGCTACCTCGAATCAACCAAAGTCATCGACACCTTCCAAAGCCAAGCCAACAACACTGTAGAAGGCATAACGATCTTTGTACCAAAGGACACGGCCTTCTCTTCTCTCAAAAAGCCTTCCCTCTCCAACCTCACCCAAGAACAGCTCAAATCCCTCATCCTCTACCATGCAGTTCCCCATTACTATACTCTTGCCGACTTCAACAACCTCAGCAAAGCAGGCCCCGTTAACACGTTCGCTGGAGGGCAGTTCACCTTGAATTTCACTGACAGTTCAGGGACTGTACACGTAAGAACCGGGTGGTCAAACACAAAGATTAGCAGTAGTGTCTACACGACCCATCCGGTCTCATTGTATCAGGTCGACAGTGTTTTGCTCCCTGTAGTGATCTTTGGTCCCCCACCTCCTCCTGCACCGGCCCCAGCCCCAGCTCCTGACACTACTCCCACTGCTGATTCTCCTTCAACTGGGCCCACTGCAGATGGGTCTTCTTCCAAACCCAAATCCTCTACTTCTCCATCTTCTTCTTATAAGATCGGCTTCGGTGTCCTGAATTATTTGGTTTTGGCAGTTTCAGGCAGCATGATGTTTTTCTTGTGAGGGAGAATTTGATATATGGAGTGTTTTATTTATAGAGAGAGAGAGTATATTCATCTGTACTATTTCAATTTCTTTTATTTCATTGCTCATCTTTTTGGGTAGAGATGTTGGAATTGAGTTTGAGAACATGGGTTCCGTTGGAATGATTATTATTTGATTCTTGTCTATTCTGCTCTACTGTTGAAGACTGGATGTGATTTCTTTGGATGGGATTGCATTTGTTAGTTGTAAATTCATAGGTTTTTCTACGTCGGAATGGATTTTTCTCCTCTTCTAAAAGAAAGGAAGTGATTTTCTCGTTGTGCTCATCTTTGTTGCTTTGATTTTTTTATTATTTTTTTAACCCCCTCTTTTTTGCTTTTCTTTTGAGTAGAAATGTTGTTGCAGTTGCGATTGAGAATGTTGATTATGTTAGAATGATTGTCATTTGATTCTTCTCAACTGTCGTTTGGAACAACAGCTGAGATTACTTTCATTGGTACTGTTTTTGTTCATTGAAATTTCAGGGCTTTTGAACCTTTTGTTTCTGTTTGGATTGGTGGAAATTTAAAAAAAAAGTAGTCGAGGAAAGAAAAACCTCAAATCTGAGGAAAACTGTGGAAGGCATTGCTAATGCAGAAATCAATTTCCTTTCCTCAATTACATTTTATTTCCACCAATCCAAACAGCTCTCTGAATTCTCTTTCAGAATATTGTATGAATTCTATTTTTCTCTATCCAATTGTTGAAAAGTGGAAAAGGTTTCTTTCGATTCACTTGCATTTTGATTGTTGGAGCGGTGGCTTTATTATTTTGCATAAAGATTTTGTTAAAATTGGATTGAGAATGTGAATTATTCTTTTTTGTTCTCTTCAATGATGGAAGAGATATTGCTTTTCAATGGGCTATGTTTGTTCATTGGAAATTCAAAGTTTACAACAAATTTTTTTTTTTTTTTCTCTTTTCTTTTTGGTTGGAGATTTTATAGAAATTGGTTTTGAAAAATGTTTAGTGGATTCTTATGTTGTATTGTCGAGGGACAGGACGACAGTGATTTCATAGGATGTGCTTGTGTCTATGATCATGGAAATTAATGGCTGTGATCTTTCTTTTGGAAATTAATGGCCTTGATGTTTTTTTATCAAGAGAAGTTGAAATTGTGTTCAACAACATGATGTTGGTTTTATGCTTGATCTAGGCTGTCTGTGAAACATTTTGATCGAGTGATTTTAACCATTCCATCAAAATCAATAACCAAGAAAATCGATGGTTGAGATCTGATCATACAGAATAGTTTTTAAATTTTGATGGGGTTTGGATAATTGACCTGGGCAATCTATCATGTAAAATCCAACCTTTAATTGACAATGATTCTCACCTTTGATTGACATTCAACTCTTAAGAATCACTCTGTTTGGTAATACTAGTCATCTGATCAGGACGCGGATTTCCTTCCAAAGGAACGCTGGAAACTTAGGTGGGTCCCACTGTGATGTTTATGAGAAATCTACACCGTCCATCTGTTTTCTGAGCTCATTTTATGACTTGATAACAAAAGTGAGCAGGATCCAAGACTCAAGTGGGCCGCAATAAAGGAAAAGGTGGGTAGGGAAATTCCTATCGTTGAAACCTTTCTGGGGTCGACAGTGATGTTTACATGCCATCCATACCGTTCATAACTTCATTCCTACTGGGATGAACTGAAAGCACAAATATTATACTGATTCAAAACTTGTGGCCCCACGAATATTTCAACTGTGGACGTTCAATACTCAAGTTTTGGCTCCACTTGAGTCTTGGATGCGGCTCATTTTTGGCCCCATGGCCTAAAATGAGCTCAAAAAAAGTATGGACGGGGTGGATTTCTCACAAACATCACGGTGGGCCCCACCTAAGTTTCCAGCGCAAGGACTTCCTGCTAAAGGTCTTCAGGAAATCCGCGTCCATCTGATCAACGATCACTAAAATGGATGGCCTTATCACTTTGATTGGACAATTAGAACCATTTGATTAATAGCCAAGAAAATCGGGGAGCGGATTAGGTGTTTACCCTTACTGTGGGGCCCACCTTGACGATGTGCTATTAATCCATGCTGTCCATCCGTTTTTTCAGCCCACTTTAGGTTGGGGTTCCAAAAATTAGGCAAATCTAAATCTCAGATGGACCACGCAACAAGAAACAGTGGTGATTGAACACCTTGCCATTAAAAACTTCCTAGGGCCCACCGTGATGTTTTTTTGCCATCCAGCCTCTTGATAAGATCAAGAAGGCCTGGATAAAGGTAAAATATAAATATCAGCTTGATCCAAAACTTTTGTGGCCCACATAAGGTTTTTAAAGGTCATTCACCACTATTTTCAGTGGTGTGGTTCACCTGATATTTGGATCTGCTTGATTTTTGGGATAATGTCCTAAAATGAGCTGGAAAAATGTATGGACAGCGTTGATATACAACAAATTCAACAACGTGAGTTCCACATGGTTAGGGTAACACCTAATCCACTCCTAGAAAATAAAATGGACGGTTCACAATTGAGGTAGCTTCTTTTTCATTTATCACATGGGCCCACGTTTTATTCCCTACGCCCTGAGGTGGCATCCATGCCATTATGATAATCGGCTCCACGTTTGGTTGACTACACCTCATAAGAATAACTTTCATTTGACCATCCTAATTTATCAAACCACATGATATATCTTGCCTGCTTTTTAAATTGCAATTCTAGTTTCTAGTGAGAATAGAAAATGACAAACAGCGATTAGAGGGCCTTACATGGTGGGTTTAAGTCAATGCTATTGGGAGATTAAAAGAATGGATGGTATTATTCGCCCAAGTTGCACTCGTGACATGTTAACATGTGTGGCATAAGTGAAGCGCTTATAATAGATGGCGTCACATGTGACACGATACTATATTTAGAATGTTTGAAGATGAGGGTAGCATATGTCCTACATTTAGGAATGGGTTATCTTTCAGAGAAAATGTTACATGTGTGGAACATTAGGGTATGTGTAGGAGTGTCAATGAGCTGAGCTCAGGCCCGAAAAATTAAAATTTTGAATAGCCCTAACCCAGCAACCTAACCCAAAATAGTTTAAAATCCGAGCTAATAATGTAGAACACGACAGATACATTCCTAGCATGGTTGGACCAAAAGAAGGGGGATCGTAAATAAATTGATCATAACTTTTGATCTGGGTATTGTTAGAGGGTCCATAACCTATCAATATTTACTGAAATTGGTCATCCGAAGTGAACCAACCCATAGAGTGGGCCGCGTTTGTCCGTTTTATCAGAAAACGCACACTTTCCACTCAAAAACGGAAAGTTAAGGTAAATTTACTATTTTTAATAATTCTGATTTAAAAAAAAATATATTTCCTTACTTTTAGAGTTTTAGATTTTTTTATTTTTAAAAATAACTTGTAATCATGCTAGGACTCTTCTAGCAAAAGTTTATTTGAAAATTTTATTTTTAAAATTAGGTTTTAAAAGAGTTTTATTAAAATTAAGATTTTTATTAGAGTTGGAAGTTTGCTACTTTTGATAATTACAAATTTTGGATATATATATATATATATATATATATATATATATATATATATATATTTTATTTATATATATATATATATATGTATGTATATTATTAATGGTGTAACAAGGACATACATATCAGACATTTATCAATCAATTTCAAATTTTTAGAATTTATTTTTATTTTCTTATTTTTTCCTCGTGAATTCAAGGTATCTCGTGAGGATTTTAGGGAAATTCCGTGAATTTGGAGTAGTTATACCCTTGAGGAAGACTATGATCGACCTCATCACGTTTATCTCTGCGTCAACCAAGACCAACCCTAGGTCTGGCCCATTGGCAGCCCTAGGTATGTGGTAGATTGACAAACTTGATGATGAGGCACATGGCACATAGGCATATGCGAGCCACTTGAATGGACATTTGGATGTGGGGTAGTTGATAACATATGTTGCACATACTGCTCATTGGTATGTGACGTGCTTAAAGATAAACCTTGGCCATATGCTGTATGACACATGGGATATTTGAAGACGAGGGAGGCAAATGTAGCAGATGGCATATTGAGGTGTGTGGCGTATTGAAACTTGGGTCACTAAGGATTTGTTTGAATTACAAGTTACTTAAGATAAGCTACCTATGCCTTTAAGTAACTTATTTTGATTTATACTTATTAAGTAGATAAGTATGTTTGATAAACAAGAGGCTTATCAGTCAATAAATAGATAAATATGTTTGGTAATAACATAATGATAAGTAACTTTTTAAAGGAAAATTTTAAATTTATATGTGATGAGTAACATATTATTCTCCGAACAGACCACTGATTTAAAGAATCAATGGCTAGTTTCATGTCACCATCATCACAATTCAAATCTCAGCTATTGAAATCATCCATGCCCAACAAGTTGGTGTGAGATGTTGAACACCTGATCCAACGGAATGGGTATAAAATCTGGGTCTTTCATCAGGTAGGATATTATTTTATGAATGGCTAAAAATGCCCCATACCATTAATAGAGGTACAGGCACCTATAGGGGATCAGTTCTTAAAATAAAAATATTTTATTTGTGCAGTTGATCCTTGTTAGGACCTTTTAGAACAATTTTCTGTATCATTGAAATGTTGGGCCCATTTTCTGGATCATTTGGGCCGTTGGTTAGACTAAAGGCCAAATTTGGGAGACATTAGGTGATGAAGAGCGTGAATCAGAACAATTAGCTAAGGGATTTTGGCAACCATCCAATCCGTCCACATCAAAATTTACAATAAATGGATGGTCAGAGCTGCCCGTGATTTTTTGGCCCCTAGCCCATCCAAACGGCCCACAACAGCCCTGATCAACTATCAGCTATACAAGGCTTGAGCATGTGAAAGATCAGTATAGCTAATCTATAGGATGAGAAAATGGACCATTGGGGACTTGACTGATGGCGGCCACAAATGAACGGTCAAGATATGCCCATTGACAATCGTTGGGTTGAACAGATGTGCCTTTTGGTTCCATCATGCATTATAAAATACATAGAGTGTGGCTATTTATGAATGGTCCATAAGCCTTGGAGAAGAATGTAGTGCATGCATGATGGGGCACACATGATGGACGGTCTGGATCTTACAAGAAAGACGTGAATGGTCCAGGCTCGAGAGTCTCTGTTTTGGCCTGTCATGAATCTCATTATACCTAGATAGGCTTGGGCCTATATTTTACTTTTCAGGCCGAGCTTGTACAGATCTTAGCCTGGCCAGAGCCGAGCCCATAACAACCAAGTCCAGCTTTGGATCAGGTCTGGACCTGTTGGATTGGCCCGTGGTCCAGGCTTTATTTTAGCCATATGCATCTTGCATGTACATTGATGTGGATCGTCCATCGTGTGGGAACCACCGTTATTAATTGGCCATCATGTGGATGACGGAGGGGAGGACGTGAGTTCGAGCACCGTCTTCCTCAAGAGGATAATTATTTCAAATTCATGGAACTTCTCTGGACTCCTCACAGAGACTTCTCAAATCCACGAGGAAAGAAAGCAGAAAACAAAAATAAATTCTAATAAATTCAAAATTGATTAATTAATTACTAAAAACGAGTTCACAACCCTTTAAATAGGGGTCCTAAGCAATGGGAAAGAAATTAGAATCAAACTACAACTAAAACTCCTACAAATCGCGACTTACTATAAATAGTAAACTTACTATTTATAGACAGTCATGATGTCTACTAGTGCGCATGGTTTTTGGGCAAAAATAGTAAGTGTCCTATTTGGCTTCACCAAACCATTCTCCTAATTATTCTAAGCTCTTTTCACATTGGGCGCAACTCCTAAAACCCGACGGATGAAGAGTTATAATCGAACTAAAACTTACTATTTATAGTAAAAATGAAATTAAAGCAGGGAAACGACCGTCGATCCAGGGATTTTTTGCAATTCTGGGTGTCGTAACCCGGCATAGCGGGGTTGGTTGGCTAAAGTAGCTCATTTTACCCCAAAATCATATATTTTACGTCAGCTAACTCATTCCGGATTGCGAGATACGCCCGATCTAAGGTCCGACGGTCCGGATCACTTCTGTCGTCGACCGGGCCTTTTCTGATCCATGAAACTGTCTGTGACCCGCTCTACATCAGTGGAGCCCACCTTTGATGTGGATTGTCCATCATGTGGGCCTCATCTTCAATGTGGGTTGCCTATCATGCAGGGTTTACCTTGGATGTGGGTTATTCATCATTAGGAACTGACCTTTGATGTGGAATGTCCATCATGCGGGGCCACCTCAGTATGGGTCATCTAGCATGTGGGGCCAGCATCAATGTCCACCGCCCATCATGTGGAGCCCACCTTTGATGTGGACCGTCCATCATGTAAGCCCCACCTTTGAACTGGGTTGTCCATCATACCATTCCACTTTGGATGTGGGCTTTTTATTATTATGGGCTGACCTTTGATGTGGACCATTCATATGTAGGCCCACATTAATATGGGATCATCCATCATGTGAGACCCACCTTTTATGTAGGTTGTCAACCATGTGAGCCCCACCTTCAATGTATACCGTTCACCATGTGGGGCTTCTTTTGATATGGATAGAGAGAGAGAGCCTCCTTTGACATAGACTGTGGGAGAGAGAAGTAGAAAAGTCAAGGGTTAAAAAGCTAAAAAAATTACTTAATAAGATAAGTAGCTTTTAGCTAATAAGTTACTTTTACAATAATGTTTACCAATAGAGCTGGGCACAAGACGACTAGACTTAGTAAACTTGACTCGTCCGACTCGTGCATATCCGACTCAATCTGAATCAAGTGGATGAGTCGATCTAAATTGAGTTGACTTCATCCAATCCGAACTCAAACTGAATTGAGTTCAAGTCACCCAGTAACTTGACTTGACTCGGCCTGAAATCCAACTCGATACTAACTCGACTCGTACATGTATGTTAAAGAAAACTAGGTTTTGAATTGATGGAGAGGTTGCAATTATGGCAAGTGAATCTAAGTTTTGAGTTGTGATTTTAGCCCATGGATACCTGCTGCACCCAACCCGACTCGGTACTTGTGACCAGGTCGGACTCAGTCCAGATTAGTTCAGGCCAGACCAGGACTCGGATCGGGTTAGGCATGCTACAATTGGTGCCGAGTCGGGTCGAGTTATGGTCAAGCCTATTTCAAAACTGGATCGAGTCGGGTCAACCCTAACTCGGTCCGACTCAACTCAATGCCCAACTCTAATTACCAAACTAACTTAAGTAAAAAAAAAAAAAAAAAAGTAAATTAATTTACTTATGTTAAGTTTAAAAGTAACTTATTTGGTGGTATCCAAACGGGCCCTAGAAGATGGGCAAAGGAACATGTTGCACATGTGGGATAATAGCACATGTGTAGCGCTTTAAGAGGGATGGCAGCACATGCTACACATATGGGGCACTTGAAGTTGAACAATTGCATATGTCGGTCACATAGAAGATGGGCAGTGGCACATGTAATCACCACGTGGGTGCGAGTAGCCTATGAGTTTCAACACCGAGCTCATGGGTTCGTGTACCCATGTGGGGTGTAGGTGAGTGTATTAAAAAAAATGTAATTATCATGTGGCGTAACTTATAACTTATCTGCAATAATTAAAAAGTTTGTTACCTTTAATTTTCTTCAATTTTGTTGGAAATGATGTTTCTTAAGGTTGAGAAATAAAATAAAATAAAAGAGGATATTTTTCAAGAAATGAGAGAAATTAAAACAATATTTTCAAGAGATTTACAAAACAAGCAAAGGAAATACTATTTTCATAGAAGTTAAGAGGAGCGGGCCAGTGAGCCACACTACTTGTATAGTAGTTTGATTATTAGTTTTAATAAGAGAATTGATCAAATTACAATAAGTTGTTATTGTTATATAAAGTGCTTTATTGTGCGCTTGGTTGCATCGAATACAATGAAATATTATGAATTTGTATTGGGGGACTGCAGAAGCACAAAGAGATAAATTAAGCAAAGTATTCCAATCACGCAACTAAGCCTAATCACAAAGACTCCAAATTTAACGTGGAAAAACCCTTTCGGGAAAAAACCACAGCACAAAGTGACAGATATACACTATGAAAATAGAAAATTACAAGATATAGAGAGAATACCCAATTCGAACAAGCCTCAAATATCCCCTTACAAGCCCTTGAAAAACCTAGGAACGAATTAGAAAGCACGTTGATACACCCTAATCCCGATTACACTCATGTTGGAGCATAAAAATTAAGTACAAATGATGGAAAACACTAAAAGAGAAAGAAAAAAAAGATTAAGAAGAAAAGAGATGGAAATGAGGGTGCAAAAGACAGCTGAGTTGCACAGGACCACACAACTTGTTTTGTGAATGAGATCAGTTGCACGCCGTGTAAAAAGTATATTGTGCAGTGGGGCCCGCAACATGAAGATCAAGGTTCTACACATGCAAAAACCTATAAATACCTCTCCACCTCTTCATTTTAGATATATATAAGATTAGAGCCTCTAAAGAAAGGATACCTCTAACAAGTATTAGAAGAAGAAGAAGAATAAGAATAAGAAATAGTGTGTTGCACTGGACCGCGCAACATAGAGTAGTTGCGCAGGTCCGTGCAACTATTTGTCGAGTTGTACGGAAATAATTTTGTACAACTTATATGTTGTTGAACTTGCTGCAGATTTTCTTGGAATCTAAGCATTCTTTTGAAAAGTCATTATTTGAACAAAGATGAGGATATTCAGATTTGCACAACTCTTCTCTTTTTTAGACAAAAACACCGAAAGCTGAAATGTTGCCGAAATTGATAACCGAACTTATTTGATCATTGTACTTTCATTATGTATATATATACCTTATCTCAGAATCGATGGATAAATGAGGATGTAAATGAATCCAGAATTAAAAAAAAATATATTATGATGATTGTTCTCCGTCTTTTCTTTGTTATTATCAAATGAGATAATCCCCAAATCAAATACATTCGTTTTTTGTCGAAACAACCCATATATAGCCTTTAGGAAAATCACAATTGAAATCGGAAACGAATCCTGCAGATACGCAACTCTATGTAATCGTTTGGTGGTACTTCAATGGTACTTTGATGGCATCGAACAACTTTCGATGTTATCGAACGTCTTCGATTGTATCGGACTAACACCAAAACATTTCAGCAACTAAACATGAAAATTTCAGATTTTCACGATGGTATTGAGCAAGGCTTCGATGGCATCAAACAGACTTCAATGACATCGAACGGGACACCCAGAGTGTCCAACAACCAATAGGAAATTTTTTGGAATTTTGCAATGGCATCGAACTATCATCGATAGACATGTTGATTTACAGATTTAAGACATCAATAAACAATTTGCACCAAATTAGACTGATTAATCATGAAATTTAGCTATAACTCACATTCTCTTTTGCTTTTGACATGGTGAATTAAAGCACTGGTTGTGGTGGGTTATTTTATTATGATTAACATTTATAAGGCTGTCAATGAGCTGAGCTGCCCTGTCAGGCCTGTCTTGTTTTGGCCTAGGCTTGGGTTCGAATGCTATCTCAGACTTGGCTCATGTCTAAATTTTAAGCCCGTTTAATAACCATCCCGAGCTGTGTATTCATTTAAGAGCCCCTTAGCCTGTGATGGAGGTGCACTAAATGAAGAGCCTAGATCTTATACAAAAGTAGGTGGCCCGGCTCTGCCTTAGGCCATGAAGTATCATCACGAGCCAAGCTCCAACATGCTTGTTTTGTCACAGCCCAGGCTTGGCGCAAGCTCGGGTTTAGGTTTTACTTTGCAAGCTGGGCTTAAATGGACCTCCACTCAACCCAAGCATGGCCCATTAAGAAGAGGGGCTATTTCTTTTGGTAGGCCTTGTGATTGTTCATTGAAATTTATGCCTTTTGTTTTGGGACTGAGGTAAAATCTAATAGAGTTATGAGTCATGTAAATGAGAGATTGAGGGTTATTCACATCATACATACTAGTTGAGAGACTCATGTGCCAATATGACCTAGCCCAAAAACTATTGTGGTTCCCTCACCATGCAATCTCAAGTCTAAGCTACCGCATGATCAAGGCATGATAATTACTCATAGTTAATAGACTTAACATGATTGTTTCGATACAAATATTCAATTAAATATCAATGAACAAATGAACATTCGTACTCCTATGTGAGAAGGGCGATGATAACTAAATGTTCAATGGAAATAAATTCATCCCAATCAATCACCTGTTTGTAAGAATTCTATAAGGTGGGCTTTATTGATAAACGGTCCAAATTTTCCTAAGGGTTGGATAATGTGATCGGGCATACCAGTGGACCCCACAAAGTTGTGATTCATCTAAAATCGTATAAGGGTGGTGCGCTATAATTGTGTTACACAGTTTTTAGATAGATTAAGAATCCTAAATTTGTGTGGAGCCTAAAGGGAGGAGTTTCGATGGGTTACAAACTCCTCACCCTTAGTAAATATAAAAGCAGGGCTGGTACCCAAGCCTACACATGTTGAAGCATTTTCATTCTATCATAATACTTCTCTAAAGGTGTAAGATGTGGAAGACTGTGGCATTTGATATACAGTGATGACGTCTCTACCATGTACGAATTTAGTCTGATTTATCAATCCCTATCTCTGATGTGTTGCATGGTCCTTTTAATTCCATAATTATAGTTTTCACCATTCATATCATACAAGATGACTAGAAAATTGAGTACGAGTTGCCTTCCCCTATTGAGATGGTAATGGAGAATTTTTGTCATCAAGGATATAAAATATCAACTCTTCATTAGCTCATTTGGGCCAATATGTCCATTACATTCTTCCCCAAAAGTAAAAAGAATTTTGAAAGAAATCTTTATAGCCCGTTAATTTGTCTGAATTTTCAACTACAACTAACATTAAGACACATAATAATGTGGGTTACTAATGACCCTATTCCATTCACCAAAAGAATCAATTAAGTCAAATTGGCATGAAAGTGTATACATAACACTAACTCTAGCTACATGAAGAAAGATGAAGATAGGTTGAGGTACACATTGAAGTTGATGGAGCATACATTTACGGGAACGGAGGGTGGGCACCTCGCATGAATAAAATCCTTTGACATTAAAATCTCATTCGATACCATATAAATTTCAAGTTTTTATTATCCTCCTTAACTAATTGGGGTGGCAAACATGTCCTTTGGCTACTCGCTTCATATATAGAGATTCAATATTATATTTGTGATTCTAGAAACAAAATGAGGTTTCTAAAACACACATGTGAGAGAACCTATTTACAGAGCATGCACACGTCAAATTTACACATACATGTACAATTTAATCCATCCATTGGGTGATCCCAACCTTATGAATTTTTTTTCTTAATAAAAAACGTACATCTAAAGACTTGATGGGTGCTTAGGAGGACGTGAATATTATAGGATCTAGGTCTAAAGGGACATGGACCTAGTATGATCATAACTTGCTTAGCCAAAGTATGGCTACTATAGGATGTAACCCATACTCAACTCATTGGTGGGCCATAATCCTGCACACATGCCATTGAGATGCATGTTGGCCTTAACATGTTTGCCCAAAACAAACCTTCGAGCATGTTTGAGTGTCGAGCGAAACTGGAAGATAATTTTGTACTTATATATATTGGAGTCCCCAACTGGGTGTGCTTCATATGTTGATTTTGTTATATATTTATTGTGGTTTGTATAATCTCTATTTTGGGAGATTACCACTATTGGAATTGTATTTTTTACTATTAACTCTATATTTCTAAATTTTTAGTTATCTCTACCTCACTTTGAATCCACTAAGTTGAATTGTATTACTTTGATTATTCGTGTATTGAATGAATATGAATCTGAACGAATTCACACGTGCATTTTCATTTGATTCACACCTGAAAACTCGAGATAAAGGTCTCTGTACTTAGGTGCTAGTTTTTTGGGTGTGACAAAAGCTAACGAATCCGCCCGATCACTTAAACCTTGAGTCTAGCCTCGTATGTCTTCATCCAGGGCTCAAATCTATTCAACCTATCATTGACTAATCAAGATGGCTACAACTAAATAAAGACTTACCAAAAGTTGAGACAACTAGGGGTCAGATCTTAATTAACAAATCAAACTGACTTGGTTACTTTTTTAGCCTAAGAACCAATAGTTTTGGGTGATTAGGATCAAATCATTATTTTCGCTAATTGCGAATAGGTCATATTATGAACTTAGCTAATCCACATTCTTATCATCGCATACAAGAAATATCGCTACCCAATTCATTCCAAAAATGCCCTAGTTATCTGAATAAGCTCTACATTGCTCATTGTGGGCCACTACACCTGAGACTATATAATGATGTTCATCTTAGTGAGCTTGACATCCATCACAAGACATCAAGCCAAAATTGTGTCTTGGATCTCTCAACTTGAACTTATGTAGATCATCACTAGAGCTAATTATCCTATGGTGGGTGTCGGCCCCTATGCCCTGTAGTGGCACCCAAAGGTTAGAAACATCCTCCCCTAAGGCTAGTATAGTAAAACCCAGCCCTTAGGACCATTTGTACTAAATTTGGTGCTATAAATAAGGATTTTGGGGCATTCCTTTCCGCATTTGATTTTGCCCTAGAAGAAAAGATATAGAGAAGAGAAAGAGGAGAAAGGAGAAGAGAGTGAGCTTGAGGTGTGAGGATTAGTGCACCTCCACCCTCTCATCCCCTCTATAGCCACCTTGCCATAATCGGAGTTGTCGTCAAAGCTTTCCCGTCAATGATTAGAGGTAGGTGTTGAATCCCACTTGTAAGTTAGAATTTCAATAGTTGTTTGTCCCTAATCCCACAAGCTTGTATGCTTGTTTAAGTCTTTCGATAATTTTCTCTAAAACCCTAATCTTAGGAGCGCTGTGAATCAGGAGAATCGTCATAAGGTGTATACCATTATTTCTAGGTTATCTTTTATCGACCCTTGAGAGTCTCAATCAATGATTAGTTTCTTGTAGATGAATTTGTGCATGCTAATATGTTCACATTTTGAATTAGCTATAATTTATGCTATTAGTTGGATATAGATGCTCACATGTTTTATGAAATGTCTAAGTGGTGGAATGTGTTGCTTTGTCAATGCTCACATGCTTGATTTAATGCTTAAGTGATTATACTACTCTATGCATACTCACGTGTTTGATTTAATGATTTAGTGAACGTATTACCCTATGGATGATCACATGTTCAATGAAATGGCTAAGTGGTTGTGTAGTGGAACCTATGTTATGATTGTGTGA
The DNA here is from genome assembly GCA_030180095.1 of Magnolia changhungtana. Lineage (NCBI taxonomy): Eukaryota > Viridiplantae > Streptophyta > Magnoliopsida > Magnoliales > Magnoliaceae > Magnolia > Magnolia changhungtana. The sequence goes on along the minus strand of JASAUF010000115.1, from coordinate 2,903,724 downwards.
TGTAGTGTTTAGTCCATAACAATACTTAGGATTAGTACAATGTTAAGTTAGTTGGATAATTGCCCGAACTAAAGGGATGACTTGAGTTAAGGCGGTCACCCCACACTTGTTCGGTCGACCCCGATTGAACATGGACGACCGACAGTAATTGGGCTACACTTGCTGCTCACACCCAATGCCGATTGAGCCGAAATTCCTTAAGCCGGTCAAATTAGCCTAAGAGTCGATTGACCGCATGTGTTCACCATATATGACAATGACAATTAGAATCTATGATATCTTATTCCCACTGAATGAGTCTACTTATAACCATTAACGGTATGATTCACTGTTGAGGGTTAAATATTGCATATTAGACCCCAGTTATTACCTCATTTTACAAACATGATACTGTTTACCTCATTTTACAAACATGATCGTGTTTATATTGCAAGGTGAAATTAAGAGCCTGTACTGAAAAAGGGTACTAAAAGCATGGATTTAATGCTCAGAAATCACCAAGGCAAGGGACGGATCCCAAGAGACCGAGAGCGAAGAATTTACATGCCAAAGATCCGAGAAAATCAAGTGATTGGGTCCAAAGGGGCCTGAAAATCGTCCTAAATGCAAGATCACAGGGTTCCCACCATCCGTTTGGGTCGAAACTTTATATCTGGCCTGAGGACCCTAAATTAACCGTACACGTCGAATTTCAGCCCTTCGATCATTGTGGAAGTGGTCCAACCGTCAGATCAGCCTATGAATCATCAAACTGGGGCCCACTTGATATCTAGATATGCTTCAATTTTGGTTTCAACCCCTTAAATGAGGTGGCACAACGAATGGACGAAGCGGATTTTGCATAGCATCACAGAGGACCCCACATGTACAGCCCGTGTACACAATGTACATGGCACCAGCGTCACACCGGATCAAGAGTCTGATCAATAAGAGGTTGACCCGACCCTTCTCCCGCACCAGCAACAGCGGACGGACGAGCGTCCGCCGGTTTTGGATAGTGAGCCCCACCTATCATCCAAACGGATGATCTGGACCGTCCATTGCGTCCAGGGGGTGGGGGACGACCTTAGTCATGGTGGCCTTTTGGCCCCATGCACACGTACACACGTGGATCACTAGAAAATGTAGGATGAACAGCGAGTTGATTTGATACAGTGGACCACACCAAAACTCAACCAAAACTACTCCTTTCCGACTGAAATTTCACTAGGAATCCAATGAAAGGGGTGGATTTCGCCAAAAATATCACTGTGGGGCCCACCGAGCATCACAGCGCAGGAATTTTCACACCATACGCATGTCCAGTTTTTTCGGACATTGCGAGGTGTTGTGGGCCACCGTTTGTGGTCGGATGGTTTATCCAAACCATCTAGAATCTTCAAAAGGGGGTCTTTACCTCAACCATGGAGACAAAAAGTGTTTCTTAGACGTCTTTCGACTAAAAAATTGATTCAAATGCAAGTTAAGTGCATTTTCTGCTGCTGCGCACGTGAAAGTCCATCGACCTTCTCGGATCTTCATCGACTCTCTGCTGCTTTATAAAAGGAGAAGGAGGACGTGGAGAACAATCATCTTGGAGCTGGGAGCACGAGAGAGAGAGAGAGAGAGAGAGAGAGAGAGAGCGAGATCGTGGAGCGGCCGGCCTTCACGAGTTTTTCCTTCCCTTATCTTCATTTTTCTTCTTTTCCTTTCATGTTTTTTTGGGCTTTCAACATGATCATGTCAGGCTAAACCTCTTAGCTAGGGTAGGGCTAAGAGGTGAAGCTTGTAGCGTGATGTGGTAGTTTCTACGGCTTTGATTCATGAGTTTGAACTCTCTTTGATTATAGTTTGATTTTATGGAATATTCATAGTTTTTAATGGTTTGTTGTGACTTAAATTACAATGGATTTGCGATATCTTTGAGTATTTTCCATGCACGCAGAGAAGTTATGATCGTAGGAACCCTGTTGTTCACCATCGTCTCATGGATATGGTTGGATGATGAAATCTTTCCCTACGTTCATAACTTTCTCAGATTGGATGTGGATTGGTTAAATTATGTTGTTTACTTTGTCTCATGGGTATGGTTTTGTGATGGAATCAAGTCTAATTCTCATATCTCTCATCTCTTGAAAACTGGATTAAAGGAAGTTCATATTTGATTTTTATGGTTATATCCTCCAACTGGATGAAGATGAGACTCTAAATCTAGTTGTGTTCTTGAATCAAGCATAGATCTCCCTGATCTCTATAAGTAGATCCTTGAAAAACCTAGTTTCCCACCTTTGAATTTGACAAGATTTAGTTAATTAAAATCACAATTATTCCCTTAATTCTCCCTGATTTAGATTACATCTTTGCCAAGTTCTAGTTCAAGTTACTTTCAGATTACGTATAAGGTACAGTCCATGTGGATTCGACCTCGGTCTTACTGAGATTATTACTATATCGCAACCCTATACTTGGGGTAGTGAACATCCACCAGACTCATGGGCTGGGCATGGTGGTATGCGACACCGTGTCTGAGCTATCGTGTAACGCCCTGAATTTCGAGGGTCAAGTAAAGCTCTACTCTCGAGATTCAGAACATCACTTATGCATTATGGATGATGATAGTCAGATTTCTTCCATGTTAATGAATTAAGCATGCATGAGATTATACTAAACAACACATCATACTCCGAATTTAATGAAATTAAGCCCGTGCGAAAGTCTAAAACATATCTGTGTAAGTATGTAGGTGTTTAACAAAAATTCCTCCAAAGTATGAGTACGTAACCACGTTCAATATATACATGTATAGTCTTAAAATATACAAAAAGTGGTAGTGTAAATGTGTCCAACTAAGTCCAAATTCCCAGTGTCCCCTGCGCAATGGTCTGTGTTCTACATCGAACTGCCCGAGAGTTGGAAGTAGGAGAATTTCTCCTCCTCATCCATGAAGTCCCGCTCAATTGCATAAACTTCATCTGCACCTCCATCTATATCAGAGTCTGGTTAGTGTTTTAAAACACCGTCCCAGAGTGGGAGTGAGTGATCAACTCAGTGGTTCTATAGGGCAAAAGTTACACAAGTTATCAAGTTAATCAAAGCAATAATGATAAAGCAATCATAAACAATCACTTCCTAACTACTCTTTTTAATGCAGAAATGGAGTGCAAGTAATGATGCATGCCCTCACATCAAAGCTCCCTCACAAGCGACTCTGACAACTTATTTCGCATATGACAACACTTCCTCAAAACGGTACGACTCCAACGCCTTTTAAGCACATCCTAACTAACGCAGTGCAATACATGGTCGTGTTAGCCAAGTAATTAATTAAGCTTATTCATACAGTAAGTTTGGGAAGCTAGGGTACCTCCCTTTATATCATTGACTCAAATTGAACACTCGGCATCGGACAACTGCAGTGGTCCTACTCCTGTATTCTAGATCCATCTAGGTTCGTCACTCCTAGTTAAACACATACGATAGGCAAGTTGTAAGTTTGTCACTCCTAGTCAAACGCATACAATAGGCAAGTTGCAAGAAGTTGTGCTTGCGGTCACTACAGGGAGGCTCTTCACCCCAGCATAAGCCGACAGCACGAACACAGTGTCCCATACCACCATGTCTGGCTCACGAGTCTTAGTTGCTCACTGGTCACTATGGGGAGGCTCGTCACCCCAGTGTAGGCCGACAACTGGGACACGGTGTCCCATACCACCATACCCAGCTCATGAGTTTTAGTGGATTATGGTACCATGGTTAAAGCGGATCTTTACATCGGTGAGGGGTACCTTAGATTCAAGCAGTTGCATCCATACATGGTAAACACATAATAGGTCAATCGGTTCATTAGGCAAGCTCGAATGGTACGGGCGCACGTTGACTTAATCGACATGGAACATGTAAGCACCCCTCATGACCTAGCCATTGTCGACAATCGTCGTGCGATTCGTATTCCTCAAGTTTACCCAAGGTGGCAAGACCAATTCGGCCACCAGAACAAAGACTTTTACTGATTGCCTAGGCTACATTTGTAGCCCTAATCCTATCCAAATGTTGCCACAACCATGTGTAATGTCCATCCCACCATTCAACAAAACAATTCAAGTAGATTTCTCATTTGGGCATTTCATCAAACACATAGACCATGTCAAATATAACTTGCATTTTATCATACGATTTCATAGAGGAAAACATACATATGCATAAGACAACAGGGAATCCTATCTTAATACTTATAGTAAATACAAATCATCAACAATTTCTTATTCAAACATTTTATCAAACACATAGACTACGTTAGTTACGACATATATTTTATCAATTCTTCATATAGAGAGATTTACATGCACATAACAATGATGAATCCTAGATTAGAAATCACAATAAGCACTAATCATAGCAAGCACTAATCATCAACAATTTCCCATTTAGACATTTCAACAAACACATAGGGTTCATCATTTATTTATCACAGTTCATAGGCGTATCTCATATAGAGATCAACGTATTTAAGATAATACGACATCAATCAAGATAGACATAAATCATTAACTATCATGAAAACATTAATAAACTGTAACCTAAGCGTTTATAGTCCGCACCTTTCAATAGCATGCCCTACTCAGACTCGTTCCTAGGAATACGTTTCCGCGGAAGGATTGTCGGCCACTTAAAGGAATACATAGTTTAGTTAGGTTGGAGAAAACTATTTAGTGACCTACATCTCTATAGAAATTCGTATGACTTATCCTAGGTCGTAGTTGGAGGAGTCTCAGTAGCGAGAATGGTGGTGGTTAAGTTCGTAGATCGGTGGGAGAGGACTTCCCCTCGTGACAAGCACAACTCTCTTCTTCTCTACCCTTCCCTTTTCTTTTCTTTCTCTCCTTAGGTTTCTCCCCAAATTCGTATTTGGGGAGAATGGGGTGAATTGGGGGCTATTTATAGCCGTAGGTGGTGTGCAAATGGCCCCAGGGCCACCTCATATGTTATTTCTATCCTATGGGCAGCTGTTTCTGACTAACGGGGCTCTCAAGAGGGCTTACGACTCATTTATGCCATGGGGTAGGCTCCCTGATAATGGATCAACGCTCATACCCAGTTTCATGCGATCGGATAAGCAAATCAGGTGTGGGATGCCTGTGTCAGATCAACGGTCATATGTATTTAATCAGGGCCACAGTTATACGGACGTGTGCAGAGAAATTTTCTTTCTCTATGTGTGACATCTGGTCATGAACCAATGGTCCGAAATCCTCAACTTAACGTATGAGCGGACGACCCAATTCGCTTACGTTTCAATTCATTTTCTTAGGATATTTGCATTTCTCACGCTCTTCACTCACGGCCCCAAGTTGGGCATTTCTGGACACTATCTGGGCTTGGTTCCCACGTTGGTTATCAAGCCCAACAGGACGGTCATCGTCTTATAATTTCAAGGTCATCAGACCCCCGACATGTGGTCTAGGTCTCTTATGGAGTTTCAGTGTACTCCCGAGAGCGATAGGCCCTTGGGATTTCCCCTAAGTCTTCAGATGGCATTGTGCCAATGGTACTCATGACTCTACCCCTTCCTATTTGCAAAAATGGCGGCCCATGCTAAACCCACTGAATGTTTATTGTTTAATTAAATCTCGTGTAAATTATACGATCGGGTGTGGTCCTTGGGTGGTTTCACCTGAGGTTGTGCTCGTGTCTTTGTACGGGTTTTCCCGGGACATTACATGTCAGCCTATGCTGAGGTGACGAGCTCCTCGTAGTGACCAATGAGCAATCAAGAAGGCTATAGGCATATTACATCAAATTAGAATGATGTCGCGATTGCCCCACAATTGCATTTATGTGACGATTATTGCATCAATTGTGGGAGTCATCCACATGTCGATGGTGTGCCTAACCTTATGTGTCCGGGCTGTGTCATCCAGGTCCTTTATGATTGGTTGAGCCAATTGGTCAGGCCAGTGTTAGTCCTTCATTGGCTGGGGAGTTGTCACTTTGGCGATGAGCCCAGAAACGGATCATGGGACACATGTAAGGAGTCGCTTTGGCCGCCCCGAGACTCATGATCCGCTTAAGACCACGATTAAATGAGGGTACTATAGCTTCCCTAATGTGCTGGATGAATGGAAGTTAATAACTACTCAACTAACATATTGTAACACCCCGGTTTTCGAAACCTGAGTATACGACTCATTTTTTAAAAACCTGAATGTTAACCTTTAAAGATAGCCAAATTTCACATATATTTTTTACTTTTCTTTTTTAGAGTTAGCAGCTTAGTGGAAGATTAACAAATCAAGTATAAAGGAATTTTAGATACATATTTAGAATATATGAGCGGCTGTCCATAGGACTTATACAAACCAATGTCTTAATACTCACAATTACAAAAGGAATTAATTTAACATACGAAACAAAATAAATTGCAACTAGTCTTGAACTGCAAGATCACGCAACTACTATTGGGCAGATACAATTGTACATCCTTGGCATTTGTACCATGCTCCTTATCAACCTGAACATGAGTATCATTTAAACCACCCGCAGTACCTGTACGGTTATGTATTCAAAAGATGAGTGACCAACTCAGTGTGAATTTTCCTTAAGATTATACACCATCTCATTAGTTAAGCATAGTTTAAACAAGAAAATATGCAAGACAATTCATGATACGATCTTATTTAAATGTATGGATGCGTGAATGCACATCAACTAAGGATACTTATCTACTTAGACATATAAATGGACATTTCAAATAGTCAGTCCATTCATGCAAGAGAATGGGCCTTTCAAATAGTTAGCTCATCCATGCAAGGGAATGGGTCTTTCAAACAGTCAACCCATTCATGATAAGAGAATGAACCTTTTAAACAGTCGGTCCATTTAAGCAAAAGAATGAATCTTTCAAACAGTCAACTTATTCAATTTATAAGAGAATAAATCTTTCAAATAATCGACTCATTCATGTAAGAGAATAGACCTTTCAAACAGTCAGTCCATTCATGTAAGGGAATAGATCTTTCAAATAGTTGACCCATTCTTGATAAGAGAATGGACCTTTCAAACAATCAATCCATTCATATAAGAGAATTGGTCTTTCAAATAGTCGACCCATTCAAAATGCAAAAATGGTCGTTCAAACGGTGCACTAATCTTTTAAACAGTCACCCGTTAAGGGTCAAATATTGCATATTATCCCCCATTTATATCTTGATTTTATGAACATGATAATGCTTAATGGTCTATTTTATACATGTTCTTGTTGCAAGGTGAATCTGAGAGCTTGAATTGAAAAGAGTTTTAAAAGCATGGATTTGATGTTCAAAAATCATTAAGCTAAAGTTTGGATCTTAAAAAACCAAAAATGAAGAATTTACATGCTAGAGATCCTAGAAAACTAAGTGAGGATTGAAGAGAATTGAAGACTTGAAGTGAAGAAAATGAATCCTAAAAATTTGCCTGCTTCGACTAGTCTAAGCCCTCATTCGACTAGTCTAAGCTCTGCCTCGACTAGTCTAAGCTCTGCCTTGACTAGTCGAAGAACCTTCGGCTCGAACTCCAGCAACATGAACTTTTAAATTCGCGCGATCTTCGACCAGTTGAAGTGACCCTCGACCAATCGAAGAATGTCCTCGACTAGTCGAGGGTTACACAGTTATTGCGCGGACTGAGTAAATTTGAGGCGGTTTTCGGACTTTTCCAACTTGATACGAAAGTTAGAGTTCCCAAACTATAAATAGGAGTTCTTAGGATGTTCCTAGGCATTTTCTAGGGTATGAAGAGTGGAGAAAAATGGTGGAGAAGCCGTCGTTAAGAGTTTTTCTTCTTCTTCTTTAGTTGTTTTCATGTTTTATTTAAGAGACTTTGTTCAATTATATCTCTGGTTGGCTAAACCTCTTAGCTATGGCTAAGAGGTGAAGCTTGCAGCATGATTGGGATGTTTTCTTTGCTTTGATTCATGTTTATATTGAACTTCATGGATTTTAATTTGATTTTTAAGGAATACTTTTAGTTTTTAATGGTTTGTTGTGACTCAAATTACAATAGATCTCCAATAGCTTTGAGTATCTTCTTCTTCCTATTTTGAGATTGTGGGATTGGTAAATCCCGTTGTTTGTCATCGTCTCCTGGGCATGGTTTGGTGATAGAATCCTTTCCAACTTTCACCATTCTCCTCCATTAAGAATTAGGTCAATGAAGGTTCAGATTTGATTTAATTGCTTTATCTTCCAATTGGATAGGATAAGACTCCAATTCCAATTGTGCCTTTTTGAATCAAAGTAAGGTAACATCCCAAGAGCTATAAGTAGATCCTTGGCACCCTAGTTCCTACCTTTAAATTTATAAGTTTTAATTACTTTAATCACAATTACTTCAGAATTAGATTAAGATCTTCTTCTACTTCTAGTTCTAGTTAATTTAAAAAATGCACAAGTTCAGTCCCTATGGATTCGACCTCGATCTTACCGAGATTATTACTAGATCACGACCCTACACTTGGGGTTGTGAACATCAACCAGGCACCCGATAATGCCCAAGTGCCAAGAATGCATGATTAACCCAATCATTATTATTTCAATTTGCAAACAACTAATTTAAGAAAGCTCAAAGGTCACTATGGGGGGATTGTCACCCAGCATAGGCCGTCAACTCGGGCATAGTGTCCCATACTACCATCCCCGACTCATGAGACTCCAACATTAGGATGTTTAATGGTAACCTCTTCAACTAGTAACCAATCATATTTTAATAAGTGAGACTTACCATCTCATGATTATACAAAAATCTACAGATGGCCTGCATCAATATTCCATTTAATCCATCAGTTAAAATAGTCACTAGGTTGAGGGTTCATTATAATTATAATTAATCAAGTTACATCCCAAGTTTGGATGTACATATATAAGTAGAGTTTTCCACTAATAAATATAACAATTCAAGTTTAACGATAATTCGCAAGTATGAGAAGATGCTCAAGTGCAGCATATAGGTGTTTATATAAGATACATGTTAAGCATATAATTTGAAATTTGATTCCAATAACTAGCACAAGTAATATGAAATAGAAATATCAATTATCAACCAAGATTAAAATAGAAACTACTACTTAAGTTAATATGAAGGCGGAAAGCTCAAGGGAAAGAAATCATCACCTTATGTTTTGAATTGCCTACAATGTCGCTAGGAAGTGTGCACGCCCTTAGAATCGAATCATCTATCAACCGCGTCAATCCGATCTATAACTTGACCCGACCTCGATTATAACTTCGTGCTCCAATGCCACTGAACTCAGCTAGCCCACCGAGTCAACTCACCTAATGCTTCCCCAACTCAGATTGACCCGACAATCACAACATATATAGTTCTACTGGGTTTGAGAGAAAAACACCCCACTAACTATTGAGTTTGTTGATCCAGACCTAAGGTAAAATGCACTGGAACTGAGTCAATAACTTACTGGCTCGGTTATGCAAGGGTTGGAACCGGTTCGATTCTGTTAGGACCCAAAAGCCAACAAATTCTCTCATCTTCTCCTTCCATTCTACACACACACACACACATCTCTCTCTCTCTCTCTCTCTCTCTCTCTCTCTCTCTCTCTCTCTCCACCTGCTGGAACTCCAACCGGTCCTAGACAAAGCCCATGCCTAACTCAACCCAACTGACTTGCCAACGAGTCAAGCTCCCAACTCGAACCCATTCTCTCTCTCTCTCTCTCTCTCTCTCTCTCTCTCTCTCTCTCCATACTTCTTCCCTTCTCCCTCACCTTCTCTTCCTCTTCTCCTTTACTTGTCCAGCTACCCAGCTAGCGACCTAAACCCAACTAAGACTTGACGTGTCAAGTCTACTTAACCCGACAACAGCCCCGGACCAACTCAGTGTGGTAGGCACAATCCCTCACTTTCTCTCCTCTTCCCCACTTTCTCTCTCCTCTCTCCCCTTCTCTCTCTCTCTCTCTCTCTCTCTCTCTCTCTCTCTCTCTCCCCCTATTGGAATCCCAAAAGCATCCGAACCAAGCCCAACTCGAACCTAACTTGGTCTAGACTTAACAGCGAGTCGGACTCTATAGCCGGCTCGACCCGAACTCAATCAGGGTGCGACACGACCTGACTTGCTCTCTCCATCCTTCTCTTCTTCTTCTTTCCTTTCTCGTCCTCTTGAACGCACTCAGCAAGTTCTGGACGAGGCCAGACACAAACCCAACCCTTCCACACTTGAATCGACTCGACCCAGTCGACACCTCGCGCACTCCTGCCTTCTCTTTCTCTCCTCTGCCTCACCTTCTCCTCTCTCTTTCTTTATCATTCCCTCCTTTTTGAAATGACTAACAACCCCTCTAGCTCAAACCAGACTCGTCGCATGGTCTTGGCAGGTCCCAGTAACTTGGTATGGCACGAAAACAACGATTCTCTCACTCTTTCTATTTTTCGATTCTTATGGTTTTAAAGCGGCTTTCCTAGAAAGGAAAACGAACCTTTATAGCCTTTCCAACACTTAGAATCGTTGAACAGTAATTCGTTGATTAGTGGTGGTGTAGGGAGTAAATCCTCACACTATGAATTTGGCAGCCTTAAACAGCTTGCATGGTTAGAATCCATCATTACAAAGGGCCATCTGACACAGACCTAAAGATGGGGCCCACTAGAAAGTGATGGGTTATCCTAGCCAATGGAGAAGATAACGGCCACGATCATGGTGGAATGTTGATGGAGGGATAATCCTCTACTCTGAGGCATCTGGAGGGCTTGGATTGGGCCACTGAACATTGTGGGACTCACCAAATGGACGATGATTAGCATTTACCTAATGGGTTTGAGGTTAGCATGCGGCGGCAAGTGGAAGCCCGGTCGGTTATTGAGAAAGCCATAGGATGGAGGGCTAGGATGATTCCATCCAATGGCTAAGTTGGTTGGAGGGAGGCGCACACGGATCACCAGGCTGTTATGATATGGAACTTCCATTTTTAGAGAATGTCACATGCACCACCCTCTTGCACCCGTGTTCATGTGTACATGCATGCAAGCCATCGGATGGACCATTTGGATCATTCGCCTAGGGTGATCTGAGGTGGGTCATAATGTCACAAGTGAACGGTGTCTGTTCGAATAGTAGTTAGAGGGAAATGAAGAGGATTTCCTTCCTCTTTCGATTTTGTTGGGTTAAACCTAATTGACTGACTTCAGCGCTCGGTGCCCCACAGGTGCTCGCACTCCGCGTGCACACACACTTTTCGTGTGGGGTCCACAGTGATGCCCTTTAAAATTTAATCTGTCCATCAGATTCCTCAGGTCCAAATGGGGCCCTGGCCAAAGATCAGGCAGATCCAAGGTTTAGGTGGGCCATATCTTAAAATATTGGACTTTAATTGTGGATTTTCTGTTGATCTAACAGTCGGATCATTCCAAATTTGAACATCAATGGTTAAAAGTGTTCTAGGGATCCTAAGGGATGTTCAGCTACAATATAGGGGTTGATCCTGAAATCGAATAGTTCGATTTGTATCTTCAAAAGGCGGTTCATCTAACGGGACAGTGCAAACCCGATGATTTGGGTATTGAAATTAACCATGGATGGTAAGGTTTGTCTATCATAAAAATTAAAATCTTAAAAATAGGCTTATATGATGATGTGAGGGCCCATTTTAAAAATCAATGGATGGATGGATTAATTATGGATGGACTGATCTTATGGTTAATTAAATGAATTGCCTAATCTGCGACTGGATTGAAAGTCTATACGCATTAGCTTTAGGACGAAAATTGAGGTTTGGTTCATCCTTGCGATCAAATGAATCTGAAGTGTATAGATATGATACCGCAAGCCTTAACTGCCAGCTTAGATCGCGGGTCGAATGTTCGCGACGCAACCCTGCTATAAGTAATCAAGGGTCAATTCAAGGTGGACTGACTTTAGACCTTATAATTGTGTCGTGGCTTGTCCTAGCCCAAATTCATATAGTTGAAGAGCCATTAGGGGCCCAGGGTGAGTTGAACTCAACTCTTAAGGGTCCATTGTCATCATAGTCCAAATCAAATGGTTAAGGTGAACAGATTATGAATCGCTAGATGATGATGTGTAACATAAGCTACGTGTATTCTCATAGACGCTCATGTTAAATTTGATTTACCTAGTGTCACGCCCCAAACTCGGAAACCAGGCTCACAAAATTCCCGATCGCCGAATCCGGTGCCGACAGCCTCCGTAGTACCCCATTCTCGGCTCCCAGCGCCCATACGCCAGATTCCGATCCTGGGATCCTACAAGGAGGATTTTCAGTATAATTTTTTTTGTAATGCAACATAACTACAAGTATACCCAAATCATAAAGGCAACATCATCATCACATATCCACTAATATAATCGTTTGAATACACTGCTGAAAGGGAAATACATATATCGAAATCAAAACTCCAAAAGCTCCAGAGGACAGCTGCATGCTCCAAGCTCAACGCTGCTGCAACCTAACATCACCTGCACGCATCTATCGTGCATAAGCTTATAGAAAGCTTAGAGGGTGGTGTAAGTGTGTGCACAAGGTAAGTGCCAAGTAAGCAATATCAGAGTGATCAGAGTAAGCGGGAAGACTAACAAGCCCATAAATCATACAATATCATAAATAAGCAGAAATACTGACAATAGCATGAATTATCCGATATCAGAATGCGCATTATAGAACAACTATGCAAATAAGGAGTCATAAAGAACCAAATATCAGATACCGAGAATGCGATGTAGTATGTAATTCCTGATGAGTCCACGAATAGCGTCAATCGTATCTAGACCATATAAATGCAGAAACACAGTAACCCAAAATACCATATGCCGTGTATGTAATGCAATATGCGATGCGAATGGAATGACCATGCTAGAGTGTGAAGTCGGGATGATAGTACGTAGTATCGCAGGCTATGGGGTCCATCACAAGGGACTTCTATCCAAACCAGTCCCATACCTAAATTTGGATAGTCAGACTCATTGTGGTAAACTCCTGATCTCAGGTTAGTCGCGCGCCCCAACCGAAATCCTGGCCATTTGCGAAGGTACACATAATAAATAGTTGCACATCACCAGCCCGAGTGGATAGTGAATGAATGAATGAATGAGTATGCAACTCATGCTCAATATGTCCACATATCAGTACGGTTCATCTTTGGGATCATCACCGGGGTCTATTACACTCTACGCCAGCTTGCCGCCCCTATCCGAGCGCACAACTGGGTAAGTGGAAGAGACCTCACTATCCGCCTGCCAATATTGGGCCCGGCTCGTCGATAGCGGACCCATTCCTCAAGCTGGTCAAACTCAACCTAGATATTGCCCCCTCACTCAGGCGGGTAAGGTCACACCCCTTCCCAACCGACCACGACACAGTGGGAGACGCGGCCTCCTGGTATTCGGCCCTCGTGCGCTCATATATCCACCCGGTCTCGACGTTGGAGTCATCTCCTGGCCACGGAGGTTCAGGGATTTTCACCCAGGGACATCTATGGCGCCCGTATGCTAGAACCAAACATTTCCGGTGTCCCGTCTGACCATCCACGATATGCCTGTGGAGGCCACGACCCTGATGTCGCTAGGGCGTACAATGATCAAGTAACATGTATGCGAGATGCATGAATCATACCGTACAAACATGCAGCAATCTCGCGCGTACCATGCGCTCATGTCGGGCACTCCATCTCATATGGAGTCCCGTAAATGTCTCAGCCCAACGGCTCATGTTATAACCAAACATTCCTCATATCAAGCATACATATGATGCGTATGGGTATGAATCATGGAGCTACACTAAGCATGTTATAAGGTGATGAACTATCCTTACAATGCAGATGGGCCTAGACGGCCTACACACAACAAGTATGGGCCTACCAATGGCCCTAGGGAGAGTCGTAATGCGGACATTTAACCAACATTATACTTACAATGTGGACGTCAAACCAACATTGCTCCCAAGGCATAACCCGCCATATAGGTCAACACATAAAACACGGTGGAATCACATTGAATGGGCCTTATGTATACCCTATTGGGCCTCAACTCATGGGCCTCCAATATATCAAATGGGCCTCACAACATAGGCCTCATATATATCAAGGTGGGCCTAAACAACGGGCCATAAATATGACAAGTGGGCCACATCGCATGGGCCATATGTATATGCCAAGGTGGGCCTCAACGGATAGTCACAAGTACATCAACGTGGGCCTCAACAACGGCCATAAATACACATCCAGGTGGGCCTCAACAACGGCCACGAGTACACATCCAGGTGGGCCTCAACAACGGCCATAAATACACATCCAGGTGGGCCTCAACAATAGGCCTTATACACATCCAGGTGGGCCTCAAATACTAAGCTGGGCCTCATATGTATCAAAGTGGGCCACTAAACAACTAGATCTGCCTTATGTCTAGTCTCAAGCCTCAAAATGATCTTTAAAAAAAATGGTTGGACGGTTTTAGATGTAACCTATGCATCATGATGGGCCTCATGGGTTGAGGGCGTGGGTATAAACATCTTTTTCATGGTGGACTCCACCCGTCTAGGTGGTGAATGGACGGTGTGGATACATCATACATCAATAGTGTGTCCTAAGCATGTAGTCCACCAAAATGTTTATTTTACATCAAATCTGTTGATAAGCTACATGTACATGGGGCCTACATAATGTTTGTCTGCCACCCAACTTGTTGATAGGGTCACGTGAGCAAGGGCCCACTGTAATATTCATTTTCCATCCACCCTGTTTAAAGGTCACGTGGACAGAGCCACCGCAATGTTTATTTGCCAACCAAACTTTTGGTAAGGTTACGGGTCCTGGGGTCCACTGTGATGTAGTTCACAAATCTAACCCATCCATTGTGTGTGTCCCACCATTTTAAGGGTCCAAATCGAGTTTTAGGTGGATCCAAGCTACATGTGGACCCCAGCATTTGATTCCATGTGGTTTGGCATACCATCGCATGAATGGTGATGGTGTGGACCATCCGAGAACTGTTTATGGCTAATCTTTGGAACCAACGCATCATTAAAGGGAACCTATTAAATGATCGGAATGGATGTAAAACATATATCATGGTAGGGTCCACAACTGGAGCCAATGGGCCCACCCTTTTTAACGTTGGACGTCCGACTCCTCTCGACGTCAAGGCAAGCAAATGCATGCAATATGTTTTATTTATTTTATTTTTCCTAGGTGGGACCAACATAAATCAGATCTACTCCGTCCATTGTATGTGTCCCACAAAATTATGTGTCCAAACCAAGTTTCAGGTGGGTTCAAGCTTCTTGTGGACCCCATCAATTATTTTTTCCAAGTTTTAACAGAAAATACTAGCATTCTTAATATCACGGCTCACAAGATAATTGGATCTGTCTCATTTTTCAGTTCAACGCCTAAAACGATGCAAGGGTTGGGATGGACGGCTTGGATCATGCATAAACATCAAGATGGAGCCTACTTGAACTCCCATTCTCGAACCCATTAAGGGTAGCTCGTTAGCACATCCATGTCAGTTCACGCTTCACGTTAGTTACTTGCAGCGCTGGACGGCGTGGATGCTCACAGACATCATGGTGCGTCCCACGTGAACGTGGCCCACCATGTTGGTACACACACCCACACACACCCCACCGTCCCCTGGACGGTGGATAGAACATATAAATCACCATGGGCTCCACCGTCCGCCCGGACGGTGGAAATAAAATACATATATCATTGTGGGTCCCACGTGGGGCCCACCATAATGTTTACAAGCCATCCAATCCATTAATAAGGTCACACAGACCGGGATGAAGGGTAGAAATAAATTTCATCTTGATTCAAAACTTATGTGGACCCAAAAAGGGTTTCAATGGCAGACTGTTCAACCACACTGTTCCCTGTGACGTGGGCCACCTGGGCCATGTAGATGGCTGATTTTTGGCGTGGGGCCCACCGCCATAAGGGGCCATCGAATGCACGGTGTTGATTTCCACAACCATCACACTGGGGCCCACGCTGGGGGACCCACGGTCGGCCAGGGACCGTCTCAGGGCAGAGGACGTTGTGCCGTCCTTGCAGCAGCAGCAGCGTCAGCTGCTCTGTTGCCCTTTTTTTTTTTTAAATAGTTTTTATGTAGTTTTTCTATGGTAGGACCCGTATCAGGTGGATCCACTCCACCCATTGGATTCCATGGCTCGAGACTGTCCAATTGAGCCCAATATACAGAGTGTTCTGGTAAAAACAAAACACCAAGGTGGGTTTCAAAGGTCAAAACATTATCTTCTATGCTATGGCCCACCGAATACTCAGATCAACCTCGTTTTTAGTCTCAACGTCTAAAATGAAGTGGAGACAAGAATGGACGGCATGGATTAAGTCCATACATCAAAGTAGAGCCTGCATGAGCAATCCATCAAAAGGCCTCAAAACTCACTGTTTGTTCACACTTCATTTAGTGCACGTCCAGCGTCCAGGGACGCTGGACGAACGGCTTGAATATAAAAATCAAAGTGGGTCCCACATGGACGTGGCCCACCTTATTGGAATCAATCTTATACTTGTGGTTTCCCATCACTATAAGGTGAGGCCCACATGACTTGGACAGTTGGATAGGACATACATCAAGATGGGGTCCATCCGAGTGGGCCACACATCACACAAAAATGAGAAAGAGAGAGAGAGAAGCACCCACCTCTAGATCTTAAACTCCTTCCGCCAAAGCATGCTAGATCTCCAATGGATGGACTTCAATGGTGAAGATTGATTTTAGAGGGTGAGGATGAGAGATAGGAAAGTGGGCCACACTATCTCTCTCATGGGGAGCTTGGAACGTAGGTTGCTTGGGAGGAAAAATGAAAGAGTGAATGAAAGAGAGAGAGAGATGATGGGAGAGGAGGGAGGAGTGGTGTGTAAGAGATAAGGCATGGGAGGTATGGGTCTCTTTGACTTTTGGGATAAGAGAAATAGGCTAAGCATGGGTTGCTTTAATTAGTTGGTGGGAGAGGTATGGGTGAGTGATTTGATTGATGTGATTGATGTGATATTGGTTAGAGATTCTTTTCTCGGGATTTGCAATACGCGGCGTCTTTCCTCGAACTGAATATAGGCCCACATCTCCTGGCCAGGGTATTGCCTCGGTGCGCGAGACGTGGCATCGGAACCGCGGTGACAGCGCGGTCGCCAAGGTACGAGTTTCGGGTCGAGCCGACTTTGGCATGCAAGTCTCGTCTTAGGATCGTGCGCAACGTTGGCTTTAGGTCGAGGATTGCCGGAATTCGACCGGAAGGATCGCGGAAGCCTTCGGAACAGTACGGATTAGGATACGGGTCTTACACCTAGTAACACCCGAGCATGAAAAAGTACAGGGTGTTACACGCATTTAACGCATTGCATTAAATAGGATTTTGCGATTAGGTGGTAGTGTTACTTGTGAGGAATTGTTGACATATGCGAAATAGGCATTGAAGTCGCTTGTGAAGGAGTGCTGGTTGGAAAGGACATGCATCATGTCATAATCTCATATGTGCATTTAATAAGAGTATTTAGAAAGTAATTGATTTATTGTTTCATCATTACTTGTGTTGATTGAGTTGATAACGTGTATAACTTAGAACTAATGAGACCACTGAGTTAGCTACTTACTCCTACCCGAGACAGTATTTTAAAATACCAACTAGGCATCATTGTTGTTGCAGGTGCTATAGAGGCCTCCAATGAGTAGGCTTCGGTCGGCTTGCACTCTCGCCATGATGCCTTTGGAACGTTGGACGAAATTGGAAGACTTTGCTTTTATTTTAGTTTTGTACATTTATATGTTAGAGTCCCCAATCAGGCATGCTCTATGTAAATTTTGTTGTATTATCTTTATGGCTTGTATAATCCTCATTTTGGGCGATCACCACTATTGGAATTATACTTTGACTGTTAGCCCTATATTTACGGATTTTTTTCATCTCTATCTCGCTTTAAATCCGTTAAGTTGAATTGTGTTACTCTGATTATTTATATGTGAAATAAATATGAATCTAAACGATGTCATACATGCAGTTCATTTTGTTAACATCTGAGAACTTGGGACAGGGTTCTCTGTACTCATGTGCCTATTTTCGGGGCATGACAGTACCAATTACCCTAAATCCTTAATCCTTAGGCTAAATAGGGCAACTAATTGAGCTTGTACTATTTTCTGACAGTAGTGCTTGTGACACCCCGGTCACTGCTTCATGTGGGCGGGCACACGTGGGCGGGCCCCCAGGTGTGGCTGGCAGGCTACTGTGTGGCTGACAGGCTACTTGTGGCCGGGCGAGCCAACTCTCCTAAATCCTGATAGAGTAACTTGTCCCACATCGGAAGAGTTGTCTGGAGTTGTGGTGGTTATATGTTGGGTTCCTCCCTTAACAGACATGACGCGTTGGCCTTGTGCGCCAAGCAAAACCTCTGCTGTGCACTCTGATGACAGTTAGGTTGGACAATATCTTGTGGGATAGGTGTGGGCGGGACCACGGGAGAATCGGGTTTGTTTGCGAGCTACATTTTCCCCACATGACGCGTTTTAAAGCCGTGAGCTTCGGCAAAGCGGACAATATCATGTACTGTGGGGGTGGGCCTTACAGTGCTCGTGTATACGATGGAGTCAACTATGAAAATTTTACATGATGTTACAATTATCTTTTTTCTATTTATTATACATAATCCTTGCATATTCCATGTGCCATTGGAATCAAAGGGCCGTTTGATTTTTGTGGCATGTGGCTTAGGTGATGGCTTAGTTGCATCAAGTGGTCAACGGTGGTTTTAATCACTTTAGTCTTTAATTAGTGTAGCAGTAATATGCTTGAACTATCTTATAAGCGCATTTTCCTAATTATGTAGAACTTCTAAGAAGATTTGTAATGGGTTCCAAACTCCTCTCATTTACAACTATTTATTCACTGCTAGGTTCCAAACCTATACATGACTGAAGCATTTTCTTCTCATCCCAACCTTTCTCTAAGGGTGTAAGGTACGGAAGACTTCATTAACCATTTTCAGCAATAGCTTCTCAACCAGGTATGTTTTTAATTCTAGTAACTAGATCCCCATCATCAATTGATCTTTTCAATTTGGCAAATCAAATTTACAAGATGCACATATGAAGTTGGGTTATTCCAGATCAAGGTAAAATGACTTGAGCCCAAATTTGGGTAAAAAATTAGTAGAGTTATGCATATCAAGCCCATGCCCAACACGTTAGCTAAGCTAATAGGCCAAGCTATGTTCAAAGCTGAGTCAGGCTTGTCGAGCCGCTTGGCCCTTTGCTACCCTTATCATAAGAAACATGTAATTGAATATTAAACTGTTCAAATGATGGGCCCCACATTGGATGAATCATAAACTAAGTATATAAAAAATATGTAACTTGAATTAAACCATCAAATAATAGGTCCTACTTTAAATTAACCATAAACTAAAATAAATAGGGACATAATATTTATATGTTAGATTAGTAGATACTCGATAGGGGATAGTTGGTACTTTGTATATTTAATTTTAATTTCAAAATAGCGTATTATTTTTAAATAGAGTTTAAAGTTATTCCATATATGTGTGTGTGTGTGTGTGTGTGTGTGTGTGTGTGTGTGTGTGTGGGGGGGTGGGGGAGGTACTATGCACTCTACCGTATTATACCTTCCATAAGGTCGAGTGCTGGCGGGGGGGGGGAAGGTACTATGCACTCTACCGTATTATACCTTCCATAAGGTCGAGTGCTGGCGGCACATTATTCGTCGGATGGTGAAAATTTTAAAGAAATTAAAAGATTTTATAGGAAACTGGATAAACAAAACCGGTGCAACTGGTTATTAAAATACCCCTCCACCACTATCTCTCTCACGCTTATTTTATGCCAAAAACCTTACGCTAGAAACTTACGTGGGGCTTAACGCGGTCTTTTTTTTCTTTTTTTTTTGAGAAATCCACCCCATATATCCGTTTTTCCATATCATTTTAGGACAAGGGGCCAAAAATGAGCCGGATCCAAGACTCAAGTGGGCCGAAAACATGATGATTGAACTTCCACAATTGAAATATTTGTGGGGTCACAGAAGTTTTAAATTAGGATAATATTTTTATTTTCAGTTCACTCAGTAAGAATATTGTTATGAACGGTATGGATGCAATTGAAACATCACTTTCAACCCAGGGAGGTTTCAATGGCAGGAATTTCCCTACCCACCTTTTCCTTTAGTGCAGTCCACTTGAGTCTTGGATCCGGCTCATTTTTGTCCCTATGTCCTAAAATGATCTCCAAAAACTGATGGACGGGGTGGATTTCTCACAAACACTACGTTGGCTGTGATGGAAAACAGTGCAACCTTGACAACCCAGAGAATTTCTCAATTATAGAAGTTCAATTCACACCGTTTCTATCCACTTCGAGCGCAATTGCGGATTAGCTACTGACAGGTTGAGTAGCGAGACTCACTACTGAGGAGATGTTACCAAGTTATGTTGACCCCACCATGATGTATATTTTGTATCCACAACTTCCATCCATTTGGAGAGATCATTTTAGGGCAATATCCAAAGAATCCAGTGGACCCCAGCACAGAAAATAGTGGGGACAGTGACACCCACCATTAAAAACTTCTAAAGGGCACGAAAGTTTTAGATCATGCTGATATTTGTGTTTTCTTTTATTACATGTCTTTTTTAACTTTTGAAAAGGTTGGATTTCAAATAAATATTATGGTGGGCCTTAGGATAGTTTCAATGGTGAGAATCACTCTCACCACTGTTTTCTGTAGTGGGGTCCACTACGGATTTTTATCTTCCTCATTTTTTGACTCATGCCCTAAAATTATATCTCAAAATGGATGGACGGTGTGGATACAACACATACATCATAGTGGGGCCCATAAAACTTGGTGAAGTAACTTCGGTAGTCGACTTGCTACTCAACCTGTCAATATATAATTCGCGTACATCCACTTCCATATTAAAAGGAACGCGGATTGTGTCCTACCCCAGGGCTTGGTGGCGCCCAACGTGATGTAAGTGTTTTATCCACTCTGTTCAACGATTTTCTCAGATCATTTTAATATGTGAACCAAAAAATGAAGCAGGTCCAAGGCTTAAGTGGACCACAAGGTGGGGATTGAACGTCCACCATTAAAAACTTCTTACAAGCTGTAGAAGTTTCAGATCAAGTTGATATTTGTGTTTTCAATTCATCCACGTCTACATGACCTTATGAATAAGTTGGATGGTAAAAAAAAACATAACGCTGGCACTTAAAAAGGTTTCAACGGTGAGTGTCATTATCAGTATAACCTCCTTTATTGTGGTCCACTGGAGTTATAGACCTGCCTCATTTTTAGGATAATAACTTAAAATGATATGAAAAAATCTTTTAACGGCGTGGATAAAACACTTACATCACGGTGAGCCCCACAGAGCCCTGCCCACCCGGACGAGGCAATACACGTCCTATTAAAAGTCATAATGGACTCCAATGCTAGCTAGACGTAGATCAGCTAGGGACATGTTACATCACCAAGTTCTGTGAGACACCATGATATATGTGTTATATTCATACTATACATTCACTTGGAGATATCAATTTAAGGCATGAGACAAAGAATGAGTCAGATCCAAGGCTGGAATGTACCCAGCACAGAAAACAGTGGATAGAGTGACGCCCACCATTAAAAATTTCTAAGGGGCACAAAAGTTTTGATCAAGCTGAAATTTGTGTTTTCCCTTCTTTCATGTATGTCTTAACTTATGAATAAGTTGGATCTCAGATAAACATCATAGTAGGCCTTAGGAAGGTTTCAACGGCGAGCGCAAGGCTTTCGTAGAAAATACGTACGAGAGAGGTGGAGGGATATTTTAATAACCTGTTGCACCCGTTTTATTTCTCTAGTTTCCCGGTAAAATCTCCTCATTTGTTTAAAACTTTCACCATCCGATGAATAACGTGCTGCCAGCACTCGACCTTATGGAAGGTATAACACGGTCGAGTGTATAGAACCTTTTCCCTATGTATATGGGAAAATGTATTATACGCTCGACCTTACTGTAGCATCCCATAAGGTCGACCGATGTCAGCGTGCTTGCCGTCGGATGGAGTTATTTTGCTACCAACGGCCATGCTTTAACTGCATGTTGAAGGAATGAAACTGGTAATACCGGTTTCATTGAGGCCGAGCATGTACACGGCTATATAAATTGGTTGTTTTACCCCTTGAAGCCCTAGCCGTACATCTCTCTCTCTCCTCTCTCTCTCTCTCTCTCTCTCTCTCTCTCTCTCACTGGATTCCTACCAGCAGCTACATCCCTATGCAGCCTTCTCTCTCCCTCAATCCCTACCACCAACCACACCCCTGTGCAACCCTCCCTCTCCCTTAATCCCTACCACCAACCACGTCCGCCTCTCTCTCTCTCTCTCTCTCTCTCTCTCATTCCCTACCACCACGCAGTGTAGACCTCAAATTGAGCGTTATAGGTAAGGCCTCTATTTTTTGGTATGGTTTCTATTTTACATCATGAGTACTTGCATCTGGATAACACATCATCATCATGAGATTTTTTTTATTTTTTTTTATTTGCTTTTGTTTTTCTTTTAGAAACAAAAACAAATACAAATAGGTTTACAGGTGGGCATTGTATGTTTGGGGTAGCTTTTGTGTTTTAATGCTGGGATGACTGCTTCAAAGGGGTAAAACGATCAATTTATATGACCGTGTACATACTCGGCCGCAATGAAACCGGTATCACCGGTTTCATTCCTTCAACATGCGGTTAAAGCATGGTCATTAGTAACAAAATGTCTCCATCCAATGGCCAGCACGCTTACAGCGCTCGACCTTATGGGATGCTATAGTAATGTCGAGACGTATAGTATCTTTTTTAAACATGAAAAAATTCATGTAATATACAAAATAGTCCCTTAGTGAAAAATAATGAAATTATGAGGTATCTTAATGAGGTATCTTTAAAAAAAAGGTGTCTGGACGTAAATTCTGTAGCAATTAGGTAGCCAGTTGTAAAAATCTCAATCTTAAAATCGAAACGATCGGCTACTCACCCTGCCACTAGCCAATGGCCAGTGGTCGGTGCTCTGTGGGCTCCACTAATGATGCGTGTGTTTCGTCCATGCCATCCATCCATTCTTCGAGATTATTTTCTGGTATGAGCTCAAAAATAAGGTTAATCTAAATCTCAAGTGGACTGCACAGTGTTGATTGAACGCTTACCATTAAAAATTCATGGGCTACAAAAGTTTTGGATAAAACTGATATATATATATATATATATATATATATATATATATATATATATATATATATATATATATATCATCCAAGTCTGCATGACCTAATCAACAGGTTAGATGTCAAATAATCATTATAGTGGGCCCTAAGAAGTTTTTAATGGTGGACATTTAATCAAAATTATTTTCACATGGTGTGGTCCACCTTAGATTTAGATATATCTCATTTTTGGTATAAATGCATAAAATTATCTTTCAAAATGGATGGACAGCGTGGATAAAACATATACATCATGGTGGGGTCCACATAGGAACGACCACTAGCCACCTGGATGGTGGCAGCGTCACGAGCCAAACCGCGTCCCTTAAATTGTTCCCACGTGGTGCAGTAAGAAGCATGACACGTATCACCGACTGAAAGTGTTGTCCGTGAAAGCAACCGTCCATGCTAAAAGCGGCACCGCCCTTGTGCGTCACTTGTTTGATTAGAGAGACAGAGAGAGATACTGCCAAAATAAGTTCGGATGGTGGGTCCCACCAGCAGATGGGCCCAGCAAAAAACGAAGATCCCAGATCTGGGAAAGTGGCCCTCAGATGAGTGATGCATCAAGAAATGAAAATGATCGACATCCAACGGCAAAAGCTGATGGATAGGATAGGATCGATTCTTTCCTCGCCAATACTTGGTTGAGCCGTTTAATCAAACATTTCGTGAGCAACATCTATATCAAAATAATCAAGTCACCGATCTGATTTGATTCGAGCCTGTTCCGGCAAGCTCAAATTCAGCTCAAAATTTTTTTTGAGCTCTGAAAACTAACTTGACTCGATCCGAATCAAATTTCGAGCTGAGCTGAGTCGAGCTGTTTTGAGTCGAATTGGGCGAGTCACCTAGCTAACTCGACTCATGTACAGCTCTAACCAAGGTCAGTTGATTCCTAATTATGGGCCCACTGTGATGTATGTTCCTTACATCCACACCGTCCATTCATTTTTACAGCTTATTTGAAGGTTTGTTCCAAAAAATGAAGCAAATCGGAATCTTAGGTGGACGATATCAGAGGAAACAGTCGTGATTGATCCCCACCATTAATAACTTTTTGGGCCACCAGAATGTTTATTTTCCATCCAACCCGTTTATAAGGTCATAAATGCCTGGATGAAGAGACCACACAAATATCAGCTTGAAACAAAAAGTTTTTGGCCCACGAAAAGTTTTTAATGGTCCATTACCACTCTTTCCTGTAGCATGGTCCATCTCAGAATTGGATCTGCTTTTTTTTTTTTTTTTTTTTTTATCATACCCTAAACTGAGTTTTCAAAACGGATGTACGGAATGAATATAAGTTAAATACATCATGGTGGGCCCCAGTGATCGCACCCACCTCGGTGGATCCGGAAGATTTAAAACTCAAGTGGGCCACCCGTCAAGAAAGAGGGGATGAAATAAGAATGGTTTGGATGGCAAATCAACAGCACGGTTGGGCCCCGTCAAGATTTCAACGGTGGGTGCTTCATCTGTGAGCCCTACCATGATGTATGTGTTTCATCCATGTCGTTCATCTTTTTTTACAGATCATTTTATGGTAGCAGACAAAAAATTAGGTATATCACAATCTCAAGTGGACCACATTACAGGAAAAAGTGTTGAATGAGCGTAGACCATTAAAAATATTTTGAGGGCCATAAAAGTTTTGGATCAAGCTGATCTTTGTTTTTTCCATTCATCGGGGACTGTATGACCTAAATGACGTAATCAACGGATTGGATGTCAAATAAACAGTACAGTGGGCCTTAGGAGGATTTTAATGGTGGATATCCAATTACTATTGTTTTCCTGTGGTGTGGTCCACCTGAGATTTATATCCCTCTCATTTTTGGGATCAAGTCCTAAAATGATCTGTAAAAATGGATTAACAGAATGGATGAAACACTTACATCATGGTGGGGCTCACAGATCACCGACCATCAGCCACGGGGCTGGTGGCAGGGGGAGTAGCCAATCCGTTTCCATTTTTCAGCCATGTCCTGGCATTAGCTGGCAAAGCTTATGGACGAAATGGATGACAGACAGACATCACGGTGGCCCCACAGAGCTTAGGGTCGCAGGGACTCCGTGTAGCCTCCGTGGGAGGGAATCCGCGTCTGAAAATTAAAAATAAAAAAACGCTACCATCTAATTTGAAAGAATTCGAATCATGTAACTATATCCCGACCGTTCATCTCTTTTCTCCTACTACTGATGGGCCATTGTCCAAAAATCGCACCAGTGGGATCATTAAAGCCGCTGGCTGAAAATGTTTTAACCATTGCATGTTGGCCGTTGGGTGGACTTCTTTAGCCATATTGTCCAATCGGGATCCTCAAAACTCAATAAGCTGTGGTTAGGATTTACCCAAGTGGCCCACCAACAAATTGAGCGGTCCGGATCTCGCACATAAGTGTCATTTGTACGGTTGCTAACTACCAGTGTCTGCCCATCCACACGCACAAGCACACACCAATATGGAACACGTGTGTGAGATCTGACCCTTCTGTCCGCTTGGAAATAACCGTTTGATCCCTGCTCTCAGGTGGGCCACTATGAGTAGAGTAATTGTGTAATGACCTGGAAATTAGGGTCTTGCATAAACTCGACTCCCAAGTTCTCACGTGTTACTTAGGTTAATTCTTACTAATTTACGTTTAATCAAGTTTAAATGCGCAATATGAAATTTCTTGGAACATGAAACATAATCACAACTGATCTACTGAAATGAAAGAAGTCAAATATATATATATATATATATATATATATATATATATATATATATATATATATATATATATATATATATACAAGTCCAAAAGAATGTAAATAGGTCGCACCAAACGTTGTCCAACAAAATCACAAAAGGAATATCATGTCCAAAAGAATAGGGCTGAGTCCACAACTCAACGATCAAAATCCCGTCTACTAAGCTGACGGGGAACCGTCCATTAGCTAAAAATAGGACAG
Organism: Magnolia changhungtana; assembly: GCA_030180095.1. Lineage (NCBI taxonomy): Eukaryota > Viridiplantae > Streptophyta > Magnoliopsida > Magnoliales > Magnoliaceae > Magnolia > Magnolia changhungtana. The sequence continues at coordinate 2,877,512 of JASAUF010000115.1, read as the reverse complement.
CCCATCCTCCTTATCCAAGCTCGCACCAAAAGGCTCCTCGTACCCAGCGTCACCTGCAACTACTGAAGAGTCTGGTTGATGTTTTAAAACACCGTCCTAGAGTGGGAGTGAGTGATCAACTCAGTGGGTGCTATTAGTCTTAAGTTGTAACAGACATCAATTATATTATGAACTTAATGAAAAATAATCGTTCACAAACACCTAACTAATCTTATTAATGCATACGCATGATAGATGATATGATGCATGCCCTCGCCACAACACTCTCTCAAGCGACACCATCTCACGCTCGTTTATGACAACACTCCCTCATTGCGACCTCGACTGCCGAGTCGTCAACTTAACTAGTGCAATGCAATGATAATGTTAGCCGAGTTCTTAGTTAATTTCATTCATCCAGCAGGTTTGAGAATCTGGTACGCCCCACGTATCAATGCCCTAAACTGGTTACGAGGCCAAGGCCCCCCAACGTATGAAGCCGAGACCCCACGATCCTCGATCCCGTCGGGTTTCCCATTCCCGACTCCAAGCACATGAGGAGTGCCGAGAGGAAGGGATCGCTCGCGGTCACTACGAGGAGGCGCGTCACTCCAGCATAGGCGGACGGCTCGGACACAGTGTCCCATTCCACCATGCCTGGCTCACGAGGCAGTGGATCAACTTCAAGTGGTTATCGGTGGGTTGCAACGGTGGTAGGGTGTTTCAGGTTTCATACATATATGAGTAAACAATGTTAACAAATAGGGCTGGTCGATAAGTAGGCTAGACCGTATGAGTCAGGCGAATATGTGACGAACGACATCAGGTATAAGGGACCCATGTAGTCGAATTACAGTCGCTCGTATACACCCGCTCAAACTCACAGGTTTAGCCCTAGCATAGTCCTACCGATGGGACTACCGTCTCTCCTCATGTTCCCGACCAACCCAAGGGTATGAATAATGATTCATAGTATGCCAACTACCAATGCATCATCCAGCATAAACGACATCATGGTTTCATACTCCTCAATATACAATTTAGATTCTCGTAGCAAGCAAGGCTAACAATATCATGAAATAAAGTGCATGTGAGTTATGTGTGTGGGTGAGGAAGTTAAGCACTTCCTTCATCTTAAGAAATCATAAGCACAAGAGTAATGAATCATGGATACTAAGAAGCAACACTATAAGGAAAAATCCAACAAGGCATGAGCATGAGATCATCCATACACAAAATCATGTGAGAGGCAAGAACATCATCATATGAAAAGCAAACACACAATTCCATGTAAATCCAACAAACATGCAATTCCTAGGATTCTTCTAAATTCTCCAAATATAGCATCTAAACCATCAAAATCATTAGATTCATAATAAAATTGGTGCTAGGCCATCTAAAGATAATAGTTCGCACCTTCGGACTCGTTGAAGGCTTCGAAACGACGTAGGAGATATGGAATTTAGGGTCGAATGGTCGGGATCCCTAAAGCAACATTTGTAGGTTAGGTTTCCATGTAAATTTCCCTCATCACAAGGGTTTCAACGAAAATGGGTGATAAATCTTACCTAGATGATCAACGAAGTGAAAAGGGCAGTCTTGAATGAGGGATTCTTCTTGGAGAAGATGTAGGGAGTTGTGGGAGTTTGTTTTCCTTGGGCCCCACCTTGATCTAGGGTCCACCTTACTCACTTTCACACTCTCTTTCTCTCCTCCTTACTCTCTTACTTTCTCTTTCTCCCCTTGGTAAAGGTGGTTGTGGTGAGGGTTATGAGATAAGGCACTAGGGCTTTATTTCCTAGAGTTGGGCCCTTTGGCCCCAAGCTTCCACAATTTTCCAAAATAGACTACTGGGACTCCCTATTGGTGTTGGGGCGGCCCTAACACCCCTCTGGCCACCAAACTTGGTGTGTAGGTGCCTTATGGGCCGATGAGAGGTCATGAAAAGTTTGAGAACAAACGGATGATCGAGTATGGGGTTTAAGCATATGGTTCCGATCTTTAAATGGCCCTGAGGGGCCCCCCCATTTCGGTGATTGAGGTGGCTCTGGTGGCCCTCTGGCCATGAAACTTACGAGATAGGTGATCCATGGCCCGATGAAGGGCCATGCAAAATTTGGGAGCGATCGGATATGAGGTTTGATCGTACGGTTCTGGTTTGCGATCAACGGTCACCGTGCCACGATCGGGTTCTAGATTTTATGAACGGGTATAGAAAAATATATTACATCTTCACCGTAAATTTGGAAGAAATCTGACGGCTGAAAAGTCTGGTATCTCGATTTTATTTGCAAGTGCTAGATTCTAATTCTGGCATTTAATGGGGTGCATTTGGTAAGTGTCAGATTCTAATTCTGGGTGTCTACTGGGTCCGTCGTCCGCGATGGACCATAAGCCGAGTGAGATCTTCAGTTTCCTAAATTTTTAAATTTTTCTGACCCTTGTCGGTCGCTGGGTGGCCCACACGGGTTGTTGTTAAATGTAGATAGGCCATCTGGCTTGGCGGCCCGCACTTTGTTCCATCATAACTAAACTGGTCCACCCCAGTATAAACTAACATTGAGTGCTAATAGTCCTTAAGAGATATTATAAGTTAATTTAAAAAAAATTAAAGATTTTTTGGGAATCGAAAACAGTGAAAATTCAAGATGTTACAAATTGATGGTTAAAACACATTTTCCTTAAACTTGTCTTTGTATTCTATGGCCGGGGTGAAGTGGCCCAACTTTTATGCGAGAAGATCTAACTATTGTGCCCCACCTAATGGAGAGATATGATCAAGCACACGTGTTCTGTATTGGCACGTGTACTGGGAAGTGGACACGCGTGTGAAATTAGATATTATCCACAAAAGAGAAGATTAGATACTCAAGCTCTAACCCCACTCATTCCTGGAGGCATTTGGACTCAAGAGGCTTCGCAAGCCCACACGCGTGGGGAGCACTGCGAATCTACGCTCACGCAAACGTGCCAATATAGCATGTGAGCTAGATCCACCTTTCACTAAGATGGCCGTACTATTTAGATCTCTTAAGATAAAAATCAGGCCATTTCACTACTCAGGTGGGCCACAGAACACAAAATGAATGGGCATCTAGAAAAAACTAGTCTCATCCGTCCGTTTGTGATGTACGCTGTGGACCACCTGAGGATTGAAACAAATTGATATTTTAGACAGAAGATATGATAAGCGTGTTCCACTTGATGAAAAGCTTGGATCTTTCACATGCGTGCCACACGCATGAAGATGGGCGGCTCTCCACGCGTGTGGGCTAACAAGTGAATTCTTATAGGGGATAACAACTGTACACAAGCAGGCACACATGTCAATATGGAACACGAGTGAAAGATCTGAGACATCCGTAAGGTGTAATATCTTATTTAGATCTTCTGTACTAAAAATCAGGCTATTTAACTCCTCTGATGGACCACAGTAATCAGAAAAGATGGACCGCCAGAAAAAAAAAAAAAAAAGTTTTAACCGCTTGTTTGTTTTGTAGAGGAAAAGGTCAGTGATCGCGAGTGTAGGTAGAGATAGTTTGTTCGCCCATTTCCAGCACCTCCAAGGTACACTTGTCAGGTGTCTGGGATGATCGGGACCATTGACCTGGTGAGTCACCATGAAGATGGACCATGGACCTGAAGTCTCGGAGACTGGATAATCCTATCCGTCCAAAATCCTCCCAATATGATTGGATCATCTAAACTTTAACTTTGAAGCTTGATATGCGCATGCTTGATGTATAAACCATATGTAGACCGTTCAGTTGAGGAGACACTTCTCAAAGATCAGGATGATCCTACCATTCAATCAGTGCCCGGCTTTTGGTTCGCCAATTTACTAGAAATGGCATACAGTCCATGAATCCAATGGCTTGAATATTTTGTTGGTGCAAATTTTAAGCGTTGGCTCATCAACGAGGTGGACCGTTCATTTGAATGGTTGTGATTGATAGTCACTTGCACTAATGGAACAGTAGATATGCTCTATGCATTAAGTGGTGGATAGCACCGCACTTGGATGGTTAATCTCACACACACACACACGCACATATATATATATATATATATATATATATAATATATATATATATATATATATATATATATATATATATATATATTAATCGAGCCATAGTGACCGCACGTTTTGTGTGGCTTGGATTGGTGCCTTTTTGGGGCTATATCCTATAAAATGTTAGGACCAGGAAAATCCAAACGTTTCATTGTTTTTACATTGTATGGGCCCTTTAAATTATTGAAAAAGATTGTCCACCAAAAGGACAAAAGGTGGGTCCACTCATTGGATGGTATGGACTCATAACACCTGGATTGATTGGATGGTGGAGACTGGAGATGGTTATTCTACCATGCATGTAACACTCGGCCCAACCAAATTAGCGTCCTGAGGCGTCCACATGAGATTTGCCACAGGACCGCTCGATTAAACTGCTTGTGCGAGAGGTGTCACCAACAAATTCACTCAGGTTATCCCATTAAGGTGGACGAGTCTGGTTATGTTCAGACCAAGTACGAACCGTTAAGCCAGATAGCCTATTTATACTTGGCGACAGCCTGTGCGGGTCGTGCAACTGCCAAGAAGGGTCAGAAAAATCTAAAAATTGAGAAAACCGTAGATCTAGCTGGGCTTGTGGTCCATCGCAGGCCACAGACTCAGTAAACACCTAGAAATTAATTATCTGCACCATCCTGACAGTACTTGTCAAGTGTGACTCACCCCAACCTTGACTTAATGGCTAGAATTTTAAATTACTGGCACTTTTAAATGAAACTGAAAAATAAGGCATTTCAGCCGTCGAATTTCTTCTAAATTTACGGTGAAGGCCTAAGATATTTTTCTACACCCGTCCACAAAATCCAAACTCCGATCGTGAAACGGAGACCGTTGATCGCAAATCAAACCCGTACGATAAAACCCCACGTCCGTTTGCCCTCAAATTTTGCACAGCCCTTCATCTGGCCATAAAGCACATATCCTATAAATTGCATAGTCATGGGCCATCAGAACCGCTCCAACAGCTAGAATGGACCCCATAAAGCCATATAAAGATCGGAACTGTACGATGAAACCCCGCGTCCGTTTGCCTTCAAACTTAACACAGCCCTCAACAAGCCATGGGACACCTACATTCCAAATTTGATGGCCAAAGGGGTGACAGGGCAGCCCTAAAGCCAAATAGGGGTCCTAGAGGGCCATTGTAGGGAGAGTGTTAGAACTTAGAGCCATTTAGCCCAAACGTAGGAAATGAAACCCTTTTCACTCTCTCTCTCACTCACTCCAACAAAAATTTCAGCAACAAAGGAGAGGAGAGAGTGAAGAAAAAAGAGAGAGAGAAAGGAGAGAAAGAAGAAGGGAGAGAATGTGGGCCGTAGTTGAAGGTGGGGCCCAAGGGAGCTAAAGTCTTGTAACTCCTTCCCTCTTCCTCAAGAAATCCCTCGCCCATAACCACAAGAACAACTCTCCGCTGGTTGGATAGGTAACCACTTTTCTCATTTAGAAACCCATTATGCTAAGCTAAGCCTTGCATGCATTATAACATGTAAGTACATTTGACTTAGGATCTCTACAAATCGACCTGCGAGTTTGGCAACTCTATGTCGACTCCGCAAGCTCTTGACTAGCCGTAGGTGCGGAATATTATTCTTAGGTGACTTAGCACCAATTTTACTATGAATTTAATGATTATAAATGTTAGAATGATGTGCTTGAGTAATCTAGAGAGAACCTAACCATGACTCTACAAGATAGGTCCTCCCAAATTTCATGAAATGATTGAGTGTTGTTTATTTGTTCTTCAACATGATTGGGATTGATTTTGGTGTGACATGTTCATCTCATATAAGATTCTAGTATAACCTTCCTTGTGGCATGCGTGATTGCGTTAATCCTTGTTGTATGATTGTCCTATGAATGATGTATAGTTCTTGTTCTCTTCGTTAACCCTCCACAACACACATACACATTAATTTTGTATATTTGTTAATAGTTGCGTTTGTAGAAAAATCTAAATTTTCATGTTTGACGTATGAATGCATGACTTCACTTGGGTTAGAAGACGAATCCTGAATTGTTGGAATATTATTGAACGTCATCAAATCCCTAGGTTGGTCAGGGAATTGAGGTAGGAGAAGGTGGTCCCGTTGGTAGGACTATCCTGCGGCTAAACCAGGGGATTTGGGCGGATGCGAATGAGAGACAGTAGTTGGACTACATAGGTCGCCTGTACTCGATGTCTTCCGTCACGTACTCGCTTGAACTCGTTCGGTCTAGTCCACTTACTGGCCAACTATATTTGTTAACCATGTCTAGTCACGACTGTATGGAACCTGAAACACCCTTCGCCCGCTGAAGCTCACTAATAACCATTTGAAACCGATCTACTATCTCGAAAGCTGGGCATGGTGGAAATGGGACACTGTGTCTAAGCTGTCGGCCTACGCTGGGGTGACGAACATCCTGTAGTGACCGCGAGCGATCCTACTTCCCAGCATTCCCCATGTGCTTGAAATCGGGGATGGGAAACCCAATGGGATCAAGGATCGCGGGGTCCTAGCCTTGCACGTTGATGGGCCTTAGCCTTGCAATTAGTTGGGGACATTGATATCGTGGGGTGTATCAGTTATCCTAATCTGCTGGATGAACGAAATTAATTAAAGACTCGGCTAACACGTTCATGATTGCATCGCATTAGTTAGGTTGACGACTTGGCAGTTGAGGTCGTAATGAAGGAGCGTTGGTTATGTGCGATCGTTAGACGAAGTCGCTCGAAGGAGTGTTATTGCGATGTCATGCATCACGTCATATCCCATGCATATACATTAACAAGATTAGTTAGGAATTTATGAATGTTTGTTTTTCATTAAATTCATCGTGAAATTGATTCTTGTTGTAACTTAAGGCTAACAGTACCCACTGAGTTGATCACTCACTTCCACTCTGAGACGATGTTTTAAAACACCAACCAGACTCTTCAGTAAGCTGTAGGTGGTGCTGAGTTCGATAAGCCGTGTGACGCGAGTATTGATGAGGAGGATAAGCTGTCATACTTCCAGCTGATGAGCGGTTCACCATAGATTTAGCGGACAGATTTTGGATCGTTGAGTGATGGACTCGGCACACTATTCTTTTGGACATATCATTTTATTTATATTTTTGTTGAGTGACGCCTTGTGCGACCCATTGATATATCTTGTGAACTTGTATATATTTAGTCATTTCCATTTCAGTAGACTAGATGTGATTGTGATTCATGTTTCAAGTAATTATATATTGCTCATTAAACTGAATTAAATATAAAACAGTAAAATTAGTTATAAGTGATACCCGAGAACTTGGGAGTCAAGCGTATACACGACCTCCAATTTTCAGGGCGTTACAATGCAGCTACCTTTCACGGAAGTTCTATAAAACTCTCTCTCTTGGTGCTACTTACAACAAGCATGTGTGGTGATTGGGACCGTTCATCTGGTGGTCCATGGCATCGATTCGCTATGGGCCAAATATTCAAGTAATAGGACGACTCTGACCATCCAAGTTGCTACGCAGTTTCTGTAGACGGTTGCTATGATTCGACTTTACCGGTTTTTGTAGGCAACTCATGGGACGAACATGGCTTATCCACTTGCTGGCCCAGCGGATCAACGGTCCCAACACCAAACGTGTCTGCCACGTGTACCTTGAGGAGGGAGAACCGTGCAACTTCCATGGTATGAGCTCTATAAAGTACACCCCGAACAAATGGGTAAGATCATTCAATTGGTGCAGCTTCTGGTCCATGGTTCGTCAACGTGAACCCTCCGATCCGATTTTGTGGGGAGCCATGCAGCGATTGAACGGTTGAGATGGCTTGATGGCCACGCCTTAGGACGACCGACGGTACAAAAAGTAGGTCCATGAGACTCACATGTAATCGGATGATCAGAACCATTCATTTGTTGGGAACTATTCTGGATGGGCCACATTCAAGTGATCAAGCTGGATAGACGGTCCACGCTCAGCTATGCAAATCAAGGTCTGTTGTCTACTCACAAAACCCCAAAAAACGTGGATGATCACCCAACCATCTGTCCATTTCTGCACAGTAGGGTTAGACCAACCAATCCGATGCACGGATCGAATTTTGATCAACGACCACATGCAAGGACAATGCTCCAGTGATAACTCACCACCGTTTTACAAGGTGATGACGGTTCCACCACACACACAGCATAGTTTTATGACAATCCAGACCGTCCAAATCTCTGATCCAATATTGGATCGAAAATAACCTAGACATGACGCTGAGAAGATAATAAGAACCATCTCATTTTGCTCTTAGAACTTGGAACACCCACTGTTAGATGTGTACACAAACCGCACTACCTCGATTAGCTCTTTCAACTCGACTCCAAAATGTCCGATTTGACTCGGCTCGTGGCTACTCAAGCTTATTTTTTGGGCTTGAAAATAAGTTTGAGCTGGCTCAACTCAACTCAACTCGATTGAACACATCTCAATCGAACTTGATTCAAACCAATTTAATGACTCAATTATTTTAATATTGATGTTACTCACCTAGTGTTTAATGAAATGATCTAAAGAAGTGTTGCTGGTGGTAAGGAAAGTGTATATGAAATTAATACCTGTTTTTTTTCTTCTTCTAATGTTGCCTATAAAAGCATTGCTACTGTTCCAAATACAATGAGATTTCGAAGGTGTTGTCAGGTGATTGTGAAGATGTTACAATAGTGAACTCAGCTTGAACTCTGGCTTGAACTTGACTTGAATTGGCCTGAGCTATTGAGTGAACCGAGCCAAGCCGACTTCAACCTGAGGCCAGCTCGACTCGGTTCAACTCCATGTACACCCTACGCCACTCTTTTACCGTTGACCGTCCATTTGATAGCTGTCAATTGGATGGTTAGTATTGCTTGATCAGTATGGTCTTAGATATATGACCCATCGACTCTGTGCCCCACAATTTCTACAGCCTGGACAATCGTAAATGAATGACAGACTGACACGTGTCAGGAGGGAGATTCCCAACCATTTGCAAATGGTGGCAAACTATCACAGGGTCTACCAGTGGTTTACAAGATGTAAATTCTCAAATAATGATGAATTGTCTTACTCGCTTGAGATGAACACGTGTCATTTTGTAACATATGGATAAGATCTGATCCATTCATATGGTAGGGCCCACTTTATTAACAGTTCATAATAATAATTATTTCTGTTTCCTGATTATTTGATTATAATTTTTTAGAATTCGATGGTTAATTAAAATACCTGTGGTTCATATTTAAGGTACCATTATCTAAATATTAATAATTTAAAATATTTTTATTTTTAAATAAATTCATTTATAAAATATTCTTATAACTGATGAATGGACCGGATCTTTCAAAAATATGCCACGTTATCCCATAGTCCTCGAAGCCTCAATCTCCATCTTAACGTTCGTTTTGTATTCCTAGATATTCTGAGTAGATCACCACCGATACCTAACGTACAAGCAACGGTATCAAGAGATAGAGGGGCAGGACGGATCCGTGACTGTGGGGCCCACCTTGATGTATTTGTTTTACATGCACGCCATCCGTACGTTTTTCCAGCTCGCTTAAGGGCATGAGACCGAAAATGAAGGAGATCGAAATCTCAGGTGGACCACACCACGGGAAACGGTGATCGAACGGTCAGGATTACTGATTGGAGAAGCTAGGCACCCATCCAGAACGTTCAAACCATGGGCCATTATGTACGGAGCACGTACCGTAACTTCACACTAGTTAAACCGATCCTACCAATCCACTCGTCGAAATTCATCATGTTAGATCATCCGGCCAGTGTGATGTTCTGGACTCCATCCACGGTCGGAGCACAATTTCAACGGTCTGGATTGACGTACATTTAAACTGGAGAGAGAGCGCTAGATTGAACGGCCATGATTATTGATTGGAAAAGGTGGAAATGCATTCCGATCGCTAAACTGTGGACCACCTTACGGATGGAGCATGTACCGTAGCTTCATCTCATACAGTAGTTAGATTATCCTATCAATCCAGTGGTCGAAATTCAACATGGTCAATCAGATGGCTTAGATTATCCGACCAGGGTGATTTCCTGGAGTCCATCTACGGGGAACCACAAGATCGACGGTCCGGATTGACGCATTTGCATATCGAAATTCAACATGCGCAATCAGATGGTTTAGGTCATCCGGCTAAGGTGATCTCCATCTAGGGTAGGACCACAACTTCGACGGTCTGGATCGACTCATATGTATTCTAGAGAGATGGGGCGGCTATCAAACGGGCGGTCAGAAAAAGTAGGCAGTCAAAATCTAACGTGCGGCTACCATCTGGACGGTCATTAAAAGATCGGACGACCAGATTTAAGAGGAAAAATAAAAGAAATGGTTAGACCATCAGATCAGCGTTGAATGCCAGGCATCTCCACCAAATCCAAAGTGGGACCCACATTAGGACGGCTTCAACAGACGTGCAGGTGCATGGTTGCCACGTGCACAGCAGCAACTTATCACCAGATCAGATCCGGTCCTTCCATGGGATAGTGACCATCTGATCATTATTCCGTAGGGCTAAAAGTTGGGCGGGTTCAACCCGACCCACATGTGACTGACCCGACATTGGGTTGGGCTCGCAGAATATACCGGTTCAATCTCAAGCTTGGGCTACACAAACACTAACCCAATAAAACTTGGGTTGGGCTCGAGTTGAAGTCTGAACCCAATCAATATATAAGTTACTTATAAATTATAATGGCATGTGAATCATTTGTGTCGAAAGCTCATTTGTTCATGTCTTTCTAAAGACTCGAGCTAACAAAATATGTTAGATTTCTCTCTCTTAAAAACATTGGGTGCTATGTTACATGACTTTAAAAAAGAGTAGTTGTCTTTTATTTTTATTTTTTTTAAGAAAAAATGAAATTCTTTACAATAAATAATCATATATATAATTAATAAAATCATAAATATGAAAAATAAGTTTTATATTGAAATATAATTAAATAATGTAATAATAAAAATATTAACATGTATACACCGACCAACCCGACCGAGCCCGCTTGAGTAGGGCTTAAGTTGAGAATTACTGGCCTTGGGTTGGGTTGGGTTGGGTTGGCTTGGCTTGGCTTGGGCTGCACTTGAGGTATAGGAACCTTGGGTTGGGTTAGGGTTGAGCACCAACCCGACCCGACCCGCCCCGCCCGTCCGCCCGCCATACCTATTATTCCTTACCCGACATCTCCACTAAATCCAAAGTGGGACCCACATTTGGACGGCTTGGACAGACGTGCAGGTGCATGATTGCCACGTGTACAGCGGCACTCGCACCGGATCCGGCCCTTATGAGGGATAGTGGTCCGAAGCACAAAGGAGCAATTCGATACTCTGGCGGAGTGAGGTAGTTTGTACGCATGCACTTATCTAATGCATATTTAAAATATATCAAACGTAAATTCAACCGTTCAAACTGTGGGACCCACCCTATATAGATGATTTTCTTGAAATATTAGAAAATCTGATTAGTGGATCTCTTTGTATTGATTCCTAGCCTTTGTCTATTTACATCTGCTAACAATTCAATTAGAATGTTGGTTTAGTGTATTTCTTTATATAAGACCCAAGAAAGTGTGGCCCACTATTTTAACGGTTCTGTTTGAGTTTAAATATATGCCACTACTATAAATTTGGAGTACATGCGTATGTATCATCATACTCTGCCAGAGTATCAAATTTCTTCTTGATGAGGAAGTTCTTCCAACGAACCACGTGACACGCAGGCCCGCATTTTTGCAGTCTACGGAGTTTTTAAATTCTGGCAACTAGATCCCATTAATAGTTAATCCAGACCGTTGATATGTTTTCAAACACCTATGATGGACCATTAATTTAAAAACACTGATATTAAGATTTTCGAAAATTTGAAATTTTCTAATGATAGACGGTTAAGAAAAGAAGTACAAGAGCAGTCCACGTTCAAAATCCTAAACTGGCCGCTGAGATCTTCCAATCTATGAAATTTTTGGGATTTTTCTATCTAAGGTCGGAATTAACAGATGAGAAGCCTGAATTACCAAACCGTGGGCCCCACTTGTAGAATTCGAAGCGCGTGTGTACGGTGTAAAGATAAGGGCTATCGTACCATATTAGAGATACCGACAGCATGATCTTCGCTGGCGCTTCACTCTTCGCGGGTCCGTAGTGGAAACAAAAACCGGTTTTTCCTCACCCTCTCTCTCACGCGTCCTCGGTCGAGGACCAGAAAGTTTATAGTGTTCCAGATTCATCAGTCCGTACAATAGGACCCAGCTTGCAGTGATCCAGACCGTTGATCTTACAATCCCTACTCTGAATGTGGGGACCCAAAAAAATCTATCGTATTTGAATTGTGGCCTAGATTTTCGCGGGAAAACTATACCAATTGGATCAACGGTTGTTTGTTTCATCCCAGATCTGCTGTGGGTCCCATAAGATGAACGGCATGGATCAACAGACATGGGCCCCACTTGTAGAGAGTCCATAGTTCTTCGCTCCCTCTTCAAGAAAACTAAAAAAAAAAGTACTCCCATCACGAAAGAACAGTCAAACACAAGAGAAGAAGAAAAGCCCATCAACCATATGAAGATCTTCGATTCCAACGGGTTCGTTCTCTCCAATCTTTCATTTCCTTTCTTCTTCTATTTTTTATTGTTTTTCAATTTAATTGAATAAAAAACAGAAAAATCGATTGATTCTTTATTATTATTATTATTATTATTATTATTATTATTCTTTGTGCTGTGGTTGTTGGAAATAGAGAGCAAGAGATAGGAGATTCATGAACTGAATGTTTCTTGACTTGGGTTCTCTCCAATTCCATTTCCTTTCTGGGTTTTGATTGATTAATTGAAGAAAAAGCAGAAAGTTTGTTTTTTATTGTGTTTTCTTGTGCTGTGCTTGGTGGAAAATAGAGAAGTGATTGGAGATTTATCCACTGCCTGTTTTCTGATTTGGGTTCTCTCTAATTCCCACTTTGAATTCTGTGTTCGGTTGTTTCTGCATTTCATTTAAGAAAAAGCCGAAATTTTGATTGGTTTTGCAATTCATTGAAGAAAAAGCTGCAAATTATATTTTATTTTTTCTGTGTTTTTTGTGCTGTGGTTGTTGTCAAATAGAGGAGAAGTGATATTCATGCACTGCATGTTTTCTAATTTGGATTCTCTCGAATTCCCATTTTGAATTCTGGGTTCCGATTGATTTTGCGTTTCATCAGAGAAAAAGCCGAAATTTTGATTTATTTTGCAATTCATTGAAGAAGAAAGCAGAAATTTTGAGTTTTCTGTGTTGTAGTGTTGTGGTTGTTGGAAAATAGAGGAGAAGTAAATGGAGTTTCATGCACTATATATTTCTTGATATGGGTTCTGTCCAATTCATTTTGAAATCTGGGTTTGGATTGATTCCGCATTTCATTAGAGAAAAAGCCGAAAATTTGATTGATTTGCAATTCATTGATTTTTGTGTTTTTTGTGCTGTGGTTGTTGGAAACTAGAGGAGAAGTCATTGGAGATTCATCCACTGCCTGTTTCTTGATTTGGGTTTTATCCAATTCCCATTTTGAATTCTGGGGTTCTGATTAATTTTCATTTCATTAGAGGAAAAGCTGAAAATTCGTGTTTTGATATATATTATATGATTGGATTTTTGTTTTTGTTTTTTTGTATTACCAGGAAAATAGAGAGGAAGAGATTGGAGATTCATTTACTGCATGTTTCCTGAACTGGGTTCTTTCCTGTTTACGGATTCGACTTGTATTTCAATCTGAATTTGTGTTCTTGATCCAGTTCTTTTGACGTTTTTGAATTTCGGATTGTGGGAATTTCATTGGTTCTTTCATTCATTTTAGTTTGGAGTAGAAATTTAGTTGTTACTTTCCCTGTCGACCGTTGGCGGTTTGCGGGCGCGAACGGTGGCAGCTATGTCTAGCTTTGTTGGTGTTTTTGTCTCCGATCCATTGCTTCACAGCCAATTCACTCAGGTCCAGTTGCGCGGTCTTCAATCCAATGTAAGCTCTCGATTCTCTTCTGCTTCAAGTTAGTCTTCTCTCATCTCGTACTCTACAATGCTCCATCCTAATTGCTGTCTTTCACACCCTCCAGCTTTCTGTAAGGTGGGGCCCATGTTTCTGTGATCCAGAACACTCATCTGGTGGACCCCATCGGATGGGCAGTGGATTGAAATGAATCTTGAACAATCTATCTGCTCAATGCATGGACCTTTTTCACTTTGCATGTGGACCATTGGATGTTTTCTTTTAACCATCCATATGCAGGTCAATTATTTGATGGCCAGGATGGTCCAGTATGGTTTTTTATGCAGCATCGCTGTTCTGGGGCCACCAGATGACAGTCCGGATCATTGGAAGACAGGCCTCTTTTGTTATGGAATGCTGGCTCTTTTTTGAAAAAAAAAAAACACCAGTAATTTGGCATGAACATTGTATATTTACTCTATTAAAGAACCATTACTGAATTAGTTGCCTCTTGATGAATTCTCTCATGCCTTATGATTTGAGAATGCATGATTCACATTGATTTTTCTTCCTGGTAGAATGCAGTAGAATTTATCATCAGATTACACACCTTCAATTGAATTAAATCATTCATTATGTTTTGAAGAAATAAGATCTCTTGTCCAATTATCTTCTTGGTAGAGTATATTGAAACATTCACTATTAAAGCAGTTGTGTTTCACCAATTTCACTTATGCATTGAGATTATAGGAAAATTATGTTTTAACGGGTCGTATTGCATGTGATTCCAAATTTGTATGGTTTTGTTGTAGTTTGTTTCTATGAGAAGGGAATTGGGTCATGTTACGGTCAGGGATTTACCGCCTGCAATGGTGAAACTTAAGGCTTTCAAAGAGATGCTTACTGTGGAAGAGATCAGCAGGATCTTGGGTGAGTCGTATTCCAATACGAGCGATGAGATCGATTTTGAAGCATTTCTACGGGTGAGGTTGCATAGGCTTTCTCTACTTTCCCTTTTTAGTCTAGTTGAAGGACGAGTAGAACATGTAGATAAAATTGATTGGATGGGCAGGCTTATTTGAATTTGCAATCTCGGGCGGCTGCAAAGTTGGGTGGTTCAAAGAATTCATCTGCATTCCTGAAGGCCACGACTACCACCCTTCTACATACGATTGACGAATCGGAGAAGGCATCTTACGTCGCCCATGTCAACAGCTACCTTGGAGATGATCCATTTCTGAAGAAATATCTTCCTTTAGACCCTGCGACGAATGATCTTTTTGAGCTTGCAAAAGATGGAGTTCTTCTATGGTACTTTTTGAGCATTGCATGCTGAACTTTTTTATAGGATTGTGAATGTTGTTAGCTTTAATAGTAATTGATGCAGTTGCCGGTTTGATGATGCAGTAAGCTGATCAATGTCGCTGTACCTGGAACAATCGATGAACGAGCAATCAACACTAAACGGATACTCAACCCATGGGAAAGGAATGAGAACCATACCCTTTGTCTTAACTCTGCCAAGGCCATCGGGTGCACTGTTGTTAACATCGGAACACAGGATCTTATCGAAGGGAGGGTGAGTTGAACGGGTTCTTCCTCGGTTCTCTGACTGTTTTTGGGACTCTTATTTTCTGACTCAAGTGTCATTGAATTATTGAAACTTGTTCAGACATGTTTCTTATATTTTCTACTGATTTTGGAATTTTGGAGATCCTTTCTGCCATGTTTTTGAAGCATGAGTTCATAATAATCCATTATTATGTGCGGGCTGTTAGAACTCGTGGCATGCTTTAATAATTTTTATACTTCAGATCTATGCAAGTTGGACGCTGGCACATGCATCCGTGTTGTACACAGTGGATTTCAAAAGTCAGATTCATTGGCATGTCCATGCAAAATATGTTACCTAAATCGCCTATCCCCCATGTTTTCCATTCCAAATCCTGCGATCCAAATTACAGTTTATTTGCAATCTGGATTTCTATTTTTCCCAAGCTAAAATTATGGTTCTATACTCCATGTGTAGCTTAACTTGTAATGTGAATCTATATCATAATGTATTATGTAGGTAGTGTTGCGTAGCACGCCAACAACGCAAGTGAACCGAGATCCAATCTCAGGTCTCACCCACAAACGAAACAGGAAGAAATATAATCTAGAAGAAGAATCAAAGCATTCCAAACAAACCACAAGACAAAATATACGTGGAAAAACCCCAACAAGGGTAAAAAACCACGGATGCAAACTTCCACTATGAAGAAAACAAGATTACAAGCAATATACTAACCTTTCGCCCTTGGATGTATAGAAAAAAAAAACCCTTTGCATACACCTTAGAATTACCTAGAAAAGCCCTAGGAACCCCTATTTATAGTTTAGGCAACTTCCTTTCGCACCTTTGCGAAAACCACCTCAAATTTATGCAGTCCGTGTAAAATCCGCGTAAGAATCTGCGTAGCCTCGACTAGTCGAGAGAGGTCCTCAACAGGTCAAGCGGACCACTCGACCGGTCGAGCATGGGCCTCGATTGGTCGAGCACCACGGACACCAAAAATTGCAGCACACTGGACTTTGAGTCGAGCAAGCCCTCGACTGATCGAGTGGGCCACTCGACCGGTCGAGCAGCCCACTCGACTGGTCAAGTGGCATGTCCAGATTGGCTCCACACCTCAACAAGTAGGACCTATAATAATAATATTCATCATTTCACATACAAGTTACAATATCAATTTGTATTCAAAACTATATTGTATCTAGCTAGTGTATGTATTGGAGCACTAGATGATCCTACCCCAAGCATTCAACGCATTGGAGGAAGTAGCATGCCATGTTCATGGTAGCCTATTACAACTATTTTAAACTAATATGTTTTAATACTATATTGGGAACTGATATTTATCCCACCCTGATTGATTTGCATATGACTGTTCTTGCTTTGGGAACTGAAATCGTACACTTCTATCCTATTTCAGTTACCAAAATGGAAAAGGTGTGTATGCCAATCAATTATGGTGGGTGTAAACTGTGGCTCCCAATGTAATACTTTGCATGCAAAGAAAATACGAAATCATCACTATTGTCATCATAATAGACTTAACTCTCTTTTTGGGGTCCACAAAGAAAGAAAATATAAAAACAAGAAACAGTAATGATAAACTTAAAACTAACTATTTATTTGTATAAATTTCCTAAAATAAAAGAATACTAATTGAGCATAGAAATTATTTTTGGTTAGATTATCATCATAATCGTAGACATATCCCAGCTATTTGGGTCTGCTTTATAAATCTTGTTTTCGCAAGTTGAAACAGGATTTCTCATGACCGGTGTTCAGGCGTATTGCATGGGCATGTCTGTGTGCACACATGTTGGCACGACAATTCGTAGGAAGTGCTTTCCTTGTTACACAGCATCAGACTCTCTCTCTCTCTCTCTCTCTCTCTCTCTCTCTCTCTCTCTCTCACACACACACACACACACACACACAAAGTTGTAGATACATCACGTTTGTGTCGCGTATTGTTTTGCCCTCTATGTTTGATGATTGGCTTGAACTTAAATTCGACTTTCTTAGTGATTTTTTTGCCCAATCACAGCCTTCAAATTATTGGACTGAATTATTTAATTGTTTGGATGCAGCCTCACCTGTTACTTGGGTTGATATCTCAAATTATTAAGGTATGCATTGGACACCTTGTTAGCAATTTGCATCGGAACTTCTTCTCTGCATAAAATTAAAAAAAGAACGATCATAAGAGGGCTAGAAACATAGCTATGCAGGTGTAAATGGTGAATCAAAATAGGTACTTTGGATATAGAGGAGAAATATAATGTTCTGCCGAAGCAAAACTGCACCTTTTGCTTGGGCAGAAGCTGTACGGTGGGGCCTGATCAAAACCATTTCTGGTGGGAGACATTGGTAATGGGATATGTTCTGAAAGTCTTTCCCATCACAAAATCTTAGCCATATGACTGGTTGGTTGTTTCCCATTGAACTTAGACCATTGGCCTACCTGTCGATTTGCAGGCCAACTATTAGACGGTTTTCTTTTTTTAGATTCACAATCAATGATGGGCCATCTCAGATGAATGGTCTAGTGGCCCTACCTGGGCAGTTGTTTGGCTGAACCAAAATGGTCATGCAGTTCAATTGAACATCATATAATTTATACCATATATAACACGAGCAGCGTTTGACCAATTTTTCCCTCACAATTAGTTCTCAGGGGTGGCGAACTTTGATTATCCAAAGGACATGGAAGAGCTTTTAAGTAAAGTTAACGATATTTCGGGAACTTGAAAATGTGTCTGGCTTCCAGTGGACGGTTCAAATTTCACCTGCAAAAGCCAGCCAATGGCTTATATTTTACTCACAAACAGCCTATTGACTTTCTCTCTCTGAAACTTTAGGCACCGACTTCTAGAAAATCTTTATACATGCTCTATGCATTTCGGCTGCCTTATTAATTTTCCTTTGGTGATTCAAAAATCAGATACAACTGTTGGCGGACCTCAACTTAAAGAAGACACCTCAATTGGTGGAGTTGGTAGATGACAGCAAGGTCAGGATACGTTGATTGGTTATGGCCTCTCCTTCGTTTCTTTAGTTTGGATTGGCAAGAAAATGGTTCCCTTTTCTGATATGGTGGTGTTGGTTTTTTGCAGGACGTGGAGGAGCTCATGGGTTTAGCTCCTGAAAAGATCTTGCTAAAATGGATGAATTTCCATCTTGAAAAGGCCGGCTACAAGAAACCCGTTACAAATTTTTCTTCTGATGTGAAGGCGAGTTAACAGCAGTTTTTTTTGTTTTTTTTTTGAATGATGATAAATTTATTAAGAAGGTCACAGCCAAAAAGGAAAACAAAACAAAGGAAATTACAACTGAATCCAACTCTCAGTGAACTGCACCGCACCCTTAGACGCAAAGACCCACTCCTTGACAAGCGATTCTGCCTTTTGAAAGATCGATGGCACCAAATGTTGCTTATTTCTGAAACATCGATCATTTCTTTCTAGCCATATACACACCAAATACCCGCTAGCAATGCCATGCGCCATACATATTTCCCAACCTTTCCTTTACCTCCTCCATGCCATGCCTCAAAGAACGAACCGATAGAGCTTGAAATCACCCAATCCACACCAAACAACTTGAAAAACCCCTCCCACAGCTTACCCGTGAAGGAACAATGAAGGAAAATATGATCCACAGATTCTTCATTTCGATAACACATCACACACACATTCGGGAGAACTATCTTTCTTTTTTGAAGATTGTTCACCGTAAGAACCTTCTTGCAACCAACAAGCCATGTGAAAGCCGCCTCCTTTGGAGGAGCACCATAATGCCATATAAGTGATGTCGGACAAACTTCTTCTGTTGAAACACCACCATGCAAGACCTTATAGAATGACCTGACCGAGAATCTTCCCGACTTGTCATGAAGTCATTTCAAAGAATCATTTTCTAGAAGCACCGGGCGGACTTTTGAGAGCAAAACAAGCAAGTTGGAAAGCTCAACAACCTCTTCATCATACAAGAACCTCTTACACGGAGGGGTCCAAACAACTTGCTCACATTGAATTGAAAAACATTGATCAACACACGTTTCTCTATCCACCGCAATATTTGCTAATCTTGTAAACAAAGCCTTAAGTTTATGATTCCCAACCCAAGTATCCTCTCAAAACCTTATGCCACTCCCATCGAACCCTACTCCATCCCATACTTTCCTTTCCAAAGAAGTGACCATTCGCCAAAGATAAGATGCCCTATATAATGAAGACACCCAGTACAACAGTTTTAATAATTAGTAATAAAAATAAAAAATATTTGCAAGCTTCAATATGATGCACCCTTTTCTATCTCTGTTGTATGTTTTTTTTTTTTTTTTCCCTTTCTTGTGTAATTCTGTAGGCTTTTGCCTTTTATCAATAAATTCATCACTGCTCAGAAAAAAAAAAAAGAAGCACCGGGCGGTCTTCATTTCTTCTACTTATTCTTTTTTCATTTCATTTTGTTTCATTTTGTTTTTTTTTTGTTTTTGTTTTTTTGTTTGCTATTGAAACTCTTCATACTAGGAATGTGAAGTTCTAAAAACAGAACCCATGTAATTGCTTTTGATAGAAGCGACACTTTGTCCATCGATATGCTCGGAGTTGTTTACTTTCCATTTATTTGAACATCCTTTCTATGCCCAAGTCCTTTATAGGAAGGAGATCATGTGCATAAAATTTGTGGTTGTGATTGAACTGTATGTGTAAGTTCAATACATTTCCAATAAGGGTATCCACATTTGCTGGTTTTTTAGAGGCAGATGTTAGTAAGAATAGATGCTTTTTGTCTTTGAGGCCTCCTAGTACATAACTACATAGTTACTTGAATTAGGCAGAATTGGGGGTGTTTCATCATCTTCATAGTCGCTGCAGATTATAAGTGGGGGAATGAATCATAAGATTCTCCCTTTCCCTTTCTCCATCCCCATCTTATTTATCCTTTCTGAATGATATAACACTTATTAGATGCCGTATTTAGAGAATTATTGAATCTAGGAATCAAAACTCTATTTCGGAGTGCAACTCACCCGCAGAGCAATTTGGTAGATTACAAATATGTTTTGAAGGTTGACTCAGACTGGTGACCACCGAAACAGAGTTTAATCAACCGAGTTGTTTGCCTTTGGCTGAGATTGTAATACAATTAATCCATTGTTTCTAGATGATAAAAATGATATTTTTCATTCTTGGTTTCAAGAATTGGTCTGTATGCTTCGCAAGTATAGTGTCCCTAGTTTTATCCTCAGTATTGCAATTTCACCAAGATGGAGAAAAGGATGTACATGCATATGGGTGATTGTAATTGATTCAGAGACAGGACCCGTCTTGGATAGGCCACAGCAGATTCCCTAAACATACGAACAATCCTAATCATTTGACCAATGGATTTGACGCTGTGCTCCAGTGGTACTGGAAATATCTGGGGCCCACATTGTATTCACACCATCCAACTTGTCTATAAGATGCATAACCTCAGAAAACCCCTATCACAAAAACCTCAGCCCGACCCAAAACTAAAGCGGGCCACAGAAAAGGAAATGAGCTATAGGAGGGAACACCCACCCATTGATTAGCATGGGGGACCTACCGTATTTCATGTATATAATCATGGCTGTTCAGACTCCTCATCCAGTATAGATGAAGGTTAAGGGCAAGATTCAGCCTGTTTTGCAACTCACGTGGGCCCCTCCGAAATTAAAGGGTCTATGGCCCACCTTAGCTTTGGATCAGGATGAGTTTTGGGTGCTAGAGGTTTTCTGAGGTGACGCATCTGATAGACGGGTTGGATAGTGTGAACACATCATGTGGGCCCCACATCTGCCCGGTACCACCACAGTGCCTCCCCCCACCCGTATTTTACTTTTAACTGTTTGTGGCCTATCCATGGTGCACTACCTGTTGAATGGTTCCAATCGCTTGTATGCATGCCCCAATTGCGTGAATTCAGCACTCCCCCGGTTTGCCTTCCTTTCCCATTTTTTGCTCAATCCCTCTCTCTTGGCCAAGAAGTTCCTGCGTGTTTTATGTGGCATTCTGTATCTCATTAATCTGTATACTTGCAGGATGGAGAGGCTTATGCTTACCTCCTTAATGTGCTTGCGCCAGAGCATTGTAGTCCAAACACATTGGACACAAAGGATCCTAAAGAGAGGGCAGAACTTATACTTGAACATGCAGAGAGAATGGATTGCAAAAGATACTTAACTCCAAATGACATTGTTGAAGGCTCGCCGAATTTGAATCTAGCATTCGTTGCACACATATTTCACCACAGGTGAGGACATCATGCTCCTTATCTTGTATTTCCTTCAACTACTCCCTCTTCTCTTCCCATTTTGTGGCTTCTTTCAGTGCAACATTTTGTTGTTACTTGTATATCCTTTGACAGTCATTCTCCACTGGAGCTGTAGTTATTTGGGCGAGTTACGCCAAACCCACGAGGACATCTATTCATGGCCATGTATGCCACCGGGCACGTGTTTGGACACCTTACCCGTGTATCAGGTGGATCCCACCGTGTAAGTGGACTGTCCCGAAAATCCAACTGGTTTACTCATTGAGTAGGCCACATGTACTTCAGTAGGGACCGTTGGAAATTACTTTTAAGATCAACTTTTGTGCATGCGTGGTCAGCCTGATCTTTGAGCCAGGTCTTTGATACAGCAGGCCCACCTGATGCACGGGTCGAATGTACCATATGTGCGAGATTGGCAGGTGATGGCTGTGAGGAGTGGTGCAGTAGAGCTTAGGAAAGCTCTATGTGGTTTTGTCTGTAAAGAGGTATTTATCTTCTACAGTGGCTGCCACTAGTATGTGGGTGTCTTCAACTAAGCGTTTGGTGATGAAATTGTCGATAACTATCTCTGCATCATTGTATAATTCTTAAATTTTGTTAGTTCCCTGAAGCTGCAGATGTTGTAGCAATTTATTGGTGAATGAAGATAATAAGATTTTGGAAAGATGTCAAGATGTTTTCATCTTCTCTTTAGAATCCCATTATTCATCTCTATAGCATTTTAATACATGATGCTAACTTCTGTTTTTTTCTTCTTTCTTTTTCTTTTTTCTTTTCTTTTTTGATAACATATATCATCATCATAGTCAACATTGTGTTCTTAGCCTTTCTCCTAGCAATTTGGGGTTGTCTTTTAAATCGTGTTGACTCTTCAACCGTCCATGTGGCAGTGTTGTATGGCAATCTAGACCTTCCAAATCACTTAACCAAATGTGGATGGAGCATAACCCAAAATTGACACTGAGAATGTGATAGTAACCATCTGATTTGCCCTTTCAATTTTGACCGCTCATTATTTTACTTTTAACCATCAATTGGACAGTTAGGATTGGTTGATCAATGTGATTTTAGAGATATGCTGCATCCACAATGTGCCCCACAGTTTGTAGACGGTCTGGATAGTACTATGCAAGTGCCACATTTGAGGTGGATGAGTCACCACCATTACTATCATAGGAGTCTAGCCCATGATAGATTGGCAGAAGTTTTGCTATTGGCTGCCCACCAGACATCACCTTCTCCCTTTTACCTGGGCTCATTAGTGCTGGCCGTGGCAAAGGCTCAAGTTGCATCGGGCTATGCAAATGTACCACCATCAGACCAAAAGTGGAAAAATTCATGTTCAAGTAGGTAGCTGCAAGCAATAGCAAGGAGCCAACCAAAATATCCCTACCAAACACAAATGCAAATGCAATCATGCACTTCATTCTCACTATTGCACATTATCCACAAAGGGAAATTTGCAAACAGTTAAAGGCCTCTACCATGCTAGACAAGCTTGCTAGTCACGATATTTTTAGAGTTCCAAAACTACAACGCAGTTATATCTACTGTATCTTTTTAGAAGGCCATGCCTTTTCCTTACATTACCTACACCCTTTTGATAGCTTCAATGCATAAATTCTTTTGGTTTTCTCAAGACAGTTCATCAGCACTATGCCATTCTTTTTCTTTGGTTCCTTTGTGTTTTATGCTAATTCTGTGGTAATTATAACTCAGATAGTGATTGAGAAGTATAAATACTTAATTCTAATTGAGTGTTGATCTTAATCTTTTGCAGGAACGGTTTGTCAGTAGATAGCAAGAAAATATCATTCGCAGAGATGATGCCAGATGACGTGCAAGTATCTAGAGAAGAAAGGGCTTTCAGATTGTGGATCAACAGTCTTGGAGTTTCTACATATGTTAATAATGTATTTGAGGATGTTAGAAATGGGTAAGCATGCAGCCATGCTTAGCTGTAGGTGTGTCAATGGGCCAGATTGGACCAGACCGGATTTGTCCTGTTTGCTGGTTGGGCCTGAAATTTGGCCACAGCTGCCTGAAAAGCCTTAGCCCAGCCTATGACAAATGGAACAAGCCTAGATCCACACTCACTTCTGGCCTCAATACAAAGAAGTCATCAGATTTGAGCCTCGGCCTGAGCCTGAGCCCTACCTGTTTATTCATTGAGCATGAAAATTGGGCCAGACCTGTGTGATAACCTAGAATTAATGGTGGCAATGGGCCAGGTAGCCTGCCCAACCCAATGAGACTGACCCAGCTTTGGGGTGGGCTTGGACCTACTAGCTTGGCCCAGTGGCTAGGCTTGCGTCTCACATGCATGGCCTGATCAATTTTCAGGTCAGGCTTGGACTAAGTCATTTTAGCCTGATGAGGCCCATTTCTATATGGACGTGTTGTTTCCTACAAATGTGCCATTCCAATCCTCAGTTAGGCAATCCATCTTGAATGTTAACTGTTGATTTCATTCTTCTAACATGTCTATTTCTTTGTGCATGTGTGGCTCACTTGATGAACAGATGGATTAGGAACATTCAAGTGGGAAATAGGGATTTATCAAGTTTTGTTCTGGGTCAGGTCTGGGCCCAACAATTTTGGGGGCTCAGGCCTGCTGTGCTAGGCCCATGCCATGCTTGGGCCTTGGGTCCGAGTGTTAGGCTGGGCTCAGCCCAAACCTGTCCCATTGTCACCTCTACCTAGAATTGATGCCTTGAGCTTCTGCTGCGGCGGCCCAGGCACAGAAGCCTGATTGCCAGCCATGCCTATTGACAGCCACACTCGGCTGTCCAGGCTTCTCCATTGACACTGCAAAATCTCATGTGTGCAGATGGGTTCTGTTGGAAGCGCTAGACAAAGTGTCTCCGGGATCAGTTAACTGGAAGCAGGCATCCAGGCCACCCATTAAGATGCCATTTAGAAAAGTAGAAAACTGCAACCAAGTTGTGAGGATTGGTAAACAGCTGAAGTTCTCCCTAGTTAATGTGGCCGGGAATGATATTGTGCAAGGAAATAAGAAGCTCATACTTGGCAAGTGTATTCTCATCTCAGATGATTATTTCTTAAGGTTTCCAACATTTCGGGTTGGTTTTTATCCACACAAATTACTATGTTACTTCATGATGCGATGATCATAAGCAGTCTGCATGGCCTTTCAGTTGTGCAAACTGCTTATTGTCGATTGCATGATCATGCGATGGGAAGATTCTTCTTATTAGAACCCAACCCAAATACATGTGATCATTCCCAACCTGACCTAGCCTGATCAGAATTAGGTGCAACCTGAATTCAAACCGGGTTGGCATTTTTCAACCTGAACACAACCCATGGACCTAGACAACACAACCTGAGCTAACCTGAACTCAGGTTGGTCAGTCGGATTCTGGTTGACCCCGAACCCAAGTTGCAGACCTTGACAGTACTAGTACGGGGTTATCAAATCCGTATCAAACTTGAACAAATCTGAGTGAACTGCTTTGTAGATTGTTGCTAATTAAGGCCATTTCTGTATAATCTTGAATTGTGAAATCAGTCGTGCTGTTTTTCAGCTTATCTATGGCAGTTGATGAGGTTTAACATACTTCAACTCCTGAAAAACTTGAGATTCCACTCCCAAGGAAAAGAGATTACGGATACCGATATCCTCAACTGGGCGAACACCAAAGTGACGAGTACAGGCAGAACTTCTCAAATGGAAAGTTTCAGGGTAAGCTTCTCCTTTGCTTCATGAATTTCCATAAACCCACATGTACCTCAAGACACTGTGTGCATGTGATCAACCACGTGTAAATTAATAGTGGATTGTTGGCAATTTTTCTAGATAAATCATTATTACCCCACGCGTGATCCACATGATGAGTTGATGGGTGTCATTTGTCAGCCAGGTCATGGGACCCACCAAATGCATGAGTGTATTTCCCACAGGCATGCTGCAGCGTGGGGGTGTCTAGAGTTGGATGTGCAGAACTCTTGTTTCATTACCTAAAGAAACACTTATTTATTTATTTATCTGAGATAGCAGCAATTTTTCTTCAGGATAAGAACCTATCAAACGGGATATTTTTCCTCGATCTTCTTAGCGCAGTGGAACCAAGGGTTGTCAATTGGAACCTTGTTACCAAGGGCGAAAGCGGTGCGTATTCTCACAAGTTGGCATTTTATCTCATTCATTAGTTCTGATTGCATGATGATGACTTGTTTGCTTCAATTAATCGTTTTTTACTCTCTTGGAAAATATAATGTGGAGGAAGGCACCGCTATAGTGATATCCACTCATTTTGGCCTTCCAAGTGTTTCATTTCATTTTTGGGTGGAACTTGGGTGGGTTGAGTCAGGTTGGTGGTCAATCTGAGCCCTACCCGACCTCAAGAGGATTCCACCCTCGAGTTGTCCCAAACTGAGGTGCCCAGCACAAACCCAACCCGGATTCCTCTACACTTGACCCAATCCAACCCACCCTGACCCAACCTAACCCAAATACTATTATTCCCAATCCAACCAATCCATATTTGTTCAACTCGAACCCAACCTGATTTGAAATTGGGTTGGCTTTTTACAACCTAAACCCAACTCGAGGACCTTGACAACCCGAGCTGACCCGAACTCGGGTTGGGTCAAATCTTATTTTGGTTGGCCTGAACCTAAGATGCGGCGCCAATATCATATAGTCCACTCATATAAATGCCTATTGTAGCTATCTTACTGTTATCAATCATGGAAATGCAGATGAGGAGAAGAAGTTGAATGCTACATATATAATCAGCGTTGCTCGAAAGCTCGGGTGTTCCATTTTCTTGTTGCCCGAAGACATCATGGAGGTAACAATTTACGCTATATATATATATATATATATATATATAAAGAAGGCCTTGATTGTTTTGGATTTTCAAAAGGATCCTTTGACGGTATATGTGGATGGCACAATGACTAAAATGTGCTTAGTTTTTTTGTTTTTTTTATTTCTGGTACGGAAAAGGTGGTGTGGTCAAGAATTGTGGGGACGACATGGTTTGCGTATGACATCCAGCCCAACCATCCCACTTTGATGATCAAATGCCCCAAAAATTAGGCTGATCCACTTATCAAGTGGGCAAACATGTGGAATTGGGTATTTTTGGGATGTGTATGTTTTTTTTGTGTTGTGGCCCACCTGATGGTTAGATTAGCCTGATTTTTTGGTCATATGATAGTCATGGTGGGGTCCACTGTCCACCTGTTTCATGGATGTATAAACACATTAAATGGATCCTGCAATGCTTGGTCTGCCACTTGTCTTAAATGACAATAAATGAAAGGTGTTTTTGTTAACTTGCCTCTGTCCATATGCTTCTGAAAATTAACAATAGTCAAGGCCTTTTTTTTTCTTTGATAAATTCAGTTTTTTGTTATTCTTTTCATAAAAATCCCCAATTACTTTCACTTCTTCAGAACCTCATATAAATTTATAGAATTTTAAGAAAATGGAGCACAACTTCAATCTGCTCAGTGGACAATAAGAGTGTGCACAAGAAAAACTATCACCACCATTAGAAGATGATATGTGGGAATCTCACAAGCATTTCAAAATATGAATTTTCAAACGCCAATTTTTGGAATGTGTGTTAGGATTACTGCCTATCTTTATTTGATGGTGGGAGATATGTGCACCAACTCTCCAAACAGCGTGCACATAGTCTTTCAAGTGAAAAGAAAAAACAGGAATTATTAAGAGGTTGTAAATAGTTGCACATTGGAAAATATATTTAAGGGACTTAAATGTTGCTAGCTCCTTGAAAGATTATGAAAGTATTTACATGTTTTGAAAATTCTTGCTAAAAAACCCCAAAATGTCACATGTAGAACATCTGTACCATGAAAATGGTAGGCCCCAACATGTAGATCTGCTGGGCCAAAATCAGGCATTCATCTCACCAGGTTGGCCCAGCTATTGAAATCAATGGACAACCAACAATCTAACTCCACATTCAAGTTCCCACCTAGTCAGCAGATCAACCTGATTTTATTTTTTGTGTGTGATTTTCATGGTGGGGCCTACCTTTTTCATGGTGCTGATGGCCTACACAACTGGCATGTTGATGGGAAAGGTGGCATGTCACCACAAGTTGTAGTGCCTCTGCATTCTGCATGTATGTGATTAGGTCCCGAACAACTGTTCACAGGGATTTTACAGTAAGACCTTTTACAACGTCTATCATTTGTGATGTAGTACGGGTGGTGGATGACTTATGGTTGGCCAGGATCAAAAGAAATCAGGCCAGGAAGCTTGAACTAGGGCAAAAATGGCCTAAACACACGCTAGCTACCAACAGCCAAAACTTTGCAGCCGGTTATCCATTTCGAATGTATTATATAGCATTGGAAAGTTATCGACGAGCTCTACGCCCCGGCCAAAACGGCTTCGCAAAATCAATTGTTTTAGGGGTCAAATTTTAGGGTTTTAAGTTGAACATACTATTTTGTTAAGTTCCTTTTTTTTTTTTTTTTTTCTTCCTATTTTTAGGATTTAAGAATCTAGTTGTGGTCCAATGTCTTTGGAATCAACCAGTGGCTAGGGAAAAGTTTGTGGCCATCTAGAGAGCCATCCAGGAGCTGTAAGCGGCGGTTGCTTAGTTGACAGAGACCATGCGGCCCAACCAAATCAATGGCAACAAATGGCCCATGGCTGGCTAAAGGGCTTGCGATCTGCTAATTTGTGGTTTAATAGATTCGACACCCATGTGAAATCGTAGGCTACAAACTTTTGATGACGAATCTAGCTATGAGAAGGTGGACGATATTATCCTCTAGCATGGAGGGTGAGAAGGTGTTGGATAAGATCAGGGCTATCGACTAAAGGTAGATTTCCCTTTATTTAATGGGCATCTTTACATCGTCAACTTCTTTGACCTGCTCGCAGTTGTAGAGAGATTCTTTGATTACACGAAGATCCCTGAGAGAAGAAAGTAAAGGTCGTAGCATACAAGCTTAAAGGCTAGCGACAGCATGGTAGGGGCAATCCCTACTCTTTTGCACGCGGCAATCAAAAGCCCTAATATGAACCTGGTTACGGATGAAAAATTGATGCGAGTGTGATTCATGCTAGTGGACTATGATCAGGTATTATTCCAACAATACCAAAACTGCCACTAAGAAAGACGTATAATGAAGGATTATGTGGAAGAATTCTACTACTAGTCCTCACATAACAACTGGACAAAGACTAAATCGCAATAAGTAACAGCATTCACGGACGGACTACGTATAGCTAAACAATATCATGTCATGTTATAACCCATATGGACTCTTAATGAGGTTGCCAAGTTGGTGACTAGCATAGAGACACAGCTAAACCGGCCTATCATGAGAAGCTAAGCGATGGGGAAGACCACTGATGAACTCGAATGACCATGATGCAGGCTCAAAACAAAGGGCCTGGCAAGGGACATTCTCAACTTTCCACTACCATGAACCGAGATTCGGGGAGTGGACAAGCCAGGTAATAGGGAGGAGCAGCCAACACTAAAAACACATTCCATAACCCATATGCTCCACCCTAGCCGGCCAAGTGTGGTCAAGGGTATGGCCAGGAAAAGCGTGAGCGCATTTGTTGTATCAAAGAAAGATGGAAGTTGGTATCACTGGATTGGGATTCGACCAAGTGATGAATGAAAGACGGCCTTTAAGATTAAGAATAGTTTATGCCGTTTGGGCTTTCCAATGCCCCCAAGTACCTTCATGAGTTTGATGAATTGGGTGCTCAAAAACTCTAATCGGTTGAGTTGTCATGGTTTATTTTGATGACGTACTAATATAAAGCCATATAAGGAGGGGCATGTTGGTCACCTACAAGAGATGCTTACTATCCTTAAGAAGAATAAGTTGTACATAAATCTTAAGAAATGCAGCTTATGACTGATAGCCTTTTTCGGGCTACGAATTAAGTGCTACGGGCATTCGTGTTGATGAGGAGAAGGTGAGAACCATTAGAGAATGGCCAACACCTAAAACTGTCAATGAAGTGTGGGAGTTTCCTTGGGTTGTCAACTTTCTATTATCAGTTTGTGGAGAATTTAAGTTCCATTGTAGCAACCATTGCATTTGCATAGTACTTGAAGAAAGGACAATATAGGTGATCTGATGAGACTTAAGCAGACTTTTGCATTTATTAAAGAAAAATTCTCTATTGCTCGTGTTTTAGCACTACCTAGTTTCAAGAAGTTGTTTGAGGTGGAGTGCGATGCCTCATATGTTAGTATTGGGGCAATTATTTCCCAAGAAGGTAGGCTAGTAGACTTCTATAGTGAGAAGTTGAGTGATGCTTGTAATAAGTGGTCAATGTATGAGTTGGAATTGTATGCTATGGTCCAAGATCTTTGGAACATTATCTCATATAGAGGGAGTTTGTTTTATACACAAACCATCTAGCCTTGAAATTCATTAACAGCTAGACCAACATGAATTGTATGCATAACAGATGGATATTTTTTCTGCAAGAATTTACTTTTGTATTGAAGCATAAGTCCAGTTAGCAGAACAAAGTAGCCGATACACTGAGTAGGAGGGCTTCTTTATTAGTCACTCTTTGAGTAATGAGGTTGAAGGATTTGATTATCTAATAGATTTGTATGCAAAAGATTAAGACTTTAAGGATAAATGAGCCAAGTGTTTAACCGGGCAACCGAGAGAGTTACATGTACAAGACTGTTACCTATTTATAGGGAATCGTTTTTGTTTTCCTAGGTTTTCTCTTTGGGAGTTGAATGGAAGAGGATTAGGTAGACAATTAGGGCATAACAAGAGCATTGTCCTTGTGGAGGAGAAATATTATCAGCCGCAATTGAAGAGGGATGTTGGGAAGTTTGTACAGAGATACCATATATGCTAAGCGGCTAAGGGGTAGTTCTAAAATACTAGTCTCTACACTCCCTTACCAATACCGAATGCACCATGGGAGGATTTGTCTACGGACTTCATGATGGGTCTTCCGCAAACTCAAAAAAGGTATGTAATTTGCATTTGCAGTGGTGGACAAGTTCTCAAAGATGGCATGCTTCATCCCATGCAAGAAGATAATGGATGAAACCAATGTAGCCAACCTTTTCTTTAGAGAGATTTCACGATTGCATGGTGTGCCCAAAACAATTACTTCATATCAAAGCACAAAATTCCTTAGTCACTTTTGGAAGACTTCATGGAGGCGATTTGATACAACATTGCAACACAATAGCACGTACCATCCCTAGATGGACGGCCAGAGGGAGGTGGTGAGCCAAACATTGGGGAATATCAATATAATGTGTCTTTAGCGACCAGCCAAGTAGTGGGACTTTTCTCCTCCTACTCCTTAGGCTGAGTTCACTTTCAACAACATGAAGAATAGATCTGCAATTCTCGTTTCGAGATAGTGTATGGTCGTTTTCCCAAGCATACACTGGATTTAGTGTTGTTACCAAGTTGCCAGGAATGAACGTAGCCGTAGACAACATCATAGGGAAGATTGTGACAGTGCATACAGATGTCAAGAAGAAGTTAGAAGAGTCTAACGCCAAATACAAGAAAGATGTTGACAAGTGGAGGCAATCTAAGGTGTTTCAAGAAGGTGACCTGGTGATGGTTCATATAAGGAAAGAGTGTTTTCCCATGGGAATGTACAATAAGCTGAAGAACAAGAAGATTGGGCCATTCTAAATACATTGGAAGATCAATGACAATGCATATGTTATGATATCCCTAAGGACTAAGCAATATCGTAGACGTTCAACATTGCAGATTTGTTCGAGTATCATGCAACAGAGGAGCA
Source organism: Magnolia changhungtana (assembly GCA_030180095.1). Taxonomy (NCBI): domain Eukaryota; kingdom Viridiplantae; phylum Streptophyta; class Magnoliopsida; order Magnoliales; family Magnoliaceae; genus Magnolia; species Magnolia changhungtana. The sequence goes on along the minus strand of JASAUF010000115.1, from coordinate 2,845,866 downwards.
ATCGGAACCACCAACTCAAGTGCGAGTTTCCTTCAAATGGGGGTTCTAATGTAGCACAAATGGTGGATGACTTCATGGATGGCCAGGATCGAAAGAAATTAGGCCAGAAGGCTCGAACTAGGGCAAAAATGGCCTAAACATGCACTATAACCTCCAACTAGCATAACATTGCAGCCGGTGATCCATTTCGTGTGGTTAATATACATTGGAAAGTTATTGACGAGGTATACACCTTGGCCAAAACCGCTTCACAAAATTCAATTGTTTAGAGGTCAAAATTTAGGGTTTTGAGTTAAAACTTCGTATTTTTAGTAAGTTCCGATTTATTTATTTTTTTCCTATTTTTTTGGGTTTTAAGAGTTGGTTGTGGTCTAGAGTCTTTGTTTTAGTCATCCAAGGGTTTGTTCATGAGTTTTTATTAGAATCTTTTACTGTTTGTTTCAACTTTGAGGTCATGGGTTCGAAAAACCATGTGTGCGTGGGGGTGTAAGAGTGTGTTCTCACCTTTTCAAAAAGAAAAAAGAAAATTGAACAATAATTTTTTTCAGAAAGTGTCTTATTTCAAGTCAAATTAGGAATCTAGGGTTTCTTTTGCTTATATAATAACATCAAATACATTGTAATCAACACTTCAATAATATCAATTTTCTCTCTACTTTTCAGTGATTTCTCTATCCTTATGGATTTAAGGGCTATTTTTGAGAAGAAGACTGTGATCTCCTCTTTTATCCACACCCTTGCTACATTAATTTGGGCGTGAGAATAATATAAAAAACTTGTTAGAATTGTAAAAATAATGAACCTGATGCAACAGGTTTCAATTAAAGTTTACTAGAATCAGTATTGTATGATGTCCAACACGATCTGCTGGCGATGATCTTGGTCATTTATTTTTTTTAAATTTAGCTGATGATGTGGCGGACCTCAATCCTCATCCCATCGCCCTTGGGAATTAGGAACATGCACATTTAGGCATTTGAAACAAATCCCTAAAACTTGGGATCTAAACAGGTCGGAGACCAGTGTACCAACTTGTATCCCAACTCAACTAAGAGTATCGGATTTTGGTACCATTGGGTTCAGATATGGGCACCATACATCATAGTGTAAAAACTTGAGAACTCGACTCTCACTCTATATCCAGCTGGATCAGGTTGGCTTGAAAACTCGATTCAACTCTAACTCGATATTTAATAATTTCATTACACTAATAATAGACATAAAATACTATGCATATAAAAATATGCAGTATAGAAAATGAGACTAGTGCATGGTCAGTTGGTAAATGCTGTTCGAGGTCGTGAGTTTGAATCTTGCAACTTGGGCATTTTTTAAAAAAACAATTAATAGTCTATTGGCTCAAGCAAAGTGACTGAGTCTTTTCAAGTCAACCACATAGGCGAGCTTGACTCGATGAGTCAAGCCGAGTCTGAATGAGTCAGATTCCTCTGTGAGTTTCACAGTGACAGCTCAATTTTTGGTCGAGTCAAGTTGATTCATCTGTGTTTGAGTTGAGTCACCAAGTTTTAGAACTATGCCATACATAAGGTGCTGGATCTGAATCCCCAACTGGATTCAGGTAACTGAGTGGATACTCTTAGACTGGATTTGGACCTGGAATCGTGTTTGGATCTGAATCAGTCTAGAATCATAGACATCAAAGCTATTGGAGCTCACTTTTTCATGGAAAGGTTTCCTAATTTTTTTGGGCCCATATATGATTAAACCCCACAAACATGATTCTTGTCTTGTGATATTTGTGTTCACATCACTGACGTCTTACAGAGAGCCCATGCATGAACTCCGGCGTTTCCTATATTCATTGCACGAGTATTATTGCATTATATTTATAACTCTTCTTGTCTACTTTGTTGTTATGGCAGGTGAATCAGAAGATGATTCTTACTCTAACTGCCAGCATCATGTATTGGAGCCTCCAACAACCAGTGGAAGAGTCGGAGCCGTCCGTCGAAGCTGCAACACCAAAGGAATCCTCCGTCAACGGCGATAATGTTAGAATTACTGACAATGGCGTTAGCATTCTTGGCGATGTTTCAAGCTTGGCAATCGACGATGCTGCTTCTGACGTTTCCTTACAGTCACAAGTAGAGAATGGGGAAGCTCCTGTTGACGAATGACCACGAATTTCAAATCCAACAGTCCTTTCTTCTCCTCTTTAAAGAATAGAAAAGTAAAAACAGAACATTGGAAACACGCCATAGGTATGTGAATACAAAAACACCAATGGTCTTTCTCGTTGCATTGCATCAGTTGAGTTAGGAGCTTTGGTGGGTAATCACTTGATTATCTTGCCTATACAAAATATCCATGGTCCTCTGCTCTTTGGGTTCGCTTGAGCAAGAAGATTTAGTTGGTAAAAGGCAATAGTTATCTCGCAGAGACAAAATTATCTATATATATATAAAATAATCTTCTTTTTATATATATATATATATATATATATATATATATATATATATATATATCTACTGGTGATCATCAAAGAAGCTTTGGTGGGCCATGGTTTGCTTATCTTTGACCATGCAAAGATATCGTTGGACTTCTTATTTTTTGGGTTGTGGTCTTTAAGGGAGAGGCTTTGGTGATTAATGGGTTGATTTATCTCACCGGTGCAAAATATCAGTCGAATTGGTTTTTGGGTTATTTTCATCATACAGTATTAAAAAAAAAGAAAGGCTTTGGTGGGTAATGGATTGATATTGTCTTGCTGATCAAAATACGTCATTGGGCGGGAAACTTTGGCTGGGAAACTTTGGCGGGTAGTTTCTTATTCAGAATAATTTGTTCTGAAAAGGGAAAATATTGTAATTTGTTTAGGTTTCATTTGAGAATGATTTCTAGGCCTCAAATAGATCTTGTATTTGGGTTCCTATTTATACTTGTATTCTTTTGACATTCATTTTGCATTGATCAAAACATGTTGAATAATGTAATGTAAGGAAAAGGGGGTGATCTTTCTTGGTATTCTTTTTGAGTTTGGATAGCTTCATGTTTTGTAGTAATTTTGGAGGCATTGTAGCCAGTAGGTACGACATGCAGCTCGATAGGGTATAGGTGGGGCCCACCTTTTGGTGATCTGATCCACTCTGGTGCGACCCATGTCCCTGATATCTCCCTGATGATCCTGGCGATCCGTTGGTACCTTGGAAATGGGCTGTTTCAGCCAGTGGATATGGAGAGTATATATTGTCCATCTTTTCAGTACTATGCATAATTTTCAAGTTATAAATCTAGGTAAGGGAATCTAAATGCTTATCCTTGAAGTAAAATGCTTATTTTTCAAGTTAAAAATTCAGGTAAGCACGTAAAAGTGTTTATTAAGGCATTTCCTCATTTTTCATGGTAAAAAATCTTGTCAGGGCATCAAAATGCCATCTTTGAGGCATTTTGTCAACACAAGTTAAAAATCCAAGTAAGGGTATTTAAATTTCCAATCTTGAGGTATTATGCTTGCTTTTCAAGTTAAAAATATAAGTCCACCAAAAATGTCCATCCTTGAAGTATTTTGCCAGCTTTTCAAGTTAAAATTCCAAGTGCACCAAATTCAGCTATTTTTTATGCATTTTTTCAACACTAGTTAAAAATCTAAGGAAGGGTATTTAAATACCTCTACTTAAGGTATTATGCTCACTTTTCAAATTAAAACTCTCAAGTACACCAAAATGCCTATTCTTGAGGCATTTTGTCAGCTTTTCAAGTTAAAATCTAAATAAAGGGATATAAATGCTAATTTTAGGGGCATTTTGTTCGCATTTCAATTTAAAATTTAGGTAGAACGCTCAATTTCCTATTCTTTAGACACTTTGCCAACTTTTCAAGTTAACATTTAGGTAAGAATACCTTAATGACTATCCTTGAGACTCACTTTTCACGTTACAAATCTAGGTAAGAAATGCTTATTATTAAGGCATTTTGCCCACATTTAAAAGTTAAAATCAAAGTGAGGCACTTTTAAGTACTTGTCTTTAAGGCACTTGGCCTACTTTTGAAGTTTAGAATTAAGGTAAGACATTGAATTGACCAGTCTTGAGACATTCTGCTTACTTTTCAAGTAAAGAAGTATAGGTAATGTTAGTAAATGGTACCTAAATATCTATCTTTGGGGCATTTTATGACTTTTCAAATTAAGGGCACCTAAATGGCTATGCTTGAGCTATTTTGCCACTTGTCAAGTAAAAATTCATGTATAGGCAAATAAATACCAATCTCAAGGAATTTTCTCACTTTGCAAGTTAAAAATCAATATAAATACACCTAAATATTATTTATTTATTTATTTTGTTAGCTTGTTAGTACACAACACTGTCAGTTCACACTTCACTGTTAGCCACCCCCACTAGGGATTGATACCAAGACCTCACTTCACTGTTAGCCACCCCCACTAGGGATTGATACCAAGACCTCAGTGTTGAAACGAGGTATCTTTCACTCAGTCTACCACTTGAGCTATGGATCAGGGTGTAAATGCACCTAAATGCTTATAATTGATGCAATTTACACTCTTCAAAAGTTAAAAATCCAACTAGGAACACCTAAATACTTATCATACTTCTAAAACTAAAAATTCAAACAAGAGTTCTAAATACCTGTCTAAGGCATTTCACCATTTTTTTTTTGAATTAAAAAGGTTAGGTCACCTAAATGAAGATCCTTTAGGGCCTGTTTGGATGCATGTAAGTTGTGTCAGTGGGAAGTGACTTACAGGGAAGTCACTTACATGTGCTGTTTGGAGGAAGGAATTTACCTGTAAGTCACAACATGTTAGTCACTTAAAGGCAAAATTGCCAGGAAACTTCCAGAGGCTGGGGGTGAGAAGTCACTTCGGCCAACAATCTGATTTGTGAAACAAGGAAAAGAGGGGAAAACACACCTCTATTACCGCAAAGCTCCAGTCATTGAAGAAGCTCCACCAAGCTCTCTCTCTCTCTCTCTCTCTCTCTCTCTCTCTCTCTCTGCAATGGCGTTGTGTGCCTCTCCCTCTCCCTCTCTGCAATTAGGGTTGGTGTGCACCCATCTCTCCTCCTCTCCTTCTTTGCATGCAGTTAGGGTTGCGATTTTCTTTTTCTTTTATTGGAATCAACCGATTCAGTTAGGCTGTGACACTGGGGCCCATCGTAACACGTGCTTTTTTGGGTATATCTACTCCATCCATCAGTTTTGCCAGCTCATTTTAGGGCCAGGTCCAAACATAAAGTATATCCAAATCTCAGGCGGGCCACACCACAAGAAACAGTGGTGATTGAATGTCCACCATTAAATCTCCCCACGATCCAGTCTATTGAGGTGGGCCATTGTTTTTAATGCCTTTGAATTGTGTATCTTCTATGCCAACTGTTTATTATTATTATTGTACGGGCCATAACATGCTATATGAAACAAATGGACACCTCTTTCTAGGCATTGGTACGGGCCATAACATGCTATATGAAACAAATTGACACCTATTTCTAGGCATTGGTATATCTATGTGATTGGGCCCACCAGATGGATGACTCTCAGATTTTTGTAAATTTGCCAAGGTATATGGGAGTTGCAGGGCTGCACTACACCCTGTACAACTAAAATATAAAAAATGGCCCACCATGGAATAGCCTAAGAATTGTCTTAAATATTCCTCTTGGTTGGCTCAACAAAATGATATATTTGGTGCCAAGATTTTTTGTGTTTGTAACATCTTGGAATGATTCTGACACAGGGATGAACGTGATGAGGATAATTACTCTGAATCTATGGAGCTTCTCTGGACTCCTCACAGAGACTTCTCGAATCCACGAGGAAAGAAAGTAGGAAATATAAATAAATTATAATAAATTCGAACTTGATTAATTAATTACTAAAAACAAGTTCACACCCCTTTAAATAGGGGTACCAAGCAATGGGAAAGAAATCTGAATCAAACTACAACTAAAACTCCTAGAATCCGCGACTTACTATAAATAGTAAATTTACAATTTATAGACAGTCGTGATATCTACTAGTGCGCAAGGTTTATGGCCAAAAATAGTAAGTGTCCTATTTGGCTTCACCAAACCGTTCTCCTAATTATTCTAAGCTCTTTTCATGTTGGGCGCAACTCCTAAAGCCGGACGGATGAAGAGTTATAATCAAACTAAAACTTACTATTTATAGTATAAACAAAATTAAAGCAGGGAAACGACCGTCGATCTAGGGATTTTTCACAATTCTGGGCGTTGCAACCTGGCGTAGTTGGGTTGGTTGGCTAAAGTAGCTCGTTCTACCCCAAAATCATATATTTTACATCAGGTAACTCATTCTGGATTGCGAGATACACCCGATCTAAGGTCCGACGGTCCGGATCACTTCTGTCGTCGACCGGGCCTTTTTTGATCCATCTTGGCTATGAAACTGTCCGCGACCCGCTCTACATCAGATTCCCTATTCCAAGCTCTACTTGGTTGTAAATATACAATTCTACCCAAACACAAAAACCAATTTACCCGTGACTTACAGCTTACATCGAAACATGATCACCTGTAAGTCGCTTGCAACTTAAAGAAGTTACTGGCATCCAAACAGGCCCTAGAGCATTTTGCTCACATTCAATTTAAACTATAGGTAAAGGCACTTTAATGGCCATCATTGAGGCATTTTGCCTACTTCCCGATTTAAAATCCAATTCAAAATCTAAGTGATGTCGGGATCGAGGAAGATACCACAATCGGAGTTTATGATGAAGCGGCGAGTGGCTGTCTAGAACCTCACTTTTCTTCTCTAGAGCTTCAAGTTGTTCTTAGGCTCGTCACAAATATAGCTTCACTCACCACATTGGTGAGAGCTTGGATGGAAACTTCATCACATGATATGGGTCACAAAGAAGATATTCTCGCTAGGAGAGAGTGCATGATGAAGACCCTTCCTTGAGAGGAGATGAGGGTGTCTAAAATGGTATTTTGTCCCTCTCCTACAGCTGAGATCATTTTTGCAGAAGTTTAAAACAACATGTGTCTGATGGTCATCAAAACAACTTCTAGCTGCCCTCAATAGCAAGTTCATTTTGTGACTGATCTGTTGAGGATGGAAGGAGGGGTTTTTTACACGCTTAGTTCATCCAAGGAGGTCCTTCAAGGAAGCCCTCTTGGTGGGTGATCCTGAATTTCTTCCTTCACGTGTAATTAGATCAGTTGTTATGAACCCTTCTGACCTTCCTCTCCCTGGCCCCACCATCGTACTATCAAACCAAAGCCATCCCACCCCTCTTATGGAATCATTAACCCCACCGACCCCCATTTGTTCCCCATCCACCTCTACCATCCCTCATCCTGCTCCTATGCCCGACCTTGAACCTATCCTATACCACGAGCTTAATCAACCAAGGGAGCCTCCCTCCATCAAAGTTTCGAAGTTTATTATCCACGAAGCTGTGGAATACTTCCAATAGTTGGTGATAGTTATGTTGGGGGAACCGCGAAAGCGCACAGAGAAGAATCTAATATAGCAATCCAATGGGACCAAGCAAAAGGAGAAGCACATGGCGATTTAACATGGAAAAACCCTTTCGGGAAAAAAACTACGGCATAAAGCGACAGATGATCACTATAAAAGCAGAAATTACAAAGAGAAGCTAGCCTTACTTGATTCGAACAACCTCGAATCTAACCCTTGCTATGCCCCTTTAAAACCCTAAGACGATTTAGAAACCCTTAGAATTCCTTAGAATACATTTCAATCTCGTTTACACTATATATATATATATATATATATATATATATATATATATATATATATATATAGAGAGAAAGTACTATGTCTCGAGCTCACGCTCCCATGAGGTCACCTACGCACGTTATGCACCCTTGCACACGTGCCATGGGGTGTCTTAAATTATGGGATATCCCAAAAATCGGTCCATGTGATGTGGAATCCATAAAAAAATCATGTCAAAACATGCGATCTAAAATATAAAAGCATTGGGCCATAGGGCCCAAATGCAAATCAAATGGAAACTTGTTTTCATTTTTCATGGCCACATCAATGGAGTTTTAGATCAAATCTCGTAAAAAATGATTGGGGCCAGGGGGTTTTAATGGTGCACGCTCTCAATGAATGGTGTGGCCCACACAAGTTTTTGACTTGATTTTTGACCTATCACGTATGATGGGTTCTCAAGATGTTCGAAACGCATCACGTGAGGCTCACACGTCGACCTCAAACTAGTTCGCGCAGTGAGTGTTTTCCTATATATATATATATATATATATATATATATATATATATCCTATGGGAGAATTCCAAACAAAATCGAAAGAAATTTCGCAAATCCGCAAAATTTTGCGCAAAACATTCGATGTCATCGAACGCCCTTCAATGTCATCGAAACTTATCCTTTGATGGCATCGAAGCCGAGTCGATGGCATCGAACTAACACCCAAACTGTCTAGAAACAAAACTCGATTTTTCTTAAAATCTCTTTTGCATCAATCCATGTTCAATGTCATCGAAGGTTCAATCGAACATCCATCGAAAAAGTGTCCAAATAGGTCAACGACCAACAGGAGAAAATCCGAAAAATCTCGATGGGATCGAGCACTATTCGATGTCATCGAAGGTGGCATCGAATAGTCTATCAATTCAATCAACAGGCCATGTCATAGACTTGATTTAAGACATCTATTACAACAATCTCCGCCTTGTCTTCAATCATCAAACATGTAGCTTCTTGTCCTCTTCTCTTTTATGGCTTGCATTATAGATCCATCAACACTTCTCATGCACACTCCGTCCTCCTTTTACGTCATCGTCAAGCCCAAAGAAGTTACACATAACTTGAACTTCTCCATAGGAATGACCTTGGTGAGCATGTCTATTGTATTCACGCTGGTGTAAATCTTCTCCAGTATTATGCCCCCTTCCTCTAACACCTATCGGATAAAATGGTGACGGACATCGATGTGTTTAGTAATTGAGTGATAAACATAATTTTTGGCAAATTGATTGCACTCTAAGCTTTGTCTGGTCCATTCTATACTTGATTAACACATTTTCAAGATTTTGTCTGTGATAACCAAAGTCTGCTCTTCTTCCTGTCTCTATGAATATCTATGCCGAGAACCCTCTTTGCAGTCCTCAAATCTTTCATCTCGAATGTCCCTGATAACTGAGTCTTCAGTACGTCGATTTCAGACATATCATAACTGGCGATAAATATATCACTAACATACAATACTAGGATGATGAATTTGCCATCACTCATTATCTTGTAATAGATACAGTGATCGTATTCACTTCGAGTAAATTTCTTACTAAACATAAAAGAATCAAATTTTTATACCACTGCCTGGACGACTATTTCAAGTCGTACGATGACCTCATTAATCTGCAAACCTTGTTCTCTGCCCCTTTAACTTCGCAGCCCTCTGGTTGCTTCATGTAGATCTGTTCTTCCAACTCCCTGTGCATGAATGCAGTCTTGACATCCATCTGTTCCAGCTTGAGATCGTATTGGGCAATCAACGCCAACATGAATTTGATAGACACTTGTTTAACCTCTAGCATGAATATCTCTCTAAAGTTGATTTCTTCTCTCTGAGCATAACCTTTCGTTATCAACCTTGCTTTGTATCTACCATGCTTCCTTTTGAATAACCATTTGCATCCAATCACTTTTCGGCTCACTAGAAGCTCCATCAGCTCCCATGTGTGGTTCTTGTACAAAGAGTCCATCTCATCGTCCATAGCCTCCTTTCACTTTTCTATATTAGGCTCATCAAGAGCCTCCTGAATAGTAGACGGGTTCCCTTCATATATAACGAGGGCATATGTGATATTAGAGTCATCCATATATCTTGCCAGTAGCCTGCGATCACGCGGTGGGTTTCTTCTCACATGTGGCTGCTCCACCTGCTCTCGTACCTCTGTCTGCACATCTATCTCTACCTGAGTATTATCTGTGTCAATCTAGATGTCTACGATCGACCTCTCTGGTTCCTCTTACTTATCTTGATCATTCTTGCGGAATAGGGAGCTTTCATCGAATCTGACATCACGACTAGTGATGACCTTACGTGTGGCCTTGTCGAATTACCTGTAACCTTTCACACCAAGACCATACCCAACAAAGATGTACTTGCTGACTCTATGGTCTATCTTATCTCTCTCAACTGACGGTACATGAAAGTAAGCCTCACAACAAAATACGTGCAAATATGAGTAGTCCATCTTATGACCACTCTATACTTCCTCTGGGATCTTACATTCAATTGTCGTAGAAAGAGACTGGTTCACCAAATAACAAGTTGTGTTAACAACCTTAGTCCATAGGTCCTTGCCCAATCCAGCATTACTTAACATGCATCGAGCTCTTTCCAAGAGAGTCTGATTCATCCGCTTAGCCACACCATGTTGTTCGGGTGTGCGACGCACCGTGTTGTGCCTAATGATCCCTTCATCGTTGCGATATTCATTACACTCAGTGGAAGTAAATTCTCCACCATTGTCAGTCCTTAAAACCTTTATTTTTTGCCCTTACTATTTTTCCATCACTGCCTTCCATTATCTAAATGTGGTGAAAACTTCGGATTTACATGTCATGAAGTAAACCTAAACTTTTCTGGAGTAGTCATCAATGAATGAAACAAACCATGATAACCCTCTAAAGGAAACCTCTGATGATGGCCCCTATACGTCAAAGTGCACATAATTAAGCACTCCCTTACATACATGTCTTCCAGATTTAAAAGATAATCTAGATTATTTACCATATATATAATGTTCGCATATATCTGAATCAGAATTCTTAAAAGTTGGAATCAAACAACGATCGGAAAATACCTTCATGCCCCGCTCACTCATATGGCCAAGACGAGCATACCACAAATGTGCAGATGTGGAATCCACAACAGTCATTACCACTCCACCTAGTGAAGTGCTTCCAATCAACCAGTAAAAGTTCCCTGCCTCTGCGCTCTCATAACCACGAGTGCCCCCTTTGTTACTTTAAGGACACCATCGACGCCGGTGAACTTGCACCCTATAGCCTCGAGTGCACCGAGGGAAATCAAACTCTTCTTCGTATCAGTAACGTACCTGACATCAGTCAAGGTACGCTCCATCCCATCAAACATCTTAATGTGCACCGTACCAATAGTCATAACATTACAAGCATTGTCATTGCCCATAAAGACCTGTCTGCCATCGCGCTCTCTGTAACTGGCGAACTAACTCTGATGAGTAGGGGTGTATACAAACCGGGCTAGCCCGGTTAGCTCGCTCGACTTGGCCCGAAAAAGCCCTACTCGGCCTGACCCGGAACTGAGTTCGGGTCAGGGCGGGCTAATTTTCTTAGCCCGAAACTGAGCTCATGCCGAGTTCGGATAAGCCCCAGTTCGGCCCGATCGACTCGGTCCAAAACCCGACCTGCCTCGCCCCGACTCGACCCGGCCCGGCCCGATCCGCTGAGTGTGTGTGTGTGTATAATATATATATATATATATATATATATATATATCTCAAATAATCTAACCCTACCCGTCCCTTTCCACTTTCCCATTTAGCCTTTTAAGATCGCCCAACCCCAGCAACAGCGCCCGACCCCACAAAACCTTACTCCCTTTCTCCCTGCCCGACGGCTTGACCCCACCACCAAATCTCTTTAATCTCTCTCTCTCTCTCTCTCTCTCTCTCTCTCTTGTTCGACTAGTAGGCGGACGCTGTCCGACCACAGTCCGGCGCCCCCCTCACGCTCTCACCTCTTTAATCTCTCTCTCTCTCTCTCTCTCTAGCTCTCTCGTCTCTCTCTCTCGTCTCGATCTCTCTCTCTCTCTCGTCGACCGACCAGGGGGATGGGATCTTTGTCCAACCATAGTCCGGCGCCCCTCACTCTCTCACCTCTCTCTCTCTCTCTCTCTCTCTCTCTCTCTCTCTCTCTCTCTCGTTCGACAGTGAAGTGACGTTGTCCGACCATAGTCCGGCGCCTATCTTCACTGGTTCTGGGAAGACAAACTTTTTCCACGGTATGTAACTGTCACTGATTTATTGAGTTCTCCCTTGGCAATGATAGTTTATGTTCGTAGATAATGATTTGAGGGCTTATATTTACTACTAGGAGTTTTGGTTTCATAGAGATTGAATTTGTACATTCTTAACTTTGGTTGTGGGTTTGTTTGGAAACATGGAAATACATTTATAGCAATACGTTTCGTCCTTAGTGACCTCTTCCAGAACCTGCGCAGTGAAGATAGGCACGCCCCATGATTTTCGGTTAGACCCAAAAATCCAGACTGATCCGTGATTCATATGAAATGTGTGGTCAATAGGATGAATGGAAGTCCTCTCCAGTGACTTCCATCGATATATTATATGACATTATTTAAGCCAAACCATGTTCCTAGTTAGTTGCTTCTCCATGATATGTTACATGACAAGATGTTGAATATGATCAAATTCTTACTTTTGTAGGACAACTGAATATCTTTGGATGCCCTGTTTCTTAGAAAAAGGTCATTGGGTGGAAGATTACTCGGATGAATGCTTTAAAGAATAACTAACTTCCCTGTATATTAGCCCCTAAAATTGTTTATTTTCTTTCTAACCCATTTGCTGAGACTATTTGTAACTTGTAAGTAAGATCAATAAAAAAGCCCAAGTCAAAGAAATCCTTGTTTAAGGGTTAGATAATTTTAACTGCCCAAGGAGTGGTGTTAACTGTTAAGGCATCTTCTGCAGTGTTATTGCCTAGTTCCCTTGTAACATCATTGATGATGATTGCAGCAAACTCTTTTAATAGCATTCTATAACTCCTCGGAACCACAGGAGCATTTCTATGAGGTTTTATGGATTAGTGTGTGTGTGTGTGGATGACTTATAACCAGAAAATATGGACCAATTTGAGGAGCAACACTCTAAAAGATTACCCTTAATCAACCAATCCCTCGTATATAGGTTGTCTATGATAAAATTGATGTTTTATATAAATAATGCGACCAATAACTTGAAGGTTCGAAACTGGCTCGAACTCGGCCTGAACTCGCCCGATTGCTCCTGGGCCAGGTTCGGGCCGGAGATGTTGGCCCGGTGACCAGGCCGGGCCTCGTGCGGCTATGAACGGGCCTGGCCTGGGTTGAGCCCAGTTCGACTCGGCCCAACCCGTGTACACCCCTACTGATGAGGAGTCATGTGATATGACGCTCCTGTGTCAAGGATCTACCCGTCATTACAATTATCATACAAGTGTTCGATCATAGACACTGACAACACATCACGTGTGCATGTCTCTTCATCGGATGTGACAATATTGGCCTCCTTGGAAGAAGCCGCTGAGTTTTCTTTCTTCGCTTTAGGATTTGTACAATCTTTTTTCATGTGTCCAGTCATCCCACAGTTCTAGCACTTTAATTTTCCTTTGCCCTTGTCCTTGGATTTAGATCTATGTCTTGAAGATCATATAATTCACTCAATATGCATGCCTCTTGTAAGAAATGCATCAGAAAATGTCTCTATGCCATCATTTATCTTTCTTATGGCCTTCCCTTAAATGGATGAGATAACAGTGTCCACACTAAGTGATTTACTTCCGGTGAACAATGAGTCCCTGAATGACTCATACGGTGCAGGAAGAGAATTCAACAACATACATGTATAATCTTCGTATTTAACCACTTTCTCCATGTCCAGCAACTTGCAAATCAACTTATTAAAGTTACTGATGTGGGCCTCCACATCTCCAGTCTGTCATCTTGAAGTCGAACAACTGCAGCTTCGAGTGTAGGCGATTCTGGACTTTTTAGCATAAAAGTCCTTTAACTTTGCCCACAAACTCGCTACGGTTTTCTCCCTTAAAACATTGTACAGAACCTCATCCGTGAGACACAATCGAATGAAGGATAATGCATTCTTATCAAGAGTATTTCAGTCTTCATCACTCATAGACAGTCGTAGCTCCTTAAGAGCCTTACCTTCGCCTTACTTAGTTGATAGACTAATCATCTTAATCTTCCATAACTCAAAATTATTTTTCCCTAAGTACTTTTCAATATCAAACTTAGTATTTCCCATTGAGACTAATCCTTCATATGCAAGCTTGCACCCCAACGATTGCTCTGATACCACTTGTTGGAGGAACCGCGGAAGCACACAGAGAAGAATTTAATATAGCAATTCAATGGGACAAAGCACAAGGAGAAGCACGCAGCGATTTAATGTGGAAAACCCCTTTCAGGAAAAATGTGCAGGCGTAAGAAACAAAACCTACTCCCTAACCTAAGTTTTTTCTAAAATAAATTGCATGAATTTTACCTAATTGCTTCTAAATTGATATATGAATCATTTTCCCCAAATTTTCTAACCTAAGGAGCGCCATGAGTTGGGCGAAACGTCACAAGGTGCAAACTATTATCCTTAGGTGGCCTAGCACCAATTTTAGTATGAGTTTAATGATTTTGATTGCTTGGATGATGTATCGGAGGATCTAGAGAGGACCTAGGAAAGACCTACCTTGATTCTTTCAATCGATATAGAATAGTTATGGAATGTTGTTGTCTCTCCCATGATTGGTATAAATTTGATGTTGCATGTGCATGTCTTGTTGATTGGGTATGATGTTACCTTGTAGCATGTATGATTTATTAACCCATGTGCATTTGTTCCTATGATATATATATATATATGTGTGTGTGTGTGTGTGTGTGTGTGTGTGCGTGTGCGTGTGTGTGTGCGCGCGCGTGTATGTGTGTGAAATGCTTAGCTTCCTCACTAATCCACACAACACACGTGCACTTGATGTCACAACAATGTTAGCTTTGCTTAATGGTAAATTTGAATTCTATGTTGAGAAATATGAATGTGTGATATTGCATATGCTAGATAATAATCTTGAATGTTGGCATGTTATGGACTACCATCAGGACCATTGGGTTGGTCAGAAATATGAGGTGAGTGAAGGTGGTCCCGTTGGTAGGACTATCCTAAGGCTAGACCTATGGATTTAGGCGGATGCGTGTGGGTGAAAGTAGTCAGATTACATGGGTCGCCCATACCCGATGTCGTCTGTCACGTGCTTCCTTGAATTCGTACGATCTAGTCTACCTATTGACCAACCTTACTTGTTAACCCTGTCTGCTCACACATGTATGGAACTTGGAACACCCTTCAACCGTTGTAGCCCATCGATAACCAAATTGTTACCGATCCACCGCCTCGTGCGCCGGGCATGGTGGAATGGGACACTGTGTCCGAGCTGTCAGCTTACGCTGGGGCGTCAAGCCTCCCCGTAGTGACCATGAGCGATCTCTTTTCTTAGCACTTCCCATGTGCTTGAAGTCGGGGATGGGGAACCCGACGGGATCAAGGATCGCGGGGTCTTGGCCTCACATGTTGGAGGGCTTTGGTCTCGCAACCAGTTCAGGACATTGATATGTAGGGTGTATCAGTTTTTCTAACCTGCTGGATGAATGGAATTAATTAAGAACTCGGCTAATACTACCATCGCATCGCACTAGTTAGGTTAGCGACTCGGCAGTCGAAGTCGCATTGAGAGAGTGTTGGTCATGTGCGATCGTTAGACGGAGTCGCTTGAGGGAGTGTCATGGTGAGGGCATGCATCACATCATTTTTCATGCATTTGCATTAACAAGATTAGTTAGGTGTTTATGAATGTTTTTCTTTCATTAAATTCATAATATAATTGATATCTGTTATAACTTAAGATTAATAGCACCCATTGAGTTGATCATCACTCCCACTCTGGGACGGTGTTTTAAAATACCAACCAGACTCTCTCATAAACGCAGGTGATGCAAAGTATGAGGAGCCTGACAGCGCAAGCCTTGAGGAGGAGGACGAGTTGTTTTACTTCCAGCTGATGGACGGTTCCCCGTCAGCCTAGTAGACGGAATTTAGATCGCTAAATTGTGGACTCAACCCTATTCTTTTAGACGTGATATTCCTTTTGTGATTTTGTTGGGCAACACCTGGTGCGACTCATTTACATTCTTTTAGACTTGTATATAATATATATATATATATATATATTTGACTTCTTTCATTTCAGTAGATCAGTTGTGATTATGTTTCATGTTTCAAGAAATTTCATACTGCGCATTTAAACTTGATTAAACGTAAATTAGTAAAAATTAGCATAAGTGACACCCGGGAACTTGGGAGTCGAGTTTATGCAATACCCCCAATTTTCAGGGCGTTACACTAAAGTAGGTTTTTACCCGGTCCATGATCTAAATGGGCCTTTCAGTGTAACCTTACTTAGAACTCGATTAAGGATGTGGATTGCAATTTTGATCATGTTACCCCTTAAAGATTCACGCAATGTTAAAGTATTAATCGTACTACGCATCATATCCTTTGGGGTATGATTATGCATTTTAACCATACCATTCTGCTCTAATACCCCATGTATAATTTATTTAGCAATGATGCCACAATCCTATAGGTTTTTAGCAGAGGGTCCTAGATTATGCATTGATTTGTCATACCTTTCATAGATTAACCACCGTGATAAGATCTAAGGACTTTAAATTTCTATTGAGTTGATTCTCGACACATGCTTTGAGATATTTAATTTTTCATTTATAGGGTATAGGTTAATAGTGAGAGTAGTCATTCATGAATGTGATAAAATATTTCTGTTCATTTTAAGATACAATGAGGAAATCTCCATAGATGTTTGTATATATTACATCTAAAAGTCCTATATTCAAAGTGGCACCCTTCATCTCAGTTTTGGCCTGCTTACCCGTTGTACGGTCAATGCAGACTCTAAATTCTTTATAATTCATAGAGTGAGAAATTCCTTTTCGCACGAGCATTTTCATCATTTCATGAAAGATGTAGCATAATTGATTGTTTCTTAATATAGAGAAATTTTCATAACTAAATATACAAAATAGACATGGTCATATGAATTAATAGACATCCAATTTTAAAAATACATAAATATAAATTAAATATCAAAATTTAAGAGTTATGCATTGCATTATCATTTAATTGACTTAGGCCTTCAATCAAATTCTTAAATTTATAATGGGTTTACTTCATCAATTCTAGCAGGGGGCCTAACACATCACCGCAGTTCTTCTTTTGAGACAAAATCACAATACGCAAGTCACTCTCCTACGTATACAGCTAATTGGTGATGATTTTATAAAATCAAGAAACCCAGCACCTTTAATCCATGTTGGGCCAATGCAACTATAGTAATCTTGCTTGCTCCACTGAACTAAAACAAACCTTTAATCCATTAAGGCTAGTCCCACTAAAGCACGTACATGGAAGAGATGGGACACGGATTGTGCAGTGAGGAGATCACCACCCTTGTGGATACTTTGTGGGCCCCACCGTTATGTATGTATTTTATCCATACCGTCCATCCATTTTTTCAGTTCATTTTAGGGCATGAGTCAAAAATTGAAGCATATCTGAATCTCAAGTGGACCACATCACAATAAACAGCGGGGATAATGACATCCATCGTTGAAACCTTCCTAGGGTCCACTGTTATGTTTATTTTCCATCCAATATGTTCATAAGGTAACATGAGCCTGGATGAAGGGAAAACAGAAATATAAGCTTGATCCAAAAATTTTGTGCCCCCAGGAAGTTTTCAACTGTAAATGTTCAATCCCTCGTGTTTTCTGTGGTGTGGTCCACTTGAATTTTATATATGCTTTAATGTTAGTATCATACGCTGAGTTTTCTTTCTTCACTTTAGGATTTGTACAATCCTTCTTCATGTGTCCAGTCATCCCACAGTCCTAGCACTTTAATTTTCCTTTGCCCTTGTCCTTGGATTTAGATCTCTATCTTGAAGATTATATAATTCACTCCGTAGTCATGCCTCTTGTAAGCAGTACATCAGAAGATGTCTCTATGTCATCATTTATCTTTCTCATAGCATTCCCTTGAATGGATGAGATAACGGTGTCCACACTAAGTGATTTACTTCCGGTGCACAATGAGTCCCTGAATGACTCATACGGTGCAGGAAGAGAATTCAACAACATACATGCATGATCTTCGTATTTGACCACTTCCTCCATGTCCAGCAACTTGCAAATCAACTTATTGAAGTTACTGATGTGGGCCTCCACATCTCCAGTCTGTCATCTTGAAGTCGAACAACTACAGCTTCAAGTGTAGGCGATTCTGGACTTTTTAACATAAAAGTCTATTAACTTTGCCTACAAACTCACTACGGTTTTCTCCCTCAAAACATTGTATAGAACCTCATCCATGAGACACAATCGGATGGAGGATTAGGCATTCTTATCAAGAGTATTCCAATCTTCATCACTCATAAACAGTCGTTGCTCCTCAAGAGCCTTATCTTCGCCTTACTTAGTTAATAGACTAATTATCTTAATCTTTCATAACTCAAAATTATTTTTTCCTACGTACTTTTCAATATCAAACTTAGTATTTCCCATTAAGACTAATCCTTCATATGCAAGCCTGCACCCCAACGATTGCTCTGATACCACTTGTTAGAGGAACCGCAGAAGCACACAGAGAATAATCTAATATAGCAATCCTATGGGACCAAGCAAAAGGAGAAGCACACAGCGATTTAACGTGGAAAACCCCTTTCAGGAAAAATGTGCAGACGTAAGAAACAAAACCTACTCCCCAACCTAAGTTTTTTTTAAAATAAATTACATGAATCTTACCTAATTGCTTCTAAATTGATATAGGAATAATTTTTCTCAAATTTTCTAACCCAAGGAGCGCCATCAGTTAGGCGAAACGTCACAAGGTGCGGACTATTATCCTTAGGTGGCCTAACACCAATTTTAGTATGAGTTTAATGATTTTGATTGCTTGATTGCTTGGTTGATGTATTGGAGAACCTAGGAAAGACCTTACCTTGATTCTCTCAATCGACATAGAATAATTATGGAATGTTGTTGTCTCTCCCATGAATGGTATAAATTTGATGTTGCATGTGTATGTCTTATTGATTGGGTATGATGTTACCTTGCAGCATGTATGATTTATTAACCCATGTGCATTTGTTCGTATGATATATATATATATATATATATATATATATATATGTGTGTGTGTGTGTGTGTGTGTGTGTGTGTGTGTGTGTGTAAAATGCTTAGCTTCCTCACTTATCCACACAACACACGTGCACTTGATGTCACAACAATGTTAGCTTTGCTTAGTGGTAAATTTGAATTCTATGTTGAGAAATATGAATGTGTGATATTGCATATGCTAGATGATAACCCTGAATGTTGGCATGTTACGGATTACCATCAGGACCATTGGGTTGGTCAGGAATATGAGGTGAGTGAAGGTGATCCCGTTGGTAGGACTATCCTGAGGCTAGACCCATGGATTTGGACGGATGCGTGTGAGCGACAATAGTTAGATTACATGGGTCGCTCGTACCCGATGTCGTCTGTCACGTGCTTGCCTGAATTCGTACAGTCTAATCTACCTATTGACCAACCTTGCTTGTTAACCCTGTCTGCTCACACATGTATGAAACCTGGAATACCCTTCAACCATTGTAGTCCATCAATAACCAAATTGTAACCGATCCACTGCCTCGTGAGCCGGGCATGGTGGAATGGGACATTGTGTCCGAGCTATCGGCCTACGCTGGGGCGTTGAGCCTCCCCGTAGTGACCATGAGCAATCCCTTTTCTCAGCACTCCCCATGTGTTTGAAGTTGGGGATAGGGAACTCGGCGGGATCAAGGATCGCGGAGTCTTAACCTCACACGTTGTAAGGCTTTGGCCTCGCAACCAGTTCAGGACATTGATACGTAGGGTGTATCAGTTTTTCTAACCTGCTGGATGAATAGAATTAATTAAGAACTTGGCTAACACTACCATCGCATTGCACTAGTTAGGTTGGTGACTTGGCAATCGAAGTCGCATTGAGGGAGTGTTGGTCATGTGCGATCGTTAGATGGAGTCGCTTGAGGGAGTGTCGTGGTGAGGGCATGCATCATATCATTTTTCATACACCTGCATTAACAAGATTAGTTAGGTGTTTATGAATGCCTGTCTTTCATTAAATTCATAATATAATTGATGCCTGTTATAACTTAAGACTAATAGCACCCACTGAGTTGATCACTTACTCCCACTCTGGGACGGTGTTTTAAAATACCAACTAGATTCTCTCGTAGACACAGGTGATGCAGAGTATGAGGAGCCTGGTGGCGCAAGCCTTGAGGAGGAGGATAAGTTGTCCTACTTCCAGCTGATGGGCAATTCCCCGTCGACATAGTAGACGGGATTCGGATCGCTGAATTATGGACTCAGCCCTATTCTTTTGGATATGATATTCTTTTTTGTGATTTTGTTGGGCAACGCCTGGTGCGACTCATTTACATTTTTTTGGACTTGTGTATATATATATATATATTTGACTTCTATCATTTCAGTAGATCAGTTGTGATTATGTTTTATGTTCTAAGAAATTCCATGCTGCGCATTTAAACCTGATTTAATGTAAATTAGTAAAAATTAGCATAAGTGACACCCGGGAATTTGAGAGTCGAGTTTATGCATGACCCCCAATTTCCAGGGCGTTACACTAAACTTGGTTTTCTCCCGGTCCATGATCCAAATGGGCCTTTCAGTGTAACCTTACTTGGAACTCGATTAAGGATGTGGATTGCAATTTTGATCGTGTTACCCCTTAAAGATTCACGCAATGTTTAAGTATTAATCTTACTACGCATCATATCCTTTAGGGTATGATTATGCATTTTAACCATACCATTCTGCTCTGATATCCCATGCATAATTTATTTAGCAATGATGCCAGCAAAGGGTACTAGATTATGCATTGATTTGTCATACCTTTCATAGATTAACCACCACGATAAGATCTAAGGACTTCAAATTTCTATTGAGTTGATTCTCAACACATGCTATGCACTATTTAAATTTTCATTTATAGGGTATAGGTATTAATAGTGAGAGTAATCATTCATGAATGTGATAAAATATTTCTACTTATTTTAAGATACAATGTGGAATTCTCCATTTTTACTGAGAATAATTGTCTAGCCTGTCATGAGCAATTATAGTTGAAAAAATTCCACAAAAATCGGTGCCTAAGATTGGTCACGGAGAAATGGGTTCGCAACGGCCAAAGTACCAACCTTTAATCCATGTTGGGCCAATGCAAGTATAGTAATCTTGCTTGCTCCACTGAACTAAAACAAACCTTTAATCCATTAAGGCTAGTCCCACTATAGCACGTACATGGAAGAGATGGGACACGGATTGTGTAGTGAGGAGATCACCACCCTTGTGGATACTTTGTGGGCCCCACCGTTATGTATGTATTTTATCCATACCGTCCATCCATTTTTTCAGTTCATTTTAGGGCATAAGTCAAAAATTGAAGCATATCTGAATCTCAAGTGGACCACATCACAATAAACAGCGGGGATAATGACATTCATCGTTGAAACCTTCCTAGGGTCCACTGTTATGTTTATTTTCCATCCAATATGTTCATAAGGTAACATGAGCCTGGATGAAGGGAAAACAGAAATATAAGCTTGATCCAAAAATTTTGTGCCCCCAGGAAGTTTTCAACTGTAAATGTTCAATCCCTCGTGTTTTCTGTGGTGTGGTCCACTTGAATTTTATATATGCTTCAATGTTAGTATCATACACTAAAATGAGCTGGAAAAACGGATGGACGGAGTGGATAAAACACATACATCATGGTGGACCCTACAGAGTCCGGTCACCAGGGATATATAAGTCGTGTTGGGGTCACCACCCAATCCACTTCCTTTTGATCACCTGGCAATGCGAATGTGGGATTAGCACTGTCCATACATTTGCTTGGTATGTGGTCCCTGATGAATGGATGCCACATCATCGTGAGATGTCTGGGCCCAAACAACGGCAGGCCCAGACTCGAACATTGAAACCCACTCATTAAGCCCAAGCTCTAAGCTGCACAAACCCCCCTTGGATGGAAATTGATCCAGGCAGGGGCTCTGTGGGACCCACAGTTATGTATGGCTTTTATCCACACCGTTCATCCATTTTTCCAGATTATTTTAGAATCAAAGCATAAAAATGAGGCAGATCCAAGGTTCATGTGGACCACACCAAATGAAGAAGCTGTGATAATGACTCCACCGTTGAAACATTCCTAGGGTCCACCATGATGTTTATTTTCCATCCAACCCGTTCATAAGCTCACACAAATCAAAAACTTCTGTGGCCCCAGGAAGTTTTCAACGGTAAGCGTTCAACCTCAACTATGTTGTCCACTTGAGCCTTAGATCTGGTTCATTTTTGGGTTCCCACTAAAATAATCTTTAAAAATGAATGAACGGTATGGATAAAACCCATACATCGCTGTGGGCCCTACAGAGCCCCTGCCTGAGGACGTAATCTTCTTCCAAATCCGAAGACCATCATACAGTACACCAACGTCATCTCTGACTTTAAAGATCTGAATGCGATTTGCAACCTTCGTAAGCACAGATCCGAGCAGCGTCAATCTCCAGAATCTATGGATAGCGTCTGTACGTCGTTGTCCTACAGAGTGGCCCCACAACCTAGGATGTCTATGGGCGAAAAAGAGCCCGAGACCCTTGTTAGCTTAAAAAATTATCAAGTCCTAGGGTATCATTACCCAGGCCATGTATGTGCCTCACATCCACTCCGTCCATCCGTTTTGATAGCTCATTTTAGAAATAATTATAAAAATGAAACAGATCCAAATCTTAGGTGGACCACACCATAGGAAAGTGGTGATTGACCGTTAAAAATTTCTTGTTGGCCACAAAAGTTTTGGATCAAGCTGATATTTATGTGGTCCCTTCTTCCAGGTCTTTGTGACCTTATCAACGGATTGGATGGCAAATAAACACTCCGGTGGCCCTTAAGAACTTTTAATGGTGAGTATTTGATCACCACGGTTTATTGTGGTGTGATCCACCTAAGATTTGGATCTGCTTCATTTTTGGATCAAGCCTTGAAATAAGCTGTAAAAAAAAAGGATGGACAGTTTGGATGTAAGCCACATACATTACGGTGGGCCCCGCAGTGAGGAATCCACTGAAGTTGTGCCCCTCAAGTGGGCCACGCAGGCATATGTCCAACTATCAATGCATCTTCTCGCCCTACATCATCTTCGAAGATATCTTTGAGATATTAAGGTTTTTTAGTTCAACCGTCTAATCTCTTGATGCGACATATTGTGAAAATGATTTTTAAAAACGTAAATGAGTACGGTGGTCCCCGAGCTTGTCCTGGTCCAGCCCAAAAGTCTAATGGATCATCTTGGCCTATGGATAACTCAAATGAAATACATTAATGTAGAGTTGGCCGCAGGCTTATTTTTGGTACAGCCGAACTGGAAGAATCTCAAATGAAATTGAACATGTTCATCAGATTCAGCCCAGTCCTATATATGGTGTGATGTAATTGGGCTAAGTGCTCCGATTAAAGAAATTCATTTCAAATAGAGAGAAATTGTCGTTCGAAATGTTAACCAAAAATTAGCCCTAGCTTTTGATCCAGGTATCATTACGGTACACGCTACCTATAAATTTTTACAGGTCATTCGGTCAACTAACCCGGATACGGGTCGCTACGGTCTGTTTTATTAAAAAATGCTTCCTTCCAATTCAAAATTATATTTTTTAGAAAAGCTTAATATTTTTTGTAAATTTTAAGTTTCATGTATCTCTTTCATTTTAGAGTTTTAGAATATGCAGTTTTCTTAAGATTTCCTTCTAACCATGCTACGAGCTATCCGGCACAATTAAATTAGTGCTATTTATTTTTAGTAGATCTCTATTATTTATGATAAATTCTGATTTAGTTGAATTTGAACTCTTAATTGGAGTTTTTGCTGTCTTTATAAGCAATGTAATAGAAAAGCATGAGCATTAATTATTGAATAATAAAAATTTTAATTTTCCATTATGGATTTAAGAGCAACCTTATGGGTTCAAGGTTTTCTACATAAGGTAGACAATGATCTACCTCTTCATATACTTTGCTTCGCCATGCATTCACATTCATCTCTATAGAAATGGATGGAAATGAAATGTCTGTCATGGATGCATTCCTGAAGTGCTCTAACCATCACCTTTGAAAACTTCACCCTTCTGTTTTGGCTTCGATATGAATACAAATTTTACAATACTTTATACCACACTTTGGCTATTTTCGTGAATTCTATAATAAAATCACCAGCAATTTAACTTGCAAAAATCTGGTGAATGTCATTTTCATCAAGTTGCAGAGATCTTAAAAGCGCATTAAAAACCAAAAACATTTTAGTTATTGAAAGCTACTTGTAAAAGAGCCCGTGTATTCCACGCAAGAGGGGCCATGAAGGGGAGTTATTCAATACTGAAAATGGTACATGTGACGTGACAAATATCAAATCAAATTAAATGCACTAAATTGTGGTACTTTCCACTTTTAGATATCCCTGCCAAGCTAACAATAGACATTTTTTGTCGATAAAGGGTGCTTGAATCATATAATTTTTATGTTAAGAGGTAGGGGTTGTGATCGCTACACCAAAAATCGGGCTACACTTTGGTTTTAGGAACGGTTTAAAGCCGTTCCTAATTAGAAACGGTTTTAAACCGTTCCTAGTGAGTGTTCCCCTACCCTCTATAGGGGCCCATCATGACGCAAGAGTTTTATCCATGTCATTCATCTCTTTTCTCACATCATTTGATGACATGATCCCAGAAATGAAGTAAAAGTAATGCTGAAGTGGACCACAGTGTAGATTGAATGTCCATCATTAAAAACTTCTTAATAGTTGCAGAAGCTTCAGATCTAGCTGATATTTGTGTTTTAATTTCATCAAGGTCTACATAACCTTATGAATAGGCTGGATGGCAAATAAATATCATAGTGGCCACTAGAAAGGTTTCAATGGTGATCACCGTTGCTCCCTTCCATCGTTGCTTCCTTTGGTGTGATAGACCGAAATTGATTGACTGATGCACAGCACACCAGCTATGTGGCTGGTTAACACGTTACCAAGTGATGTTGGTCGCATCATGAAGTATGTGTTATATCCCAGCCATCCTTTCATTTGGCGAGCTTGTCCCAAGACTTGAATCGAAAAATAATATAGATCGAGAGATCAAGTGGACCACACTACAAAAAGTTGTGGGGGATTAAACGTCTACCACTGAAACCCTTTTAGGGTCATGTAAGTTTTTGATCAATATGATATTTTTTCCTCTTCATCCAGGTCTGTGTGACCTTATGAATAGATTGGATGGAAAATAAATGTTATGGTGGGTCGAGGTCGCAGATAACGATGACTCACTTGGCGGAGGTTGCTGTTGCGATTGGCTAATGAATAGAGGGCGCATCAGATGAAGCTGCTGGCACTATTGGCAGTGGTTGTGGAGCTGCTCTTTTCGTCAGTTCAGTAATTATCGGGCTCGATTTGGAGGGTTTCGAGTGAAATTTGCGATTTTGGTGTAGTGGGTGTATGCATCTTATCTAGGTTGTCCATCCATTTTGTTAGCTTATTTTAAAATGAGGCAAATTTGAAGCTCAAATGAACTACATTGTAAGAAATGGTAGGAATTGAACACCCAATGTTGAAAACTTATTGGGACCATAGAAGTTTTAAATTAAGCTAATGTTTGTATAGACCCTTCATATATATTAGTGTGATCTTATAACCAAGTTGAATGATTAGATACACAATCTTGTAAGTCTTATGAATGTTTAATTTTGAATAGTGAACATTATTAACCCCTTGTTTCTTGTGGTGTACTCCAATTGAGCTTTTATCTTCCCAGGCTCCCAAAATGAGATGGTAAAACAGATGAATAATATGGATCACAAAAACATCATTGTGAGACTCGACGTACTTCAACGATTGCCAATCCCTCTTTGATTTCATGCATTTCATGTTATTTTTTGGGCATAATTACGTTGTTATTTTCCTCTTAAATAAACACCCTCAAAAGTCATTATTAGCTATTTAATGTTATTTACATGTATATTTGAAAAAAATAATTGCTCCTATAACTTTTGAGAGCAATAACAAATGAGATTTTAAAAATAAATATATTTTCTAAAATTTAAAAATCTACAACTCGAAAATCCATATGGGACTCACCCATATTTCATGAGAAATGCCATCATTAGTTTCTTTAGCTCGTATTAGAACATAATTCACAAACAAGGTAAATCCAAAACTTAAGTGAACCAACTATAGGAAAATGATTGGATGGACAATTCACTTAACATTTTCAGTTCATCTTAGTTAGAAAGTCCTTACGAACAGTTTGGATGGTATATAAACATCATAGGTAGACCCTAAAGGCCTGTTTGGATTCATGTATTGTATTGTATTTGGGTACCGTTCATGTATACAATGAACGGTTTTTAGAATACATCCAAATCAGGGCGAGACAAATCGGTGTTTGGATTGGAGGTATTATGGAGAATAGTATATAGTATCTTATACAAATCAACGTTTGGATAGGAGGTATTATGTCTGCGCACAGAACACCAAGGAAGGTAACCTCATTGGGCACTCCGAATTCCCATTTCTGCATTCTAGAGAAGACATCTAACACTTCATCTGCGTAGCCATGCATAGCAAGTCCTAATATCATGGCATTCCAAGAAACTACATTTTTCTGATTCATTGCATCAAAGGCTCGACGTGCTTTATCAATTGCTCCACATTTTGAATACATATCAGTCAAAGAATTTGACACCGAAATGATGCGATCAAATCCAGTACCGTTGATCTGAGAATGGACCCATCTTCCAAAATCCAAATCACCTAAATCCGAACAAGCAGAAAGGATGATGACCAATGTGGCTTCATCTGGTTCAAATCCGCTTCTCTGCATTCTCGAGAACAACCTCAGTGCTTTGTTGCATTGGCCACAATGGACATAGCTGTCGATGATGGTATTCCACGACACCAAATCCAATCTAGATATTTCTTCAAACAACTGACGTGCATTGTCAAGGTCATGGAGCAGGCCATACATGTGAATAAGCGTGTTCCTGACATAGACGTGAGAATCCAGGCCATGTTTCATAGTAGAGCAGTGAACCTGCTTACCCAATTTAAGCGCTTTCAGCTGTTGGGGTTTTTGACTTGGGGAATCACACAGATCTAGATCTAGGATATCAATCCAATGGCACCAAGCATACAAGAGAACACACAGATTTAACATGGAAAACCCTTGCGGGAAAAAACCACGGCACAAAGCGACAGATCACCACTATGAAGATAAAAATTACAAAGAGAAAGGACTTACCCGATTCGAACAACCTCGAATCTCACCCTTGCTACACCCTTTGATAACCCTATAACCCATTTAGGAAGCCTTAGCATAACTTAGAATAACCATAGGGACCCCTATTTATAGTTTAGGAAACTTCCCTTCCACATCCTAGTTGCGAAAGGACTCAAATCCGCAGTTTCACGTAAAATTGCGGAACAAACTGCTTAACATACGACTAGTCTAACCGAGTCTTCGACTGGTCGTAGGACCCCTTCGACCAGTCGAGTCATCCCTTCGACCAGTTGTAGCTACAGTAAAAATAGTAAAAACTCGCTGGACTTTGAGTTATGCTAGGGCTCGAACCTACGATCGGTCGAGCGTCTCCCACGACCAGTCGAAGCTGTCCCACGACTGGCCGAACGACCTCAAAACCTTCAGATTTAAGACTTTTCTCAACAATCTCCACCAAGTCTTCAATCTTCAACCGTGTAGCTCTTTGACCTCTTCTCTTATCTCTGCTTCACATTATAGCTCAAGATCACACTCTGTCCTTCTTTTCCGCCATCGCCGAGCCCAGAGAAGTTTCACAGAACTTGAACTTCTCTACAGGAATTTCTTGTTGATCATGTTTGTCGGATCTAAATCCACATGCCCAACCACCTTTGCTCCTATCTTCACAAAAGAAAAACGTAGTCTTCTTACCATCTCACTGCTACCCAATATTGCTTGCCGGGGTACTTGCTCACAACACTGATAGCCTGTGAAATAACCGGTCTAATCCAGACCATGACATACACTGCCCACCGCATTCGAATAAGGCTCATGAGATATCCTGCTTTTTCTCATCTGTTTTGGGACATGTCCTGAGGAAAACTTGAGGATAGATGAGTAGGGAACGCTCTCCAGCTTTAGTTGGCCCATCACATACTTGATCAATACCTACACACAAGATATTCCTCCTGTGATTACCAAAGCATACTCTTCCTTCAGTCTCAACACCGAGAACCATCTTTGCAGTCCCCCGATCCTTCATCCTGAAACGTCTCACTTAACCGAGTCTTCAGTACATTGATTTCAGACATGTCATAATTGGCGATCCACATGTCATCAATTCCTGACTCACCATGAAGGAATCAAACCACTGCCTAGGCGACAGGTCGAACCACGACCTCCTGCAAAGTCTTTTCTCAGCCCCTTTAACTTCGAACCGCTCTGGTTGTTTCATGCAGATCTGCTCTTCAATTTCCCTTGCAGAAGCGCAGACTCTACATCCATCCTTCCAGCTTAAGATCACATTGGCCAACCAGCGTCAATCACGGATCTAATAGACACCTGCTATACTGTCGGCGTGAATATCTCTGAGAAGTTGATCCCTTCTCTCTGAGCATAACCCTTCAATACCAGCATCGCCCTGTATCTATGTTGTATCCTCCTGAAGATCCACCTGCATCCAACCGCTCTCCGGCCCAGTGGAAGCTCCACCCGCTCCCATATGTCGGTCTGGTACAACAAATCCATCACATCACCCATAGTCACCTTCCACTTCTTAGTATCAGGCTCACCTAGAGCCATCTGAATAAAAGATGAATCTCCTGCGATATTGGAGTCGTCCATGTACCTCGCCGATATCCTGCGATCATGCCGTTTGATTCTTCTCACAGGTGGCTGCTCCACCTGCTCTGTATCCCTGTCCGCACGTCTCAGCTTTCCTGCTCTGCCCGCTCATGTGGTCATGCCTAACATGCCACACACGTGCAGAGGTGGAATCCGTTACATCCACTGTAGCTCCACCGTTTGAAGTGCTCCCGATCAACCTGTATAAGTTACCGAGTTGTTGCACTTTTATGATTACTCGTGCCCCCTTAGATACTTTAAGAGCACCATCAATACCTATGTACTTGCATCATTTTACCTCAAGCACACCAAGAGAAATCAGATTCTGCTTCAGATCAGGAGAATCAGGAACGTGCCTGACATCAGTTAGAGTACACTCCACCCCATCAAACATCCTGATGTGCACCGTACCAACAGCCACAACATTACAGGCAATGTCATTGCCCATAAACACCTGTCCATCATCGCACTCCCTGTAGCTGGTGAACCAACTCCGATGAGGAGTCATGTGAAAAGATACCCCTGTGTGTAGCATCCACTTATCCTTACAATCATCGTATGACCGTCTGAGTGTAGACACGGATAAAACATCACCATCACATCCATCTGACGTGGCAGTGTTGGCCTCCCTAAATGAAGCCTCAGAATCTTCCCTCTTCGATTTAGGATTTTCACAATTCCTTTTCACATGTCCTTCCTTCCCACAATTCCATCACTTTACTTTTCCTTTGCCCTTGCCCTTGGATTTAGATTTAGAACCTGAAGAACCTGTACCCTGTTCAGAATTCCTACCCACTGTAAATAGTGCATCAGAAGATATCCCCATGTCGTTGTTTAGTTGTCTCATAGCCTTCCCTGGAAGAGCAGAGATAACAGTATCGACACTCAGGGTTTTGTTCGTGCTGCACATAGTGTCCTTGAATGCCTCAAAAGACGCCGGGAGATAATTCAGCAACATACATACATGTTCTTCATCTTTCATCACTTCCTCCCTATCCAGCAATTTGCAAACTAATTTATTAATGTTGCTGATGTGAGCCTCCAGATCTCCACCCTCTGCCATTTTGAAGTTATACCACTGCCGCTTCAAGTGTAGGCGATTTTCAGAAGATTTCTTCGCATAAATATCCTCTAACTTCGCTCATAACTTAGCCGCAGTTTTTTCCCTTATGACATTGTAGAGAACCTCATCTGTGAGACATAAACGGATCGATGATAATGCCTTCTTATCAAGAGTATTCCAATCACCATCAGTCATAGTGGACTTCTGCTCCTCAAGAGCACCATCTTCGCCTTACTTGATTAAGGAACTCATCATCTTGATTTTCCATAACTCAAAATTATTTTTCCCTGAGTACTTCTCAATCTCATACCTAGTGCTTGCCATTATTACTAATCCCTCAGATTCAGATTTGTGCCCCAACCGATTGCTCTGATACCACTTGTTGGGGTTTTTGACCTGCGGAATCACACAGATCTAGATCTAGGATATCGATCCAATGACACCAAGCATACAAGAGAACACATAGATTTAACGTGGA
This sequence comes from Magnolia changhungtana, assembly GCA_030180095.1. NCBI lineage: Eukaryota > Viridiplantae > Streptophyta > Magnoliopsida > Magnoliales > Magnoliaceae > Magnolia > Magnolia changhungtana. The sequence continues at coordinate 2,815,485 of JASAUF010000115.1, read as the reverse complement.
AAACCCTTGCGGAAAAAAACTATGGCACAAAGCGACAGATCACCACTATGAAGATAGAAATTACGAAGAGAAAGGACTTACCCGATTCGAACAACCTCGAATCTCACCCTTGCTACACCCTTTGATAACCCTATAATCCCTTTAGGAAGCCTTAACATATCTTAGAATAACCCTAGGGACCCCTATTTATAGTTTAGGAAACTTTCCTTCTGCATCCCAGTTGCGAAAGGACTCAAATTCGCAGTTTCGCGCAAAATCACGGAACAAACTGCGTAACCTACGACTAGTCTAACCGAGTCTTCGACTGGTCGTAGGACCCCTTCGACCAGTCGAGCCATCCCTTCGACTAGTCGTAGCTACAGTAAAAACAACAAAAACTCACTGGACTTTGAGTCGTGCCAGGGCTCGAACCTACGACCGGTCGAGCGTCTCCCAAGACTAGTCGAAGCTGTCCCACGACCGGTCGAACAACCTCAAAACTTTCAGATTTAAGACTTTTCTCAACATCAGCTGTCCGCATATCTTGAGCAAGAAAGATAAGGTGAAGTTATCAGGTACCTCACACTTGTCCACCATCTACTTGTAGAAAAGAAAAGCTTCGCGGGGTTGGTTTGCCTTCTCATATCCTCTTATCATGGTGTTCCAGAGAAACCCATCTGGATATTCGATCTGTTTGAAGATTGAAACCGCGTAATCCATTGATCCGTCCTCCGAAACTGTGCAGAATGAGATGATCCGACCAGACATGAAGATGTTCTGACCAAAGCCAGTCTGTTTGATCTGGGCATGTATTTGGTTCAAATCCATTATGGTAGAACGTGTTTTGAAGAGAGGGGAAATACAATGCAGTGCCATCATTCGGCTGTAGTGACGGGAGGCGTGAAATTTGATAACATAAAACTGCGATTTCGAATTTCTGGTAATGGAGGGAAATCGCGCGCATGGGATACCGTCCGTCATACGCTCCGATCCAAATGTTGTGTATTTGGAATATTCAGGAATATTCACTTCTAATACAATACACCACCTCTAATACGCGAATCCAAACAGCCCTAAGACGGTTTCGGTGGTGGACATTTCTGTCCCATTTCCTATAGTGTGGTCCGATTGAGTGTTAGATCTACCTATTTTTTGGCATCATATCCTTACAGTAGTTGGAGAAACTGATGGATGGTTGGATTTCTTACAAACATCTCAATTGGTATTGTGGGACCCACTTTTTACAAATTGAAAGGAATTGGAATCGGTAGTGAAGCCTCTACAACCTACTGGTTAGTACAGGAAAAGCTTTATGGGCCACCATGATGTATGTATTTTATCCCGACCATTCATTTTGCCTCCTCATCTTAGGGCATGAGCCGAAAAATGAGGCATTGGATCGCAAAACATTTATTGGTGGGCGTTCAATCACCACCGTTTCCTGGTGTGGTTCACCAGAGATTTTCATCTGCTTCAGTTTGGGTTCACGCCCTAAAATGGGCTGGAAAAGTAGATAGATGGCGTGGATTAAAAAAATACATCATGGTGGGGCTCACACAGCACCAACGTGGGTAGTGGTGGGATCACTACCGAATCGAGTCGAAACTGAAAACGCGTGTTACAGGCATAGTACAAGTTATGGATCGTTGCCGCACAATGGGCCCACATGCTGAGTAGTTTGATGATCAAAACCGTCCATGTTTTGGAATTTATGCTATACGCACCACCATAAGAAAATTTTCTATGGAGTCTATTCAATTATAAAGATCAATGGCTAGGATCACAGAAAACCAATTACCAGCCTATGAAGGCACGCCATGTTTTGTACCTCTATATTGAACCACACACGTGCCACATGTGTATGATCTGAACCATGCATGTTGTCAATTGACCGTAAACCAGAAAATTCTCCGATTAAGCTTTACCTTAACTACACAATAAATAGGCCTTTCCTCATATAATGTCCGGTTTTTATCTTTTAGTGTCCATTTGTATGCATGCCAGCATGTAAACTGCAACACTCTAAACACGGATTTGGTTAGTGGCCAATCACCGTTGGAAGAAAGAAATGGACGGTTTCGATTTTATACTTGTGTGCCACATGTTCAAAATGACATTGATGCATGGAAATGATGCGACTCTTCGGCTGTACCAAAAAAAGATGATGCAAATTTCGGACGGGGTTCTCTGCGATTGCGAAAGCCTTTTCCAAAGGAAGTTGCTGCCTGGGATACTAGGTAGGGCCCACCGTGATGTTTGTTAGAAATTCACCCCGTCTATCCGTTTTGAGAGCTCATTTAAGTATTTAATATTGAAAATTAGGTGGATAAAAAGCTTAAGTGAGACACACAAGAGGAAAAATTGAGGAAATAATTTCCTACCATTGAAACCTTTATGGGATCTGCTTAGGGCCCGTTTGGCCTGGGGGAATGGAAGGGATTGGATGGTATTGGAAGGGATTGGAAGTTAAATCCTAGGATTGGCCAGGCGTGCCAAACAGACTGGGTGATATGATCCCGGGATATAGTAATCCCATGGATCTTAGAGAATCCATTAACAACACCATCATCACCTTTAAATCCCATCCAATCTACCCTAATCTGTTTAAAATTACCTAGGACAGGTTTGAAGGATTAAAAGGGATGGGAAGGTTTAATCCTAGGATTGGCTAGGTGTGCTAAACAGACTCTATATAGCAATCCTGGGATATAACAATCCCATGGATCTTAAAGACAATCCACTGACAACACCTTCATTGCCTTGAAATACATGTCATCCACCCTAATACTATTCAATCCCTTTCAATCCACCTGTCCAAAAGGGCTCTTAGGCCTGTTTGGCCGGGCAGGGTGGATGGGAATAGGTTGTATTAGGATGGATTGGAAGGAGCAATCCCAAGATTTGGACGAGTGTGCCAAACTGGTAAAAGTTAGATATAGCAATCCCAAGCAATCCACTGACATCACCATTATTACCTTGAAATCCACCAAATCCCTCTTAATCCCATCTATTTTGCTCCGGACATGTTTGGTTAGACGGAGCAATCCCAGGATTGGCTGACGTAATCCCGGGATTGGCCAGAGCCAAACATACTCGGTGGTGAATTCCCTGGATATAGGAATCCCAGCAATCCACTGACACAGCCATCATTACTTGCCATCCACCCTAATGCGCACAATCCAATCCCATGGGATGGGCCAGTCCAAACACGCCCTTAATGTTTATATGATATCCAAACCGTTTATAATGTCATTTCCACTAGGATGGAGAGAAAATGAAGATATAATTCTGATACGAAACTTTTGTGGACATAAAAATATTTCAACGATGGTCACTGAATCCCAACTGTTTCCTCTCGTGCGTCCCACGTGAGTTATGTATCCAACTCATTTTCAATGGAATGTTCTAAAATAGGCTAGTAAAGCGGATGGAAAGAGTTGATTTCTCACAAACATCACGGTGGCCCCACCTAACATCCCACCGCAGAACTTCCTTCTAGAAGAAAATCCGTGTCCGGAAATTTCGCGGGCTATCATGCAAAGGTTGGACATGATGTGCCCGGTGACTCCGATACCAGCCAGCCAGCTTTTGTCGAAGCTTCGTGGACCCCACCATGATGTATATGTTTTATCCACACCGTCTATCCATTGTTTCAACTTGTTTTAGGGCATGAGCCCAAAGGCGAGGTAGATCCAAATCTTAAGTGGACCACACCACAGAAAACAGTGTCAACTGAATGTCCACCGTTAAAAAGTACCTAAGGCCCACTGTAATGCTTATTTTTCATCTAACCTGTTGAGAAGATCACGAAAACCTGGATGAAGGGAAACCACAAATATCAGCTTAATCCAAAACTTATGTGGCTGTCGAAAGTTTTAAATAGATAGCGTTCAATCCCCACTTTTCTATGGTGTGGCCCACCTGAGATTTGGGTCTGTCTCATTTATTGAATTATGTCCTGAAATGAGCTATATAAATGGATGAATGGCGTGGACAAGACATATACATCATGATGGGACCCACGGAACTTCGACACCATGGTGTTGAGATCACTACTCACTAGCCAAACCGCTTCCGCAGAAATTGCACTAATTCCTCTAATTGATTTGGCCTTTTTTAATAGCCATTTTTTTCCCAAATCAATGATCAATGTGATTCTTTTTGAATAATAAGCAATCTGTTATGGGTCATAAGAAACAGATGAATCAAATTATTACTTGAACCTTTTGTTTTTTAATCTAGGAAAGTGGTCCTGATCTAATTTAGCAAAGGCTACTGATCAAATGGTTAATATAAATCTGATTATTATTGTAACAACCCACTTTTTTTTGTGGAAATTAACTCCACTGTCCGCTTCTGTGTGGCCCACCTGAGTTTTGGATCAGCCTCATTTTTGGCCTTACATCTTCTCTTGGCTTGGCTGAGATGATGAACGGATTAGATTTATATTATCATTAATGGGACCCACCATATTTAAAAAAATAAAATAAAATAAAAAATAACATTTTATATCTTCCGCACGACTAAACCATTTTCCCCATTTTCCTTCCTTTTTGTGCGGTAATGGCTGCCGAAACCTCCCACGAAACAAAACTTCTCACATTCTCCACTCTTTCGCCTTGTTCCTCACATCCATTAAAAGGAAGGAAAGATATTAGCAAAGTTTCAATCTTATCAAAGAGGAGAGTGAGAACCCTGATCAAGAGAGGTTGTTTATGGGGTAGGATCATCAACTTTGAGGTAGGTGATCTTATCTCAAAATTTAATATTTTCGAAATTATTATTTTTATTATTCCTACTTTTAATAGAATATTATTGTAGTGATTATTATGTGGGTAATTCTCCTCCACTATGAATTTTCTGATTTTATATATTTCCTCCTTATTTATAATGACTTTAATAAATATTTCCAAATTCATTTATACATGATATCTGCTTTTATGAATTTTTGTAATTACTGAATCTACTTAACTTGTAGATTAGATCATAATATCTTGTATTTCTGAAATTAAGTGTTAAGATTTATACTATAAATCTGAGTTAGAGTAATTAATCTAAATTAGTTAGTTAGAATAAATACTAATTAAATTTATTTTAAATTAAAAATATACATATTATATATATATATAATAAATAGATAAAAATAATTTTACTAAATTTGTATTCTGATCTAGAAGTTTTAAAATCCTTTTTGGTCAAATTAAATTATTATGAGTCTAAATTTTAAGCATTTAAGGTTTTATATGATTTAATATAGATGATTATTAAATTATTTAAATCAAAATCTTAACTCGATTTTAAATTAAACTTTTAATTCATACTAATTTAAACTCTGATATAGGTTTTTTATAAAAAAAATAAATAAATAAACAATTTATCTAAAGCTATAATTTAATTTATAAAAGTATTTGTGTTATCACGTGCCACAATTATAATTTCTGAGTACATGCGTGTCAATCGTCATACTCTGCCAGAGTACCAAATAACTCCTCATGAGATGTCAGAGGATGCACCATGAGAACCTACTTTAATGGAGAAGGTTTCAAGTCCATCAAGTTGGACCACAAGTTACGGTCCACCCACCAATAGATTTATGACATACTAAGTTCATACAAAATCCAACCCTTCCAATACATTTAAACAACATGAAGATCACTTATATGAAAAATTATTCCTATATACTAGTCAGGATATCCTCAAAATTAGAAAATAACTTATAACTGTTGATAAATAGTATTATCCATTTAATTAGTGAATGTAAGTGTATTTTTTTTAAGTGATCCTAATTGTTTAATAAACCTAGTGAATGGGTTAGATTTTTCACATATATTAAAGGTTAGAAGTTATTTACTTGATGAACCGTAATGTTTCCAACTGGTTGTACTGGAGATCTTTTTATTTTAATGGAACTCTGTTAGTACGAGATATGCCAGTATGACTACAATCTTACTCGTCTCTACATGCGAAACATAGCATGCGTGTGTAAGTTTGAGAAATCTACTATGTAATCTACATCTTTAATTTGCCCAGATAAAGTAATATATATATATATATTAAATAAAAAGAGCACGGTCTGTCTATTTTCTTGGGCACTATGAATGAATGAAAGCTAACAATGTTCCTTATTCAACTTACAAGTATGGTCCACCTATTTAGTTTAACTACCAAATTTTCAGTAAGAGGAACATTGAAAACATGACCTCTCAAATGAACGGAATAGATATCACACACGTGGCTCATGTGGCACGTGACACACGAGTAGGATTCAAATCCTACTTGCGCGAGTAACTTTCCCATTTTTTTATGAAGAATTGAATGGTGGGGCATTGGAGTTGCTGTATGAATTCTAGAAATGAACCAACAGCTTTGGATTATGTAAAGGGTCATAACTCCTTAGGTTATGTAGTGTAAAGATTCACCATATACCTGCATTTTTAAATTATTATTTTGAGTGAAACCAATACTCAGTTTGTTGTATGGATTTATTTTTACACTCTGCCTCCTTATTAAATAACACTATCATGATAGTCTACTGTCATTCTTAATATGGTGGTGAGTCCTCAACCGTTTATCATGAAATGCTTGTACGGTAAATTTGATCGTCCAAATTGATGAACCAACTTTTAATGGTAGACCATAAAAAATTTCAGCCGAGAATGTGAAATAACTATGAAATTTAGTAGGCCCCATCCACTCAATGTGAGATTTATTGCTCAAGGGTGGAGCTCATGTAGAATATGATATTTTAACAAATTTATGCACCTTGTTTAGAACTTGCATTATAGTCTAGAAATTGGATTGATTAAATTATTAATCATTATTTTGTCGATATTGAAATTGTTCATGTTATTCATGTTTATCTATTAATTATTAATTGTAAAAAAAAATATGTGTATAAATTAGTAAGTAGGGCAATCGTGTCCTTTGGGTGAAGACCCCCGCCAAATAGGGACAATTGTGTTTTGGGTGAAAGACCGTCTAACCCTCTTGGATCCATTGGAGTCTCCTTTGTGTCTGCGGCGTGAGTACAATCGTGTAGATCGCAGAATCTTCAGGTACAACCACAAAAACAGATGGTCAACTGACCACCAACGTAAAATGGGTCCATCACCATAGGTACCACTGTGTGTGCGTTATTGCAACGTGACCATCCACTTGGGAAGATCACGAAAACGGATGTTGTAAGAAATGATATAAATGTTATAAGTATTAATGGAAATATCACATGCATCGCATTTTTACAATTCTATCAAAATTTCATTATCTCATATTTTATTTTTCCTTCATCGTTATAAAAGTAATATTACCCGAACATATTGAATTTTGGGTGGAAAATGACCCTATTGAGTTTATGCTCATCTTACTAAAATAAAATGTCCGCTTCCGAAAAATTGGAATACTACTGGCTTGGGCCTCTTTATTAATATTATTTTCTAGAAAATTTGTTTATTTTAATTCAATTCATTTTTCTTTTATTAATTAGGTTTAACCTATATTTAAATTTCGATGTAATAAACAACTATCAAAGAAGTTGAGTTTAATAAATATTCAGTTGTATTTCCTTTTAGATTATATTGAATATTGGTTGAATCAGCTAGAATGTAATAAATGTCATCATATCATAATTCACACCTTGGGATTCGAGTCCTGAATACCTTATTTAGGTATCCAAATTTCGGGGCGTGACAATTATGATGTTTGCATGGTCACCCATTAAACATGTGTTTGACCTGATAAGTGATTTAGATCAATTATCAACGCAGGTGTCCCAATACAACTGAGTGTATTTTAGCTTATAGTGCTCCTGCTATAAGTGCATTGGATCATTTTTCAAAGATGATTAAATTTTATTGGTTTTTTTTTCTCATATACAATTATAAAACAACCATGTTTAACTTATGTCATATAAGATGATGTTTTTAATATAAAGTTTGTAGAGATGAGAGAAATTATCATTTTACCTATGCACAAATATAAAAAAGATTATCCCAACATTTAAACGGTTGTGATCCACCACTTTTTAAATGTCTAGATCAAATGCCATGCATGGTCCATCATTGGATGATCCGGGTCAAGTCGGCCATACTGAGGTTTATATAACCAAGCGATTTAAATATCGGTTAGTGGGAAATCTCTCTATCTATACAAAGGACAAAAGTGTCACTTTACGTGGTCAATGATAGAGTCTAGTGGTCAAGCATTCTCTTTACCTTTTCAGGTCTGTGGGCCCCAGTAGATGGCGACAGACGGACGCGGATTGCCTGAAATCGGATTGCGGACTGTGTAAGCCAGTACGCTAGTCACTGCACTATAGCGTACTAGGTAAATTCTGTGGGCCCACCATAAGCTGTGTCTTATCCACACCGTCCATTGGTTTTACCATCTTATTTTAGGATGTTAGCCCAAAATCGAAGCATATCGAAATCTTAAGGTACCACATCATAGGAGACTGTGTGAATTTGAACAGCTACCGTTGAAATCTTAACCCGGCCGCAAAGGTTTTCGATGAAGCTGATATTTTAATTTTCCTTTCATCTATGTCCGTATGATCTTATGAACAGGTTGGATGACAAATAAACATTACTGTAGGCTATAAGAAGGTTTTTATGGCATATATCTCATTATTTCCACTGTTTCCTGTGGTGGTTACATTTGAGCTTTTGATATGTTTTAAATTTGGGGTTAACACTTAAAATCAGATGAAAAAACGGATGGATGGTGTGGATAAGACACATACATACATGCTGGGCCCAACAGTTTACTCATTGAGATAGAGTGTCTGGTTTCCGCTTTCCAGTACGCAATCGCATTTTGGATTGCGTGTGACGCTATCAGTAGCGGCTGCTAGTGCTCTGTGAACCACCGTATACTTGTTTCATCCACGCCGTGCATCTTTTCTTGATATCCAAATCTAATGTGGACCTTGCATTGATGGTAGGCTCTGTTTCAGTCTTTCTTTTGCTAGTGTAAACATGGATAGACTATATTTAGGATATCCGGCTATATATTTAGCCCCTACAATGATATATTTATTGTATCCACACCGTTTATCCATTTGGTGAGATCATTTTCGAGGATGGGTTCAAAAATGAGTCATGTCTAAAGTTCACATAAACCACACCACAAATAACAGTGTTGATAATGATTCGTCTCACTTTTAAAAGGTTTGAGAGCTCACCATAATGTTTATTTTTCATCTAACCTGTCCATAACTTTTATTTTCCATCCGATCTATTCGCAAAGGTTACACACCCGGATGAAGATGAAAAACTAATATCATATTGATCCAAAACTTTTGTCACCCCAGGAGAGTTTTAATGGCCATTAACTTTTGTAGTGTGGTCCGCTTAATCTTTATATCTGTCGTATTTTCGGCTCAAGCCTTGAAACGAGTTGCCAAATGTACAAACGGCTCGGATATAACACATACTCCGTGATAGGACCCATGGTATTTGGTGACGTCAACATACTATCCACTTCAGTGGTGTGAGGTACACAAGCCCAGCCAATCTGCTTCCGTGATCAATGGAAACGGATTGGCTACTCCCCCTCCACTAGCCAATGGCTGATGGTCGGTGTTATGTGAGCTCCACCATAATGTATGTGTTTCATCAATACATCTATTTATTTTTAGAGATCATTTTACGTATGAGACTAAAAATTAAGTACATCCGAATCTCACGTGGACCACCTTACTGGAAACAGTTTTGACTGAACGTCGACTATTAAAAACTTTTTGGGGCCGTAAAAGTTTTGGGTCACGTTGGTCTTTGTTTTTTCCCTTCATTTGGGTTTGTATGACCTAATCAATAGAGGATATCAAATAAACAGTACAGTGGGCCTTAGGAGGATTTTAATGGTCGATATCCCGTCACTATTGTTTTCCTGTGGTGTGGTTCACCTGAGATTTATATTGCTCTCATTTTTGGGATGAAGTCCTAAAATGATATGTAAAAATGGATGAACGTAGTGGATGAAACACTTACTTCATGGTGGGGCCAACATAACACTGACCACTGGCCACCGGGCTGATGTCAGGGGAGTGGCCAATCCGTTTTGGTAATCAATAGGTTGATTGAACATAAACATCACACGGTGGGACATGGGAAAATTTTAATAGCTGGCGTTTAACCACGAATGCGTTCCTGTGGTATGGTACACTTGAGATTTGAATAGTCTCATTTTCTGGGATCATGCCATGGAATGATCTCGAAAATTAGATGAACCAGATAAAACAAATATATCATTGTGGGCCCACATATTACTGTAACTAGCCACCTCGCCAGTCGCCACTAGCAGCGTCAGTGGGCAATCCGCGCTGGATAGTGCGTCGCGACTGATGGAAAACGAAGTGTCGTACAAAATTCTGTCTCCCTCTCAAACACCAAGAGGAAATCTTTCTCCCGCTCTCCCTCCTGCAGGTAACAGAAAACTAGGGTTTGGCATTTGTATTGTCTAACGTTCCCTTTTTTTTTTCGAGAATATATTCATCTGAAATCTCATTATCTGATTTTCGGGCATTTTTCTATTTGAATTCATGCTTAGATTTTTTATTTTTTTTTTGAAAATTTGGAAATTTCCCGACATTTGATAACCGCAGTAGGGTTTTTACATTTTCATTGTTACCCTCGTCCAGCAACTGCACTGGTGGGCCCCACAATTTTGTGACTCTGGACGTTCTTCGGGTGGGGCCAGTGTCGTAGATGGTCATGCCCCGGAAAATGACGTTAGTTGCATGGTCGGCATTTCGTTAATGGTGATATCTGTACCACTGGCTGATACATCCATTCTCATGTTGCTGATATGATGGTTAGGATGGTAAGATGCTTAGTAGCACTGCCTGTCCTTTCTGGGATTTGCTTGTTCATTGGGTGCGTCATGCCCTGAGAATGATCTTAGTTGCACGGCTGGTACTTTGCTACTGGTGAAATCTGCACCATTGGTTTGTCTGTCCATAAACATGTTGCCGATACAATGGTTAGGATGGTTAAATGGTCGGTACCACTGCCTGTCCATTGCAGGACCCGCCTGATGGATAGTCTGCATCGCTAGGGTCGTTTGGATGCCTGTAAAGTCCTTAAGTTGTAAAGGGATTACAGGTAATCTAATTAGAGGGGCTGTTTGGATGTATGTATTTGCCTATAAAGCATTTACAGGCTGTAAATAGATTACAACTTTTAGCTGTAATCTGAAACCGGTAAAAAACCATGTTTCAGATTATAGGTAAAGTCTTTATAGCTAAAAATGCATTATACATGTTAGAATACAATGGTTAATATATACTCATGATATGTGGGGCCCACCGTAATGTGTATGATACATCCAATCTATCCATCATGTACTTCCCTTGATGCTTTCCTGTGGCCCTAAAATATAGCTTGTCTATTATCAAATGGACCACACGAGGGAAGGATGGGATGTTCACCATTGAAAATTTCTAGATTGCATTTGGGGCCCACTATGATGGGTGGAAAACATCCAATCCATTTAGTGTGTGCATGCTTTAATGCTCTCTTAGGGCCCTAAAAAATCAAGTCCTTATGTGATTTGTGGATTTTGGAAGGTTCACCGCCCAACCTCTATGGTATGAATACTTACTATATTCATTGTAAACACTTTATAGGCTAGCCAAACACACAATCTGTTCACATGTAAACAGATTACCACTTAAAAGCCAAATGGAACAGCATGTAAACCGAGTACACTTGAAATTCTTTTCAGGTGTAACGTGTCTACAACTAAAAAAATTACAGGCATCCAAACAACCCCTAAAATGTGGGTCCAATCTCTAATGTTTTGCTTGTTCATTGGGTGGGACCACTGTCCTAGTTAGACATGCCCTGAGAATGACCTTCGTCGCTGGTGAAATCGGCACCATTGGCTCATCAGTCCATTAACGTGTCGCTGATACAATGTTACCACTGGCCACTGTCTGTCCATTGTGGACCCTTCCAGTTGAACGGTGAGCCCTGCCAGTTGAACGGTCTGCATATGCTAAATTGTGGGTCCAGTCTCTACTGTTTTGCTTGGCCGAGCATCATACATAACCTCTTCATTATGTTGGCTTTGGATGTTTAACTTTGTTTGGGAAATGGTTGTGCGTGTACACAGTGCGCATTGCGAGTCGGGCTCACGATTGTGCTACTGTTCAACGACAGTGGGTGGGAATCCAGAAATGTATTTCAAAACAGGGGTTAAAATCCAAATTTGAAATATTTGCTGGATTCCCGCAAATTGTCACTGGATGGCATGGGATGCGCACCAATTTTCTGCGAACCCGCTCTGCAGCAAAGTTGGTCCCTCACAATTAGGAGCATGTGCGCATTACTGGCATTGGTGGAAAATGTCTCACTCCATGCAATGACAGTAAGTAGGACTCTAGCACACATTTTTAATCTCCATTTCGAAATACGTTTCCGGATTCCCGGCCACTGTCATTGGACAACAAGAGAAATGTGTGCATTGAGTATTGATGAACACCATGTTCATACAGTCTTTTCCCTTTTTGGTTTTTTGTTAGAATTATTTGGTACTTAGGGCCCGTTTGGACGCAATTCTTTAAAAGGAGGTTTCTGAAAAAGAATGGTTTCAAGCCTTCTTTTTGGATAGATTGGTTTTTGCCGAGTTCATGTTTTAGTGCCTATTTTGTCTAGCGAGATGAGACGGAAGTTTGCAAAGTGCATCCAACCGCACAACATAAATTGCTGTTTTTGATCAAAACCACATTCTGGCCTCAAACGCCTCCTCAGAGCGTGCGTCCAAATGAGCCCTTATGTTCAATCAGTACGCATGTTAGTGGGGACTGAAGCTAGTGCCTCTTAATGCATCCGGTTACAATTCCTCCTCCATGCCATTGCTTGACATGTGGCTGATCAAAACTGCTCATTTGATAGGTCAAAAGTGAATGGGAGAAAAGGGAGAGAGTTGAAGAGCTCTTCTCTCTTAGCATCTTATTTATAATAAAGCTCAACCACAAAGAGACAAGTACGGTTGTTAAAAATGATGAAGAATACATGAAATAAGAACAAAGAGTTTGGTACTCCACAGGAGCACCAAAGCCAATGCAAACCACGTGTCATTTCCAACAAATTGGAATCCTAGTTACGTATGGTGCATTTTGTTTTTCTCGACTGCATGAGGATCCTCTGATTTTGATGCAAATGCTTTTGTTAATGTCATCATACAGACTTCCAATTGCTTTTTTAATTTAATTTAATTTAATTAATTAATTTTTATTTTTATTTATCAATCCACATGAGTCCAAATTTTGGCCCTATTAGTATTATAAAAATTTCCCCTCCTGATGTTGGTTTTTTTTTTTGAAATTCAGTATCACAGAACATGAAATTGCTGTCAGATTCGTTTCCTATGTATTTCGCATCCTAATCCATTATATCTAGATATTTGTGATTTGTGAATAGTAACATTTGTTTCATATCCATGATACTTAAATATTTAGTAGTAAAACCGAATTCATGTTGTATCCAATCCATGTCGTGCCCATGCCATATCTGGGCATAATATTGCTGCTAATAGCTGTGTTTTTTCCTTAAATCTTAGACCTGCAGAGTGGTTTCTATTTTCTTTTTCCTTTTTCCTTCCCTTTTTTGTGTGTGTGTGTGAATCTTTTGATTTGGTTTGGTTTATTGGATAATTACGGTCTATGTTATGATTTCTTCTTTTCTTTCTTTCTTTCTTTCTTTTTTTTTTTTTTTTTTTTTTTTTTTTTCTTTTTGTAGGCCATTCATAGAATTTGGGTAGATGAATTATGGCTTCTTCAGATGATGAGGAAGAGGTTGTTCCGCAATCTGTTACGAATTACCACTTCGTAGATGATAAAGATGAACCCATCTCATTCTCTGTTTTGCCGATGCAATGGGGCGAGGGGACAATCTTGGATGGGACGAAAAAGCCGATATTCCTTGGTGGTATTGCTGATGGTGGGCTCCAAAAAATCTACAAACGGGTCACCGCATGGAAACTGGACCTTTCAGATGAACATCCTGAGATTTCTGTTCTTTCAAAGGAAAACTGTTGGATAAAGCTTCAGAAGTCAAGGAAGAGCTTTGAGGATACAATCAGAACAATCCTGATCACTGTCCACTGCATTCATTTTGCTAAGAAGAATAGACAAGCATCGGATGCAACCGTCTGGGAACACTTGAGGAAAGTTTTCAGGTTTGGCAATTGATGAATTATCATATCATTATCATTAGCAATTCGTCGCCATAACACCACCATCGCCACCACCACAGCCCTTCTCCTAGTCATTGGGGGTTAGCTTTTAAATCATATAATGGCAAAAGTCCTATGGTTGGCTGTCCATTGGACATCAACCTTCCTCTTTTACCTGGGCTTTTCAGCTGGTAAGGGCCGATGCTTGCCAGACCATAGATAAATGTATACTGCTTAAGAAAAGGCTTGCTTGGGCACCCTAAGAGGATGGTTTAATAGGAAAAAATGCATATAAAATAAAATTCAACTTCTTGGTTGACCAATAACAGGTGATATGTTTGTTTAAATTGAAGTGAGCCCAAAAAGACAAATGTTGGATCCCCAAAGTTATTTACAACTTTATAAGAGTGCCACTCAAATTTCAGTGGCAGAATGGAAAAAGACACCTCCTAGTAACAACAAGGACAATAATAACAAAGATTCCAGTCATGCCAGCTTGCTGGAGGAGTCTCAGTCCAGATAGCTTCCCTTGAAAATTAGTTGACAAGCAAAGCTTGAGGATAAGGTGTAATAGGCCTTTCGATAAACTGCACCGAATCATGTGGAGAATCAACTATTATTTTCAACTGTTCTCAGTTTTATGTTTGTCAGATTTGCCGATCTTATGGATTTCTTCATAACTTGCAGCTTATATGATGTCAGACCCTATGGAAATGATCTGTTGTATCACCTACCTCTGATTAAAGCGCTGATTAAAAGAGATGAAGCAGTTGCGAAATCGAGGGTTTGTATGCTTCTCTCCTTAAATTCATCTGATTCTTAATGCAGCAAATACCATCTTTTTGTTCTTTGGTGTGCCCTGAATTATTGGTTGGTGTTGAATTATTTCCTTTGGACATGTTTCCGACCATTAATTTCTTATAGTCAATAGAGATCATGGTAGAAGAGGAAATCATGGTAGTGCAGCTCCCTTGATCTCTGCCCCCTTGCTCAAGTTACAGGGAGGACTGAATGAATCTTGGCAAGACATTTAAAAATCCTTTTGTAACACTGGAGTAAGATATTTTATTGCTGAGTGCTGAGGCCTAAAAAAAGAAAAGAAAAAAGAATTCCATAAATATTTCATCGATCATTTACCAATTACCATAGAGAAGTCTGCAACTCAACCAAAGATCTGCAGTTTAAAATAGCTGATACAGGGACATGTGATGGCCTAACCCTATATGCATGTATAATCAGGTTTAAGAGATTCAAATAATAAAATTAACCAACTACCTGTTTTCGATCAAGGGGATTAAGCAAATCTCAACACAAACATGAAATCATTCCATCAGGATCATGCCTCTTAGCATAAAATCACGCAAACAGTAAAAAAAGGGGGACCTAGGGATATGTGGATATTTCAGATCTAGCATAAATCAGTCCACAGTTAAGTTTGGATCCGATTATCCTGACTAGCCATCCCTCTTTTCTGTTCAAACCAAAAGGGAATATATAGAGAGGAACGAAAGTGATGAAGAAGAGATGGGTTCGAGATGAAAGAGAATATGGATTCTAGGGCATCAAAGGAAAAGAAGAGAGCTGATTTGTACCTTTTCCTGCACCTCGAAGATCTAGAAAGAAGGAAAATCTAAAACCGGGGTGGAATCCTTAACACTCAATGGCCAATCCTGAAATCTTAATATCTTTGGTAAAAGAGGAAGAAAGCATACGAATTCTCATTCTTTCAATTCTAAAATATGGTTTCTTACGGTATATATATAAGTCACAGAAAAAACAAAAAGTGCACTAAAGCCCTGAAAACAAGGAAAAGAACAAAAAGACGCCTAAAACCAAAACGCCCGTGCGATAGGGTGTGAAATTTACCCCATGGGCCTACAGTCAGGGTGCGGTCATGTTGCTCTTACACTCGTAACACGTCAGAAAATGGGTTCGATAGACTTGGTATCCATCCACATCAACTCCTCGGCTCTGGTACTCTGTCGGCGACGCCTCCTCTGGTACATTCTAAACGGTGCACCACTGATGTCCGCATCACTAGCTTTGACTTTTGCTGCCTAAATGGGCAGTTGAAGAAGTGCCTTGTCTGGTTAAAGAATGAGAAGATGATTAAGAACTTATTGTCATTTTGCTTATGTGGCATTGAAAACTGACACATTCGTGGTAATTCTGTAGTTCTTGGCAACTTTGTGGGATGTACCTTTAGTTTAGGCTTTGTTCTTATTGTGGAGAATGTCAATCTGCAATTACATACTTTTCTTTCAAGTTGTTGTATGCATTTTGGAGAGCGAATTATTGTTTAATAAAGTCAATTACTGAAATGCAAAAGCATCATTTTCAAGAAGGCATAGAAAAATTAATGGGACATTATCAACAAAATAACTCATTTCAAAGTTCTTTGTACAAAATCTTCTCCTCCATTGGAGATTTTCCAAAACTCTTTGGGGTATATTCCAAAATCACTTTGCTATCGCCTCTACTCCACTCTTTGTTTGCATCTTTTGATGAGTTTGCCCCCTATTTTGCTTCCATGTAGAACACCTAAACAATCTGTTAGGCTCTCATCTAAAAAACATACCTAGCATGTGTTTACTGGACAATGCCTTTATTCCCGACAACATTTTATGTACATTGGACATCCTACCCATTGTAAATGTTGGTATCATCAAGAAGATCGCCTGGCCCGAAATCAGGTTGTTCTACTCTTCAGGTGACTCAGTGAATGAATAGACCCAACATACCTACTTGGTCTCATAATGGATTAGAGATGCCCTAATAACACTTGGATTGGAAAATATCAACCCTTTGATTATTCAAGTCTTTTTCTTTGAATATGGATCGTCTTCTTAACCATTTCTTTGTGGCCATAAATTTACATTTTAGGATTCTCCAATTATGATGATCTTAGGCAGCCATCATATGTGGTATGTCTCTCTAGATAAGCGGTTTGGATTAGCGTATATGACCTTAGAAAGTTGTCCATATTGTTCCATGTATTGATGACTTTGGATATGTATACATGTATGGATATTGTGGAAAATATCACAGATGCTGGGTAAAATATTGCTGTTTGAGGGAAACATTGAAAAAAGGTCGAAAATTTTTTCAATCAAACTTTAGTAGATGTTAAAAAAAGACACGTTTACACACTTATGACTCAAAAGACACACACCGATATATATATATATATATATATATATATATATATATATATATATATATATATATATATTGTGTGTGTGTGTGTGATCTAGGGTTTCATCCCTTGTAGTGTCACCTTTCAAAAGCAGTGCAATTGGTATCCAAAATGAGTTCATTGCATTCAAATGTCGTATAATGCAAATACTAAAACACACAATCAATGTTGTCAAAACACATGTGATCTTGGGCCATCCAGTTGGGTTGATCACTTATGCGATCCCATAATTGCATAAGTGATTGCTCAAGCTTCTTCTTTTTTTTTTTTTTTGGATAAATTAAAAAAAAAATGAAAAATGGGGAAAATTGTAAAAAATTCTAAAAAATTAAGAAAAACTGTATAATTACAACAAGTTATTGGATTTTTTATTTTTTATTTTTTATATATACTTATTTTATTATAGTTTGTTACATTTCATGATTTTATCGACAACTAAATAACTATTAGACCATCTATAAGTTACATAATAAAACAATCAACAAGTTACACTAATGAACAACAACTTATTAAAAATTACAAACATAGGAATTTTATTAATGACTTCTTGATGAGTTGACTTGATGTATAAATACTTAAATAGTACAAACCAGGGAGTAGTGAACTACAAAATTAAAACAGTACAAAAAACTACAACTTACAAAGTTACAACTTAGTGACTTACAAAATTTAAAACCTAAAAATTAAACATGGACTACTAATTAATATATTACTGTACACATCGATGCATAACCCATTGTGGCACAACATCATCACCACCATCATTGTCATCATCGTCGTTATCAAAGTTATCTCCTTCTTTGACATATACGTCATTTTTTTTTTTTTCTATTTCTTTATCATCAGTTTAGACTAGTTGACGTAGGGTAGCATGATCTACCATAGATGTGCGAAATTAGAATTTAAGATAAAACACAAAATAAACAATCAATTTTCAGCGTGATTATTCATCATAAATAAGAATTATCTGAAAGAAAACTCATCAATGATCATGACCATCTATTACAATCATGTAGTACTAAATATTCAAATATGAAAAGTGGATCCTACGAAGGATAGGACTTTGATGTCTCACAAGGGTCAATTCAACCATCTAACGTGATGATCTAATCCTTTAACAAACCGTTAGATCAAATAGGATTATCAATTGGGGACATTTGAATAGGTCCAAGAAATAGGAAATTCACAAATAGAATTCTAGATTTTTGCAAATAAACTAGATGGAAGAAATAAGAAGTAAGAAGAAGATTAGAACGATTAACTAGAGAAAGAAAGTAGGAGTAGGAGGAAGATGAAGGTCTTACACCTGGTTGTGGAAAAGCTTTGTAGCTTTATTCTTTTCTAAAAAAAAATTAACCCAATGTTTAGGGCTGAACTCCCTTTAAATAGAACTTGCAAATAAAAGGCAAATACCAAAATACCCTTAGTTACTTATATTAGAAACAACTTAAATAGGAAACCAACAAAAATAGAAATTTCTTAAGACTAGAATTTTCTGAAAATCAGGAAATTAACTAAAATATAAATTTCCAAAAACAGAAATATCCAAAAATAACAATTTCTGAAAATAGAAATTCATAAAAACAGGAACTTCAATCTCATCCTATCCATAGTGATGCTTGTGGGGCCCGCTTTTGTCGATGATAAACTTTAAACAGTTGGATATCCTCATCACTAGTACTTCATTCCCATCCAATGGTTGATCTTGATCATCTTCTTCTTGTATCTTCTAAATTTCATTTACTTGGCCTTGACTGTGATTAGGCCTATACTAGGTGCTGATACAAATATGACATCTTCTACTCGGGCCCATGTTAGGTCCTTACCTGCAAAGACTGGATTCTTTGTCTCTACAAGTCACTCATCGTTTGCCTCTAAAATTATCTAAGCAATTAAGATCATCAAAACTAGACTTTTCTTGCCTAGCTTAGAATCGTTATGGCAACTTTTGGTTGTACTGGATGAATATTAGGCCATTGAGCTTCTTTTGTTCAAGAGGATTCCTTTTTTTTTTTTTTTTCTTTTTCTTTTTCTGGTGTGCATCTGTATAACATTCCAATTGAAAGTGAATTAGAGATGAGTTGACACCCATTTACTTTTAACTCCCTGTTTAAATTCCACATTTGATGAGTGAATTGGAAAACTTACTAATTCAAACGACTATAGTTGTGCTCACAACCACTAGCTGAACATGTAAGGCCGAGAATTTTCATGGTTAGCTTCTTTAGTGCTGGATCCTTCCTGTTCGGTTTCAGTCCTTATATTGACCACTAGTTAGCTGTGCGAATAATGGTTATATAAGTTAGACTTTGTACATTATAAGAAATTATTTCTAAGTTAGAAATAATTTAAAAATTAACTTAGAAACAATTTCATACTTGGCAATTTTATAGTTCTATGCATGATTACTATGTCTCTTGAGAAAATCTCTGCACTCTTCATATCGATGTCCAGTAGAGCATAAATCTTATCATGTTCGTCTTTATTTGGAACCGTTCTATCCAAAATGTTAAAAACACCTTCTGTATACGTCGCTTTTGCCTCACTCTGATTGACGAAAGTGAAGAATGGGGCTAAAATAAGGATGTAGGTAGCCGAATACAATGGAAATGACATTTAGCAACTGCATCTCTTATCTATAACATCTAAGGGCCTGTTTGTTTTCATAGACTACTACGGTAATATAGTGTAAAATTCACATCATTACATCTTACCTGTGATTGGATATTACCAATTGTCAAATCTCTGTAATCCTTTCAAATCATGCAAGACATGGATTTACGGAAATGTGTTTGCATGGCATAGTTTCGTGGGCCCCACCATGATGTATGTGTAATGTCCACACTGTCCATCCATCTTGCGTGATCATTTTATGGTATAAGACAAAAAATGAGGTAGATCCAAAGTAGAAATGGACCACACTATAGCTAGCAGTGGGGATTGAACACCTGGCATTGAATTTTTTTTGGGGGTCCATAGAAATGTTGGATCAAGCTGATATTTGTGTTTTCCCTTCATCCAGGTTTGTTTGACTTTATGAACTAGTTGGATGACAAATAAACATCTTGGTGGGCTATAGGAAGGTTTCATAGGCATTTTGTTCCATAAATTCTTCTTGAAGTACTGCACTATCATGTTTTTTTTTTTTTTTCCCCTCTGGCATGTTTGTCCATGTACTCCATGATTTTCGTTTGAATTTTTGAAGTAACACTGAGACATGCTTTTACATTTGATCCTGACATGCGTGCAAGGTGTTGCTTGTGCCGTCCAATGCCATCGGCATTTACATACCCGCAAAGCTCACACGCTATGTAAGACTTTTCAGTAGCACTACGATAATGCCCGTACTTCCAACCCGAGTATTAGACATGGGTTTCAATCAAAAAGATTGAAATGAAGTCGTGATGAGAGAGAGTTATCACTATACTATAGTTATGCTTGTAGGAGAGAGAGAGAGAGAGAGAGAGAGAGAGAGAGAGAGAGAGAGAGAGAGAGAGAGAGAGAGAGAGAGTCTCTTGAAGAAGAATCTTGTTCTATCTTTCAAAAAGGAAAAAAAGAAGAAAAAAGAACATGAAGATCTACAATCTTTGATTGTTGAAACTTGATTCCTTGGAACTTGGAAGAGTCGAGCTTGAAACTTGACACTTAAACTTCAAACTTGAAAGAGAATTTGAGAAAGGACAATGAGAAAATGAGAATAAGATTATAAGAGAGACTAAGAATTCAAGAGAGTTTAGAGTGCGAGAGAGAGAGAGCATTAGAAGAAGAAGAAGAAAGAAAGAAAGAAAGATCCAACAGTAAAAAATATGACCGTTGGGCAGTATGTATATGATGGTATAATCGCATAAGCCATTGCATACTCCAAAAATTGCATATGCCACCATTGATTCCCAATGGCCCTCCTATAGTAGACAGCCCTAGAGAAAAGTAGCATGCATGAGGGTTCACCAAAGGAAGTTAAATGGGGCCTTAATCTTAATCTGAGCATGATTGTCCTTCCTTCTAAGGGAATTCTACTATGGGATTAAGCCCCCCTAGCACATGACAATGTTGCACACAATACATCGAAAAACTAAATAGAACAAAAAAAAACACCTTTGCTTCAAACACGAATAGAGTTACAAGGCCACTCGAGATCGTAATCCAGTCATCTATATATGCACACATCCATCCATCAGTACATCCGCACATGCATACATACATGCAATGTTTGAAATATCGGTATCACATCCTTTGGATACAGATACGTATCGATTATCGCTCGGGATATATAATTTATAGTGGGTAATTTATTGCACTTTTTGGGAAACATGGGAAAACATTGGGAAAATGGTTGAATTTTTCGACGACACTTCAGGGATTATTAAAAAAGACATTAATACATGCTTTTAAATCATAACATCTCAAAGAAGAAATGCACACAATAGGTTTCCTTTGTATTGGGTCCTAAGCTATGCGTTGTTTGACTGAACTAATGCAACTATATTCAAATTGAATGCATAACATTTAGAGTGTATATGATGATCATTTCATCAAACACTTCTAAATACTTCGAAATTAGTCTCGATTGACAGCTGGTTGAAAGAAATTTTTGAAAAAATATATTTTATTATTATTTAATTAAAAAATGATTTTTATTTTTTGAAAATTGACAAGGACTTAACAAATCAGTAGATCAACCGTCATACATGCTTGATTTCATGTTTGGAGTGCATCATTGCAAGCAATATGGGAGAAATTGGGAAAATTTTCAAAATTTCCCCAAATTAGACCACCCACACTCAAATTTCAAAATTAGAGTGTGTGTGATGATCATTTCATCAAATACTCCCAAATACTTCAAAATTAATCTCAATTGATAGCTGGTTGAAGGAAAATTTTGAAAATAAAAAACATGGAGAACATGAAGAACCAATGGATATTGAAATCAGAGCTCCAACTCCATGATTCTTCATGCAAAACATGGAGAACCAATGTATTTATAACCATTTGATATTGATTTAATATAATTTCAACAAAAAAAGGGATCGGAAATTGAAAATGCTCACCGGATCAAACATGCGGGATATATCTTCACTCCCTGTGCATTTCGTATCGCACAAGTGGGATACAAGATCTATCGGCTGATATCGTCGATTTTTAAAACATTGCATACATGTAAGAAATAGTTTACGAAACAACTTAATAAAATTTTTTTTTCAAAATAAGAAGATTTTTTTTTTCTCACATTTTAATATTAAATTTAAAAATACTCCAACCCTAATTAATTGAGATAAGGCTTTGATGATGATGAGGAAATGATTAAGAATATATTTTTTTTAAAGGGAAAATTTGTGGCCAATTGATAGATCGGCCAATGCTCGTGAATATACAAGTTTTGCACATCAATTAACACTCGTTAACATCTATTTTTAAAATAAAAATATTTTTATATTTTTTTAATTTTAAGAAATTAAAAATATTTTTGTAAAAAGGAAAACTTGTGGCCAGTTGATGTTATTGACTACCATTTATGAATATATTAAATTTCTAGACATGTACTCTCATTTTAAGGGGTAAAAATGGAAAATTAGGATTTCAACAAATTTCTCCATTTTTTTTGCCACTTAAAATTTTATTTATTTTTGTCTCAAATCCTTGTCAATGCATGAGAATCATGCATATACATGGATTTATAGTAGAATCCATGCTACCACGTTTAAAAAAATAGAACCTTTCTCATCTTCCTCTCATATGGGAGTTCCGTCCCGTTTCCTCTCAAGTTGCGATTCTCTCCCAAATTCAACATTTGGTTTCGAACCTCAGGAGTGGTTGAAATCACCCTAGGAAGACAACCCCAAAATATTGGATTTTTGTGAATGTATTCAAATTTCTCTCTATTTTCTATGTATTTAGACAGGAAGTTTTAATATTGACAATAACATTGATATGGTTGTCGATACCATGTATTTATAATAAAGGGGTTGGCACGATATATCATGATATCCAGAATATTGCAAAACAACAGCAATATTATCAATAATATCACCGATATGTAGAACACTGAACTCATATCCAATGGATGTTCATCTTCATCCTTGAGTGGAAAATGGGCCGTGCAATGTGTGCCTCATGCTCTCTTAGAACAGGTCGGGTGTACCAAAATCCCCAATTTCAAAACCCCCAAATTCGAAATGTGGTTAGGGTACCATAATCCCCAAATTCGAAGTGGGAGTTGGGTACCCAAATCCCCAATTTCAAAACCACCAAATTCGATTTGGTATTAGGGTACCAAAATTCCCAAATTCAAAATGGGATTAGGGCATCAAAATCTCCAAATTTGAAATAGTAATAAGGTACCATAATCCCCAAATTCGAATAGGTATTTTTCCTAAGGGCCCACCTTCATTTTGTTGGTGCGTGCTTGGGTCATCGTGTCCCATGCACTCGACACATTACGCTGTAAAGAAACGGAAAAGTCTAGAGGGCCCCTGCAAGCACAGTAAAAGCACATGGGCCCTGCATGTGCAAACTGACCTTGTAAATATTCACGCTTCACGCAATTACAGCCACATGGGTTAGGGTTTTTACCTTTCGAGGTGAGAGGAAGAGAACGAGAGGAGGGTTTGAGTTGGAGCCCCAATCGGGTTTTCAAGCTTTGAGGAGACAGATTGAGAGAGTTGAGATGAGAGATCACGAGTAGGATCTCCAATTGGGTTTCCGAGCTCTGAGGAGAGAGAGAGAGAGCATATTTATGTGGGGGGCAATTTGGTCATTAAAAAAATAGTCCTAATACCATATGCGTATTAAACGTTCATAGACAGCAGGTTGTAAATACAATAACGGCTGCTGAAAGATAGGCAACCTCCTCCAGAAAGTAGGTGTGTATTCAAAAATAGACCAAAAGGTTGGTGGGTTTTTGTAAATAACTCTTTAATGAATTAGGTAACTATGGGTGCGTGTTACTTGTCGAACCCTAATGGTGACAAACTCGGCACAAGAAACAAAAATTAACAGAGAAGAGAGAAGTGTTAAGGAAGTCTATTTTGGCAAATAATCTCATATCAATCATATGTTTTAGGAAATCTTTAATAGTATATAGTTTTTGAATTAAGTAATTCAAAATAAATTTGTTTGGAAAATTTCCTAACAGTTTGAGAAGTAAAATTCAATTCAGAACTGCTGCACTTAAATTCTGGAGTAGACATAAATATCTAGAATGACTTAGGTTCAAGATTTTAATTCGATGTTCCTTACATTTGAACTCTCAGTTCCTTTATGCTCTGTTTGTGTATGGGACCCTGCGGCAAGCCTTAATCCCATTTTTGGTGGGCCCTGTGCCTGCATGTTAGACTAGTGTACACCAAGAAAAAGGTGGAAGCTTCCAAAAAAATGGCTCTTTCCATGCTTAACTGTAATTTTGGGAAGTTAAAACTAAAATAAGAAGTCAGAAAATTGCAATTAAGAGGATGAAATGGCTTTTATTTATTTATTTAAAAAAACACGAATTTATATAGAGTATTTGGCTGCCAAGATCAAGATGGGGCTCTTAATCCTTATTTTTCAGGATCTCCTATCCATTTGGGGCATTGTATACTATGTATTTCTTCCCTTCCTCATGACATTCTTGTTACTAAATCTTCTCTTTCTAGTCATTTCTAGTATGATATAGTTGCTTCAGCTGGCTTTTGGTTTGAAACTCTCTGTTTCAACACTGTTTTTCCTTCAGTTTGCTTTGAAAGCCTTTTTCACTACAGATACATGGTTTGTCGTCATGACAATTGTCTTTTGAACAGTTTCTATGTGTATTTTTGGAGAATTCCAAGAAGAGAACCTTTTATGAGGTTAGTGCTTCTCTCTTAGCCTCTTTCTTGCATGCTATTTTGATTTCTTATCTCTTTCTTAAGCCAATAAGAATTATTTTATTTTAGAGCTTAGATATAGAATCTGCTCCTGAGAGGTTGCTTTGGCAGGATCTATGCACTGGTCCGGATGCCAAAAAATCTAACTTTATAGTTGATGATGATGAAGACATGGACGAGGAATTAGAGGATGAAGATGAAGGGTCTGACTTGTTCGATTATGTTTGTGCTATTTGCGACAATGGTGGTGAAATCTTGTGGTACACTTTCTGTTTCCTTGCAGTTTTTACTATTAGTATTACTTCCATTCTCCATGGCATGCATGCATAAATACACATATACAAACATTTCATACATGTATTTATGTGTGCCACTCTTAGAACAAAACTAGGTGGCGGAAGATGTAGTCTAAAAGTATGCTAGTGAGAAACAATTATGTTACAAGGCTAGGCAAAGGCCTATAAATGAGCAAGATTTATAAGAATATAGAAAAACAAGAATGCTAAAAAGTTGTGAGGCTAAATTTAAGGCATATGATGATGTGTAGAATAGACTGGGGAGAAGAGAAAGTGAGAAAGATGTCTTCATACTTGCAAAAACAAGAGAGCGTAAGTGTAGGGACTTGGATCATGTTAGGTGCATTAAGATCCATGACTTAAAGGTATTGGTTAAAGATGACAAGATGTAATGCCCTGGAAATCGGGGGTCGAGCAGGAGCCCAACTCCCGAGTTCCAAAACATCACTTATGCAACATATATGATGATGATTGAATGTTGTCTGTATTAGTGCATTAAACATGAGTGAGATTATACCAAATCAGCATATCATACTCCAGAGGCAATTAAGTTATGCTAGCGGAAGACTGTGACTATGATATGTATATAAACTGTATAAAAGTAATGGCAAGCCCTCAGAGTATGAATGTTACTAGGTTAAATAATTACAAGTATATTCCCAAAGTGGTCAAAATGAATATACAGGTGTGTTCCAAAATTTCAGAATAACTGTGTAGGAGCATCTAGTCAGTATCCCTGTTGCCCCAAAAATCAGGACACGGCTCACATGAACCTGCCTGATAACTACATATAAGAGAACGCCTCCTCATCGTCCTCAAAATCTGGCTCCGCCTCGTAGGCATCGCGATTACCTGCAACTAAGACAGAGTCTGGTTGGTGTTTAAAACACTGTCATAGAATGTGGGAGTGAGTGATCAACTCAGTGGAGCTATAAAGCAAAGGTTAACATGTTATCAATTCAGTCATGCAGTAATGATAAAACAATACAATTAAGTATTCCTAAGTACTCTGGTTAATGCAAAGATGATATGTATTAATGATGTATGCCCTCGCCTGCACTCCCTCTGCAAACTTCATCTCATGGTCGCGGCATGCAATCACTTTCTCAGTGCTCAACTCCAACGCCAAAGGCACATGCAATGCGGTGCATGAGCGTGATTACCAAGTTCTTATTAGTCCTTTTCATACAGCAAGATTGGGAAACTAAGGTACTTCCCTTATATCATTTCCTAAACAATGATCCATTCTAGGGTCGTCAGTCCTAGTAAATCTCATACGATGTTGCGGTTCTAGGTCACTACAAAGGGCTCGTCACCTGATCAGTGTAGGCTTAGTTTATACTCTGGTTGCTACGGAAAGGCTCATCGCCTCAACGCAGTCTCAGAGTATGCTCGAGGTCACTACAAAGGGCTCGTCACCTGATCAGTGTAGGCCGACAACTTGAATACAGTGCCGACAGCTCGACCACGGTGTCCCATACCACCATGTCCGGCTCACGAGTCTTAGCGGATCGAGGTACCAAGGTTAACGGGATTCACTTGTGAGTTTGGTACCTTAGGTTCAGGCAGTAGCGTCCATACATGGTGAACATACATTGGGTCAATCGGGTTACTTGACGAACTCGACTGGTATGAGCGCACCTCGAGTTAATCGACATGAAGTGTGTAAGCACTTCGTGTGGCCTAACCACTGCCGACAACCAAAGTACGGTTTGGATTTATCGAACACTTTCTGTGTGGCGAGACAACCTCAGCCACCCGATTAGAATCTGTTACTGATTGCCTGGACTATATCATAGTCCCAACCGCACTTAAACATAACAAGGAATCGTATATGAATATGCACCTCAGCATTAAACTAATCCTTCAAGTAATATCAACCATTTAAGCATTTCATGAAACATAACATAAACATGATTTCACACATGCATTTCATACGTAAAACGGACAATATAATGTAAGTTGCATGGAGGGATTTATACACATAGTTAAGGTAGTTGAAAATCTTATCTCAACACCCATATAAAGTATAATTTACCAAATACTTACTCATACAGACATTTTTACAAACACTTAGACTACACACTTCGACATACATGACGTATGTTGAGCACAACATGTATTGGGCAACTCTTTTCACGAAGGAGTTGTCACGCACGCAACCACCATGTATCTACGACGGATAAACATGGCAAGCACGAATACAAATTCCATACTCATTCAAACATTTCTACAAACACTTAGGCTACACACTACAACATACATGACGTATATTAGCCATACCATGTATTAGGGCAAATCCTTTCGCCAAAGAGTTGTCGCATATACAACGATCCTATATCCACGATGGATAATCATTTCAAACACGAATCCAAATTCTACACGCATTCAATCAATTCGACAAACACATGGAATACACTATATTCAACATAGTTCATATATATCTGTAAAGCGAATCAGGCATCGTATTTAGCATGTGAAATGGCACCCACGTCAGTTAACCGGCATTAAAAGCCTTGAAAACCATAACCTAAACGTTTATAGTCCGTATCTTTGGCTGGTAAACTTGTAACGAACTTAGTTTAAACACTAAGTCCTCGTCCACGGCACAACGGCAACCTATAGCATGAAATAGGTTATCAACCTCAACATTTACTCTACTTGTATCCCTAAAACAGATTAGGGTTAGAATTTCTTATATACTAATGGAGTCGGAATCGCCGGAATAGCGATACAAACGAGGTGGTAAAGCACGTGGAGCGGCAGGGAAAGATCCGAAGAACAATCTCCTACTTCTTCACACTTTCTCTCTCTTTCCTTCTCTCTTTGCTCTATTTTCTCCTAGGGTTGCAAAATCGTATGTGAAGGGAGGGAGAGGGTTTAAGGCCCTTATATAGGCCCAGAACTGATGGGAATGACCCTAGGGCCAAGGTATACTTAGGTTATAGCCAAAGGGCGACAGTTTCGGTCCAACGGAGTACTTCTGGTGGCCCCTTTTCTGCGTGCAGTCGGACTTAAGCTCCATAACATTGGATCTAGGTCGAGTTAAGGTTTCGGTTCGATCGGATTTGTGGATCGACCGTGGCAGGACCAGTTTCAGTTCAACGGTCACCGCCACTCGATCAGGGCCGCAAGTACACTGACATGTGTATGAAATTTTCCCTGATCCGAGGGTGTATTTGGGTCAGATTCCGACGGTCTGGAACCTTAAAATTGTCCCGCAAGCGAACGACCCAGTTTACTTGAATCTGAGTTCAATTTCTAAAGGTATTCGCGTTTCTCACACACTTCGCTCTAGGCCCAAGTTGTGCATTTCTGGATACTATCTGGATTCTGAGAGTGAGATGGTTGTCAAGCCCAGTAAGGCGGTCATAACCGTATAGCTTCGCGGTCATCGGACTTTCGACGCGCGGTCCAAGTCTGATACGGAGTTTCAATGTGCTTCCGAGAGCAACTGGGCTTTGAGATTGATCCTAGGTTTTAGGGTAATGTAGCGTTAACGATTCTACAAGTTTTAGGTCTTGCAGTTCGTATTGAAAGTGATTCAAGGTAATTTTGCAGATTATTTAGTTTAGTACTTAACTAAATCATGCCATAATTACGACAAAATAAGGTCCTAGGGCAGTTCTACGCCCTTTTCTGGCACTTTTAGTTAGTATATTATTTTAATTATTTTTCTAGTAATTCGTCATCAAGTCTACTCCATCTCTACCAAAGGAATCAACCTCTTCATCCCTAAGGTTTCTTCTCAAAGGAAGATGCCACAACCTTAAAGCTTTGATGAGTTCGGAAGATCCTATTGATAAATATTGACAATTTACAAGTATCATCTGGTCCATATATGATTTTTAATGTGAGGCAGCTATGATGCTGCAGCTGCTGCTGCCTCCATCATCATCATGTTCACTATTTTATTGTGATTTTCAATTTTTGTATGTCATGTGCATTCTGATATTTATGTAACACAGTTGTGAAGGGAAGTGCTTGAGGTCTTTTCACGCAACTAGAGATGCTGGGGTTGAGTCCGATTGTAAATCTCTTGGCATGTCTATGGCTCAAGTAAAAGTAGGCACCCTAATGCATTTCTCTCATTTCTAAATTTTCTCATCCTTTTTCTCAAGTCTGCTTCCAAATTCTAGAGATGTTAACTATGTCGTTTTTTATTTCTGCAGGCAGTTAAGAACTTCCTCTGCCTGAATTGCCAATATAAACGGCACCAATGTTTTGCATGTGGGAAATTGGGCTCTTCTGATAAATCTTCCACTGCTGAGGTTTGGAACATCCTATTAATATTTTCAGTTTTCTAGTTCAATCTCTCTTTATCTGCTTTTATTTGAAATATTAGTTCTAAACTTCAATTCACCATTAATACTGGATCTTGATAACAGAATTCTTGTTGCCTGTTAAAATTAATTTATAAGCTTGATAATCGCTGCAATTTTTTTATGGTAAAACTTGCCTAATTACACTTTTGTGCTGGTTCATGTGTATCATCAACTCTTCATTGTTCTTTAATTCTATCTTCCAACTGGACTCCATGGCTGTAGCTTAGATATGTTTGGGTCCCTTTCTAACCTTGTCATTTCGTTATGTTTCAGACTTGCTGAAGGATTTGTTTGTTCTTGTCTTTCAGGTCTTTCATTGTGTTTCCGCAACATGCGGGCATTTCTATCATCCAGAGTGCATTGCCAAATTGCTACATCCAGAGAATGAAGCTGAAGCAGAAGATCATCAAAGAAAGATTGCCGCTGGAGAGTCATTTACTTGCCCCGTCCATAAATGCCGTATCTGTAAACAAGGAGAAAATAAAGACGTTGAGGAGTTGCAATTTGCTATATGTAGGCGCTGTCCAAGGGTGTACCACAGAAAGTGTTTGCCTCGGTACTTTCTAGTTGTCTACAACAGTCTTATTGGGAGCAATCATATGATCCCTGGTCTTTAGTGTGTGTGCGTGCGCGCATGCGTGCTCAGTCCCGAGTTCTTGCAAGTGAGGTCGGCGATTTGGGATCCTGACCTCTGATCTTATGGGCCCCACCATTTATGGATCATGGTCTGGAAATGTCCCTATGGAACAGTCCTAACCCTTCGATCCATAGCCTGCTAATAAACAATTAAGAGAATACAGTGAGGAACCTGTTTGATTAAAAAGAGGCCAATTTTGTATGGCTAGCTGCAAGATTTTTTTTTAATCAATGGTCCATCCATGGTGGGCCCATGCATCTAACGATCCAGATCACAACTTGGGCCCGAGGAATAGATATCCTTTGGCAAAGTTCAAATAATTCCTGATGTACATTCATGTAGAAAAATTGCCTGCATGTAAATTACTAACATTGGAGTACTTTTGACCAGGAAGATTGGTTTTAGTGATTCATCAGATGGTGTACAGAGGGCTTGGCTAGGTCTAATTCCGAATCGTATCTTGATATATTGCATGTAAGTTTACTTTCTCTTCTGACACTTTGGTTGCTAATGGTCTGTGGGTCTTTGTGCACTATTTATAAGCAAATATGCATTATCTATGAGCAAATGTATCTTGTGACCAGGAGGCACAAGATCGATGAGGACCTTAAGACACCGATAAGAAACCATATAATATTCCCCAATATCGTAGAAAAGAAAAATCTGCGTCTATTAGATTCCCAATCCCAATTGATCAAAGGAAAGGTTATGTCAAAGAAGAAAGATGCAGCTTCTGGGGACTCTTCCAAAGAAAGGATTGCCACAAAGATGCCAATGATGATGGACAAGAGTCCTGAATCTTTGAAAGAGAATGATTCTTCAAATAGGATAGAGAAGCCACTTTCCAGACTGGGATTTGAACCATCCAAGAAATCCAAAACACTTGATGCTTGCAAAAAGCCGCTGGAGGATGGTGTCAAGCCTACCTCACTAAAAGTGGAGAGGTCATCTTCAGCAGAGGAGAATAGGGTATCAATGAAAGAGGTGACGTCCACAAACTCTAAGGCAAAAGTCATGACTAGCAGTAAGCTTCAAAAGATCGCATCCCCGCTTCTGAAGAAGAAGTCAAGTAATTCGGCTCCTGTAATAGGCATTGAAACAAAAAACAAGTAAGATAGCCTGACCTGTTCATTTCTTCCAGTTCAGTCTTGGTCCTTTTTTGTTGGATTTTTATTTTTTTCAGTTCAATCTGGTCCTTTTCGTAGGAATTTAATACCGTGATGCTTTTATTTAGTACCAACCTGGATATATACTTTCTCAGTCTTTCTTCTCTCTCTATTCTTCTTTACTGTATGTGAATTGTTACATTTTCTTGAATAATTTTTGCTTGGAATCTGGATGTAGTTCTACAATTAGCAATTAGTTTCTGTTCTTTAGACCCTGGTTGCATCGCAAGTGATACTGTTGGATGAGTCATTGTCAATGATAGGCTGACCTGTGGACAAACTTTTAAACAACTTATATACAGAGAGGGAAGGAGGGTGGGAGATAGATGCTGCCTGAAGGAGAGATCAGCTTCAAATATTATTTTTAGCAGTAAACTAAGCTTAGCTTTTAAATTCATAATGCACGTTATAAGGGCTTTGAGCTCGCTGTATATTCTGAATTTTCTTGGAATTCAGGATACTGGCTTTGATGGAGAAGATATCGTCTGAAGTAACATTGGAAGAAATCATGGCAAAGCATAAGCACCCATCCACACATTTATATACATCAAGAAATTTGGACAAGACCATTACGGAGGGAAAGTTGGAGGGTGTTGTTGAGGTATATCATTCATCTAAAGTGTGAAATGTCACCTTGTCATCATCGCAATGTCCCACCTATGTAGGGTTGGCTTATAATGTTACATATAGTTTATTTATTTATTTTTAGATTTTTGAAGCTCATAGTGTTTATGTTAGCGTTCATATATTTGCAGGCTGTTCGAACAGCTCTACGGAAGATAGAAGAGGGCTGCAGCGTTGAGGATGCCAAATTTGTTTGTGAACCCCAGATTCTCGACCAGATAATCAAGTGGAAGGTGTTTTGCCATTTTTGTCCAACATGCTGTTTCTCAGATTTCAATTCTTTCTGTATTATGTTTTGATTATTATTATGCACAGTGGTTATACTTCTTTCCAGGCCAGGATTATTAATTATGCTCTCTTACCATTTAATTGTCTTGGCAGTTAAAAATCATTACATCCTGTAATTCTGCATACACTGAGGCTGACTTGATAACCAGTACACAACATATCTTAAATTCCAAGGGATGCTCTTATAGCTTGCCCGATTGTAAACTTTGCAATTTGATGCTGATGTTGGCAATGAGTACGAATTTAGTTAATGCTTTGCCAAGACTGACATTGTTCTTCTATGGAGTACAAATAATTCAAAAAGAAACCTATTACAATCTTCTTGCTGGATTTTAGTTTAGTGGACTTTGTATTGTAATTGGTGCATTTGGACTTCAGAAAATGCAGCACAAGAAGTAGATGGTAATGGACTCAATCTGGAGGATGCAATTCAATGTTTCAACTTTTCTTTATGACTTTTTCTCCGTTCTTAGCTGTTCCCATGTTGGTGAGCAAGCCAGTTCACCATACTCCAGTATGTTTTCACCTTTAACATACTCCTGTATGCAATTCACCATGTTCTTTTGATTTATTTTATACTAATATTTATTTGGAGTTCCTTAATATTTCAGCATGGAGACCATGGTAGCATGTGGAAGCTTATTTTTGCATCAAATTCTTCTATTGTGCTGCGCTATCTATAGAATAGTTCTCTACCACAATAGAAATGTACCAAGTTTCTATTTACATTGCTGCAGAAGAAGCTCAAGGTTTACCTGGCACCTTTTCTCCATGGCATGCGCTATACATCCTTCGGTCGCCATTTCACAAAAGTGGAAAAGCTTAAAGAGGTATGGGAAAGGTTGCTATTTGTAGCAGTGACCTACTTTACTGTGGCATGAATCCAAATTCCTTCCGCAGTTTAATGCTATTAGTTTATTTCTATATTTCTTTTACAACATATCAAACAAAATCAGTTATGCTTCTCGACCCGATTTAACAGTATTTGCCATGATATTCTTTATTGCTTGAAGAATTACCCGTCTTGGCCTTCGTCGGTCAGTAAAAATTTATTGAAGAAGTTTTTCAGAAGTCAATAAAATAAAGTTACTGTAAACTGGAAGAGAAGTTAAATGTGTAATTTTATTCAACAAATTGATTGAACAAGGACTGTCCAAGCCATAGATTATCTCTACGATTTGTACCCATTTTATGGCTTCATATAAATTGTGTGTGTGTAGTGAGAGCAGGAGTGAGAGCGATCGCCGCTCACCAGCGTCTAGATCTTCTAGGCATCTCTTTCCTACGTCTAGGGTTCCCACATAGGAATCTTGACTTCACAACCGCCACAATCGGGGTCATCATACATCCTATAGGTATCTCGTGCAAATTTCTCATCGCATCAAGAAGAAGCTGAGAAGCTGAACAAAGGCGTGGGAGATCCCGCCTTCCTCGGAGAAGAAAACATTCACCCCACTACTCCCAACGAAGTGGAAGGACTCTCAGCTCAACGAGCGAGCAGACAGGCAATGGATCCATGGAAGATTCGAGAGACCTTGATGGAGATTTCGTCAACGAATATTCAAGAGTCTGAGCAAGAAACAAAGGAGGTAATCAATCCTCTCAGGGGAACTCCGGGCGCCACCCAATGACGAGAAACCAAAACGAGAATACTCAACCGTCGTCATTCCACCGACCAAGCAGCACAAACAGAGAGGACCTGAGAGGTAAAGGTATCATTGAAGCTTCTGTTACTGCACCTGTTAGCGACAAAGGTGGGTGGATCCAAGTATCTAAGGTAAGAACTAGGTACAAAGGTAAGAAAAAGTATCAGAGGTAATCCCTTAAAGGAACTACCAACACTCTTTGTTAGCCATTTCCCTGAGGAGTGGATGGAATTCCATTTCTTCAGGTTATTTGGGAAATATGGCAAGGTTAGGAAAGTTGTCATTCCGAGTAAC
The DNA here is from genome assembly GCA_030180095.1 of Magnolia changhungtana. NCBI lineage: Eukaryota > Viridiplantae > Streptophyta > Magnoliopsida > Magnoliales > Magnoliaceae > Magnolia > Magnolia changhungtana. Next base: position 2,781,018 of record JASAUF010000115.1, on the reverse strand, counting down.
AGACAAACCTTCATTATCCGTGGTTTTGTGTTTGCAAGGATGGAGGAACAATGTCTGTTTAAGGCCATAGAGGGATTGAACGGCCAAAAGTTCTACGGGAAGGCCATTCAGGTTCAAATAGCTCACTATGGGCCTAAAGAGGTAAATCGGGAAATCTATGGTTCCGAAGTAGAGGGTGATTATTCTAAGAGAATCCCTCTCCTCCCTTCGGCATCTACTCCTCCCTCTAATGTTTCGAATTTCCCTCCCCTATCTCCAATTTTGAAAGGTTCAGAATCTCAAGCCAAATCACCGCCTTCCTACATGGAAGCCTTGACAGGAAATCAAGCCCCCTCTCCCAGACCCCCACAGTTCTCAACCTCACCACCGTGCTTTGATTACCCGCCGATCTCAATTACCAATGCAGGAGCCCTCAATCCTCTTCTTTCTCTTCCAAAGGAGGTTATCTCTAAAGTCTGGGATTCATATCAACATTGTATCGTTGTTTCTATCCGTCCTACCTTTTCCATAGCTGATCTTTAAATTTGGTTTCAATTCTATTGTAATATTGGTCCGAAAAACATAGTTTTGCGATTTCTCGGTGAAACATCGGTTTGGGGTCCTCTTCACCCGTTGGCAGATTTGGACAAAATCGTATTTGCAGGTCTTTTACATCGGGTTGGACCGATGGTGTCGATTTGTAGATAGAAAGATTGGTCTTAGTTTGCATTTATTAATTGTTGGTTTCGATTTTCAGGGGTTCCGCTAGAAATGTGGTATGCCAATTTCTTCCGAGCTTTAGGCTCTTGTGTCAGGAAAATGATCATGGTGGACCCAGTGACGGAGAGGTGGGAGGAGCTCCGTTGTGTGAGGCTTTGTATTCGGGTTAGGAGGTCAAAGATGACTCCGGTTCAGATCTCGCTCCAAATTGGAGAAGATACTATTCACATTAGCGTGCAGAAGGAAGGATCGCAAGCCGAAGAGGGCGATCTCTCAGCTCATTCCAAGAAGGATGGAGGGCGTTCGTTGAAGCCCTTCATTGGCGAGGTAGGTGAACAAACTCCACCATGCTCCTGCGGACCAGCATTCATTTCCCATGACATGTGCGAAGACCCCCCACTACCTCAACAAGAGGCGGGAAAAGACTTGGAAATGGTGCGGTCACGTAGCCAACTCTCAGTGAATTTGGACGATTCTTTTCCTCGACTCGACTTTGTTGTCCAATACATGGGGTACTCGAGCGCTACATATATTTTGGGAACGAGTCTCATGTGCGACCTACCCGCTTCACTCGCCTATGCCACGCGTCAAGAACGAAATCCATTATCTATGGGAGAAAGTCACAGCAAGGTTTCAGAAATATCTTGCCAGATGGAAAAGTCGTTATCTATCCTTGGGAGGTCGCCTCACCCTTATCAAAGTGGCCCTTTCCAACTTACCATTGTACTTCATGTCTGTCTTCAGATGCCCGAGATCGGTTTTGGTTATTCTCGAAAATCTTAGACGGGACTTCCTTTGGCAAGGCAAGGAAGACATGAAGAAATTTCATTTATTAAAGTGGAAAGAAGTGTGTAATCAAATTCAAGGAGCAGGGGTTAAAGACAAGTCGATGAATCGGGCTCTCCTAGGGAAGTGGATTTGGAGACTGGGTCGGAAAACGGAAATCTTTAGAACATTATCATCAAAAGCAAATATGGCAAATCAATGGGTGGGTGGTGGTCCTGGTGGACCAAAGACTCTTCGACCTACAGGGCGTCGGCTATTTGGAAAGACATTCTTAAAACGAAAAAGATGGTTCTCAAAGGCATTGGTTTCGATCTTGGGAAAGGCTTTAATATCAGTTTCTGGGAAGATATCTGGGTGGGGGAGGCCCTTCTCAAGGCTAGATTTTTGAACATCTACCTTCGTGCATCCTTTAAAGATAGTACTGTGGCTGATCACTATTATGTTGTTGGAGACAAGATAGCATGGAATCTGCATTGTAGAAGCTATCTACAAGACTGGGAGGTTACAGAAGATATGGACCTTCTGGAATATATTTATTTTGTCAGGCCTTCTCAGTCAGACGACGACAGACTAATCTGGAGACTGGATAAGTCTTACAGATTTTCTGTCAAATCGCTCTATCAGTTGATTCACAGTAACTTGCTTGTTACAGAATCTTAGCAGCCCTCACACATTTGGAGATATCTGCCCTTGCCCCCCCCCCCCCCAGAAGATCGTCGTTTTCGGGTGGTTAGTCAGTAAGAAGAAGATTCTAACTGTCGATAATCTGAGAAAAAGGGGGATGATGCTTGCTAACATCTGCCTTTGCTGTATGAGGAATGAAGAAACAGTAGACCATCTCCTAGTGCATTGCCCTTTTTTTTACAGAATTTGGTCTGAATTCAGCTTTCGATTCAATATCTCTTGGTGTGCTCCTGAAGCGGTGGATCAATTTCTTTTTGCTTGGCATGGGGTAAACATAGGCAAGAAGAAGACCAAGTTATGGAGGATGGCCATTCTTGCCATTTGGTGGTCCGTGTGGGTCGAAAGAAATGGGAGATGCTTCTCAGACAACACTAATTCAGTTGAAGTAGTTATTTCCAAGTCTAAGCGTCTTATGATAGAATGGGCTACATATGTAGATTCATTCAAGGCTAGCGATCTTAGCTTTTTTGGAGTTTAGAGAGTTTGCATTCTCAGCAAACTCTCTCTCCTTTTTGTATCTTTCTCTTTTCTTAATACGATTGTTATCTTTTAAAAAAAGAGAACGAAATCCATTAGCCACGCTTTGGATGAACGAGATGGAATGCCCGCGCCACATTGAAGGACAAATGGATGATCAGGGATTGAGCCGTACTCTAGAGAGAGATAAAAGCAGTGGTGCCGGATCCTCTCATCTCGTTACTTTCAAAAACGAGATTCTCGAGACGAGATACCGGGACAAGTTGTCCGATCCTTGTATCATCTATAGCAGAGTGATAGAAGGAAATTCTCTCGATATCAATGATATTTTGAGGGGTACATAGCTAGATCTCTTGAATCTCGAAAGGGCGGGAACGATAAAGTCAGTAGTTGCGTAGCAACGACTTTCACCAAGTACTCTTTACACGTGCCAAGAGGATTTTGATTTAATCCAAATTTGGAGTAGGGATATTTATATCTCTGATGGACGTGGCTTCACCTCCTGCATCCACGACGATTCCATTCACGACATGTCCCATCCTTTCTCCTTTGGGTATGACAACTTCGATGCTCGAGAAAATGGAGTGACTCTCACTATACACACGCAGAGGCTTCCAAGGATAAACAAGTATTTTCATACGAGTAACTCTGACAAGCATGAAGGCCATGCTCCGAGAGGTGAGGCGATAGAACTTAGGAGGGAGGCCCACCTATTGGTTTCAGATCGTTCGACGCAGGATGATTCGATTCCTTCTCGTCAATCTTGGTTGTTAACGGAAGGGCCTACGTCTGGGATGCAATTCGACGATGTCGAATTAGAATTGAATGAAGAGGGGGATTGGAGTCTATTAGAGATACCTAGTCCCTCCTTTCACCGAACCAGAGAAGACATCATCCTCAATCACCGAGATGCCCCCCTCCATCTCTCCATGACTGAGGAACCGGGTCCCTCCCTGCAGGTCTTTTCTCATCTTGACCCTCTCTCTGTTATCATTTCAGATGACCATTTCTTCCTTCCTGTCGAGGATTGCCTTGTGATGGTTCCTTATTCTATTAATTTTGTCTTAAGTAATGTTGTGCATGATGACTTGATAAGGGAAATGGGCTTGGTAATCAGATCGGAAGGGGAGTTACTACTGGAGGCCCTATTTCTATCCCAAGACCAACTGGAAGTTTTAGTTGATACGATTAAAAAGAAAAGGTGGGTGCGAGAAGCAGTTTGTCACATCGACAAATTATTGGGAGGTGTTTTCGGGAATAGGGATGATGACTATTTCCACTTGTTTCGCTTGGTGGTGATGCAGGACATGAAAATTAAATATGATATGCGAGATTTCAGGCTCAGATCACACCAATTCAGAATCAATCACACAAATTCCACATCCCACATGAAAATCCAAACACTCACTTAAAGGGGAATCTATGTGGATCCAGGCCTACACATGTTAGGGCTGGATCAATGAAAATTATGAACCAAACAATACTCAAAGGGAAATAGAAATCAACCACACATGCATAAGAATCAGTCCCTAATCCAGGGGATTCCCCAATCTCAATTCGAAGAACCTAGGATGAGAAAAGGGGCAAATCAATTAGGGATAATGTAATCTAGGGTCAGGATTTATGAAATCATGTATAAAAGAGAGGAAAATAGGAAGAAACCTGAACCCAAGACGGCCCCTGCGTGTGGACATTGAGCTAGGTGCGGGCGCACGTGCTCCTAAGGCTGGCCGCACGTGTGGTAGGGGACGAAATCCAGAAACGGATTCCTAGGCCTTGGTCGGCCAGGCTTGAGTTGCAAAACCCCCAAATCTGACGTCGATCCGAGCTTTGGTCTGAGCGTGGTGCTCCACCGAAGTTTCAGCTCGCCTGAAGGCCGAAATCTGGAAACCTGCTGTAAAGAAGAAATTCGATGCAATAAAAGGGACGAATTTGAAGTACGGATGGTGGGGGAAGATGGAAAAAAAAAGATGGAGGATGGGGGTGAATCGGGATCGATGTGGCTTCGCACCACGGTAGTTAGCCCTTCGAAAAGGGAGGGCTTCTCACCCACTTTTGAATTATTCCACAACTCACGAAGAGAGTAGAAAAATAAAGCATGAATTTTTTTATTAACTTCAATGAATTAAAAGAATTACAAGGGGTGCCTATTTATAGGAAAAATCCTATACCCCAAAACTTGCACCATGTTCACAACCTATTACTTGACAATGAAGTAAACTAAAATAAAAACCAAACAGAGAAATTTAAAATGTTCACAATGTTCTAAATAATAACAATAAGCAAGACCTAAAATATGAAATCAATCCGACGAGTGGGCCACGATCATAAGATCCCATGATGGGCTTTTCTTGACTATCGGGTCCACTTTTTTGAACCAAAACTTGTCTTCTAACTAAGAGGCCTTCCCTGGGCGTCGTCATCGAGTCAGATCGATGGTGGGGTCCTTCTGCGTACGTACGTGCGTAGGGGTAGTGGTGTGCGGGAGTGCGTGTGCACGATGTCCTTATCAACTCTCCCCGGCTGCAAAGATTTCGCCACTGGAAAAATAAAAACTCCTGAACCGCTCTAGGATGTCGGGATCAAGTCTTTGAAGCTCCTCCTCAGTGAGCCACGTCTGAAATCCGCCATCCGACGTGGAAATTATCTCATGGTCTAGGATATTCGTGTGTGAAGGCTAGGTATGGGAGGCAGAAGCTGGGATGAAAGGTCGGAAAGAGGTCATGGATCAAAGGGTTAAGTCTGGGGCATCAGGATGGGTAGGCAAAGGGCCGGACAAAGTATCAGTGACTCCCTGAAAAGCAACTAGATCCTCCACATTGAATGTGGAACTAATTTCCATGGAAGGTGGAAGATCTACCTCATACGCATTGAGATTGTTTCGCTTTATAATTTTGAAGGGCCCAGCGCTACGCGCGTAACTTATGAACGGCCCCTGGAGGGTACCGCTCGGGCCCGATGCGGACCATCAAAGAGTCTCCAATATTGAACTCTTTGAAACGTCTATATAGGTCTGCAGAAAATTTGTTATGTTCATTACTAGTAGTGATCTTTCGCCTGATTTCTTGATGCAATGAATATATGTGATGCGCAAAAGACTGCAGACTCTGAAGGCCTATGGGACAATGACATGGAGATAAGATCAATAGGCTTCCTAGACTTATAACCAGTAACGACTTCAAAAGAACTTAGACCTGTGGACCTATTGACAGAACTATTGTATGCAAACTCGGCTATAGGTAGTACGGCGTCCCATGTCCTGGTATGCTCCCTCACTAAACATCGAAGTAAACTCCCTAGGCTCCTATTAACCACCTCAATCTGGCCATCGGTCTGAGGGTGGTATGCAGAAGAAAATTGGAGCCTAGTATTCATCATGTGGGTCTTAGAACAAGGAATGAAGTGGGCCATTTTGGAGAAACGGTCCACGCCAACAAATATGGAGTCATGCTTTCGAATAGTCTTGGGAAGTCCAAGCACGAAGTCCATACTGATGTCCTGCCAAGGGATGAATGAGACTGACAAAGGTGTATATAATCCTTTATTCTTTCCTCTGCTTTGCCAGTTGACAAGTATGACATTGCCCTATAATTTTGGCCACTCCTGCTTGAGGCTTGGCCAATGAAATCTATCCTCCACTAGGGCAATGGTCTTGTCACGACCGAAATGACCCGCGACCCCCCCGAATGTAACTCCCAGATAAGAAAATCGCAAAGGGAGGTGCGTGGTATGCACAAGCGGTCACTCCTAAACAAATATCCGTCCAAAATCAAATACTCACTGTTAGCTCCTAACGGACTCTCTAATAAAGACGTATACACAACCCCAAAATCTGGACACTCAGAATACTCTTCTTTGATACACTTAAGGCCCGTAACTTTAACGCTCATGGAGTTGAGTAATGCGACTCGACGACTCAACGCGTCGGCAGGCTTATTCTCTACAGCAGCCTTGTGCTTAAGCACAAAAGTGTACTCTTGAAGGAATTGAACCCATTTAGCATGCCTGGGGCTTAATTTCTTCTAAGAGTTCAAGTATCTTAAGGCTTCGTGATCTGAGAACAAGACGAATTCTTGCAGTAACAGGTAATGTTGCCAATGGCGTAGTGATTGCACTACCGCGTAGAATTCTTTGTCATAGGTGGAATATCTTTGCTTCGCCTCATTCAGTTTCTCACTAAAAAAGGCGACAGGGTGCCCTTCCTGGCTAAGTACTCTTCTTATGCTGACTCCTAATGCGTCACATGCGACTTCAAAAGCTTTTGAAAAATCTGGAAGTCGTGACTGGAGCTTCGGTCATCTTGACCTTTATCTCCTTGAAGGCCTTCGAGGCAGCCGTTGTCCATTGAAATTCTCCTCTTTTTATGCAGTCCGTGATGGGAGCCACAATGGAACTGAAGCTTCGAATGAACTGCTTATAAAAAGTGGCTAAGCCATGAAAGCTGCGCACCTCATGAATATTGCGGGGTTCAGGCCAATTAACGATGGCCTTGAACTTCTCGGGATCTGCTGATACGTCCTCAGCTGACACAATAAAACCTAAGAAGATTACACTACTAGACAAGAACGCGCACTTCTTTAGGTTGGCGTACAACTTTTCGGCCCTAAGGATTCCACAAACCTGCCTCAAATGGTTAAGGTGTTGCTCCTTAGTCATGTTATAAATCAAGATATCATCAAAGTATACAACCAGGAACTTCCCCATGAAGGGTCTCAACACTTGGGTCATCACGCGCATGAAAGTGTTTGGGGCATTAGTTAACCCAAAAGGCATAACTAGCCACTTATATAGCTCATCCTTAGTCTTGAAGGCCATCTTCCACTCATCACCAGGGTGTATACGGATTTGGTGATACCCACTTTTGAGGTCAATTTTCGAGAAGATAGTAGCATTGGCCATCATATCTAGCATGTCATCAAGATGCGGTATGGGAAACCGATACTTGATTGTGATTTTGTTGATGGCCCTACTATCAACACACATCTTCCATGTGCCATCCTTCTTAGGTGTAAAAAGGGCGGGCATGACACACGGACTCATGCCCTCTCGAATGAAACCCTTCCCTAAGAGTTCATCAATCTGCCTCTTCAACTCAGCGTGCTCCTTCGGGTTCATTCTGTAATGCGGGAGGTTTGGTAGAGTTGCCCCAGGGATTAAATCAATCGCATGTTGTATATCCCTCATAGGGGGAAGCTCATTCGGTAAATTATCAGGAAAGACATCACGAAACTCATGTACTACCTGAATGACTTCAGTAGGTAACTCTACACTAGTCTCTGGTACACTCTCCCTAGCCACAAGGGCGTATATTATCGAGTCCGCCTCCGTCTCTCGCTCAAAGTCTTTGGCATTCAAAATATGGAGCAGCTTGGACTTGGACTTGGACTTCGACTCCACTTCTTTTGGGCCGCTCACACCACTCTGTGTGGTGAACTCTTTTCCAGTTGTATTCTTAGGTGGCAGAGGATTTAGCTTGACCTTCTTGCCCTCAAACCAGAATGTACACACATTTGAACAACCAAATATGGTCACATCCCTGTCATAGAGCCACGGCCTACCCAGAATGATATGGCCCACATCCATAGGAATAACATCACACCAAATTGTGTTTTTATAAGATCCGAATTGAATAGGAACAAGACAACGGTGTGAGACTGGAATGGATGTCTCATCAACCCAGGAGACTCTATAGGGCTGAGGATGGGCTTCCAGCTTCAAGCCCAAACGACTCACAGTGCTAGTCGATGCCACGTTGGCATAACTACCACTATCCACGATCATCTTACAGCTCTTTTCCCCACATTTTGCATAAGTATAGAAGATCGTGTTGCGGTGCCATTCATCAGTGTTTTTGGCTTGAGCCAGGGCGCAACGCACAATTGCGAGGGTTACAGACTCTTGTGCTCCCTCTTCCTTATCATTAGGGGTTCCGACTGGCTCATATTCCTTCTCACTATCACTCTCTGGGGGCATTACTTCTACTTGCCCATCAATAAGGAGTACTTTGGTGCCCTCTCTCGTGCCGCACTGGTGAGCAAAATGACCAAATCCCTGACACCTAAAACACCTAATGGCCCCACTTCCACGTGAACTAGACCCGACAATCTCTTTACCCTTATAATCCTTAGGTCTGAGCTGAACACTAGGGGAAGGTTTGTTTCGGAATCTCGTGTTAGGTCTAGCCCCAGAGGGGTTGGCTTTAGCACTGGATTCGTGAAAGTCAAACCGCCTTCCCACAGATGCTTTAAGGTATTGCTCGACATCTAACACTACTTGGTACAACTGTTCGATAGTGTCTATGTCTTTGGCGAGCAATTCTCTCCTAATGTCAGGATGAAGACCCGTTTTAAAACAAGCAAGGGTGAGTACGGGGTCCTCGTCAACCTCACAGCGGGTCAAGTATTCTTCGAATTTCTCAATATAGTCAGCAACATTCATGGAACCCTGTCGAAGAGACTGCCACTCCTCAATCAACTGCAGGTGATAAGAGAAAGGGAGGTACTTCTCTTTCAACGTTTCTTTCATTTCTCTCCAATGGGCTATTGGGAGTTCCATCGCTCTTTCTTTTTTTCGCTCAACCGTCGCCCAAAACCTCTTTACTTGACCCACAAGCTTTATCTTGACGAATCGGACTTGTCGATCATCCGACATATCATACCACTCAAAATAGTGGTCCATATCCACCAACCAATCTAAAAAGGCTTTAGGGTTTAAGTGGCCATCAAAAGTATGCGCATCTACTCTTAACTCCCTTGAGGAGTTGTGCATCTGGGTCATATTGGTCATGATGTCCCTCACGGGGTGGGTGCATAGGTGCGTGCCCATGACCAACTCCTTGACCGCCTTCATTCCTTGGTCTAATCTCCTGACCACCTACCTAAGAATGGGCATCTTCCCCAATGGTGGGGTTTGCCCTGAGGGAGGCCTCTATTCGAGTAACACGATCATCAAATTGGTTAAGGCGTTGATCTATGCATTGTTCCAAGCGCTTAGACATAGACTCAACCTGCTAGGTTAACTTGGCCATTGATTCTTGTAGTTGCTCTATGTTTAGAGTAGGGTGCAAACCAAAATCGCGACCCGTACGTGTGGGCATACACAGGCTAACTCAACTTAAGGACCTGCTACGGCAACTATATGCATTAAAAAAAAAAAAAAAAAACTAAACGACCCTACGAGACTCTATATGAAGGAGACTACACACTGTTACTAAAATTCAGCTACATATATCAGGGACTACGGTTTTCTAGCAGCTATATATGATGGATTGGATGCATGAAGGACTCAAATAAACTAAACCCTAAATATGTGGTGAATTCCCCTACAAGAACCATAGGCTTTGATACCAAATTTGATGCAAGACATGAAAATTAAATATGATATGCGAGATTTTAGGCTCAAATCACACCAATTCAGAATCAATCACACAAATTCCACATCCCACATGAAAATCCAAACACTCAATTAAAGAAGAATCTATGCGGATCCAGGCCTACACATGTTAGGGCTGGATCAATGAAAATTATAAACCAAACAATACTCAAAGGGAAATAAAAATCAACCACACATGCATAAGAATCAGTCCCTAATCCAAGGGATTCCCCAATCTCAATTCAAATAACCCTAGGATGAGAAAAGGGGCAAATCAATTAGGGATAATGTAATTTAGGGTCAGGATTTATGAAATCATGTATAAAAGAGGAAAATAGGAAGAAACCTGAACCCGAGACAGTCCCTGTGTGTGGACAGCGAGCCAGGTGCGGCCGCACGTGCGCCTAAGGCTGGCCGCACGTGTGGTGGGTGACGGAATCCAGAAACGGATTCCTAGGCCTTGGTTGGCCAGGCTTGGGCTGCAAAACCCCCAAATCTAACGTCGATCTGAGCTCTGGTCTGAGCGTAGTGCTTCGCCGAAGTTTCAGCTCGCTTGCGGGCCAAAATCTGGAAACCTGCTGTAAAGAAGAAATTCGATGCAATAAAAGGGACGAATTCGAAGTACAGATGGTGGGGGAAGATGGAAAAAAGAAGAAGATGGAGGATGGGGGTGAATCGGGATCGATGTGGCTTTGCACCACGGTAGTTAGCCCTTCGAAAAAGGAGGGCTTCGCACCCGCTTTTGAATTCTTCCACAACTCACGAAGAGTAGAAAAATAAAGTATGATTTTTTTTTTTTATTAACTTCAATAAATTAAATAACTACAAGGGGTGCCTATTTATAGGGAAAATCCTATACCCCAAAACTTGCACCATGTGCGCAACCTATTACTTGGCGATGAAATAAACTAAAATAAAAACTAAACAGAGAAATCTAAAGCGTTCACAATGTTCTAAATAATAACAATAAGCAAAACCTAAAATATGAAATCAATTCGACAAGTGGGCCACAATCATGAGATCCCATGATGGGCTTTTCTTGACTATCGGGTCCACTTTTTTGAACCGAAACTTGTCTTCTAACTAGGAGGCCCTCCCTGGACGTCGTCATCGAGCCAGATCGATGGTGGGGTCCTTCTGCATACGTACGTGCGTAGGGGTGATGGTGTGCGGGCGTACGTGTGCACGATGTCCTCATCAGGTGGCCAAAAAAGGGCCTTCGAGATCACTCTGAACCTAGTACTGGGAGTGGAAACTGAGGGGGATGGAGGAGCTCTTCTCAGGCTTGTGAGAAGAGGTAGTGGGATGGAGGAGCTCTTCTCAGGTCTCAAACCTTTTCATTTTGAGAGGGCTTGGTTAGAACTAGAAAACTTTCATGCCATGGTCCAAGGTTGGTGGGACTCTTTTGAAGTTTCTGGCAGACTTGGATTCGTTTTGTTTAAAAAACTGTTGATGCTAAAACTTAAACTTAAAGGTTGGCATCATGATTTTTTTTGGATTTATGGAAAAAGAAATGGACGATATCCTTAGTGTGATTCAGAGCCTAGACATCAAGGAGGAGCTACAATAATTATTGGAGGAGCAAACGCTGCGAGAAAAGCACCAAGCAAATTATAATGCTAGAGCCAAGGAAGAAGAAGATATAAAGTGGTGTTAGCGTTCTAGGGTTTTATGGCTAAAAGAGGGAGATAACAACATTAAATTCTTTCATGGAATGGCCTTCGCCTGGTCTAGGGTTAACTCCATCTCCTCAATCGAGGTGGACAATAGGATTATCTCGGATAAAGAAGGAATAATGAAGGAGATTGTTAATTTCTTCTTGTCCCTGCTATCCAAGGAGGTGGTTGATCGTCCTCGGCCGGATAATCTCGGCTTTTCAAAGCTCTCGAGCAACGATGCAACTTCCTTGGAAACAGAGATGCTCATGGAGGAGATCAAATAGGCAGTCCCAACCCTTGAAAATGAGAAGGCTGCCGGATGGCTACCCCATTTTCTTCTTCCAATCATTTTTTATGCAGGACACATAATTTAGTGCTAGCATGCAACGTGAAGATTATGAAAGAGTTCATAAAGTAATTCAATTAACAAAAGATGTTTACCCATCAAGTAATCGAGAGTAAACAATAGGAAATAAAATTTGATTTAACCTAAATCACATGCCTGCATGCTAAGAAATTACATAAATCAATTAAAACTAGGCTCGATGGAAGTATAGAACTTCCAATTTAGCATATGCATATTCCACACTCAAGGGACATTTGTAGGTTTTATGATTAGGGTTAGGAAGGGGAAAATCTGAAATTTGAAAAATTAGGGTTCATGGGAATCAGGGATTTTAGGATTATGGTTTTTATAAATTGGTGAAAATAAAAAATTAGGGATCTAGGATTTAGGGTAGGGTTATAGATGGGGAATCAAGGGGTTTTGATGGGGAAGCAAGGGAAAATCAAAAGGATTGAGCGGTTGTCCATATGGTCAGCCTACGGGTGCTTACATGTGGGTCGTTGGATATGATTTTTTTTTTTTGGGTCCTCAATGGTTGATTTCACTTGGGGTTGAAGTTGGATGATGAAAAGTAGAAGAAAAAGATTATTTTGATGGTCTTGGATAGGAAGGAAAGAAGAGAGATGAAGTTTTCTGGGAAAATACCTCTTTCAGATAAAAAGGAGGAGAGAAGGAAGATGATAGATGGAAGCCTTGCACCTCTGTTGAATAGGGAATGGAATCACACCACACCCAAGCTCCAAATCACATGGAGTATTCTTCAAATCACATGAAAAAGAGAAAGCACAATTTTTTATTCAAAATAATGGCATTAGGGCTTCACACACCATCTTTCTCTTTTATAGTCTCAGAAAAGACTTTTTACAAAAAGATGCTCTCAGATAAGATTCTCAACATAAAGACGTTAATAAATTAAAAGTTGTTCCTAACTCCCTAATCTCAATACAAATATAAGGAATACCAAAAATAACGAAACATGTAAACAATATAAATAGCTAAATTATTTCGTGGCTCATGGGGGTCCACGATCAAGATGTCTGATGATGATCCATTGATCTGATCATCGTGTCCACCCAATCCAACAGTCCGATGTGTCCATCAAGCTCCTATATGCAGTCCACTTGCATCTTCACAGTGTGGGGTCTTCAAAGATGCATGAATATGCACAAGGGATCTTCAACGTGACTAGGAATGTGAATTGAGCCAAGTGGGCCCCATGTAATGGTTGTCTAACCATAAAGAGACTGGCTTAGCTCTCTTCCTCTAGTATGGTGCTTGGATGTCCTTATCAATTCCCCTCGGTTGAGGAGATTTTGCATCTTGCGAAATAAAGCTGCAGTGATGCTCGAGGAGATTCGAGTCTTGTTGTTGAAGCTCTGCCTCTATGATCCATGTACTATTTGACTTTGGTATGCCCTTCCACTTGACAAGGTACTCCTGGTAACCGCCATGTCGTGTGGAAACTGCTTCATCTAAGATATCCTCTATTTCCTCTTTTCTTCTAGGTATGGATGCTAAAGGTTGAGAAGAGGCGCCAGGTAATGGCCATGGTTTATGGGACAGGTCAAGGGCATCATCATCAAAGTGCATGTGGGGGTTAGGGGAAGGTCAATGAAACGGTACAAAAACTTCCACATTAAATGTGGAACTGATACCTATGTTAGGTGGAAGATCTATCAAGTAAGTATCTGAACCCAGTCTTTTCAAGATGTTATATAGTCCAGTGTTACGGGCTTGTAATTTTTTTATGGTTTCCTATGGAAACCTTTTTGGATGCATTATAATCATGACTTCATCACCCATAATAAACTCTTTAAACCTATGGTGTGAGTAGCAATCATTTTGTATGTTTCATTACTTGTATTGATTATTTTTCTAATCTCTACATACAAGTCATGCATATGTTGTGTAGATGCATGTGCAGACTCTAAAGGCCTATGGAACATTGACATGGGTATGCAATTTATAGGAGTCTTACGCTCATTTACTTGTCTTTCCCGATCCACTTTCTCCCTGGGACTCATTTAATTGCGACGAAGGTTTTGTAGAGTTAACACGTGAATGCCCTGCACGGGTGTAAGATCAACCGGTATGTTCTCTGGAATAACAACATTAGACTTTTCCAATTCCGGGCTCACCTTAGATGATAATTCTACACTATCCTCGGGTGTAACCTCAGGTGGCATCTCTATAATAACCTTGGGTGTGACCTCACTTGCCACGTGGGCATACAACGTCAAATCAGTTTTAGTCTCTTTCAGATTCTTTGGCATTAACTATAACAAGAGACTCAAGCTGGAGTTTCGTCGCATCTTTAGGACCATGTTTCTTGACGTCCTCATTTTCTAGGGTGCTTTTGGGCGGGAGAGGCTTCAAGACAATAATTTTTCCTTTATACAGAACTCAACACATATTCGAGCGACCGAATAGTGTTGCATCCATGTCATACAACCAAGGCTTGACCAAAATGATATGACCTATTATATCCATAGGCAAAACATCACACCACAACATATCTATATAGAAACCAAACTAGATGGGAAAGAGACGACACTGAGAAACTGGAATCGAAGATGCATCAACCCATGAGACTCGATAGGACTGAGGGTGAGGAATGACTAGCATACCCAAGAGATCCACGGTGCTAGTAGAGACCACATTGATGCAACTGACACCATCAATGATTACCTTGCAGTTTTTGCCACCATACTTGACATAAGTATGGAAAATTGAATTCATGTGCCAATCATCACTTTCTACAATCTGACTCAAGGTGCTGGCCACGTGGCCAACAATTGTAAGTAACATAGTCTCAACTCCTTCAATTTGATCCCCGGCTTGTGATTGGACATTTTCCCCAGTGTTGGGGTTCACCTGAAGGAAGGGCTTCAAGCTGATTGATACGTGCATTGGTCACGGTCAATTGAGTCACGATGGTCCTACTGTACGCTTCAATTGCCGTCAGACGGTTGTTGATAACATTAAGGGCCTCAATAATCTGTTCTAGATTCATAGTGGGATGTACACCAAAACCACGTCTAGAACGAGTGCCCATACACCAGGTAACTCTTAGGGAAAAACCTAAATCCTAGGGTAATATTATGACAAAGACAAAACCAACCTATAAATCAAGTTGGACACACTAGGGACACTAATCTGAAAATTCAGCAAGCCGTAAACCTAAAATACTATGTTGAAAATTCAGCAAGATAGCAATTTGAAAGTACCAAGCCGAAAATTCAGCAAGAGTGTAATTTGAAAACCTCAAACTGAAAATTCAGCAAGGCGACAACCTGAGATTACTACGCTGAAAATTCAGCAATGGTATAAGTGGAAAACGCTAGCTAAACATTCAGCAATGGGATACTCCAAACTAGGAACAAAATTCAACAATATGATCCTAGATCCTATATGCAATGTATGCTCTACCGACCCTAGATGTGACTCTAGCCTAGATGCAACACAAAAATCATTTGCTAGACATATGGCTCTGATACCAAATTTGATGCAGGACACATGATTTAATGCTAGCATGCAATATGGAGATTATGAAAGAGTCCATAAAGTAATTCAATTAACAAAAGATATTAACCCACTAAGTAATGAAGAGTAAACAATAGGAAATAAAATTTGATTTAACTTAAATCACATGCCCGCATACTAAGAAATCATATAAATTAATTAAAACTAGGCCCGGTGGAAGGATAAACTTCTAATTTATCATAGGCACATTCCACACTCAAGGGACATATTTGTAGGTTTTATGATTATGGTTAGGAAGGGAAAAATCTGAAATTTGAAAATTTTAGGGTTAATGAGAATTGGGGTTTTGGAATCAGAGTTTTTAGAAGATGGAGAAAATAGAAAATTGGGGATCTAGGGTTTATGGTAAGGTTATGGATGAGTAATCAAGGGTTTTTTATGGGGAAGCAAGGGGAAGTCAATGGATTGAGCGGTTGTTCATAAGGTTAACCTAGGGGCTCGTACGTGTAGGTTGTTGGTTAGGGTTTTTTTGGTTCTCAATGGTTGATTTCGCTTAGAGTTGAAGTTGGATGATGAAAAGTTGAAGAAACAGATGATTTAGATGGTCTTGGATAGGAAGGAAAGAAGAGAGCTGAAGTTTTCTGGGAAAATACTTCTTTCAGATAAAAAGGAGGAGAGAAGGAAGATGATAAATGGAAGCCTCACACTTTTGTTGAATAGGGAATGAAATCACACCACACCTAAGCTCCAAAGAGTATTCTTCAAATAACATGAAAAAGAGAAAACACAGACGTTTAATAAATTAAAAGTTGTTCCTAACTCCCTAATCTTAACACAAATATAAGGTATATAAAAAAGAACGACGCATGTAAACAATCTAAACAACCAAACTATTTTGTGGCCCATGGGGGTCCACGATCAAGATGTCTGATGACGATTCAACGGTCTGATCATTGTGTCCACCCAATCCAACGGTCCGATGTGCCCATCAAGCTCCTATATGCAGCCCACCTGCATCTTTCCAGTGTGGGGTCTTAATAGATGCACGAACATGCACGTAGGGTCTTCAACGTGGCTAGGAATGTGAATTGGGCCAAGTGGGCCCCATGTAATGGTTGTCTAGCTATAAAGAGACTGGCTCAACCCTCCTCTGGTATGGTGCTCGGATGTCCTTGTCAATTTTGGTCTATGGTCAGTAACGACTTATTTCTTATTATTTTCGACTTTTGCAAAACAAGCTATATACCTAAGGAGCCAGGTAGTACATTTATTGTACTCATCCCCAAAGTTGAAGGTGCTTTCAAGATGGACTTTCGTCCTATCAACCTGGTTAGTAGTTCCTACAAGATCCTAGCTAAGGTTTTAAGTCAAAGGATGCAGAAGGTGATCCCCTCAGTTATTTCTAGTTTTTAGAGCTCTTTCGTTTTTGGTACAAATTTTGGAGTTTGTCTTAATTGCTAATGAATGTGTGGATTGTTGTTTTAAGACAAAAATATTTGGGGTGGGTGTTGTGCAAACTGGATTTAGAAAAGGCTTATGATAACGTTGATTGGTAGTTTTTAGATTATATGCTTAATCGTATAGGATTTGGGCAAAAATGGAGATTATGGATGTCCTCTTGTATCTCTTCAGCTAGATTCTCAATTCTTATAAACGGCTCCCCCTTTGGTTATTTCAGGTTAGCAAATGGACCGCGAAAGGGAGACTTTCTCCTTCTATGTTCATCATAGTTTCAGAAGCCTTGAGCAAGATGTTATGCAGAGGTCAGGATATTGGCCTTTATAAAGGCTTCAGGGTGCAAAATTTACCACCGCCTATTAATCAACTTCAATTCGCAGATGACACGCTACTTTTTTGTGAAGCTAAAGACCATATGATAGATTTTTTAAGGATGGATATATTCTGGTTTGAGGTTATTTCCGGGCTTAAGGTTAACAAATCCAAATGTGAACTTTTAGGGATCCACATTCCCTTCGAAACTGCTTCCCGATTGGCAAAGTTGTTTGGTTGTTAATTGGGAGTTCTTCCAACATCTTATCTTGGTCTTCCATTATGTGTGGGAAAGCCTCCCAATTTCCTCTAGGACAAGATCCTCGAAAGAGTTCAAAGTAGGTTAAATGCCTGGAAAGGTAAATTGATGTCCCTAAGGTGTCGCTTAATCCTCCTTAAAACTTACTTACCTAACCTCCCGATTTATTTCATGTCTCTTTTTATTTGTCATTCCTCGGTGCTGCAAAGAATAGATAAAATTCAAAGAGATTTCCTTTGGCAAGGAGGATCGAAAGATGGAAATTCCATCTTTTGAATTGGAAAGAGGTGTGCTCTCCTACGAATCAGGGAGGAGCAAGAATTAAGAAGTTGGATTTGGTTAATAAATCTTTAATGGGGAAATGGGTGTGGAAGTTTATTCAGGATAATGACAGCCTCTGGAAATCCATTTTGGTTGCCAAATATGGGACTTCCGCTAATGGTTGGTGGCTGAGACATTCTTCAGAGTATAGAATGTCCTATACTTGTAAATCGATCAGCAGATTAGCCCCCTTGATTTTCTCCAGATCTAAATTTCAGACAGGCGATGGTAGCAGAATTCGCTTTTGGCTGGATTCATGGATCATGGACCATCCTTTGACTTCTATTTTCCCAGATATGGCAATGTTATCCACACATCCAAATATTCTGGTAGCGGATTGCTTTGATAGGAATGGAGAAGACCTTTTTTGGTCTCCTCCATTGCGGAGGAATCTGTATGACGATGAGATAGAATCTCTCACTTCTCTCCTGTCTCTTTTGCATAAAGCCAAGATAAACTTTGATTCTCTAGATTCAATAGTGTGGAAGGTTGTTGCTGATGGACTCTTCTCAGTAAAATCTCTCTACGCAGACGTGGGCAAAGATGGAGGAGTTGGTGTGGTTGTCCCAACAGCGCAGATCTGGAAATACAAAGCGCCTCCGAAAGTAGTGGCCTTTGGATGGCTAGTGGGGAGGAAGAGAGTGCTCAAAATCGATAATTTTCAAAATTTTGGATTGATAATCCTGAATGTGTGCCTCTTATGCTATCAGTAGGCGGAGTCAGTAGATCATCGATTTCTAAATTGTCCTTTCACCTCTGCTGTATACAGATTCTGTCACTTGCTTCAGTTCTTTGGGTTATGCCGTACTCAATCGAGGACCTCTTCTTAGCTTGGAATGATGAGGATGGAGGGATGCTGGGAAGGAGGAAGTGGCGTATCACTATGCTTGCAGTTCTTTGGGCTCTCTGGGTTGAAAGGAATGACCGTTGCTTCCGAAATAAGAGGAACTTGGAGGTAGGAGTTTTTCTAAGGGTTACCCAATTTTTGAGGAATTGGGCGCCTCAGTCTTAGGGTAGGTAGGGGTTTATCTTTGAATTTTTGGGTTTTGGGCTAAGCTGTCTATGGGAGCCCTTGTAGTGGCAGCTTTGGGTCAGTCTTGGCTCTGGTGGTTGTTGTATTTCTAGTTTTTCGTTTTTCTAGTATTTGTTAGGTTTTCTTTCTCTTGCTTTTCTATCTCTTCCCTCTTGTTTTCTTCTTTTCCAATAAAATTTCACCTTTAATATATATACTATGAGGTCGAGCTATGTGGGCCCCACCATGATATCTGTCAAACATCTAACCAATCAGTCAGGTGCACCATTCCATGGTGGGCCACGGGCTTAAAAATCAAGTCACTTCATGACTTGGGTGGGCCACACCACATACAACAGTTGAGAGGGGTTACCGTCCCATGAAAACATTCATAATCATTTATTGGGCCCACTGAGTTGTGGTTCACAAATCCAACCCATCCATTGTGTGTGTCGCACTTGGATGAGGGGTCGGACCAAGTTTCAGCTGCATCCAAAACTCATGTGGCCCCAACCAAGTGCTTTTATATGTTTTAAGCATGTCATCGCATGGTTTTAAATGGTATGGCCCACCTACGTTCCGTATATGGCTGATTTTTGGGATATCCCATAACCTAAAGGGGACCCATCAAATGCACAGTGACGATGTTCAACACACATCACGGTGGGGCCCACACAGCTCAACCTCATGGTAAGTTCCCATGAGGTTGGCCTCATAGTACCATTTCCCTAGAGAGAGAGAGAGAGAGAGAGAGATGCTTACGTGGCACCTTTGCACACGTGTCATGGTCCCAAAATCGGAACGGTCCACATGATGTGGCACCCCTTGAAACTCTATTAGCCCAATCTTGTTAAACAACATTGTTATATCATACACTTCCAAATCTATATTGTTATATCATCTTGCAAAATGTATGCTCTATGTAATTTATTGATTGCTTATTCAGGATAGCAACCTTGCTGACTTCTCTTCATGTCCATGTCTTAAGACATTGGGACAATAGATCCTGTAAATTTTTTTTTTTTCCTTTTAGATTCATCGAAGTATTCAAGCTGTTATTCTTGTTGTAGCAATCATTATCATTCTTGTTGCTCTATTATGAATTTATTATTGTTAGTATAATTTTAGTTTACACTCGACGTGTGTTTCCAGAAGTCATTGATGAATGCTTACACCATGAGTTTTGACATGCAGATTGTTGACAAGCTGCATTGGTATGTACAAAATGGTGACATGGTAAGGATTGCATACTCATTCTTCTCACTTCTCTACTTTTTTTATATTGAAGTTTGTGCTTTAATTTTGGCTTTCTATATGACTTTGTGGTTCTTCCTATTATTTGTATATGAATGTGCAGACCAAATCTTCCATAGCTGTGTTTTTCTAGTTAATCATCGTGTTTTGCTGTATAATTATCTACTAAAATACTGCACAATGTATTAGTAATGGGCCATAGATAATATCGGCACTGTTTGTCTAACATATGAAGTTTAGAAAATATCGATATAAATAATTTGCAGTCCCATGTGGATTAGGTTTACCATCCAATTTGATTGAATTTTTTGTTTAAAAGCTAGGTCGTGCACTTGAAAACTCCCAGGAATTGACATGGGTGACACTGAATTCAAGTTTAGTTGCAGGTCCTAATGCGGGGGCATTTTCATACTGGGCTCGAGTGGGGTCGCTTGTGGGATGTGGGGACACACTCGGGGTGGGCGGCCCATGTGATTTGGGGCCCACGAAGGGGGTTCGGCCGAGGTCTTAAAACCCATGAGATGTGGGGCCTGGGCTATGAGATAAAGGGACTAATTCGACATACTCTAACAGTTCGAGTTTTTAGAGCAAGTGGTTAATTGTCTTGCATCAAATTGGTATCAGAGCGGGAGGTCTTGGGTTCGAGACTCCTCACTGGGGGTGATTAATGCGGCGGCATTTTCACACTGGGCTCAAGTGGGGTCGCTTGTGGGATGCAGGGGCACACTCGGGGTGGGTGCGGCCCACGGAGGTCTCGTATTCAAGACTCCTCACCAGGGGTGATTAATGTGCATTTCACACCGGGCTCAAGTGGGGTAGCCCGTGGGATGCGGGGACACACTTGGGGTGGGCGGCCCATGTGATTTGGGGCCCACGAAGGGGGTTCGGCCGAGGTCTTAAAACCCATGAGATGTGGGGCCTGGGGTATGAGATAAAGGGATTAATTCGCCATACTTTAACAGTTCAAGCTTTTAGAGCAAGTGGTTAATTATCCTGCATCAGGTCCTTATGTTGAAAATGAGAATAACTAAAAAAGATCGGGTTCCTTGTGATTTTTGTGGACAACTTGAGTGGAAAGCGGAAGCATGATATCCAATTTCTGTTTGAATTTGTTGAATTTTTTAAGTTTTGGGTGTTAGACTTAGAATAACAACCCCCCGAACCCTTAATTCATATCAAAACGCTAGATCTGCCAATTTTCTTTAGATTTCAAGAAGAGGTCCCCAATTGTAGGATAACCTTCTGCCTGTCTTTTCAAAGTTTTGGGTGAAAATATTAAGGCGATCCACCAGACATTCATTTTATATTTTGAAATGTAAATGTCTAAAATTTCACTCCTACGAAATCTTGGCACTTCTATAAGAAGACACGAGGAATGGATCTGTGTTAAGCCTGTAAGATTATTTCCTCTTAATTTTTTTTAAATGTCATCTTGTTATTCCATTTATATAATTGTTGTCCGTTGGGAGTATAGTAGTAGAAATTAAAACCACCTTCCTATTCAACATATGTATGATCGTGAGAAAGTATGAATGTTGAAGGATTTACTTACGGATAGGATTTGATGAATTTCTCAAATCCTGTCATGTTCTTTTTTTTTTTTTTTCAGTTGCACCTTATATCTTTTAATGGTCTTTCTGAGTTTTTTACATGTTCCCTTTTACCAGATAGTCGACTTCTGCTGTGGAGCTAATGACTTCAGCTGTTTAATGAGAGATAAACTTGCAGCATCTGGGAAGAAGTGCTCATTTAAAAATTATGACCTTATTCAAGCTAAGGTAGTCTTTACCTTTTCTAATAGTAGTTTGTCAAACTGCAAAGAGCTGACTGTATCTTTGTTTATAAACACTGTTTTTCTCTTGATGATGAGCTCATAAACATGGTTTTCACATGCAACTAGCTGGATGATTAGTTACCATTCCACTAGCGAATAAGTGCCAACTTGTCAAGTGTGTATCAGATCCAATCTACCCCAAAGATTAGTATCACACCACGGTGGGCCCCACATGCAACTAGTTGCACAAATTTTTCATCACATCTCTCTCTCTCTCTCTCTCTCTCTCTCTATGCACAAAGACACTTGTGTATAAGATTATATTATGAAAGAAATGTTCCCATGCAACTAGCTGGACAATAAGTTACAATTCCACTGCAAGTAAGTGCCTGCCTGTTGAGTGTGTATGAGATCCAATCCATCCCAAAGATTCGCTTCACCATGAAGAACACCTGATGCAAAAATCAAGGCAAGCTACTCATCAGGTGGGTGACACCTTAGTAAACAATGAACAACCCCCAATCTGATCCAAGCAGGTGTGGCTTACATGATGAGTGGATTTGGATAAATTTTGCACTAGGTGATTCAATGGTGTGGCCAACCCATTGGATGGGCTGGATGTCATACACATTTGACAAGCGGGCAGTTTTCTGCTACGTGGACTATAACTTGGTGGAACATTTCTTATGTATTCAGATTAGAGATTTTCAATAGGGAAAAGACTTGTTGGAACGAACTAAGTTACACCAAGTATATGATCAATGACAATAATTTGAATGGCCAATTTTCATATATTGTGCTCTAGTTTTAAGTAGTTGCTTATGGACCCAATGCAATACAAACTGCCCACTTCATAGTTGTTATAGCAATTGGACTTTAGTCAGACTTGAGGTGTACCCATCCTGGCTTTTCCTTACTCAGATCAGAAAATTGAATTCATTAAGGGCATGTTTTGATATGTGGAATCCGAGGAAAAAGAAAGGAAAAAATAATAAATTATTCAATGACAATTTTCATGAGAACTATTAATACATGGATTCCAGTTTTGAGTCCTTATTTAGATGGCAAGTAGATATCTCATATTTCTCTCACAATGCTCACCTAGTTTCTTATTGCAAGAATCCAATTTATGAAACAGTGTAATGATTGCTGAATGGAATCACCCTTTTTTTTAGCTATCCAAACAAAACAAATCATCACATAAAAGGGAAGCCCTTTTTGTTTTTCATTATTTGTCATGGAATCCATGGTTTCTAAACATGGTCTAGTTGAAGTAAAAATGTCTGATAGTTTATATAAAACATCCCATAATGGGACTGATTTCTGACAACAAGAACCACAACGGTCAACTATTTGACCCGATACACGTGGTTGTGGGTGATTGCGTGTATCCGCAAGGATTAGTCTCACTTCAAAAAGAGGTGGGGACACCCTGTGTCTTCCAAAAAAAAACGGTCAACTATTTGACCAACTCTGATGTTTGCTTCGCTGAAGATGTTAGCCACCTGCAAAAGACTGCACAATATGTTATGCCACTATGTTTCTTCAACAAGTTTTCCACCATTTGGATCAATCTTCTAATAGTCAGTCTATATCATAAAATCATAAGGGGGCTGAGATCATAATTGTAAATTGTAAATCTCTAGATTCTAAGACTTTTTATGCTTCTTTTTTTTTTTCTTTCAAATAAAAAATCTAAAATAATCTTAGAAAAGATTTGAGGGATATCATCAAATCTCCTATGTTCTATCATAAGACATCAAGTAATGTGCAAAACATCAACACAGTGCCACAACGAATACGATTGAAAATCAAGTACGATATGGCTGGCTTGGATCCGCATTGGACGGATACAAGGTGTTTCGGCATCCTTAGTGCAATTGCATTTGTACTGGCCAATACGACCCATGCGTGTATGACTTGATATGCTTATAAGAGGTGTTTTTAAAAATTTGTTTCACTTTTGTCTCACATGGTGTTTTTGATATAGTCTGGTATTGCCCGACAAGCCTCATATTGTATTGTTCCTTAGGAGGCACTTGGATAAACCATCAAATCAAATTGCAATAATTAATTCAATGAAATGGAAATAATCAAATTGCTCCAAATTACACACACACACATTCTCTGTGTATATATAAATTCTCCTAATTTAAATAACTCAATTCAATGTAGTTTCCTTAGGATTCATTTATATATATGGGGACTTGCTCCAAATTACAAGAAGTTGGTTGGAATGCTACTGCAATTTGAGGGCTACATTCTCATTGGGAATCCTAAATAGCCGCTGTAATTTGTTATTTCCTCTTGATGGACCAAGTGTTCTCAAATCGATTCATTTGTGCATTGAAATGCAGCCCTATGTGGTGATTTTGATTCGAGTTAGACAGTAGCAAATTTGATGGCTGCAAGTGCTTTTATGCAGGATGATTTTTGTTTTGAAAAGAAAGATTGGATGTCGGTAGGGCTGGAGGAATTACCTACCGGGTCTCAATTGGTAAGGAAGTTTAAAATAAAGAAGTATTTTCCTTATTTGTCTTGAGTGAATTTTTAAAAGTATTTTCCTTATTCGTCTTGAGCGAATTACCTTTCAATGTTGATAATATCGAGATTCTTATCATTTTTTAATGTAGATCATGGGTCTTAATCCTCCTTTTGGGGTTAGAGCATCTCTCGCAAACAGTTTCATCAACAAGGCTCTTGAGTTCAAGCCGAAGCTCCTTATTCTCATTGTTCCAGCAAAAACAGAGAGGTACTGCCTCTCTCTCTCTCTCTCTCTCTCTCTCTCTCTCTCTCTCTCTCTCTCTCTCTCTCTCTCTCTCTCTCTCTCTCTCTCTCTCTCTCTCTCTCTCTCTCTCTCTCTCTCTCTCGTTCATTTGTGTTTTGAAACAGACTAGATGAGAAGGGATTACAATATGATTTAATTTGGGAGGATGATAGAATTCTCTCGGGCAAGGTGCGGTGGACAAGCAAAACCTTACTTTGTATTCTCACCTATTTTAATAGTATTATATGATATGCTTGATTGAAAGATGTGGCTTTTTTTTCACTTGACCCAGAAATGGAAACAGGTGGGGTTTGCCTTTCAGTTCGGCTAAAATAATCTAACTGGGTTTTGTTTGGCCAAGCAAACCCTTGATATAGCATTGTATATTTTCTGTCACATTTTATACCATCAGATGACCATATAACTGGTGGCTAACACCCAAAACCTTCTCATCTGTTCAGTCCTTTTACTTGCCTGGATCAGTCGATGTGAATGAGAAGCAAGTGGACCAATGGAACATAAAAGCTCCACCACTCTATCTCTGGAGCCGACCCGACTGGACTGCATGGCACAGGGGCATAGCCATCAAGCGAGGACACATATCAAAAGACTGGACTGCACGACATGGGTCCACAGCTATCAAGCAAGGACACATATCGAAAGACTGGACTGCACGGCATGGGTCCACAGCTATCAACCAAGGATGCATGTATGAACCTCAGGAAGAGTTGGAGGAGGATCATGGTTTCGATATGGACATCTCCGAGTTAAACAATTCGCCTGAATGGAATGATCGAGCAGAAGCACCTGAAGAAACTAGAATTGCTGTCCCCAAGGAGAAGACTGAGGAACGGAAGGGAGGTTCTCTGCCCAAATGCGATGGTGGTCGACTTGAGCAGGGCAGATGTGAAGACAAGGGGAAAAGAGGAGCTGCCTATGAAAACCATGCACATGGGAAGAAGAGAATCCATGAAGATGGCAACAGTAGGGGACAAAAATTGAAGCATGCACGGCACATGACTGAGAAATTTCCAGTGACCATTTCCCCTTTTAATGGAACAGATGCTGCAATGTTATTGGAACGAGGCCGGTTGGGACATGGAGGGAGGCCAGTCAGCATTCCTGATGAAGATTCTAGAGATGTACAGACGAGGTACAGCTCGAATAGGGAAGACCCATTTATTAGTGGGATCCACAAAGTGCCTGCTAGTGGTGGTAGCAGCAGCCTTGGTCACGGCTACGGTATTCAGCACAAGGAACACTTTCCCAGTCACTTCGGAGGGAGGAATGTTGAGACTTCCAGTTGTGATGGTTATATTGGTGGGCGGGAGCTGGTTGAGAAGTTTGGGCGTCCTGAAGCAGATCGACTACGGCAGCAGGTCCAGTTGTACGGTCGGCAGGGGCCTGACGATTTATCTCCGGTAGGTAGGCAACCATTGGGTCAGTATCCTGGACTGGGCAGCCTGGGTTCAGTGTCTTGCCCAGCATTTGGGCTCTCGAGTCCACTGATCCAACTGTCCAGGCCAAACTTGTCAGTGTCACAGCGGTATGTGGCCCCCCACCTTGAGGAAACGAACCATCCAAGGGCGGATCCTGGTGTTTATGAATCTCCTGTCTCTCAGGCTGGCTTACATGCAGGCATATGGGGATTTGCCCCGGGCCCGTTGCGCTCTTTCTCACCTCACCAGAACTCAGCTGGCTGGCTCAATGAGTGAGGTATATCATCATACTTAGAAATTTTCTTTTCTTTTTGTTTTTTGAAATGTTACTTGGATTTTTAGAAAAGGTAAAAAGGGATTTTTACTGAAGTTCCTTGAGAATTCTGATTTTACTAAACAATGCCTTGGCCTTCATTTAGAATAAAAAATAACAAAAATTTCTTTAGAGGTGATTCATTGGGTTCAGAGCACTGTGGGTTCCATCTGGTGTTTGAATGGAAGTCCAACCTGTCCACAGGAGCGCTCGGTCATGGTTGTCAAGCCAAAAATCTGGAAGTTTTTCGGTGGTGGACGTTTTTTTATTTATCATGTGGCCTGCCTGATGATCTGGTTGGTCTGATCTTCGGTTCGACTGATTGTCACTGTGGGTTGCAACTGTGGGAAGGGTTGGATGTCACCCGTACACTACATGGGCCCCACATTGCTCTGACTCAACTCTAATAGTATGTGTATGAGGTCATTTAGGCCATTTCATTAAAAATTCAGGCAGTGTTGGGTAAAATCAAAATTTTTAGGAAGTCGCTGGTTCGTAAGAGGTGTACAGAGAGGTAAAACACTACTGCGGATTAGTTTGGTGTGGACCGCAGAATCTAATAGTGATGAACGGGTGGGATGTCCCAGACTTTCTTTTGGAAGCTTTGTACATAGACTTATTGGCACACAGGTGTGTCAGAACTCAAATCGTTTTGGCAGTACAATGAAATCATTAGCTAAAAAATAGCTGCATAGGATGAGGTTGCAATTGGTGTACAGATTCTTATTTGCTGGCCATTGATTTGATAGTCCCCACCATGTGATGGGGCATGCCTCGGGAATCTTCTATATTGTACGATCCCAAACCTTTGAAGATGATGGCCTTCATTTAACTCTTGAGGAGACTATATATCAATGGTCCAAAATCACCCAAATAGGTAGATTATCAAATTGATTTTTTGGGAATTTTCATTCTATGACAGGGCCCATAAGATTAACGGTCTTGATCACGAAAACATGGTGCCACATGTATGGAATCCCCTGCAGCAAAATAAGGTAGATTTGCTAGGGATTGTACAGTAGGTTTCTTCCACAAGAGGGCCCATGGTTCAATGATCCAAGACGTTGATAGGATGGGTCACTAACCTTATATGGCCCAGATCAGAAGATCCTAGCGCCGTATTTTCATCATCAACTGTCATGTTGTTGGGCGTCTATGAAAAAGGCATAGGATGTTTCATCTTGCTGGGCCCATAAGATTAATAGCTTTCTTCTGCATGCGCCATGGTCTGTCTGCTGCCACGATTCATGAAATGTGCTCAACTAGATTAAGAAATATTGCATATTTGGTTCATCTCTTAGATATGTGTATGTCCAATGCTTGATCCTGACTGTCCACGTGGTGGGCCTGCGGCTTTGATAGGTCATCCTTAAGAAAAGGAATAATCATATGGTTTCAAGTGTTTGATTGAAGGGCTTTCCTGTCAAATGCAAACTGTTGCTCACATTTTACTTTAGGGGTATTCCCATCTGGGTGGGCTTGGATTTGGATGGTCCTGATTGATTTTTATGTGTGCCAAGTGCACGACAGAGACGGACCCGGATATATCATGTCAGCTGTTGTATTTCTATTGTGTAATCTTCTCATTCCTACCTGGTCTTTCCTTTACTCAGCCATTCCCTGTAAAGCACAACTGTTCAGTCACGGCCACTACATCGATGGCCTACAATTGATGGGCCGATCCCGTCTGTTCTGGTCTGGTCTAGCTCCCTTTCAATGCGGCTTACTCAAATTGTATTAGCCATCCATTTGCTGGTCGTCTTGGCAAATCGATGGCTGAAAACTCTATTTGGTTGTTGTGATTTTTGGGCGATGGCCCATCTTGCTGGCCCAGAAAGTCAATTGTCCAGATCACTATCCATGCCGAGATTAGTCACTGGAGAGAGAGAGAGAGAGAGAGAGAGAGAGAGATTTGGATAATTTTAAGACAGAGATTTGGATAATTTTAAGACATTTTCATTATATCAATATCAAGCTTACATGGAATATGATGATAATATAGAAGAATGAAAATGAAAGAAAGAAAGTGGAAACTTATTCTGACAAACCTTCTCACAGCTTCCAAAATACTCAAAGGAAAACTAGATTATCTAAAGCAAAATTCCCCACCAAGTCATTTCATGGACGTGGAAAACCCAGCGCAGATTGCCTGCAAGGCCATGATAATTTATGTGTTATGTCCACTCTGTTCATTTGTTTAGCCAACTCCTCTTAAGAAACGAGTCGAAACATGAGGCAGATCCAAAGCTCAAGTGGGCCACATCATAGAAAACACTGGAGATAAAAGACACCCGCATATGAAACCTTCCCAACTCCCAGCATGATGTTTATATGTCATCCAAACCCTTTAGTCCAACTTATATAAAGTGAAAACACAAGTATTAACTGAGAAGGTTTCAACCAACGGTGGACATTCAATCCTCACTGTTTCTTTCTTGTAGTGTGGTTCACTTGAATGCTGTTTCTACCTCATGTTTCTCCTGAAAAAGGATGACTAGAGTAGATATGACACGTACATCTAGGTGGTTCTTTGGGTTTCAGGCAATCCACATCTTAGAAAATCAACATAGAATCCTTAGGAAATGAAAAGACAATTGTTCAAACAATAATTTTGCTATTTGATTTAAAGTGTGTATATAAGTGTGTGTGTGTGTGTGTGTGTGTGTGTGTGTGTGTGTGCTAAAAGGTAAAACGTTCAATTGATAAGAGTTGTCTCTGGTGGCTTTGAAATCATTTTTTCAGTCATTTTTCCTAACTCACCCGACATTAGGATCTGTGCCATCTACTGAGATGCTTGACCTTGAAGATGTGTGCCATATTGCCATCGTTCGAGTCTCAAAATCTATGTGAAGTGCACCCCCTCAACGGACCAGTGCACTTCACGGTCCAGGAGAGGTTATAAAGTGATTAAGTAGTTGAATTTTGTGTCTGTGGGGCACATCTTTTGTAATAATCCATTTCTTTTTCAACGATGGGCATACCTATTTCCGCTGTTCCATGTGGTGTGGCCCACTTGAGTTTTGGATTTGCCTCAGTTTTTGGCCCATGCTTTAGCATGATGGGACAAAGCTAATGAACGGAGTGGATTTCTTATGTCATTATAGTGGGGCTCACATGCCTTTAAAGAAAGATCTTTTTGGTAATGATGTTGTTTGTGCCCGTTTTTGGAACATTTACCTGGCCCAATGAGATGCCACCATATGTCGGCATCGCGCACTAAATGTGGGCAAAATCCTAATTGCGCTTTTTATTATTGCTTACACATGATCTAATGCTGCTATATCAAATGGGCCCATGAGACGCCATGTGGCAGTCGTGTCATGTGTGGTGTAAGTCAACTTCAAGAGGAGTTAGAGACGTCTACATGAGAGAGAGAGAGTATTAAATGCTAGATAGATGAGAGAGAGAGAGTATTAAATGCTAGATTTTATTTAGTATTAGAAAAAGTCTCATTAAAGTAAGATTCTCTCTTCGCATTAAATGTCAAAACCCCATTAAAGGAATTCATTATATAACATTAAATGTAAAAGCCTTATCAAAAGTAACACTCCATGGATGCCAAAGTTAAGTGAATTATAGAGGCTTTCCTACTGAATCACAAGGAAGATGGCTCCTTTTTTAATGGAAGAATGTAGGGCTTTTTTGCTACGTGCTAAGTGATTTTGCCAGCCATCATGTCACGAAGTTTGGTCCACACCAAAAGACGAATAGATAGTTAATTCATGACCATCTCGCTACATGCTTAGTTTTGATCAAGATTATAGACAGATTGTTACCTTACCGACTATTTCGCCACTAAGTCCGATTCTGATCAAGCAATGAATAGATTGTCGAAGATTCGTCCTCCATCAGTTATCTCGTCACGATGCCCGATTCCGTTCGAACAACGAACAGACGTCCATCCCGCATATCGTGGCCATCCCGACACAAAGTTCAGTCCTATTTGGGCAATGAACGGATCGTTACCCCTCAAGTTGATTGTAAGTGTCATTCTTGTAATAAAATCATTAATAGAAGAACAGTTTCGTCTTATATCTTCTTTATCTATTTTTATTGTTGAACTATAATAGCGAATCATGCCGAAGAGAACAAGTCCGTAAGTCTATAGACGCAAGTCTATTGTCACAAGTTAAAAAGAACTCATTCAGAAGGATTAACCTCATTTCCTTTCACAAATTGCCTAAACGGAGTGCAATATGGGTAACTGAGAGGACTCTAGATCTTGTGTCCAGTCTCTAATATGTTCGTCTTGGTGAAGGGGACACCAACAATTCAATCAACCTTTGAATCAGACAGACTCTAACACGCCCATGCATCTTACTCACACACACGTGCATCTAATTTAGGTTCTCACTCACAAATGCAGTCTAATCTAATTGAATTGAGAACAACGTTTTTTTTTTTTGGCTTGCTTGGTGGGATTGCACACTCAATAGTTTTAAGGAAGGCTTGTGCAGAAGAAAATGTCCTTAGAAGCCAATCACTCATCCACACTTGCGATCCATGATTTTATATTCTCCTCTAATAATCATTTACTGGAGAGCATGACTAGCTACCTGAAAAACATATATTGTCTCTTAGAACAAATGAGAATGCAAACTGAGTACATGTGTAAGTTTATAGAATTTCTAGATAGTTTACCACTTTTTTATAATCTGTGAGAAATAAGGCAAGCATGTGAAGAATGGCGAAGCCTTAATCAAGGCTTGGCTGATAAAATCAAATCGTCATTTCTCTAACCAATCGAGAAACGATAACCAATGGTTGACCATACGACCAATACAACCAGTATTGAACCCCTCCTGTAACACCTCGGTTCTCGAAACCCGAGTATACTGCTCGTTTTCCTGAAAACCTGAGTCTTAACCTTTAAAGATAAATCAAATTTCACATATATTTTTTTCTTTTCTTTTCAGAGTTAATAGTTTAGCGAAAGAGAAAACAAATCAGGCATAAAGGAGAGTCCAATTATACATATCCAAATATTTAAATGGCCGCCTGAAGGCTTACACAAACCAATATCTCAATACTAACAATACAAGAATTAAACAATTTAACATATGAAATAAAATAAAATGTGGTTAGGCTTGGGCTGCATGATCATGTAGCTTCTTTTGAGCAAATATAGCCATGCATCCTTGATATTTGTACCCAACTCCTAATTAATCTGAACATGAGTATCATTTATACCACCTGCACTACCTATACGATTATATATTTAAAGAATGAGTGACCATCTCAGTGTGAATTCTCCTTGATATTTATACCCGATCATGTAGCCTCTTTTGAGCAAACATAGCCATGCATCCTTGATATTTGTACCCGACTCCTAATTAATCTAAGCATGAGTATCATTTATACCACCTGCACTACCTGTACGATTATATATTTAAAGAATGAGTGACCATCTCAGTGTGAATTCTCCTCAAGATTATCCACTATCACATTAGTTAAGTATAGTTAAAACAAGCAAAAATATCAATCCACATCGTATGAAACATTCGAGAAGTCTTGTTTAAATGTATGAATGCATGCACATGCTCACAGACCTGGGGATGCACATCAAGATAGCAAAAAGGTCGCCCAAGGAGAAATAGCCACCTAAAAAATTACTCAAATGTACGCCCAGAGGAGAACTAACCACCTGAAAAATACTATACAAAGATGACACCTAAGGCAAACTAGCCTTTTGGGAAAGTACTCTAAGGTACGCCCTAAAGAGAACTAACCACCTAGAAAAGTCCGCATGCAATGAAATGCATGATTAGTCCAACTATTATTATTCCAATTTCAAATAGCTATTTTAAGAAAGCTCAAAGGTCACTGTGGAGGGCTTGTCACCCAGCATAGGCCGACAACTCAGGTAAAATGTCCCATGCCACCATCCCCGACTCATGAGACTCAAATACTAGGATGTGTAATGGTAACCTTCTCAACTAGTGACCAATTATAGTTCAACATCTGGATCTTACCATCGCAGGTTATATGAAAATAATCCATCAAAGCCGCAAATGACAAATAGTCAATCAAAACCACATAGGGCAAATAGTCCATTTAAGAATGTGCTAGAAATGGATTATCCCCAAAGCCACCAAGGTGCAAACGATCCGAAGGATGGTAAGTCCACAATGAAATTCTACTTAGTCCAATACATGACATGGCCACTAGATCGAGGATGCATTGTAATCACAATCAATCAAGTTACATCCTAATATGGATATACATGTATAAGTGAAAATTTCTACAAATTGATGTAGCAATTCAAGTTTATAGACAATCCACAAGTATGAGAAGGTATTCAAGTGCAACATGTAAGTGTTCATACCCAATAAATGTTGAGCATATAATTTGAAGATCAATTCCAATAACTAACAAGAATAATCATGAAATAGAGATATCAATTATCAATCAAAATTAAAATAGATACTATCCCTTAAGCTAACATGAAAGTGGAAAGCTTAAGGGGGAAAAAGTCATTACCTTATGTTTTGAATCGCACATAGTGTTGCTAGGAAGTGCGCATGCCCTTAGAATCGAATTCTCTTACCTCGAGATGTGCGAAGTCAACTAGGTTCAACTTAATATGGAGTTATCATAACTTAATTTCAAAACCCGAGCTAAGCTTGCTATCATTTAAAAGGGTTTATCTAAGCATGAGAAATAGAGCTTTAATCCCCCACTAATAATAGAATAAGATGAACATACTTCATTCACATGATTTGACTCGACCCACTCTCAGACTTCACTTGAATCAACACCCCACAATGACACTAGATCTAGAGTAGGCTAACCTGGGTCTCTCTTTAGCCGATACTTAATGGTTGAACTGACTTGACCAACAAGACTTTCTTCCTCTCTTCTTTTTTAATCTCTCTCTCTCTCTCTCTCTCTCTCTCTCTCTCTCTCTCTCTCCCCCCTCTTCTCCTCACTCTCTCTGCTTAGAAGGCTAGATGGCACCCTTGACTCGGCCCAGACTCAACAGAGATAACACGCACGAATAAACTCGGTTTTATAACCGAGCTCAGGTTTAGCACAACTACCTACTTATAACTCGAAGTCGACTCAACTGTGCACCGTCTCCTTTCCTAGTCTTTCTTCTAAACATGCCCAAGTAATGGGCCTGGTTAGACCAAATTCATCTAACCCTAACAACGACCCAACGAGTAACTAGGTCGACTTGCTAGGACTCGGCAACCAATACTCCCCTTCTCTTCTATATTCTTCTTCTTCTCCGCCCTTCTCTCTTTCTTTTCTTCTTTCCTTTCCTTTCAAAATGCATCGTCCGACAAGTTTGCTGGACTTAGCAAAACCTGACCTGACTCGCACATCCCGACTTGGCGAGTTTCAGCCAAGTCAACTTGGCTGCAACACCACTCTCTTTCCTCTCCTCCTTCGTTCTCCCTTCCCTCTACTGCTTTTGTTAATGCACAACTAGACTAAAATTGACCTAAGGGTGGTGCGACTTAGCAAGTTAAAGTAGTCTAGCAACTTGGCTCAATTGCAACTCGGGTTGACTCGAGAGACATCCCTAAATCAGCTCTCCCTTTCTCTTGTTTCTTTTTCCTTCTTCATTCTTTTGCTCTTATGCTTCTTTTGTTTTCATTCTTTCTCTCCTCTTAAGTCGAGTAGAAGTGGAACTGGACTCACTCGAACATGCAATGACTTGAACCGAGTTGACTCAACTGATGCGGCAGTCAGAGCATGCAATGACTTGAACCGAGTTGACTCAACTGATGCGGCAATGACTGGAAGGGTTGTCTCTCTTTTCTTCTTCTTCTTTTTCCTCTTTCCTTCCTACTTCTCTCTCTCTCTCTCTCTCTCTCTCTCTCTCTCTCTCTCTCTCTCTCTCTCTCTCTCTCTTTTCTTCACTCAGAATCCCTAGCTTTTTAACAGGACCAGTGAGTTAGGAGAACTCAACTTGGTCCGAAGGCATAGGCGTGACTCAGTTCGAGTCAAAGTAGTGCGACATGCGTAGTAGTGTGGAATGCATTCAGACTCGCTCCTGACTCTCCCTACTTTTCTATTCTCTCTTCTTCTTTCTCTACTCTTCCTTTCCTATCTGCTGGGACCTGAGATGCTGGACTCGGCTCACACTCACCGCGACTCGAACCGAGTTGACTCGTTGCGATATCAAAATGGTGCACCCTCCCTCTTTCGAATTGTCTTTCCATTTTCGGGAGGAGTTTCCCTAAAAGGTAGCTTTTAATAGGCCTTACTAATCATGTTCTAGAGAGTTCGAAGGCAACTAATCCATAGGATTAGTTACGATTTGGTTGCCCGAACAAACAAATTTTTAAGTCCACATGCTCCGATCCAAATTGCATGGCTGAAATCCAACTATTTGGAAGAACATCTGAGGCTATGAACCACCAGATGGATGACTCAGATCTAACGATGGGTCCCACCAAAGGGAGATGGGTTTCCCCGATAACAACTTTTGATCTACGGTCAAACCTTCTGGTCCATTACTTCGAGATGGATTAGATTGGTCCATTGATCATTGTGGGTCCCACTTTTTGGTCAATGGTATGAGATATTTTGATAGTGTGTAAGAAGTTCAGTCGCGGCAAGTATCTCATGCGGTTGTGAGATTTCATATCCAAATCTAAAAGAGCCCTAAGAAGCCCTAAATTTGATGTCTCTGATGATCTAGGAGAGCTTCTAAAAGCTAATGAGTGGTTAGGATCATGCCAAGACACGAATAAAGACTCCTTTCCGGCGGCGGCCATGCTAAACAATGAAAACCCTAAATCACATGTAGGGAATGGATGGTTGAGATCCTTCGAGATGAAGGGCTGAGGTTTTGAGAGCATGGCTCATACAAATTGCTAACCTGGAAGATAAAACATGAATTTTCCATTTTCGGAAAAATGTCGCTCACTCAACTGTCGCTTGGAGCCGTGTATGGGCTTGTGCACACAAATGTGTGAAATCTTCTAGGTTAGTTGGAAATTCAACAGGAGCAAGATGGACTGTTTGGATCTCCCACATGGCTGCAGAAGGTGGGCTATGATCAATATACACGGATGTTGTCCGTTTAAACTGGGTTCGATGGGAAATGCGAATTGTTATCGGATAAGCCCTATTTGACCGAGATGACCATTTTGGTGCTACGTAGTTACACAACCATTTACGTACATACACTCCCAGGGGTGGGGTCCACAATGATTCTTAGCGGAATTCACACCATTCATTCACTTTGGAGATCTCAATTAGGGCCTCCGATCAAAGATTAGGTAGTTCCAAAGCTCAGGTGGGCTATACAATAAGGATATTAATGTATAGTTGATGTCTTGAATAATCCATTGATTACCTTTGTAATCAGATGGTTAGATCATTACCACATCACTCCTTTATGACCCTAGGCATTGTATTAACTATATGGAGTATTTATAATGATGTGCTTTCCCGTATAATGATTAGATAGTGTAACCAAGCAATGGATTGACATGCGAAGAAGATAACAATCCTGATGGATGGTGCATATGATGATTCGAGCTTCGAATTCTAATATAGACAGTCGTATCTATTTATTGAGGAGATTGAAATCATAAAAATATGCTTCTCTAATGATATGATGGTCTATCTTAAATATTAACGGATAGATGACTTGCTTCATGGGTGAAGGTTATTCTAGAGAGCTAGATTGATGTATGTATGAGTTTATAGGCTGATCTTAAGGCCGACTACATGATTGGTCTTATTCCATGGTTACGATGAAAATTATTCATGTCAGTTCAGACCAGACTCGAAGGATTGGTTTATCTTTGTACCTGGATCGATTTGAGGTGTTTAAGCATGATATCATATGCCTCAATGGATAGGTTTAGATCATGGGTTGAATAATTGTTGATGATGTAATCCTACATTGAGAAGTCAAGGGTGAATCAATGGCACATTTATCTCGCATTAGAAGGTTAAGATGGGCAAATCCGTGAGCAATCAAGTGATGCACTGGTTATAGATTTTAGGTGTTCTCACACATGCTTGTGTGAAATTTAATTTAAATGGTAACACACGATTACTAAAAAGTAAGGAGTGTTACCCCTTTATAAAGAGGTTCGTCCTAATTGGGCAAGAGACTGATTGTTACCCCTTAAGTCGATTATGAGTGTCATTCTTGTAAAAAATCATTAATATAAGAACACTTTCAACTTATATCTTCTTTATTCATTTTTACTGTTGAACTATGGTAGCGAATCACGTTGAAGAGAACAAGTCCTTATATCCATAGACGCAAGTCTATTGTCACAAGGAAAAAAGAACTCGTTTAGAAGGATTAACCTTATTTCCTTTCACAACTTGCCTGAACGGAGTGCAATATGGGTGGCTGAGAGGACTCTAGATCCTGTGTCCAATCTCTAATCTGTTCGTCTCGGTGAAGGGGACACCAACAATTCAATTAACTTTTGAGTCAGACAGACTCTAACATGCCCACGCATCTTACTCATACGTGCATCTAATTTAGCCTTTCGCTCACAAATGCAACCTAATTTGATTGAATTAAGAAGAACACTCTTTTTGGCATGCCCAATGGGATGCATGTGCAAGCAGAAGTTCAATAGTTCAACAATATAGTCTGAAGATCTAAATAGAAAAAAGCCAAAAGATTAAGGAAGGCTTGTGCAGAAGAAAATGCCCTTAGAAGCCAATCACTCATCAACACCTACAATCCATGATTTTAGATTCTCCTCCAACAACCATTTACTGAAGAGCATGACTAGCTGCCTGAAAACATATACACTCTCCTAAAACATATGAGAATGCAAATTGAGTACACGTGTAAGTTCGCAGAATTTTTAGATATTCTACCACTTTTTAATAATCCGTGAGAAATAAGGCAGGCACATGAAGAATGGTGAAGCCTTAATCAAGGTTTCGCTAATAAAATCAAATCATCATTTCTCAAACCAATTGAGAAACGATAACCAATGGCTGACCATACGACCAATACAACCAGTATTGAAACCCTTCCAACTCATATTCTATAGAGGCAGTATTATGTTGATGCCGATTAGCTCGAGGAGCAACCTCTCGTGTCTATGGTGCCACAACTTTACTGGTGTCGAATAGTCCAGGGGGCAACCTCTCATATTGTTAGCACCTAAAAAAAGGGTGATGAATAGTGTCATTGACTGGATGAATAATGTCACCGACTAGATGACTAGTGAAATCAACTAGATAGATAGTGGCCGATGAATAATGCTCGGGTGAATAGTGTTAACTGTAAATAGTGATTGATGAATAATGCCCGGGTGAACATTGCCAGCTGTGAATAGTGGCCGATGAATAATGCCCGAGTAAATAGTGTCAAGTGAATAGCGGTTGATGAATAGTATCAGGTGGATAGTAAAAAAGAGAGAAAAATGGCAAAAAAAACTATTAGGCTATGTCTCTTTACATTCTCCAAGTACATTCTCTGAATGTAAAGAGATGTGGGGGGCATTGTTTATACCATTTTTTGGCACACTTATGTGAGCCAATGAGATACTATCGTGTGTTAGCTTCACACGCTACATGATGGGAAAAATCCTACTCACGCCCTCCATTATTGCTTACACATGATCTGGTGAGGCCAAATCAAATTGGCCTAAGAGACATCATGTGACAGTTGTGCCATATGTGATGTAGATCAACTTCAAGAAGAATTAGAGATGTGCACATGAGAGAGAGCATTAAATGTTAGATTTATATCAAAAGTACTCTATGCAAAAGTAAGAGTCTCATTAAAGCAAGGATCTCTCTTAGCATTAAATGCTAGAATCTTATTAAAGGATATATTTATCTAGCATTAATGTTAGAGCCTTGCTAAAAGCAACTCTCTATGGATGACAAAGCTAAGGTAAGGACACTAACAACTTTCCAATGAGGGGGTCCAAAGACGTAAGGATTGTAGCCGATGCATGCAAGAGTCTTTCTTTTGCATATATGGCTACGCGATAGGCTACGCTTATGTGGGAGAATCAAGGAAATTTGCATATCTGAACGTCCAAATCCTTCATGATGCTAACGACTATGCAAAGTCATCGCCTCTCAAAAGCCTATAAAAGAAACTATCGACGAAGAGCTTTAGGCCTCATGCGATGACAATTAAATAACTTTTATTTATTCCTCCACCATGGGCATTTATCTTTTTATATTATTTTAGTTTAGTTTCAGCCTCATCGTTGCTCATAGATTCACCGTGATCTTGTGGAACCCAATCTGCATTGCCACTTCATCATTCACTGCATGTTCTACTTCATCAATTTTTGGGTCTTCCTCTACAATTTCGGAGCTCTCATCATTAATGGTTAGGCTAGCTACTTGCCACCGAGGACATGCATTTGATAAGTGACACAATTAGCCACATCAGTAACAATGGTTTAGCCTTAGTCGACAATAAGGGTTTGAGATCCCGCTTGGACTGACGGTAGTAGTCCCTGCTCTTTGGGGTCTCACTTGTCCACTCCCTAACTTTTGGTTCACGAGTGTAAGAGGTTGAGGACACCCCCTACAGGTTCTTTTTCCTTGGTTTGTGGTGCTCCATGTGAAGGACACACTGTGGCTACCCTATTAGAAGGATAGGCCCATGTATTAGATAATTCAAGTTGTGTCTCTGCTCGGGTGGCCAGTTTCATCTCCTCGTTTATCATTTAAACGGGTTGCATCTGAACCCGATCCTGGATAGCAACATGCAAACTACCGATGAATCGGGTGACTTATTATACTTTAGTCTCAATTAAATCATTTCATGCTGCCAAACGATAGAATTCATTTATGTAATCTCTCACCAATCGACTACCCAATGAATAATTTTGATATTGTTGGAATAATGCTAGATTATAATCGTTATGGAGGAATCGTGCGAGCAACAATTGCCTTATCTGCGACCACGTACGGATTCATGCCTTCATCTATCTTGTTTACATGAGCTGAAGTTGTTCCCACTAAGTTGAAGCTCCGCTATTCAGCTTGTAGCCATAAGTTTAACTTTCTTCTCTTCAACGATGTCCATATAGTCAAAGAAACGTTCGACTTCAAGCAGCCAATTAAAGAAGTCCTCGATGTGGATCTGGCTGTTAAAGTTAGGAAAATTGACTTTCATCCTAAATACTCAATCTGTCTAATCTACCCGATCATCGTCTCGTCGGGGATGTTGGAGGATCATGTCATCAATTTCCTCGTCCTTGGATCACACATCCTCAAGTGTGATTGTGTGATTCACCACCGGTATCACCCTATGATCAGCATGATTGTGAATTTTAGTGCCTACTAGAAGCGGATCATTGCCACGAGTACGAAGTTGATCTATAACATCTGTCATGCGATTGATGGCAGTTTGCAGCCCTTGCATGACTTGTCAATTCTCCCACAATGCTGCTTCAAATGCTGCCACTTTTAAAGGATAATTCCCTGGAGCACCGTCCATGGGATTCTTTTTCGACCCGTCGTTAGAAGCCATCAATTTGAGAAAAAGCCTCACTCTGATACCAAACTAATGCTATGAAGGACGTGATGAGGTCGATCACCATCTTCCTCAATCAATAAACACCTTGAATCTACAAGAGAAAATTCTCAAATCCACGATAGATAATAAAAGTTCCTAAGAAACTTAATTGATAGCCTTCTGAAAATAAATAAGTTTAGCATGCTTAAATAATCCTAAACATGTAACACCCCGTACTTTTAAGACTTGGGTGTTACCATTTAAATCAAATTTAACACAAACAAGGTGTATGATAGAGTACCTAAAAACCTCATATCAATCTAGGTACAAAGATGGTCCAATTAGTGTACATCAAGATCCATCATTAAATGGGCCCACAATACTTACACCCATAACATTTTGTATAGTGGTCCACCGTTCATTATGCCAACCACTTACGACAT
The DNA here is from genome assembly GCA_030180095.1 of Magnolia changhungtana. Lineage (NCBI taxonomy): Eukaryota > Viridiplantae > Streptophyta > Magnoliopsida > Magnoliales > Magnoliaceae > Magnolia > Magnolia changhungtana. Next base: position 2,740,733 of record JASAUF010000115.1, on the reverse strand, counting down.
AATGTAACTATTGAATTGCGAAAGTAACCCTTAAAACCTATCCATAATAGCTTAAGGACCTTTAGATACGTCGGTGACCATATCGGGAAATGACCGACAATTAGATTATCGGTAATCATCAATTAGACACATCAATCGAGAAATGTAATCCATATGATAATGGGATTAACTCCATTTTTGAGCAAATGACTACCGTGGATGAACGGAGTGGATCTCCCACGAACATCACTGTGGACCCCACCTTAGAGGTTTGTGTGCACCATCTGTGCATGTACCCGCCTTGCACTAGAACCGTTCATGCAGTTTTAATATGTTCACCCGAGACCAAAGAAGAAATTCCTCCCCTTTCTTTTATTTCCTGCCCGAACGGAATTCGAACGGGCACCATTCGTGGATCTGATGTGCGGCCCATCATCATTGGCCAACCTGACGATCTGAACCATCCATCTTACTAGGTGGGAAAATATGACCATGACCCAGGTCGCTGCACACGAATGATTGCACGTGTGTGAGCATAAATCCAAGTGTACTTGGACTATGTATCGGTCAACATTCATTGGCTATGATGCGGCCCACCAACCATCATAGTTTGGAAAATCCAAACCCTTCATCTTAAAGGGGAATGAATCCTGACCAAAACTAGATTGGCCGCACACCTTGAAGCACACTGGTGTGCTTGTAATCACTGAGACAAAACAGGCGTGTGTGCAACGTTTTCTGAAAGCAAAAATTTTGTTTCTTATATGAGCTGGCAAACTGCGTGCGGTTGTCACGGGCAATCATAGCCCTCCATTTCGAGAGATCCCAACCCTCCATTTATTTCATTTAGGGCTTTCATCGCTGTAAAGGTGGTGGAAAGAATCTTTCCGTTTAGAGTGTTGGCTCGATCCCATCTGTCAGTTTATTTCTAGAAACTCTTCCAAGCCATCCGTAGCGTTTGTTCTAGGGCAAGCAGTAGCCCATCCCACGAAGATATGAAATTCCGCGAGAAATCCTCCTTCGTGGGAGAATTTGATTACGACCGAAAATACCATCACCCATCATTTATATGGGAATGTTGTGATGAACGATGGGTCCCATGATGATCAGTAGACCAATCTGGTCCATCCAAAAGCATTAGGTCATACGGTAAACCCTTATATTGAGATTTTCCATGATTGCTCGGGTCATCTTCTCGATCTGGCTGAAAACACTCATCATCGGGTTTGATCACAAATTGTTGATTTGAGACGTTGGATGGGTAGGTCAAGGTCCTAAAAATTGATCTTGTGTGGCTAATCCGAGTCATGCAAGATATTTTTTATCCAAATCATCCGAATGCCACCATATTGCACTTGGGTTCGTGACCGACTCAGCTAACTGATTTAGTGATTGGTTAGCATTCGAAATTTCTAGATTTAGATTAATAGAGCTTTTAAAAGGCTTCCTTTTAGTGTAACTCCTTTCCAAAAATGGAAAGGAAATTAGAAAAGGAAGAAAGTGTGCCATTTCTAGTGATGCAATGAGCTGAGTCGACTCGGTTCGAGTCGCGATGAGTTCGAGTTGAGTCTGGGAGTGTTTGAGAATCTTGAGAAGAGGAAAACAGAAGAAGTAGGAGAAGAAGAGAGAGATCGGAGGAAGTGAGATGACATTCGAGTTGCTGAGTTGTGGACTTGCTGACTCATTCAATCCTTGAGTCCTAGCGAGTCCCGAAACCTTGCTAGATGGGAGATTGCTGAAAAGAAAGAAGGAAGAAGGAAAACAACGAGAGAGAAAGAGAGTGGGAGAGAGAGAGAGAGAGAGAGAGAGAGAGAGAGCATGCACTGTCGCACCAGCTTGAATTGAGCTGAGTCCGCACCGAGTCAAGTCGAGTCGTGAGTGGAGTCGTGCGTGGCCACACCAACTCAAATCAAGCTGAGTTTGGACCGAGTCAAGTTGGTTTGGAGGCTGTTGCTGGTCGTTTTCAACCAAGAAGAAGGAAGACAAAGAAGAAGAAATGAAGAATAAAGAGAAGGAAGGAGGAAGAAGAAGGGAGAGGGTGCTGCCGAGTCAACTCGGCTGTCATTCCATTAAGTCTGGGCCAAGTCTGGGCTGATTCGAGATCTATTCAAGTTAAGAAAAGGGAGAGAAGAGAAGTAGAGAGGATGACAGAAGAAGAAGAAAGTGAAGAAGAGGAGGCGGTGGCTGTTTCAGTTCCACCGAGTCGACTCAGTTGGTCCAGCCAAGTCTAGCCTATTTTCTGGGTGGTCAGTAAGGAGAAGCATGGAGAAAAGCAAAGGGAAGGAGGATGTAGGAGATAAAAAGGCTGGAGAGAGAGAGAGAGAGAGAGAGAGAGAGAGAAAAAGAGAGGGAGAAAAGAGTATTGTTGGCGAGTCCAAATGAGTTGACTCAATTACTTGTTGTGTCGAGTCAGGTTGGGTGCATCAGTTACACTTGGGGTTGCTACGGGCTCTTGCGGTTTTGACATACCATAGGGACTCAGTTTGGGGGTTGAGTAGTGTCGAGTCGAATTAAGTTGATTTGGGTCAAGCTTTACAACTCGATTCGATCCTAAAGTGTGTGCGTGAATTCCGACAAACATTGAAAGGTAGACCCAACTTGAGAGGTGATCAGGATCACCCTTTAAGCTTTTTTATATCATGATAGTTATTTTAATTCATTTAATTTATTAATTACCTAATTTAATATTCAGTGAAAATTAAGGATAAACGTTAGCTTTTAATTGTGTGATCCTTCGTAAATGATTGCTGGTTGGATTTAAATTCATGTATCTGAACATGCTATGGTTACAAACATCTCTATTGTAATTTAAGATAAGTACCTTAAATGTATAATTGCTATCGATGTTGTTCGTGGCTTAATTAGCCACTTAAGGTTACTTGATAGTATTTTGGAGGTTCTCGAACTAGTGGTCATTTGTGTAATAGATTAACTGAAACTATATTCTAGGCTTACCATCTTGTGGGTCCTTGATGCCTATGTGGCTTTGTGGGGATAACCCCCTTTTTATCACATCCTTGGGATGAACTATCTGCCCTTGCGGTTTTGATGAAATATTTGCCTATGTGGCTTTGATGGACCATTTTTGTATGACCTTGCGATGACAAGTTTCACTTACTGAATAATGATTGGCTACTAGTTGAAGAGATCACCTTTAAAACATCATATTTGTTAGATTCTCCTGAGCTGAAAATGGTGATATGGGATATTAACTGAGTTGTTGGCTTATAATGGTTTTCATAAATTGACTGGTTGCAATTGGAATAATAATGACTGAGCTAATTATACATTTCATGGCTTGCAGACTGTACCGAGTGATCGATATAAGATGGGGGTTTTTCTTGGGTCACTATAGTCATACTGTAGAGTATTTTACTGAGTGATTCTAAGTTATCGTCGCGTGCATTCGATTAGTATGGGTTGTCCTTTTCGTATGGACTTTTCTGAGTGTCTAGTTTTCTTTGCACATATCATAAAATACTCTTCTAGGAAGCTAGGTCACCTTAGGTGTCCTCGTTGTATAGTCTTTTCCAGATAACTAGTGTCCTTTTAACGTACCTTGAGTACTTTTTCGAGTAGCTAGTTCTCGTTGGGCGACTTTTTGCCAGCTGGATGAGCATCCTTAGGTTTGTGAGATGTGCATGCATCCATGTATTTAAACAAGAATACTATTGTAAAATCTATTTTGTGTTTGCGCATCTGATGAACTTTCTCACTATTATGATGGTTATTGCAAAATATTCATTATGAACTGTTCCTAATAAACTATGCTTAATTATCTTGATGCTTCGATAAATCTTGGGGGTTATACCTCACTGCGATAGCCATTGACACTATCAAACCATATTTAGTGTGCATGAGACGTAAATGATGTGCATGTTGGTGTTCATGCAGAATGGGAGGAGCCAGATGATCTTGCGACTCTCTATTACTGATTTCATTTGTATTTAATTTGTACTGTCATATATTGTAAAAACTTAAAACATTGGTTTGTATAAGCTTTTGAGTTGCAATTCGATTATTTTGTTATGTATATTTTGACTTTCCTCTTATACTTGATTTGTTTCTGTTCCGATAAATTGCTCACTCTGAAAAAAAAAATTGTACGAGAAATTTGGGATATATTTAAAGGTCGACACTTGGGTTTTTGGAAAATGAGCAGTGTACTCGGGTTTTCGGAACCGGGGTGTTATTGATAGTCTTTTGAAAATAAACAAGTTTAGCATGCTTAAATAACCCTAAACAAATATTAAAACGTTATCAAAAGCATTTTAATCGAATAAGGAAATAAATTTTGAAAAACTTACGAAATTTCACCATTCGTCGACCTTTCCTAGGCTAACCGAATCGATTGGTCGAATAGGCTAAAAAACGTCCAGAGACTAAAATTAAAAATTCTATAAATTTCGATCTGTTAACCCGATTGGTCAACCTGTCAAACAGGGCCCGACCTGTTAACCAAATCCATCAACCTGTTGAAACTGGAAGAAATTGTCTAACAACCAATTAAAATTTTTTGGCAGAATTTCGACCAGTCGACGATATGTGTCGATCGGTCCCCCCCCCCCCCCCCCCGACTATGCTGAATTTTCTTTTGGCTCCTTTTTTATCTTTTTGATCCATGTCTTGCATCATACATCAGTGCCCCTCCCCCACCCCCTACCCCCTGTTGGATAATAACAATCTAGAACACAAATAGAATAAATGACAAAGATAATGAGATAATTAGATTTATTAGGTTCAAGGCTTGACTTGAATAGTCAATTTCTCAAAACAGATTTACTGCCCTTTTTCTGGCAGTTCCAACAAGTACAAACAAAGGAAATCTCTGCAAATTGTCTTCATGATACAATGAACTCTCAATTCGAATTTCAACATGAAAATTTGCACATTTAAGTGTTGAACATATCTCTAGTTTTGACACCGATATGCCTTTTAATGTTCTTGGAAAATCACATCAAGAGGTTAAATTCGAGAGTACTGCACAATAGATGATTTTTCTGGAAAATGGAGAGAATTATCTTTCTGGATATAGTATCCAAGATTTATAGCAATTGAATGGTCATGGAGTTCTTCCTGTAGAGATACCAATATGCCTTTTCAAGACATCCAAACATATTCATAGCAAACAATATCCTTTCATGAAAGGACATGACCCTTTGTTGTATGACAGTTATTTATGTACCCTTTTAGACAGAAAAAGGTCATCCAACAGTTTAAAACTGTTGCCACATGAGCGACATATGGCATAAATGTCACATGTACAACCATGTCACAGTCACTCTCAATCAATACTAAGATTAATAATACATCAGGGTAGTTTAGTTATACCATTGCCTAAAAAGTTTGAATCAAGTGCCAAAAAGACTAAGGCTCTTTTTGCTCCATGCGATGATGCGCATATGTGAAGTATTAAGTGTACCTAATAAAGCGCCCAAGCAGCCCTAAAACTCATGCCGCGTGCGCGAGCACGGACGGTGCTTTGCACCATCTTTGAGGAGATTTGAACCATGTTTGCAGAAGCAAAAACCCCTTCTCTTACCTACTGACTATGCACACTATTTATGAAAAGTTTAAATTATATATATATATATATATTTACGTACTAAAAATAACTTTTATTTTTAAAATTTATTTTTTATTATAAAAACACAATAATCCCGCATAATTTCAAAAATAAACCTAAATAGTATAGCGCATGACATATCAGTATAAATAAGTGCATAAGTAAAGGTATCTTATGGATTTTATTTTTTATTTTTAACACACGCGCGCACACACACACACCGCCACACACTCATGTCGTAGTGGGTTTTCACTACCTATGGGTGCTCGACCCCTTGAACAGGTATTGAAACTTCTAAGAGTCTACCACCGAAGCAAGAGTAAAGGTATCTTATGGATTTGAACCTTTACTTTAGTGTATACGTATTAAGGTTTTGTCAAGTACTTAGTGACTCATTAGTCTTAAACTAAGGACCTTATATGACTCACCGGACACATAACACATATCTATTCATAACTGGAGATCTAAAAGTTCGCACGTTTCTGGCCTTGTACAGATCTTAATTTCATGAGTATTTTAGAGACGATCCCAATATCTTTAAGAGTGGTCTCACTTCTCTACTACTCATATAGGTATATCTATCAAAGATGATTTTGTTTCATCTCAGCAATGTCTGCTTATAAACCTATTAAGAGTTAGCACTCAGCCTCATATGAAATGCATAAACTAAGCACTAGAGTTTTAAGAATAAGACTTAATTTACTTCTAGTGCATGTTTCAGTGACATAATTGATTTGTTTGTCCCTTTAAACCTAGTCTATATTTCAAATTTTAAGTAGGGTTTCCATCAAGAGTGAAAGTTATATCTTTATGGATCTTAGTTCCATTTCTTTAATGGTTCTTCTTATTTGATCTCTTGATAAAACTTTTGTCAATGGATCTACTAAGTTTAGGATGAATTTAACATATTTTATTATGATTACTATATCTCTGAGTAATCCTTTAATAAAGTTATGCCTTATACATACATTTTTAGATTTACCATTGTAAGTATTACTCATAGCATGACAAAGAGTAGCCTAACTATCATAAAAGATAAATATGGCAGGTGTACGTTTTGACCAATACGAGAGTTCCATCAGTATGTCATTCTCCTTCTTTACAAGCAGCACCAAGTGCTATAAACTCACTTTCCATTGTAGAGTGAGATATGCGCGTTTATTTCTTCGATGCCCATGAAATTTCTTCTCCTCCAAGAGTGAATATCTAGCCACTTATAGATTTAAATTCTATACTATTTGCATTCCAACTTGCATTGTTGTACCTTTCAAGTATAGCGGGATACGACTTATAATGTAATCCATAATTTATAGTTCCTTTTAGATATTTCAAAACTCTTGATATTGCATTCTAATGTACTTGTCCTATATTACTGGGGTATACCTTCTTAGCATTCCTACAGTGAATGCTATATGAGATCTAGTGCAATTCATTTCATACATTAAACTCCTAATAACACTAGGATATTCTTGTTATACTCTACATATACCAGTATTTTTAACTAATTTAATACTTGGATTAAATGGGGTTGAAACCGGTTTACCATCATAGTGATTAAACTTCTTTAATACTTTCTTTAAAAAATGAGATTGTGTTAAGGCCATTCCATCATTAAGATTATAAATCTTAATACCTAATATTACATTAGCTTTACCTATATCCTTCATGTCGAATTTGGTACTTAGAAACTTTTTAGTTTATTTCACACAATCCACATTTGGTCCAAGCAAATAATAATTTGACCATATATATATATATATATATATATAGGGAAAAGGTACTATGCGCTCGAGCTGATGGGAACGTCCCATGAGGTTGAGCTCTGTGGGCCCCACCGTGATGCGTTTCGAACATCTACCCCATCAGTCAAATGCACCATTCCATCATGGGCCTAGGTGTCAAAAATCAAGTCAATCAGTGACTTGTGTGGGCCACACCACATATAGAAGTTGAGAGGGTCCGTGCACCATTAAAACATTCATAATCATTTTTTGGGCCCACCGAGATGTGGTTTGCAAATCCAGCCCATGCATTATGTGTGTCCCACTTGAATGAGGGTTCAGACTAAGTTTCAGCATCATTCAAAACTCAGGTGGGCCCCACCAAGTGCTTTTATATGTGTTTGGCTTGTCTTCACTTGTTTTTAGATGGTATGGCCCACCTGAGTTCGGTATATGGCTGATTTTTGGGATATCCCATAATTTAAAGGGACCCATCAAATGCACGGTGTTGATGGTCGACACGCATCACGGCGGGGCCCACACAGCTTGACCTCATGGGAGCTTATCATGAGCTCTAGCTTATCGTGAACTGTCCACCTGTACAAGCTAACATGCCACGTGTAAGGAGATAAGATGCAGTCGAAGTCCTATATGTGGATCCCAAGTGGGCCAACGCATGATCATGTAATCCGTTGGTTAGCACGTGACCCCCAATATCAATCACCCCGAGCGGGATGGACCCCATTCCGTCTCCAACTGGGAACCGGCAGGAGCTAGCTTTGAGTGTATGGCTCTTATCTACACCGTCCATCCATTTTTTTCGTATCATTTTAGGGTATTAGTCTAAGATTGATGTGGACTACACAATGGGGATTAAACTCTCACAGTTGAAAACTTCTTGGGGGCCACAAAAGTTTTGGATGAAGCTGATATTTGTGTTTTTTCTTCATCCAGGTATATGTAACTTTATGAATACATTGGATGACAAATAAACATCATGGTGGCCCCTAGAAAATCTCAACGGTGAGAATCATTATCACCGCTGCTTCCTGTGGTGTGGTCAATTTGAGCCTTAGATCTGCCTAATTTTTGGACTTATACCCTAAAATGATACGAAAATATGGATGGACGGTGTGGATAATATCCATACATTACGGCCTACAAAATGAACGGTAGGTTTATTACATCAATCACCAGGTGGGACCCACTTGGGCCTCACATATAATTTACACCGGAACATTCCAGCTCACCCACAAGCTACCATGGACCCCACCAATCCGATGGTCTTGATCAGTGAAAACGGTTCTGAGAAAACAGAAAAATGCATGAACCCCCTCGACCACGTGGTGTAGTTGCATGGTATTTACGTGGCTTTCTAGATGGACCTTGAAGAAGACTTGTAAAAACGGGGTGGAAAAAATACAAAGAAAATGAGAAGAAGAAGAAGAAAAAAAGGTTCTTTGTGGTGTCTCCTACCTTGAGTCTGTACATGCTCTTCCAATCTGAAAGATATTGAGGCATCCATGATGGGGTCCATCAGATCAATGGCCCAGATAACGTAATCACGGCCCCTCACTGGAGCATTTCAGGACATTGTTCAATCAACAGTGGAAAATCTAAGAAAAGTCCACCCAATAGATTATATAAAACAAGTTACAAATTATAAGAGCTAAAAAAAAAAAATATCACAGTAAGTGTGTGTTTGGTTGCACTGAATTAAGCTACAAACCCTTCAAAAAGAAAATGAACAGGATAGTGCCTGGGCTTGTTTGGATGCCAGAATTTATAGTGCGAACATGGGTAATTATAATAATTAATTTTTTTAGCATTGTAGCATATATATATATATATATATATATATATATATATATATATATATATGGGAAAAGGTACTATGCGCTCGAGCATAAAGCGGTCGTTCGTGAGGTCGAGCTGGGTGGGCCCCACCGTGATGCCTTTCAAACATCAACACCGTCCACCAGATGCACCATTCCATGGTGGGCCTGGACGGCCCAAAATCAGGTCAATCCATGACTCAGGTGGGCCACACCATTTAAAACCATAAGTATACATGTCAAAAACATATAAAAGCACTGGTGGGACCCAGCTGAGTTTTCCATGCACCTGAAACTTGGTCTGAACCCTCATTCAAGTGGGACACACATAATGGATGGACTGGATTTGCAAAAAACATCTCGGTGGGCCCTCAAAAATGGTTATGAATGTTTTAATGGTGTATAGCCCCTCTGCACTTTTGTATGTGGTGTGGCCCACCAAAGTCACAGATTGACTTGATTTTGGGTCGTCCAGGCCCACCATGGAATGGTGCATCTAGTGGACGGTGTTGATGTTCGAAAGGCATCACGGTGGGGCCCACCCAGCTCGACCTCACGGACGACCGCTTTATGCTGGAGCGCATAGTACCTTTTCCCTATACACACACACACACACACACACACACACACACACACACACACACACCCGGTCTCCTGCGCCCAGCACCGCAAGTAACTTATATGCGAGCTTTTATATAAGCAGTGAGATAACTAGAACGGTTGGAATTGAGTGCATTGAGAGAGAGAGAGTCCGTTACTCATGCCAAGACTCTTGGAATTGCAAGCAAATTTCCTACGAAAACCTTTCGCATGAAGTTCCTATATCATTAGGTAATGTTCACCTTATACCTTTTGCCATTGATTGCTTTATAGATTCATGGTTTTCTTTCCTATTTAAATAGTAAAAAATTTTACTCTTATGAATTCCTCGTATAAGTATTCAAGCATGTTGGAGAGAGAGAGAGAGAGAGAGAGAGAGAGAGAGAGAGAGAGAGAGAGTACTCTGGGCCGGATAGGGATAAGCATCCTTGGGGTCACTACTTTGGGCAGGATAGGGATTAGCATGCTTGGGGTCGCTAAAAAGAGAGGTAATGCCTTGGGCAGGATAGGGATAAGCAAGCTGGGGCTCACTCATTTCCATCGAAAATTTGAGAAACGAACGAAACGAGAGAGAGAGAGAGAGAGAGAGAGAGAGAGAGAGAGAGTTGTAATGGGGTATGTGGTATACAATCTGTTGATGCAAATTTATGGTGCGCCTTCCCCTAAGCTCGTCACCTGCACAAAAGATAAACTGAACGAAGACCCTGGATCTGACTCGGGGAACCTCCGATGCTTAAGTCAGCTTTGAAGATTAAAAAGAAGGCGTTTTGAGGATTTTGAGTTCCGTACCTTTCAGTGAAATGAAGGTCCTTTATTTATAGATGCGAGAGAATCCTACCGTGCAGGGATTCTTTTCCTGATATCGTGGAGATTTGATTTTAGCCCGCTTCTGGTCTCCATCTGATCCCGAGATCATCGGGATCGGGGATCCTTTTGCGAGATATCCGAGATAGTGTTTTTATTTACACCGTCTCTCCTTCATTCGGCTCGATCGATTCCGACTCAATCAGGCGAGTCTCAGCTGGCTTTTATGGAGATGGACTCCTAGGTCTCAGTCGGCACATGCTGACGTTGCTAGCTCGTCAACCGAGCTAACTTAATATGTCTCATTCTGTCCATTATATAACCTTGTCTCGGACCCAACATTTACCTCGAAAATCCAGGGCAGTGTTCAACAGGATTAGTTTGCTCCATATCTGAGTCTCTGGACTTAGCATATTTTCTCCCCAACAGTAAGCCCCCTTACTCCATGTGTCTCTTACGACAATACGGAGTAATGAGTTTCTAGGTCGGTTCACTGATAAGTCCGAGTTAATAATTAGGCATTTAATGTCTTTTGTGTCGTTCCTAATGGGAGACTGTTCCTTGCCCGAGGTTGCACGTGCGGACAACTGTCGAGTCGTTTCATTCGCTTATGAGCGTCAGATGCATGGTGAGACCGTTACCGTCGTCAGTCGGCGTGCGCCACGTGAGCGAGGGAGTTGATGCAAGCATTGATTCGTCTCCTCATTAATTGCCTTAGCCACGTGGCAAGGCTATAAAAGGAAGGAAAGGACACGCGTTTCACATTTTCGCTGCTGCCATTTCCACTCTTTTACTTCTTCTCCATCCTCCTCCTTTTTCCTTTCTTCATTCCTGCTGTCAACCTTGCGTCCCACCATTCCCGTCTTCACTTTTGCTGTTTTCTTCCTCATTATCCTCCGCATTTTCTCCGGTGAGTTCTTCCCTCCCTTTTCATTAACAATATTGACAATGCACGGCTCTCAGAGCACTCGGGAGGGAAATTCCGGTGATGAGGGTGAAGCATAACGTTTTTGGAACGTTGTGGAATTGCCATCTTTACTAGTGGAGATTGCCGTTGACGCCAATGCCGCTTTTTTATCTGAGAGAGCCACCGGAGTTCCGGCGAAGCGCCTTGCTTTGGTTTGGTGCTTCGAGTGGCGGATCATCTTTGATAACCCGGCTAAGGAGGAGGAGGAAGAGGAAGAGGAAACTAGATTTGTCGCGGGAACCTTTGGGTCGGCCTGTAGGTAAGTCGGTGCAGGCCCCTCACTCGACTAGCGAAGGAGAGGAGTCGGGGGATGAACTGAGTGGTCCAGTTCCTTCAGTTTTAACTAAGGCGGACTTGGATAGAATCCGAATTGGATACCATGTCCCGGAATCAGTCATAATTTATCTTCCTCATTTGAATGATTTACCCGACCATGAAATTGAGCGAGGAAAACATGAAATTGAGCGGGACAAACTAGAAAATCAGCGGGGCAAACATGAAATTGAGCGGGGGAAACATGAAATCAGCAGGGCAAACATGAAATTGAGCGGGGGAAACATGAAATCAGCAGACAAACTAGAAAATCATTATGCCCACTATTTCCTGTGGTATGATTCACTTGATATTTTGATTTGCTTCATTTTGGGGCTCAACCCCTTAAATTAGATAGAAAAACGGATGGACGGCGTGGATATACTACGGGAAACGGATTGACTACTCCCCCTGCCACCAGCCAATGGCTAGTGTTCGGTGCTCTGTGGGCCCCATCATGATGTATGTGTTTCATCCATGTCGTCTATCTATTTTTATAGATCATTTTATCATATTATACAAAAATTGAGGTATATCCTGATCTCAATTGGACCACATTACAGGAAACAGTGTTTAATGAACATCGACCATTAAAAACTTTTTGGGGGCCATAAAAGTATTGGGTCAAGATGATCTTTGTTTTTAGCCTTCATCTGGGTCTTTATCACCTAAAAAGAGATTGGATTTCAGACAAACAGGACAGTGGGCCTCAGGAGGATTTAAATGATGGATATTCAATCACCATTGTTTTCCTCTAGCGGGCCACCAGCCAAATTTCCATCTAATTTGGGGCTCAACCCCTTAAATTAGATGGAAATTGAGCGGACAAAATGGATGAACGGAATGGATGAAACACATACACCATGGTGGGGCCTACAGAGCACTGACCACCACCACGTACACCTTGGTGGGACCCACAGAGCAACGACCATCGGTCACGTACACCATGGTGGGGCTAAAGAGCACCGACCACCAGCCATGTACACCATGGTGGGGCCCACAAAGCACCGACCACCAGCCACGTAGATCATGGTGGGGCCCACAGAGCACCGGAGGAGTAGCCAATCCATTTCCTTTACCTATACATTCAATGTGGGGCCCAGCTCAGTTTAAAATATACCTGTGCAGCGTGCTTTCTTCGCTGGACTGACTGTTTTCAGAAGAAGACAAATGTTGATAAGGGGGGCCCACAAAAAGGGTTTTTTTGTCTTTCTAACTGGGCGAAGAAAAGGGGTGAAAGCAACAACAGTGAGGTAGCAGTGGAAAGGTGTAACGCCCTGAAAATCGGGGGTCGAGTGTAACTCAACTCCTGAGTCCCAACGCATCACTTATGCAACATATTTAATGATGTTTGAATGTTGTCTGTGTTAGAGCAATAAACATGAATGAGATTATACCAAAACAGTAATTCATACTCCAGATCAATTGTATAAAAGCAAGCGGAAGACTGAACTGTATATATGTATGTAAAGAAACAAAATAAACGTTTCATTCTCCAGAGTATGAATCCATCTGAGTCACCATATACATGTCTGTTTAAAATCAAAATGTCAAAAATAAACTAGGTACAATCCCTGTAAAACTCGTCGGTCCTGGCAACCTAGTCGAAGCCGCCAGAGAACTGCATATACGAGAACTCCTCCTGGTCCTCGTCATAATCAGGCTCCGCCTCCAGAGTCGTCGGCTCGCCTAAACCTGAGACAGAGTCTGGTTAGTGTGCGCAACACCGTCCCGTAACGTGGGAGTGAGTAGCTAACTCAGTGGAACAATAAGGCATAAGTTATCATGTTATCAATACAGTCAAGCAGTAATGATAAAGCAGTAAATCAAACACTCTTAGTTATTCTGATTAATGCAAGTATGAATACAGGTATGATGGATGCCCTCACCGACATACTCCCTCATGCGACACCATCTCACGTTCGCGGCATGCTTACATCCCACAGTGCTCCACATCTTCCAGGCACATGCGATGCATGATGAGCATGATTACCGAGTTTTTAATTAATCCATTTCAAACAGCAGGATTGGGAAACTAAGGTACCTCCCTTGTATCATTCCCAAACATGATCCATTCTAGGGTCATCAGTCCTAGTTAATATCAGACGATGGTGTGTTTTCTAGGTCACCGAGGTCATCGTACATTACACACAAAGGTTGCACCGCTCCCTCATCACCCCTTAAACGATTCATCACAATACAGAAACAGGCCTAGTTCATACTCTATATATCGCGGCGAACCCTAAGGCGCACTGCGATATCAGAATATGCTCGCGGTCACTACAAAGGGCTGCCAGGGCTGTTACGCACAAAGGTTGCACCACTCCCCCATCACCTTATCAATGTAGGCCGACAGCGCGAATATAGTGTCTCATACCACCATAATTGGCTCACGAGTTAAGTTGCTCACTGGTCACTACGGGGAGGCACGTAGCCCCAGCGTAGGCCGACAGCTCGACCACGGTGTCCCATACCACCATGCCCGGCTCATGAGTCTTAGCGGATCGAGGTACCATGGTTAACGGGATTCTCACTGGTAAGTTTGGTACCCTAGGTTCAAACATTAACGACTAAACATGGTGAACATACATAAGACACACGGGTTACTTGACGTGTTCGGCTGGCTCGAGCGCACAACAAGTTGGGCGATATGAAGCGCAGAAGCACCTCGTGTGGCAAACCACTATCGCCAACCGAAATACGACACGGGTTCGCCAACACATCATGTGTGGCGAAACGAATCTCAACCACAACTCCAAGTCTGATATCGAATGCCTGGACTATGGACATAGTCCCAAGCTCAATCAATTCCTAACCATAGCATGTGAAGTACAGCATGATAACATGGTAATTCAAGAACACTAGCAATCATGTTATAAAGCATGTTAATAAACAAGTTACAAAGCATGTTAAAAGGCATGTTATAGAGCACTATACAAATAGGGATACAAATACATATATTTCATAAGTGAGTGGTTAGAGTAAACAACCACATGGAGGGTATCATACATGACTCTAAGGTAGTTGAGAACCCCATCTTAGCACCTACCTAAGGCACTAACGCTTAAGCACTTACACTCACAAGCAATTTCACCAACACTTGGAATGCACTATTTCAACATACATGACGTATGTTAGAGGAAAGTGCACTAGGGTTGTCCCTTTACCAAACTAGTATTTTATACATATATATCATATTCATACAGCAAATAATCATGATAATTACATCAGCAAAATTTATACGCATGGGGTATTTTCTAAGATACCCAATTTCGACATACATAGTATTTACGAGGGAACTTGTATTACGGCAATTCCTTTCGCCAAGCAATTATTTTATGCGCACATAATATATTTATACAACAATTAATCATGACAAACACCTCGCTAAAATATACATGTATACGGTACTTCTTACAATACCGTATTTCTACATACATAGTGTTTATTAGTAAACATGTATTTAGGCGAATCCTTTCGCCAATTAAGTATTTTATCCATACGTCATATATCCATACGACAAATAAACATGTCAAACACATTTCCATAAAAAATACATATACGGTATTTTATACGAATACCTAGAGTATGTGAAATTCCAAATTCTACAATTTTAATCGAAATAGAAAACGGAAAGCACTTTGTACATGTGCAATTGCATGCAGATCATGAATCTACCATTATATGACATTGAAAGCGTTGAAAACCGCAACTTATACACCTAAAGTCCTCACCTTGCCTCTTGGAATCTCAACGAATCAGCAAGGTTGGATGAGCTTCCGTATTCGGGAGTTTTCTAGCCTAAAGAGTGAAATCGGTTAGCTATTTCACAACCTATAGCCTATACACCTCAAATCAGATCTAGGGTTAGGGTTTCTCACCTTAAAACGGAGTTGATATCGCCGGGAAAGCGCCTGAAAAGAGGCGGTGCAGCCCATGTGAAGATTGAAAGTAGTAGGAGGAAGGTGCTCCCACAAATCCCAAGTCTTCTCTCTCTTTTCTCTCTCTCTCACTAGGGTTTTATCCCAAATTCGTATGACTGTGAGAGGGGCTGTTCTAAGGCCCTTATATAGCCTAAAACCTCCCCGGAATAGACTCCGATTTAAGAGGTACGACTATTATAAGCAATTCGGCGTTTTTCCAGCTCAAAAGAGTGTTTCTGGCGGCCCCCCATGAGCTACACGTCAGACTTAAGCTCACAACTCATGGATCTATGTGGGATTACGTTTTCGACTCGATCGGATTCCCAGATCACACGGAGCGGACCACTTTCAGTTCAACGGTCAGTGGGCCACGATCCGAAATTCCAAGTACATGTAAATGTTCATGAAATTTTTCCTGATCCGATGGTGTAATTTGGTCTGATTCTGACGGTCTGGTTGCTTAATACTGATCTGCAACTGAATGGTGCCAGATCACTATTCAAGATATTTATTTTGTAAAGGAAATAGTGGTTTTCACACTCCCTCGCTCCGGACGCGATCGAATGGCCGTGGGACATTGTCTGGACTTGATTTCCGAGATGGTTGTTAAGCCCAGCGAGGCGGTCTTAAGTCCTTAACTTCGTGTTAATCGGACTTCCGATGTGCGGTCTAACCCTAATATGAAGTTCCAAGTCATTCCCGAGAATAGCCGGGTAATGAGTTTGATCCTAAACTTTAGGGTAACCTAGCGTCAATGATTCTACAAGTTTTGGGTCTTGCAGATCGTATTTAAAGCGATTCTAACGGATTTCATGGCTAATCTAGTTTAGCACTTAGTTAGCTTTGTTAAATTTCTAAAGGATTTAATCCTAAGTGATTTCTGGTCGAGGTGATACTCGAACCCTTGTACGGAAATTTATGGGTCGTTACAAAAGGGAAAGGAAAAAGAAACAGTTGAAAGGGAAAAGAAAAGGAACAGTGAAAAGGAGGGGTATTTTCATCCTAAAATTGGGTCTCCGCATGTGGAGGTCTAAGTTGCAAACCAAGGTTTGTCGTATTTCATAAAAATAGCTGGCTAAAAGGTGGGGTCCACAGTCCTAAATTTCTCTAATTGAATCATCCAACCAAACAAATTCCAAATGAATGTCCAAACACAGTCCAAACCAGACCAGGTTTTTCTAAACTATGGGTCAAACCAAGCGGCAACTACCAGCCTCAGCCATAACTTCTCTTTTTTGGATAACAGCCTTAACTATAAATGTTCATGATTGATATACACCTGTATATTGAAATATATGAATTAAGCTTATGCTCATTTCCAAACAGAAAAATTATATACCTCATTCAAGCATGGCCAATTGACTGAAGTTGGTTGTGAGTAGAATATAGCTAAAAACTAAAACGGCTGCTAAAAAATATCTTAAACTACTAAAAGCTCAATCAGCTTGATTCAATTTCTACTTTAAAATAGTGTTTATGGCAGCATAAAGAGAATATAGCAACTTATAGCTTGCACTTTGCAGCTTCCTAAAATAAATAATAGATAATTAGGATGAAAATCGGTTTTTGATTAAGCCGCATTAGGTAATTCGACATGGTAGAATAGAAGCAGATGAAAGTGCAGTACCTTTTTTTTGTGGTCTTTTTCTTCCATGTTTCAACACCATTAAAGAAAGGCTTGGTTGAAGTGCCTGCGCCCATGACCATACCTGCCAAAATAGAGCCTACAACCTTAGAACTTGCTCTAGGGTAGTTCAACAAAATTGGATAACATGAAAATCTGAAAGAAAGAAATATCTATGGCTTGAAGGTTAGAGAGATTAGTTATCTTTGCAGGTATTGGGCCTATGAGCTAGTTATGCGATATGATCCTATACACAATTCAAACAAAAAAGAAGCAAAAAAGATTATAGAAGAATCAGTCATTGCTGAGAACCTTAATTGCAAGCATTCTGGCTTGGAACTTCTAGGAGAGAGTAAACATCATGTTTGTTATACGAGTACTGAGTGTTTGAATGTTGAAACTTGAAATAAAACTCAACAGAAAGGTAAACATTTTCCAATTGAGAGTTCAAGCATTTTAATAAAGTTGCTTTCATGAGCCGAAATCTATTAAATGAATAAATTCCACACATGAGCATTCTATCATTTTCCACTTTCCTTTTTTCAATGAAGAATGATCCAACACAGAAACCAAAAGAAAAATGATCGCATGTAGAAACAAAACACTGAAGCTCAATGTATAGTCCAACACTCAAAATATACAATTAGTAGATATTTTTTGTGGACTGTAGGCCATAACTCTTACAAACTGTCCAAAAGAAGGTTACTGATCTGTGTGATTTTGGGGGCATGGTCCTTCAATTGGACATTAGAATGGTACACACCAGAAAGTAAGCACATAGGATCAATTTGCAATATCTGTAGGTTCTGTCAATCATCAGAAGATACAGGATTGCACCAACCAACCGTAGTTGAGTCTCATAGTCACAGACCAGCATTATCCCAATAGACTCAAACATCCACCTGAGCGAAAATTGTTGTGTTTTTTAGAATAAAATAAATTTCAAAAATAAAAATTATTTTTAGAAAGTAAATAAATATATTAATTATTTAAACTTTTCATAAATAGTATGTATAGCCAGTTGGTAAGAGAAGGGGTTTTTGCTTATGCAACTAGGGTTCGAATCTCCTCGAGGACGGTGCGAAGCACCATCCGCGTACGTGCGCGCGGCGTGGGCTGCTTGGGCGCTTTTTAGTGCTTTATTAGGCGCACTTAGCACTTAAACTTTTTGACACTTGGTTCAAATTTTTTGGGACATGGTACCCTGATGTTTTATTACCTTTTTTTGTTAATTGAGAGTAATTATAACATGATTGTACATGTGACACCTACACCATGTGTCGCTTATGTGGATACAGTTTTTCCTGTTGGATAACTGTTTCTGTCTGAATAGGTACATAAATAACTGCCATAGGACAAAGAGTCATGTCCTTTCATAGAAGGCAATTTTTTTACAGTGAATGGGTATGGATTTCTTAAAGAGGCACTTTAGCACCTCTTCAGGAAGAAATCCATATCCTTTCAATTGATATAAATCCTGGATACTATAATCCAGAAGTGAATGCTCTGAATCCTTACGATTATATCATCTTCCGTGCAATTACTCTCGATTTGATCTCTTGCTGAATTTTTTTCGAACGTCTTAAGGCATATCGGTGTTAAAATTAAGATCTGTTCAACACTTAAATGTGCAAATTTTTGTGTTGAAAATTGGATTGAGAGTTCATTGTATCCTGAAGACAATTTGCAGATTTCCTTCGTTTACACTTGCTGGAAATTCCAGAAAAAGGGCAGCAAATCTGTCTTGAGAAATCGACTATTCAAGTCGAGCCTTGAACCAGATAGATCTGATCGTTTTCTTCTATCCTCCATTGTGTATTTTTTTCCTAACATTCAAGACAGATTTTTACGCTAGTCACAATGGAGGCAATTCATTCCATTCAAGTTATGAACCAAGACTTTGTACGACTGGATCGTTTCGACGGTCAATTCTTCTTAAGATGGCAGCAGAAGATGTTTTTCTTTTTAACAACTCTGAAGTTACCTTACATACTATATGATGATCTGCCTTCTCTGACCGAACTAAAAGACGATGACTCAGAACCAGTGAAGGCAGAACGAAAGAAAAGGAAGGAGGACGATTTTCTATGCAAAGGTCATATCTTAAACGCCCTCTCTAATTCCATCTATAATTCGTACCGAAAAATATCCTCTGCTAAAGATCTGTGGAAAAAATTAGATCAAAAATATAAAACTGAATAAATCAGTACTCAGAAATTTCTGATCGACAATTATGTCCACTTCAAGTTTAAAAATGATCAGTCAATTCTCTCCCAAGTAACCAAATTACAGAACTTGGTTGATGAATTGAAGATTGGTGGTATAGATCTTCCTGAAGAATTCCTAGTCGGTGTAGTAATTGCAAAATTACCCTCATCATGGTTTGATTATAAAAAGAAATGAAACATGATGAGAGGAAGTACAATCTCAAAGGGCTTCAACGACATCTTCGTATAGAAGAAGAGTCCAAAAACCGAGACAAGAAAGAAAGTGCTTCGGAAAATCATTCCAAAGCAAATACAGTAGAAGATGACAAGCCAAAAATTCAGAACTTCAAATCTATTCCCCCAAAGAAAGATATGGAGTTTAAGAAAAAAAGGAAAAAAAAAAAAAGGCAAGTGTCACTTCTGCAATAAGCTAGGACACTACATAAAGGAATGTCGACATAAGAAGAAGCAACTGAAAGCTCAAGCTAACATGACAGAAGACCAACTTGTAGCAATGGTTACTGAAGCTATCACAGTAATATCTGATGGTGAATAGTGGCAAGATACTGGTGTAACCATTCACATATCGAAGGACTGAAACATCTTCAAGACCTATGAAGGTATTGTAACTGGACAATAAGTGAAGATAGTAATAACGTTCATGCGAACGTTGTTGGAAAAGGAACAATCGAGCTTCGGTTTACATCAGGGAAAAACTGACACTAACAAATGTATTGCATGTACCTGACATGTCTAAAAATCCAGTGTCAGGCAATCTTCTCAATAAGAGAGGATTCAAAATAGTGATTGAGCTGATAAGTTGGTTATCACCAAGAATGGTATGTTTGTCGGAAAAGGATATTCATATAATGGTATGATTAAACTAAATATTATTAATAATACTAATGATGTTTCCGTTTATATAGTGGATTCTGTATCTTTATAGTATGCTAGACTAGGTCATGTTAATTATCATTCAATGAAAAGAATGATGATCGTGGAACTTATACCAAAATATGAAATACAACAAGAAGGGAAATGTGATGTATGTGCCCATTCTAAAATAACCAGAAAACTGTTTGGGATTGGCGTGAGAAAATCATAACCCTTTGAGTTAATTCATTCTGATATCTGTGATTTAAATAATACCTTAACTCGTGGAGGAAAAATATATTTTATCACATTTATCGATGACTTCACCAGATTTTCCTATGTATACTTGATAAAATCAAAAGATGAAGCCTTTGAAAAGTTTAAGCTTTATAAGGCCGAAGTGGAAAATCAGTTGAATATAAAGATTAAAGCCCTCGAAAGTGATAGAGGGGGTGAGTACTCTTCCAATGAATTCAATGACTTCTGTGAATCAAATGGTATAATTCATGAATTTACGGCACCTTACACACCTCAGCAAAATGGCCTAGCGGATCGCAAAAATAGGACATTAGTTGAGATGATCAACTGTATGATATTAAATTCTGAATTACCACTGAATTTGTGGGGGGAAGCATTTTTAACAGCAAACCGTATTCTGAATGTTATCCCAAATAAAAAATTGGATATCTCCCCATATGAATTATGGAAAAAGAAAAAACCATATCTTCATTACTTCAAAGTGTGGGGAAGTATAGCAAAAGTTAAGATTATTGATTCTAAGAGAGTAAAGTTAGGTCCTAGAGGAATTAAGTGTACTTTTGTAGGTTATGAGATTCATAGTCCCGTATATAGATTCTTGGTTCTAGAACAAACATCTTTTGCTGATAAAAACATGATTATAGAGTCTAGGGATGCTATATTTTTTAAAAATACAGTATACAAAGACTATTTGAATCATCATACAAAAAGGCAAATTGATGAAAATATAATAGAACCAATGAACGAAGAGCCTAACAACTTTCATGATAAATCTTACACTCATCGAGAATGAAATGAACCAAGGAGATCAAAAAGAGCAAGAAAAGAAACATCTTTTGGCCCAGATTTCTATATGTTCCTTGTAGAAGGGGATAGAAATGAAATAAGAAAGGAGATTACTCTACCACTAAGTATTGAAAGTGATCCATCAATACTTAGTGAAGCTCTCTCATCTCCTGATGCACAGTTTTGGAGGGAAGCCATAAACGATGAAATAGATTTCATAGTCTCAAATACTACTTGGTGTTTGGTCGATCTTCTACCAGGATTAAAGCCTATAGGATGTAAGTGGATTTTTAAAAGAAAGTTCAATCCTGATGGAACCATAAATAAGTTTAAAGCTCGATTGGTAGCCAAAGGATTTGGACAAAATGAAGGAATCGATTTTTTCGATATATATGCTCTTGTTGCTCGAATATCTACCATTAAGACTTTAATTGCTCTTGCAGCAATTCACCACCTAGTAATCCATCAAATGGATGTCAAAACGGCATTATTAAATGGTGATCTAGATGAGGAAGTCTATATGGAACAACCTGAAGGGTTTGTTCAACCTGGGTAAGAGAAGAAAGTGTGTAAACTAGTCAAATCTTTCTATGGGCTCAAGCAAGCTCCTAAACAATGGCATGAGAAGTTTGATTAAGTAGTACAATTTAATGATTTTAGAGTAAACCAAGCAAATAAGTGCATATATATTAAAGGTCAAATCATTATCTGCCTATACGTAAATGATATGCTAATATTTAAACCAAATGAATACGGTGTAAAAGAAACTAAAAAGTTTCTAAGTACCAACTTCGACATGAAGGATATGGGCAAAGCCGATGTTATATTAGGTATTAAGATTTATAATCTTAATGATGGAATAGCCTTAACACAATCTCATTACTTAGAGAAAGTGTTAAAGAAGTTTAATTATTATGATAGTAAACCTGTTTCAACCCCATTTTATCCAAGTATTAAATTGGTTAAAAATACTGGTAGATGTAAAGCACAACAAGAATATGCGAGTGCTATTGGGAGTTTAATGTATGCAATGAATTACACTAGACCCGATATAGCATTCACAGTATGAATGCTAAGCAAATATACCAGTAATCTAAGACAAGTACACCGGAATGCGATATCGAGAGTTTTAAAGTATCTAAGAGGAACCATAGACTATGGACTGCATTATAAATCATATCTCACTGTACTTGAAGGGTACAGTAATGCAAGCTGGAATGCAGATAGCATGGAATCTAAATCTATAAGTGGCTGGATATTCACTCTTAGATGAGGAGCAATATCATAGGCATCTAAGAAACAAACGTGCATATCTCACTCTACAATGGAAAGTGAGTTTATTGCACTTGGTGCTGCTTGTAAAGAAGGTGAATGGCTAAGATACTTAATGTTGGAAATCCCGTATTGGCCAAAACCTACTCCTGCCATATCTATCTTTTATGATCGTCAGGTTACTCTTTGTTGTGCTATGAGTAAGACTTATGATAGTAAGTCTAGAAATATAGGTCTAAGGCATAACTTTGTTAAAGGATTGCTCAGAGATGGAGTAATCACAGTGGAATATGTTAAATCCATCCTGAATTTAGTAGATCCCTTGACAAAATGTTTATCAAGAGATTAGATAAGAAAAACCTCTAAAGGAATGGGACTAAGATCCATAAAAATGTAACTTTCACTCTTGATGGCAACTCTACCTATGTTTTGAAATATAGGCTAGGTTCAAAGGGACAAACAAGTCAAGTATGTGACTGAAATATACACTAGAAAAAAAAAATGAGTCTCATTCCTAAAAAGTCTAGTGTTTGGTTTCTGCATTTCATAAGAGGTTGAGTACTAACTCTTAATAGATCTATAAGCAGATTTTGTTGAGATGAAGCAGAATCATCTTTGATAGATCTACCTATATGAGTAGAGAAGTGAGACCGCTTTTGAAGAGATTGAGATCGTCTCTAGAATACTCATGAAAAAAGGATACGCACAAGGCCAGAAATGTGCGAACTTAAAGATCTCCAGTTATATATGAATAGATGTGTGTTATGTGTCCGGTGAGTTATATAAGGTCCTTAGTTCAAGACTAATGGATCACTAAGTACCTGGCATAACTTTGATACGTATACACTAAAGTAAATGTTCAAATCCAAAAGATACCTTTACTTATGCACCTATTTATACTGAATGTCATTCGTTCCAGAATTTGATTTTATTTTTGAAATTGTGGGGGATTGTTGTGTTTTTTAGAATAAAATAAATTTTAAAAATAAAAATTATTTTTAGAAAGTAAATAAATATTTTAATTATTTAAACTTTTCATAAATAGTGTGTATAGCCAGTCGGTAAGAGAAGGGGTTTTTGTTTATGTAACCAGGGTTCGAATCTCCTTGAGGATGGTGCGTCACACGTGCATGGGCTGAGGGTTGCTTGGGCATTTTTTGGCGCTTTATTAGGAGCACTTAGCACTTGATTTTTTTGGCACTTGGTTCAAATTTTTTAGGCCATGGTACCCTAACGTTTTATTACCTTTTTTGTTAATTGAGAGTAATTGTGACATGATTGTACATGTGACACCTATGCCATGTGTCGCTTATGTGGATACAGTTTTTCCTGTTGGATAACTGATTCTGTCTAAATAGGTACAAAAATAACTGTCATAGGATAAAGAGTCATGTCTTTTCATAGAAGGTAATTATTTGCAGTGAATGGGTATGGATTTCTTGAAGAGGCACTTTAGCACCTCTTAAGGAAGAAATTCACATCCTTTCAATTGATATAAATCCTGGATACTATAATCCAGAAGTGAATACTCTGAATCCTTACGATTATATCATCTTCTGTGCAATTACTCTCGATTTGATCTCTTGCTGAAATTTTTTTTAACGTCTTAAGGCATATCGGTGTTAAAATTAGAGATATGTTCAACACTTAAATGTGCAAATTTTCGTGTTGAAAATTGGATTGAGAGTTCATTGTATCCTGAAGACAATTTGCAGATTTCCTTTGTTTACACTTACTGGAAATTCCAGAAAAAGGGCAACAAATCTGTCTTGAGAAATCGACTATTCAAGTCGAACCTTGAACCCGATAGATCTGATCGTTTTCTTCTATCCTCCTTTGTGTATTATTTTTCTAACAAAAATGGCGTGAGCAGTTTTTTTCCTGTGAATTTGGGAAAAAATCAAATGATAATTGAAAATGTGTGACCATGAACAGTTTTATACAAGAGAAGAAATTTGAGTGGTGAATTTGAACAACAATGAAAAAGTAGGGGAAAAAAAGAAAAAAGAAAAAAGGAAGAAAGGAAATAATTTACATCAAAAGCTTCAAACTAATTTAATCCACATAAAAAATAAAATTTTTAAAAATAATAATAATAGAAATAAGAAGGAAAATGTGTGACCATGAACAGTTTTCCATAAGAGAAGAAATTTGAGTGGTGAATTTGAACAACAATGTAAAAGTATGGGAAAAAAAAAAAAGAACCAAAAAAAGGAAATAATTTACACCAAAAGCTTCAAACTAATTTAATCCACAAAAAAAAAAAAACATTAATAGAAATAAGAAAGCACACTAACAGAGAAGTTAGAGAAGAACAGACTCCAATTTGGGATGGAATTTCTCCAGTTAACCTATTCTCACTCATGTCAAAGACATCCATGTCCTTCAATACTCCAATAGTTGCCAGAATCACACCCATGAGACAATTATGAGGCATTCAGAGATTATGGAATTAGAGAGAATAAAATTAAAAAATAATCATATCTTCTTACTTTACATTTCATTTCAAGCTAACTGATAGACTGTGCTCCTTGTAGCATCAGTGTCAGAATCGCCCGATCGTTGTGACCCACAATTTGAATAGTCTAGATGGTCATATATATGTGCCATGTGCATGGTGGATGAAATGCAAAATGGTGATGAACTGTAGCATACACCCAAGTCCTGCTGATGTAGAGAGGGTTGTAGACACTTTCATGTCCAAGATGGACCAGAGAAGGCCCGATTGGAGGCGGAAGTGATTCGGACCGTCAGAACCTTAAAATAGGCGTGTCTCGCAAACCAGAATGAGTTATTTGATGTACCATATATGATTTTGGGTTGGAGAAGCTACTTTAGCCACCCAACCCTCAACACCAGGTTTCCCAAGCCAAATTTGTGAGATTCCATCAGATCGACGATCGAAAATCCATTTTATTTCCATTTTTACTATTTATAGTAAGTTTTAGTTCAATCATAACTTTTGATTCTTGAGCTTTACGAGTTGTGTCCAACATGAAAAAGGCTTAGAAAATTTAGGAGAACAACGTGGTTAGGCCAATTAGGACACTTACTATTTTTGGCCGAAAACCAAGAGGTCTAGTGGAAATCATGATTGTCTATAAATAGTAAGTTTACTATTTATAGTAAGTCACAATTTTAGGGAGTTGGAGTTGTATTTTGATTCCGAAACTTCTTCCTAGGGTTTATATCACTATTTAAGGGATTGTAAACTCGTTTATATATATATATATATATAATTTTAGATTTTATAGAATTTATTTTTATTTTCTATCTCTTCTTGTGGATTTGAGGAATCTCTGTGAAGAGTCCAGAGCAACTCTGTAGATTCGGAGTGATTAACCCCCGAGGAAGACGGTGCTCGACCTCATCACACCCATCCCTGCGTCACCTGCTCTGGTTGTATCTATTCACGATTCTAGCATAGTTTGTGACATCCCACAACTCATTGGATGATTTTTCCATACTAAAACCTGAATAATTTTTCAATACTAAAATATGGAAAGTGAAAATGTTAAACAAAATACAGGTACCACTAACAAACTTCACTCTTGAAACCAAGGAAAGAACAAGCTAGTAAAAACTTACTCCCTACTTAGATATGTCATGTATGTAACTAAAAATGAACCAACTTAGAAATGTCCCGCTTGTAATTTAAAATGAACCAACTACATTGTGGAAACCGTTGTTGCCCGATAACATTTCAAAAATCAGATTGGTAAAAAAAAAATCCAAGCCTCTTGATTCATGGACATTGATTGAAATACGACTCTTAGATATTATTCGCTCTTAACTGTCCAATAAGCGACCACCAATCAAATAGTAAGATGAAAAAAAAGAGTGTAATATCTTATTCATAATAGATCGAAGCTTGTAGCCTTCAATCTAGAGGGTGTAGTTTTGAATATCTCACATGCCACAAATCCTTTTTTGCTTTTTTCTTTTTTGTAGTTTGTTAAGTGCTTGAGAATCATTAATCCTGTGTTATGGATGATGTACAAGCACTTAGAAATTACTTTGGCAGAGTATGATGAATGCTAAACAAGTAACCCAAGTTTTGAATTAATAGAGCTCGGCCTGCATGCTGGCCCTGTTTTAATTTTGTTTTGATAGCCCAGGCCCGACCCATTGCTAGCCATAGAAATTGCATATGTGATATAAGTAATTTAAATTAAACTATGAAAATTATGGGTTCCAAGTTAGATGCATCATAAACAAAAAAATTATTACTAGCTGACTCAGTGATGCAGGACAATTAACCACTTGCTTTAAAAGCTCAAATTGATAGAATATTGTGAATTAATTCATTTATCTCATAACTTAAGCCCCAAACTCATGGGTTAAGTCCTCTGTCGAACCCTCCTCATAGACCCTAAATCCATGGGTTCCGTCCCCTCGTGAGCCCCAAATTCATGGGTTCCGCCTCACACGAGCCACCCGTGGGCCCCAAATCCATTAGTTTCGCCCCCTCGTGGGCCCCAAAATCCATTGGTTCTGCCCCCTCGTGGGCCCTAAATCCATAAATCAAAATATACCACGTGACAGCCATGCCATATGTGGTGTATATCAACAATGCTAGAGTTCTATCAAAATTATTATCCATAAGAGCAAGAGTCATATTAAAGTAAGTTTCTCTGTCAGCATTAAATGTAAAAATCCCAACAAATGAGATCTCTATCAACAATGCTAGAGTTATATCACATATGAGATCTCTATCAACAAATGAGATCTCTGTCAAATTATTATATCAACAATGCTAGAGTTCTATCAAAATTATTATCCATAAGAGCAAGAGTTATATTAAAGTAAGTTTCTCTGTCAGCATTAAATGTAAAAATCCCAACAAATGAGATCTCTATCTAGCATTAAATGTTAGAGCCTTATCAAAAGCAACCCTCCATAAATGCTAAAGTCAAGTCACGTAAGGACTTCAAAAACTTTCCAATGTGAAGTCTAGTGACCCGAGGATTCCAACCAACGCACAATCTGAAAAAGCGAGAGTATATCTCTTGTATAAGTGACCGTACACAATACACTACACTGACGTGAAAGAATAAAGGAGATTTCACAACTGATTGCCCACGAATCCTTCACAATGCTAAAGATTGTGCAAGGCTACTGCCTCCCCGAAGCCTATAAAAACAATACTCCATAAAAGAACTTCAGGGCCCACTCCAAATACATTTATCTACTTTTCAATTTATCTTTTATTTATCGTCTTTTATCTTAGCATAACCTAGCTTTAGCATACATCACTACTGTCCAACGACCACCACTACATTACCATAGGATTACATTAAATGTCCACAACCTTGGGTTTTTGGATCCCGATCAACTAAGTTCTTACTTAGACAATCACAGCTATTTGGTATAACCGTTCACCTTGATCATCTGTTTTAATATATTGATTGGGTATTTCTCTCGTTTGTTTATTTTTCTAGGTTATTTTTCAATACTTTATTTATTATAATGAGCCACTTATTCAATTAATAAAATTAGCAATGTTAAATCGTTTTTATTTATTTGTTTATTTTTATTATTTTAAAGAAATATATCGTAATTGTACTTGTGAAAGAATAACTCATCATACACGAGACAAAAAGAAACCATTCCAAAGGGCCAACCCCTACAATTTTCACAAGTTATATGATCCCTTATCACAACTGGTGGTTGAAAGGATAGCTGGATCATGCATCCACTCTTTAATCAATCTAACCCAACGTAGGGAACACCAGCTGTTCAATTAAACATTGAGTCGAGTAGACTTTGGCACACCGACACATCATAATCACACACAAAATCCAAATAGGACACTCATAGGTGAGTAGCCATGTTTGATTGGATTGACACAATAGGCACCATGGCCTGTGCGTGACATCCATCCATCCATCCATCGGTTGCGACATCTCATGTTAGCAGGTGACCTAAAACTCAGGTATGCACACAAAAGGGAGTAGAGGAAACAAGAACGGTCACCTTGGAAACCTTTCCCGGCCCACCATGATGTTTATATGCCATCCAACCCATCCTTGAAGTATCACCAGGATGAAAAACCCAACTTCGGTGGGTCCTAAGAATGTTTCGATGGTGTGTGCGTCTACATTCCCTCTGTTTCTTACGGTGTTTCTCACTTGAGCTCGGGATCGACCTGATTTTTAAGTCCGCCTTATAAAATGATCATCTACAAGCATCACGGTGGCGCGACAGAGACTTCTACATTGTTACCAGAGAAATCACGAAAAAATAAAACAAAAGAGGACAGATAATTTTATCCATACCGTCCATCCATTTTGATAAATCATTTTATGGCATGAGGTAAAAAAGAAGGCTGATCGAAAGGTTATATAGACCACACCAGGGAAAAAAGTGTACCGTTGAAAACATCTCAGCGGCCAAAGAAGTTTTGG
Organism: Magnolia changhungtana; assembly: GCA_030180095.1. Classification (NCBI taxonomy): domain Eukaryota; kingdom Viridiplantae; phylum Streptophyta; class Magnoliopsida; order Magnoliales; family Magnoliaceae; genus Magnolia; species Magnolia changhungtana. The sequence continues at coordinate 2,711,599 of JASAUF010000115.1, read as the reverse complement.
ATCAGGCCAATATTTATATTTTCTTTTCATCAAGGTCTATGTGAGCTTATGAACAGGTTGTACAGGAAATAAACATTATGGTGGGCCCTAAGAAGTTTTCAACAGTAGGATTTTAATCCCCACTGCTTCGTGTGGTGTGGTCCACTTGAGCCTTCATCCGTCTTCCTTTTTGGTCTTATGGTCTAAATTTATCTATTAAAATATATGGACGGCGTGGATAAAACATATACATGAAGGTGGGGCCCACAGAGGCCCTGACAGGACCGTCCGTCTATAGCTGGGTCCTGGCGGGTACTATCCAATCAGGTCGAAAGAAAAGAAGAAAAGAAAAAAGAAAGGGCCTGAAACCCTACCTGGAGGAGAGAGGGAGAGGCCCGGAGACAGGGAGAGAGACTGCTGAGAGAGAGGGAGAGAGACGGGAGAGAGGGAGATGCTTCCTGCCAGCTGCATTTCTCCCAACAATTTGGGATTCGAAATTTCCATCCGTTGCCCTGTTTCAAAGTTATAGGTAACTTGAAAAACAGCCTCTCGATCTACAAACCCTAACATAACAGAAGAATCTAGGAAAGATCTCTGCCATGGTCGATCTTCTCCAACAGGTATCAATCTTGCCCGTCCGTTCCCTCTCTCTCTCTCTCTCTCTCTCTCTCTCTCTCTTCAAATTCCATTTCCGCTTAAAAAAATCTCTCGTTTTCTCCTTTTGTTGGGAAAATTTGGTGATCTTTTCGTTTTTTTTTTTTTAAATAAAAAAACTCTCTATCTCAAAATTGTAGAACGGTCGAGTCGATCCGTCCGAATTGGACGGTGGGATTTTGTTGAATGCGGAGGAGAGTAGAATGACGAAAAGACAGAGAGAAGAAGGAGAGGAAGATAGAGAGTCGAACGAGCGGCAGAAGCTGATTCGTCGGTCGTCTTCTCCTACTGAGAATTCTCTTCTTCCGCTTGCTTCTTATGATGATGATGATGATGATGAAGAAGAAGAAGAAGAGGATAGAAGAAGGAGAGGAGAGAATGGGGACCGTAAGAAATATGAGGAGCATGAGGAAGAGGATGATGAGGAAGATGGATTGGTTGGGCAGGGATCACATAATGGGAGGCGGCAGCGGCAGGTGGAAGTTCGAAGGGATTGTCCGTATTTGGATACTGTCAATCGTCAGGTATTTTCCCATTTCCTTTACTTCTCTTTTCTTTTTGCTTTTTACTAATTTTAGTTACTTTGGTCTAGTTTTAGTTTATTCTGTTCTTGTGTTATTTTGCTTGAAGACAATATTTCCTGTGTATTTTTATTTTTTGTGTGACTTCTGAATAACAACTATAGAAGTGATGAAATTAGTTGTACAAAATTGGATAATATGTTTTTTAAAAAGATAAAATTGGATAGTATGTATCATTGTATCGTATTCGGAGTTACAAACAATCAGAAAACCCAATAAAATCTGCGTGATGGGTTCTCATGGCGGTACATAGGTGGAGATGTTTTGTGAGTAACTATGATGTGTGGGCTGCAATTATAGCGCCTTCCTCACTTAATTAGTAGGGAAAGTTTTTGGATCAAGATTACCAGCATAATCTTCAACTTCAACCTCTATGTATGCCTTTTTGGTCTTCTGTGTGAGGAAGTTGAGAGCATTTACAATAATCATGACCATGGGCCACCCACCACAGGTGCCTGTAGTTCTTGCCAAGGCTATCAAGGCTGTTGATTCCCTTGTTAGGTCTTGTAATCACATCCATATGTGGCATCATATATCCACCCGTGTTTGAAACTCTATGTTGCCCAGGCGAGTGATTCCCTGAAGCCAAATATTCTTCAGTATTTCCTCTGGGTACTTGATGGTCAGAATTAGCTCCTATTTTCTTCTAGGGAAGATAACTTACCATTCATCTTACTCACCTACTTACCAATTTATTAATTGTTCCGTCAATTGTTTTACGGCTCTCATAACATCAATGGTTCTCACTGGTCACTTGAGGACGGTAAGAAGTCCCACTTCTAGTGGGCATTAACTAGTTGGTACCAAGTGGGGTAGGAACTGGCAGAAAAGCTCAGATTTATAGTACCTGGTTAATCGGTTATTTGGAGGCTGACTATGGAATGATTTGGGACAAGGTTTTAGGTATGGTTTAATAGGGTACATGTGGAGTGGTGTCCGAATTGATCTGCTGGACAGGTTGTGGGCTGATTTGGGGCTCGGATATAGGAGCCAGTTGTTGACATATTGATGGACATCTTGGAGCTAGAATAGTTGCTGTTTGGGAGAGGTTAAGAAGTGGTTATTTTATGGACAGATTATGGGTAGTTGGGCTAAACAAATGGGCTGCAAATAGAAGGGCTGCAGTATTAGGGGCTCTAGAAAGGATGGGGTGTAGATAATTAAGGTACAACAGGTTATGTTTAAGAATTAGGAATAGGTTTTGGGGGCTGAGATGAATGGAAACTATATGTCAAAAAGGATTAGGGTTCAAATTTAGCTTCAGGGAATAGAAATTCTACCAGAATCTCAACCATTGTGGGAAGTGCAAAAATTCTGAAAATGTTTGCAGTGAAAAGTTTCTGCAGGGGCTGCAATAAAATCTGCAAGAATAGACCTTTTCTTTTTCTTTTTCTTTTTTTTTTTGGGGGGGGGGGGGTGAGCACAGAAATGATAATTTTTATGTCAAGTTTTTTTTTTTTTTTTTTTTTTTTATTTTTTTAAGAGAGAATTAAAAATTTATTAGAAAATGCCAAAGCGGAAAAGAATTTATGCCAAGTTATATACCTGAAATCAGCACTACATGCAAGATCAAACATAAACTTTAGATAAATTCCTCTGTCCCTGTTGAAATCAGCCTGTAAAGAGACTTCCTGAGCAGATTTTTAGAAGAATTAACATCAAAATGTTTTTTTGTATATTTGGCCATAAAGCCACAGGTCTCCTGTTACAAATCAATTTGCTTCCTAAAATCGCAATAGACCATGGATTCCTGAAAAAATAAATATGTATTGACTAACATCTAAGGAAAGAGTTCAAAAACTAGCAAATTGCCAAAATAGATCCTATGAAAGGAAATACCCCAACTATGCATGAGACTTTTCTATGGCATGAATGCATGATTGTATGACCCAAGAGCCATATGGTTGGCGTACAATGTACTTTCTGCTAAAATACCATATGCATGGGTATGGATGGCTGCATGACAATTTTGGATGATTTTGACCCTACAATTAGTTTTTAAGAGAGTTCTCAACCTTAAGATGTAGGATGGATTTTCAATATAGGTCATCAACTGAGGTAATTTTTGTCATTGCAAGAAGGCCTCCTGCACCTATTTCTCTCCATGATTTTCTTTCTTTTTTTTCTTGTATTTTTTTGTATATATATAGATATATTTTGGTGTACACATGTATGATAGCAACAAGTATCTCTAATACCAAAGAGGTAAGTATGGATGATGTGGATGAATGGATGGGAAAGTATGGTACGGATGGCATATATGTGGATGGTTGAGATGATAGAAGCACATGGATGGTTTGGTTGATACAGATCGGATGGGAGATGAGCTGTACACGAACCGAGTTAGCTCGGTTAGCTTGCTCAACTTGACTCGAAAAAGCTTGATTTGACTCGGTTCGAAACTGAGTTCGAGTTGAGTCGAGCTGATTTTTTGAGCTTGAAAAAATTTCGAACCGAGTTTGAGCTTGCCCGAGCTCGACTCGACTCGGATCGAACCCAACTCGAATCGAACTAGTTCGATGACTCGGTTACTTTGATATTGATGTTGCTCACCAAGTGTTCGATGAAGTGACTCAGCGAAGTGTAGTTGGTGGCAAGGAAGGTATGTATATGAAACAAATACCCTTTTTTTTTCTTGATTTTTATGTTGCTTAGAAGGTGTTTGATGAAATACCTGTAAAACCACTACCGTGGTTTTACATACAGTGAGATTTTGAAGGTGCAGTCTATGTGTTTGTGAAAATGTTGCATAGGTGAACTCGGCTCGATCTTGGCTCGAACTCGGCTCGAACTGGCCCGAGCTGCTGACCAAACTGAGCCGAGCTGGCCAATCAGGCTTGAGGACTGAGCTGAGCCGAGTTCGAGCTGGGGTCAGCAAGTGGCCGAGCCGAGTCGAGTTGTGCCCAGCTCGACTCGGTTCGACTCGTGTACACCTCTAGACGAGAGTAGATTTATAGAAGGGTGGATGAGAGGGAGAGTAGATGGAAGAGAGGGTGGACTTACAGGAACACCCAGTAGAGTATTTGAAAAAACTTTAACTAGTAGGTGGTCACCTGTAAGGCTCTCTACTATAGGGACTGGCAACTGGTTAGGGATGCTTAAAAGCCTTTGGATTTTAAGCAGATGATAGCATGGAGTATGGACTTACATGAATGCCTAGTAGAGTCTTTAAAAGGACTATACCGACACTTAGTCACCTATCAGGCTCTCTACCATAGGGAGACTTGCAACTGGTAGGGGCTATATTGACACCTAGGAAAGCCTTTGGATTTTAAGGAGATGATACCACCCACAATGCCACGGCTAGAGTGGACTTGCAAGCATAGGTGGTCTTCCCTTAAGAGAAGTAGCAGCCTAAGATTTACTATCTCAAAAGAGGAACAAGATTTGCTCTCCTGATACCTTGAAAAGAAAACAAATGCTTACTAAAGACAATTCAAATTCACTCTTCTTTGTTTGGTAACGACCATTTGAGATCTACAATAATGTTGTTTAAAGGATGTAGCCTATCACCATCTATGCCTTCTCTCTTCTTCACCATAGTTTCTTACAGGAAACTGGCACAGTAGTGATAAGATGGTTTAATTAATCCTTTGTTGACAAGTTCTTTTGGTTGGTTCTTTAATTCAACTTAATCCTCTTTGCTCTGCTTGATCGGCTGGATTGGAATGCTGTGGACATGGGGATGTGCTTTTGGTGAGTCTCGTTCCTATTTTTCAAGTGGATCTATGCAGCATCTTTTAAGAACTGTAATTTCAGCTATTGATTTTAAATGGGGTAGAGATTTGATAACCAGCCCTTTTAGATGGCTAACAATCTCATGCTTGTGCCCATCTTCTTCCTATTGTAGTGATTGTTTCATGATGTTGATGATAGAAGGGTTTCCTTGTAGCTTTTTTGACCTCATTTTCAGTAAGGGGACATTCTTGGAACTATTTCTTTGGACCCATCTATTGTAAAGACAACCAGATTATCTAAGATAGTATAATGGCTCATTGTGTCGATTGTTATCATTCCTAGTCCTGCCTAATATCCTCCATCATCAAATCAAGTTGGTGACAATCACCTTTTGTCCAACTTTGAAGGGACTTCTAAGGGCCTGTTTGGGAACCTGACAACGACAACATAAGAAGAAGAAAAATAAGAAGAAGAAGAAGAAGAAGAAGAAGAAATTGGAAAACACATGGAAATGGAAATATCATTTCCATGGAAAACTGTGAAAATGAAAACATGTAATTCCTTGTTGTATTGTAACAATGCTTTCCATGGAAAATAGTTACTTTTCCAAATTATGCTTTTTGGATCACCTCTTCCATTGAAAAGAAAATGATGGGTTTGCTCGGCTTGTAAACGTGGGCACAACAATGAGGCTACCATCTTCCAAAATATGCTACTATTCCACCTTAGCATCTCAATAGTGGGATCTGGTCAGGTTGATGGTTTGGATCAACCCATAATTAACCATTAACTGTTCCAATATAGTAACCACTCCGTAGAACACAAACACATGCAGACACAAAGCCATCCTTCTTAAGTGGGCCACAATGACTACGGGCATCATCCATACTCAATTCAAGAGCAGATTGTGAACCACAAACAACAGCGTTTTGGGCATCATGTATGGTAACTGCTACCCCATTGGATCACCTGCAAAAATCGTAACTTTGATTTCATATGTACAGTCTACTTAGAGGTGTACACGAGTAAGCTCGATTCCGCCCGACCACTAGCCGACCCCGGCTCGAACTCAGCTCAGCTTGGTCCTCGAGCTTGACTGGCTAGCTCGGCTCGGTTCGGTCAACGGTTCAGGCCAGTTCGAGCCAAGTTCGAGCCAAGATCGAGCCGAGTTCGCCTATACAACATTTTCACAAACACATGGACTGCACCTTCAAATTCTCACTGTATGTAAAACAGCAGCAGCGGTTTTACAGGTATTTCATCAAACACCTTGTAGGCAACATCAAAATAAAGAAAAAAGGGTATTTGTTTCATATACATACCTTCCTTGCCACCAGCCGACACTTCATTGAGTCATTTCATCAAACACTTGGTGAGCAACATCAATATCAAGGTAACCGAGTCACCAAACTAGTTCAATCCGAGTTTGATTCGAGTCAAGTCGAGCTCGGGCAAGCTTAAACTTGGTTCGAAATTTTTTCGAGCTCAAAAAATCAGCTCGACTCGGCTCAAACTTAGTTTCGAAAAGAGTCGAATCGAGCTTTTTCGAGCATGGTGTGCCGTAAAGATCGTTACGGGGCCGTAAAAGCCGTTACGTAAAGGTAACGGTGGCAACCGTTATACGTTATGAGGTCATAACGGCCGTAACAGCCATTATGGAAAGAAATGATCCGTAATTGTCGTTAACGACACGTTACATCCCCTATAAAGGCCATAATAACCCCATAATGATCTATTACAGGACATATATGTTTTTCATAGTTTTTAATCAACATTACGGGGCAGATACAAGTTTTTCGGGGGTTTTTTCAATAAAAAAAGAAAAGAAAAAGAGAGACCGTAACGGCCGTTACGGGGCCGTAACAGCCGTTATGCCCCGTATCGTAAAGGTAACAGTGGTGGCCGTTACGGCCACCGTTACCGGAACACCTTGTTTTCGAGTCGAGTTGAGCGAGCTAACCGAGCTAACTCGGTTCGTGTACAGCCCCAAGTCTACTACCTAACTATACAATCAAACATGGGCATCATCTATCACAACTGAACCCATAACAAAATATGATGGGTTGCACCTGCACAACTGAACTATAAACCCATCACCTGCATGAAAAGAAACACAATTTATGCAGAAAACACCATTAGAGCCATGCACAAATTTTCAGCTTATGAAATCCATGTGCGATCTTAAGTTGGAAATGAGAAGTTGGTGGTAACTTATCTAACCTGTTGCTCAGTCTTAAGTTGCTCTACTTTGTACAGGAATAACATTTTATTAAAGATAAGCCACAACATAGGCACAAGGCGATATAGAATAAATGATAAAAACATTCGTGTTGAGGTTGTAAAAGCTTTAGAGCTGTATCAACTTCATCTTCAGAATTTTGTACAACTGTTTTCACTTCCACAACCCATCAAGGTTTTATAAAGCTTTGGAGTTGGAGCGGTATCAACGTCAGCTTTGAAATATTGTTTGACAGGTTTAACTTCCACAACTCATTGCACAGGTTCACCCCTGGGCGGCAGACAAAAGTTGTTGAATTGGTTTATAGCTTCAGTCTCTGAACGATAACAGCGGAATCACGCTTTTCTAAACCAATAACCTGGGTATAACAATCCTCCCTGGTTGTGGATATACCCGGCCTGCCACCAATAAATACCACAGTATTTTGTCCCTGCCATCAATATATAAATTTCTTACCAGTAACATAATAATCGAGATTGAAAAAAGCCATCACCATTCATCAATAAGTCAAAGGAAACCACAACGTTGTTATAAAACAAACATGCTTAAAGCATAACCTTGTAACGTATAAAACTCAAAAGTGAAAAAAAATGAAATATATGTCAAATAACCCAAGTCCAAAACAACAACCCCCATTGGTAGGACAATAAAAGAAAAGAAAAAAGAAGAAGAGAAGGGTGGCGGAGTAACCAACGTTTTGAAAATGGTGGTGAACTATCACTATAGTCTTGCTATGTAGATTATGTAATGGATAAGCATAACAAGCAGGTGTATCAGAATTCAAAAGTAACAAGTGGTTCAGGTTGTTGTGCTAACTTTTTACACATGCATTGTTTTGGAAAAAATATACGTGTCAATTGTCAGTACAAAAGCAGTTTGTGCACAGACATTACTTGTTGCTTCTTAGTATATCTCTGTTTAGATATTCTTCTGGTTCCTTGTATCACTGATTTTGCAGTTTTATTAGTTTTCAATCTTGTAGTAGGTATCATTTTGCTTTCTTGAATATATTTACTCTTTCAAATTTTGTGATGTCAAACTACTCAGTGGTTTTTTTTTTTTTTTTTATCCAGTTCTGAAATCTCTTGTTGGCTTCTTGTTTTCTATTCTAGACTGACTTGACTGTCAGGTGAGCTGTTTATTCTAGTATGAGTGGACATTATTTTGTAATCCATCATGTTGTTTCTTGCAGGTATTGGACTTTGATTTTGAGAAGTTCTGCTCTGTCTCTCTATCAAATTTGAATGTATATGCATGCTTGGTCTGTGGGAAGTACTTCCAAGGTAGAGGCCGGAAATCTCATGCATATACTCATAGTCTTGAAGCAGGCCACCATGTATACATCAATCTTCGAACAGAAAAAGTTTATTGCCTTCCTGATGGATATGAGATCAATGATCCATCATTAGATGACATTCGACATGTTCTCTACCCAAGGTGATTTTCATTTGCCTGATGCTTTCCCCCCCCCTTTTTTTTTGAAGGGTAACTTGACTTGTATTAAAATGAAAAGAAAGAAAAAAAACAACAAAAAGGCTGGGGATGCACAGTGCTCCTGCTGAGATGGCAGCCCCACTAGCCTCCAAGAAAATGGAAATCATAATCCTTAAGCGAAGGAACATTAATCGCCCATTCAATGATAAAACCCTTAGCTATAGTTGAGACAGACTCCGCCGAATTTGAGGCATTCTCAAAACATCTCACATTTCTTTCCCTCCAAACAGCCCACCAGATCGCAAGGATGGACATCCTCCATAAGCATCCTCGCTTCTTCTCCAGCCTCACCCCATGCCACGCCGGAAGTTGACTGACCACCGATCTGGCAGAAACCCAAGGGATGCTGAAGCATTGACAGAAGTCTGCCCAGATTTTAGGAATGAAAGGGCAGTGGGTTAGGAGGTGATCAACTGTTTCTTCCGCTTTCATACAACACAGGCATATGTTCACGATCTGCATTCCCCCTTTTTTCAGATTATCAACAGTGAGTATTCTGTTATTACCCACCAACCAGCCAAAAGAAACTATCTTAGGAGGTGCCGCATATTTCCACACGAAGTTGGTAACATGAGCTTCTCCTAGGACTGAGGGAGCACAAGAACGATTGAATAAGGACCTAACTAAGAATCGACTCGATTTGTCCCATCTCCAAACCAGACAATCTGCTGACGAGAGAGAGGGAGAAGCTCTGGAAATGCATTCGAGGAGGCTCGCATATTCTGCTATCTCCCAATCTTGGAGATTTCTTCTACAGGCTACATTCCAAACAAGCTTACCAGAGCAATAAGAGAAGCAGTCTGCAACGTAAACTGACTTGTTAGGAGCCAACCTGAAGATGTTGGGGAAGCGGATACTGAACGGCACTTCACCTTCCCACGGATCAAACCAGAATCTGATGTTGGCGCCATTTCCAACCTCAAACCCAATGCCTCTGAGCACCTCTTCTTTAGAACACAGGATACCTTTCCAAATATGAGAACCTCTATAGGAGGATGATTCTTTGGTCCACCAACCACCCTCCGAAGCCCCATATTTGCCTTTAATTAGACTGTTCCAGAGAGAGGTCTTCTTTGTCCCCAGTCTCCAAATCCACTTCCCAAGGAGAGCACGATTCATGAGCTTTAGATCTTTCACACCCGCTCCACCTCCACTGCATGGCTTGCACACACCTTTCCACTCCATAGGGTGAAAGTTTTTTTTTCTCTTATTTACCGCTCCGTAGGAAATTACGCCTAAGCTTGTCGATGGAAGCTAGGACAGACGAAGGGCACCTGAATAAGGACAAAATAGAGTGGCAGGTTAGATAGGGCCGCCTTGATAAGAGTCAGACGACCCCCCAATGAGAGGTAACGACACTTCTACCTTGCCAGATAATGCTCGAACCTGGCAATGATTTTATCCTATAGGATCTTGGGGGGTTTGCCAATACAAAGGGGAAGACCCACAAAAGAGATAGGGAGAGAAGCTGAAGTAAAGTGAAGAGAATCTGCGTACGACTTGATCTCGCTTTCTTCCAAATTGACCCCTGCCATTTTAGATTTAGCCAGGTTCACCCTCAGCCCAGAAACCGCCTTGAAACATCTGATAGTGGTACGCAGATTATCGATCTTGTCGAAGGCCGCTTCTGAAAATATGAGTGTCGACGGCAAACTGAATATGCGAAATAGGAGAGGGCAGGCCCGGGATGGGGATGCCTCGAAGAAGACCAGCTGCCTGACCTTTATGCAACATCCTAGAAAGAGCCTCTCCCACTATTAGAAACAGAAACGGAGAGAGAGGATCACCCTGCCGTAAGCCTCTAAAGCTTTTAAAGAAACCTTTAGGCGCCCCATTTAAAAGGACTGAGAAGTGGGCCGATCCAATACATTCCCTCATCCACCCTCTCCACTTGGAGCCAAACCCCAACCGCCGTAACATATACTGAAGGAAACCCCAATCAACATGGTTGTAGGCTTTCTCGATATCCAGATTACAAATTAAGCTCTTTGACCCCGACTGATGGGAAGAGTGAAGGCACTCATTTGCGATGAGAGCACCATCTATAATCTGCCTGCCCGGGATGAATGCATTCTGAGTTGGGGAGATAACTTTACTGATCACTAGCTTGAGCCGGGAGGCTAGGACTTTGGCTAGGATTTTATAAGGGGCCTCAATCAGGCTGATAGGTCTAAATTCGTTGAAGGAACTCACGCCCTTCACTTTGGGAATGATAGCAATGAACGAAGCACCCAGCCCAGCTAAAAATCTGCCCCTATCGAAGAACTCGCTGATAAATGCCATGATGTCTTGACTGAGAACATCCCAAAGGATATGAAAGAGAGATTGGAAAACCATCAGGACCTGGGGATATATCTTCACTTAACGCTTTCACCGTTGCCCTCACTTCTTCCACTAAAAAAGGAGCTTCAATAGAAGAAGAATCTGCTTCAGAAATGCTATCCATCTCTAAGAAATCCAACCCCGGTCTCACCCAATCTTCTGCTAATAAGAGGGTTCTGAAATAGTGGATCACATGCTCAGCTATTTTACCCTCCCTTATCCATTTCTCTCTGGATTTCTGCTTCCAGGAGATTTCCTTTTCAAGGACCCTAGAAGAGATGGATTGGATAAGCTCGATTCTAGTGATCATCGTTGCAGCTGACATAGGCTCGTTTTCTGATGAAGCATCAATCCATTGGAGATCAGCAAGCATGCTTTCCAGATCTGTTTCTCTTTTATGGAGCACTTCCGCCTTCAATTGCTTAAGCTTACCTTTAAGCAATTTAAGTTTAGATATAAGTCTGAAGCCTGCAAAGCCTTCTACTTGAAACTCGGACCACCATTCAGAAATCATATTCTTAAACCCGTCGATCTTGAACCATGAAGAATCAAACCGGAAAGGTTTAGGGCCCCAACTGTCCTCATCAGCAGAAAGGAGAATCGGGCAGTGGTCTGAAGTTGTCCTAGGGAGAGCTGATTGATGAACCGAGGGGAAAATTTCCAACCAATCCGAGGAGATAAGGAATCTGTCTAACCTGGATAGGATTGGGGAGGCTCTGCCATTCGACCATGTATAGCAAGCCCCTAAAAGCGGCAAGTCCACTAACTGTTGATCCTCAATCCATTCTGTGAAAATCTTCATAGCCGGACTGACTTTCCGAACCCTGGAGTGCTCGTCAGCGTATCTGCAGATATTGAAGTCTCTCACAATGCAGCAAGTGCCTGGGAAAGAGCTTTTAGCTGTGGCCAATTCCTCCCAGAAGACTGCTCTGCTGGAATCTTGAGTAGGGCCATACACAACGATGATAAGAAACTGCTTGCCATTAGAATTGTCCTGAAGCTTAACTGAAACTGAAAAATTGCCTGACCACGAGCACTTTAAATCCCACCGGGACGATCTCCAAGCCACCAAAATACCTCCTGCACTGCCCTGAGAGTCAAGGGAAAACCACTTAGCGTCGGAAGCCTTCCACAGCGTTGGCATCAGCTCATCTTTAAACCGGGAGATCTTTGTTTCCTGCAAGCAAATAACGTCAGGATTCACTCTAGAAACGAAATATTTAATAAGCCTTCTTTTTTTGCTTCGACCCCGCCCCTTTAATATTCCAGGAGATGAGCTTCATTGGGGAAACAAACTGCCCCGGATATCTTGAGTAGTTGGCATATCGCTACTGCCATATATAGAACGGGGAGAGTCCACTAGCCTGCGCAGCTCCCTGTTACTGATTGACCTAGACAGATGCTTTGAAGAAGATCTGGATGGAGAGAGAGGTCTTCCTCTATTCTCGATACATTGGAAAAGAGCAATGAAATCCTCCGGGCAATCACCAAAAGACGGCCCTAATGTTCTCCCGACGTGACTGACTGCATCTCGGATCCACTTCGTCCTGTGAATGGTTAGACTGAGTTCTGTTCTGATCGGGTCTTCCTCTCGGGCCGTTAGAGGGGCCTCTCGATGGGTCTGGTTGTCGTCTGTTCTCATCTGCAAGGGAGCTGCCTCAATTATTTCATCCTGGGGGCCTTCTTGGAAGAGAGTGATCGGGCTAGATTGGGTCCAATCATAAGGGGAGGAGGCCAGGGGAGAGATCTGGGAGTCTGGTAGAGATTGGCAGTCCTCCGAGGAGGATACATACTCAGAATCTTCTCTCTCGGATTCCCGCTCTACGAGGTTTAAGTTGATGTCGCTTCTCTCCTTTATGAGCAGCAGAGGAAGATCGCGTTGCAGGGAGGGAAGGGAGGAAGATGGGTTCCATCGCATCGTCTTTGGAGATTTGGTAAGAAAGGAAGAGAAAGACTTTGAGTGGTTTGAGTTGGAGACGAGAGTAATTTCTCGCTCGTGTGGAGGGTCAGGAGGAGACTGGTTGCTGCAGTTAAGATCGATTGGGCTTATAGGAGCTTGACTCGCTTCCGGGTCCGGGCCTTGGGCCGACACAGACCCGATAGGGGGATTAGAGGAATATTTCGGGTCCAGTAGCCCAGACGCTGAGTTGCCACGTTGCGGCTGCTTGGAAATCAGTCCTGCTCCCTGCTGACGTGGCGAAATCCGCGCCAACGAAACGTTGATACCTGCTTCTCGAGAGGTAACTTCTTTCAAACGCTGCAGAGGGGTAGCTGAGAGGGCTCCGCGTGTCTCTTGGGCAGAGAGCTGCGACAGAGGGGCAGGTGGGTTCAGAACTCGTAGTCCGCTGGAGTACCGAGACCGAGGACCTTCGTGCTCCCTCGTCTCTACTGGCGGTCGATGAACAGGCGGAGGAGCTTCCCTGGTTCTCCAAATGTCACTCCACCGAGGGATGAGATCGTCCTTCACCTCTCTCTGAATTGGAAGAAGAATTTCCCTATTATCTGGCAACACTAGAATGTGGGGAGGAAGAGGATCCCCCTTCTTTCTTTGAACTCGGACTCTTATGACTGCCATTTCTTCTCCTAACTTCTTTCCCCTTGTATGTCGATTGTGATTTATATATGTGCTAGCATGACTCATTCCCATTATGCCACAATACATATATATTTTACTATATGTTAAGAGAGTTGCAGGTTGCTGTCAATGGACTAGACTTGGCGTAGCAAATTCTAAAATTTAAAAGAGCCTGGTCTGAACAGTTCAAAATACCGGCCCAAGACAACCCTAGGCCGTGTCCATTTACAACTTTTGTTGCTAGGGGCAAATATTTGCACGCCGACTGTGAGTTGTATTTAAATAAATATACATCGCAACCCACATTATTCATGCATTTTCAAGGCAATCAGAGCAACTAAAATGATACTAATCGTTGTCATTAAATATTGTCCACTAATTAATCCTTGAATCTTTAATTACATTGACAAAAAAATAATTAATAACAACATACATTGAATTTTAATTAATAAGGATAAGTCTTCAATGCTGCCCAACTGATTCTTCATATACAAATCCTACAAAATAATCTATACGGGTGTGAGCACGACAGCTTGTAGGTCACATCCTTCCCAAAATTGAAAACTCTATGTTAACAATAATACAACTTAATAAAATAAATAGGATCAGTTACGAGTATTAAATCGGCATTTTACATGATAATAATAACAATTTGTATTTCATAATAACAAAATAAGATAATACAGTCATCTAAAATCCTTCTTGGTTCAATTCAGGGCAGAGCACCCGTGTGTGTTGATCCTTTTAGGGAATGACCCTCGGCACAGCACCGGTGTTGATCCTTTTAGGGAATGACCCTCAGCAGAGCACTTGGTGAATAAATTTTTAGGGTAAATACCCAGGGCAGAGCACCCGTGTGTGTTGATCCTTTTAGGGCATCACCCAGGGTAGAGAACCCATGCCGTTCCTTTCGGGAATGAACCTGGGTAAAGCACCCGTACCATGCCGATCCTTTCGGGAATGACCCTGGGCAGCGCACCCATAAAAATATAATGATCCTTTTAGGGCAGAGCACCCATAATATAATTAAAAGCATGTAACAATAATCAAATGAATCTATTCCACATATTAGAAATCAAATAAATGCATTCTACATCATGTAAAACCAAAATTAAATGTCTTAAATCAGCAATACGAAATAAATAATTAATGAAATGAAAGTATATAATAATGTAGTCTTTTCAATCGGGAAAATCACCTACTTGATATTTGGACCGTCGATTTTCGTGGGTGACCCTCTCACGGACAAGCCTCATCAATCTCTCCCACCTGCGGCCATTGCTGAGGTCGTGGCCTTGGAAGATGATCTGACTCAGTCGGAAGAAGAAAAAAAAAAGTGTGGAGGATGATGCCACGTTGGCATAAGAACTGGCGATGGTTGAACCCAAAGGGATTTTGATGATGAAGAGCCCCAATATTGAACTGAGTATGAGCCCTGGCCCATGGGCCGCCGATCCCAGTAGCTTGAGTTTGGCTAGCGCCAGCAGCTGCATTCCCATCTCAGAGAGAGAGAGAGAGAGAGAGAGAGAGAGAGAGAGAGAGAGAGAGAGAGAGGAAGTGGATTGGTTTGTGGTGTGACGTGCATCAGCACGTCACTTGTATTTTTTTTTTTTAGAGGGCTCCACAGGAATGGCGTGACAAATCCACACCGTTCATCAGTTTTGCCCGTCAAAGTTGGGGCATGTGCCCAAAAATGAGGGTCATCCAAAGCTCATGTGGGCCACACCATAGGTAACAGTGGAACCCACCGTTAAAAAAAAAACTGAGTGTTACATTCTACCCACCTTAACAAAATTTCGTCCTCGAAATTTACTACACTCGAATTTCGTCGTAAATGGTGTGGTTGGTGTTGGTGCGTCCTCTAGCTATGACATTCCCTCTGTGTTAAAATTTGCTTAGTCTTTGGTGGTGTGGTAGTTTATCCTTGGGCTAATGTGAGCGTCGTGAAGACCTATGATGCTGCCACTGTTGTCATTGTTGATATGGTTGAGGTGGTTATTGAGATTGTCGACGTGGTTCTTGATATGGCTACAATGTGACGCGTACAATGAAAGTTGTTGCTGAGATACTTGGTATGGCTCGTGGAGAAACCTGGTGTTGCAGTTGAGTGTTTATGCGTTGTGGTTGCGATTCCGAATGTTGTGGTTACCAGTGCGGGGGCCGGTGATATCTACTTCCTATTCACTTGATCTGTCGTGGGATGGTTGGTGTGATCTTGAGATGTCTTGTGGGGTGTCCTTACTGTTATAACCTCGGTTACGACCATGACACTTTTAAAAATATGGTGGAGGTGATCACGAGATGATGGTTTCGTTGAAGAGTGCAGTGCAAAACTTTGTTGCATGGATGACAACCCATTCTGTGGAGGTGGCCTATAGACTTGCTTAGGTGGTCCCTGATTTTACGGTTGACGAAGAGGAAGGGGTCGTGCATAGACATACAACATGGTCTTTATATCCATAGTTGTAACAAGATTTTAACAGTAGTGATGTAGTAGTGTAACAATGGTCGGTATAACCAAAGCAACCTAAAAATACTTTAGGTCCTAGCTACTCTATTTGCAAGTAATGGTTCAACAGGGACGGTGCTGGAGTTGGTGGCTGGAGTTGGTATACGTGATGGTTCAAAAGGAACGATGCTGAGGTATATATCGAAGTTGAAGTGCAAAAATTTCTGATGTTGAAGATACTGTTCTATTTGATGCATGGGATAGTTTCAAACATTGGATTGGTCTAAATTATTATTATTATTATTTTGATATATCTATAAGTCTGCTAACACGCTATAAAATTTCAACATATACCGAGGTTTACATAAATTTCTATAATTCTGACAGTGAAGGTTGTCCAAAATTAAATTATTTATGAACAGTTTGACAACAACCCAAAATCGATCCAATAAAAGTATGGAATTATAAATTTTAATAAATTTTTCTATGAAAAATAAACTTATTAATGTACGATTTAGATTTTGAATCACCTCGATCGGAGTTGTACTTAATTAGTTATGAATTTTTGAAGTCAGTCAAATCTTGTTATCTATTGCTATCTAGCAAAAAGTGGGAGTTAAAATTGTATAAAATTCATATATGGTCCAGATTGAGTTCCTTACTTGACGTTCGGTCTAAATAAGGTTAGCTTCTATATTAACACACAAAAAAAAAAAAAAGAAAAAAAAGAAAAAAAGAATCCTAAGTTTGAATTTTTAATTTTAATTTTATTTTATTTTTTAATTTTTCACAAGAGCAAAGGGGGTCCTTAGTTGGTGTCTCTAATTCATTCTCTATTCTAAGTCATGAGTTGATTTTAACCTAGGCTTAATCTAATCATTAGTATAACATACATCTAAAGTCCTCGTGAGAATCTAAAACCTAGGCTTCGATACCAATCTATCACGCCCCGAAAATCGGAACCCGAGTTGGCCAGGCCCGAACCCGAATTTCAGGACTGTGAGTTGTATTTAAATAAATATACATCGCAACCTATTCATGCATTTTCAAGGCAATCATTATTCATTAAATATTGTTGTCATTAAATATTCATGTATTTTCAAGGCAATCAGAGCAACTAAAATGATACTAATCGTTGTCATTAAATATTGTCCACTAATTAATCCTTGAATCTTTAATTACATTGACAAAAAAAATAATTAATAACAACATACATTGAATTTTAATTAATAAGGATGAGTCTTCAGTGTTGCCTAACTGATTCTTCATATACGAATCCTACAAAATAATCTATACGGGTGTGAGCACGACAACCGTAGGGTCACATCCTTCCGAAAATTGAAAACTCTATGTTAACAACAATACAACTCAATAAAATAAATAGGATCAATTACGAGTATTAAATCGGCATTTTCAATGTTGTCAAATCGCATGTGCGATTGCATGTGATCAGCATATGCTGTTTGCATATGCGATCGCACAATCGCATATGCCATGGCATTTTATTTTTTTTTTTTTTAAAAAAAAAAAATCTAAAAATTCTAAAAAAAAAAACATTAGTACACATGATTGGATTGTGTTATTTTACTTATTTCATTATAGTTTGTGTTTCATTAAGTGATATATTTAATTACTTATATTAGATAAATTTTAACAAAACAATCAACAAGCTATATTAAAAGATAACTAATTATTGTAAACTTCAAAGAAAGAAATTTTAATGATAAATGGATAACTTGAAACAACTTACAAGTTATAACTTACAACTCAATTTACAAAAAGCAAGCACAACTTATAAAATACAAAAAATAAACATAATTGAAATAATTGTAGAGAGATTAGAGTAAGAAAGAAAGAGGTGTAAGAGAGAAAGAGTAAGAGATTTAGAGCTTTGGAGTAAAGAATAGTGAAAATGGAGGGGATACGAGTTTCTCCAATTTGAAAAAATAAAAAATAAAAAATAAAAAATAAAAATCTTGCCAGGCATTGGGAAATATGTGATCGCATATGCAGTATGTGATCGTATATTTATCGCATACAAAAGTATGTCATGGCATACTTGACAGGATCGCATATGTCATCATGGCATATGCGATTTCATTAAAAGTATGCGCATATGTGATCGCATTTGATAACAATGGGCATTTTACATGATAATAATAACAATTTGTATTTCATAATAACAAAATAAGATAATACAATCATCTAAAATCTTTTCTGGTTCAATTCAGGGCAGAGCACCCGTGTGTGTTGATCTTTTTAGGCAATGACCCTCGGCAGAGCACCTGGTGAATAAATTTTTAGGGTAAATACCCAGGGCAGAGCACCCGTGTGTGTTGATCCTTTTAGGGAATCACCCAGGGCAGAGCATCCGTGCCAATCCTCTCGGGAATGACCCAGGGCAGAGCACTCGTACCGTGCCGATCCTTTTGGGAATGGCCCTGGGCAGAGTACCCATAAAAATATAATGATCCTTTTAGGGCAGAGCACCCATAATATAATTAAAAGCATGTAACAATAATCAAATGAATCTATTCCACATATTAGAAATCAAATAAATGCTTTCTACATCATGTAAAACCAAAATTAAATGTCTTAAATCAACAATACGAAATAAATAATTAATGAAATGAAAGTATATAATAATGTAGTCTTTTCTATCGGGAAAATCACCTACTTGATATTTGGACCGTCGATTTTCGTGGGTGACCCTCTCACAGACAAGCCTCATCAATCTCTCCCACCTGCGGCCATTGCTGAGGTCGTGGCCTTGGAAGATGATCTGACTCAGTCGGAAGAAGAAAAAAAAAGCGTGGAGGATGATGCCATGTCGGCATAAGATCTGGAGATGGTCGAACCCAAAGGGATTTTGATGATGAAGAGCCCCAATATTGAACTGAGTATGAGCCCTGGCCCATGGGCCGCCGATCCCAGTAGCTTGAGTTTGGCTAGCACCAGTGCAGGCTGCATTCCCATCTCAGAGAGAGAGAGAGAGAGAGAGAGAGAGAGAGAGAGAGAGAGAGAGAGATCCACAGGAATGATGTGACAAATCCACACCGTTCATCAATTTTGCCCATCAAAGTTGGGGCATGTGCCCAAAAATGAGGGTCATCCAAAGCTCATGTGGGCCACACCATAGGTAACAGTGGAACCCACCGTTAAAAAAAAACTGAGTGTTACATTAGGAAAGACCATGAGATTTAAAAAAAGAAAAAGAAAAAGAAAGGGCATTTAGGTAATTAAGGTGAAGCTGTTTACAAATCAATTCAGCTCCTCTTCATGGAAATAGATCTAGACTTCTATGATAATTCCACTGTTTTGAAAATGGTACGTATCTGCACACATGTGACAATCATGTAATGCTATCCACACCACCCAATAATCCTAATATTCTAATTGTTGGCTATCAAATGATGCAGAATAGTGAGTGGTCCAAATTCCAAGCACAAATTCAAATTGTAACTATCATGTTCTCAGTGTAATTTTTAGGTTGTGCCCTATCCACTGTTAGATCAGTGATTTGGATGGTCTGATTGCCGTACAACTATTCTATGTGCATGGTTGAGGAGTTACCACTGTTAAAATGGTGACGAACTATCATAAGTGTGCACCGCACTGTAAAAAACCTATCCTGTACAGCTGCTTCCCCTCCCCCTTTTCCATGATCTGCAAACCGTTCTCCTTCTACATGCATTGTATGTGCCACTTTTACTACTTATTGCCAATGGGCATCCAAAAGTATAATGACAGCAGTGAGTGTTATAACCTTCAAATGTAAATTTGAATATTCTCTGAACATGATCTGTTAGGCGTATTTATTTGGATAATTGTGTTGCTGTAAATATGCAATTTCTCTGTAATGTTTTTTCTTCTCGATAGAGTTCTTATTTCACATGAAAAGCTTTGAATATTTATTATTACTTTAATCACCTTACTGAATGCATCTGGTCCCGTGTTCAGGTTTAATAGGGAACAGGTGGCACAGCTTGATATAAATAAGCAATGGTCGAGGGCTCTTGATGGTTCTGATTATCTCCCCGGAATGGTAACTAGTTTCATCACCATTACTGCGATTTGTTGCTTGTAGCATCAATTCATTCAGTTTACATACTTATCCATTATTCTGGATATATGATCAAACTTCAGATTTCCGTCCTGTAATATGGAACATGAGTGCTCAACCTTGACCGTGTTTGCAGGTTGGTCTCAATAATATCAAGGAGACGGACTTCGTAAATGTTACAATTCAATCTCTAATGCGAGTTACACCTCTAAGGAACTTCTTTCTCATTCCCGAAAACTATCAGAACTGCAAGTCTCCTCTAGTTCATCGGTTTGGAGAGCTCACACGGAAAATTTGGCATGCACGAAACTTCAAGGGACAGGTTTGCTGTTGCAACAATAACCGGATTCAATTTTATAGCTTTTTGAGCATGAAAGAGTATTTATTTATTTATTTTAACCCTCTCATTCTGCTTGTCCACAGGTGAGCCCTCATGAGTTTCTGCAGGCAGTTATGAAGGCCAGTAAAAAACGGTTCCGAATAGGTGCGCAGTCGGATCCAGTTGAGTTCATGTCTTGGCTGCTTAATACGCTACATGCGGATCTTAGGAGTTCAGCAAAAAGCAATAGGAACATCATTCATCAGTGCTTTCAGGTTTGCAATTTCATCAAGTGTTTTTTTCTGCTCTCTGTTCATGGTCTTCTTATTCTCTCTGATTCATGTTTCTAAGCTAGTGTGCTTGATAGGGGGAATTGGAGGTTATGAAAGAGATCCACAACAGAGCTGTCACTGAGAAGAAAGATGATGAGCAGAATAAGGCATCTGTTGCTGAAGGTGGAACAGAACGTAGCCATGTTGTCACGGAAACAAGCAGGATGCCGTTCTTGATGCTCGGGCTTGATTTGCCACCACCTCCGCTTTTCAAAGATCAAATGGAGAAGAATATAATTCCACAGGTCTGTAATGCATCCATCACCATCATCATCTAAGCCTTATCCCAACTAATTGGGTTCGGCTACATGAATCCTGTTTGCCTTCCTGTCTATCAGTGACAATATCAAGGCCTGTAATGCATTGAAGAAATTAATTTATTTTATATGGAACTACTGACTAGCATTTCTTGTGAAAAGAAAAAAGAAAAAATAGAAATTTGCAACTACGGAATTGATATGTCTGCCTATAGTTCTGTATATCTTAACAAATTTATCTCTGAAAGTGAGAAGTTGCTCCAATATCATGTAACCCATAGACTATTATTGTGTGAGTTTGGCTCCATTGATTGAATGATGGCAACCCATCCAGCATGGATGTGGCATTCATGCATCCCAAACCAGACTGTCCAAATCATGGGCCCCATTATTAGAGGGAGGAGTCAACTGCAAATCACACTGATTTAGCATTTTTAATCATCTGATGTCCCTTTGGAATTTGACTGCTCGTCACAGTCATTTTAACCACACATTTGATGGCTACGGATATGTAGGATCATCCAGTCCGTGTGATTTTATGGCTAAACTCTGATCTAAAATGTGCCCTATGATTTTGACTGCCTGGATTTCTTTACATGCGTGCCACATGGGAGATGAGTTTCCAGTTTTTGATGGTAAATGATGGCATGTAGACAGTAATTGTTATATGTTAATCTCTCTTGAATTCCCAACCTACACAATTTTTCTTGCATTGTGTCTTAGTTTTGAATGGTGAATAGTGCAGTCTGGAAATGTTTTATGTTATATTTATCTTGTAAGAGACCTCATGACAACATTCTTCTTTTTTCTATTACTTTGACATCTGATGACCCCATTTGTTTCTGCAGTTTTAAAAGTCTTGCATTTTTTACTTTTTGATATACAATGGAAGTTTTATTGAAAACTTAATATCTAAGGACAACATCTGAAGTGTTTTGGTTGGTGTTATTTGGTGCTTGTGTCCCCCCCCCTCCCAAAAAAAAAAAAAAAAAAACCAAGAAGAAGAAGAAGAAGAAGGATTTAGAGTGTAATATTTTCCCTTGAATTTGGGATCATATTGAAATTTACACCTTGGATTCCTGATTTGTAAATTGTGTTAGCCTTAGAACTTAATGATCTAACTGGAGTTGGAAGATATCAGCATTTGATTCATGTACTGGGATGTTCTCTCATTAATATTTTGTTATATGGGGAGTGCTCTAGTGGTACTGATACCACCGTAAGCTACAATGGTACTAGACAGACGTGGTGCCCATGTGGTGTGTTCATGACATCCATCCTGTTCATCAGATGCATTACTTCAAGTTTACCTCTGGTGCCTAAAAATCAGCCCGATCTGAAGCTCAGGTCGGCCACACCACAGGAAACAAGTTGAGAGTGGATGCCTACGTTGCTTTGAATCGAGGTCCACTGTGTAGCATATCTTTTTTTTTTTTTTTTGGAACGATCTGTGTAGCATATCTTCAATGCGCAGTCAATAAGAGCTTGGCAACTGTGATGGCTAACGATGTGCATGAAAGTTGATTGCGGTGTACAAATCCAAGGATATGAATATTCTATTCCATGATTTAGATCTTGACAGCTTTGCACTTCTTTGTATTGATGTACCATGATATACCACTCTTTGAAATTACTTTGCCTTGTGTTTTTTCAGGTCCCACTTTTTAACATACTAAAGAAATTTGATGGTGAATCCATCACAGAAGTTGTTCGGCCTTGTATAGCTAGGATGAGATACCGAGTCACCAGACTACCGCAGTATATAATTCTCCACATGCGCAGGTTTACAAAGAACAATTTCTTCGTGGAAAAGAATCCCACTCTAGGTGAGTTTTCATTTTGGAGATAATTTAGGTAAGCATTTCAAAGTAAGCCCTAAATCGACTTCGGATTTACTCCATTGCTGCAGTTGACTTTGTTTTAAACTGACTGAGCATTTGCAGTGGGGAAAAAAGAAAAGAAAAAAAGAACAAGCGAATTAGGGTTTCCTTTTCCGCTTCTCCATCCAGAATAGTATTTTCTTTATCTCAAGTAGTAGAATTGAAATGAGCAAAATATTATTTCGGTGTATTCTCTGTTTTTACAGAGGTACTTCCAATGCATCCTTAATCATCTTTTATGATGTTTTTGTTTTGCTTCTCTTTTTTGCTACCTCAGTTTTCTTTTTCTTTTGTGCGCGCGCGTGCTCACGTGCGCCTGTGTGTTGGCTCTTATTGGGGTTACTGTTTGGCAGTTAACTTTCCCGTTAAGAACCTTGAATTGAAGGACTATATTCCGTTGCCCACTCCAAGGGAGAATGAAAGGCTGCGGACAAAGTACGATCTGATTGCAAATATTGTCCATGATGGCAAACCTGGTGAAGGATTCTACAGAGTATTTGTGCAGCGGAAATCAGAGGAATTATGGTATGCATATTGACTATTTTTGAAACTTGAACCTTTGTTAGTGTCTATGTTTGGAACTTATCAGCTATGGTAGGCTAGCGTCAAATTGCAAGTGGGATGTGGTCAGTAGCCTATGAGCAGCAATGGGCCAGGTGGCCTGGCCCTGTAGGGCTAGGGCCCCTAAACTTGGCCAAAAAGACAAGGCCCAGGCTTGAAATTATTCAAAAGGACGTACAGTTTAGAGGTACTTATGATAAGTTTCCTTTCAATGCACATGTAGTTTAAAGGCATCCTTGGATTTGGGGTCATGTCTGATCAAAATCATATGGTGGGACTCACCATGGATGGATCCATTAGGGGTGTCAACGGACTGGGCCCAAGCCAGCCCAACAGGGGATACCCACTGAAAATTCTTAGATTAGACTGTTTCAAACCATCTTATCATTCCACTCCTGTCCATATATAGAGCTGGCCAAGGTCTTTTTGGCCTGGACCAGGGCTTAGGGAACTAAGGATGGGCTAGTGGTCGATCTGGCCCCACCTTGGCCCATTGCCATCCCTATTGTCTCACCTGTGGTTTGGGCTGAAACATGAGGAAAACAGAAGCCTGCTACATGCAGGTTCTGTCTCCTGTGCCACTCTGTATACCAAGCCAATGTCATTCTCTCCAATCCTCTACACCCATGATTTATGGTAACATCCAAACACACCCTAGTAAGATATGGGATCTGATGAGTAAAACCCCCATCACTTTCTCTAACTGACATTTGATTGCCAGGTACGAAATGCAGGACCTGCATGTTGCCGAAACTCTTCCTCAGATGGTTGCTTTATCCGAGGCTTACATGCAGATATATGAGCAGCAACAGTGATGGCATGAAGTGGCTTCCTTCTTTGTCTTGGATCGATGTAGTAGGCTTTCCAGGAATATAGTGCGGCCATAAGAGTTCTTACATCTATTGAGATGCATGCTGAGGAGCATTGAAGCTTTTCTTCGGGCAAAAAATATGGTATCAGTGCAAACATCTATTACAACGAGAGGCCAACCCAGATGCAGTATACCTTTTGTGTTATTTTGTACGCAGGGCTGCCCTTTGAAGGCGATGGATGTTGGCTATTAGCTGTCGGGACTTGATTGTCTACAAAACCAAGCAATTGAAAATATCAAGTGATTGTTGGTGAGTTCTTTGATCTTGCTCCCTCAGTTGATTTTTGATGGTACCCTTCTTGTCCTGGTGGCCCACCCAGGAATATTTTCCATTTCCCAGAATATCTGTAACTTTATTTTAATTGTCTTTCAATTTCCTTTAAATACACAAAGTTCTTTGGCGATATGAAACTAATTGCATGGGTAAAATGGTCCAATCACTGCTCAAATACATCCCCACTAAATGGGGACTTTAGCCTTTAAATCTGTGTCATCTACCAATGATCTAAACCGTTTATATCACATTTCTCACCTCGTATGGCAGAAAGACAATTAACCTTATCAAATGAACGGTTGGTGCCCTTTTTCAAGGCTCAAATCCTGCGCCTAGTCCTGATGTATCTGACTGTAATATGTTGGTACGTCTTTGAGCAAACAACACTATGGAGTTATCACTCGAGGGCCTGTGATTGCATATTGTGGATGGCTATGCTTTAGTTTCCCGCAGGACCTGCACTAGATGGATGGCTACTGCCATGTGATCTTTTTGTACTTTGAATCTTCACAGTTGGGGAACTAGATGGATGGTCCAGATGACTGAGTAGGGCACATTCTGTGGAGAGATGGTCCTGTAATTTACCATATTGGTGTTCTAATGGCTTTCCTGTATCATCTCACATCACATCCTATGGTTATCAATGGGTACCTGGACCTGCCGGGGAGAGCGGATTGCATTCCACAGTACACTGTGGGGGCCAACATCATGTATCTTATCCACGGCATCCATCCATTTTTCTATATCAAGTGGACCACACCAGGGCAAACAGTGGGAATTGAATTCCAAACATTGAAAACTTCTTGGGGGTAACAGAAGTTTTGGATCAAGCTGATATTTGTGCTTTCCTTTCATACATGTCTATGTGACCTTATGAACAGGTTGGATGACAAGTAAACATCACTATGGGCCGTAGGAAGGTTTCAACGGTGGATTCCTGTTGTGTTGTCCACTTGATCTTTGGATATGCTTCAATTTTGGTCTTATTACCTGATAAAATGGATGGACGGTGTGGATAAGATGCGTATATAGTGTGTGGCCCCACAGCTTACAAGGTACGCAATCGACAATCCGCTCTTGACCTGCTGGTACCCAATGGACCTGACCGGATTTTTGAGGGTCTGGGTCCAATTTCTCAAGACCTATTTAGAAATTAGGTTGGGTTTTGGTCCACCCTTTTGGACAGTTCAAAACTAGGTGTAGAGGGGTACATCTTGGATCTGGTTAAGATTGGATTGAGTTGGTTATAGGTTGGGTCCAGTTAATTACAATAATAATATTCAATGTATTCTCACACTTGAACGGTTTGCTAAGGCACACATGTAAGAGAGCCGATCTCCACGTATGTGTTGTGATCTAACCCATTTATTTGGATGGACCTGACCATGTAAATGAACCGATGGGAACCTGATTGGATCCAGTTCTGGGTCCTTATAGCCTCTGACCCAAAAAGACCTGGACCTGGCAAGACCGGAGCCCAATCAGCTTGGGTCCAGGATCTCTAGGACCCAACCCGTTGTCAACCCTACACACAGAGCTCAGTTCATTTGGGCCTAGCAATGTATAGGTTAGGAGCATGCGGCCGGACTACGATTAGGTTGGAGTCCAGCCCATTTACACCCTAGTGGTGGGGTACACCTCTGCTATACAAAATGTTTATCTGGTGACAAATGATACCAACCGTTCAATTAGTCATCCTCTTGCAGTTGCATAAGACCCTTTATGGCAGAAACCACTATCAATTGAAGTGGGGCCCACTATCATTGAGTGCTGAGCCATTTTTATTAAAAAAAAACCTTTTATATGTGCAACTGCCAAAGATGGTAGTGCCCCATAAGGGCCATAACACAGGTTTGGATGTAATGACGGCACAGTACAAAATTTTCCTACCTAATTATGGCCAAATTCCTGTGGGGACAGTGGGCCCACCTATGATCACGGTGGAGCATTGAGGAGAAACACCCTGTTGGATGATCATAACCGTCCGAACAAGTCCAGCAAAATCGATGTAGAGAATTTTTTTGATCCAATGGCAGTGATCACCTGAAAAGCTTAGCAGGCCATGCGCAATCCAGTGGAGCCCTCCAATCAAACAGTCATTGTGATCATAGGTGGGCCTACTTTGGCAAACAGGATCATAGCTCAGTATAAGCGTATACACACAATTGAGGTATACGGCATTACCATTAGAACCAAAACCAAAATTACAGGGCATGATTTGTTCACTCAAAGCCCAGGTAATACACAGGAAGAACTGTATGTTGTATTATAATTTTCTTTTATACCTTTAATGGTTCACCAGAAGATGAATTCTCGATGGAACTATTACATGATGCGTCTCCCAAAGGGACGGCAGACATGGGCCCAGCATCGCCATCACTGATGGCTTACTCATCGTCAATTTTAGGAGAATTGAGCCGTCTCACCCTTTCATCAAGCTCAGCCATGACTGCCGGTTCCTGCTTTTTCCGTTGCTTTGTGATGGTATTGTCCGTCAGCAAACCGACCTGATCGAAAGCAACCTGCAGATCCATAATAAAATGATTGAGTAGATCACGTCTCTTGCTAGGCCGATTGTCGGGTGGGACCTATATATATATACTCCAAGGCCTAAATATCAGCCCGGACCAGCCATCAGGTGGCCCACTTGAGCGCATTGAATGTGGATACTTTATCAAATCCCCAATAATCTTCCACATGTGTAATCCACCCTATGAACTGTGGCCTGATTTGTAGACTCTCATCTACATGGTGTTTGAGATGCTAACAGTGTGCATAGCCTTCTCATTCATCCAGTGTTCTGTGGGTTGCTCCTTCAATCGAATTTTAGTAGTGACCACACGTCAAGATCTAAGTGGACTCCACAATTAATTGGATCATCAGGTGGGTCCCAATGTATCATCCATGGCCCAAATATCAGCCCAGACTATTCATCAGGCGGCCACACGAGCCTATTGAATGTGGACCCTATCAGTACCCAATTATCTTCCACAAGCGCAACCACCTTGTGAACAGTGGCCTGATTCGTGGGCTATGGAGATGAACGGCAGGAAACGCATGATGGATGGCCCATATATCACGTGTCGTTTGAGACGGCTATTATTGCAATTCACCTTCTCATTCATCCATGGTTCCATGCATTACTCCTTGAATTGAATTTTGATATGGACCACAGGCCAAGATCTCAGTGGACCCCACGATTGAAAGATATTCAATCAGAGCCATAATAGTCCTGCGTTGTTGTATAAATAGAAGTATTTTGTTTAAACATTATAACTTTTCTAAGCGCATATGCATGTGCAAGGAAGATAATGTAGAAGCTACCGCATATGCCATGAGTTCCAATAGGTGAAATAGCCAAACCATCCATTTGGTGGGTCTAATCATGTAGATGTTCTCACCCAAAAAATAAGGCTATTCACTAATCAGGTGGGCCACAGTTTTAGAAACATATGGATGGATTAGAAAAGTTCTTTCTCACCCTACAATTCATTCATAAACTGTGCCCCACCTGCATAGCAAGAACCCTCCGATAAAAGGGGCGGATCTCGTAGGCATGGCCATGTTGGCACATGCGGTGCCGCGTACACAATCTGCCTCACAAACTTGTCTGAACGTAGCAAAGCTCTAAAGATGATCATCTTACCGTCAACAATTCATCGGGATCAAATAGATGATGGGTTGTCCTTTGCAAGATACTGATCACATCGCCGAGTTGGTGGGCCATCAGCAACTCCTCTTCCCTCATCTGCAATGCAACAACACCCAAGAAATACAATTTAAACCGCATGCAGCAAACAGAAGCCAAGAAAATGCAGAAAATGCAAAACTGATACCTTGAAGATTGCCAAGGCTACATGAAACAGAACCTTTGCTCCCTCGTTGAAAAGAATGTCCCACACTCGCATTGTTGTCTGAAAATGGATTCATGGATAGAGGAGGATTTAGTCACAGGAAATGCATACAAACTGTGGTTTCAAGACTCAGAGAAAGTACAATTTGACTGTCTGAGGTGACTTGGATTCAGTACTACCCCAATCCAGTTCGATACCACGAGCCCCCCACTTGGGTCCCCGACTCGGGCGAGTTGTGACTCAACTCGAGCCTAGACAAGTTGAACCGAGTCTAAAAATCATGATACAAACTGACATGATTAGCCTGCATCACACACAAGGAGAGTTTGAGGCGATTAGCAGAACATGTGAAATGGCATGTGCATGCGAGATCCTGGCCATCCATTAAGTGGATGCCACTATGAACATTCCTTATAGCCCAAAAGATCATATGGTCCACTCATCATCATGTGGGCCATGTGTGTATAGTAAAGACCAGGATGGGCCACTTGCCACTAGGTGGATGCCACCATTCAGTGGGTCAGGATGGTTCACCCATCATCCAGGTGTGCCACACATGCTTGAGAAAATGGATGGTTAGATAAGATGACCTATGGTTTACACTCGACATGCACATGTGGCCCACCTGACGACAGGGCCTGTTTTTTTTTTTGCTTTTTCTTTTTATTTTGTGTCAGGCGCATGTTAATGGTATCCTCCAACTGATGAGTGGACCAGATCCTGCATGCATGCATCACATTGCCATGCGTACCACAAATCTCCTCTTCATGTAAATCGCCTCAGCGTTTTTGTTGATCTAATGCCATTTTTTTTCCCCTAGAAATGATAACTTGTCAAGTCAAAAGCGATAGAGTGAGATATAAAGGGGGAGGATTTATAAAGGCAGACTCCTAAGCCAAAGCAAACATCCAGATTGCTGATGCCTTCAGTTATAAAAATTTGGGGCCCATTGTTAGGTGATTGAACTTTATCACTTGATCAGAATGTTGATTTGATGAGACGTGCCACGGACATCCCAGATATCTCCCATACTGGAAGACTCATGAATAGGTGGTGCCTACAAATAAACAAGAAAAAGAATACAGCAAACATATTCAAAGCAACAATGTTCTTTGTATTGCCAACACAATCAATAATATCAGCCGGAGATATCTGTATTGCACCTCAGCGAAACAAAACATGGGACGTATTGATCTTGTCGGCTAATATTTCATGATATTCAAAATATTGTGAGATGTTGGCTGGAATTCTTTGCTATAAATAGTGCATTGTTATTGCATGTATCAAAAAATAAATAAATAGGAAAACCCAAAAAAACTTCAATCTTTTGGAAATCTTTTTGGGGGATTCTTCCTAAGAGTGCTTTAACAACTCATGCTTTTTTTTTTTTTTTTTGTTTTTTTACATCAATACACAAATTTGGGAGAGAAATAACAACTTGAAAGTGAAATCAGGCAAGAACTCAAACGTGAGAAGAGGTGGTGAAATTTGTTTTCTTTGTACATAATAGCATGGATTTCTAATAGAAATCCATGTCTATTTTCATGCATTGACATGGAATGGATTCGGGGGTGGGTTGGATCCTTAATTTTCTCCCTTTTTACCCTTTAAAATGTAATACAAGTGTGGAAGGTTATATGTTGATGAGTGTTAGTTGGCATACAGATTGGTCGCACTCCTCTCTTTTTGAAGAGTTAATTTTCAAATAGATAAAATAATAATAACAAAAAATAAAACTACACCATTAGGTACGCTCATTATCCAAGCTATAAATAGTACCGGCAATACGTAGAGCAACAGTATTCTGACCACATAGTGGAGGTAGTGATGACGGCTTGGCGTAGGCTTGTAGGTCCCTCCCTCCCTCCCCCTTCAGTTTTGTGTGTGTGAGCGCGTGCACGCATGCGTGCGTGTGTTGTTAGTTGTGTTGTATGATATTTGAATGATATGAACTCATGTTGGATATAATTGCACTGCTTTTGTCTAATAGTGTGCACGCATGCACGCACACTTATAGGTCGACCTCATGGGATCTTCCCATGAGGTTGAGCTCTATGGGCTCCACTGTGATGCGCGTTGGACATCCACACCATCAATTTGACGCACCCTTCCATGGTGGGCCATGGACTTAAAATTCAGGCGAAACCATGACTTGGTGGGCCACACCATAGACAATAGTTGAGAGTGGATGCTCAAACACCGAAACCTTCCTGATTGTTTATATGGCCCACTGAGATGTGGTTCAGACATCCAACCCATCCATTGTGTGTCTCATTTGGATGAGGGGTCATACCAAATTTAATGCCATTCCAAAACTCAGGTGGGCCCCACCAAGTGCTTTAATATGTTTTAGAATGATTTCACATGGTTTCAAATTGTCTAGCCCACTTGAATTCCGAATGTGGCTGATTTTTGGGACATCCCATAACCTAAAGAGGATCCACCAAAAGCATGGTCCAGATGTCCAGCACATCACAGTGGGGCCCACAGAGCTCGACCTCACGGGAGGCTCTCATGAGATCGATCTCATGGAACCTTTTCCCACACACACAAATTCCATCATTTTCCTAACGTATTCCTCAAATAATAATATAATTTCCAGTATCTACACAATAATATCGACGAAATCAATAGATGTTTCCGTATCCCAGGGGTGAAATTCATGTAATGATAATGATATGTAAAACCTTGCATAATAATATATAGACCGAATATCAAAGGGTTTGATTTTTCGATCTGGGAAAAAATTGGGGCACCCACAATCCATGATGAGACCCATCAAATCAACGGTCTTCACCACCATACCACGGGCCCCACTTGTACAGACTTGGGATATAAGGATATAAAAAACAACCAAGCATTGATACCCACACTCAGAAGTACATGAGGTATACATGTGACTCAAATTGCCCAAAATGTGGATCCCGGTTCCGATGGCTCATAATAAACAACTACATTAAAATTATAACCTAATTGGAAAATTAGCAGATATCTATTGGGGGGCTTGAGAGAAAATAGCTGAGGGTCCAACTTCATCAAAGTTTAGGATTGTCTAACATAACTAATTTACGTAATGACTATAGTGGGGGTCATGATTTGGACAATTCAACTTAAGCTACACATGCCCTGTGTACAACTTCCGAGTGCACTGACATGGTGTGTCGTAATGGCCGTTAGTAATGAGGCAACTCTTACACGTTACGGTGTCGTAACAGTCAGAATGGCCGTTACGGAAAAAATGACTCGCAACAACCGTTACAGTCCCCGTGGGTCCGTTACGCTTCCCGTAAAGGCTGTAATGACTCCATAACAGTCCATTACAGGCTGATACATTTTTTTTTTTCAATGAAAAAAGAAGAGAACTGTAATGGCCATCACGAAGGCCGTAACAACTATCATAGCCTGTATCGTAAAGGTAACGGTGGTGGCTGTTACGGCCACCATTACCATTATAGAATACCTTGGTGCACTCACATGAACCATCATTATGTGTCTGATTTATCAAATAATGCCTATTTCAAAAACTAGGCCACATTCATGATGGTCAAATGCAACAGGCCAAAATTGTTATTCTTTCAAGAGAAAATTCTAATGAAATTTCATGTATAAAGAAGTAATTATTTGATCTTTTCTTCATGCCTAAATGTCATATCAATTCTTTCTTGAAACATCTAAATAAAGAAAAAGAACAGTGGTCCACTTCCTCTTACCTCTGATGGCAAGCTCTTAGAGAAGAGGCATAAGAACCACTCTGTGGTCACAAGGGAAACATCAAACTCCATTGCTTCCAAATGGGCAGCAATCCTGCATTTTACCAATATGAGAAAGAGATTCTCTCGTTTGGGTGCCATGCACTGGTGCTCCTCGTTATGTACTAAAAACATAAGACACATGGTACAATGGTCCATGATCTGATCTTCATTGGACTCATCCTATTATGGATTGGCCATGGTAGAAAAAATCTTACTGATTGTCTTGACCATCCTACAACAATACGAGTACCATGGATTAAATGTCATCCAAAACAGAGTCGACTCGGGCAACAAAACAAGTCACCAAACTGAAAAAGGACAGAAACGGATCAAACAGAATGAATCAGCACGAGTCACACCGGTTCAGGTCTCCAAACGAGTCACACAACAAAACCGCTATTTAAAACCATGGACCCACCTAGAAATCGACAGCAGAAAAAGAAAAAAACTGCCAAGGTCATCATTGAACAGGAAATGGCCTTCAGAGAGCGGTCCATCGATTGTGGAACCCACCTCCAAATGCAGTTCGGATCATGAACTCTTGTGCCACATGTCCAATTCAAGTGCAGGGCGTGGCACTCATGAGAAATGCACTGAGTCAGCTGATGAAGTTGAACAGATTGTGAATTAAATACCTGGGGTACTTTTGAGAAAGCAAATCTTTGAACACTCTTTGCTCGACATGGCATCCAGATAGGTTATAGGTGTAGCAATCATTTACTAAGACATTTTCAAGGAGGACGGCAAGCATCCAAAACGCATCTTCCTCCGTTTTCATCACTAGCAACAATAGTGCGGCCACGAAATTTAAACCCTGCACCGTTTCATGAGAATTCAAGGCACAAAATCACAAGAAAGCCTAGGATGTCTGTCACTTTCTCTAAGTGATTCGCTTTTCATAGAAGTGGAAAACAGCTATACGATCCGACCTAATCTCAACCACAAGCCCTACCTTGGACGGCCATGTCTTGCAAATTTGAAATGTGCACCAATTGAAGATTTCCAATCCAAGTGAACGTGAATACTTTTCTTTATAACCATTAATTTTCTTTCCCCCAAAGTCCTCCAACAAAATGGCTACGTCCAATGAGAAATACTTCGATACTCTGGCAAAGTATAATGAATGATATGCAGGCAGGAAGTTAGAAATTACTGAGCAATTGCGTAAGTGGCATACAGGTAATTCACACTAAACCGTCCAAATTACGGGTACTGGTTTAAAAATTAATCGTCTTTAGTAATTTAAATATTAGATTGATGAACATCTATTGGATGATTGAAAATGAAAAATATGCACTGACCTTATTTTAAAACACAAGTGTCCACGAATCAGAGATTAGGATTGTTGAATGTGATTTAGCAACAGTGAGTTCCACTTGGTTTACTTTTAATATATGCCACAAGTACCATTTCTAAGTGCCTGCACATCAAGTGTCATACGTAGGCAGAGAATCAAATAGCTCCCAATGTCCTATAAGTGCAATTTTTTGGTATATGGCCCATCCAAGGTAGATACTACATGATGAACGGCTCAGATCGCATCCATGTGTGACATGTGAATGAAAAGCGAGTCACTGATAAGTTGAGCCAAAAAGAGTGACAAATGCTACAATGTGGCCCCAATGTGATAACGAACAGAATCAATTACCATAAGAGAACAATATCCGTAATGAAATAAAACAAATGGGACTTGCCTGACAATACCCAACATGGGAATCTCTAAAAGAATACCCAACAAGGACACGCCGTAAAGCAGCATGGCCTTCCTCTGTATCCAGATAAGGATGACCGGGGAATGTGCGTGGTAAATCCTGCATATATTCCAAGAAAGGAGAGAAATGAGTCAAAGGCAAGTGAAGGCATTAGAAATAGACAGTGTTGCTTCAACAAAATAAGTGACCATTTCAAATTAACAAGGTGGAGCAATGTTTTCAAACCTGGACCAGAACCTTACCTGTTTTTGTGAGCAATTCGGTCCAACCCCCAACCCGTTTCGGCTCAAAAATTAACTTGAGTTAAATTAAATAAAAATAATAATAAACTATACGTAGAAATCCTAGTATTGAACTCTATATGATAGAGGTCTTTTTCCCCCCACATGTACACCTTAATTGACCCAGACCATTTTGGTGGTTGGTTTCAGTCCAAAACAGTCTGACTGCCTGGTCCGGTCCTGGTTTCAAAACACTGCAATAGAGAGATGAATGTGAAAGGAAAATTAGATAAGATATTGACCCTTTTATTCTATTTCTTTTATCCACATGTGGATGACCTTTGCACAATTTCTTTCATATGTTGCATCTCTTAAGGGCTTCTATGGGCAGTCTTCCACTATTGGGATGGATCAAATGTGCCCAGTCCATATTGTTAGTGAAGTTAAGGGCCTGTTTGGAGTTGCTTAATTATACACTTTTAGAAGATTGTAATTACCAAACACATTGAATTAAGTGATAAAAACATCTGGAAGCAATTACTAAAAAGAGTGGCTGTTTCCCTCTGTGATATGGAGACATGATGCGGGACAACTAATCAATCCCTTTAGGGGACCCTACTCGAGCCTGGTGTGAAAATGCCCCTGCATTAATCAGACACATCCTGCTCTGATACCATTTTGATGGAGGACAATTAACCACTTGCTCTAAAAGCTCAAATTGATAGTGTGGTGAATCAATCCCTTTATCTCATAGCTCAGGCCCCACATCCCATAGGTTAGGTCTTCGAACGAACCCCCCTCGTGGACCTCGCATCACATGGGTTCTGCCTCACACGAGCCACCCGCCTCACATGGGCCGCTCACCCTGAGTGTGCCTCCGCATCCCACAGGCCACCCCACTGGAGCCCAGTGTGAAAATGCCCTTGCATTAATATGTTTTAAAGAGGGGTTAGGTCTTCGACCGAATCCCCCTCGTGGACCCCACATCACATGGGTTCTGCCTCACACGGGCCGCCCACCCTGGGTGTGCCTCTGCATCCCATAGGCTACCCCACTCGAGCCTGGTGAGGCATTTTGCACTAAATGGGTGGACCCTCAGTTGAGAGGGGGAACATGTGTTAGATCTCTATGCATACAACATGTGCTAGATATCCATGCTATTCATCAAATAGGGCAAAATTGTTAACATGCCACACACACACATCCACACACATACACACAAAGAAGAAGAAGAAGAAGAAGAAGGTAGCACAGTATCAAGTGAGCCACACATGTTTTCCATACAACACATATTAGATATCCAGGCCATTCATCAGATAGGATGAAATTGTTAACATGCCACACACACACAACAAAAAAGGTAACACGGTCATCAAGTGAGCCATGCATGTCTCCAACTGCCCATTTTTGTCATCCATGTTTTATCCACTTGATTAGCAGACCATACACCATTTCTGGCCTATGGCATGATCAAGGTGTACCCTACTCGATGAGTGGCCTGGATCTCTAACACGTGTTCCATCCCCTTACATAAGGCCCCTCGTTAAAAGACGACCCCTTACAGTACATAATAGAACCATTTTGTAGGGGGGAGTTATTTGATACTCTAGCAGGGTATCACAAAGGCAATCAGAGATTGCACACGTGGCATACACTAACTCTAAATTGAGTCCAGATCCTCTGCTTGCCACAAACAGGAAATTCCTGTTTGTTGCCCTATGATTGGGCTACATCATGAAACTGCATTTAATGCAGCAGTGCTGACAGCGTTAGTGATGACGTGGACCAATCACGATGCAGGAAAATGAGAATTTCCTGTTTGTGGCAAGCAGAGGATCCGGAATCCTCTAAATTGCGAAACATGCTGTCACCAAGTGACAACCCCAAAACCAGATTAGTTGAACAGTCCTATCCTCTGATTTGTGGACTTTTGTTTGTTGAAATATGACCATTGGAGAGTTTCATTTAACCCTCCAATAAATGTGCACCAATCTGATAGTCAGATAATCAGATAAGCATAATTTTTGGTTCATGATACACTTAAATTTGGACAGTTTAATTTTAAATACGTGTATGCCATGTATCCAATTTCAAAGTAATTTCCAAATACTTGATTCATGATACACTTAAATTTGGACATTTTAATTTTAAATATATGTATGCCATGTATGCAATTTCAAAGTAATTTCCAAATGCTTGCATATCATCCATCACACTTTGCCAAAAGTATCAAAGTTTTTCTCTTTTGCTGGATCTTTCCAAATCCAATCTTACATACAATGCCGCAAAGCTCTCCTAGAGGTTTTCTCAGCCAATGTGTGCAGAAGGCATCCCGACTATGCACCACATGTGCCATTGTGGCAGACAGATGCAATATCAAAGTCGTCCTTCAGGTGGGTCCAATTGTTAAGATGTTCTCACCCAAAAAACAGGTCGGTGCACTTGTCAGGTGGGTCATGATGTTAGAAACAATTGGATGACTCAATTTTTTTTGAGAAAGTTCTTCTAAGCCATAGATTTGTTTCATAAATAGCTATTCTTAGTTTACCAACCTAATTCTTTGATCGAGGAATGCTCACCTGTGCACCTTCTTACGTAAGCACCCGTGCGCACCTTTGCACACGTGTCATGGGCACAAAATCTGAATGGTCCAAGTGATGCAGCACCCCTTGAAACCTCGCTAACCCAACTTTCAGCCCAATACAAAACTCTAGTGGGCCATAGCAAAGAGAAATGCAAATCAAGGGAGGAAACTATTTCCTTTTGCCATGGCCCACCAGAGTTTTGTATCGAGCTGAAAGTTGGGCTCGTGATGTTTCAAGGGGTGCCGCATCACGTGGACAGTTCAGATTCTGTGCCCATGACACGTGTGCAAAGGTGCACACAGGTGCTCACGTAAGAAGGTGCGCAGGTGAGCATTCCTCTTGTTTGATCAACCATCAACATAGTGGCCCAATTGTTTTTTTCATATATGTTTACCAAATATATTTATTTTTGCATAAGAAAATCCCTAGTAAACAATAAAGAAATTGTTTATTGTTAATCAATTATGCACTTCCTACAGACAACACCAAATGGGCCCCAATGGTTCACAATGTTATCATTTCACGGCCAGAGATGGAATGAACAATATTTAAAAGAAACACTGACACAACGCTTTGTTCATGGCTATTTCAAGAGCAGAAATTTTTTTTTGTGATTTTGGAATTTCTATTGTTGGTAGAATTTCCATCCAAAATTTGCAAAATGGAGCTCATGTTGTATTGGAAAGAAAACTTTATTTTAGCAATTGCATCAATTTTATTGGAAAGGGAGGAAGAGATTTTCTCACAGAGAATTTACAAAGAAGACCAAAAAGAATAAAAATGGCAACAAAGCAAGGTGACGAGGTTTTGACGATCGTATCCCATGAGATGACATTCAACTTAGCACTAATGAAAACCTCATCAGGACTGGCATTTTCGAAAGCATCCCATTGCACAATGCAAATCAACCATAAAGTTGCAAGGATAATCTCTAGAATATTCTCCCCTTAGGGCCTTCTCCACCCCATGCCATGCTAAGAAAAAGGCTTTTGTTGATCACAGCATCACCGAAATACATCAGAAGAGGTCTTCCACAACCTTTTTGTGTCTACGCAAGTGTTGTTTCATGATTTTTGAAAATAGAAATCCTAGACTTCGTGAAATATTTTATTTGTGGCCTAGCCAAACAAAACCTCAAATGGTGAAATCTATGGGATTGTTTTTTACCGTTGAAATCCGCCTCCACGAAACACACATTTTCAATTTTGGGAAGCCAGGGTTGTAACAGTGTTTGGTTCAAGCCCATAGCTCAACAGTAGATAGGATGTGTTTCAACATTGAGGTCACGGGTTCGAGCCCGGATTACCTATCAAAAGACAAGAAAAAAAAAAAGGGAAAAGGTTGTAACAGTGTTGAGTTCAAATGAAGCATTTCTCAAAGCTCTTTTGGGATAATTTTCAATCAAAAAATCAGGACCATCCATAAGAATCATTTTGAATAATCCACGTTCATGCTGTTTAGTTTACCGTCTCCTGGAACCTTGAAATAGAGGCAGCATTCATCAACTGGGCAAGAGTTCCATGTGCTCTTCCACCATTTGTTAAATGGCGATGAATCCCCACCATATATGCAACATGAATATAACTGAATCTAGAGCATGAAATGTGTGCCACAGTTTAGATGGAGCACAACCCAAGATCACATTGATCAGAAAATCTCCACCATCTGATACTGGACATTGAATACATAGCTGATCAATTTCATCTTAACCGTCCACTTGATGGACACCAATTGGATGGTATAATCATCCAATCAATGTGATATCCATGCCACAGATTAGATGGGGCACAACCCATGGTTACATTGATTGGAAAATATCCACCATCTGATATCAGACAATGAATACACACCACTGATCATATTCATCTCAACATCCATTTGATGGCTACAATCTTCCAATCAATTTGATTTCAGCCATACACCGAAAATCCTATCGACAAATCAGAGGTAATAAACAAAATCCTCACAGTCAATCCTACAATTTGCAATCAGATTTCTAGAAAATTGAAAGCAAACAACATAACCAAATAAGAATAATGATGAACTTACATGATCAATCTGCCGGGTTGCAGGCGTGACCTTCCCCTCAACGGCCTTGATCAAATCATCGTAGTAGCTCTCTGGTGCTGTCGACCGCTTCTTGGCAGCCCCGGACAAGGAAAGCCACACCTTGGGCCTCAGAACAGGTGGAATTCCCTTCCTGGTAAGTCTCTTCAGAGTAATTGTATTCGCAACGACAGATAACTTAAGCTTGGAGACGACAATCCTCTCTGAAAGTGAAGAGAATTTAGGCTCCAAATACCAATCCACACCTTTGCTGGCTTCCAAGGACCACCACACCCGGGCCTGCCTCCGCACCCGCTCTCTCACCTCATTCAACACATTGACGTCGTCGACATTCCCTTCGACGGTGAAACCGTAGATGTCTTGGAATTTGACAGAAATGTTGGCTTTTTTGGATATGTAATTGGTCATCCAATAAGGGCTTTGGGATTGGAATTCGCGGGAGATTTCTCTCCGCGCCTCGGTTCCGAACATCTCTTTTGGGGGAAGAAGTTGAAAATGAAGGGAATTGAGGAGATTTATGGTCTGTTTCTCGAGAGCATTGCAAGCTTAGGAAAAGACCATGTTTTTGAAGCAATGGAAGAGACCTTTTCAAGGCACTACAGAATGAAATCTGATGAGTAGATGAGAAATGGGGTTTTCAGTATTGGGTCTTCAAAAAGAAGATTGGGTAGCAAAAACCCATCTCTTGAATCATTGAAAGCGCCTTTTGTGAGGCATTAGAGCTTGAAATCTAATGATAGGAGACGGTAAAATGTGTTTTTTTTTTTCTCTTTTTAAATGGCTTTTCTAAGATAATATAGCTGAATAAAACCTATGTTTTGGAAGCATTCAAAAGGCTGCTTTGAAGGCATTAGAGGTTGAAATCTAATGGGAGGACATGGATTTCAAGCCACTGACGACCCACTTTGATGCATTAGAGCTTGAAATCTAAAGAGAGAGGGGATTGAAAAAGTGGGATTTTATTTTATTTTTTTTTCCTTTTCTTTTTTAAAATTGAGTGAAAATCACCAGCAAGGCATCTTATCAAGACCCCACATACCTATATCCATCAAAAAGCCCCTGCTTTTAAATTAAAGCATGATATCTGATCAGAGAGATTTTGGTTGAAAAAGCTGGTTCTTTTAAAATGGGTCTTTTGACGCATTACGGCCCAATTAAAAAAGAAAATATCTTTTATGCCATTCAAGAGCCTATCAGTGAAATTTACAGACTTGATGTTTAAAAAAATGGGTTTTTTTTTTTTCTTATTTTTTATTAGATTAGGTGTGGATTATTTTATTTTATTTTATTTTTTTTAAGAGATCAATTTTTACAATTAAAATAAGGAAATTTAATGGGACTTTTCCTTTTTCTTTCAAGGAATTGAAAGATTTGAAATGAATTGGGTTTTTCCCCTCTTAAGAACATAAAAGATTAGGAAAAAAAATCTCAGTTTTTTTTAAAAGGGATGATAGATTGAAAGAAGGGTCTAGGAGATTTCAAACAAAACCAAAAAAAGGAAAAGAAAAAAGAGAAAAAGAAAAAGAAAAGAAAATTCCAATCTTTCTTTTGCAATTAGAGATTGGAATTTGAGGGAATGAGATGGAAAAATTTTTAAAAAACAGTTTGTTTTTAGATAGAAAAATGGGAGGTGGAGAGAGAGAACAGAGATGGGTATTTTGGGAATTTTGAAATTAGTGTAGGGACAGGTGATGGCTGTCCGTGGTTGGAAGCTATTTGGGGCACAAAGAGATGTCCATGAGAAATCCACTCCGTCCATCAGTTTCTCAGTATCATAATACTATAGGAATTCAAAAATAAGCTAGATCAAAAATTCAGGTGGACCACACCACATGAAACAGAGGAAATTGAATGAACGCCATTGGAAACTTTTTGCGGACCACAGAAGTTCTGGATCAGAATGATATTTATGAAAATAGTTTATCCCAGTGTTATTAACATTATGAACGGTTTGGATGGAATATTAACATTGTGATCAGCTCTAGGAAAGGTTTCAACGGTGGACGTTCCCATTCTCCCCTTTTCCTGTAGTGTGGACCACCTGAGTTTTTTATTTTCCTGAAATTTTCGTTTATGTCATTGTTTTAGCTTCAGAAACTGATGAACGGAGTAGATTTTTCAATGGAATTTATGTGGGGCCCACATAGTTTCCCACCACAGCAACTTCCTGTGGACGGAGGCTCCGATGGGTGTGAGTTGGATTACGTTGGAAGATCGCAGGGTAGGGATTCAATATTTTGTCTGAATGACGAAAATGCCCCTGTACGTTTTGTTGGGTGCCGAAAATGCCATTGTAGGATCTAACCGGCCATTAGGTGGGTCCCACCACTCAGCAATAGGATGGATGACATAACAAGGTGGACATCTATTTGTACAATAGTACCCCTGGATTGGATTATTTTGTAGGAAGGAATGGACAGCTAAAGATTTTCTGTTGATGTACTTTTAACCATTCATTTCAACAACAATACTCCAATCGAGCGTTTATGATCCTCGGATGGTTGTGATTTTTTTCATATAGTTAATCCAATGTGGACCCCATCTAATGATCGGTTCAGATCTTCTACAAGTTTTTTCATGTGTTGAAAATTGAGCCGCTATAACTTCATCAAAGTAGTAAGTCTGTAACGTTGGAAGGGTATTTCTGTCAAATGACAGCAATTCAACACGTTTTTTTGTCTTATGGAGGGAGTAGGGGTATTTGAGTAATTATATGAAACAGAAGGGTGGTTTATAATTGATTCAGGTAGTAGGAAGAGAAGAATTTCTCAATAGCAACGGTAGGGAGACTACCGAGAAAAACTTTGATACTCTGGCTGAGTGCGATTAATGATACGCAGTCATTTGGAAATTACGTAAAAATTACACAAGTGGAATAATATTAAACCGTCTAAATTATGAAAATCATTGTGGGGTTATCATGAACAAAAGGTTAAGCTTCTATGATTATCTTCCTATCCGATTGAAGGAAATTTGTTGGAAAGTTAAAAATAAAAATTTCCAACGGTCCAATTTCCACAAACAAGTTTCCACGAATCAGAGGTTAGGATTGATCAACTAATCTGATCTTGATAATTTGACTTCAACACGGTTAGATTCACAATATGATCGTT
The DNA here is from genome assembly GCA_030180095.1 of Magnolia changhungtana. Lineage (NCBI taxonomy): Eukaryota > Viridiplantae > Streptophyta > Magnoliopsida > Magnoliales > Magnoliaceae > Magnolia > Magnolia changhungtana. The sequence continues at coordinate 2,669,767 of JASAUF010000115.1, read as the reverse complement.
TTTTTTTGAGTTAATCTATGCCACGTGTACAATTCTGAGTGCCTGTGTATCAAGCGTCATACGAAGCCTGATCAGATAACTCTTTGGAGACCCTGACCCTTTCTCGAGCTAGACAGCCATAGAAGAGAGTACACGTGCGAGGGATTTTCAAACGTTGGAAGTCATGGTGCCTGGTATTCTGCTGTGTATGACATATCATATACACGCATGCAACCAAAACCTACGTTAATGGATAATTTTAACTCTCTGTTCGGTGGTCAAAAGATGGATGGTTTAGAAGAAATGAATCAGACGGTTGAAATTCGTCAAGAAAATGTCTATCGGGTGGTTAGAAAAAGTTCGTATTGAACTGTTTTTGGTCTGGAGATATCATATTAGTAGTGGATCCGTATTTGGAAGGTGTGGATTGAGGTGCGTCAGACCATATATGTAATGATGATGTGCACGTGTATGATATATCATAGTTTGTCAGAGTACCGTTTGTTTTCCCCACCATATTAAAAAAGGAGTAGTTTGCTGACTTTGTCCAAGCAGGTAAGAGATGGACGGCACGATTATAGCTACGAGGTACACGTGTGCACATCTGAGCGTGCCAATGGTTTCAACGGAACAAAAAAAAAAAAAAAAAAAAAAAAAAACGAGGATAAGCCGTCTAGGCGTTTATTTTTCTGGGCCCCACAACGCTCTTTGCCTATATCCCTTGACACGTGTCCGCTTAGTGGCTAACGGTTCATACCCAGTTCAAATATGTCTTGATCCTGTCCAACGGTGTCCTTTTCTGAAATGTACTCGCTCGAGTACATTTTCTGAGTGTACTCACCTTACACGTGGACGATGAACAGTTACGAGAGATCGCAGCCGTTTATCAAGGAGACCCACTTGGTAGAACGCCTTAGTAAAAAATCAGACCAATGTGATCAAAGGATTAGCCACATGCGTACAAGAAAAATGAACGGTTAATATAAAAAATAGACTAATGCAGTTCTGCACATGGATCCAAACCGTTGATCTTACAAAACACAGTATCAGCATCACAAATTCCAAAGTTGGAAGATTGTACACTATCAATAAACGGCCCAGACAATGACAGTTAAGGAGAAGGTCCCTAGTCCAAGGAAAACGATATTGTGGTCAGAGGGTTGAAATTTCAAAGTGGGTTTATCGGGTGTCTGAGTCCACGGTGGGGCCCACTGTATTAACGGTTTGGATGATGGAAACACGTCCCTCCCTCAAAGTGCTTGCGGCAAGCATGAGGTGGTCTGTACTGTTGATCTGTTGGAGTATCGTGTGGTTAGGCTAGTCCAATCAAGAGGTGGAAATAGTTGAAGGGCCTGTCTGGGCAGTGGGATTAGAAGGGATTAGGCGGGATATGAATTAGAATGGGTCTGCTGTCAAAACTAGAGATCCGTTCGACACCCACTTTAATGGATGACATATCAGTGGGCCTAGTATACTTACATATATTTATAGGGATTTGAATTTAATTACTAAATCAACTACAATACCTCTAATTAGTGGGATATGTAATTTTTGATATAATGGTTGTGATTAGCCCATTGAAATATATGCTTTGCCCGAAAATGATGAAATTTCAAGTCTCGGATGGGCCACAAGCACAAAATCATATCTGAGTGACTAACCAACGATTTTTAATTGTTGATTTACATGGACAATGTTTGGACAGTGCTAAACAATGTTTGGACGGTGCTAATTTACATGTACAATGTTTAGACGATGATAGACAATGTTTGAACGGTGCTGATTTACATGGACAATGTTTAGACGGTGCTGGACAATGTTTGGACGGTGCTGATTTACATGGACAATGTTTGAATGGTGCTGACATCATTAGTGGGCCATGTGCCCAATAGAATGATAGTGTATAGTGACACATGTTACACCTGTAATTATTGAAAGGATTTTATGTGTAATCCCAGCTCTCACCGTAGATTGCTAACCCCCTTCAAAGAGGGGATTGGAAACCCCTGAATTTGAAACCACCAATTACTTTATGTTACCAAACAACTAGGGGATTTGAAACCCCTTCCAATCCACGGTGCCAAATGTTACAAAACTTACATGGCCAAACAAATGTTTCTTTCCCCTCTCATGTACCTTGATTTTTGCATCCACCTTAATTTTTCTCCGTTTCCTAAAATGAACAGGAAAAATAAGTAAAAGAGTTAGATTTATTTCAAATATCACACTGAGCCCCACCTACCTCCTCAGGGAAAGGCTTTGGCCGGCAATCTGCGTCCCTTTTTGGCCACCCATTTCGAAAGTGGATTGGGTGGTGACCCAGCACAGACCAGCTAGGTGGTGTTGGTGCTGTGGGCCCACATTGATATATGTGTTTTATATCCACGTATTCATTTATTTTGTTAATTTATTTGATAGCATGAGTCTAAAAATAAGCAGATCCAAGGCTAAGGTGGACCACACCATATAAAATAAAGGAGAAAATGACACCCCCGGCTGAAACCTTTATAAGACTGGTGGTGATGTTTATTTTTCATCCAATCTCTTAATAAAGTCATACAGACCCGATTGAATCTAGATGAAGAGAAAACATAAATATCATGTTTATCCAAAAACTTTTAACGCCCGAAATTTTTTTTAATAGTGCCGTTGAATCCTTCATTGTTTCCTGTAGCGTGGTCAGCTTGAGCTTTGGATCTACTTTACTTTTGAGTTCGTTATCCAAAATGGGTGTGGATAAAACACACATCACAGGCGGCCCGCGCGCCCAACACCACCTAGCTGGGTGGTGTTGGGTCCCCATTTGTTTCTTAAACTGCGCGGTCCATCAAATCATTGTGACAGTTTTCAGGCCGGGTCATCAAGACCTTCTAAGATGGACGGTTGAGATCTCACGATCATAATCAGCAATAAGGCACGTGTAATGGCAAGTAAATGGGTCTCTTCATGAAGCAAACCTTTGATTTATGGGTCACATGTTTCGGTAATCCAGACCGTTGATCACTGTTTGGCAATACAGAAAACTGGTTGAGAAGAGAAATAAGTCAATGGTCTGAATTCCACTGAAAAGAAGTGCCATGATTAGTCACTAGGACTGTCCAATCTATGACATTTTTGGCGTATGGCCCACCTATGGTGGGAATACAGAGACCTATGATCTGTATTACCTAACAATGGGCCCCACCTATCATAAGTGAAAACTCTTTCTCTAGCCCAATCTGCTTGCCCCTTTAACCCCACCAAGTGATGATCCAGACCGTTCATCTCTAACGCCCCATGCTATATATTCTAAATAGAAAATATCTTACTGTTAAGAGATACTCACCATTTATAGGGAGTTGAGCAAAAAAACTTCTTATGTGGACCTATGTTTCTAGCTATGCCACGTATATTTTTTCCATGGACCATCTACAGTCAGATCTACTACATGAAAGGCCTGGATCATCAGATGGTGGGCCAGAAGTGGCTAGACTTGCCAGCCAACCTCTTCAATAAATGATGGGAATAATGAACATATGGTGGTGGGAGAATGATGTTGTTCACGTGTGATATTTATTTATTTCGTTTTTCTTTTTATCTGTTCACAATCAATCATGAAGAGTAGAATCCACGCTACTGCCTTTTCATCCTTGAATAGTACAGTAGCGTGGGTCCCACCACTTAAACCGACAATCACGCGCCATAGTATACGGATGGAGAGCCCAGAGGCCCACATGAAATGATGGTTGGATAATCGGAAGCTTTAATCAGGTGGTGGCATTTGTATATGGATTATGATCATATTAGAGTACACAGATGTATCATTTCTTATGTATATTTCAGTTATCCTGATGGTGAAGTATCTTGTGGGAAGGGGTCATATATAATCTGTAAGTTTTCTTAGATAAGCTAAACATTTGGATTGTAAGTTACTTTAGAATTTTTTTTAAAATTTTTTTATTTTATACTACATTCACACACACCCCACACACTCACGCTAGTGGAATTTCACCACCTATGGATACTCGAACTCTTGACCGGGTGTTGAAACTCCTGAGAGTCTACCACGCAAGAGTAAAGATCCAAAGTTACTTTAGATAAACTACTTATGGATAGAGTAAACTTATCTTGGTTTTTTACATGTTTAGCAAATAAACATGTTTAGGGAGTGTTTAAATCGTTAGTTGCTTTAGATAAGCTTTTTTATGTCATGAGTAGTTATGAACACTTCAACACTAGCATGGTTGCTTTCACTACTTTCTTTAGTTGCATAGATGAGATGCAGTATTGACTTACATGCGAAGATGTATTTGATTTGTAATTGTCACTAGCAAAAAAAGGGTTTAAAATGTGCATGCAACTAGAATCATAAAATTGCTAATGGATCAAAGGATTGTGGGATTTCTCAATTCAAGCGACTACTCCTGTAATTGGTCTACGACCATAAATTATGAGTAAGGGGTCGTTTGGCACCGTGGATTGGAGGGGACTTGTAACATCCCGAATTTTCACTGTTTTGGATTTCCAAAAATCCTTGAAATTTATTTATTTATTTAATTATTTATTTAATTATTAACTTATAATATCACTTAACGACCATTAACACTCAATGTTAGTTTATACTGGGGTGGACCAGTCTAGTTATGATAGGACCAAGTGCGGGCCACCAAGCCAGATGGCCCGTTTACACTTAACAATAGCCTGTGTGGGCCACCCAGCGACCGAGAAGGGTCAGAAAAATCTAAAACTTTAGAAAATCATAGATCTCACTGGGCTTGTGGTCCATCGCGGACTATGGACCCAGTGGACACCCATAAGTACCATCTGCGCGCTTGCCAATGCGCCCACCAATGCTAGATTAAAATCGCGCGATATAAGCGAGACTCGGGTCTTCTAGCCGTCGGTTTCTTCTAAATTTATGGTGAAGGTTTAATGTATTTTTCAACGCCTTCCCACCAAATCTGGGCCCCGATCGTGGCACGATGACCAGTTGATCGCGAATTGGACCCGTGCGACCAAACTCGCATCCGTTCGTTCCCAAATTTTGTAAGGCCCCTCATCGGGCCATGGACCATTTATCATATAAATTTCATGGCTAGAGGGCCATCAGAAATGCTCCAATCACCAAAATGGCCCCCACAAGACCACTTAAAGGTCAGAAACGCTTTCTCAGATCATATATCCGTTCATCCGTTCGTCCCCAATTTTTGCATGGGCCCTAATCGGGCCATAAGGCACCTACACGTCGAATTTGGTGGCGGAGGGGGTGTTAGGGCTACCCCAACACCAATAGGGAGTCCCATAAGTCTATTTTAGGAAATTATGGAAGTTTAGGGCCATTTGCACCAAATTTGGAATTATAAATAGAGGTTTCTTTTGGGCACCCCTCTCCCATACGAATTTGCCCTAGGAAAGGGAAGAGAAAAAGAGAGAAAGAGAGAAAGAAGAAAGGAGGAAGAGAGGGAAGAAGACAAGGTGGACCCTAAACCAGGTGGGGCCCAAGGGAATCAATCTCTCCTCTCCCTACACCTTCTCCAAGGGGAAACCCATCCGAAAATCGCCCTCTTCATTTCATGGATCGTTTAGGTAAGATCCAACCCTCTTTTTCTTTGAAAACCCTTGTAAGGAGGGGGGTTTTGCTTATAAATCTAACATGTGAAGTTGTTTTAGGGATTCCGGCCGATCTACCGCAAAGCCCTCTTTCCTAGGACGTTTTTCCCAAGCCTCCAACAATCCTAGGTGTGGACTATTAATCTTATGTGGCTTAGCACCAATTATAATACTAGCTTAATGATTTTGGATGCTTGATTGGTACATTTGAGAGCCTAGAGAATCCTAGGAATTGTAAGTTCTTGAAATTGTATGGATGCACATGATGTTCTTCATAATGTTATTTATTGTTCAAATGATTTTCGTGAATGGATGATAATATGCTTATGCCGTGTCATTCTTCCACATGTTATTGATCCATGTTGTGTATGCTTCCATTACCCTTATGCATATGATGGCTTGAGATGGAGGAAGTGCGTAACTTCCTCACACACACCCACACACCTCACATGTACTATATTGCTTGATTTCTTGCTAGGAATATCTAATTTGTATGACTGAGATGCATGGAGTATGATGATGACATGCTAGTGACAATCTGTATAGTCGGCTTGTTAAGGATGACCTTCATTACATTGGGTTGGTCAGGAAACATGAGGAGAGCGAAGGCGGCTCCAAGGGTAGGACCGTCTCGAGGCTAAACCCGTGAGTTTGGGCGGGTGTATTCGGGTGGCTGTAGTTCGACTACATGGGTCTCTCGTGCCCGATGTCGCTCGTCTCACGCTCGCCTGACTCATGCGGTCTAGCCTACTGACTGATCAACCTGTTTGTTAACCCTATGTGCCCACATTTGAATGGAATCTGAACCACCCTACAACCATTGTAGCTCATTGATAATCCACTTGAAACTGGTCCACAGCCTCGTGAGCCGGGCATGGTGGAATGGGACACTGTGTCCGAGCTGTCGGCCTACGCTGGGGTACCGTGCCTCCCGTAGTGACCATGACGATCCCTCCCTATCGGCACTCCTCATGTGCTTGGAGTCGGGGATGAGGAACCCGACGGGATCACGGACCGCGAGGTATCGGCCTCACGCATTGATGGGGTCTTGGCCTTGCAACCAGTTTAGGGCATTGATACGTAGGGTGAATCAGAATCCCAACCCTGTTTGGATGAATGAACTTAATTAATAACTCGACTAACACGATCGCATTGCAAGCATTAGTTAGGGTGGCGACTCGGAAGTCGAGGTCGCTCTGAGGGAGTGTTGTCATATGCGATCGTTAGATGGAGTCGCTTGATGGAGTGTTGTGGCGACGGCATGCATCATATCATCCGCATGCATGCATTTTAAATAAGAGTTATTAGGTGTTGATGATTGTCACGCTTTTCATTAAGTTCATATTACAATTGATGCTGTTGTAACTTGAGACCAATAGTTTACACTTGAGTTGATCACTCACTCCCACTCCTGGGACGGTGTTTTAAAACACCAACCAGACCCATTCATAGATGCAGGTGACTCAGGGCACGAGGAGCTGGCGAGGCGAGCTTGGACGAGGAGTATGAGTTGTCCTACTTTTAGTTGATGGGCGGCTCTCCATCGGCTTGACAGGCGGGAATTGGACCGCTGAGTTGTGGACTCAGCTTTATTCTTGTGGACATATCATTTTATTCTAGATTTTGATGGGCAACGCCTTATGCGACCCTTTTCATATTCTTTGGACTTGTATATGTATTTGAACTTCTTTCATTTCAGTAAATCAGTTATGATTATGTTTCATGCTCCAGGATATTTCAAATTGTGCATATAAGTTTGATTAACCATAAAACCATGCAAAAATTGGGGACGAACGGATGAACGGATATATGATCTGAGAAAGCGTTTCTGACCTTTAAGTGGTCCTGTGGGGGCCATTTTGGTGATTTGAGCATTTCTGATGGCCCTCTGGCCATGAAATTTATAGGATAAATGGTCCATGGCCCGATGAGGGGCCTTACAAAATTTGGGAACGAACGGATGCGGAGTTTGGTCGTACGGGTCCAATTCGCGATCAACGGTCATCGTGCCACGATCGGGGCCCAGATTTGGTGGGAAGGCATTGAAAAATACATTAAACCTTCACCATAAATTTAAAAGAAATCCGACGGCTAGAAGACCCAGAGTCTCAGTTTCTTATATCGATTGCGATTTTAATCGCAAGGCATTGGTGGGCGCATCATGGGCAAGCGCCCGAGATGGTACTTCGGGTGTCCACTGGGTCCATAGTCCGCGATGGACCACAAGCCCAGTGAGATTTATGATTTTCTAAAGTTTTAGATTTTTCTCGACCCTTCTCGATCGCTTCGGGCCCACACGGGCTATTGTTAATATGTAAACGGGCCATCTGCTTGGCGGCCCGCACTTGGTCCTATCATAATTAGACTGGTCCACCCCAAAGATAAACTAACATTGAGTGTTAATGGTCGTTAAGTGATATTATAAGTTAATAATAAAATAAATAATTAAATAAATAAATAAATTTCAAGGATTTTTGGAAATCCAAAACAGTGAAAATTCGGGATGTTACAGGACTAGAGGGGATTGGAGTGGGTTTTAAATCCAGGGAGTTTCTAATCCCTTCTTTGAGGGGGTTTGCAATCCACGGTGAGAGCTTGGATTACACCTAAAATCATTTCAATAATTGCAGGTGTGACATGTGTGTCACTGTACACTATCATTTTATTGGGCACGTGGCCTACTAATGATGATAAGCACTGTCCAAACATTGTCCATGTAAATCAGCATCGTCCAAACATTGTTCAGCACTGTCCAAACATTGTCTATATTAATCAACAATTAAAAATCGTTGGCTAGTCACTCAGACATGATCTTGTGCTTGCGTTCCTCGGGCCGTGCAACGGCCAAGGAATGTCAGAAAAATCTAAAAATTGGGGAAACCGCGGATCTCACTAGGCTTGTGATCCATCGTGGATCACAGATTCAGTAGACACCTAGAAATTAATAATCCATGTCATCCCAACGGCATTTGTCAAACGCAACTCACTCCAGCCTTAACCCAAAAGCTAGAATTGAAATCTGACACTTTTAAATAAAATTGAGATATCAGGCTTTGCAGCCGTCGGATCTCTTCTACATTTATAGTGAAGGCCTAAAGTATTGTTCTACGCCCGTCCACAAAATCTGGAACCCGATCGTGAAACGATAATCGTTAATCGTAAATCGGACCTGTATAGTAAAATCCCGCGTCCATTTGCCTTCAAATTTTGCACGGCCTTTCATCGGGCTATAGAGCACCTATCCTATAAGTTTCATAGCCAGGGGGCCATCAGAACCGCCCCAACAACCAGAATGGACCCCATAGGGCCATTTAAAGATCGGAACCGTATGATAAAACCCTTCGTCCATCTATCTTCAAATTTTACACAGCCCTTCCTCGGGTCATGAGACACCTACACACCAAATTTGGTGGCCAGAGGGGTGATAGGGCTGCCCCAAAGCCAAAAGGAGGTCCTAGAGGGCCATTGAAAGAAATTGTTGAAACTTAAGGCTAATTGGCCCAAACCTAGGAAATAAAGTCCTAAGGCTCTTTCTCTCATACTCCCACCATTACTCCAACAACAAAAGAGAAAGGAGAGAGTAAAGAGAGAGAGAGAGAGAGAGAGAGAGAGAGAGAGAGAGAGAGAGAGGTGTGAGAGAAGAAGGGAGAGAGGGTGGATCATAGTTGAAGTTAGGGCCTAAGATAGTCCGAGTCTTGTAACTCCTTACCTCTTTCTTATGGAATCCCTCACCCACAACCGGAAGAACTCCTCTCCTCCATTTGGGTAGGTAAATCCCTCATCCTTTTGGTAACCCCTCGCATTGAGGAAAGATTTGTATGAGATTCTAACATGCAAATGCATTGTCTCAGGATTCTGGCCAATTGACCCCGAGTTTGACACTTCTAGGTCGTTTCTCAAGATTTCAGCAATCTATAGGTGCGGACTATTATTCTTAGGTGGCCTAACACCAATTTTAGTATGAATCTAATGATTATGAATGTTTAAGATGATGTATTTGGATAATCTATAGAAAACCTAGGTAAGACCTTACATTTTAGATCCTCCAAATCAACATGGAATGATTATGGTATGTTTGTTGTTCCTCAACATGATTGGGTATGAATTTGGTGATTACATGTTCATTTTTTACTTGATTCTTGTACAATGTTCCTTATAACATGTATGATACATTAACCCTTGTGTATTTTGTGCTATGAGATATATGTAATGCCTAGCCTCATCACTAATCCACACCACATGCATGCACATTTATTTCATAATATTGTTAGTAATTTCATTTATAGAGAAATCTAAATTTGTGTTTGATGTAAGAGTGCATGATATTACCTGTGTTAGATAATAAATCCTGATTGGTTGAAATGCTATTGAATACCATCAAACCCTTGAGTTGGTCAGGGAACCGAGGTGAGGAAAGGTGGTCCCGTTGGTAGGACCATTCTGCGGCTGAACCAATGGATTTGGGCGGATACGAGTGGGTGACAGTAGTTGGACTACATGGGTCGCTTGTACCCGATGTCGTCCGTCACGTACTCTCCTGAACTCGCATAGTCTAGTCCACTTACTGACCAACGATGTTTGTTAACTCTATCTGCTCATGCCTGTATGTAACGTGGAACACCCTTTAACCATTGAAGCCCATTAATAATCATTTGAAACCGATCTACGAGAATCGGTCATGATGGAATAGGACATTGTGTTCAAGTTATCGGCCTACGTTGGGGTGACAAGCTTCCCCGTAGTGACAGCGAGCGATCCCTCTTCTTAGTACTCCCCATGTGCTAGAAATTGGAGATGGAAAACCTGATGGGATCAAGGATCACGGGGTCCTGGCCTCGCACGTTGAGGGGCATTGGCCTCGTAACTAGTTGAGGGCATTGATATGTGGGGTGTACTAGTTTCTCCAATCTGCTAGACGAATGAAATTAATTAAGAACTCGGGTAACACTATCATGATCGCATCGCACTAGTTAGGTTGACGACTCGGCAGTTGAGGTCATAATGAAGGAGTGTTGGTCATACGCGATCGTTAGATAGAGTCGCTCGAGGGAGTGTTATTACGAGGTCATGCATCATATCATAATATATGCATATGCATTAACAAGACTACTTAGAGAACTGTGAATATATGTCTTTCATTAAATTCATAATATAATTGATGTTTGTTGTAACTTAAGACTAATAGTGCTCACTGAGTTGATCACTCACTCCCACTCTGGGACGATGTTTTAAAACACCAACCAGACTCTTCAGTAGTTGCAGGTGACGCTCAGTACGAGGAGCCTTACGGTGCGAGTCTTGATGAGGAGGACGAGCTGTCCTATTTCCAGCTGATGGGCGGTTCACCGTAGATTTTGCGGGCAGACTTGGATCGCTGAGTAGGAGACTCAGCGCATCATTCTTTTTGGACATATCATTTTTTATAATTTTTTTGGGCAATGCCTTGTACGACCCATTGTTATTATTTTTTGGACTTGTATACCTTTAGTCATTTCCATTTTAGTAGACTAGTGGTGATTGTGATTCATGTTTCAAGTAATTCTATATTGCGCATTAAACCTAATTAAACGCAAAATAGTAAAAGTGGTTATGAGTGATACTCAGGAACTTGAAAGTCGAGTGTAGGTACGACCCTCAATTTTCAGGGTGTTACATGGTATCATCCGAAAAGCAAATTTGCAAAACCATCGGCCTTTGTATGGGAGGTGGTTGAGTTTCTCCTCCTCCAAACAATTGTCATTCCATGCAAACGTTGGTTGGGCTTTGGAAGGGTGCAATTGATCGATCATGGCTCATTTTTCTTTTGCTTTCGGTGGTACTTGATCGGGTCTGATGGTTTCTTTCGAGAGGTATCGGGGATAAGTCCTTTTGACCTGTCCAATTTTATATGTTCGTTGGGCCATATAAAATAAAATTTATCAAAGTGATGTGTGATTAAGATTCTCAAATGGCTTAGATATTTGACCAATTTCTGATTGGTCGGTCTTTATTTATAACAATCCATCTTGGTAAATATTCTTGGATCAAGCCGAGGTTCCTTTTTGCCTAACTACTCAGATTTTGATGCTTCCCCTAGATTGATTGGATATGTTTTAGTAAGATAATCGAGTTATTGGAGTTCCCGAGGTGCTTCGTAATTGGCTAGGATTTAATTAATTATATTTTAAATCAATCGATCAGGACTGTGGACTGTTTCCTAAAAGTGTTAAAGATTTTTACTTTTTAATCCGTTTGGATTATTAATGATTCTTGGATCACCTATAGATGATTTTAGCAGAATGTTACACGAATAGTGTCTCCGAGGAGTTCAAATAGATCAACCAAATTTGATCGATTAAGTTCCGAGTCTACCAATATAGTCCATCAAGTATTCCCAAGATGTGTTGAGGTTGCTTCTCATTTGACCCGTATAGTTTTTTAATAATTATAAGGTCACCCAAAGATAGTTTTATCGAGGCCAAGGTGAAACTCAAAGAGTAGTTTATTCTCGTTTTGGGTGGAGCATTTATAGGAGCTTATCTTGGTTTATACTTATTCTGTAAATATGTTATCACCAAAAAGTAGAAAAGCATGTTTGGTTTCCAATATCACAAGTATTTGTCCCTCAAGTTTGTTTAGTTCCTCTCATGTCCACCATCCATCACGTGGGGCCAACCTTTGACATGGATTGTTCATTATGTGGGCCCCACCTTTGATGTGTGTCATCATCATGTGAGGCCTCCTTTGATATGGAGAAAGAGAGAGGTAAAAAGTCAAAAAGCTAAAATAAAAAACTTATAAGGATGGGTAGCTTTAATCACATAAGTAACTTTTGAAATTATATTTACCAAACTAACTTAGGTGAAAAAACTAAATTAATGACTTAACGTAAGGTAAAAAGTAACTTATTTGGTGGTATCCAAACAAATCCTTAGTAAATAACATACTTGCCAGTTACAAAGTATAAAAGCTTGTTTCATTTTCAACGTAACATCAGAGAATATTTATCCCTAAAGTTTGTTTGGTTCACCCTTATATTCACGGTCCATCATGTGAGGCTAATCTTTGATGTGGACTGTTCATTGTGTGGGCCTCACCTTTGACTAGGCCATCTATCATGTGGCCCCACCTCGTGGATGTGGGTTATTCATCATCAGGGTCCGACCTTTAATGTGCACTGTCCATTATGTAGGGGCCCACCATCAATGTTATTGTACATCATGTGGGGCTCACCTTTAATGGTCACAACCTAACATGTGGAGCCCACTTATGATGTGGACCGCCCATCATGTGGGCCCCACCTCTAATATGGGTCATCCATCTTGTGCGGCCTGCTTTTGATGTGGGTCACTCATCATTATGGTCAACCTTTGATGTGGATCATCTATCACGTGGGGCCCACCTTAATGTGGGTCATCCATCATATGGGGCCCACCTTCATAATCATTTGTCTATCCTTCGAAGCCCAACTTTGATGGGGATCATCTATCATATGGGCCCCACCTTTAATGTGAGTTGCCATTATGAGGGGCTCACCTTGGATGTGAGTCATTCATCATTAAGGGCCAATCTTTGATTTGGATCGTTCATCATATGGGGCCCACCTCAGTGTGGGCCATCCATTATGTGGGGCCCAACTTCAATGCTCATTGCCCATCATTTAAAGCCCACCTTTAATGTGGATCGTCCATATTGTAGGCCTCACCTTTGAAGTGGGTTGTCCATCATATTGCCCGCTTTGAATGTGGGCTATTTATCAATAGGAGTCAACCTTTGATGTGGACCATCCATTATGTGGGCCCATGTTAATACGGATTATCCATCATGTGGAGCCCACTTTTGATGTAGACCGTCCATTGCGTGGTCTCTACCTTCGATGTGAATAGTCTATCACATGGAGCTTCCTTTGATATGGACTGAGTGAGTGAGAGAAAGAGGGAGAGAGAAATGGAAAAGTAATAAGTTGAAAAGCCAAAAAAAAAAAAAAAAAAAACTTGTTAAAATAAGTAGTTTTCAACACATAAGTTACTTTTACTATAATACTTATTGAACTATCTTAATGACATGTTTGATTTTTTAAACCAATTGTAAATACACTGCAAATGGGAGTAATGATTATTTCTTTTGGTAATTATGGCATTGTTACCAGTGCTTAATTTGACGGTTACCTTTTGAGCTAAAAAATCGAGGACACTACAAAATATATTTGTGGTCCACCTTGATGTATGTGGCTTATCCACACCGTCCATCTGTTATGCAAGCTAAATTTATGGTTTGACTAAAAAAATGAGGCTGATAAAAAGCTCAAGTGGACCACACCACATGATTTAGGAAATCGAACATCTATTGTTAAAAACTTATCAGTGCCACTATTTCCTTTAGTGTGGGTCACATGAGTGTTGGATTAGCCTCATTTTTTAGCTCATGCCTTAAAATGTTACACTAAAATGAATGGACATGTAGATATATCTTATATATCAGGGTGGAGCCTAAAAATTTAAACTAATCATTTTGACTCAGTTTTCAAAAATGAAATGTAATTGCATTTTTAAATGGGGTGAAGAAGTAATAATTACTAATTCACTGGGCATTTACATGGGATTTAGAAAATCAAATAGGCCAACTTAATGATTTAGTATAAGTAAAAAAGTAACTTATTCGGTGGTATTCAAACAAGCCTAAAGAGATGATATAGGTTATTGATAATCATGATTAAGCTTTAATATGGTTTTCGATGATATTATCTTTTGATTCGGGCTTGTATCCATTATTTTCCTACAAATACCTTAGTCAACCGATGCTCAATAATCTTTAGAAAACCTACTCTTCTCCTTTTGAATCCTTCATCCTATAAACCCTTTTTTTTAATTCCAACATTCGTCGGATCTCTGTTTAAATTATCTTTTCTACTTGAGGGCAACTTCTCGTTTCATTATCATCACTGCTCAAGGGCTTCCCTCTCATCTTTATGCCTTGATTTTTTGCCACGTTGCCACCCTCCAACGGATGCAACGCGTCCATAGACCTTTGTTAGTGCTCCTCTAGTGACAATCTACTAAAATCTCAAGGTGGTTATTGTTCTAACTACAAAAAAGCTCAATCTTTCTTCATCACTATTTCATCTTTGTTTGCCGCCCATTAACCATGATGACAAGGCCTCAATGAGAGCATTGTTGTCTATTTCTTCTTTGGTTCCCAACTGTAGGATCATTCACTTTATTTTGTTACCATTGGTTGCAGGACGATCACAGATTCTAACGGGTATCTTGTCCCTTTTAAACATCATCTAAGATTGTGCCATGACCCAAATCTGGAGGCTATTTTCACTTATATTCCTCTGTTGAATTCGGCACCTAGCCCTCTTTGCCACTGTTTTCCAAGACTATAAAAACATAACCCATTGTTCAGGTCTGACACTCACCTCCTACTTTGTTGTTGATATTATTCAATTAGATTATTGTTGTCGATTTTGTTGTCTACCTATTCACACCAAATTTATTATGATGTTTCTAGCATTGGATCCTTCATCTTTTGATGGAGTTTGAATAAACGTTATTTTTATGTACTAACAATCTAACTTATTGTTGTCGATTCCGTTGTCTACATATTCACACCAAATTTATTATGATGTTTTTAGCATTGGATCCTTTATCTTTTGATGGAGTCTAAATAAACTTTATTTTTATGTACTAACTATCTAATTATTTAACAACATACTAAAGAAAAGTGATTATCCTTCTTGCTTTCCAATCAAATAAATATAAATATATATGACTATTTTATAATCACTTTTCTAATTTGGACTCTATCTAAGGCAATACTAATCTATATAAGACTCTTATCTAACAACTCTCTTAATATAGCTTGGACTTTATCTAAGACAATATTAATTTATATAGAATTATTATCTAATAATTCTCTTAATATAGCTTGGACTCTATCTAAGGCAATGCAGATCTATATAAGGTTGTTATCTAACAACTCTCTTAATATAACTTGAACTCCATCTAAGGAAATATAGATCTATATAGGACTCTTATCCAACGACTCTCTTAGCATAACTCAGACTCTATCTAAGTAATCTCTCCACATATAGATATTATTATTAACAGCTAAGCAAATATAAGAGAATTTGACACATGACATTGGGCGTCATAACAATATACTCTATTGAACGACAACTTATCCTCAAGTTACAAAAGCTGAAAAATGAGCAATAAACCCAATGTACATCTCTCACGTGGCATTTTCTTATGGTAAACATTCTTATGACATGAGAACTTTGGTAATGGCTTGATTTCTATGCTTGAAAATTTCTCGATCAAGCATTTTACATGAGATCTACATATTAGCACTAAGATCGAAAGTGTAGTTAGAGTAGGGACATTAACTCCTAATTTCTTTTTGAGAATTGACACATGAAACACTTGATGAATCTCGAACTTTGGTGGTACGTAATACGAGTTTATACTTAACCTATCCTATATGTGCGACGACTTGAAAATGGTCATAGAACCGAAGAGACAATTTATGTGGCCCAGATCTTCTAAAAAACATTATCGAAGGCAAGGCCTTAGCCAATATTGAATAAATAAGATCTTTTCTTGAAGCCAAACCGACCCATTTACCTTGCCTAGTCTCTGTCCATAGTCCTAATATGCTTGAAACTCAACCTAAAAACATATTTAGACTTTTTTCTTTGAAGTCATTTAGATGAGTTGCCCTTATTTTAAGGACATCATTAGGGATAAATGGAGTTTCTAATACAGTTAATCAGCTTTTAAACTATTTCAAATCATTTGACATATCCAATCATATATATAGGCAGAAGGGGGATTGGTCCGAGGGCAAAACATGAATGGTCAAGAGAGAAAAAGGGTAATGGCTACCTTCCTTGGCGATAAACTCAAGGACATCATAGTGGTTAAATGGATCATTATCAATGTAAATAGTCATAGTCAAGATAAGTTGATTTTACCAAAAGAATTTGAGACTTTTTATACTAAAAAAAGTACTGATTACATTAGGGAAGTTATAATTTTTCGTATCAACAGATGAAGATACCACGATATTCAGCTTTTAGTTTACAAATTGAACGAATTTAGGAGGGCTTCTTCATGAAATTAGTTAGATGACCGGACAAATAAAAATTAGGGAGACAAATATAGTAAGGTTTTTAAGAAGAGTTACATCTACGTCAGGCCATGTAGGGACCTTGATTGGCGTGAGAAATGACATGTCCAAACCAGTATTGTATTCTAAAGGATCACACCAATCTAGATAAGCCAACCATAGCGTGCTAGAGAGTTGCAATTAGCCCACCAAAGGACGTAATAAATGACTTGGCTTTTAAAAAAGAGGGTGTGAGTTAAATATGCATCTTTGCACTTGATAATCCTTTACTTCAAGAGATGGTGTGTCTGATACATGATCAGTTAATGACAATTCTTTCACTGCCTACCTGCGACAATAAATTTTTTTTGTGATTATTCTGACGAGGAGGAGCATGCTCTAAAGATTATTTTTACTGGATGAAATGAAACATTTTATTCACGCAACATGAGAAACATTTCTCATTCCTTAATGTGAACGATATGGCCATGAAAGAGAGATTACGTGGAATACAATTGATCATATTAAACATGAATGCGATGTGTGGGTCAGACTATGAAGCCATTAGAAAATTTCAAATACGGTAATCTACCCGACATGGTAATAATCTTTTCTATGTTTGGAAAAGAGACCCAAGGAAGAGAGGGAAACTCACCCCAAACCTCTCCCCTGAGTGTGTTAGTCACGTTATTAGATAGACGTGATAGAGGCAATGACTCCATTTTTTAGTAGAAAAATGTGACATCTTTCTCGCGGAAGAATTACAATAACCATTAGATATATTTGATTAGGTCTTGAATCCTCCTTTATCAGAAGAGTTCACTCATCCAGTGCTATCTTGAAAAAGAGCATATCAACTATACATTTGATCCTATGAACATCACCTACACTAATGTTGTGCCACAAAAATCGGTACCCTAGTACGGTGACTTCGATCCTTAGTTCTCAGGTGTGAACCTAACAAAAATGTATGTGAGTGAGTTCCTAGTGCCCGCGCAGCCCTATTAACGTTCGCCCATGATCAATAATTAGAGTAGCTTTAAATCAACGACATCAAAAGATAATGAGAGATAATTAAACCCAAGAATATATGACAAATGTTTAAAATGTACTACTCTAAAAGTGGTGTTTTCCCAAATGGAGACTACACAAGTCACAATAAACATGTCCAAAATAAAAAAGGTGTAAAGTATTATGTTTTCGCCCAATGCTCTAAAACATCAAGGCGATGGTGAAAGCCGGTCAATGCCTGCACGTCGGAGACCTCGATGGTACCTGTATCAATAATATCATCTAATTGGTATTTTAAAACACCGTCCCAGGTGTGAGTAAGTAGCTAACTCAACAATACTATTATCTAAGGTACACATGTTATCAATACAATTAAATGCAGTTAATGATACACCATGATCCATAGCTCAAGTGGTAGACTGAGTGAAAGATACCTCATTTCAACATTGAGGTCTTGACATCAATTCCCTAGTGGGGGTGTTGAGATGCCTTGCACAAACCTTAGGATCTAGCCTCCCGAAACAAACCAGAATTATGGATAATAAAGCAATGAAATAAATCAAAGCATCAATCACACACCACACAAGAGATTTTTATGTGGAAAACCCTCAAAGAGGTAAAAAACCACAGGACCTCGTCCAAATCAACAATCCACTATGAAGTAGAACGTTACAATCTTCTTCACTTACGTAGGAGTGGATAAACAATAAGAGAAATAGAGAAAACGGAGAGATTTAACCGATTACGAGGACATAGAAGCGCTAAGATATAGATTGCACAGTAGAAAACCTCCACGAGCAGAACCTCCCTTCTATAAGCTTCCTCTCTCTCTTTCTCCCTTCTCTCACCTTTGATAGCCCTAAACCCTTTAACAAATCCCTTATAAAGCTTTAGGAAACCCTCTTGCTGTGCCTAAAAAATCCTAGGCAACCCCTTTTATAGTTTTGGGAAACTCCTTTCCGCATCCCTGTTGCGAAAGGACTCAAATCCGTAGTTTCGCGCAAAATTGCAGAATAAACTGCGTAACCTTCGACTAGTCGAACCTAGTCTTCGACTAGTCGTAGGTCCCCTTCGACTAGTCAAGACATTTCTTCGACCAGTCGTAGCTACAGTAAAAAATAGCAAAATTACTCGCTGGACTTTGAGTCGAAGTCCTCGACTCGAACCTTCGACTGGTCAACCATCAGCCTTCGACCAGTCGAGCAGAGCTTTCAACCGGTCGAAGATGGGTAAAAAAAATCCATCAAATCTCTCCCTTTTTGACCCAAGAGGGATCCACCTTCTTCAAGCCAGTCAGGTTTCTACAAACCTCAAACTTGCTCTTGAGCAAAGCCTTGGTCATCATGTCTGACCCATTATCGCCCGTGTGGACTTTCTCAAGCTGTAACACCTTCTGTTCCAAAGTATCCCTGATCCAATGATATCGTATCTCAATGTGTTTCGACTTGGAATGCTAACTTAGATTCTTGCTCAAGTGTATAGCACTCTGACTATCGTAATAGACCACGTGCTCCTCCTGCTTTAGGCTAAATTCCTGTAGGAACCTTTTCATCCAAAGCATCTCTTTACATGCTTCTGTGACTGCAATGTATTCAGCCTCTGTCGTCGACAATGCTACGACCTTCTGTAGCTTGCTCTGCCAAGAAACCGCTCCCCCTGCAAACGTGAACATGAACCTCGATGTAGACTTCCTGGAGTCTATGTCACCTGTCATATCTGCATCTGTGTAGCCCTCTAACACAGGTTTACCGTCACCATAGCATAGGCTCAACCTGGATGAGCCTCTTAGATACCGTAGTATCCATTTCACAGCTGCCCAATGCTCTTTGCTATGATTGGTAAGGTACTAGCTGACTACACCAACCGCATATGCTATGTCTAGGCGTGTACACATCATAGCATACATCAAACTTCCTACAGCTGACGCGTAGGGTATTTTGTACATCTCTTCCACCTCTGCCTTCGTCTTGGGACACTGCCTGTCTCTCAATCTGAAGTGACCATCCAGTGGAGTACTGATCGGCTTCGCTGCATTCATATTGAACCGCTCTAGGACTTTCTCAATATACCGCTCTTGTGACAGCCAAAGCTTCTTGCTGCTTCTGTCACGGGTTATCTCCATTCCTAGGATCTGTCTAGCCGGGCTCAAGTCTTTCATCGCAAAAGACTTGCCTAACTCCTATTTCAGCCTGTCAATCTTCTTGATGTCTTTTCCCATGATGAGCATGTCATCAACATATAACAGCAGAACTAAAAAATCACCATCTAAGAACTTGCGCGTGAACACACAGTGGTCCGACTCCGTTCTATCATACCCATGTTTCAACATAAACATGTCGAACTTCTTGTATCATTGCCGTAGAGCTTGTTTCAGCCCATACAAGCTCTTCCTCAGCCTACACACCATATGCTCCTTGCCCTTGACTTCGAACCCTTTGGTTTGTGCATGTAGATCTCTTCTTCCAGGTCACCATGGAGAAAGGCAGTTTTAACATCTAACTACTCTATCTCCAGATCCATGCTAGCCGCTAACCCAAGCAACACCTGTATGAATGTCATTTTCACCACTGGTGAGAATATCTTTTCGAAGTCTATACCTTTCCTCTGACCAAACCCTTTTACCACAAGTCTGGCCTTGAACCTCGTCTATGAATTCTTCTGCTCAATCTTCTTTCTGAACACCCACTTGTTGCTCAAAGTTTTCTTGCCCTTAGGCAATTTCACCATATCATAGGTGTGGTTCTTATGCAAAGATTCCATCTCCTCTTGCATAGCTTTCAACCACTCCCCCTTATGCTCGTCGGCTAGGGCCTCAGAATAATCTTCTGGCTCTCCCCCATCAGTCAGCATAATGTACTCGTGCGGCGAGTACCTCTTGACGGCCGGGGCGTATCGTCCCTAGATGACCTCCTCACCTGTGGCTCAACAGTGGATCAAGTGGGGTTGCCCCTAGTCCATCTTCTGAAGGAACTCCCTCGTCCTCTGCACCTTGCTGTACTCCCCCGTCATCAGGCACCACGGGAGGAGTAATCGGATCCATGTCCTCTAGCTCACCTGAACTAGGCTGATTCTTCTCTGGCTTACCAATGTCTTCTATACACTGATCTTCAAAGAAAACCACATCTCTGCTCCTGACGAGCTTCTTCTCGGTCGGATCCCATAACCTGTAACCGAATTTTTCATCACCGTACCCTAAGAACACACACTGCCTGATCTTCATATCGAGCTTGGACCTCTCGTCCTTTGGTACGTGAACGGATGCCCTGCATCCAAACACCCTGAGATGACTGTACGATGGATCATGTCCAGTCCACACCTTCTCAGGTACTTCTCCATTCAACGGGGTTGATGGAGACCTGTTTATCAAATACACCACCATGCGCATTGCTTCTCCTCAGAACGTCTTGGGCAATTTCGCATGGGATAACATACATCTGATTCTCTCAACAATGGTGCGATTCATTCGCTCAGCTACACCATTATGCCGGGGGGTCTTGAGAACCGTCTGTTCATGCCGTATACCCAGGGACTTGCAGTACTCATGAAAGTCGCCAATGTATTCACCACCATTGTCAGTGCGGATGCACTTCAATGATCTACCTGTCTCTCTCTTGACCATAGCATGAAATAATTTAAACACACCAAAGACCTCGTCCTTGAATTTCAAAGCATAAATCCAAACCCTCCTAGATGCATCATCTATAAAAGTGACAAAATACAATGCCCCACCCAAGGTTTTTATCCTCATAGGACCACAAACATCAGAATAAACTAAATCTAATGCATGCACTTTATTAACATGAGAAGCAGTTTTAATAAATGAAACTCTATGCTGTTTCCCTAATAAACAATCAAGACAGGTTTTGAGAGGCATACCTGTCACGTCTGGAAGGAGATGCTTCCTTACTAGTAGTTGAAAACCCTTTTTCAATCATGTGGCCTAAACGCCTGTGCCACATGTCAATAGCTAAATCTTCTGCTGCGTTCAATCCACCCTTGCACATACTGACACTTGCCTTATAAAGGGTGCAACACTTCTTTCCTTTAGCCACGATTAACGAACCCTTGATGAGCTTCCATCGCCCACCAGCAAATTGGCTTTCATAGCCATCATCATCCAACCTTCCCGTCGACATTAAGTTGAGTGAAGGTCTGGGATATGCCTCACATCCCTGAGAACCAATGTGCATCCCACATCAGTTTTCACACAAATATCACCAACTCCTCCGATTTTTGATACGCCAGAATTTCCCATCTTCACAGTCCCATAGTCACCTGACTTGTAGCTTGTGAAGAAGTCCCTGCATGGAGTCACATGAAAAGAAGCTCCCGAGTCAACCACCCAGTCGGTGTCCTGACTCCTAGCCGTGAGACATACATCATGATCTGCTGAAAGAATAACTACCATGTCGCCATTTGAAACGACTGCAGTGGAATCAGATTAATCTTCCTTCCCTTTTCCTTTCTTGTCGTTTTTCTTAACATGACATTCATGCTTGTAGTGGCCCTTCTTGCTACAATTCTAGCATTCAACCTCTTTTCTATTACTCGACTTGCCTCTTGATTTATCTCGGGCCTTTCTGCCCTTCCTGTTCTTTCCTCTCCCCCGTTCCTACGTCACAAGAGCCTCTTGCTGAGTAGACCCTTGAGACTTCCTCCTTGTCTTCTCATTGAAGAGACAACTGGTTACCTGTTCCATGGATATCTTTCTGTCTGGCGCGAAATTACTTAGAGACACCACCAATGTCTCCCAACTATCAGGCAATGAACTAAGCAATAGTAAAGCCTGCAATTCATCATTCAGGACCGTCTTCATAGAGGTGAGTTGGTTCACTATGTTGCATGCACGGCCACAAAACCACCATCCTTGAATTTGAGATTCACAAGTCGCCTTATCAAAAAAATCTTATTACCAGCTGTCTTCCTCTCATATAGCCCTTATAATTTTAGCTATAGGCTTGCGGCTGAGGTTTCCGTAGACACATGGTGGAACACAGAATCATCCAACCATTGTCTAATAAACCCCACCGCCTTTCGATCCGTCTTCTTCCAATCATCATCAATCATATCTTTGGATTTTGCTGATATGCCTAAGATTGGAGAATATAGGTCCTTGCAATAAAGCAAGTCCTCCATCTTAGCCTTCCATATGGTCCAGTTAGAACCATTGAGGCTGATCATCCTTGAGCCACCTTCCATAATTCAAAATTGATCCTACCCGTTCAATGAACCTGGCTCTGATACCACTTTGTTGGGATGCCTTGCACAAACCTTAGGATCTAGCCTCCCGAAACAAACCAGAATTATAGATAATAAAGCAATGAAATAAATCAAAGCATCAATCACACACCACACAAGAGATTTTTAAGTGGAAAACCCTCAAAGAGGTAAAAAACCACGGGACCTCGTCCAAATCAACAATCCACTATGAAGTAGAACGTTACAATCTTCTTCACTCACGCAGGAGTGGATAAACAATAAGAGAAATAGAGAAAATGGAGAGATCTAACCGATTATGAGGACATAGAAGCGCTGAGATATAGATTGCACAGTAGAAAACCTCCACGAGCAGAACCTCCCTTCTATAAGCTTCCTCTCTCTCTTTCTCCCTTCTCTCACCTTTGATAGCCCTAAACCCTTTAGCAAATCCCTTGTAAAGCTTTAGGAAACCCTCTTGCTGTGCCTAGAAAACCCTAGGCAACCCTTTTTATAGTTTTGGGAAACTCCTTTCCGCATCCCTGTTGCGAAAGGACTCAAATCTGTAGTTTCGCGCAAAATCGCGGAATAAACTGTGTAACCTTCGACTAGTTAAACCTAGTCTTCGACTAGTCGTAGGTCCCCTTCGAATAGTCGAGACATTCCTTCGACCAGTCGTAGCTACAGTAAAAAATAGCAAAATTACTCGCTGGACTTTGAGTCAAAGTCCTCGACTCGAACCTTCGACTGGTCAACCACCAGCCTTCGACCAGTCGAGCAAGGCTCTCGACCAGTCAAAGATGGGTCAAAAAAAAAAAAACCCATTAGGGGGTGGCTAACAATGAAGTGTGAACTAACTATGGGTGTACTAACAAGCTTTTTAAAAAAAGTATAGTTAATGATAACATAATAAAATGAACAATTTTTATGTAGTCCTTTTAGGTGCATTAATGTTATACTATGATGATGCATGATTCTCATAATCCAATACTACCTCATCAATCGACTCTAACACCTTTCACAAATTACTTAGTAGATGAATGTCATGATATGTATGATTAGCCTAGTAATTATTAATCTCAATTCATACAACAAATTGGCGAAGATAGGATATCGCTATTGTATCATGAGTCTCTAACCGGATCATGAGGTTTGATGTGGTTGTAGCGGCTACTTACCTGTGTCCCTTGATCCATTTTAAAGTTTATCACCCAATGACGACCACAAATAATGTAAGGGTAATCAACCATATACAAATGTAGCGAAGTCATGCTATCAATTTCATTAAATATATAGTAGGCTCGTCGCCTTCACTATTGCTCAATGGTCATTACGGGGACGTTCGTCATCCAAATTTGTACCAATATGGAGTACTCGCCACCCCATTTTTATCAATTTGATAGGTACGTCTCCCCAGCATAGGCTGACAATTCGGACACGGTGTCCCATACCACCATGCCTAGCTCATGAGTCTTTGTATGATTGTAACACACTAATGGTTATGAATACACTTATTTTAATGGTAACGGTAGTATTCTAAATATCTTTGAATGTTATACAACCATCAAATATAAGAATAAGCAGGCAATGTATTAGACTGATTCGATCGACAATGGGGGACCACGAACAAAACCAACATTCGGTGCGAAGCATCTCGTGTAGCTCCAATTACTACTGGTCATCCGTGTTCAACCCTGGTCAACTGTAAAAGTCCGGGATAGCCAACCCAAAGTGGGTCATCCACTTAATATTTTGTAGGGCTCGATTCACACAACTACAAATAAGATTATCAAATACATAAACATAATTACAAAATAACTTAATACTACAATCTAGTGCATCAATCGAACATATGTACGAATCAGTACAACTCAATGTATATCAATACAATCCAATGCATATCAACATCACTTATTAGTTTATATACAAGAGTTCTAACAGTATGAGTTTCATATTGTTCAAGCATTTCATCAAATATGTTAAATATCATCAACAAGTAACATTAAGATTACAATAATAAAGTAATTCAAATATAAATAGCATATGATATCTTAAAATTAATAAAAAATATCTAGCACTATCAAGGGTTAATAAAATGAAACCAAGAATAATGGTCTCCACCTTAGAGGGTTTCATCAAATCTACTCACACTTCTAGGGTTAGGGTTTTAGGAAAAAACATCAATTCCAATACAAGCACCAAAAACTATGTGTTATTCATACAATTTATCTTTAAAAAAATTTAATTGAGAAGTAAGGTTCATTTCTTACCTTAGATCATTGATGGAATGGATTTGATAGCAGATTTAGTAACGGCCTGAGTTTTGGTCGGAGGGAGTTGATGAAAATGAGCACAAAAAGGTTCATTTCTTACCTTAGATCATTGATGGAATGGATTTGATAGCAGATTTAGTAACGGCCTGAGTTTTGGTCGGAGGGAGTTGATGAAAATGAGCACAAATCTCTCACACTCTTGCTCTCACTCTTTCTATCTCTCTTAGTTTCTCCTTCTCTTTCTCTCTTCTTTTTCTAGGGAAAAATCGTATGGGAAGAGGGGGTGCCCAAATAAGACTTTTTATAACACTGGAAATGGTGCAAATGACCCTAATGGCCAAGGGTTAGGTGTATTAACCCTATGGAAGGTTAATTTCCACTATTGGGGTCCACAGGAAGGTGTATGGGTCAATCTAAGACATAAAATAGGTGACTTTAGTGTGGATCCAAGTAAGGGCGCGACCACTCTGACATCTAAATGAGTCGTTTAAAGGTTAATGCTTTATTTCAGTTCAATGGTCATTGATAGTCGACCAGAGTTGCAACTGTATAGATATGGGCAGGGTAATATCCTAAGTCAGTGTCTTAAATTCAATTGTGATCTATTAGTCTGAAAGTCACAACTTCAGTAAGATTTAAATGTAGATAAATAATTTAAGTTCTTAATAGATCCTAAGGATATTCACATATCTCATGATCTCGCCTTGTAAGTCCAAGTTGAACGATCTGCTGCGTGATCTTTACTCAATGTCCATCGATGGACATCAGGCCCTCTTAGATGAACGTTTTTTTATAGTTTTATGTTTAGTGGCCCATTAACTAACAATGTAGAGCTTGGTTGGATAATCATGACATTTCTTGAATAAATTAAGTAGAGAGATTTCTTATGCCCGATGATTAGAGTTTTGATTAGATAAGTTCATATTATAACTAATTCACAATGAGTTGAAATGGTGATTCAACCTAATTATCATAAATAATTGGTTATTACGTTAATAGAGTAATTGGGCTAGTTTGGTTTATTAATTAAGAATCGTCTCCTAGTTGTCTTGGCTTTAGGTAGCTATTTATTTAATTACGGATGTTTTAATTAGAGAGTGATAGATTGGTTAGATTGGGACCCTACATGAATAGGTTTAACTAAAAATTTTCAAGAAATTTTGAAGTCTAAAATAACAAAAATCCAAAGCCTTACAACTAATAAGAAATAACATAACCCCTATAGGCTTCTTCATATCCTTCTCCATCCAAATATTATAATAAAATGGAATAAAGAAAATCTTAAAAATATAGAAAAAAAAAGAAGACTAAAAACTAAAAATAGAAATAGCCATATCAATAACCAACTCCAACACCTTATATTAGAATATCAAAACCTTTTCAAATTACTAAATATCGTCTAAAATTAAAAACCCAGATGCAAAAACACTAAAAGTTTCCACAGTATAAAAGAAATCACAAATATAATTGTAAATAACTTCAAAAATCTATATGAGAAATTAAACAATGAAATTACGAATATTTAACCGAACCTAATCGATGCACTAAATACAATCATTTTTAATGAAAATAACCAACTACTCCTTAAGTTTAGAATGATGAAATTTGGTATGTACAGTCGTCCACGAATTTTCCTTCCTTTTGGACCACACTCAAATAGAATGAAATTGTTGCTAACTACTTGTACAGGAGAGCCAATGGGCATGACTGACCCACCATAACCCACCAAGCTTATGGTCTTAGCCACTGCAGGCTGGACTTGGGCCTTATTTTCAAACCCATAAACTGCCCTGGGCCATTTTTCAGGCCCACAAACAATGTGCTGGGTTTGACCCACAGCACGCGTGCCAAACTAACAAGTGCGTGGGACGGCACACCTGGGCATATGTGGCTCACACCGTAAAGACCACGTTTGCATAAAAATCAGGCCAGTCCGATAATCAGGTGGGCCACGCATTTATGTTGAATGTGGACCGTTGGTAAGTTTATCAAACCATCCCACATTTTAGGAATGGCCCACCTGCTGATTTTTACCAGATCATCTGCACCGTGGATTCCTGCTTATGCAAGGTTGGCACGTGTGACTCGTGTAAGGGCGAGTTTCGAGAGGGGAAGCATTTGGGCGTCTGATGGTGTAAATCTATTACACGCGCCATTAGGAGATCCAGACCGTCAATGTCATGGGCCCATCATTGATAGACAGGAGATGCTTCAAAGCACTCCCCAATTAGAAGTTCTCAACTCTTCAATCAGTGGCCTTAAAATAGACTGTTAAGAGAAAAGTACAGCAGTTCGCCTTAGAGAAATGAGTGAGATTGATCCTCCACATCTACAGTTCGACCTGCTAGATCAACGGTTGGGATCAACGAACCAGGAGCCCACTTAAGGCCTATTTGAAAATTAAATGAGATTGAGAAGAGTATCACCATCCGTACACACGGCACAAATGTAACTCAATCCAAGTGATAGTAGTCCTGGGTCCCACCATGGTTGGATAATAACAATGAATCACAATGAATGGTCGAAACTGTCCAATTAATTAAGGCCCACAAAATAGATGAAGATAACGACAAGAATTCAACGGTACGAATTCAACAAAAAATCAATTTTATGACAGATTACAATCTTAAAATAGATCTTCATTTAGGAATATACTCTATGATTTGGAAGTGATAATATGAACGGTTTGGATTGAGTAACACATATTCCACATGTACATTGTCTATATGCGTGCGTTTGAATTTCCACACTCTGTCAATGTATCAAATTACTATGGTGGAGATGTGGAAGAGTAACAGTCAATTCCGTAATCGTCTCCGGTCTGCATAACCCAGTTTAGCATCAAAGCTGTGTGTGGTCCACCATTCAGTATATGTACAATCCACTCCGTCCATCAGATTATAAACATTATTTTTACGTAATATGAAGAATATAAGATAGATTAAGATCTCATATCTTCCACACTATGGGAACAATGTAACAATGCGTAAAAAAGTGCTAAGTTCACACGGTGGGGCCTGCATGATTTTTTTAAAATCAAACTGGATT
The DNA here is from genome assembly GCA_030180095.1 of Magnolia changhungtana. Taxonomy (NCBI): domain Eukaryota; kingdom Viridiplantae; phylum Streptophyta; class Magnoliopsida; order Magnoliales; family Magnoliaceae; genus Magnolia; species Magnolia changhungtana. The sequence goes on along the minus strand of JASAUF010000115.1, from coordinate 2,641,580 downwards.
TTATATATTATATTAATACCGGCAAGATACGCCTGATTAACGGTTTTGATGAAAGATATAAACCATTCTGGCTCCACACAAACAACTATGGTCGCCATCGCATCCACATAGATCCATGTGGTGTGGTCCATATTAGTCGTATATATATTTAATTTTTGGCACTAAAACCAAATCTCTATGATAGAACCTGATAGACGGAGTGGATTTGATATTTAAAGTATGTTGGGTCCCACAGGGTTGGGTGCTTTACAGACCGTTTACAACAGGTGTCACGGAAGATTCTAGTTCAAGCATATGAGGGAGCATTTAATACGCCATACTCGTGCAATTAGTATATCCTCTGATCTCGTGCATGGTTATCCGGACCTTTCTTACCCCGGTCTAACTCGGCTCGGCTCGACTCAGTCACAACAGCTCAAGCCAAGAGCTCCAGTCGAGTTTGAGTGAGTTCTAATAAAAAAAATATAATATATATAATTTATTTAAATATATAAATATTTATAAAATATTTAAGTGAATTTGATCCGAAATGAATTGATTTGAACTGAGTTAAATTCAAGTCAAGTTCTGAGCTGACTTGAGTAAGTTAACTGAGGTAAGTCGATTCAGGTATAGCTTTACCTTAGGAAGATCTGATGTGAGTGGGCTGTATTGGGCTTTTGAACATCCACCAGAACCATCTGATCAACCGACGTGGGTGGGTTATAGGCCCTCACTTCATCAGCCGTCAAATGGTGACCCCACACTAAAGAACTGTCGTGATCAATGGTCAGAAAGCTTTTGGGTCAGTTTGGGCGGTGGGATTAGAAGGGATTAGGTGGGATGGGATTCAAAAAACATAATTATTTCCCATTGCGGATTGTTCCCTCTTCGATGGATAAATTTAATGCCATGCTTGGTTGATAATACGGTGGTACATTGAATGGATATACCCACTATCATTTGAAATTACCGAGAATAACAAACGTATGTTATATTTAACCGGTTCAGTTGTTTTGTAACCTCATTTTATGGCATGGGCCTAAAAATGAGGTAGATCCAAAACTTATGTAGCCCCAAAGAAATTTTTAATGGTAAGTATTCAATCCCCGGTCCCGTGGAGCTTTAGATTTATCTGATTTTTTAGCCCATGCTCTAAAATAATCTTGATAAATGGGTGGACGGTGTGGATATAACCCACACATCATAGTGGGACCTACACAACTTCCCAAACATTGAATAAAATTGACACGGGCAATGCAATTCCATTTAATGTAATTCCAAGCTTTTCCGTTCTTCCCCGACATGGAGTGGAGACTAGATGAATCCCATCCCACATCATCCCTTAGGACGTGTTTGGACGGGCCCATCCCTTGGGATTGGATTGTTTTACGGTGGATGGCAAATAATGATGGCTGTGTCAGTGGATTGCTGGGATTGCTATATCCAGGGAATTCACAACCGAGTACTATGTTTGGCTCGCCTGGCCAATCCCGGGATTACGTCAGCCAATCCCAGGATTGCTCCATCTAACCAAACATGTCCTAAGGGCCCGTTTGGCTGGTTGGATTGGAAGGGATTAGATGGTAGTGGAAAGGATTGGATGGTAAATCTCGGGATTGGCTGGACGTGCCAAACAGTGTAGGTGATCTGATCCAAATCCGGTGGATCTTCAAACAATCCACTGACAACACCATCATTACCTTTAAATCTTATCCAATCCATCCTAATCCGTTCAAATTAGCCTGCGATGTGTTTGGCTTGTGGGATTGGAAGGGATCGGAAGCTTTAGTCTCCAGATTGGCCGGGTATGCCAAACGGATTGGATGTATCAGTCTAGGGATATAGCAATCCCATGGATCTCAAGATAATCTGCTGACAACACCATCATTACCTAGAAATCCACGCCATCAACCCTAATACCATTCACTGCCTTCCAATCCACCCGGCCAAATGGGCCTTAAGCAAAATAGTTGGGATTAAGAGGGATTGGGTGGATTTCAAGGTATTGATGGTGATGTCAGTGGGGATTGCAATATCCAACTTATGCCTATTTTGCACGACCGGGCAAATCCCGGGATTGCTCCTTCCAATCCATCATAATACAACCTAATCTCATAAACCCTGCCTGGCCAAACAGGCCCTTATAATCCCCCCTCCCAAATTGACCCTTAGGGTGTGTTTGTGCGGTGGGATTCAAAAAACATAGTTATTACCCATGGCAGGGATTGTTCCCTGTTGCCATCAGATAAGATTAATTCCATTCTTTGTTGGTAATATGGTGGTACATTGAATGGATATACCCACCATCATTCGAAATTGATGAGAATAACATGTGTTATATCTAAACCGTTCATTTGTTTTGTAACCTCATTTTATGGCATGGGCCTAAAAATGAGGTAGATCCAAAACTTACGTGGCCCCAAAGAAGTTTTCAACGGTAAGTATTCAAACCCCGTTGCTTTCTATGGTGGGGTCCACTTGAGCTTTAGATTTATCTGATTTTTTGACCCATGCTCTAAAATGATCTTGAAAAATGAGTGGACGGTGTGGATATAGCCCACACATCATGGTGGGACCTACACAATTTGCTAAAATTGAGTGAAATTGGCATGGGACGAATGCAATTCCATCTAATCTAATTCCAAGCTTCTCCATTCTTTTCAAACATAGAGTAGATTTGGCACGGACCAGATGAATCCCATCCCACCTAATCCCTTCTAATCCCACTGCCCAAACACGCCCTTAATGGTCATTTTTAACATCAAGGGACACGTCCATTTTTCTCATACAAGTGTGATGTTGTTGATCAACCGACCAATATTATATTTTCCATTTTGGCATATTTATGGTGTACACTACTTGATGAACGGTCAAGATCTTTAACTTTAAAAAAAGATTCCTATTTAAATTCCATTTCTCCTGCATCTATGCATCCAACGGTGGATGTAACGGTCGGCCTGCGAGGGGCGGGGATTGAATACTGACAAGGTCAGTAGCTAAATCGGTACTGAAGTGACGTCACCAAGCTATGTGGACCCACCATGATGCATGTGTTGTATCTATGGCGTCTAACCATTTGTAGAGATCGTTTTGTGGCATTACAAAACGATCTCTACAAATGGTTGGACGGCATGGATACAACACATGCATCATGGTGGGTCCACATAGCTTGGTGACGTCACTACAGTACCGATTTGCTACTTACCTTGTCAGTATCCAATCCGCGCCCGCTTGCGAGCTGTTTCGCGAGAACTGAAATATGGTAGAGCCATCTGTCCATGGTACACGTGGCAGAGTGATCTATAAACCGCATTATCTGATTTCCTCACTACAGATGTTAGATGATTTAAAAAATAGACAAAGATAGATGATCTTGTCCATCTAAATAGTGGAATCCAAAGGAACGGTAGAAAATGGAAGTATTCAGCGGCTGGATAGGCTTATCTAATAAATATAGCTTTTGAAACATAGATGATTCATGAAAGAGCCCACTAGATGGACGGCCCAGATTGATACATCATCACTCATGCCTAATGTAGAGAGATGTCTCTACCAGCATGTTTGGATTCATCCATTCCTCCGAATCATCTCCCACCATCCAACCGTTGGTCCCATCTCAGACAGGTCATAAACCCAAATCAGATTTTCTGGTGGCCTTTTTTTTAAAAAAAATTTCAACCGTCCACCAACCAGCGAGTTAGAATCAACGATTTGGTGTAATCTATGAACATGTCACATCTAATGTGGGGCCCAGAACTTGGGACCGTTTTACTTTTAATTTTAAATGCGCCACGTGTACAATTTCTAAGTGCATGCGTAGGAAACATCAAACTCTGCCAAAGCATCAATCTTTTAGGAAAGGTTAGAAAGTCAACAACATCCCTTTAAACCTCCTTCCTAGGGCCTAATGCAAGCACGGTCTACAAAACCAAATAATGACTACTCGCACGAGTGAGATTATTCACATACTCGCAGACACGCTCACCAGTTTAGAACATGTGTGAGAGATCTGGTCTTTTGAGCAGGTCGGCCCTACCGTGCATGTGCTAGGCTAGAAAGATGGTTGCGTTCTCATCAGCTTGGCCTGGAATTGCATCCTAACCGTTCATATTTTTCCGCGATCTGGCTCACCTGATGAGCCGACCCATATATTCTGCTAGCCTGGGCAAAAGACGTGGTGGATGAGATCCATGCCGTTCATCAGGATCGTCTATCATTTATCCATCCATAGCTGTTAAACGACCTTGATGGCTGGATCTAACACAAGCGAGCCGTGTTGGCACATGTGCCATCGAGTAGGACTCGTCCTACTCGCGCGAGTGTAGCATTAGAAGCTATCATTTTCCCAGGGAGGTTATCTAGAGTACATCGTGGCGTAATTTTCTAGAATACATTGGGCCTTTAGCATTAAGATCTGAGATTATATTTCAGTGATCTAAACCGTTTACAGAATGTAAATGATATTGGATGAGTTATAGAACAAATAAAAAAAGTCCGTCGAATTGGATTATTTTAACTCATTAATCATTTGAATATGGACGGTCTTATTAGCCTTTGAATAGCCAAAGGTTGATAAATTTCAATCTGAAAAGTTCTTATGGTATCTTACATACGTGTTGAGAACTAGCATCTAAACGGTTTGTTCAATTGAAAAAGACCCTGATCCAACGGCTAAAAGTACCAACATATCCTATGGAATACACATCGTGATGTATTCTAGCAGTCCACGTTTCAAGGCAACGTAACATTGTCTCCTTTGGTCTTAACATAACATTGGTTTTGCCGTACCTTTTGACAACAAGTAGCGTGCTGAGATGATATGACCTATCATTTCCGACCGTCCATCTTGTTTCCCCTACTTTGGATGGAAGATCGTCCAAAATATACGTAGATCTAGTGATCAAAGTCGTTCGATCGTTGATCCTCAAAGTAATGGTGGAGAACAAAATGATCAACGGTCAGATATTGATGAGGGCAAGTTAACAAAGGGACACCAGATTAGGCTATCTAATGGGTGTAATTTTTTAACCATAAGCAAAATATGGTAGGGCCCACTAGATCAATAGCCCCCATTGGTATATCACCCTGCCACGTGTGCAGCAGTGAAGAGATGGCTCTACCACACCACATACCTAATCTTTTTTTTGGGAAAGCCACACCATACCTAATCTGCCGGCAGGGAGTGCTTATAGCCGTTGATCTTTTAAGCCAAAGTCTGCATGAGCTTTTGACTTATGCGGTTGTTTTTTCCTTTCTTCAAAACATTCATCCACTCAAATAATTGAATTTTATAGTGATCCAGCCCATTTTGATAGCCCATTTCAATTTAAATGGGCCTGGGCCCATTTCGATTTAAATGATGGCCCAACCATCTAATGGCTACGATTTCAAAAACACCAACCTTTGCTATATATAACACAAGCTGCCAAGCACAAAATTTTCCATGCGATTAGTTTCTGAAACGGATAGTATTACATTATTAAAGGATATGGAAGGATTTTCTGACATAAGAAAAGATATTTAGATAATTAGGTATAGATATATAGCTTTTGAATGCTGTTTTCCATTAAAAATAATATATTTTTAAAAGACGTTTGCTAATTTCATTGTATTCATGTATATTAAGTCTATACATGTCTAAATTTAAAATATGTGTGTGAGATTTGAACTTTCTATAAAGACGAACATGATAATTAGATCTTCTGCCTAAAAAATCAGACAAATTTACTTCTCGGGTGGGCCATAATGTACAAAGTAAATTCATAGTGTAGAAATAGCAAAAGAAAAGGCGTTACTTCGATAATAATTAGGTGAAGGTGGGCCAGCTGTTGAACGCTTCTCTCCACCAAAGAAAACTATTTTTAGAGACTATTTTCCGTTACAAATCTTTCAACTTTCATCACTAATGGCCCACACAAAAGAGCATCCATGCCATCCAAATTGTGGGCACATCTTGGATGGACATATCTCTAAAATCACATTGGCTAAGCAATATTAAGCATCCAATGGATGGATATCGAATGGGTAGTTAAAAATAGCAATTGGTCCAAATTTCAAAGGGAAATTCAGATGTTATTATCAACTTCTTGGTATAGTTTTTAGGTTGACTATGCCATGCCTACAATGGAAAAGTAGCCACCATCTTTAAGAATAGGTTCCTTATCCTTTTCCCAGTGGTAGAATTCAGGAGTTTCAACAAAAGGTGTGGGGTTTAAGTACCCATGGGTGGTGAAATCCAACTATGGTGTGAGTGTGGGGGGAGGTGTAAGGTATGTGTAAAAAGAAAAGGAAAGAATAACTATAACAAGAATCTAAAGAAATGTGTACGAGCTTTTCAACTATAAGGATTTTGTAGTGACATGGCCACTTTGATGGCCATTATGACCCAGGTCAGTCCAACCATCCAATGTGGCTCCAATTTTAAAATAACAATTTCTACTGTACATATGCAAACTACCATGGACGGACGCAAATTGCCATTGGATGGTTCTCCGTGGGTCCCACAATAATGCATGTGCTTTATTCATGTTAGCCATCCATTTTGGATCATTATTTTAGGGCATGAGCTAAAAAATGAGGCTGATTCAAATCTAAGGTGGACCACGCCATAAGAAAACAGTGGTATTCAAACACTCACTGCAAGTTTTATTTGCCATCCAACCTATTGACCAGGTCACAAAGACCTAGATGAAGGGAAAATATAAATATCAGCTTGATCCAAAACCTTTATGACCCTGAAGAAGTTTTTAATGGTTGATATTCAATTACCACTGTTCCTGTGATGTGGTTCACATGAGATTTTGATCAACCTCATTGTTGGCTCATGTAATTCTACAATAATTTGGAAAAATGGATGAACGGCTTGGGTAAAATACATAGATCATGGCGAGGCTCACAAAGCACAATACTATATATTGACATTGTTAGTAGGCAAATTAACCACATTAGCCATAAAGTTTGCCACATGCAAATGGAAACCTTGCACTATCAAAGGACATGAGAAGGCTTTTAAGTAGAAAAAAAACAGGCACTTAGGTAATTGGGATGTTAAGTGCTTCTTTCAACTGCTCTTTATCCTTTTTCTCACACATGGTCCATATGTATGGCCAACCACACCATCTAACCTGTGGAGTGCATTATGCTTGAGGCATATCTCTAGAATCATACCGATTAAGCAATCCTAAGCATTCAATTGATGATTAGTAAATAGATAATTAGAAATAAGATAGTGAGTAGTCCAAATTTCAAAGGAAAATTATAATTTCTTAACCTAGTTTTAGGTATGGTATGTGTATGGTCAAAGAGTAATCACTATTTTTAAAACAACAAGAACTGCAACAAGAATTGTACAAACAATGGTCACAATATTCATTACATGTAATGCAAGTGGTTGGGGGTAAAATTTACATTGCATTAGTTTTTTCAAATAGTTAAAACATTACATTATTAAATGACAGGAATGATTTTTAAGCAAAAGAAAAGGGAAGCGGATTATGTCCTGCCTTCGCTCATCCAAGGGGCTTAGCGGGGCCCACTGTGATGTATGGGTTTTATCCACTCCATCCATTCATTTTTCCAAATCATTTTGGCACATGAGCCCAAAAATGAAGCAGATTCAAAGCTACGTGGACTCCACCATAGGAAGCAACAAAGATAATGACACCCACCATTGAAACCTTAATAGGAACCAATGTGATTTTTATTTGCCGTCCAACCTATTCATAAGATCGTATAGATCTGGATGAAGGGAAAACACAAATATCAGCTTGATTCAAAACTTTTGAGGTTCCAAATAAGTTTTAAATAGTAGACATTCAATCCCCACTATATGGTCCAGTTAAGCATTGGATTTGCCTCATTTTTTGATTCATACCCTAAAAGCATATGGAAAATGGCTGGAAGGCGTGGATAAAACCCATAAATCATGGCGGGCTTCATAGAGTTATGCATGGATGTGTTATCATGCAGGCAGGGTAGGAGACAATCTGCTTTTAAAGAAACGACAATTAAATAATTAGGTGAAGGCACGATTAAATAATTTGGTGAAGTAGTCCGGCCGTCGAATGCTGTACTCCACTAAAAGCAAGTTACATTTAGAAAACATTTCTCTTCGCTCTATCTAACAGCTGACAAATGCTTTCTCCTCTGCTCACCAACAACTCTTATGTAAAGCATCCTCACCATCCAAATTGTGTGAAGTTCATGGATGAGGCATCTCTCTAAAATGGTACTGATTAAGCAATCCTAAGCATCTAATTGGCGGCTATCAAATGGACCATTGAATGTAAAGCACGGTCTGGATCAAACTTCAAGGGCAAAATCAAATGGTTTTAATTGTTCATGCTTTTATTGTAATTTTCAGACCACACTCTATCCATAGTAAGATTAGCTAGGCCGAATCTCAGCCACCACTTTTAAAATGGTGGTGAAATATCAGAAGATCCTATCATATCCTGACGTAGGGATAAACGTGATGAGGATAAATACTCCGAATCCACGAAGCTTCTCTGGACTTCTCACAGAGACCTCTCGAATCCACGAGGAAAGAAAGCAGAAAATAGAAATAAATTCTAATAATTTTGAAATTGATTAATTGATTAATAAAAACGAGTTCACAACACTTTAAATAGGGGTACCAAGCAATGAGAAAGAAATCAGAATCAAACTACAACTAAAACTCCTAGAATTCGCGAATTACTATAAATAGTAAACTTACTATTTATAGACGGTTGTGATGTCTACTAGTGCGCAAGGTTTTTGGCCAAAAATAGTAAGTGTCCTATTTGGCTTCACCAAACCGTTCCCCTAATTATTCTAAGCTCTTTTCACGTTGGACACAACTCCTAAAGCCCGACGGATGAAGAGTTATAATCAAACTAAAACTTACTATTTATAGTAAAAATAAAATTAAAACAGTGAAATGACTGTCGATCCAGGAGTTTCTCGCAATTTCGAGCGTCGCAACCCCGCGTAGATGGGTTGGTTGGCTAAAGTAGCTCCTTCTACCCTAAAATCATATATTTTACGTTAGCTAACTCATTCCGGATTGTGAGATACGTCCGATCTAAGATCCGACGGTCTGGATCACTTCTGTCATCGACCGGGCCTTTTCTCATCCATCTTGGCCATGAAACTATCCGCGACCCGCTCTACATCATATCCTCACTTTTTACGTGCATTGTACCTGCAACTTTTCCAGTAGAGTTTGATTTCAATGCAAACCTTTGTATGTTAATTTCAAGTACATGGGTGTGTGCCTTTAAGTGCATCCAAGTACATTGCACTTAAATGGACTTGAGAAACACTTACACTCAATTTCATACTTCATATTGAATGAATTTTAGTGATTTCCGTACACTATTTTTAATGGTTAGGATTGTTTAGTCGCCCTGACTGTTGGCATTTGACTCATTGTCTTCCCAGATGAACGAAAGGTTCAGATCATATTACATAAATACCAAGTGTATGTACGGACAATTTATAATTATTTGCGGTCACGATTGGAAAAAATGTGCAACTGGCTGTGTGTGGGGCCAATCTTGGTGTATATATTTCATCCAATCCATCCAAAAGCTCACCCCATGGTGAAAATAAAATGATTCGAAAAATCACACTGATCCAATCATCATGTGGGCCACATGATAGAAAACAACGGACCACATGATAGAAAACAACGGACAACCACCCAAAACCTTAAAAATGCACTTGATGGCTCACTTCATGGTTGGATTTCCATGATTTTCATTGTATCCTATTTTCATTATTGTACAACCATATTATACTCGTTGGATGCCAAACATACACCACGGTGGGCCCCACACCTCAACTAGTTGCATTTACAAGCTAACTGGAGGTGAGACCTTTCCAATAAGGGAAGTTTCTATGCCTTTCTAAAAGTATGTCTGGTGATGTCTGATGTGACAAATTTTGAAAAAAAAAAAAGGACATATCAATTAATAGATAAAGAGGTGTTTACATACAACCCCGTATGGGAAAACTCACATACAACGCTTCCATTCCCCACAGCCTATCACCTGTGCAGAGCATCCAAGCCATAAAAAGCTAACCACATGCCAAAAATGATATAGGGAAAAAATCAGGTTGGTCATCGTTATGAAAGCCCGCCGGCAAAATCAATGGACAACCGATGGTGTGTGTAAATACACTGGTGTGGCCCACTTACTCAATGGATCAGTCTGAATTTCACCCCATATGATATATGTAGTGTTTCCCACCTTCCTCAAGGTTCGGATGTTCGATATACTTGGCAGTTTGGTGGATGCAAAGGGTAATTTGGTGGTAAGGAAACCATTGTATGTGAAAGTTCACATTGGACGGTGTACTGGAACATATTCTGGATTCCCTTAAAAATATATTCCTCAAAACTGTAGAGTTCTTGGCACGACCTTCTCAACATGGCTAATTTCAATCAATTCTTTCTTTCTTTCTTCCTGTTTACGTGTCACTCGTATAGAACATCCAAACCGTAAAAAAGTTGGACCACACCATTGGGATGATCTAATCATCATAGGGTTGCACTATCAAAATCAAAGAACATCTGACAATCTGATTCAATGTATGGCCCACCTAACGAATGAATTGGTCTCTATATATTGTTCAACTCTATGAATGACCCATTAGTGGAAAAGAAAGACTATGTTAAAGTTCACCTACAATATCGTAGGGATAAAAAAAATAGAGGGCCGGTAGGTATTGCACGTATATAAATAGAGAGAGTTGATGAAAAATTAAAACAATTTAAAATATATGAAGGAAAAGATGTAGACTATACGCAAGAAAGATGGTAATTGTATAGAAAGAGACCTGCTGGCTACAACCTAATAAGGTGGGTACAGGCTATACATAGAGAGGGGTCTTCTCACATTACATGTATCAAATGACAAAAATGTCCTTGAGGGGGTAAAATTGGCAACAATCTAGGTCTAAGCGCGTATGGATATATATATATATATATATATATATATATATAGTTGGTTAGTGAAGACATTGGGTCATTCAAATTACCTAAATGCTCTTCTCTATATTTTTAATCCTTCTCATTATATTTTAAAATTCAAAGTTGTACAACATTAATTGTGTGGGTAAAATTGTCTATAGTTGAATCGTGTCTATTGTAATAGAGATGCATTTATTCAAGTGTGTAACAATAGTTTTATGCACTTCATGCATGCACTTGTATTTAAGCCTCTATTAATTATAGAGGAGTAATACAATGCTCGACCCAAAAATATCTAAAGTCCAGTTTGTACAAGTGGGGTCCATTTGTGATACCGGGGGCACAATAGTGGATGCCCGATGGACCACAAGTCCCACAAACCTAAACCTAAACCTTCCTAGCCTTTAATCAATGTTTTGTCATATATTTGATTGAACGTGGACCGCTGTCGCATTTCCTCTTTTCATTGTCTATTGCCGTCGAAGGATAAAGATTTCACCCTAGGGTTGATATTTTGGTGCATGGGCCACCTACAATGTGGTCCATCATACTGTTGGTTTCAATCACTGAACCATGTGCACCACCTATACAAATTACAAATTACAAATTTCTACACCGAGATTATGCAAGAGGTTTGCTAGAATATACCCTAACTTGTTTTTGGCTATTGAGTCATAATCCTTTTCCAGGGCTCAAATCTTTGATATAATCAGACTCATGGCGAGTGGGAGTAACAAAAAAAAAAAAAAAAACTCTCAAATTGAAATATTTCAAACCTCCTAAGTTCAAAGGTTAGGTAAACTGTTGAACTTAGGTAAACTGTTCATTTCCAAAGAAGAAAGGTCAAATGATTGAAGGTTTATAATATTCCAAAACTAGAATTTTGATCATTTGGCAACACCCATCTGAAGAGATCTAAATAATCATTAAAAAGGTAACTCACGTTGAAACAATTATTTCTAACCGTCCATTTATTTTGCACCTTGTGACCCACCTGAGGTGTGAAATGGCCTGGCTATGAGGGGAAGAAGATCTAAATAATCTGCCCCACACAATGAAAATACCTCATCAATCACATGTGTACCGTACTAGCACGTATGCACAAAATGGGAAATTTTGAATGGACAAAAAAAAAAAAAAAAAAAAAAAAACAGAAAAAACTTATTACATTTATTTCAATCAGCCTCAAAATTTGAAGGGCAGATTTACATGTAAATATATTTTTTTCTCTTCCTAATATCCCAACAATACCCAATTGAATAAAAAAAGAAAAGAAAATGAAGAAGAATCTTTTCTTTCAAGAGAGGGAAAGAGAGAGAGAGAAAGAGAGAGAATGCCTGGCCTATCCCATGTACGCCACCAACCTTAGAAGGGATTCTTGGCTTTCAGAATCCATTTCTTTTAAGAAGGAGAATTCTCAGCCTTCAAAAGAAGTTTCAAAGAGAAATCTCTTTTTCTTCTTTTTCTTCTTCTTCTTCATCTTGTCTTTGCTGCTGCAGCTCTTGAAGAGAATAGAAGGGTTTTAAGGCTACTGTAGCTAGAGATAGGGAGAGAAAACAGAAGGGTTTGAAGCCTATTCTGAGAGAGAGAGAGAGGGAGAGATGAAAACACATAAAAAAGAAGGGAAGAGGCGTTTTGTAAGGAGAAAGGAAGGATGTTCCCAAGAAGATGACGACCGTTTTGGGTTTTCATCGAGCCATGCTAAATCTACTCGCACGAGTACTCTAAGCATCCTACCATCTCCACACGTGCAATTTCGTATCACGTGTAATAGATCACGAACGTTCATCAAGATATATCCGAATTATATGTTCTATTTACAAAAAATGAGTTTAAGCTGGTATCTATCTAGCTCATGAGGCACGGATCAAAATAGACGGAGAATTCTTTTAACATCTTCTTCTGATTTATTTCCAAGAAATAATTTTAATAGTAACTTTTTTAGATATAGGGTTATAACATTTATATGATGAACGGTACGGATCTTGTATTTGTGTATTGGATTAGCACGTGTGCCGCGAATAGTATTTGGTTCTTTTCTTGCGAGTAGCACTCACAAATCTCGGTTCAGCTTCTCTGGTCTCCGTTGGTGGGCCCGCAGGCCTTTTTGTTTCGCACGTTGGGCGCTCTCCTTGTCAGTTTGTCTTCCGTCCCAAATTAGTCAATGATTTCGTGACGTGAAATGACGAAAATACCCCCTCCATATTTCCTTCTGTACACCTCTGTCCTCCTCACCTTTTGTGTGGTCCTAGGATTTTTGGACCATGAATGTATTTTTGTCACATTTCACTATATCCCGACACTCATCCACTAAATCAGAACCGTTCAAATTTTGGGTTCCGTTGATGATGGACCATAAACCAAAAATCACATTTATCCGTCACTTTTAACCATCTGATTTCTCTGAATTTAATCTGGACCATTGCATCTTTTCAGATCAGCCATCCAGTTGTAGGCCAACTATTGGATGGCCAAGATTCTTTGATCATTATAGTATTGTAATTTTCAGTGGGGCCCTTGATTTGGACGGTAAAGATTGGTCAGTAGTATGCCAAGGTATAGATAAAGGTGGGAAAGACACGCCATAGCCTGGCTGTACGTCCTACCCTCAGAACAATCCAATCATAGAGTGACACGTGTGATATATGCTATGCCTAAGAGTTGGACATTAAATGTACCAGCTTGGAAGAATCCAAAACCTTCAGTATTTTACCTTTTCTGCATTGAATGTGGGCCGTCGATGTATGTTTTTTTTTTGTTTTGTTTTTGTAACCGTTGTTTACACGCTACCACATTTTAAAGGGTGGAGATGATTTGTTCCGGGGCGTTAGACATCCATGATGAATTACATACCTACGATCTGGATCACTAAAGAAAGGGACCCACCTTGGAAAATGGTATGGTGTAGGTTTGGAGTATTTTTACATATACCCCATTCTTTTCTTTGTATATGTGAAGAAACCCCTTGCCTTTTACTTATTTGAAAATAACTCTATTTTACATAGATAAAAACAGAAATAATGAAAAAAAAAAAAAACCCTCCTCTATTGTTTCTTGTCATGAAAGGGAAAAATAAAAAAATGAAATCAGTCCATCATTCCCAATAAAAAGACCTCCACAAATTTTTTTTTTTTTTTTTTTTTTTTTTAATGTAGCTTCATTCATTCCTTACTTATTTATTTATTTATTTTTATAATAGTAAAAAAATCCTTCTATATTGCCGGCCTCCCCCTTAAGGAGTTGTCCATTAAATCTACCAGGTTGGAAGGATCTAACCCTTCAGTATTTTACCTTTTTTGCATTGAATGTGGACTGTCGATGTATGTTTTGCCTCTAACTGTTGTTTACACGCTAGCATATATCAAAGAATGGAGATGATTTGTTCTAGGGCATTAAACATCCATGATAGATTGCAGATCTACCATTTAGATCACTAAATCAAGGGTCCGCCTTGGAAAATGGTATGGTGTAGTAGGCAAATAAAAGTTTGGAGTATTTTTATATCTACCCGATTCCCTTCTTTATCTATATGAAGAAAGCCCTTCCATTTGCTTATTTGAAAATAACCACATTTTATATATATAAAAAGAAATAAAGAAAAATCCCTTCCACTTTTTTCACGGAGCTTTATTCATTCATTCATTATTATTTATTTTTTACAATAGAAGAAAAATCTCATGGGAACTTTCCATGAGGTCAAGCTGTGTGGGCCCTACCATGAAGTATGTCGAACATCTACCCCCATCAGTCAAATGCACCATTCCATGGTAGGCCATGGGCTTAAAAATTAGGTCAATCCATGACCTAGGTGGGCCACACCACATACAATAGTTAAGAGGGGTTACCTGTCCATTAAAACCTTCATGATCGTTTATTGGGCCCACTGAGAAGTGGTTCACAAATCCATCTCATCCATTGTGTGTGTCTCACTTAGATTAGGGGCTAGACCAAGTTTCAGGTGCATCCAAATCTCAAGTGGGCCCCACCAAGTGCTTTTATATGTTTTAGGCATGTCTTCACATTTTTTTAGATGATATGGCCCACTTAAGTTCAGTCTACGGCTGATTTTTGGGATATCCCATAACCTAAAGGGGACCTATCAAATACATGGTGTTGATGTCCAACACACATCACATAGAGTGGTTTAAAAAGACCTTCACCCTAATTCTCCCTTTTACAACCCCTCACATAGAGTTACAACAGAATTAGGAAACAATTTATGCACTTCTATAAAATCATGTACGTCTATCCATTGGACCTTCGATAGGATCGATAACCATCGAGGGTATTTCGATAGGATCGAAGCCACCTTCGATGGGATCGAGTAACACTCCAAAAAACTGTCTAGCGAGCAACTAGAATTTTTTTAAAATTTTTCGATAGGATTGAGTGAACTGTCGATGGGATTGACATATGCTCGATGGGATCGTGTGGTCTGTTTCAGATAGATTGAAGACATCTGATAACAATCTCCACTATGAATTCAATCTTCATGCTCAATTTCTCCACCATGTCATTACCATTTCTAATCGGCCTTCATTATAGCTTCAGGTCGCTTCTCGTGCACACTGTCTTCATTAAGCCTTCCCCAAGCTCAAAAAAGTCGCACAAAACTTGAACTTTTTTGTAGGAACCACTTTCGTAAACATATTGATTAAGTTTACACTTGTATGGCTCTTTTCTAAAGTCACATCGCCTTCCTCAAACACCTATCAGAGAAAATGATGATTAACATAATATGTTTAATATGTGAGTGTTAAACATAGTTCTTTGCTAAATTAATCATGATTTCTTTATCACAATTAACCGGCATGACCTTCTGCTGAATCCCCGGTTGATTCAACATTCCCCTCAACCAAATACCTTCTTTGAATGCCTTCGTCACTGTCATATACTCAACTTTGGTTGTGGAAAGAGCAACCATAGACTAAAGTTTCGACATTCAACTGATCGCCCTACCCGCTAACATAAATGAGTAGTCTAAAGTCAAGTTTTTATTGTTTACATTTCCAACGTAATCGGCATCAACATAGCCTACCAATTTGTCATCTAACTTTTAAATGTCAATACATAGTCTATTGTACATCGTATATATCAAAGTAATCATTTGACTAATTTTCAGTGTTGCTTGCCGGGGTTAGCCGTGTATTTGCTCACAACACCTACTACATGTGAAATATCTAATATCATAGAAACTATGACATACATCAGACTACCAATAACGCTTGAATAGGGCATACAAAACATCACTTGTTTTTTCTCATCTGTAGTAGGGCGTTATTCAGAAGAAAGCCTAAAGTGAGGATATGAGGTGTGTTAATCGGTTTTGCCTTATTCACACCAAACTTTATCAAAACCTTTTCAAGGTATTCCACTTGTGATAACCATAGCTTGCTTCTCTATTTATTTCTATGAATTTATATGCCATGAATCTTCTTTGCAGTCCTCAGATCTTTCATTTTAAAAGTCTTTGACAACTGAGTTTTAAACATATCGATCTTAGACATGTTATGGCTGACAATAAGCATGTAACATCTATGTACACTACCAGCATGATGAATTATGCATTATTTAATGTCTTACAATAGACATAATAATTATATTCATTTTTGATAAATTGTTGGTCTATCATGAAAGTATCAAATTTTTTGTACCACTGTATATGCGACTGTTTAAAGCGTACAATGACCTCCTCAACTTGCTAACCTTATTATTTGATCATTTTTTTGAACTCCTCTGATTTCTTCATGTAAATATATTCTTCTAACTCAACATATAAGAAAACAGTCTTCATATCCATATATTTCAATTTTATATTGTATTGAGCAACCAAAGCCAATACAAATCTAATAAATACCTAATTAACCATATATGCAAATTTTTTATTGAAGTTGACACCCTCCTTCCGCGTATACCCTTTTGCAACTAATCTCACTTTATATCTATCTCATTTTTTCTTGTAAATTCACTTACAACCGATTGTTTTACGCTTCATTGGAAGCTCCACTAATTCCTATATTTCATTCTTATACAGAGAGTCTATCTCGTTTTGCATGGTCATCATTCACTTTTCAACATCAAGATCATCTAACGCTTCTTGAAAGGTAGATGGATCCCCTCATCCATAATGAGAGCGGATGTAACATTCGAGTTATCTCTATATCTTGTTTGTAATCTGCGGTCTCTCGGTGGATTTCTTCTGAGAGATAGTATCTCTACCTACTCCTGTACCTATGTCTGAGGTTCGGGCTTTACATGTGTTTTAACTTTTTTTTTTATCTTGACATCAATAACGGTTAACTTTTCATGTTCTTTGTGTTCTTCCTTGTGGAACAAGGAATCTTCATCAAACATTATGTCTCAGTTAATTATGATTTTTCATGTGACCCGGTCGTACAGCCTGTACCCTTTTACACTATCATCATATCCAACAAAAGTAAACTTCTTCATCCTTTGGTCTACCTTATCTCTCTCAATTGATGGTGCATGAGAATAAGTATTACAACAAAAACCCGCAACTATGAGTAGTCGACTATTATGCCCCAAAAATTAGCACTCGAGTACGAAGACTCTGATCCTGAGTTCTCGAGTGTGAACTTAGAAAAAATGCACACAGGCGAGTTCCCACGTATCCACGTAGTTTGGTTAACAGTCACTTATGATAAACTATGTAGCTTTTAAAATAGCGGTATCAAAAGATAAGTAGTGATAACTAAACCCAATAATATATGGCTAATACTCACAATATATACTCTAAAAGTGGTGTCTGCCTAAATGGGGATTACACAAACCACAATAAACATATCCAAAATGAAAATTGTAAAGTTCTTTGTTTTTTCCCAACACTCTAAAATATCACGATAGTGGTGCAAGTCAGTTTAAGCCCGTTCATCCGAGATTTCAGTGATATCTACATCAACAATACAGTCTGTTTAAAGTTTTAAAACACCATCCCAGGTGGGAGTGAGTAGCTAACTCAATGATACTATTTTTTATGTTATACATGTTATCAATATGATCAAGCACAGGTAATGATTGTATAATAAAAGAAATAATTTCCTATCTAGTCTTTTTAGGTGTATGAATGCTATAATGTGATGATGCATGATTCTCAGAATCCAACACTCCCTCAACAAGTGACTTCAACACCTATTTCGCAGAATGACAGTACTCACTTATCACATGACTCCAACACCTTTTGAAAACTACTTATCCTAGTAATAGTCATTATATGCATGATTAACCAAATAATTATTAATTTCAGTTTGGGAAGCAATTTGAGGAAGCCAAGATACTGTCATTGTATCATGAGTTTTTATCTGCATCACGAGGCTCGATGTGGCCGTAAAGGCTAATCACCCATGTCCCTTGATCCATTTTGGGATTCATCTCCTAAGGATGATGACAAATAATGTAAGGGTCATCACCAAAATATAAATGTGGCGAAGTCATGTCATTAATTCCATTAATAATATGGTAAGCACGTGACCTTTATTAGTATTCAATGGTTATTATAGGGAGGCTCATCACCTAATTTTGTACCAATACGACAGGCTTGTCGCCTTATTTTTTACTAATATGACAGGCACGTCACCCTAGCATAGGCCGACAGTTTGGACACGGTGTCCCATACCACCATGCCTGGTTCATGAGTCTTTATAAGATTGTAATGCACTAACGGTTATGAATGGACTTAAATCAATGGTAAAAATGGTATCCCAAATTTCTTTAAAAGTTATATAACCACCAAACATATATAAGAATAATCGGGCCATGTATTGGATTGATCTGATTGATAATGGGGGACCCCAGACAAAACTGGCACTAGATGCAAAGCATCCTGTGTAACTCTAACTACTGTCGGTCATCCGTGTTCAATATCGTTTGACTGTATAAATCCGGGATAACCAGCACAAAGTGGGTCATCCACTTGGTTAACATTTACAGGGCTCGATTCACACGAGTACAAATCAGATTTGCAATAAATAATTATAATCACAGAACAACAAGATATATCAATTAAATATATGTACGAGACAACACAATCCAATGTATATCAACATCACTTATTAATTTGCATAAAATAGTTCTACCAATAGGAATTTCATATTGTTCAAGCATTTCATCAAACATGTTGGCTACGAACTTCAAATAATATTAGGAATGTAATAATAGAGCAGTCTAAACACAAATAACATATGAAATCCTAATAATAACTAAAAAATCGTTATCTAACACTATTAAAGGTTGATAGAAAGGAAACGTAAAAGAATGTTCTGCATCTCAAGATGGTTTCACCTAACTCAATGTACTTATAGGGTTAGGATTTTAGGAAAAACCACCGATTCCTATAGAAACATTAAGATTATTATGAGATTTATATAATTAAACCTATGAAGACCTATATCGAGAAATGAGATCTAAATCTTATATTTGATTAATGATACAAAGAATTAATCTATCAAAGAATCTAGGAATGACTATGACTTTAGTTGAGGGGGAGAAAGGCAAAGGGTGCATAACCCTCACTTACACTATATCTTTCTCTATTCCTGATCCCTGTCTTAAGGCATAATTCGTATGAGGCAAATGGCTATCCATTAGGGCTCCTTTTATAGAAACATGAGTGGTGCAAATGGCTATAATGGCTAAATGTTAAGTTTACTAACCCTATGGGAGGTCATTTTTTACTATTGGGGCCCACAAAAAGGTGTATGGGCTAATCTATGCCATGGGATAGGTGAACCTAGTAGTGATTTATGTATGAATATGATTGTATTGATATTCATATGCAACAATTAATGAGTGTGATTCTATTTCTATTTGACGACCAACAATCATCGATTAGGGTCGAGACTATATGGATATTTGTATAATATTAATTTATGTCAATGCCCTAAATTTGGTCATGATCTAACGATCCGAAAGTCAAAATTTTGAAAAATATCGGATGGAAAAACTAACTTAAGTTCCTGATAAATCTTAAGGGTATTCGTACATCTCATGTGCTCGCCTTGCGAGCCTAAGTTAAATAATTTAAGACACGATCTCAGCTCGATGTCTCATGATGGATGTCAAGCCCGTTAATACAAATATCATTCTATAGTTTCGGTATTAGTGGCCCACCAACGAGTGGTCAAGAGCTTGTTTGGTTAATCTAGGTATTTTTGGAATAAAACAATTAATAAAATTTATCACGTGTGGTTACCTAGACTTGTATTACCTATGTTTGTAACATGACCCGTTCACAAAGAACGAAAATAATAACTTATCTCTAATCACTCCAAATAAAAGCTTAATTCGACTAAATTGTTAATTATCCAAAATAGTTATATATATATATAAATTTAATTTATTTATACAGGATGATTTCTGTCATGATTAGAAGTAATTTCTAAAAGGACACCGAATACTAAAACTCTAAAATGAAAAAGATATGTCGAGTCCATCGGTGAATTGCAATTGCAGAAATTTTTAGTTTTAACATGTTTATTGCTTGTAACGTTTTTGCTACTGTTAGTTACTTGAGTTTGGTTTTTATTTTTATTTTATTTAATTTTTTATAAAAATAGAATCATCAAGCTTCAATATCACTTTTGAATCACTTTAATCAAAGTTATATAAAAAATATGTGAATTTTAAAATTTAGCGCATTGAAATTACCGATTGCTGAACATTGCTATTCCTTTCTGAATAGATCTACTCAATTTAACCGGGTTCCACTTGGTTCAATTGAACCTTGATGTCTAGATTTTCTTAGTGCAATTGAGTTTCATTCGGTCGAACTAAACCTTGTTTTCTAGGTTTACTCAATTGCTTAATGTTTTTTTGTTGCAACCGAACTTAGCTATCCAGAATTCTTAAAATTCATCATTTCACTTGGTCAAACAATTTTAATGGACCTAAAATTACTCATTTTGGTCCCAAACACGTTCGAATATACACATAAATATGCACTGTAATAAAAAAAAATCAAAGGTAATGCCTAATGACATCTAATTCCCAAGTTGGCAAAAATTTCAGGGCGTTACATCGACATCATGACCACTCTACACTTCTTCTAGAATCTTACAACTTATTGACATATATGGAGATAGATTCACTAGGTAACAAGTTATGTTAAGGGCCTCAGTTTATAACTCTTTGTGTAAACCAACATTGCTTAACATGCTTTGGGCCCTCTCTTAGAGAGTTTGATTCATTTGTTCCACCATACCATTCTGCTCAGGTGTGTGCCTCCTTGTATCGTGCCTCACAATCCCATTATCTTCACAAAAATGGATGAATTCCTTTGATGTGCCTCACAATCTCATTATCTTCACAAAAATAGTTGAATTCCTTTGATGTGAATTCACTTCCATTGTATGTCCTTAGAAATTTTAGTTTTTGTGTTGTCTGCTTCTCAACTACTGCTTTCTACACTTTGAATGTGATGAATACATTAAATTTATTTTTGAGAAAATAAACTCACACTTTCCTGAGTAGTCATATGTAAATGAGTCAAAAAATGATGACCCCCGATAGAAATAATGGGTGATGGGACCCATACATCTAAATGCACATACTCTAGTACACTCTTATAAACATGCTTTCCAATCTTAAAAGTTACCCATGATTGTTTACCATATATACAATGATCACTTATATGAAAATTAATGCTTTTAAATACAGGAATCAAAGGATGATCAAAAAGTACCTTCATATCGTGCTTGCTCATGTGGCCTAGACGCACATGCCACAAATGTGCCGATGTGGACTCCACTACAGATTCTACAGCTCCACCCGATATAATATTCTTAATCAACTTGTAAAGTTATAATTGCTCTGCTATGCTTTTATTACTACGAGTGCTCATTTAGAAACTTTAAGGATCTTAATCAAAACCTGTAAACTTGTACCTAAGTGCCTCCATTGCCTCAAGTGAAATTAAATTATTTCTAAGATCAAGAACATGTCTCACCTCTGTCAGGATATTCTCCACCTCATGAAACATCCTAATGTGCACCCAACTAACACTAACAACCTCATAAGCAATGTTATTGCCCATAAGCACCAATCCACCATCACACTTGCTATAACTAGTGAACCAATCTCACTGAAAAGTCATGTGGTATGAGGCATCCGTATAAAAAACACTCATTCGTTACTGAAAAACCTATATTTGGATGTAATTAGAGCATCACTACCATAAACTTCTTTGTTGGATTCTATTGTGTTTCCTTCATTCGGTATATTATTAGATTTCTCTTCCTTCTGTGTCTTAGGATTTCGACAATCCTTCTTCATGTGCCATATCATTTGACAATTTAAACACTTTATCTTGCCTTTCTCTTTCGATTTAGATTTAGATCGAGAATTCCCTTTCTCCCGATTAGAATTCCTTACTCTAACAACCAATACATCTGTAGAGGTACCCTCGCCACCGTCTTTCCTTCTCAACTAATTCTCATGAAGGGCTGAGATGACAATTTCAACATTGATGGTATCCCTACCGTGGACCAGAGTATCTACGAGATTCTCTTAAGTCGATGGAAGTAAATTTAATAGAATTAAGATTTGATATTCTTCTCCGATCTTAACCTCTACATTCGTCAGTTTATAAAACAAATATTAGTTGAATGTAGTTATGTGTTCATTGATATTAGATCCCTATGCCATCTTAAGATTATAGATCTATTTCTTAAGATACAATTGACTGCCCAAGGATTTCTTTATGTACAAACTATTTAATTTCGTCTATATCCCTGCAGTGATATTTTGATCTAGGACATTGTAAAGAACGTTATCTGCCAGACACAATTGGATCGATGTTGTAGCACTCTTATCAAGTTCATTCCATTTTTCATTACTCATAGATGTAGGACGCTTTGCCTTATTAAGGAGAGCATGTTACAATCTTCATTGAACTAGAAGGCCTCCCATCTTAATCTTTCATAGTTCAAAGTTGTTTCTATCGGTGAATTTCTCTGTTTCATACTTCATGTTAGATCCTTTCGTTGACACGTTTTAGATTATAACTCAAAACCCCAACATTTTTCCTGATATAATTGTTGGGGATCGAGCAGAAGCAAACCTGAATTTAATTAAATAACACGAAATCAAATGTAACACAAACACACAGAGATCATATGAATTTTACGTGGAAAAATTCTTGAGAGAAAAAATCATGGCACAAAGCGACAACGAATCTACAATGAAAATGAAATTACAAGAGATGGATGGACTTATCAATCCGAATAACTCCAAAATCCCTTAAAAAATCCTAACTTTGCTCTTCCTCTTACTTTATACGCAACTTGTATGCCATTCACCATGATTTTTCCATTTACAACCCCTTATATATAGTTACAACCAAATTAGGAAACAAAATATGCACTTCCATAAAATTATGCACATCTGTCGATAGGACCTATGATAGAATTGACAACCATTGAGGGTCTGTCGATTCGATTGAAGCCTCCTTCGATAGGATAGAGTAGCACTCCAAAAACTGTCCACCAAGCAACTGAGAATTTTTCAAAATTTCTTGATATGATCGCTTGGACTGTCTGTAATACCCCAAATTTTAAGGGTCGAGCATGAACTCAATCCCCGATATTTCAGGCGTCACTTAAACTTTGCGGAAGTGTAAATTAACTATACTTTTAACATGATATCCAAGCAATCATAGAGCTAAGTTGAACAGTACAATATACTATGAAATGAATGTATCTGAAGTAAGTAATGACCCAAAATATATAATGTACATATATTCGAAGTATGGGGTTCACAGCCGAGGTCTCATATATAGTTATAAAATAAACAGAAAATATGTCATGACCATAATCTATCTAATAAAAAGAATATCCGCCAAGTCCAGCCGCGAGGCGAGCCGCTTACAACTGCCCATTGGAAAGCTGGAAGTAGAAGAACTCCCCTGTATCCATCCATGCATCCTCCAATGCATCGACCTCAGTAACCTTTGCATCTATAGTAATGTCTGGTTAATATTTTAAAACACCGTCCCTAGGTGAGAGTGAGTGATTAACTCAGTGGTTCTGTTAATCATATGTTGCATATGCTATCAACTCAATTAAATCAGGTAATGATAAAACAAGTAAACGAAGATTTTCTAACTAATCTTGTTAGGTGCATGAATGTTGATGAAATGATACATAAGCCCCTTAATAAGTAACTTCAATGCTATTTTGCAAATGTCAACACTCCCTCATCATGCGACTCTAACTCCATTCATAAAGTACATATCATAATGATGTGGCTTGTCACCAGCATTACCAATAAGTATGAATGATATGCATGATTAGTCAGGTAGTTATTAGGTTTTATTCATTTAATATATTAAGGAAGTTAAGATACTGTCATTATATCACGGGTCTTATTCGGATCATAAGGCTTACAGTTGCCGTAACGACTACTCACCCGTGTCCCTTAATATATATTTTTTGGTTCATCACCCCATTCAATCACACATGACAGGAAGATTGCTTTCATCATTACTCAATGGTCACTACGAGGAGGCTCATCAACCCAGCATAGCTAACAAATCGAACACGGTGTCCCATACCACCATGCTTGACTCTTGGGTCTTGTAGGATCGTAGCATTAATGGTTACAAGTAGACTTATTCGAGGGGAACGGTGGTATCCTAGATTCAATCGAGCGTTCTCATACATTATGAATATAATATGATCATCCATGCATTAGACTGATTCGATTAACATGGTATAACCCTGACATAATTAGCATTGGGTACAAAGAATCCCACATAATCCAACTACTATCGGTCATCCGTGTTTAACCTTGGTCAACCGAATAGGCCTAGGGTGGTCGACCTAATACGGGTCACCCCTTAATTTGGACAATTTACCGGCTGACCCCAATTCAAGGACAGTTCTACTCATCAAACTACTAACTAGATAATCACTAAGCAATCATACCAAGATTATGCACAAATTAACCCTAAGATCAACAAGCTTATTCATTCAGGCATTTTCTTGAGCATGTAAACAATCAGAAGCAAGTAATAGCAAGATTTGCAATAATAAGAGAAATGCAACCATGTTATCTTATGAAAACTTATTTACACTAATGAATCATTAATTGAAACCCTCAAGGGCTAATAAAGCTAGCTTAGAAGTAATGGTCCGCACATTATGATGGTTTACCTGACTTAAAGAACTTTTAATGTTCGAATTTTAGGGAAAGATCACCAAAATATAAACAATCATGCAAGCTTTTATAAAATTTGGAGAAATTCAACCTGAATGATATCGATTTATAAGTACGATTCAACTCTTACCTTCAATCGCAATCGAAGAGACTCCGATGAAGGATTTGGGGATGCTTAGCAGGTTGATTGAAAAGGAGGACAAGCCTTCACTCAATCTCTCTTTATTTATATCTTTCTCTTTCTCTTCTAATATTAGGGCATAAAATTCGTGTGTGGAGTGGGAGTGTGAAATATGAGGCTATTTATAGTGCCATAATGGGTATAAATGGTCCTAAAGGCTAAGTGTTCATTATACTAATACTATGGGAGGTCATTTCTAACCACTAGTACACACATGGAGGTGTACGAGTCAATCTAAGCCATGAGATAGGTGTCCCATTGGGAGATCTATGTTTGGATACAACTATTCGATGATTGGACGTGCTAATTAATGGGGAATGCCCTAATTCAGTTCGATGGTCACTGAATGTCGAATGGGGTTACAATTATATGAATATGTGTAGAGAATGATCTAGATTAGTGTCCTAAGTTTAATCACCATATAACGATCTGAAAGTCACAACTTTGACAAAGAGTAAAGGATGAACATTTCACTTAAGTTTAGGCTATCACCTAAGGCACTTATGCATTCCTTATACTTGGATTGTGAGACTAAGTTGAGTGATCCTAGACGCTATCTTGACTCAATATTTGCGATGGATAACAAGCCCGATAAGATGGACGTTTCCCTATAGTTTTGAGTCTAGATCATGAACGCATAGTATAGTGTTATTTTGGTTAATCGGGACATTTTTGGATTAAGTCAAACATTGAGATTTCTCATGGGTGATAGTGTTGGTATTAGCTAAGTTCACGACGCTACCCATTCACAATTAATAAAAATAGATATTTAGCTCTAATTATTCTAAATTCGTCAATTTTAATGTAATTATGACATTTAGTTGGGCTAGTACGACCTTTTGAGAGTTCTACTTGTGAACATACTAAGGTATTTATTTTAAATTTACAAGACGTTAAACTATCGATGAGAATGACATATGCTCGATGGGATCCATATGATCGAATGGTCTGTCGATACCATCGCTAGACCTTCTTTCAAATAGATTAAAGACATATGACAACAATACCATCTTAGCTTATTGTTATTATCATTGAAACTCATTAACAATTAATGACTAGCATCTCATGGATGTTTGATTGTTGATTTCACTACAATCTATTGTTAATATTTTGATGACCATCAGATTAATTGATTAACAACATTTACTGTTGGTCATTGATAGCAAATGAATAGCATTCGTGATTGCATAATTTATTGTTTGAGTCTAACTTTAAATTAAGATTAGTAATTGAGTTATGGCTAGAAATTCAAAAGGTTTGTTTAGGGATTGTACTCATATCACAAATTTATTCCAACTTCTGATCGTGTGCATGTTATTCATAATTGGATAGAAATCAAGTTACGTTTATTAGTTATATATGGATAGAAATCTATTAATGCACTAATAAGTTGTGTTTTGATATTGAATAAAGGTAAAAGAATCACCTTCTATCGGATGGGGAGTGGTTGCTAGCCTAATGCTTGCTACTTCTCTCATGTAGATCTTTTGATACCTATTAGGGAGTTGGTCTCTCTTGATAATGCAAGGGTAGGCTTGATTAGAAAAGGAAAATGATTGGAGCTTTTATTTTCTTGTAGCATCCCTTGGTGTAGGGGCTAAGTGACCTTGGGTTTAGAGTTTTTAGCCAACGAGATCTGTTTATAGCTCGTAAGATAGGTGAGATCCATTATTATTATTATTATTATTTTTTAGCTAACCGGAAGTTCGAGTTTGTATATTTAGTACTTGACATAAAACTTAGGTGGGACTGCCCTTCCAAAAAAAAAAATATAAATAAAAAATTATCATTCAATTTCAAAATATGATGCCTATATGTTCCATTGGAATGTTTCGTGCAATTTAATTCAAAGGGAGTTCAAAATTTATGTAAAAGTTAGGTATGTTGTTCCAAAAGCATAAAAGGTAGGATTTTTTTTTCCTTATATAATAAAATGGAAGAGTTTATGCCAAAAAAAAAAAAAAAAGGAAAAACTATTTAAAAATAACAACTTTTACGTGTTCCACTATTAAGTTTTAATGGAATCTATAATAAATTAAAATAATTGTGGTTTTTGAATAGGGGAGCCTATGCCACGTCCTTTCGTCTTTTATTTATTTATTTATTTTTCTAAATTTTAGAAAAGTCTTTTTTTTTTTTACTTTTATTTCATAGATGGAGACACATCGGCAATAAAATAAAATTCTCTTCAAAGGATACCTATAACCATTGGCTATAACATCTCGCTTTATGAGGTGTATAATATTGTGGTTGTGGATTAAAAGTAAGTTCAACTTCACACGGCATCTGGAAAGTTTTTATGGTGTTTTTTTTTCCCATTGTTTCCTACGATGTAGCCTATTCGAGTGTCATATTAGATTGAGTTTTGTCTCAAAGACCTAAGATATATGTCCAAACCTGTTGGACGAAGTAGATTCACATACACAAAATGGTGAGCTCCTATAGAGATCGAACGCTTAAACCCTAGGCAGTGCTACCTTTCAAGAGGGTTTCGCTTTATTTGCAATGTCCTCCAGAAGTTATCTACAAAACCGCATGGTGGAGGGATAAAATAGAGATAAACCAAATAAATTAATCATCATTCATTGGTTCAAGTGGCATGTTTTATTACTCAAGTGGTAGACTGAGTGAAAGATACCTCGTTTCAACATTAATGAGGTCTTGGTATCGATTCCCTAGTGGGGGTGGCTAAAAGTGAAGTGTGAATTGACAGTGGGTGTGCTTAACAAGCTAACAGAAAAAAAAAAAAAAAGTGGCATGTTTTATTATTATTTAGGTCCATTCATATATTGATATATAAAATGGATAGCATATGTGTAAAATATTGTACCAGTTATACATCTATAACATTTAATCCGTAGTTACTAAACTGATGTAGAGCAAGTTGCGGACACTTTCATGGCAAGAAAGCCTTATCAGAGGTAGAAATGATTCGGAGGTGTCAAAACCTTAAATTAGTCGTATCTCGTAAATTGGGATTAGTTTTTGGACATATTATATACGATTTTGGGTAGAAGAACCTACTTAAGCCAACCAACCTGGCATAACCAGGTTGCCCAGGCCGGATTTGCAAGATTCCATCAGATTGACAGTCAAAAGTTTCGTTTAATTTTATTTTTACTATAAATAGTAAGTTTTAATTTAAATATAACTTTTGATCCTTTGAGATGTAGAAGTCATGCCCAACATTAAAAGGGCTTAGAAAAGTTAGGAAAATAATGTGGTTGGGCCAAATTGGATGGTTATTATTTTTGGTTGAAAACCACAAAGTTTAGTAGGAATGGAGGCCGCCTATAAATGGTAAACTACTATTTATAGTAAGTCACATTTTTAGGGTGTTTGAGTTGGAGTCTAAGATTAAAACTATATCCTTGGTTTGAGTTCATTATTTAAAGGGTTGTAATTTCGTGTTTTTTTTTTTTTTTTTTTTTTTTTTTTTTTTTTTAAATTATCAATCAAGTTATTTCAAATTTATTAACAATTATTTCTACATTTATCTCTCATGGATTTGGGAAAGCTCTGTGAGGAGTCGAGAGTGCTCCGTGGATTCGGAGTAAATATCCGCTAAGGAAGATGATGATCAACATCATCACGTCCATCCCTTAGCCATAAAGCAACACCAGAAAATGAAAATAATAAATGGTTAGAAGAGAAGTGATGGATGCGACAACTTAATAGATTTGATTTTTTAAAATTTATGCCATCTTTGTTAGGGCCAAATAAATGGACACCTTATCAAGTGTGGTGTGTATCATGCCGGGACTTTTTAAATTTAGCCTCACAGGGATGAACAAATGTGTAAATGGGAAGGACTTATTTACAATAATCAACAAAGCTGAATATAAAGGGATACAATAAGGATGAACCAAATATAATAGGCATCAATGGTTGGTTCAAATGGCATGTTTTTCTATTAATCAAGTCCGTCCATATATCAAGCCCTACTGATTAGACATCCACAACATTTAATTCAGAGCTACTAAAGCAATTAATGTTAGAAAGTGAAAATAGTAAATGGTTAAAAAAAAGTGATGGATAGGATCGCTTGATAGATTTAATTTTTTAAATTTAGGCCATCTTTAGGGCCAAATAGATCGACAACCCCTCTTGATAGCTCAACTGACATGTCACATCCACCATGCATTGCATGGAGACTTTTTAAGTTTAACATTTTACAATTAATATGAGAAACATAACAATGGTCCACATTCAACGGAAGAAGTCCTAAAATTGTTTCTGGGATTCTTCCTATGTAGAAGTTTTTTTTTTTACGGTGCATTCATGGTGGGACACAAGACTAACGGTTTGGATTACCAGTATATTGACCCTAGATGAGAAAAACCGTTAATATTCTGGCAGCACAATGTGATGTTTGATACACATGCACTTAAATATTACTTAGAAATTGTACAAGTTGAATAGAAGAATTCAAATTAAACTGTCCACATTATAGGTACCAGTTTAGAAAAATCAATTACAAAAAATTATGCTTATTTAATTATCTCAGATTGGTGATGATTTGTGGACATTTATTGGTATGGCTGAAAATGAAAAATATCCAATGGTCCATAAATCAGAGCGTAGGATTGTTCTACGGTCTGGTTTTGGGAATGTGACTGAGCGACAATTGGTCCCACAATTTTATGTGTTTAACTTTACTTGATGTATGCCACATGTACAATTTCTGATCAGTGCCTGCGTATCAAGACTCATACGCAGCCGGAGTATCAAATGATTCAGTGTACTTTGCAAAATGCCACGTTGGGCTTTAGCCGTTTGGAATGGTGTCGGTTCGAATGACCCAAAGTGTTTATTCGATGGGCTCCACCGTTGATGGGGATGTGGAAAAAAATAAAAAGCGATCGCAGCTCTTGGATTATTCGAATTTCATGTAGACCGTTCATTTTCAATAGAAAATAATAAAATGATCGAAGGGTTAAAATTTTCCAATATAAGTTTATTATTTTTTGTATTTCTACCATACAAGGATAAAATCAATGGCTCATATGAAGCTTAGAAGATCAGCTTAACTGGTGAATGAACCAGCCTAATATTTGGTAGAGGGAACTATTGCCGATGCAAATTCCTAATTAACGGTTCAGATGTTAGATATTAGCCACGTAAGTTCGACGAAATGTGCTTGTGTTGGGAAACCGATATAGTACTGCAAATATCATTTATCTTCTTAAAATGGGTCCAATGGGACGCGGATTAGCTACCGAGCCCGATAGTAGCGAGTTGGCAAGTTGGCTACTGAAGTGACGTCATCACATTCTTTGGGCCCCACCATGATGTATGTGTTGTATCCACACCATCCATCCACTTGGAGAGATCAATTTAAGTCATGAGACAAAGAACGAGATGTATCCAAAGCTTAAGTGGACCACACTACAGAAAATAGTGGGACAGTGGCACTCACCGTTGAAACTTCCTAGGGCTCGCCATGATGTTTATTTGAGATCCAACCTGTTTATAAGTTAACGCAGACATGGAATAAGTAAAAACACAAATATTATCTTGATCGAAAAACTTCTGTGGCCCAAGGAAGTTTTTAATGGCCGGTGTTCAATCCCCACTGTTTTATATTGTGGGGTCCACTTGAACTTTGGATCTGCCTCATTCTTTGGTTCATGCCATAAAATGATCTCTTCAAATGGATGGACGGTATGGATACAAAATAATTATCATGGTGGGGCCCACAGAACTTGGTGACGTCACTTCAGTAGCGAGACTCGCAACTGTTGAGTCAGTAGCTAATCCGCGTCCCGTCGAAGAGGTTCGGTAGGGACGCGGATTGCGTGGTGACCCCACCATCACGTAGCTACGTAGTGTTGAGGACTCTGTGGGGCCCAATGTGGTGTATATGTTTCATCCACTCCGTCCATCCGGTTTTACACATGATTATAATACGTAAAAACAAAATTTAAGCATATATAAAAATTACGTGGACCACACCAAAGGAAAAAACAAAAGTGAGGATTGACTGTCTAGCGTTGACAACTTCTTGGGGGCGACGTAATTTTTTGATCAACCTCACATTTGTTATTTCTCTTCTTTAAGGTCTTTTTGACCTTATGAACAGGTTGGATGACAAATAAAATTCACTTTTCGCCCTAGGAAGGTTTCAACGGTGGAGAACATTATCGTACTCTTCCCTTTGGTGTGGTTCACATGAGCTTTTGATATCCTTCAATTTATGACTCGTTTACTGGAATTCTCTAGAAAAACGGATGGACGGCGTTGATTTAAAAACTATTTTTTTTTTTTTAAAAAAAAAAAAAAAAAAAACATCACACCACTTAGCTACTTGGTGCTAGGTACCGCGCAAACGGTGTCCGTTCGGTACCTCTACACGCATGTGGAGCCTTGCGCATCTGCTTGCAGTAACACGTGCCAATATGTAAAACACGTGGGATATATAACTTTTCATGTTCTAAAAACAATACTCACGTATTTTTGCTGGGAAAAAGAAAGTCTATCTCCTCAAATGAGCCACAATAAACAAATTAAAACGGCGGTTGAAACAATTTTTTATGGCCGTCCATTTGAATTCTGTTTAATCTAAGGTAGATAATTTCTGATTATTTAAATGAAAATATAAACAGCATAAAAAACCCCGATAGAAGGTTCAGATTTTCCAATGTATAATTCATTGTCACGTGTATCTGCATGTGGATAGGAGGACAGACATGCGCGCGTGGAATTAGTGAATCTCACCTACCCTACCGAACCTCTTTTCTTCGGAAGCGGATTGCGTCCTGCCCCTAATCCGTCCGGGCACGGATCTGTGGGGTCCACCGTAATTTGAGGGTTTTATCCACGACGTTAAAACATTTTATAATATAATTTTACAACTTAATCCAGAAAATGAAACAGATCCAGATCTCCAGTGGACCACACCGAAGGAAGCAGCGGTGTTAATGACATCCACCATTGAAACCTCTCTAAGGGCTAATGTGATGTTTTTTTTTACCATCCAACCTATTAATAAGGTCATGTGGACATGGATGAAGTGAAAAAACAAATATCAGCTTGATCCGAAACTTCTGAAGCTCCCCTGAAGTTTTTAATGGTGTTCGTTAAATACCCACTTTGTGGTCCAATTAAGAATTATTTTTATCTAATACTATTTTTTTTAATCTTAAAATGATATTTAAATAGTTATGGACGGAGTGGATAATACATTTACATCATGGTGGATCCCACAGAGCTCTGCCCGGACGGATTACTGTCCGGGCGAGGTAGGACGCAATCCGCTACCCTTATCTTTCTTTCGTACCGAATTTCTTCAAAGAGACGTGATACAAATGCAAGATCCACCGTCATCTGATCTGATCAGACGTCTATTAGATATCGGGACCACAATCTGACAACTTTCGACATTTTCCACCTAATCTGATCTTTTTCCTAGTCAATCAGTGGTCCCTAAGATCAGATGATCGGGAGACTATGGCAGTTTCTCACACGGATTGCGTGGTGAACACAACACTGCGTCTACGTGGTGTAAGGACTCTGTGGGGCCCACCGTAATGTATGTGTTTTATCCACACCGACCACCCGTCTAATTTTTGGGCATGAGCCCAAAATCGAACCATATCCAAAGTTCAAGTGGACCACACAGAGGAAGTTGTGGGGATTGAACGCCTACCGTTTAAAACTTCCTGAGGCCCACATACTTTACGATCATATATGCCCAAGGGTCTTTCTTCCGAAGTGAGTAGAGCTGTACACGAGTCTAGCTTCGGCCACTAGCTGACACCAGCTCGAACTCAGCTCGACCTAGTCCTCTAGCTTGATTGGCCAACTCCAACTTGATTCGGCCAGCAGCTACCTTAGTTTAAGCCCATTTCAAGCTAAGATTAAGATGGTGCGGCATTTTCTCAAAACCATAAAGTAGGCATGTATAAAATAGCAGCAGCAGTTTGTACCTATTTCATCAAACACTTAGTAAGCAATATCAAAATAAATACACAAAGGTACTTGTTTCATATCCATATCTTCCTCCCAACCAATTGACACTTCATTAAGTCATTTCATCAAACACAACTACATCGATATCAAAATAATCGAGTTATTAAATTGGTTTAATCTGAGTTCAATTCAAGTTGAGCTGAGTGGAGCTCAGGCAAACTCATACTTGACTCGAAATTTTTTCAAGCTTAAAAAATCAGCTCAACATGACTGGGAATTCAGTTTCAACCCAGTTGAATCAAGCCTTTTCGAGTTGAGTTGAGCGAGTTTACTAAGCTTAAAACGACTGGGAATTCAGTTTCAAACCCAGTTGAATCA
Source organism: Magnolia changhungtana (assembly GCA_030180095.1). Classification (NCBI taxonomy): domain Eukaryota; kingdom Viridiplantae; phylum Streptophyta; class Magnoliopsida; order Magnoliales; family Magnoliaceae; genus Magnolia; species Magnolia changhungtana. The sequence goes on along the minus strand of JASAUF010000115.1, from coordinate 2,608,002 downwards.
AGCATTTTCGAGTCGAGTTGAGCGTCTTTACCGAGTTAGCTCGGTTACCGTACAGCTCTAGATACGAGCATTTTATACTGTATTATCCTCCATTTCAACGGACGTTTGTTGTTTCTCAAACTAAGGGGCAGTTTCGTTATTTCGGATTCATAATCAAATTGTGGCACATGTGGGGACCACAAAATGACCAAAATGCCCTCCCCAGGTCTACTCTCCGTATCGATGCCGTGGTTGGCTGGGAAGCCCGACATGATTCCCACACCAGAAGGAAAAGATCCAAAAGTACAGACACCGTCCGCTTGTCTAAGCCGGTTTTAAGGGTGTGGGGCCCACCAGAGTATTGACCAACAGCCATGATCCGGTGGGAGCCGGTAGGATCAGAATACGGTGGAGCCATCTGTCCATAACATGCGTAGCAAGGGTGAAGTATGGATCGTGATCGTTCCAGACCGTTGAACTGGTTGATCCTACGGTGGATGGTGCATGTTTCAAAATAGGCTTAGCCTGGATATTTCTATCCGTCAGATCTATGGCCTCCGAACCAACGGTGGAAATGAAAAAAAAAATTAACGATTGACAAAAAGTCAAGGATTTGGATTGTCTGATACGTGTGATTGTTGAAAAAAAAGACCATGCATGATAAGACCCGCTATATGGACGGCCGTGATTGATGCATCGTCTAGCCACGTGTACGGTGAAGAGATGGCTCTACCATATTCGAGGCTCTTTCGGATCTGCCGAAAGAAAGTACAAATGAGAAGTGCTGTCGCGATTCGTGAGAGATGAGGTTGAAGAGTCGATTCGCGGATACATGCTAACTTATTGTAGTTGCACGAGATCTGGACCGTTAATAAGATGTCCAACTAGGAAAATGACCTAATAAAAGCATCAGAGCCGTCTTTTAATCAGATCGTCCAAATCGTGTGGTACAAAATGATGGAAGGTGTAAATGATGGAAAAAGGTCAATATCCAATGTACACACGTGAATCACGTGAGTAGTGAACTAGAAAGCTCCAGATGCCATTCCAGATCCCCTACACGTGTTTCAAATTGGTACATGTGCTGCGAATCTCTTTTGAAACTTATGCTTGCGGGTGTCGCCTTACCATGTTTGGAAATAGGCTAGCAGACTAGAGTTGTTAGAGGAATTTTTTTCCTCGCAGGCTACTCAGGAAAGTTGTATGATACTCTGGCTGCGTGTGACGCTTGATACACATGCACCCATAAATTGTACTTGTGGTATTACTGACTTGAAATAAACCGACTAAATTGATTAATTCACTCTGTTCAAGTTAATTTATCAAAAGAATATTGTTTGAAAGATCCTATTAACTGATTTCACGGACACTTGTTTGTTTGAAATAGGGCTATGGATATTTTTCGTTTTTAACGGTCCAAGAGATGTCCCCAGGTTTGATAGTTAGATGTGTTGTGGTTTGATTTACAAATTTGGTTACTGATAAATGTAGGGTGTGATAAGATTTAATGTGTGAGTTTGAATATAAATGTAGGGTGTGATAAGATTTAATGTGTGAGCCAATACAAACGGAAAAACAAATATATATTGTGTGACCAATATCAAATAAGATAGGTTACTTAATCAGCCACTCAAATGGCATTTTAAAACAATTAAGGATAGTCAAATGTAGGGTTCATCCTATTATAATGAATTACATGTTTGACTTTTATGAGAAAGAACTTTTTGACATAAATAAAAGAATAATTAAATGAAATTTTTTACTATCATTTGTGAAGAATAGCTGTAAAATACTTTTTTAGATGAGAACTATACTTGATGCTTGAAAAAATTCTAGTGTATGATCATGTACTCGAATTACAGTTAAAGTTTAACAACTACTTAATTACTATCATGGATTATATTAGAGAATATAAATAGCAAGTAAATGTAAAGATTACACTACGGAATGTAATTGCTGATAAAAGAAATGATTATACTAAGAAATGTAAGTGACGAGTAACTGAAAGATAAGTTTGATTTTGTTTGGTGTTGATTGGTATGATACTATTTTTCCTGTTGAATTTTCTTACTATTTATAGCATCATATTTATCTTCTGGATGCTTTTCTCACATTTTAACAACTGCTATAACTGTTTTAGCATTACTGGTCTTCTGGATAATTCACATGTTCTGACGGTTGTTATAACTGTTTCAACACTACATGACCTTCCGGAGACTTCCTTTTAAACTTGACGTCTGTCATGGTAATTGCTCCACGCCTCCTTATTAACTCGGCTGCATTCCACTCAACTACTTAGTCAAGCTCCTGATGATTATTGGCCGTTTGATCGACCTCTTGGATGACTATCATACACTTGGTTTATTTTTTAATTCCTTTCAAATACTTCCTATCTTGTCTTCCTATTAATTATGATTTCATTATGTTGTGTTGAACATACAATCAGATAATTATGTTGTATTGAACACACAATTAGATGCACCATTTCATAGTGGGCCTCGGGCTTAAAAATCAAGTCAATCCATGACTTGTCTGGGCCACACCACATGCAACAGTTGAGAGGGGTTACCCTCCCATTAAAACATTCATAATCATTTATTGGGACCACTGAGATGAGGTTCACAAATCCAGCCCATCCATTGTGTGTCTCATGTGGATGAGGGGTCGAACTAAGTTTCAGATGCATCCAAAACTCAGGTGGGCCCCAATAAGTGCTTTTATATGTATTAGGATTCTTCACATGGTTTTAGATGGTATGGCCCACCTTAGTTTCATATACAGCTGATTTTTGGGATATCCCATAACCTAAAGGGGACCTATCAAATGCACGGTGTTGATGTTTGACACACATCACGGTGGGGCCCACACAGCTTGACCTCATGAGAAGTTCCCATGAGGTCGACCTTATAATACCATTTTCATATATATATATATATATATATATATAGGCTCAGGCCAATTTTAACGCCCCATGAGGTCGAGCTGTGTGGGCCCCACCGTGATGCATTTCGAACATCTACCCCATCAGTCAGATGCACCATTCCATCGTGGGCCTAGGTCTCAAAAATCAAGTCAATCCGTGACTTGTGTGGGCCACACCACATACAGAAGTGGGGAGGGGCCGTGCACCATTAAAACATTCATAACCATTTTTGAGGGGCCACTGAGATGTAGTTTGCAAATCCAGCCCATCCATTATGTGTGTCCCACTTGAATGAGGGTTCAGACCAAGTTTCAGGCGCATGCAAAACTCAGGTGGGCCCCACCAAGTGCTTTTATATGTTTTAATGGTGTCTTCACATAATTTTAGATGGTATGGCCCACCTGAGTTCCGTATATGACTGATTTTTGGAATATCCCTTAATTTAAAGGGTACCCATCAAATGCACGGTGTTGATGGTCGAAACACATCACGGTGGGGCCCACACAGCTCGACCTCATGGGAGCTTATCGTCAGCTCGAGCTCATTGTACCTTTTCCATATATATATATAAGAAAATGTATAATGAGCTCTAGCGTATTACGATCGTCCATGAGGTCGCTGTGGGCCCCACCGTGATGCCTTTCGAACATCAACACCGTCCACCAGATGTACCATTCCATCGTGGGCCTGGACGGCTTAAAATCAGCCGTATACGGAACTCAGGTGGGCCATACCATCTAAAATCATGTGAATACATGCTAAAAATATATAAAAGCACTTGGTGGGGCCCACCTGAGTTTTCCATGCACTTGAAACTTGGTCTGAACCCTCATTCATGTGGGACACACATAATGGATGGGCTAGATTTGCAAACCACATCTCGGTGGGCCCTCAATAATGGTTATGAATGTTTTAATGGTGCACGGCCCCTCTGCACTTTTGTATGTGGTGTGGCCCACAAAAGTCACAGATTGGGCTGATTTTGGGTCGTCCAAGCCCACTATGGAATGGTGCATCTGGTGGACGATGTTGATGTTCGAAAGGCATCACGGTGGGGCCCACACAGCTCGACCTCATGGACGACCATAATACGCTCGAGCTCATTGTACCTTTTTCCTATATATATATATATATATATATATATATATATATATATATATATATATAATTTTAATCTTTTCAAGTTGGTGTGCCTTAGTAAGATGAAATCTCTCACTTTTTTCTTCACATTTATTTTCTTTGCCACATTTCACCATAGTTCATCAAGTGTGTGTGAGGCCATTAGTGTGTGGCAGGCCACCATATCTTCCATCCTACCCTTTCGTCGAGTGTCCCTCACTAGGATGAAGGGACACTAAAAAAGTATACCCAAAACTCAGGTGGGCCTCAACATGTAAACTAAAGGTTTTTACCTTATTTTCCATTGTTCCTGTGTTGTTGTGGCCAACCTAAGTTCCAGATAGCTTTGGTTATTTATTTTTGTGGCCACATTACGGTGGACCTCACAAAGGACGGGAGTGGTACAACTGAGTTGGCCAACATAAAACCACATTGTGGTATGTATATATCCACACATCCCACCTTCCTTAGTAATGAGATACATACTGTGTGGTAAGCTTGAAACAACAGTCCGGATTCCAGATGAACAAGTGTTAGATATCGCGTATATTTTATAAATCTATCAGGACCATTTTCTCAGCTTAGGGATCGATGATCATGGCCAACCACGAAAGGGCGACCACGAAGGGGCGATCATGGGAGGGCATAACTAGAGCTGTATAAGAGCTTAGCCGAACCAAGTTTTACCCAAGTTTGGTTTGGCTTATTTATGTGACACCCCATGTTCGAGCTTTACACAAGCCAAGCTTTGACCATATTCTTACTATTTGAGCTTGGTTTGGTCTAGATTATACGTACTCGTGCTTGGTTTGATTTGTTTCAAATATCCGAGCTGAGCCAAGTTCGACCAATGGTTAGCTTCATTATTATTATTATTGTTAAATAAACAATATACATAATATGAACTTTTTTATATATACAAAGATAACACTACAAAATAACATTGAAAAAAAATACTAATATAAAAGTAGCTATGCTAAAATGAGCTGGAAAAATGATGGTCAGCGTTGATATGCATCACATACATTGAGTTGGGCCTTACCATAGAAAAACAATATTGATCTAAAACTTCCACTACACCAAAATCGTTATTTAGGAACGGTTTTAGCTGTTCGTAAAGGAGGTGTCGCAGAAAAACAAGAACGATTCAGAACCGTTTTCGGTACCATCTCAAATTTTAGAGACGGAATTTTAGGAACGGTTTTAAACCGTTCTAGTGCCAACGGATAGGATTAAAATTTTAGATACGGTTTTAAACCCTTCAGAATGTTGCCAACAGTCAGATTTTAGGACAGAATTTTAAAAACAATTTAACACCCTTTGAAAGAATACTTGTATTATATGATTACTTGTATGAGAGAGAGTGGGGTATGTAATCTACTTGTATTATATGCCAAATAATTACACAAATGGAAGATAGAGACAAAAGAATGATTCACACACATAATAATCTTTTCCTTCATCTCTCTTTTTTAGTGCACATTTCAATTTCAATCCAACATTTCATTCCCAGGCTTCTATAATCTAACAATTCCTGTCTTGAGTCCTAGGAACCCACTACAGCTACAATCCTTGCTCTTTTGCAAACCCAAGCTACATGCAAAGAAAAGACTCCCTCTCTTCAATGGCTCAACTGGTTGCTCGTACGAAGGTGGGCTGATGCACAACTCCAAGTTGAGGTACCGGCAACAGTGCGACTGGTTTCAGCAAAGAAAAAATTAGGAGTGACTTCTAGCCTCTCAACTCTCCCTCTCCATCTCTTGCGCCTGCTCTTTTCTCCAATTCCATGACTTTATGCTTCTTGGGGACCTTCTACCACAAGTTCCAGGCTGATGTGTTTCACTAGTGCTGCAATCATCCCGGTTGCCTGCTACCTCATGTGCGTATCTCAATTCGACATCAATCATCCCGGTTACAGCCCTAATGCTGAAATTCAGAACATAATTATAATGAGAAAAGTACGTGCATTAAAAAATTATGTATTATAGATTAAAGACATCATTCAAACATGATGTTCACCTGAATAATAAAATGATCAAATGGTAGTTAACCTATTTAGTAATCATAAAGATGAAGGTGCTCTAAAATTTAAGTTACATTCCTTTCAAATCAAACTTGAAAGTAACCCGCATGAAAGTCCTTATGAATCGCAAGGTAATGAGAATTTAGTCATTTCTTCTATATCGTATCAATCACTGAAATCCAATTTAAGAGTGCATCAAATCACAGCCCTAGCATTGGGTGTTTTGCTTAATCACAGTTGGTGGGGCTTTCATGGAAGAGAATACATTTTCTGTTTGGACTGCCTGGAAAACGAAACCCGCACTCCGTGGGCTCCTGCTTTCCAGCTTTCTGCCCAGAATAACAAGTTTTTCTAGCATTGTTTATTTTGGTGCGGCAGATCCCATCCACATAGGGAAGTGGGAACACCCAAACATTCCCTTACATGGTATAAAGGATAAGAAAATATGAAGTCTAGGTTGTTCAATACAAGATGATGCTCACAGACGAATTAAATTCCTTCATAAACAAATCAATCCTTCAATTGTTACCTCCTCACTCCTTGGTGAACGAGATGGTGGAACTGGAACAGGAATCTTAGCGGGTGGATGATTCCTGCAGGTTTAAAGCAACTTGTTAAGCTCCATTTATTCTTTTTTTTTTTTTTTTTTTTCTTTTTTCCATAGGGCCGTGATGAAATGTTTTGTCATCCATGAAAGAAGAAACTGAATAAATACATGTATAAAAGGATCAAATTGCAACACTGGACTCTGTATCCCATAAAGGTAAAAAAGGTGAGGAAAAATAAAAAGGCAGATGCTGTCTACACAACATGAAAAGCACACCAAACCAAAGCAGGAAATGCAAAACAGTAGACAGCCTAGATCACATTGCATCATGGAACGTGTCCAATTTTTCTAATCAAAGAAAGTTCAGCACAATTCAACTCGTCAAAATCATTTTTCTTAATGGAAAAATGTGAATTAGACCAAAGATGCTGACAGAATTTTCCAAAGAGAGAATTTGTAACACACAGCAAGTACAGCTGTTAATGAATAATATTACAAGGGAAGCAAACAATACCAGGTGTCTTATTCTCCTAGATTTATCAGATCTTCCTATGACTAGAGTAACAAACCTTCAGCATCACTTAAGAACTTCAATAGCATTTAAGCACTGGCATCCAAAACATTCACTGTTAATGAATACAGAGCAGTTTCATATGCATTTTCCTAACTAGATCTGTTGCAAAAATGATAGAATTGAAATGGGAGTGACAGGAATCATTATTTCCGCTCTCATTTATCAGAAGTTCTGTAACATACTGTAGTTCTAATTACCATTTCAAGGACCTTTCTCAGCATTAGACCACAAAGTAATTTTGAAGGAGAACTCAAGCGAGGTTTGTACACAATCATCTTAAACTGTCATTCTAACCAAAAAAAAAAAAAAACGAGAGAACAAAAATAAAGTCCTCATTTAATAAATCTGCAATTCAAGAAACCCATGATCTTATCAAGGACCTAAATGGGAGAAAAAGCTTAAAAATCAAAACTCATCATGCAATCTGATGTTTCAGGCCAAACGATCAAAAACCCAGATCATGAAACCATCAAAAATTTAATTTCTAAGAAGAAGAGAAAAAAGAATTAAAAACTCAAAAGATGGCAGTAACTTGCGTCACATCAATTTCCTCATGAATGTTTCTCTCCCTGTCAACAGGACGTTGACAAGCAGCCCTCAAGATGGCAGTAACTTGCCTCACATTCAATTTCATCGAGTATCGCTACCCTTCAACTATTTGACAAACCTGACAGCATATAATCATTCATGATATTGAAAAATGAAATTTGACACATGCATGCAACAATGTAGAGTCCAGAAAATACAAATGATGATTGTAGGACAGCAGTGGACTTACAACTGCAAACAAGATAGCCTTCATTTTTCTATCCTAGCAGAGAGAAATGACAAGATAGCCTTCATTTTTCTACCTCATACAAAAGTCCTCTGCAATCCAAAAAAGCGATAATAATAAATAAAGGAATCATCATAACAAGCACTACTGGATTGAATTGCGATTATTGATCTAACCAACATGGAAATGACCAAATTGCTATAACTTTCAAGTTTGAATTGAAAGGAAAATAACAGTGATTTTCATGACTCGTCCTCATTCGAAAAAGGTACGCTACTTAATGGAAAGCTCTGTTCTTGCATGTTATGCTATATTTACACATGTGGCTGCATGTTGTTGTGCAAGGCTCCACCCATGTGTGGGCTTAACAAACCTCACCCAGAACTTATGCTTGGGTCCAAGAATCAAATTGGTCACAATCCAGGTGAGCCAAACATATGTCAAAGAAATGGGACGGTGAGCATTTAATCTATATTTATTGCCTATTGGATGATGAGAGTTAGATTTAGCTGAATTTTGTGCAGTAGAAGCTAGATTGTGGCCTGCACCTGATGGACAGCTTTGATCATGCACCAATGTGAACTCCCCAACAAAGCATTGTGGACCTCCTCTTAATCCTACATACAAAAAATGGAGGGTTAGGCTATCCTTTTTTCAGAAATCACTCTTCAAAAGAATGCAAAAAATCATAGCCACATTCCCTAAAATCTCTCCAAAGCATAACTACGAAAAATGGAAGTAAATTTTGCTGCTGAATAATAATTATGAAAACATAATTAATGGGACTTGGGTAGGCTTGATTGACAAGCAGACCACTTGATTAGTAAATGTGTAAAATGATAAGAAACAAAGTAATGTATCCATCAAGCAAGATGAACAAAATTGGACGCAACGTTGACAACTCATTCCTTAATCATCGTCTCTTTCAAGGCGTGAACTAAAATATGAAGAACAATGTGTTAGTCATGATAAAATATTTTTCCAATCAGAGCCACTAGTTAATCAAAGAAGAAAAGGCAAATGTTCGGCTTAATTGCAATTTTGCAACAAGCATAGGCAAGAATCATGACAGGCTTATGCTGCCTAAAAGCATGTTTCAGATCTGGTAGAACATAGTCTTGTTTTGTTTTCTTAATCAATCCTACAACCAAAAAGAAACATTTGCTACACACTTCTGTATTGTACCAGTCCACTATGATAAGTGAACTGAACCAAAATGAGAATAGCTTAGATTCCCACACATTCTATTGTCGTTTTGCTAACCCCAATTGCATTTATAGGCCTGTCTATCTATGGGGATTCGAGCTGACAAAGACACTCCAACCACTTTGAAGAAGGTGCCTCCTTGGTTGACCCGGCATCAAAATTAGAAAAAAAAAAAAGAACTATGGGGATTCCATGCTCTCCCTCGGCAGCTTCAGTCTTGAGTCACAGCACTATGGGCCCACTTGTACAATGTCAATGCATCAACCCAATATGTAGGTCCTAATGCACCAGCCAACAATAATACCTCATTGTGAGGGGAGTTCTTAAACAAGTTCTTCACTTGATTAGATAAGACCTGGCAAGAAGTTCAAAAGAAAAGAAAAAAAGAAACAAGTTTTTCACCTTCTGTGCAAGTCCTCACTGTAATGGTTGAAGGAAGCTTGGACTCACTGCATATGTTTTTCTTTTGCCATATGTTCAACATGGTTAGTGGCCTTGACGATTGCAATATCCAAGTCCTGAGAATACCAGACAAGCACTATTAAAGAACTAGCAAATTTATAAGGTTTGCAATTAGTAGAGCCAAAACAGATTATGTGGAAGGTAAATTTAAAAATAGATTTTGAGTTTGGGGCATGACCCACCCATCATCTGTACCAACGATCAGGAAAACTATTGATAAAACGGGCATGTATAAGGCCATATAACAACTCTGTTGCAGATTCAATTTCACTGTGTTGGATTCCATGTTTCAATAATTCTCATGGAAATCATCATTGCATAGTTTATTATTCCAATAAAACTATCAAGAAAGGAATGACTAAAATCAATTTAACACACATTTAAATCTTACCCATAATATTTGTTAAAATTACATGACAATTAAACAAGAGATCATTAGTTTTTTTCTTTGAACAGGCAGCAACTGCAATATTTGGTAGAATTTCATCTCTCTTGTCATGATTCCCAAGGAAAAGCTACAGCATTTGCTTCCAGATCAGGGCACTTTTCATACCCAGAGATAAGAACAGTTCCCATTCTTGACAGTGTACCCGCCCATTGGTGGTGTCTATAGAGCTAGACTGCAACTGCCAGTAAATGCTCATGAACATTAAATATACAGATGAGAAGACACTATTCTAGATTGATGATTCAGATAACTAATGTTTGGATCTTGTAGAAGAAACTAATGCTTGGATAACAAAACTGCCACACTAAAAACTTTCATGAAAAGCTTATCATACAAAGTCTCAAGTACCACTTCCAAGATAACCTGTGAAAAAAAAAGTCAAATCATTTCACTTCCCAAAGGAAAATAATACCAAAAGCAGTTTAATTAACTGAAGGGCTTACAATGTTGAAAGGTATAAATACAATTAATCCAGGCAGTTTGATGCCCAACAGGAAATGGAAAACAAATTCCGTCAAAAATAACTAGGTTCCATTAATAAAAAATAAACCAAGTAATAAGCAACAAACAAGAGGCACCACTAAATAAGAATCATGGGGAAGAAAACCACTGCTTCCTGAAATTTTTTTTGTATCAATGTTATTTTCCCATGGATAAATGGTGTTGCAATTGCTAGTTTTACATCATTTCTATAATCATTTACCAGTCTCAGAGCATTCGAATTATATTATCTTTTAATGGCAAAAAAAATGTCAAATCAAGGATATCTATTTTCGTTTCCCATGGAATTCATGATCTCCAACAGGCCTCCTTGGCCCTTTGACAATATAAAAGATTGAAGTAGAGTGTTGTCATTTCAAAAGATTAAAATGCAATGAGTAGTGAACTAGAAAGCTCCAGATGCCATTCCAGATCCCCTACACGTTTTTCAAATTGGTACATGTGCTGCGAATCTCTTTTTCAACTTATAATTGCGGGTGTCGCCTTACCATGTCTGGAATAGGCCAGCAGACTAGAGTTGTTTGAGGAATCTTTTTTCCTCGCAGGCTACTCAGGAAAGTTGTATGATACTCTGGCTGCGTGTGACGCTTGATACGCATGCACCCATAAATTGTACATGTTGTATTACTAACTTGAATTAAACCTACTAAATTGATTAATTCACTCTGTTCAAGTCAATTTATCAAAAGAATATTGTTTGAAAGATCCTAATTTCTGATTCACGGACACTTGTTTGTTTGAAACAGGGCCATTGGATATTTTTCATTTTTAACCGTCCAAGACATGTCCCTAAATTTGATAGTTAGATGTGTTGTGGTTTGATTTACAAATTCGGTTACTGATAAATGTAGGGTGTGACGAGATTTATTGTGTAGCTCAATTCAAACGGAATAACTGATATGTAATATGTGACCAGGATAAAATAAGATCAAATTTTTTTATTTTTTATTTTTTTTATTTTTTTAACACAGGCACATACATCACCACACACGCCATGGTGGGATTTCACCACCTATGAGTACTCGAACCCTCAACCAGAGCCTACCACTGGAGTAAGATCAGCTGCTTAATCAACCAATCACACAGCGTTTTAAAACAATCAAGTATAGTCAAAGGTAAGGTTCATCCTATTATAATGAATTACATGTTTGACTTTGATGAAAAAGAACTTTTCGACATAAATAAAAAAAATAAAAAATGAAAATTTTTACTATCAGTAGCAAAAGAATAGCTGTAAAATACTTTTTTAGATAGAACTATACTTGATGCTTGAAACGAATCCAGTGTACGAGTATAGACTCGAATTCCAGCTAAAGTTTAACGGCTACTTAATTACTACAACGGATTATACTAGAGAATATAAATAATGGAGAAATTTATGACTGTACGACCCATTTACGGCCCATTTACCCAACGAAGCCTACCTCATTTTACCTTACCAGAATAAGTCCCAGCTGCACGGACACATTCCCAAAGGTCAAAAATGCCCCTCCTTTTTCAATTTCAGTCCATTCTCTCATCCATGCTAATCCGTGTTCTTTAGCTACGGTTATAATCCGTAGCTATAGGGCTAGCTCGGCGTGGCCCCGCCAGATGGGCGCGGCCCAGCCGGATAGGCCAGCAAGTGGCGGGCGCCCGCCACTTCGGCGAGCCCATACTGATCCGGGTTTGATTATTGGGTGAGGACTCAATAGCTACGGATAAGTTATGTAGCTACGGTTATAATCCGTAGCTAAAGGTCTGACCGTAGCATAAAACATTGCCATGCTTCTTTGAACGTCAACCATTCAAACCCTTTTAAGGGTCACAAAAGTTTTGGATCATTATGAAATTTGTTTTTCCTATTCATCCAGGTCTTTGCGACCTTATGAATAGATTGGATGGAAAATAAATGCATTTTAATTGCCTTCTAAGGGCCTGTTTGGCCAGCTGCATTAGGTGGGGTTAAGGTGAACGGAATTGTAAAAGTTGCAATAAATGCATGTATAAGGTATTGTCCCTTCCTCCATGGATTGAGTGCATCCCATGTTTTTGAACACCAAGTTTGGAATGTATATATTAAAAAGTAAATCCTAGGATTTACTTTTACATTGATTTGAATTGAACGTGGATGAAGTAAAAATTCATCATATGTGGGATAGGCTCATTTTCCAAAGCCAACAGAGTTAATTTTAATCCCATCTCAGAAGCAAATTGACCATGAAATACATGGAAATGACCGTGAATCAACATGGAATCGCCGAGAATGACCGTGAAATGCATGAAAATGACCGTGAAGTGAAGCGAGCTGACCATGAAATACGTGGAAATGACCGTGAAGTGAAGGAAAATGACTGTGACATGCATGGAAATGACCGTGAATCAACACAGAATTGCCGTGAATGACTGTGAAATGCATGGAAATGACCATGAAGTGTAGCGAATTGACCGTGAAATGCATGGAAATGACCGTGAAGTGAAGGGAATTGACCATGAAATGCGTGGAAATGACCGTGAATCAACACGGAATCGCCGAGAATGACTGTGAAATCCATGGAAATGACCGTGAAGTGAAGTGAACTGACCGTGAAATGCGTGGAAATGATCGTGAAGTAAAAGAAATGACCGTGAAATGCATGGAAATGACCGTGAAATGTGTGGAGATGACTGTGAAGTGAAGAGAATTGATTGTAAAATGTGTGGAAATGACCGTGAATCAACACGAAATCGCTGAGAATGACCGTAAAATGCATGGAAATGACTGTGAAGGGAAGCGAATTGACCGTGAAATGCATCGAAATGACCGCGAAGTGAAGCAAATTAACCGTGAAATGCATGAAAATGATCGCGAATCAACACAGAATCATCGGGAATGACCGTGAAATGCATGGAAATGACCGTGAAGTGAAGCGAATTGTCGTGTAATGCGTAGAAATGGCCATGAAGTGAAGGGAATTGACCGTGAAATGCGTGAAAATGACTGTGAATCAATATGGAATCGCCGAGAATGACCGTGAAATGCATGAAAATGACCATGAAGTGAAGCGAATTGACCGTGAAATACGTGGAAATGACGGTGAAGTGAAGGGAATTGACCATGAAATGCGTGGAAATGACCGTGAATCAACACGGAATTGCTAAGAATGACCATGAAATGCATGGAAATGACTGTGAAGTGAAGTAAATTGACAGTGAAATGCGTGAAAATGACGGTGAAGTGAAGGAAATTGACCGTGAAATGCATGGAAATGACCGTGAATCAACATGGAATCGCCGGGAATGACCGTGAAATGCATGGAAATGACTGTGAAGTGAAGTGAAATGACCGTGAAATGCGTTGAAATGACCGTGAAGTGAAGGGAATTGACCGTGAAATGCATGGAAATGACCGTGAATCAACACGGAATCGCCGAGAATGACCGTGAAATGCATGGAAATGACTGTGAATCAACACGAAATCGCCGAGAATGACCGTGAAATGCATAGAAATGACCATGAAGTGAAGAGAATTGACTGTGAAATGCGTAAAAATGACCGTGAATCAACACGGAATCGCCGGGAATGACCATGAAATGCATAAAAATGACCGTGAAGTGAAGCAAATTGACCGTGAAATGTGTGGAAATGGCCGTGAAGTGAAGGGAATTGACCGCGAAATGCATGGAAATGACCGTGAATCAACACGGAATCGCCGAGAATGACTGTGAAATGCATGGAAATGATCGTGAAGTGAAGCGAATTGATTGTGAAATGCATGAAAATGGCTATGAAGTGAAGGGAATTGACCGTGAAATGCGTGGAAATGACCGTGAATCAACACGGAATCGTTGGGAATGACCGTGAAATGCCTGGAAATGACCGTGAAGTGAAGCGAATTGACCGTGAAATGTGTGAAAATGACTGTGAAGTGAAGGGAATTGATCGTGAAATGCATGGAATTGACCGTCATATGCATGGAAATGATCGTGAAGTGAAGGGAATTGACCGTGAAATGCATGGAAATGACTGTGAAATGCGTGGAAATGATCGTGAATCAACACGGAATTGCCGAGAATGACCGTGAAATGCATGGAAATGACCGTGAATCAACACGGAATCGCCGGGAATGACCGTGAAATGCGTGGAAATGACCATGAAGTGAAGCGAATTGGTCGTGAAATGCGTGGATTGACCGTGAAGTGAAGGAGGATGAGGATGCATTGGGCGTTGATATATGCGAGAAATCACTGCATTCAATTCCAGTATATAAGAGAAGACCTAAGAGGGTGCTGAATCCACTTCCATCTCTACAGTGCAAACCACTCCCAGCAATTCCGCCGACGATGAAAAACAGAGAGAATTTTCTACTTCTCTGATACCCTTTGAGGCCAAGATCGATCCACTTAGGGTAATATCGGAGGACGAACTCCATGAATTGGAAAGCTGGGCCAATGCAAACAAAGAATCACTTGAATTTCATTGGTTCAAGACCATTTGGGAGAAGAATACATGGGTTAATAGCGTGGTAAGTAAATCATACACATACATATATGATTTTATTCAGAACACTTATATTAAAGTAGAGCTTAATTTTCCATCTTTATTGATTAGGCTATCGACAAGTACGTCGATTTCTTGGAGAGAAGGCACCGATCATTTCCTCCATTATATATAAAGGACTGCAGGTTCTGTCTCACATTTTTTCTGGTAACTGTATGATTTGGATCATGGTTATTATGTTATTTTATTATATGATATATGTTCTAATTTGGTACGTTGTTTGTAATAGCCATGTATCAGCATGCAAATGCCGACATTGCGAATGTATCGGGATGTTGGCAGTGACGAAGTGCGTTTATTATTTTACGCCATAGGAGATAAGTTTACGTTGGAAGGAAATGCTTGAACGGTCAGAGAAGATACCTCTATACCAAAGCAGAAGAATGGATATGACTGTGGCATTCTTGTCATGAAATATATCGACATTTTGTACAGCGATCAAATTTTATCAGGGAGAGATTTGCAACAATTCACTTCCAGTTTTACGGAGTCAATAGCCTATGATTGCCTGAGTGACCTCAAAATATGATATATTTGTCTTAGGCATGAGAGGAATCAGAAAATTTTGTGAAATATTGTAAACTGTTGTAAATGATGTATTGTAAAACATTCATGGTGAAATGATGTAAATGATGTGTTGTATATTTTGTCATAATTTTGTAGCAAATGATGTATTCGTAATAGTGATTTCATTATGAATAGTGAAGACATCATTTTACAGTAAGTGATATATTCTCTTCACGGTCATTTTCAAGCATTTCACGGTCAATTCGCTTTACGTCACAGTCATTTCCATGCATTTCATGGTCAATGACGGTGAATCCGTTTCATTTCACGGTCATTTCCATGCACTTAAAGGTCAATTCGCTTCACTTCATGGTCATTTCCATGGATTTCACGGTTAATCCCGGCGATTTCGTTTGGATTCACGGTCATTTCCATGCATTTCACGGTCAATTCCCTTCACTTCATGGTCATTTCCATGCATTTCACGGTCAATTCGCTTCACTTCATGGTCATTTCCATGCATTTCACGGTCATTCCCGACAATTTCGTGTTGATTCATGGTCATTTCCACGCATTTCACGGTCAATTTCCTTCACTTCACGGTCATTTTCACACATTTCACGGTCAATTTGCTTCACTTCACGGTCATTTCAATGCATTTCATGGTCATTCCCGGCAATTTTATGTCGATTCACGGTCATTTCCATGCATTTCATGGTCAATTCTCTTCACTTCATGGTCATTTTTATGCATTTCACGGTCAATTTGCTTCACTTCATTGTCATTTCCATGCATTTCACGGTCATTCCCAGCAATTTCGTGTTGATTCACGGTCATTTCCATGCATTTCACGGTTAATTCCCTTCACTTCACGGCCATTTCCATGCATTTCATGGTCAATTCGCTTCACTTCACGGTCATTTCCATGCATTTCACAGTCATTCCCGATGATTCTGTGTTGATTCACGGTCATTTCCAAGCATTTCACGGTCAATTCTCTTCACTTCACGGTCATTTTCACGCATTTCATGGTCAATTCGCTTCACTTCACTGTCATTTCCATGCATTTCACGGTCATTCCTGGCGATTTCGTGTTGATTCACGATCATTTTCATGCATTTCACGGTCAATTCCCTTCACTTCACGGTCATTTCGATGCATTTCACGGTCAATTCACTTCCCTTCACGGTCATTTCCATGCATTTTACGGTCATTCTCGGCGATTTCGTGTTGATTCACGGTCATTTCCACGCATTTCACGGTCAATTCCCTTCACTTCACGGTCATTTCCACACATTTCACGGTCAATTCGCTTCACTTTAGGTCATTTCCATGCATTTCACGATCATTCCCGGCAATTCCATGTTGATTCACGGTCATTTTCATGCATTTCACGGTCAATTCCCTTCACTTCATGGTCATTTCCGCACATTTAACGGTCATTTCGCTTCACTTCACGGTTATTTCCATGTATTTCACGATCATTCCCGGTGATTCCGTGTTGATTCACGGTCATTTCCATGCATTTCACTATCAATTCCCTTCACTTCATGGTCATTTCCACACATTTCACGGTCAATTCACTTCACTTCACGGTCATTTCCATGCATTTCACAATCATTTTTGGTGATTCCGTGTTGATTTACAGTCATTTTCACGCATTTCACGGTCAATTCCCTTCACTTCACAGTCATTTCCACGCATTTCACAGTCAATTCGCTTCACTTCGCGGTCATTTCCATGCATTTCACGGTCATTCTCGGCGATTCCGTGTTGATTCACAGTCATTTCCATGCACTTCACGGTCAGTTCCCTTCACTTCACGGTCATTTCCACGCATTTCACAGTCAATTCGCTTCACTTTATGGTTATTTCCATGCATTTCACAATCATTCCCGACGATTTCGTGTGGATTCACGGTCATTTCCATGCATTTCACGGTCAATTCTCTTCACTTCACGGTCATTTCCATGCATTTCACGGTCAATTCGCTTCACTTCACGGTCATTTCCATGCATTTCACGGTCATTCCCAGCAATTCTGTGTTGATTCACGGTGATTTCCACGCACTTCACGGTGATTTCCACGCACTTCACAGTCAATTCGCTTCACTTCATGGTCATTTCCATGCATTTCATAGTCATTCTCGGTGATTCCATGTTGATTCATGGTCATTTCCCTGAATGAAGGGAAATGAAGGGAATTGATTGTGAAATGCACGGAATTGACCGTGAAATGAAGGGGAATCGCCGGGATTGACCGTGAAATGCATGGAATTGATCACGAAGTAAATGAAATGAATGAAATTGACCGCGAAGTGAATGAAATAGATTTTCAACCATTGACCTGATGGAATCTTGGAAAATAACCAGGTTGGTTGGCTAAAGTAGCTTCTCCTACCCCAAAATCATATAGGGTACATCAAGTAACTAATTTTGGTTTAGAAAATATTCTTGTTAAATGAATAAAGAAAGAAATGAAAAAAAGAGAGAATTTTTTTTTTATATGCTTATATATACATATTTATATAAATATGTGTTAGAGAAAATTGTAGGTAGAATAAAGTTCTCCATGTAAACAAATTAAAAATAATAATAAAAAAAATGCATAAACTATTGTCATGGTCGTCTGTCTATGGCTACGGTTATAATCCGTAGCCATAGGGACTGTCAGATGGGCATGGCCATGCCAGATCGGCGTGGCCCCACCGGACAGGCCAGCAACTGGCGTGGGGGCCGCTAGTTTGGTGAGCCCACCCTGGACAGTCCTCTATAGCTACGGATTATGGTATCTATGGATACAGTTATAATCCGTAGCCATAGGTCTGACTGTAGCATACAATATTACCATTCTGCTTTGAACATCTACCGTTGAAACCCTTTTAGTGGTCACAGAAGTTTTGGATCATTATGAAATTTGTTTTTCATCTTCATCCAGGTCTTCGCAACCTTATGAATAACTTGGATGAAAAATAAATGTTATGGTGGGCCCTACAAAAGTTTTAACGACGAAAATCAATTTCTCATTACTCTTTGTGGTGTGGTCCAGTTGATCTTTGGATATGATTTTTTTTTTTTTGATAATGCTCCGAAATGATCTCGAAATATGGATGAACGTTGTGGATATAATAAATACATAACTGTGGGGCCATGTAACTTTGATATCTTTTGAACCGTTCGTACAACTCGGAGATCGATGAGCGTCAGCGCTCATCTTCGAGCATCAGCCGATCTGCTTGAAGGAAAAAGCAAGGGCGTTTTCGACCTTTGGCAAGTCGTCCCTACAGTTGGGGCTTATTCTGGTAAGGTAAAATGAGGTGGGCTTCAACGGGTCAATGGGCCATAATTGGGTCATACAGTGGTAAATTTCTCTAAATAATGTAAAGATTACACTACGGAATGTAATTGTTGTCACGCCATAAACCCAGAAATCGGGCTCACAAAATTTCCGATCGCCGAATCCGGTGCCGACAGCTTCCGTAGTATCCCATTCTCGGCTCCCAGCGCCTATACGCCAGATTCCGATCCTGGGATCCTACAAGGAGGATTTTCCAACATACATTTGTCTCATTAGAAGCATAACCACAAGTATACCCAAATCACAAGAACAACATCATCACCACATATCTACTAATATAAACATTTGAATACAATGCTGAAAGGGAAATACATATATCAAAATCAAAGCTCCAGAAGACCGCTGCATGCTCCAAGCTCAACGCTGCTACAACCTAATGCCACGCTACGCCAAGGAAATGAAGGAGAAGGAGAGGAAGAGAGATAGAGAGAGAGAGGATGATCGGCATATTAGAGGGACCTCGCCACTATGGGCCCCTTTTTGTTACAACATAAACATAAAGATGGGTCCTACCATAAGTGGGCCCTATATACAAATCAAGGTCCTACGCTATGATCACCCACCTCAAGATCTCTTCTTCCTTCTTCCATCAACGCGTTCTATGGCTCCAAAGAATATGATCAAATGGTTGAGATAATGCTTGGAGGGTGGAGATGTAAGGTAAAAAGGTGGGCCACACCAAGCTCTCTCATGAAGGTAGCTTGGACGTGGGTTGCTTGGGAGAAATGAGAAAGAGAAGAGAGATGAGAGAGATGAGAGATGTGAGTGATGGGTGAGTGAGTGATGAGAGTACTTGTGTAAGAGAGATAGTTGACTTTGGGGATGGGTGTGAGTGATGTGTACTTGATTGATATGATTGATGGGATGGATTCTCTTGGGATTAACAACGCGTGACGTTTTCCTTGAATTGAACGTGGACCCACATCTCCTGGCCCAGGTATCGCCTCAGCGCGTGATACGCGGCATCGGAACTGTGGCGACGGCGCAGCCGCAAGGATACAAGTCTCGGGTCGAGCCGACTCTGGAATACGGGATACAACTCAGGATT
This sequence comes from Magnolia changhungtana, assembly GCA_030180095.1. Classification (NCBI taxonomy): domain Eukaryota; kingdom Viridiplantae; phylum Streptophyta; class Magnoliopsida; order Magnoliales; family Magnoliaceae; genus Magnolia; species Magnolia changhungtana. The sequence goes on along the minus strand of JASAUF010000115.1, from coordinate 2,588,015 downwards.
ACGAGCAAACGCCGATAGCAGATCGCGAGTTGCCGAATTTCGACCGGGAGGACCGCGGAAGATTACAGAATGGTATGGGCTAGGATACGGGTCTTACAATTGCTGATAAAGGAAATGATTATACTAAAAAAATGTAAGTGACGAATAATTGAACGATAAGTTTGATTTTATTTGGTTTTGGTTGGTATGAGACTATTTTTCCTGATTGAATTTTCTTACTATTTATAGCCTCATATTTATCTTCTAGATGCTTTTCTCACATTCTAACAACTGCTATAACTGTTTTAGCATTACTGGCCTTCTAGATGATTCACATGTTCTGATGGTTGTTATAACTGTTTTAACACTACATGACATTCCGGAGACTTCCTTCTAAACTTGATGTCTGTCATGGTAATTGCTCCACGCCTCTTTATTAACTTGGCCTCATTCCACTCAGCTACTCAGTCAAGCTCCTGACCGTTTGATGGATCTCTTGGATGACTATTGTACACTTAGTTTATTTTTTGACGCAGGGGAGGACGTGAGGTCGAGCACCGTCTTCCTCAAAAGGATAAGTATTCCGAATCCACGGAACTTCTCTCGACTCCTCACAGAGACTTCTCGAATCCACGAGGAAAGAAAGCATAAAATAGAAATAAATTCTAATAAATTCAAAATTGATTAATGAATGAATAAAAATGAGTTCACAACCCTTTAAATAGGGATACCAAACAATGGGAAAGAAATCAGAATCAAACTACAACTAAAACTCTTAGAATTCACGACTTACTATAAATAGTAAACTTACTATTTATAGACGGTCGTGATGTTAACTAGTGCACAAGGTTTTCGGCCAAAAATAGTAAGTGTCCTATTTGGCTTCACAAAACCATTCTTCTAATTATTCTAAGCACTTTTCATGTTGGGCGCAACTCCTAAAGCCCAACGGATGAAGAGTTATAATCAAACTAAAACTTACTATTTATAGCAAAAACGAAATTAAAACAGGAAAACGACCTTTGATCCAGGGGTTTTTCCCAATTTCGGGAGTCGTTACCCGGCGTAGCGGGGTTGGTTGGCTAAAGTAACTCGTTCTACCCCAAAATCATATATTTTACGTCAGCTAACTCATTCCGGATTGCGAGATACCCCTGATCTAAGGTCCGATGGTCCAGATCACTTCTGTTGTCGACCGGGCCTTTTCTGATCCATCTTGGCCATGAAACTGTCCGTGACCCCCTCTACATCATTTTTTAGTTCCTTTCAAATACTTTCTATCTTGTCATCCTATCAATTGTGATTTCATAAAATTAAAAAAAAAAAAAAAACACTTCAAGCATTCTCGAAGATCTTTATATTACTATACTTTTCTCTTACTAAAATAGGTGACTTTTCCAATTGAATTTCTTGATGACTATTAGAAATAAGGTATAATAAGATGATCAAATCAGCCAAAAAAATAAATAAATTTGATAGTTTAATCTGAATATTTTTAAATTTTTTTTTTTTTGTTAGTTTGTTAGTACACACCCACTATCAGCACACATTGCACCGTTAGCCTACCAAGACTTCAAGTGTTGAAACGAGGTATCTCCATCACACTACCAGTTGATCTATGGATCGGGGTGTTTAAATTTAGTTTGAATATTTTGATGACGTATGTAATTTCTAAGCGCCTGATTATTATCATCCATCACACTAACGCATCAAAGTATTCCTAGGCTACTCGGAGCCGGAACTGCCAGATCCTCATAGAATGTAGACAATGTTCTCATGCATCTGTTCCATCATTAATTTGGCATTAATTTTTCTGGCCATTCATCTTCTAAGCCATAGGATGGGATGGTTATGATTGCCTTAAAATGGTGATAGAATCAAAAGCAATCCATGATGGTGCCTAACAAATAGGTGGACCAAGTTGCTGATTGGATCGATTTTGTGTAAACGTTTTTGACCGTCAATTTGTAAAAGGATTAATCAAATGGTTAGTATTTGTTAGATCAGTGAGATGTTTTTTTATGGTAGCCCATGAAATATGTGTTAGACCTAACGAACAATCCAGATCAATGGATTGGACTGCCTAAATATCCCAATGCAATTAGGAACAAAGGAAGTTATAGTGCTGGGGCTAATTGTATACACCTCCCCTCTGTTTTTGACAATTGTAAATAACTCCCACTAATTTATAATATTGGAAATACCCCCTTCTAGGTTACAGATTCATTGGTATATTAACATTACAAATTGACTGTTTTACTTAATAACCAAGCACTGTGCATGTATTTTCATTAATTTGTTAGAATGGGTACCATATTGTGAAATTGGAAAACCCCAAAAATCAAGCTAATCTAATAATGAGGTGACCTAATACATAAATTTGAAGGTTTTTGGGTTGGCATGCCCACTCAATGGTTGGATAATGACGCAGGGGAGGACATGAGGTCGAGCACCGTCTTCCTCAAGAGGATAAGTATTCTGCATCCATGGAACTTCTCTGGACTCCTCATAGAGACTTCTCGAATCCACGAGGAAAGAAAGCATAAAATATAAATAAATTCGAAATTGATTAATGAATGAATAAAACTGAGTTCACAACCCTTTAAATAGGGGTGCCAAGCAATGGGAAAGAAATCAGAATCAAACTACAACTAAAACTCCTCGAAATCACGACTTACTATAAATAGTAAACTTACTATTTATAAATGGTCGTGATGTCTACTAGTGCGCAAGGTTTTCGGCCAAAAATAGTAAGTGTCCTATTTGGCTTCACCAAACCGTTCTCCTAATTATTCTAAGCTCTTTTCACGTTGGGTGCAACTCCTAAAGCCTGATGGATGAAGAGTTATAATCAAACTAAAACTTACTATTTATAGTAAAAATGAAATTAAAACAGGGAAACGATTGTCGATCCAGGGGTTTTTCGTAATTCCGGGCGTCGCAACCTGGCGTAGTGGGTTGGTTGGCTAAAGTAGCTCGTTCTACCCCAAAATCATATATTTTACGTCAGCTAACTCATTCCGGATTGTGAGATACGCCCGATTTAAGGTCCGATGGTTTGGATCACTTCTGTCACCGACCGAGCCTTTTCTGATCCATCTTGGCCATGAAACTGTCCGCAACCCGCTCTACATTAGTCCCCTCCACTTCAAAAGAACTCGTCCTCGAGTTCTCATCCTGCGCTAGTTCATGATACTCAGTCAGGTCCGCGATGTTGAAAGTTCGTGAGATCGCCATGTCATTTGGAAGATCAACAACATAAGCATTGTCATTGATCTTTCGGATGATTGGTACCGGTCCAATCTTTTTATTCTTCAACTTGTTGTACGTTCCAGTTGGAAATCGTTCCTTGCGCAGATGGACCATTACTTGATCGCCCACCTTGAACACTTTTTGTCGCCGATGCTTGTCCGCTTGCTCTTTATACTTTTCGTTCGAGGCGTGTAGCTTGGTTTGTACCTCCACATGAATGCCCATGATCTTGTCAGCCATATGTTCTGCTGCAATACTCATGCCTGGGAGCTTTGGCAAAGGGACTAAGTCTAGTGTGTGGCGAGGTACTGGTCTGTAAATAACCTGGAACGGGGATTTCCCTGTCGAGCGGTTCACCATGTTGTTGAATGCAAACTCCGCTTGAGACAAAGTCAAATTCTACTGCTTTGGTTTTTCTCTTGAAATACATCGAAGGAGGTTTTCCAATGTGTGATTTACAACCTCAGTTTGACCGTCAATCTGTGGGTGGTAGGCGCTGCTGAACTGAAGTCGTGTATCGAATCGTCCGCCAAAAGTGGCTTATGAACTTCGTGTCACGATCAGAAGTAATAGTCTTGGGAACCTCATGTAGCCGCACAATTTCTCTGAAGAATAGATTCGCCACGTGTATTACATCGAGAGTCTTCTTGCATGGAATAAAGTACGCCATCTTGGAGAAACGATCTACTACCACGAACACCTAATCCATACCACGTTGTGTTCGTGGGAGACTAAGCACAAAGTCCATAGATAAATCCTCCCAAGGACCATCAGGCAAGGGTAACGGGGTGTAGAGGCCCGTATTATGAAATTGCCCCTTGGCGGTCTGACAAATATAACAACGTTGGACTGCCTTTCCCACATCACGTACCAATTGCGGTCAATAATACCGTTCTTCCACAAGAGCTCGCGTCTTGTCTCGCCCAAGGTGTCCACTAAGGCCACCTCCATGTAGCTCTTGGATTATCTGTTCCCTTAGCGAATTGTTCGGGATGCACAGTCGATTTCTCTTGAAAAGGAACCCGTCTTGCATATGTAAGTCGCTGGGGCGACCTTCTTGGCATCTAACCCATACGTCCTTGAAATCTTCGTCATCGGCATATATGTCTTTGAAGCGCTTGAACCTGACAACCTCATTGCTCATAGTGACTAACAAAGTTGCACGGCGACTCAGTGCATTAGCTACTTTGTTCTGTTGCCCTGACTTGTGTTTTAGTATGAACGTGAATTCCTGCAAAAATGAGATCCATCTAGCATGCACACGGTTAATGTTAGCTTGACTATTAATGAATTTGAGAGTTTAATGGTTCGTGTAAAGTAGGAATTCCCTTTGAATCAAATAATGTCGCCAGTGTCGCAGTGTCTAAACTACCGCGTATAACTCGATCTCATATGTAGACCACTTCTTGCGTGCATCGCTAAGTTTCTCACTGTAGAAGGCTACCGGCTTACCTTCTTGAGACAAAACTCCCCTAATTCTGACATATGAGGCATCACATTCGACTTCAAACAGTTTGTCGAAGTTGGGAAGTACAAGAACCGGGGTCGTGGATAATCTGTGCTTGATTTTAGCAAAGCTCCTGTCGGCTTCGTCAGTCCATTAAAACTGTCCTTTCTTCATGCAATCTGTGATTGAGGACACAATGATACTGAAATTTTTCACGAACAGACGATAGAATGTCGCCAGTCCATAGAAACTTCGCACTTCGTGAATATTTGTGGGAACCGGCCATTCTCTGATTGCTTTCACCTTTTCCTCATCCACTCAAATGCCCATGGATGTTACGACAAAACCCAGAAACAATATGCTATCAGTCATGAAGCTGCGCTTTTTTAAATTGAAATACAATTTTTTTTAGTGAGCACTTGAAGGACCTTCTTGAGGTGTTCCATATGGGTGGTTTCATCTTGACTGTATATCAAAATATCATTGAAATAAATCACAACGAACCACCCAATGAAAGGTTTCAGAACTTGGTTCATCAATCTCATAAATGTGTTAGGCGCATTCGAAAGGCCGAAGGGCATAACCATCCATTCGTATAATCATTCCTTGGTCTTAAAGGCCGTTTTTCACTCATCACCTGACCGTATTCGAATATGATGATAGCCGCTTCTTAGTCCAATTTAGAGAATATTTTTGCACCCTCTAACATTTCCAGCATATCGTCCAACCGTGGTATAGGAAACCTGTATTTTATGGTGATTTTGTTGATGGCTCGGCTGTGGATACACATGCGCCAACTCTCATCTTTCTTTGGAGTTAATAGAGCTGGTACAACACATGGACTCATGCTTTCTCGAATAAGACCTTTACGGATCAACTCTTCTACTTGTCCCTGTAGAATCTCGCACTCATTTGGACTCATTCGATAATGAGGATGATTAGATAAACGGGACCCAGGGACAAAGTCAATTTGGTGTTGGATATCCCGCATGGGGGGTAACCCATCAGGAAGGTCATCGGGCCATTTTTTTTGAATTCATATAGTAGGGGCCTTAGTCTTTCAGGGATGATGGTAGGCTCGAGTTCTTCCCCTTTTACAATTAATGCATAAGTTTGTCCTGTTTCTTTAGATTCTTCCACGAAGTCTCGTATGGTTAAGAGAAAATGGCCCTCCACTTTAGAAGTTTCAGGTGGTCTCTCTAGATCCATAGGGGCTAATATGGTCTTCCGGCCGTCCTTGACGAAGATATATATGTTATCTCGCCCTTTATGAGTGGCGTCACGGTCATATTACCAGGGCCGACCGAGTAGTATGCGACATGCTTCCATGTCAACTACATCGCATACTACTTCATCCTTATAATGTTTGCCAATTGAAAAGGATATGGTGCACCATTCGGTTACCTTTGTTTCACTGACTTTCTTGATCCAACCGATTGTATATGGAGAGGGATGACGCTCCGTTTTCAATTGTAATTTTTTCACCATGACCTTGGATACGATGTTCTCGTTGCTCCCACTGTCAATGATCACGTCACAAACCTTTCGATTCACCGTACGCCTAGTGCGGAAGATGTTATGTCGCTGTGGATGCACTTCTTTTCTTGGCGCATATAATAGTCGCCTCACGACGAGCGACTCGCCGTGATCTTGCTGAACCCAACTTGAATCATCTGCCTCGTCCTCGGTGATATGCTCATGTTCTTCAATATCTGGATCTTCATAAGTGTTATTTGCACTACCATCATTAATGGCGAGGTTTACCACTTTTTGCTGGGGGCAAGTATTTGATAGGTGACCCAGTTGACCACAATGATAGCAGTTGTCGGGCCTTGGCCGAGCATAGGGATTCGGGATTCTACTTGGACCAGTAGCAATTGATATGCCCCTTTGGGGTCTAGCTTGATCTCGGTTCTTAGACGTAGGAGGTTGAGTACGTGCTCCTATGGGCTCCTTCCCCTTGGGCTGTACAGTTCCCTGGGGCCGACCTGCCACAGGGATCCTTGCAGTAGGATAGGTCCGTGTGTTAGGACGTTCAAGTTGTGCTTCTGCCCGAGTAGCCAATTTGATCACATCATTCATCGTCCAGACGGACTGCATCTAGACCCGATCCTGGATAGCCATACGCAACCCACCATTGAATCGGACGACTTGCTGCGATTCAGTCTCGACTAAATCGTTACGCGCCGCCAAGCGGTAAAATTCTTCTGCGTATTCTCTCACCCACCGACTACCCTGTCTACAATTTTGGTATTGTTAGAATAATACCTAATCGTAATTGCCAGGGAGGAATCGGGCACATAGTAGCTGCTTTATCCGTTGCCAGGTGCAGATTGGTGCTTTCGTCTGCCTGGTTCGCGCGAGTTACAGTTGTTCCCACTAAGCTGAAGCTCCTCCTTTCAGCTTGTAGGCCACAAGCTTGACCTTCTTTGCTTCAGGGATGTCCATATAGTCGAAAAATCGCTCAACTTCAGAAAGCCAATCGAGGAAATCCTTAATGTGTAGTTGGCCATTGAAACTAGGAATATCAACCCGCATCTTGAATTCTCGATCCATTCGATCTACTCGATCGCCGCCATGTCTGAGGTGTTGAAAAATTATGTCGTCGATTTCCTCCTCACTAGAGCCCCCTTCCTCATGAATGACCCTTGGATGCACTGCCGGTACTATCCTGCGATCAAGGCGATTACGAGTTTCAGGAATTGGCGGTGGAGGATTACCACCAGGAACACGGAGTTGCCTTAGGTTTTTCGCCAAGAGATCCGCTATGCGGTCGATGGAAGCTTGTAGCCATTGCATGGCTTGCCGATTCTCTTGTTGCGCTACTTCAAAAGCTCCCGCCGTTAAAGGTAAATTCCCTGGAGCACCGCCCATGGGATTGTTGCCCGACCAGTCGTTAGAAGCCATCGATCTGAGGAGAAACCTCGCTTTGATACCAAACTAACGAAGGGGAGGACATGAGGTCGAGCACTGTCTTCCTCAAGAGGATAAGTATTCCAAATCCACGAAACTTCTCTGGACTCCTCACAGAGACTTCTCAAATCCACGAGGAAAGAAAGCATAAAATAGAAATAAATTCTAATAAATTCGAAATTGATTAATGAATGAATAACACCAAGTTCACAACCCTTTAAATAGGGGTGCCAAGCAATGGGAAAGAAATCAGAATCAAACTACAACTAAAACTCCTCGAAATCACGACTTACTATAAATAGTAAACTTACTATTTATAAATGGTCGTGATGTCTACTAGTGCGCAAGGTTTTCGGCCAAAAATAGTAAGTGTCCTATTTGGCTTCACCAAACCGTTCTCCTAATTATTCTAAGCTCTTTTCACGTTGGGCGGAACTCTTAAAGCCCGATGGATGAAGAGTTATAATCAAACTAAAACTTACTATTTATAGTAAAAATGAAATTAAAACAAGGAAATGATTGTCGATCCAGGGGTTTTTTGCAATTCCGGGCATCGCAACCCAGTGTAGTGGGTTGGTTGGCTAAAGTAGCTCGTTCTACCCCAAAATCATATATTTTACGTCAGCTAACTCATTCTGGATTGTGAGATACGCCCGATTTAAGGTCCGATGGTCTAGATCACTTCTGTCGCCGACCGGGCCTTTTCTGATCCATCTTGGCCATGAAACTGTCCGCGACCTGCTCTACATCAGATAAGCATGATTTTTGGGTGTACATTTTTTTAATGGTGGATGGACTTATTGGAGGGGTTGGATAACACCCATGTGCTGGTAAAATGAACTCTTGAGACAATGATATTTTATTCATTTGGTTCGTATTTCTCTACAGTCTCTTGTAAGGGGGAGGGACTTTTATTTTATTTATTTTTCAGAAAGGTGGGAACACATCACACTACCTATATCTTTGTTGAATAGGAAATGACAATACAAGCATTCGGGTGTGCACCAAAAAAAAGAAAAAAGAAAAAGTGGGCCCATCGTCATATAACACAATGATTTTAGGCATTTACAAAAACTAGCCTAGCAATAACTAAAAAAACAAAACAAAACCAAACAAAAAGAATCTAGCAGGGCCAATTCAAAGTCTAGGATGTCAAGATACCTACATTAGCACAACAAAGGCTCACAAAAATGCCCAAGACAGCTCCAAGACCAAGCGTAACATAAATACAGTCCAAGATGGGAAATTGCTAGAGCCATCGAACTTCCAGATAAAAAACACAGAAAAGGGGAGTCACTTGTAATAGTCCAAACTAAATGGGAGGTGTTTACGATTGTTAGAAACTAGAGAGGTGTTTATATATAATTTTAAATACATTATGAGAAATTGAGTTTTTGGACATGTTTTTTTATTTGTCATTAAAAAAAAAAAAAATCTAACAAAATCAAACTATTCCAATATATATATATATATATATATATATATATATATATATATATATATATATATATATAAAAAAGGTACTATGCGCTCGAGTTGATTTTAACGTCCCATGAGGCCGAGCTGTGTGGGCCCCACCGTGATGCGTTTCGAAAATCTACCCCATCAGTCAGATGCACCATTCCATTGTGGGCCCTAGGTCTCAAAAATCAAGTCTCACTAGAAAAATAGTTTTACATTTATATAAGCATTTTGGATTCATTCCTCAAATCTCTATCATTGATTTATGGATCAATTCATTATTTGGCAAAATTAATTTTACATTCCTCACATGATTTCTTTTCCTCTCTCATCTCTCCCTTCTCTTTTTATATATATATATATATATATATATATATATATATATATATATATATATATATATATATATATATAGGGAAAAGGTACTATGCGCTCGAGCGTAAAGCGGTCGTCCGTGAGGTCGAGCTGTGTGGGCCCCACCGTGATGCCTTTTGAACATCAACACCGTCCACTAGATGCACCATTCCATGGTGGGCCTGGACGGCCCACAATCAAGTCAATCCGTGACTTTAGTGGGCCACACCACATATAGAAGTGCAGAGGGGCTGTGTACCATTAAAACATTCATAACCATTTTTGAGGGCCCACCGAGATGTTGTTTGCAAATCCAGACCATCCATTATGTGTGTCCCACTTGAATGAGGGTTCAGACCAAGTTTCAGGTTCATGGAAAACTCAGGTGGGTCCCACCAGTACTTTTATATGTTTTTGGCATGTATACTTATGGTTTTAGATGGTGTGGCCCACATGAGTCACGGATTGACCTGATTTTGGGCCGTCCAGGCCCACTATGAAATGGTTCATCTGGTGGACGGTGTTGATGTTCGAAAGGCATCACGGTGGGGCCCACACAGCTCGACCTCACGGACGACCGCTTTACGCTCGAGCGCATAGTACCTTTTCCCATATATATATATATATAATTTTAATCTTTTCAATTGTTGGTGTGCCTTACTAAGATGAAGTCTCTCACTTTTTTCTTCACATTTATTTTCTTTGCCACGTTTCACCATATATAGTTCATCAAGTGTGTGGGAGGCCACCACGGTGCCTATCTTCTATCCTACTCAATCATCGTTTGTGCCTCACTAGGACGAAGGGACACTAAAAAATTAAGTACACCCAAAACTCAGGTGGACCTCAACATGTAAACTAAAGGTTTTTACCTTATTTTCTAATATTGTTCCTATGTTGTTGTGTGGCCAACCTAAGTTCCTAGCAGATTTGATTATATATATATATATATATATATATATATATATATATATATATATATATATATATATATATATATGGGAAAAGGTACTATGCGCTCGAGCGTAAAGCGGTCGTCCGTGATGTCGAGCTGTGTGGGCCCCACCATGATGCCGTTCGAAGATCCACACCGTCCACCAGATGCATGAGCCCAGGGTGGGCCCACACGGCCCAAAATCAACCGTCCATGTAACTCAGGTGGGCCATACCATCGGAAAACATAAGTATACACGTAAAAACATGTAAAAGCACTTGGTGGGCCCCACTTGAGTTGTGGATACCACCTGAAACTTGGTATAAAATTACATTCAAGTGGGACACACATGATGGACGGTGTTGATCATCAAAATACGTCTCGAAAGGTCCCCACAAATGGTTTTGAATGTTTCAATGGTGCACGACCCCTCTTAACTTCTGTACGTGGTGTGGCCCACAAAAGTCATAGATTAACTTGATTTTCAGCCGTGTGGGACCCCTCTGGAATGGTGCATCTGACTGAGGGGGTAGATTTTCGAACGACATCACGGTGGGGCCCACATCAGCTCGACCTCACGGACGACCGCTTTACGCTCGAGCACATAGTACCTTTTCCCTATATATATATATTGTCGTGATCATAATACATGGAGTGTATTTTGCCTTCCTTAGTAATGAGATGCATACTATGGTAAGTTTGAAACACGGTCTAGATTGTGGATGATCAAGCGTTAGAGATTGCACATAGTTTATAAATCTATCTGGACCATTTTCTCAGCATGGGGATCGATGCTCATGGCCAACCACGAGGGGGTGACCACGAAGGAGTGATCATGAGAAGGCATGACTAGAGCTGTACAAGAGCCTACCGGAACCAAGTTTAACCTAAGTTTGGTTAGCTTGTTTATGTGACAGCCCTGGTTAAGCGTTGCATGAGCCGAGCTTCGAGCCTATCCCTACTGTTTGAGCTTGGTTTGGTCTAGATTATACAAGCTTGAGCTTGGTTTGGTTTAGTTCAAATATCCGAGCCGAGCTAAACTGAGCCAAGTTGGAACAGGGATTATCTCTTTTTTTTTTGTTCAATAAATAATATACATAATATGATTTTTTTTATTCAAAAATAATACTACAAAATAACATTAAAAAAAACTAATACAAAAGTAACAACACCAAAATAAGTTTGAAAAATGAATGGTTGGTGTTGATATGCATCACATGCATTGAGGTGGGCTCCACCACATGAAACTTCTATCCCCCAACAAGTTTGTATCCTACGTTGGAGTTTTGGATCTTCCTTTTTTTAGTCTTATACTGTAAAATGAGTTGGAAATTTTAATGGGCGGTTGGATAAAACACAGATATAGTAGTGGGGCCCATAAAGCTTTGACACCGGCTACCTGGCGGGTGTTGAAGTCACCAACCAATTCAAATCCCTCTTTAGTATACTGAGTAAACTTTATGGGTCCACTGTCATGTATATGTATTATCCACACCGTCCATTCATCTGTTTTTACATATTATTTTAAGACATGATCCAAAATTAAATCATATACAAAGCTCAAGTGGACCAAACCATGAGAAATAGTGTGCATTCAGGCATATGAATTATGTATTATCCATGTTATCATGTATATGAATTGTCCACGTTGTCTATCCATTTTTACATATCATTTTAGGACAGTCCTAAAATTGAATCATATCCAAAGCTCAAATGGATTACACAGTAAGAAATAGCATGTGTTGATGCAAAAATCTGAATCACCCTCCACTGTTGAGGGTCAAATATTGCATATCAGACCCTAGTTACTGCTTGGATTTACGAACATAATATTGTTTAAAGGCCGACTTAATCGTGTTTATGCTGCAGGTCGAATTTAGGAACTGTGATTGTAAAAGAGCACTAAGAGTGTGGATTTGACACTCTGATGACACCAAAGGCAAGGGACGGACCCCAGTGAACCAAGATCAACGCCTGAGATCCGAGGAAATCATGAAATTGAAGCTCAAGCGGCCTGAAAGACGTCCAAGATTCAAGATCACAGGGTTTTCACCATCCGTCTGGCTCGAAATTACATACATGGTCTGAGGACCATAATTTAACCGTACACATCAATTTTCATCCATTGGATCCCTCTAGAAGTGGCCTAACGATTGGATCAGCCCATAGATCTGTAGATCGGGGCCCACTTGAGATTCGGATATGCTTCAATTTTGGTCTCAACTCCTTAAATTGGGTGTCAAATCGGATGGATGGAGCAGATTTCTCATAAATGTCACAGTGGACCCCATGCTGTGGTGCATGTACACCATGTACAAGCAAGCTCGCAACGCACCGGAATCGTGAGATGGGTCAGCGAGCGCTGACCCGGGCTTTCCTTCTCAAAAACGGAAATTCCGTTTTTGTTTTTACAGGCGCCGCATAAGGACTTGCGGTGGATTTTTGTGGGCCACCACAGTGCATCGACGGTCCGATCCGGACTGACCATTCGTTTGATGAGTGAAAACCGACCGTAAATATGGTGGATTGTCAAATTCCAGCTCGCGTACAATTGGAGACAGTGTCCACAGCATCTACGGACGGCGGAACTAAAGATCAAGTGGGCCGCGCCGATTTTTCTCCAAATATATTCTTCCCCGGACGGTTTTTCGACGTCGACCCAATGGACGGCTTGGATTTCTTAAAAATACATCGAAGTGGAGCCCACCAGCCTCGTCAGCGCAGATGAACGAACTCCTTCGCGCGTTCGCGAAAACCGGACGTTGGTTTCTCCAGTGGGGCCCAATCCTCATCCAAGTCACCAATCGGGACCGTCCATTGTGTAAGGAGGGGGGTATTCACCTCATCAAGGTGGCATTTTTGGCCCATGCAACCGTCGTGGAGAATCACGGTTAAACACAGGTCGAACGGTGGAAGAAGAAATCTAGTGGGCCACAACAAAACCACTTCAAAAACGGTCATACCAAATGGGTTTTTCGATTAGAATGCCGTGGACGGCATGGATTCTGTAAAACAATACTACAATGGGTCCCACCAATATCAAAAAGAGATTCGTGCAAGCTCTGTTTCGCAACAGAGCTTGCGAACCAATCTAGTGGGCCACCATCACACTTTAAAAGCTCGATCTGGACCGTCCATCAGGAGCCTACAGCTCATCTCACCACTTCCTAGGTGGCGGAATTGAAGACAATGAGTATCGAATTTTTACCGTTCAAGAAGAAGATGAACGGTGACATGAATGCTTGGTGGGCCACTTCGAATCGATCTAAAAATGATCGGGTTCGGCCGTTTTTGGGAGAGGAAACTGATGGATGGAGTGGATTTCTTCTTCGGCATCAAAAAATTAAAAAAAAACCAGGAGGCTAGCGTAAGAGTGATGTGCGTATTCTAGACTCCAGCTCTGTTACGGATGAACTGCGAAAGAACTCTCCTCTCCACGGGTTTCCCTTGCTGTTGTTATAAAAGGAAGAGAGAGGGGAGCCGAGGAGAGTATCTGGATTTGGATTTGATTCTGGCTTGGGTTTTGACGTGAAGCAAAGAGAGAAAGTAACTGGTAGTTTTTTTATTTATTTTTAATAGTTTTTCTTATTTATTTTTAAGATCTATAGCCTATCTATGCTAGGCTAAACCTCTTAGCTAGGGCTAAGAGGTGAAGCTTGTAGTGGGATGGGAGATTCAATTTTATGTTTTTAATTTGGTTTTAATGATGAATTGAATTTGATATTTGTTTTATTATGGGAATATGTTTTTAGTTTTTAATGGTCTGTTGTGACTGAAATTACAATGGGTCTGCGATGACTTTGAGCATGTTCTTCTCCCTTTTATGTTTATGACGTCAGGAAGCCCTGTTGTTCACCATCGTCTCCTGGGCATGGTCGGATGACGGTACCCTTCCTGACTTTCATAAACATGTTGATTGGTTGGTAATTAGTTTAATTCTGTTGTTTGCTTTGTCTCCTGGGCATGGTTTGGTGATGGAATCCATTCTAATTCATATACCTCTCATCTCTTGAAAACTATATCAACGGCAGTTCTATTTAATTTCCCTGATTTTTACTCCAGGCATAAGATCTCCCTGATCTCGACAAGTGGATCCTCTGAATCCCTAGTTTCCCTTCTCTGAATTTTCTTCTCAGTTTAGATTAATATTTCATCATTATTCTTCAAATTACAATCGATTTAGATTTCATCTCATTCTAGTTCTATTTCTACTTAGTTCCAGATAACGTACAAGTTCCAGTCCCTTGGGATTCGACCTCGGTCTTACCGAGTTTATTACTACATCACAACCCTATACTTGGGGAGTGAACATCCACTCCTCGTGATGCTGATCGGATAGACCCTGGTCCTGCACAAAGGGTAAGCAAAGAAGACCCTGGCTAAGCCGGGGGACCCTCCGATGCCTAAGTCAGGTCAAGGGAATCGGGGTCTAAGTTGAAAGGTCGAGGGAGAGTGTAAGATATTGCGTACCTGTAGACATGGAATGATGGGCTATTTATACCTAACGGCTGAATGGTCTAGATCCGACAATATCGGCACGATCAGGGGGATTTTCGGATCGTGGAGATATGGTACGTGATCTGTAGATCGTGTGGCGTACCAAGCGCGTAATGTGTATAACCGGACGAAGTTTTCGGCCACGCATAATCATGGTAGTTGCCTTATTTGGTGCATGAAATCGTGATGCCTACTCGGATCGGCTCATTTACGTGAGTATCATCGGTTTACTTCCCGTCGGGCTCGGACGATACATGCATCCGAACTGATATCTCGAACGTGACCCCGGGGTGAACGCTTCGAGTCGGATTAGACAGATGAGGCCTCGGGCATTGAGAATACTAGTAGGCTCGATCTGATGCTCCGTGCTCAGACATTAAGTGGACTCGGATCTTCCCATAACAGAAGCCCCCTACTCTTCGAGCTTACTTGTGAGCTTGGAGAATAATCATGTCAGAACTTTCCCGCCCATGATGCATTAATGAGGCTCTCAAGAACGAAGCGTCACATCTTGGGATTTCGCGCATGCGGAACATCCTCGAGCGAACGTGTGGCGACGGTTACGATCTCGGATAATTTTTCGCCTATAAGAGGCCGCCACCTAAGCCTGAGGATGGATGTGTAAGACGCATTTCCCTGCTCGGGTGTCGCTTCGGCCGTCACACGCACGACAGGTGAGGCAGAAGGCGCTATGCCCGACAGAGTTAGGGCCAATGAAACCCCGCTACGTACGTCCTGGAATCAGCTCGCATCGGCTCGGCTGCGGACATTAATGTTTATCAATTAATGCCGAGATTCTCTGGAGCTTATATAAACCCCGCTCGAGGGTTACTGGTTATTCTTGCATCCTGCGTTCGATCTTACTACCGGAGAAGGTGATTTTCGGCGAAGACGTTTCAGGCTGGTTTTCATTTTCGGACGCGAGCGACTTCCTGCTAGTGATCAGTGAGTCCCACCTTCAACTATTCTTCCTCTTTATAACAATGTCTTCTGACCTAGAGACGGTCCGTGGTTCGGAGAATTCCAATAGTGGGAGGGGGGCCTCCGAAGGTTCATTTGATGCTGTCCCTCTATATCCTCCCCCTCATTGACGAAAGGAGGCAGGGGCTCGAACTCACCGAGCCCGTGAAAGGAGGGCCACACGACCCCCTAGGGCCGCAGTAGTCATGACCCGAGAGATGCCGCCAAGTGGCAGAGCTTCTGAGGTAGTGCCAGGGGGCTCTGTGATAACAGAGTCTCAAATTGACTGGATCCGTTCGGAGTTTCAAATTCCTGACTCCGTCCGGATTAGGGCTCCGAAACCCACCGAAGCCGCTGGCGCCCCTGCGGACGGGGAGATCGCTATTTTCTTATGTGCCCTGCAGTGTGGGCTCCGCCTCCCTATGCATCCCTTCGTCCGAGCTTTGGCCACTTACCTGGGGCTAGCACCTGGGCAGTTCGCCCCCAACGCTTGGAGGGTGCTAATTTCTGTCTTCATCATCTGGCGCCAAGTCGGGAGCCCAGAATTGACCCCCGCGGAGCTGATGAGCCTGTACCAGGCTAAGCATGACAGCAATGAGTCATGGTATTACTTCGTGACCAAGGGTAGTAAGGGGTCAGGGCTGGTCTTGGATCTCCTGACTTCGAACAAGGACTGGAAGAACAAGTGGTTCTGGGCAGCGAGCGACTGGAGGCGCTGGCCGAGGAGATGAGGGCTCTGACACATCGGGTTCCCACCAAGTTTACGACTCCAGGTCGGATTACGCATCCTTTATATCATTACGTAGCCTTCTTATTTTGGTGGACTTACAGCCTTTCTGTTTCCTCAGTCTTCACGAGGAGCCTACATTTTCTCTCTTTGGATCAGAAGAATCAGATAGCTAAAGCCAGGGCAAGGTCGGGGGAACTTCGCTCCTGGTCGGGTCTGATTACGGCATCTAGCCTTCACTGGTCCGGCCTCTGCAAGTCACAACCCCTTCCTACATCCTTCAGTAAGTTGCGATTTATTCACCTCTTGATGAGGTTGATGCCACTTGTTCCGTTGCTGATTTATTACTTCCCATGTAGGTATGGCCGAGGCATCTGGTTCTCGGAAGAGGAAGGCAGCTGCACCCTCAGCCGGGGATATGCTGAGGACCGATCCGAAGATGAAGATCACTCGGAAGAAGTCGGTCGCACATGCCAGGGGGGCGCGTCTGGATCTGTCCCAACTATAGCTGCTAGAGGTACAACACCGGCCTCCGTTGTCCTTCCTTTGCCTATTACTTCCACCGTGGTTGCTGGCCTTACCCCGGGGCCAACCGATCCAGTCCCAGCGAATGACGCTCCAATCTCAATGACCGGGGCAGCTGCTCCTGTTTCAACAACCGGGGCAGCTGCTCCTGTTTCAACGATCGGGGCAGCTGCCCTTGTTCCAACGATCGGGGCAGCCGCCCTTTCCGTCCCTGCTACTGCTCCGACGGAGGTTCAACCTGTCATTCCTTTGGTAGCCATCCCTTCATCGTTCGATTGTGAGGAAGCTGTTCGGATGGCTGACGCCATGATTGATCCTCCTGTCGAAGAGACGGAAGCTGAACGCAATGTAGAGGACGAGAACCAGCCTTCTGCTGGCAGTAGGATCGGAGCTGGGTAGGCAGCGGGCTTTGCTCAAGTGGGAATGAACGGAGGAAGATTCGAACCGGGCTACCACTTAGCCTGCCTGGTGCCTTGGGCAACTAAGCACGCCTTGGAAGAGAGCATTGCCCAAACTCTTGCGAGGTCGGACACTTCCTTTCTGAATGACCTAGCCTCCGTGTTCTACACGATAATTCTCTCCACCTCTCCTGTTAACTCTCAGCTTGTTACTTTCAGGTATTTAATAGTTTTATTCTTTGTTCAGTCTGTTGCGAAGCTACTTTCAGTTCGCGAGAATATGCGGGAGCTTCAAAGGAAAGATGCCGAAGTAGAGAACATTCGGGCCGAAGCGGGTGCCATGCGGGAGGAGATTTCTTCTCTCCGAGCCGAGCAAGGCGAGTTGCGGCAACAGCTCGGGGAAGGAAGGAACAAGGAGCTACACCTGCAGGGGCTGGTGGATCAGCTCGAAGCCGAGGGGGCCCGACTTCAGGAGGTCGTAAAGGACCTTGAGTCCAGAGGCGATGCGGAGAAAACAGAGCTGAAGCGTGCCAGGGCCCTTGCCGATTCACTTGCCGAGGAAAATACCCGACTAAGAGAATCCTTGGAGCGGGCTAGGGTCGAGGCCGCCGAAGAGAAGGGTCGTGCCGTTGCCCAGGCGGTGGAAGCCGAGCGGGCCGAATACAAGACTTCCTTGGGTGCCGCAATCTTCGCAGCGGTGGAAGCGTACAAAACTTCGAAGGAGAGGGATGTTGAAGCCGCGAAGTTCTATGACCACGGATATTATGAGTGTATTGTCACGGTCCAAAATTTGTATCCTGACCTCGACTTCGACTCTTTGCTGCCTGAAGACATCAGAGGAGAAGCCCTTAAATTAGCCTGCCCGGAACCAGTCCCCAGCTCCCAAGCTCCCCAAACTTTGTGAAGGATTCTCGTTTTTGTGTTGTTGTTCGCCCTTTTTTTTTACCGGCTATGGTCGGCTTGTTAACTCTGGACCATCAACTGACCCTCTATGAGGGCTCTTTAATGCTAATTGAGCCCATATTTTGTTTGTAATTAATCTTCAGTCTAGTTGTTAGTTTTGTCTGAATAGCAAAGATAGCTGAGTCGGTTGTGTCCGAGTAGGGGAGCAGTCTTTGTAGATATTCGTCCGACTCTTCTGCTGGTGAGTCAGACCACCTCTTGGCCTTTCTCCTCGGCTAAGGGGAGATGCCTTTGTAGAAATTGGTCCGACCCCACTGCTAGGGAGTCGGATCGCCTCTTGGCTTTTCTCCCCGGCTAAGGGGAGATACCTTTGTAGAAATTGGTCCGACCTTACTGCTAGGGAGTCGGATCGCCTCTTGAATTTTCTCCCCGGCTAAGGGGAGATGCCTTTGTAGAAATTGGTCCGACCCCACTGCTAGGGAGTCGGATCGCCTCTTGGCTTTTCTCCCCGGCTAAGGAGAGATGCCTTTGTAGAAATTGGTCCGTTTATGCAAAAGTGGAGAATTTTATTGAGAGCCTTAAAGGCATGTCACTTGAAGGCGTACATTTATTTATGGCCCTGAGGGCTTGTCGCTTGGAGGTCTCTTCATCAGGGGTAGTACACCTTCAAATGTTCGACGTTTCACGGGTGAGGGAGTTGGCGACCTTCGAGATCTTCCAGATGATAAGATCCTGATTTGGTTGATCGGACCACCCGATAGGGTCCTTCACAGTTAGGTCCGAACGGCCAAACACCTGGCTCAGTGGTGTTCTAAAAGACTCGACGAAGAACGAGGTCGCCTGGCCTAAACCGTCTGGCTTTAACTTTGAAATTGTAGAATCGGGTCACCTGTTGTTGTCGAGCGGCGGTTCGGAGTCTGGAGATGTCTCTGACTTCTTCAAGCAGGTCTAGGTTGGCCGCGATCTGCTCACTATTTTGATTCTCTTCGAAATTTCAGACCCAAGCTATAGGAAGTCTGATCTTGTAACGCCCCGGATTTTTGCCAACCTGGGATTAGATGACCTTAGGCAATGGGTCGATCGTAATACCTCATTAACTTGTCAGAACTGAATCCCAAAGTCTAAAGCCGCCTTTGAACTCATTTCCTTCACAAACCTCACCCTTCATCACCTTGATCTTCCAATTTTTCTAATAACTTTCACCCTAGACACTATCTTAAACTAGCTAAGTAGTATAACTTGGATCACTTTATATACAAACTCCAAAGGCACAGTACCACCTCGACCAGAATTCACTTAGGACTAAATCCTTTAGAAATGAGACAAAGTAACTAGGTGTGAAACCAGATTAGCTACGAAATCCGTTCGAATCGCTTTAAATACGTTCTGCAAGACTCAAAACTTGTAGAATCATTGGCGCTAGGTTACCCTAAAGTTTAGAACCAAACTCATTTCCCATCTGCTCTCGGGAATGAAACGAAACTTCGTATTTGGTCTAGATCGCACATCGGGAGTCCGATTAACTCGAAGCTAAGGAACTAGGACCGCCCCACTGGGCTTAACAATCATCTTAAAAATCAGCTCCATCCGATGTTCCATGGCCATTCGTTTCGATTCGGAGCGAGGGAGTGTGAAAAACACTATTCCCATCCAAAATAAATATCTGGAATAGTGATCGGCATCATTCGTTGACGTCGGTGATAAGCAACGACCGTCGAATCGAGACAAATTACACCCTCGGATTAAGAAAAATTTCAGAAACATTTACATGTACTTGGAATTTCTGATCGTGGCCCACTGACCGTCGAACTGAAAGTGGTCCGCCACGTGTGATGTGGGAATCTGATCGAGTCAAAAACGTAATCCCACGTAGATCCATAGATGGTGAGCTTAAGTTTGACGTTTGGTTCAAGGAGGGCCACCAGAACTTCCCTTTTGAGTTGGAAAAGCGACGAATATCCTATATTAGCAGTACCCCTTGAACCTGAGTCTAATTTCGGAATATTTTTGGCTATAAAAGGAGCTTAGAACAGCCCCTCTCACAGCCATACGAATTTTGGAGAAAAACCCTAGAGGGAGAGAGAGAAAAGAGAGAGAAGAGCTTGGGTTTTGTGGGAGATCTTCCTCCTACTGCTTTGGACTGTTACACGGCCTACACCGCTTCATTCCAGGTGTTTTCCCGGCGGTTTCCATCCCATTTGAAGGTAAGAAACCCTAACCCTAGGTCTGATTTGAGGTAGAATCGATGTGGGATGTGTAACGACTAACCGATTCCGCTCTTTAGGCTAGAAATCTCCCGTATACGGAAGTTCTTCTACCCTTGCTGATTCGTTGCATTTCCAAAGGCAAAGGTGAGGACTTTAAGTGTATAAGTTACGGTTTTCAACGCTTTCAATGTCAGATAATGGTAGATTCATGATCTGCATGCAATTGCACATGTACAAAGTGCTTTCCGTTTCCTGTTTCGATTAACGTTGTGAAATATGGAATTTCATATATTCTAAGTATACGTAGAAATACCGTATACGTATTTTTTTTAGATAAATGTTTGACATGTTTATTTAATGTATGATTATATAATATATGAATAAAATACTAGTTTGGCGAAAGGAACCGCCAAAATATATGTTCACTTGTAAATGCGACGTATGTTGAAATTACGTATTTTAGAAATACCGTATACGTATTTCTTTTGGAATAATGTTTGAAATATTTATTTAATATATGATTATACAATACATGATTAAAATACTAGTTTGGCGAAAGGAATCGCCGCAATCTATGTTCCTTTGTAATCACTATGTATGTCGAAATTGGGTATACGAGGAAGTACCCTATACGTATAAAATTTGCTGATGTGATTGCCATGTTTAATTGCTATATGAATATGATGTATATGTATAAAATACTAGTTTGGTAAAGGGACAATCCTAGTACACATTTCTCTAGCATACGTCATGTATGTTGAAATAGTGCCTTCCAAGTGTTGGTGAAATCACTTGTGAGTGTAAGTGCTTAAGTGTTAGAACCTTAAGTAGGTGCTGAGATGGGATTCTCCGCTACCTTAGAGTCACATATGACACTCTCCATATGGTTGTTCACTCTAACCACTCACCTATGAAATCTAAGTATTTGTATCCCTATTTGCATAAATGCTTTATAATATGCTTTTGAACATGCTTTGTAATTTGTTTATTACCATGTTTCATGCTATGCTTTGTAACATGATTACTAGTGTCCTTGAATTACCATGTATCATGCCGTTTTTCATATGCTATGGTTAGGACTTGACTGAGCTTGGGACTATGTTCATAGTCCAGGCATCCGGTATCAGACTTGAAGATGTGGTTGAGATTCGTTCCGCCACGCATGATGTGTTGGCGAACCCGTGTCGTACTTCGGTTGGCGATAGTGGTTGGCCACACGAGGTGCTTCTGCGCTTCATATCGCCCAACTTCTTGTGCGCTCGAGCCAGCCGAACACGTCAAGTAAACCGTGTGTCTTATGTATGTTCACCATGTTTGGTCGCTAATGCTTGAACCTAGGGTACCAAACTTACCAGTGAAAATCTCGTTAACCATGGTACCTCGATCCGTAAAGACTCATGAGCCGGGCATGGTGGTATGGGACACCGTGGTCGAGCTGTCGGCCTACGCTGGGGCCACGTGCCTCCCCGTAGTGACCAGTGAGCAACTTAACTCGTGAGCCGATTATGGTGGTATGGGACACTATATTCGCGCTGTCGGCCTACATTGATAAGGTGATGGGGGAGTGGTGCAACCTTTTGTGCGTAATGTACCACAGCGACCCTTTGTAGTGACCGCGAGCATATTCTGAAGTTGCAGCGTGCCTTAGGGTTCGCCGCGATATATAGAGTATGAACTAGGCCTGTTTCTGTATAGTGATGAATCGTTTAAGGGGTGATGGGGGAGTGGTGCAACCTTTGTGCGTAATGACCACAGGCGACCTCTGCGGTGACCTAGAAAACACACCATCGTCTGATATTAACTAGGACTGACGACCCTAGATTGGATCATGTTTGGAAATGATATAAGGGAGGTACCTTAGTTTTCCAATCCTGCTGTTTGAAATGGACTAATTAAAAACTCGGTAATCATGTTCATCATGCATCGCATGTGCCTGGAAGATGTGGAGCACTGTGGGATGTAAGCACGCGCGAACGTGAGATGGTGTCGCATGAGGGAGTATGTCGGTGAGGGCATCCATCATACCTGCATTCATACTTGCATTAATCAGAGTAACTAGGAGTGCTTGATTTACTGCTTTATCATTACTGCTTGACTGCATCGATAACATGTTAACTTATGCTTTATTGTTCCACTGAGTTAGCTACTCACTCCCACGTTATGGGACGGTGTTGTACACACCAACCAGATTTGTTGAATTTCAGATGATGGCGATGCTTATGGAGCAGAGCCGGACTACTTCTATGGTGATGAGGAGAAGTTCTCCTATCATGTAACTCTCTGACGGGTCTCTGAAGACCTGATACTGTATTGACGGGGTTATGGTACTTGGGATAGAAGACATTAAACTTACACATTTGGTATATTTTAGAACTGTACTTGTAATTATTTAACCTAGTAATGTTATCACACTCTAGAGACTCACCATAGTTTATATATTTTATCTATCTATCATAGTCTTTCGCTTGCAAATTTAACTGTCTCTGGAGTATGATATGCTGTTTTGGCTTAATCTCACTCATGTTCAATGCACGAATACAGTCAACATTCAATAATCATTCATTTTGTTGCATAAGTGATGTTCTGGAACTCGGGAGTTGAGTCTATGCTCGACCCCCGATTTTCAGGGCGTTACAGATCTCTACTGGCACCATTGCCTCTGAGCCATAGGAGAGAGAGAAAGGGGTTTCCCCTGTCGAGGATTGGGCTGTACTCCTATAAGCCTAAAGGACAAACTGAAGCTGTTCGGCCCAGTTACCTTTTGCCTTTTTTAGTTTTGTCTTGAGATGATGTTTGATGACTTTGTTGACTGCTTCCACTTGTCCATTTGACTGCGGGTGTCGAGGTGACGAATATGCATTAATGATACCGAGCCCTCGGCACATGCCTCGAAACTTATCATTATCGAACTGTCGTCCATTGTCAGACACGATTGTTTGTGGAATCCCAAACTGACAGATGATATTTTTCCATATGAAGTTGATCACCTTCTGCTCGGTGATTTTCGCCACAGGTTCAGCCTCAGCCCACTTGGTGAAATAGTCGACCGCCACAATAGCGAACTTGACCTGTCCCTTTCTTGTGGGCAAGGGACCGATGATGTCGATCCCCCATTGGGCGAATGGCCATGGTCCGCTCATGGGAGTCATCTCTTCCGCTGGTTGCCTCGACACGACTGCGTATCATTGGCATTTGTCGCACTTTTGAATGTAATCCTTCGAGTCTTGCTTGAGGTCAGCCAAAAATACACTCCAAAAATACCCTTGAAGGAGTATTTTTAGGGCCAGGGCTCGGCTTCCAGAATGGTTTCCACAGATCCCTTCGTGAATTTCTCGGATCACGTAATTGGCTTCGTCTGATTGGAGACATCTAAGATATGGCTGAGAATGCCCCTTCTTATATAAAACTCCATCTAGTATGACGTATCGAGCCGCCCGGACCCTCAATCTCCTCGCCTCCAACTTGTCTAAGGGTATCTCACCGGATGAAAGGTAATTAAAAATCGGGTCCATCCAGCTTGGACTAGCATTCACAGGATTGACCTTCTCCGACTGGCCGATGCTCGGATGTTCGATGAATTCGACGGGGACGAACCTCAGGATTTTTCCTTCAGAGGCTGAGGCAAGCTTTGCAAGGGCATCAGCCCATGAATTTTCTGCCCTGGGAATCTGCCGGATCGTGCAATTCTAAAACTTTTCAATCAACTTTCTTGCTTCGCTGAGGTAGGCGATCATTCTAGTTTCCTTGGCCTCGTACTTCGAGGAGATGTGGTTCACCACCAGTTGGGAATCGCTTCGGACTTGGAGGGTTTGGACTCCCAGACTTGTCGCTAATCTTAACCCGGCTAACAATGCCTCATATTCCGCTTCATTGTTTGACGCTTTGGATCCGAGCCTGATTGCGTATTGAATTGGCGTAGAATCGGGTGCAACCAGGACGATTCCGGCTCCTGCTCCCTTGATGCTGGATGACCCATCGACGTAGAGAACCCATCCTGGATCCGCCTCGGCCTCTTGGGAGTCGAAAGGAGCAGGCGGAGTCGTTTCGACTTCCGTGTTCGACTCCTCCACCCTTGGGGTCGTGAACTCAGCGATGAAGTCGGCCACAGCCTGTCCCTTAACTGCCGTCCTTGGACGGAATTAGATGTCGAACTCTCCGAGCTCGATTGCCCACTTGGTCATCCTTCCTGACACCTCGGGCCTTTGGAGGACCTGTCTTATGGGAGAGTCGGTCAATATGATGATAGGATGGGCCTGGAAATATGGCCGCAATCTTCGAGCCGAAACGACGAGGCAAAGAGCCAGTTTTTCCAGGGATGGATATCTTGTCTCGGCGGGCACCATGACTTTGCTAACGTAATATACGGGATATTGCCTACCCCTAACTTCTCTGATCAGAGCTGAACTGATTGCTGAAGTCGAGACCGCGAGGTAGAGGAATAGGGGCTCTCCTTCTTCGGGTTTAGACAATAGAGGGGGTGAACCTAAATATTGTTTCAGTTGTTGAAAGGCCTGTTCACACTCTGGCGTCCATTCTGCCTTCTTGTGGCCCTTCAACTGTTGAAAGAAGGGGAGGCATTTATTAGTTGCTCGGGAGATGAAGCGTCTGAGCGCAGCGACCCTTCCCGTGAGGCACTGTATTTCCTTTACAGTCTGGGGTGAGTTCATGTCGAGGAGAGCCTTGATCTTGTCAGGGTTAGCCTCGATTCCTCGCTGACTGACTTGGAATCCAAGGAACTTTCCGGATTCGACTCCGAACGCGCACTTAGTAGGATTCAATTTCATCCGATATTCTCGGAGGACTCTGAACGTATCTTCGAGGTCTGCAAGGTGATCGGATGCTTTGATACTTTTTACCAACATGTCGTCAACGTAGACCTCCATAGTGCGTCCGATCTGCTTAGTGAACATTGGGTTTATCAATCTCTGATATGTCGCCCCCGCATTTTTCAGGCCAAAAGGCATGAACCGGTAATAGTAGAGCCCCTTGTTTGTGACGAAGGTGGTCTTCTGCCTATCTGGGGGATGCAGGGCGATCTAATTATACCCGGAATAGGCATCCAGGAACGAGAGCAACTCTTGTCCAGTGGTGCTGTCCACTAGTTGGTTGATCCGGGGTAACGGGAAGCTTTCCTTGGGACAGGCCTTGTTCAGATCCGAGTAATCTATGCAGACTCGCCACTTCCCGTTGGATTTTCTCACCAGCACGACATTTGCTATCCAGTCGGGGTAACATACTTCCTCCACGAAACCCGCATCGAGCAGGACAGAGACCTCCTCGGCAATGGCTTCATATCGTTCAACGTCGAATAGCCTTCTCTTTTGTTTTACCGGCTTGTAGTCTGGATCCACATTCAGTCTGTGGACCATAACATCGGGAGAGACCCCTGACATATCAGCGTGTGACCATGGGAAGACGTCTCGGTGTTGCTTTAAGAAGGCCAACATCGCAGATCGATGCTCGGGATCTAAAGACGATCCGAGCTGTACGGTTTTACTCAGGTCTTTTTCATTGAGAGGCACCTTCTCTAGTTCTTCCACCGGTGAGTTCTCCACGGGTCCTCGGGGGTCCAGAGCGTTGATGGTAAGAGTTTGCTTAACTGCTCCTTTTTTGACTGCTATAGCGTAACACCTTCGAGCTTCTCGCTGATCGCCTCGGAGGTAACCAGTTCCGCCTTCGACTGGGAACTTCATCATCAAGTGATAGGTTGAGACGACCGCTCTCATTACATTGAAGGAGGGTTGGCCCAGAATGACGTTGTGCACCGATGGCACATTGACAACCAAAAAATTCACCAAGATGGTGACTTGATGCTGTCCTTCCTCCGCTGTAACCGGGAGGAAAATGGCTCCTTCGGAGATTACTCTCTCCGGCAAAACCGTGTAAGGGAGTCTTCACGGGTCGGAGTCGTGACCGTAGAATTCCCATCTTCTCGAAGGCCTCAGAATACATTACGTCAGCCGAGCTTCTTGTGTCGACCAAAATGCGATACACCTTATGATTTGTTATGGTCATAGCGACCACTAGCGCGTCGTCATGCGGATGTTGGATTCCACACGCATTGTCTTCTGTGAAGGTTAAACTGCATGGACTGACTCGGAGCTCCTTGGTGGGCCGTTCTGCAAGATGGACGTAATGTCCCGGGTCGGACCTTCGGGAATGAGTCTTCCGGGCCCTGTTGGAATCCCCTCCCCCGGCCGAGCCCCCGAATATTATGCGGATTTCAACGGGCTCTTTCATGGGATTATTAGGCTGTTCTTGCAACCGTTCTTCCCTCCGAGCGGACCTCCCTTCTTGGTGTAATGCCGTAGATGTCCCTTGCGGATGAGGGACTCGATTTCGTCCTTGAGGTCTACGCAATCGTCCGTGTTGTGGCCGTGATCTCGGTGGAACGACAGAACTTGCGTTTGTCCCGGTGCTCCGAATCAGCCTTCATGCAGACTGGCCAATTGGGCGGCTTGTCTTCCCGAATGTCCAACAGGATCTGCTCGGCGGACGTGTTGAGAGGAGTATAGGAACGGAATTTCCCCTTCGGCTTTCGACTTGGTCGACGATCGCGGGGAGGGCGGTCATTCGCTCCTTTGGACGGTTGTGATTCTTCGTTCCTAGGCCTCTTCTCCTTATTGGTCGGATCGGTTACTTGCACCTCTTTACGAGCATTGGTAAGCTCCTCGGCGTTGGTGTATTTCTGAGCTTTCGCCGCGAAGTACGCCAGTGTCCTTGGTGGGTTCTTCCCAATGGAGAAAGTAAACCGCCCTTCCTTCAGACCGCTGAGTGTTGCAGCAAGTGCCATTTTATCATCGTAGTCTTCGACTTGCAGTGCTTCCTCGTTGAAACGGGCAACGTAATATTTCAGTTACTCTTTCGGCCCTTGCTTAATGGTAAGTAGGTGGGTATTGGATTTTCGACTTGTCTTACCGCTTATGAATTGGGTAAGGAATAGTCGACTTAATTCCGTGAAGGAGTAGACGGAGTTGGGTTTTAGCTGTCGGTACCAACTCCGAGCGGATCCCGTAATAGTTATTGAAAACCCTCGGCACATCATTGCATCCGTTGCCGTCTGGATTTGTATCCAGGATCGATAGGCTTCCAGATGCTCGGACGGGTCCCCGGTTCCCGAGTACTGAATGACGGGAGGAATCCGAAACCTCGGCGACATCACCTCTTCCATGATGGCGGAAGTGAAGGGGGGCTCGGTCTCTTCCATCATGGCTTAGACTCTGGCGGGAACCGTTGACAGTTGCTGCTTCTTTTCCAAAGTCCGTAGCTTGTCGTTGAATTCCGCGAACCGGGCTTCCCAGGGGTCTGTACTTTCCGCAACTATTTCTGGAGCATCTCCTATTTCGGGAGTTCTTCTCTCCCTCCTTTGCTCCAACCGATGACGGAGATCCATAGGCGCTAAAGCCGAAGTGATCAAACGATTTGTGGGTGCCTGAGTGGCGGTGTTCTATGATGAGATTCTGGCCTGCCCGGGAGGATTCTGACCCGAGAGCGGCACCCGAGACTGTTGGGGCGCCTCGTGTCTCACACTCCTTGGTACAGAACGAGTCTCTACGTACAGACCGATTGGCTCGGGATCAGGGTTCCCCTGGATTGGGTGCAGTTGTGGATCCCTTTGCTGCGTCATTCTATTCACTTCATCGTGCATGGCCCGAATTTCACTCTGCATGGCTCGATACTTGCTCACTCGGTTACGAGAGCGCTGTGAGGGCCCTGGCGTGGACTCGGGTTGAAGGGGTGAAGAAGATTGTGTCTGCTCATATGGCTCTGGCTCCGCAGCCACAACTTTCTTTTTCCTCGCCATTGGATTCGAGGGACGGGAATTTGGCCTTTCGGACCAATTTCCCACAGACGGTGCCAAAAAATGTTGATGCAAAAATCTGAATCATCCTCCACTTCTCGTGATGCTGATCGGATAGACCCTTGTCCTGCACAAAGGGTGAGCAAAGGAGACCCTGGCTAAGCCGGGGGACCCTCCGATGCCTAAGTCAAGTCAAGGGAATCGGGGTTTAAGTTGAAAGGTCGAGGGAGAGTGTAAGATATTGCGTACCTGTAGACATGGAATAATGGGCTATTTATACCTAACGGCTGAATGGTCTGGATCCGACAATATTGGCACGATCAGGGGGATTTCCGGATCGTGGAGATATGGTACGTGATCTGTAGATCGTGGGGCGTACCAAGCGCGTAATGTGTATAACCGGACGAAGTTTTCGGCCACGTATAATCGTGGCAGTTGCCTTATTTGGTGCATGGAATCGTGATGCCTACTCGGCTAGGCTCATTTACGTGAGTATCATCGGTTTACTTCCCGTCGGGCTCGGACGATACATGCATCCGAACTGATATCTTGAATGTGACCCTGGGGTGAACGCTTCGAGTCGGATTAGACAGATGAGGCGTCGGGCGTTGAGAATACTAGTTGGCTCGATCTGATGCTCCGTGCTCAGACCTTAAGCGGACTCGGATCTTCCCATAACAACATGCATGCAATCTACAAGCTTAATCAAGTTGAATAAACTTGTGCTGAATTAAGTTGAGCTTTGAGCTAATCGAGCTGAGTTGAACTGAGCTGAGCCAGAACTGCCTGGTTTGATTTTTAAAACGAGCTTGACTGTGAAGCTTGGTTTAGTTTGAACTATTCAAACCAATCCAAGCCGAGCTTTTTCAAACCAATCCAAATTGAGCTTTTGAGCTGGCTTGGTTTGTGTTTCCGGATCTAGAGGCAGAATGGATGGTGGGCGCTGGATCGTATACCAAATACTGTTGAAGGAATTGCACGGCAAATGGCCACAGCTTTGCACACAATACACTGGTTGTCATTTCTGGCAGCCCAGATCCGTGGTTCGATAATCCAAACCGTTGGTCTTTCCTATCCCACTCTATAGCTCGAAAAAATCTCTGTGATGGGATAATATTGGCCTTTTGGACGGTTAAGACGATAAAAATACAGGAACGGTCCAAATTCATCTCGAACGGTACTGGGCGGTGCCCTAGAAGCAATGGATCGGTCCTGGGGATAGACGGCCCGGCCTGGCACAAGCCCATTCCTGTAGGGCCTGGGCTCGGGCCCCTAAACCTATCCCATGGGCCTGGGCCGCAATCTAAACCCGATGCTCGTGGCGATAGACCATACGATTATTGTGATTTTCACACTATAGCTAGCTCAGAAATTGTAGCTTGGCCTAATAGACGGTCCAGATTGATCATTCGTATTATCCAAGAACTCAATGCAATTCAGAGCACTATAAATACTTAACCGTGCTAGAAGAGCACTGGACGGGGGGTTATTTGATATACTCTGGCAGCGTGTGGTTATACTCAGGTAAACGCGAATTGTAAACGTGGCACAAAGTGACTCGAATTAAACCGTCCAAATTAACTGGGGAGCAGCATATATAGTTCACATTGCAAAGAAATAACTAACTATTTAATTGTAGATTCTGATCAGTATACATTTGTAACTTGTTACTTGAATTCGAACCCTCCAATATTTCTCAATTGTCCCACCGAATAAATATCCACTGATCGGCCATGCATTTAGGAAGTTAGTGATTACACCCATTTTTGGCACACGTATGTATGCCAATGAGATGCCGCTGTGTTGGCACCACGCACTAAATAATAGGAAAAATTCTACTCACTCTTTTCATCGTTGTTTACATCGATCCAATCTAGCATACCTAGATCAAATGATCTAAAAGATGCCACGTGATAGTCATGTCACATGCGGTGTAGATTACTTCAACAGGAATAATTAAAGATGTGCGCATGAGAGAGAGCATTAAATATAAGAGTTTTATAAAAAAAAGTACTCTGTAAAAAAAAAAAAAAAAAAAAAAAAAAAAAAAAAGAAAGAAAGAAGGAGAAGAAGAAGAGCCTCATTGAATCAAGTCTCACTCCCAACATTAAGGAGTTTTTTGGCACCATGGATTTGGGGGGATTTGATGGAATTTCAAATCCCATAGTTCTTTGGCACCAGAGGTTTCAAATTCATAGTAAGAGCTTGGATTACCTCTAAAATCATTCCAAGAGTTGCATGTGTAACATGTATGTCACTGGACTATTATTCTATTGGGCACGTGGCCCACTAATGATGTCCTAAAACAATTAGATTATCAGTTGCATCACTATAATTACTTTAATATAATGATCAGCACTGTCCAAATATTGTCCATGTAAATCAATGGTTAAAAATCGTTAGTTACTCACTTGAACATGATTTTGTGCTTGTGGCACATCTTACTCACACACATGTATATTTAATTTAGGCCATCGCTTACACTTGCAGCCTAATCTGATTCAATTGAGAGCAATGCTCTTTTTGGCATGCTCGGTGAGACACATGTGCAACCTGAAGTTCAACAGTGTAACAATATAGTTAGAAAATCTAAACTCCGGAAGAAGTCAAAAGATTAAGGAAGGCATGTGCAGAAGGATATGCCCTTAGAAGACAATCATCTTCCAGTACCTCCAATCCATGAGTTTGGATCATCCTCCAACGAAAATTCTCTGGAGATTACACATGCCTTAAACAACATATGCACACTCATAGATGACTTTCTCGCTTTGATATGACAAATTTTAAAATTGTGCAGAAAATTGATTGTGTACATCGAAAGGTTTAAGGAAAGAATACTACTTTTACAAAATCGGTCTAAGATTCAATTTCTCCAGTGAATCATATCATCGTTTCTCAAACTGATTGAGAAACGACAACTAATGGTCGAACTTATGGCCAATATGACCAGTATGACCCCCATAACTCATACCATGGAGGGCAGTATTATGGCAACGCCAATCAGCTAGGGGTAACCTTTTGTGCTTCTAGTGCTATAACTTTAATCAATAGGTGTCAAATAGCACAAGAGCAACCTCCTATCAGACATCCTGATTAGCATCGATCTGATTCTAACGACCTTAGAGGCAACATCATTGCCCATAAATGCATGGCCACCATCACGGTCGTTGTATGTGGTGAACCAATTCCGATGTGAGGTCATGTGGTATGACGCCCCCTATCCAAAATTGACTCATCATTGAGATAACCGGATTTGGATGCAGTCAGAACATCACTAATGCTCACATATGTTGAGACTCAAATATTGCATAATTTTTCTCATTTATATCTTGGTTTTATGAACATGAATCAACTTAATGTTCTATTTTACTCATGTTTGTATTGCAAGGTGAATTTAAGAGCTTGGATTGAAAATGGTGTTAAAAGCATGAATTTGATGCTCAAGAATCACCAAACATGGGATGGATCTTATGATATCAAGATTGAAGAATTCACATGCCAAAGATTCAAGAAAATCAAGTGAGGAATGAAGAGAATCAAAGATTTGAAGTGAAGAAAAGGAATCCTGAAATCGTTCTAAAAAAGTATATTATGAAACTCCGGGTCATTTTATGAAATTGCGCAGAGTGAAGTCTATTTTAAGAAACTGTGCAGAGTAAAGTCTATTTTAGTAAATTGGATAAATTTGAGGCGGTTTCTAGAGTTTTCCAACTAGGTGCGAAAGTTGGAGTTCCTCACTTATAAATAGGGCTTCCCAGGGCATTCATAAGCATCATTCAAAGCATTCAAGAACAAGATTTAGGATCTTTAGAGAGTTTTCAATTTTATTAAAGTTTTATAAATTATTTTTTTTATTAGATATTTTCTATTTGCATTTATTTATTTCTTATTACTTTTCTATTTTGCAATTTAGTTATGTTTTTCTAGTTCCCTCTAGCCTAAGTTAGAAGGGAAGCACATTGGTTTAATGATTTTATAAATTATGATGATTGATTGTTTTTAATAATGAGATGAATGGTATATACATGTTATCAATTATCTAGGTTTAGGTTTTTGATCCTCATGTGAGATCTATATGTTTCCATCATATGAGATCCATATGTTTCCATCATATGAGATCTATATTGATGGATATGCTTAACCTGGATTAGTTAGATTTCTTAGATGAGAGATGTTCTCAGCCTGCTACATTTCTTTGATTCATTATATCATGGATATTGAATGCTTAAAATCACTGGCGCTTGAGAATATATATCAATGGTGCAAATCTATGATTTTCTAATTTTTTATATCATTTATTAAAATATTTAAACTATTTTATTTTTGGATTAGGTTGACCATAGTGCTCAGATCTTAGTTGTGTTATCAAAGTCATCATGACTTATGGAATATTAACCTATGTGTGGAACTTTGAAGCTTGGGTGTTGTTTTAATTCAGTTAAATTACATCCATTCAAAACTCATAAAATCACATCATCAGTTTAGTTTTTATTACTTAGTTTGTTTTGCATTTAATTTTCTCATTCTCATAAATCATCCTCATGTGGGATCAACCTCGTATTCACGGGATATTACTTACGAACCTCTGTACTTGGAGGCAAGCAATTAAGCTTTTAGAATCGTTGCCTGGGAGACTGAGATAGATTAAATCTGTGCAAGGTAGCTAAGGTAAGTTCTCTTCTAAACCCTCTAAAATTTCCATAGATTTTCTGTTTTTCTTTGAAAGTAAATTCAGTTGGGTCTTTCAAGCACTAACTGTGACGTAAGGTTGCCTTGCTTGAGATTTTATCACCCAAGTGTTATGGTTGTCCTACAGTTGTTGTTTGATCACAAAGATCATTCGTTGAATCTATTTTTCAAATTAGTATAGTTTAATTTCTGTATTAGTTTTATTTTATTTTTATTTATTTTTCTATTGGATTGAACCCTTATGGTCGGCTCTGCCGCCTAGGTTGTTGATTTATTTTGCTTTGTGGATTGAACCCTTATGGTTGGCTCTTCCGCCTGGGTTGTTGATTTATTTTGCTTTGTATATTGAATCCTTATGGTCGGCTCTGCCGCTTGGATTGTTGATTTATTTTGCTTTATGGATTAAACCCTTATGGTCGGCTCTGCCGCCTAGGTTGTTAATTTATTTTTGCTTTGTCAATTGAACCCTTATGGTCGGTTCTACCGCCTGGGTTGTTGATTAATTTTGCTTTGTGGATTGAACCCTTATGGTCGGCTCTGCCCCCTGGGTTGTTGGTTAAGTTTTTGTTTTTATTTTAAGTATCATACTTGTTATTTGAATTAGTGGTATT
This sequence comes from Magnolia changhungtana, assembly GCA_030180095.1. Taxonomy (NCBI): domain Eukaryota; kingdom Viridiplantae; phylum Streptophyta; class Magnoliopsida; order Magnoliales; family Magnoliaceae; genus Magnolia; species Magnolia changhungtana. The sequence goes on along the minus strand of JASAUF010000115.1, from coordinate 2,554,357 downwards.
TGTTGTATGGTGTGGATGGTTTATGTTCCATTGGAGTAGGGATCAAAACAATCGACTATCCTCCGAATGCGGACTAGTTCCGGGCCTTGAGTATTCACTTAGGAGAGGCAGTCAACACCACTTGGATTCCATTGAAGATTTAATTGATAATGTAAATCCAAATCTGTTAGATCCAACTATAAACATAGAAAATCAACGCAATCTTTCTCTTGATGATGAGAATGAAGTTTATAGGAATGCGTTACATGAACCACAAACTTTATGAACATCTACACCCTGAGAGATCAACTTTACCATCTTGCATAGTATTCCCTACTCACATATGGAACATTGATTTTAAACCAGGTATGATTCAATTGATTCCTAAATTTAATGGCTTGGATTCTGAAAGCTCCTACTTGCACCTCAAGGACTTTAAGGAAGTAATTGCAACATTACAAATAAACAATGACAATAGGGATGTACTTAAACTTATGTTATTCTCATTTTCTCTAAAGGAACGGGCCAAAGCATGGCTCAACTCTCTAAGACCTTATACCATCACTACATGGCAAGCCTTAAGTAGAGAGTTTTTGAAAAAATTCTTTCCTGAGTAAAAAAGAAATGCATTGAAATAGGAAATCATGTCATTCTCCCAAAAGGGGAATAAACTGTTTTTCCAAGCTTAGGAGCGCTTTAAAGATCTTCTACTCACTTACCCATATCATGGTTTTGAACTATGACAAATGATTGGTGTGTTCCGAAAAGGGCTCACCATGGGTACTTGTCAGTTCATAGAGATGATGTGTGGTGGAACCTTTCTTGACAAAGATCATAATGAGGCTTGGGATTTTCTAAACATGTTAGCAGAGAATACGCAGACATGGGATGTCTCTGCTAAACCAGATCAAACTAAACCCCTTCTTAGAGAGAAAACGGGGATGTATGTCCTTAGAGAGGAAGACGACCTTAATGCGAAATTCGCTGCATTAGATAGAAAGGTTGAAGCTTTGAAAATTAGGAAAGTTGATATGGTTAAAGAAAACACTTCTTTAGGTAGTTTTTGTAGCATTTGTGGTGGTGCAGACTATGACACAAAAGATTGTTCAATAATCCCAGTTGTACAAAATATCACGCATGAGCATGGGCAAGTAAATGCTATAAATAACTACCAAAGGTCAGTTATGTAATCAATGGGAAACACGTACGATACAAATTCGCGTAACCATCCTAATCTTAGTTGGAGGAATGTACCACAAATTAATGCGCCCAATGCACCTCAAGGCCCTCTACAAAATAACTTCTTTGGGGCACCTAACAATACACCATATATGCCCCCATCAAAGCGATCATATGTGGAGGATGCATTGACCGCATTCATGAACTCTCAAGCTCAAATGAATCAGTCTCTAATCCAATCAAATCAAGAATTAAAGACAGTCGTGGCTAGGGTTGAGATTCAACTAAATACTAGGGGAAAAGGCACCATTCCTTCTCAACCTGTGCTAAACTCTAGAAATACACATTTCATTGGAGTCTCAAATCCAAGCGAGTTATATCATGAATAAGCTAAGGCCATCATTACCTTGAGAAGTGGAAAAGAGGTTGATAACAAGATAATGTAACCGGTAGAAATATCGGAAGATGAGCCACCATCTCAAGAGAATGATGTACCGGCTATGGTTCAAGAGCCACAAAAATAAAAGGATAAAGAGACTAAGTCACATGAGCCTCCAATTCCGTTCCTATCTAGACTTCGAAACTCGACTGTCCCTATGAAATATCAAGAGGTGTTGGATGTGCTCCAAAAAGTTACTATCAATATTCCTCTACTTGATGCCATTAGAAAAATTCCATTATATGCTAAATATCTTAAGGACTCGTGCACTGTAAAGAAGAAATTAAATGTACGCAAAAGGCCTTCCTTACTGAGAAAGTGAGCGCTATCATTTAACAAAGGGCCGTACCCAAATACAAAGACTCAGGAAGTCCCGTTATTCCTTGTATTATTGAGAATTTTCAAATTGAGTATGCTTTGCTCGATTTGGGTGCAAGTGTTAACGTAGTACCTTATTCGGTTTACCAACAAATGGGGTTAGGCGAGTTTAAACCAACCACGAATACACTCCAACTCACTGACCACTCCATTAAGGTACCAAGGGGAATCTTAGAGGACATCTTAGTTCAAGTGGAGCAATTCTACTTCCCTGTGGATTTTATTGTACTAGACACTGAACCATGTGTAAATGCTAGCTCTTAAGTTCCCATTATTTTAGGTCGCCTATTCCTAGTAACTTCAAATGTAATCATTAATTGCAAGAATGAAATGATGAAGTTGTCTTTTGGTAACATGACCTTAGAGCTAAATATTTGCAATCTATGTAAGCAGCCCATAGACAATAATGAGATCTATGAGTTGAATTTTATAGGCTGCTTGATAAAAGAAGAAGAATTGATTAAAGTCTTCGGGGACTTAAAAAATTCTGATTTAGAAAAAGTGCTTGCTGAAATTTATGATGATAATGAGAGCATTACCACCCAGGACATTGGTATGTACCAATGGAGACCGCGTACTCAAATCCTATCTATCGAGGACTTGCGACCTATGCCATCACCAACCAATGTTCCAAAGTTTGATTTAAAACCACTACTAAATAAACTTAAGTATGTATACTTGGGTAAAAATAAAACTTTTGATGTGGTGATTTCTTTATTTTTAGACAAGGATCAAGAGATTAAATTGTTGAATGTTCTAAGGGACCACAAAGAAGCCTTGGGCTGGACCATTTCTGATATTAAGGGTATAAACCCTTCCATATGTACACATCGGATCCACCTCGATGAGGACACCAAACCAATTCGACAACCTCAAAGGCGTCTCAATCCAAATATGATGGAAGTTGTAAAAAATGACGTAATCAAACTGTTGGATGTAGGAATCATTTACCTAATATTCGATAGTGTTTGGGTGAGTTCAACTCAAGTAGTCCCAAAGAAATCCGGAATAACTATCGTGCAGAATTCTAACAATGAACTCATACCAACACGTGTCACCACAGGTTGACGTGTTTGCATTGACTATAGAAAATTGAATAGGGTCACAAAGAATGACCATTTCCCTCTATCATTCATTGATCAAGTTTTAGAGAGGGTAGCAAGTTACTTCTATAGTTTTCCTGATGGATATTCCGGATATAACCAAATAGCGATAGCCGTAAGACCAAGAGAAAACTACGTTCACTTGTCTATTTGACATGTTTTCTTTCAAACAGATGTTATTTGGATTGTGTAATGCCCTAACAACTTTCAACGGTGTATGTTAAGTATTTTTTCAAATATGGTTGGGAAGTTTCTTGAGATTTTCATGGACGACTTCTCTGTATTTGGGAGTAGTTTTGAGGAATGCTTCAACAATTTATCTCTTATCTTATCTAGGTGCGAAGAGAAGCACCTTGTCTTAAATTGGGAGAAATGTCATTTCATGGTTCAAAAGGAAATTGTTTCGGACTATGTTATCTCCAAAAATAGAATCGAGGTAAATCGCTCGAAACTCGACATTATTGTTAATCTACCTATTCTCTGAACTATTAGAGATATTAAATCACTTATAGGGCATGCCGATTTCTATAGAAAATTTGTCAAGGACTTTAGTGCCATTAATAGACCCTTAACTAATCTTCTCTAAAAGGATGTCCCATTTAAGTGAACAGATGAGTGTGCAAGTGCCTTTAATAAAATTAAATCATCCCTTACCACTGGACCTATCATGCGTCCACCAGATTGGACACTTCCTTTTGAACTAATGTGCGATGTAAGTGATTATGTTATAGGTGCTGTTTTGGGCCAAAGGAAAGATAAACAGCCTTACGTTATTGACTATATATGCGAGTAGAACTCTAAACTTAGCCCAAGTGAACTACTCAATAACTGAAAATGAGTTACTTGCAGTAGTTTTTGCTTTGGATAAGTTTAGATCGTACTTGCTGGGATCCAAAGTGGTCATTTTCACAGACCACTTGGCTCTGAAATATTTGCTATCTAAGAAGAATGCAAAACCGGGACTTTTGAGATGGATCCTTATACTCCAAGAATTTGACTTAGAGATAAAAGATAAGAAATGAGTAAAAAACATAGTGACCGATCACCTTTCCAGATTGGTATTAGATGATTCCACTGAGGAGATGTATATCCAGGACATTTTCCCTGATAAACAATTATTTGCGATCTCCAAATTACCTTGGTATGCGGATATGGTGAACTAACATGTAACGGAAAAAATGTCATATCATTGGAACTTACAAGATATGAAGTGTTTTGAAACTGAGGTTAGGAACTTCTTCTGGGATGACCCGTATTTATATAAATATGGGACTGATCAGATTTTTAGACGTTGTGTCCCAGAGAATGAAGTTCATAGTGTTATTTCCTTTTGCCACATGGAAGTAGGCGATGACCATTTTTCTGCTAAGAAACCACTGTAAAAATCCTGTAGTGTGGTTTTTATTGGCCCACTATGTTTAAAGATACCCATACTTTCTGTGTTACTTGTGATAGATGTCAAAGGTTGGGAAGAGTGTCCCAACGCAACATGATACCTTTTTCCCCAATTTTACCATTGGAGATTTTTTATTATTGGGGTATTGATTTTATGGGCCCATTTCCATCTTCTTTTGAATTTCTTTATATATTGGTTGGTGTCAACTATGTTTCAAAGTGGATTAAGGTAGCTTCAAGTAGGATCAATGACAACAAAGTGGTCATACGATTCCTCAAGGAAAATATTTTTTGTAGATTTGGAACTTCAAAGGCCATCATTAGTGATGGCGGGTCTCACTTTTGCAATAAGACATTTGAGGCTTTGATGAAGAAATATGGCATCAAGCATAAAGTGAGTACTCCATACCACCCACAAATGAGTGGGCAAGCTGAGATTTCTAATAGGAAAATCAAATATATTTTGGAGAAAACTATAAGGTCAGATAGGGAGGATTGCTCCCTCAGACTATATGACGCTTTATGGACTTATAGGACTGCTTATAAGACCCCGATTGGAATGTCCCCATACAGATTGGTGTATGAGAAGGCTTGCCACTTGCCTTTGGAATTGGAACATAAAGCCTACTGGGCAATAAAGAAATTAAACTTGATATGGACTAAGCAAGTGGACAAAGAAAATTAGAGTTGAATGAATTAGAGGAGCTGAAGAGAGACTCATATGAAAATTCTAAAATCTACAAAGAGATGACTAAAACATTTCATGACAAAAATATTCTGAGAAAGAATTTTGAACCTCAGCAAAAGGTACTATTGTACAATTCTCGTATCCAGTTCTTTCCGGAAAAGTTAAGATCAAGATGGACAGGCCCCTTCATTGTGAAGAATGTTTATAATCATGGGGCGGTTGAAATTGAGAATCCATGTAATGGCAATGATTACAAAGTTAATCGTCAGAGATTGAAGCCTTATGTGGAAAACTTTTATTTGGGAGAGGAGTTTGTCCCTCTTCTTGAGCCAGAATATTCGGATTGATGCTCCTAGTTTGACGGAGCATTTGTGTAGGAATTGTATAATATTAATTTTTTTTTTGTGACACTTAGCATGTGCATTTCTTCATAGCAAGTACTATCCACTTTTTCTTTTATTTTTATCGTTCTCTGCATTACATGTATCATTTCATTGGGGATAATGTAGATTTTAAGTTGGGGGGTGTGGATAGTCATACATGTGAGTTGTTTTTTTTTTTTTTTTTTTTTTTTTTTTTTTTTTTTTTATAGGTTAATGGAAAAAAATTTCAACATTTTCAAAATAAAATTTTTATATACAAGAATGTGAACATGATATTATATGAATTCCAATGACAAAGTTAATATTTATTTCAGGTTGATAGTAATCAAAATTTTGATAATTGAAAACTATAGACTTGAGTTCAATTATCTAATCACTAGTTTAAAGTGAGTTGTAATATGATGTACTGAATTCACAATATACCCTAGCTAACTAAGTGAGGAATATGATATGTGAACTAGAATAACAAATTCTGATTCAAAGAAGGTAGAATGAACTAGTACCATTGATATATGCTTTACAAAAAAGAATATTGAAGAAAAAAAGTGATGGAAAAAGATAATTTTATTATAGAGTATGAATGCAATGACCATAATAATCGTGTCAGTAATCCGGAGTAAGGATACTTAAGTATCTATTACTGTTACCATTACAAGTACGATACCTTAGGTTATGAAGCAAATCAGGTGGGAATCTTCATCTAAGGGTGGTCTATAATAATGAGGATTGATGATAAAAGAATAAATAACATGAAGGAAATGAGATAACTAGAGATTTCATATTCTTGGAATGATTGAAATGAGTTAGGATAGAAAACATGCATATTTCTCAAAGTTAAACTAATGTCACCGAGCACTTAAGTATATTAGATCATAACTTGTAACGCCCTGAAAATCGGGGGTCGAGCATATGCTAAACACCCGAGTTCTAACGCATCACTTATGCAACATGGATATTGATGATTAAATGTTGTCCGTATTAGTGCATTAAATATGAGTGAGATTATAACAAAACAACATATCATACTCTACAGACAGTTAAATTATGCAATCGGAAGAACTGTGATAGATATATATAAAATATATAAACTGTTGTAAGTCTCCGGAGTGTGAACATGTTACCAGGTTAAATATATACATGTATAAACCAAAAATGAACAAAACGAATATACATTGGTGTTCCAAAAGTGCAAAATAATAAGTATAATGGTATCTTATCAGCACCCCTGTAACCTCATCAATCAGAACACGGTCTACATAGACCCGCCTGATAGCTGCATATAGGAGAAACCCTCATCGCCACCACCTACAACTAAGACAGAGTCTGGTTGGTGTGTACAACACCGTCCCGTAACGTGGGAGTGAGTGATCAACTCAGTGGAACTATAAGACAAAGGTTAACATGTTATCAATTCAATCAAGCAGTAATGATAAAGTAATACAACATTCATGTCCTAAATACTCTTATTAATGCAAGAATGGTATGCGAAGATGATGCATGCCCTCACCTACACTCCCTCAGCGTCTTCATCTCACGGCTCATATGAGAAACTCCCGAAAGTGCTCTTCCTCGCTAAAGCACAAGCAATGCGATGCATGCTCATGTTAGCCAATACGTAATTAGATTGATTCATACAGCAGTGTTGGGAAGCTAAGGTGCCTCCCGTAAATTATTTTTCAAACAATGATCCATTATAGGGTCGTCAGTCCTAGTAAATAACATACGATGTTGTGGTTCTAGGTCACTACAAAGGGCTCGTCACCTGATTAGTGTAGGCCTAGTTTATACTCTAGTTGGTACGAAAAGACTCGTCGCCTCGACGCAGTCTCAGAGTACGCTCGAGGTCACTATAAATGGCTCGTCACCTGATTAGTGTAGGCCAACAGCTTGAATACAATGTCCCATACCACCGTATTCAGCTCACAAGTCTGGGTTGCTCACTGGATACTACGGGGAGGCTCAATGCCCTAGCGTAGGCTGACAGCTCGACCAAGGTGTCCCATACCACCATGTTCGGCTCATGAGTCTTAGCGGATCGAGGTACCAAGGTTAACGGGGTTTCCACTGGTAAGTTGGTACCTTAGATTCAAGCAGTAGCGTCCATATATGGTGAACATACATCGGGTAAATCGGGTTACTTGACGAGATCGACTGGTACGAGTGCACATCAAGTTAATCGACATGAAGCGTGTAAGCACTCCGTGTGGCCTAACCACTGTCGACAACCGAGGTATGACTCGGATTCATCGAACACGTCCTGAGTGGTGAAATGACCTCAACCACTACTCGAGAAACCTTTTTCAATTGCCTGGACTATGCAGTAGTCTCAATCACACTTCAATACAATAGGAATACATATGTGCTAGTCCAAAACAGCAAGTAACAACTAACTTAAATATAAGTCTTATTCGAGCATTTCAACAAACACATAGTATACATGTTAACACACATAGGCATTTCAACCATAGATACGTAGTAGTGATATAGGATACAGAAAGGAAGAGCATAACCATCGTTAATAGAATTGAGAATCTTATCTCAACACCCTCATTACATGCATATCAACAAGTATTTCCTCATTGAAGCATTTTATCAAATACTTAGACTACACATATTACACACATGTAATAGACTAGTTATAACATACATCCTGGCAAGCCCTTTTTACAAAAGAGTTACCACAAACACAACAAGCATATATCCATAGTTAATAATCATGGCAAGTACAAATTCAAATTCCATATTTATTCAGTCATATCAACAAACACATGGAATACACTATATTCAATATAGTTCATATGTATGTATAGAATGCGGGAAACATCGTATCTAAGCATGTGATAGCAATCAAGTCAGTCATAAATCATTAACTGACATTGAAAGCTTTGAAAACCATAACCTAAACGTTTATAGTCCGCACCTTTCGCCGGTAAATGAGTAACAGACTCAGTTTGTATACCGAGTCTTTGTCTACGGCACGACGGTCACCTTCAAAATGAAATAGGTTAGCTATTTCATCATCTCTAATATTTGAATTTCTAAAACAGGTTAGGGTTAGGATTTCTTACCCAAGTACGGAATCAGAATCTCCGTATTAGCGATACAAACATGGTGGTTAAGCACGTGGAGCGGCAGGGATCGAATTTCAGGAGCAACTCCAACTCTCTCTCTCTTTCCTTCTCCCTTTTTCCCATTTCTCTCTCTTAGGGTTGAAAATTCGTATGGCATGAGAGAGAGAGGGTTTAAGGCCTTTATATAGGCCCATAACTGGTTGGAATGGCCCCAAGGCCATGGTATACTTAGGTTATAGCCAAATGGAGACTGTTTCGATCCAACGGAGCACTTCTGCAGGCCCCTTTTCTGCGTGCGGTCAGACTTAAGCTCTTTGGCATTGGATCTAGGCCGAGTTAAGTTTTCAGTCCGATCAGATTTACAGATCGACCGTGGCAGACCAGTTTCAGTTCAATGGTCACCGGTAATCGATTAGGGCCATAAGTACACTGACATGTGTTGGAAAGTTCCCCTCATCTGAGGGAGTAATTGGGTCATATTCTGACGGTCTGAATCCTTATGTTTGGCCTGCAAATGAACGACTCAATTCACTTAAATCTGAGCACGTTTCCTAAAGATATTCGCGTTTCTCACACACTTTGCTCCGGGCTCAAGTTGTACATTTTTGGACACAGTCAGGACTTGATTTCTGAGATGGTTGTCAAGCCCAGTAAGGTGGTCATAACGGTATAGTTTTGCCGTCATCGGACTTTCGACGTGTGGTCCAGGTCCGATACGGAGTTTCAAGGTACTCCCGAGAGCAACCGGATTTAGAGATGGATCCTAAGTTATAGGGTAATGTAGCGTTAACGATTCTATAAGTTTTGAATCTTATAATTCATATAGAAATTGGTTCAAGCTAATTTTACTGATTATTCAGTTTAATACTTAAATAAATTATGCCCTAATTATGATAGAATAAGGTCCTACGACAGTTCTACGCCCCTTTCTAGCATTTTAAGTAGTATATTATTTTAATTCTTTTTCTAGTAGTTTTTCATCAAGTCTACTTCATCTCTACTAAATTTTATTATGTTTCAAGTTGTAGAAAAATTCTAAAAATTCTTGAAGCAGCAGCTATCCAAACTGATGATTTTCACACAGTTGTCACAATGACCTATATTTAACTATAATAAAAATTTTATTATATTTTTTACTTATTTTTAAATGAAACTAGACTTATCAAGCTTCAATTTGGATTTTGAATCACCTAAATCAGAGTTATAATGAGGGAGATATGGTTTTTTGTAGTAGGACGAACAGTGCAAAAAAATTGTAGAAAAAGAGCCACCCGGCTAGCTGCGGCCCGCTAGAATGGCGAGGCCTCACGGAACCGGCAAGGTCCTCACCGACCTCTGGACTTTTCGGCAATGGCTCGCCCCAGGGGTGAGTTTATCCCACCCCTGGGGTGCCGGAAACATGCGGGGCCCACTCTGGGTCCCCCCGATTTGTACGGTTTGGCCCCTGGACTCCGTTTGATGTGGTTTCGCCACCCGATACTTAAAATAGGTGCATATTTCAATATGGAATGAGTTACGCGACGTGCAATATATGATTTTGGGTAGGAGAAACTGATCTATCTAAATAACCCATTTATATCATGAGATTCCAAAAAGGTTAATGGTCAAAAGCCCATTTTATTTATGTATTTACCATTTACAGTAAGTTTTTATTTAAGTATTGTTTTTCATCATTTAAACTTTAGGATTAGTGTCTACTGTGAGTACTTAGAAAATTTTGAAGAACAAGGTGATGAAAGGTGAGATTTTGAAGGAAATGGGTTAAAAAGCGATTTTAGACTTTGAGATTGAGTTCTGACAAGTTAATAAGGTGTTAGGATCAACCCATTGCCTAAGTATGTCTAACTCCAAGTCGACAAAAAATTCGGGGTGTTACCTATTCTAAATTTTGATTAGGTTTATGAACTCAAGGATGTAATGAATTAGGAAATTGAGATTATAACTAACTTCAGACTTAGGGTAAATATTGTTTTGTTTTGGAATTCCTATGGTGAATGGAGGCATAATTGTATAAATTTCTGAGTGTTGAACTATTTTTCATGTTTTCAATATTTGTGGGTAACATTTCTGGAAACTCTTACGAGACTATAACTCGTCCACTAGCGGAAATCTAGGGGTTTAAAGGCTTGTTGCATATGCTAAATGCAATCGAGATCACTTGCGAAAGTGTAGTTAGAATTTTTATTTTCGTTTTAATTTTATTTCTAGAATTATTTTTTATTTTTAATTTTATTTTTCTTGGCTTATTTTGCCCTGGACTAGCAAAATGCTAGTTTGGAGGTGTGTTGAGACTCAAATATTGCATAGTTTTTTCCATTTATATCTTGGTTTTATAAACATGAATCAGCTTAATGTTTTATTGTACTCACGTTTGTATTGCAATGTGAATTTTAGAGCTTGGATTGAAAAGGGTGCTAAAAGCATGGATTTGATGCTCAAGAATCACTAAGGCAATGAATGAATCTTATGAGACCAAGATTGAAGAATTCACATGCCAAAGATCCAAAAAAACTAAGTGAGGAATGAAGATAATCAAAGATTTGAAGTGAAGAAAAGGAATCTTGAAATCATCCTAAAAAAACATATTCTGAAACTCTGGGTCATTTTGTGAAATTACGCAGAGTGAAGTTTATTTTGGAAAACTGTGTAGAGTGAAGTTTATTTTAACAAATTGCGTAAATTTGAGGCGGTTTCTAGAGTTTTCTAACTAGGTGTGAAAGTTGGAGTTCTCAACATATAAATAAGGCTTCACAGGGCATTCATAAGCATCATTCAAAACATTCAAGAGCAAAATTTAGAGTTTTTAGAGAATTTTCAATTTTATTAAAGTTTTACAAATTATTTTTTTCTTTTAGTTCTTTTCTATTTGCATTTATTTCTTTCTTGTTGCTTTTCTATTTTGTAATTTAGTTATATGTTTTTAGTTCCCTCTAGCCCAAGCTAGAATGGAAGCACATTGGTTTAATGATTTTATAAATTATGATGATTGATTGTTTTTAATGATGAAATAAATGGTGTATGTATGTTATCAATTATTTAGGTTTAAGTTTTTGATCCTAATGTGAGATCCATATTGACGGATAGGCTTAACCTAGATTAGTTAGATTTCTTAGATAGGAGATGTTCTCAACCTGCTACATTTCTTTGATTCATTATCTTATCGATATTAAATGCTTAAAATCACTAGTGCTTGAGAATATATATCAATAGTGCAAATCCATGATTTTTTAATATTTTATATCATTTATTAAAATATTTAAAATATTTTATTTTCGGATTAGCCATAGTGCTCAGATCCTAGTTGTGTTATCAAAGTAATCATGACTTATGGAATATTAACCTATGTGTGGAACGTTGAAGCTTGGGTGTTGTTTTAATTCGGTTGAATTACATCCATTCAAAACTCTCAAAATTAAATCATTAGTTTAGTTTTTATTACTTAGTTTGTTTTGCATTTGATTTTCTCATTCTCATAAATCATTTTCCTGTGGGATCGACCCCGTATTAACGGGATATTACTTATGAGCCTCTGCACTTAGAGGCAAGCAATCAACGTCCTCACTCGATTTTACTGCATTGACCTCCTTCGGCGCTTGATCTGTTTTATCTTTCTTTTTGACTTTAAGATTCTAACAATCCTTCTTCATATGCCCTTGTCTTTCACATTTCTAACACTTTATCTTTCCTTTGCCCTTGGAGTTAGACCATAAACGCGGCGAGTTACTCGTCTCCCGCTCATAATTCCTTCCCCTAGCTACCAAGACATCTGTAGATGACCCTGTGCCACTGTCCTTCTTTCACAACGCCCTCAACTAAAGGGATGAGATGATAGTCGTCTCAATACCAATGGTGTCTCTACCATGGCATATAGTATTTACAAAGTTAGTATAAGACTCTGGAAGAGAGTTCAACAGAATTATGGCTTGATTGTTTTCGACAATATTCATGACTTCCATACTCATCAATTTGCAAATGATCTAATTAAACATGCTAATATGATCATTAAGATTCGACACTTCCGCCATCTTCAGATTATAAAATTGCTTCTTCAGATACAAACGATTCAATAACGATTTTGTCATGTACAAGCTATCCAACTTCTTCCAAAGTCATGCGGTAGTCTTTTGATTAAGAAATTATAAAGGATACCATCTGTCAAACGATAGTTAAATCGAAGTTTTTGCTCTTACATCCAACTCTTCTCACTCTTCATCTCTCATAGACGATGCGCGCTTCTCAACACCAGCAAGTGCATCTTGTAGCCCTTACTGAATTAGAAGGCCTCTCATCTTCACCTTCCATAGTTCCAAGTTATTTTTACTGGTGACCTGTTCCGTTTCATACCTCACTTTCAATTCTTTCATCAACATGATTTAGATCTAAATTCGAATCTCAGATCTAAATTCAAATCCCAACGTTCTCTCTAATATCACTTGTTAGGAAAGCCGCAGAAGCAAACCTTGAATTGATCAAATAGTCAATAGATAAACACAAATAAGAAATCATAAATGCAAAAAACACATGAATTTTTAAGTGGAAAAACTTTCGTGGGAAAAAACCACGACACAAAGCGACAATGAAATACTATAAATAAAGAGAATACAAGAGATTGATGCACTTACAATGTTAGAAAACCCTCATTTTCTCCTCTCCAAACCCTAAAAATGTTTAAACCCCTAATTGAAATTCTCTAATCCTGCAATTATATATATATATATATATATATATATATATATATATATATATATATATATATATATATATATATATATAAACATAACATCTGGAATAGGAAAATGATCACGCAATTAAGTAAAATCACGAGCTCAATCAATTGACACTGATCAAGCAATCCTCAATCGATCGAACCCTACATGTTCGATCAATCGAACATGCTTAAAATTGTCCAAAGAGTTTACAAGTATTTTATGAATTCTTCCAATCCATCGACTCGATAGTTCGATCGTTATAGATTATCCAAAGCTGTTCAGCGACCAATCTGTATAATCCGAGGTTCACTCGATTGATCGGCTAGGGTGGTCAATCGATTGAACCCCTGTTCCATGTATAGATTTAAGACATCTGATAATATATCCTACTACGGAGCTCAATCCCGATTGGACAATGAACAAATCGTTGTCCTTCAAGCCAATCGTGAGTACCATTATTGTAAAAAACTATCAATAGAGGAATACTTTTGCCTTATATATTCTTTCTCTGTTATTTTTATTGTTGAACTATGATAGAAAACGACACTGAAAAGAATACGTCATTAAGTCTGTAAACTTACGTGTATTGTCACAAGGTAAGAATATCTTATTCAGAAAGATTAATCTCCTTCTTTTTTTTTTTTTTTTCACAAATCACCTAAACCAAGCACAATATCATTGGTTGAGAGGACCATGGATCTGGTTGAGTCTCCAATATGTCAATCTCAATGCAGGGGACACCAACAATTCAATTAGCTCTTGAGTTAGGTAGACTTTGGCACACCCATATATTTTACTCATGCACGCATGCATCTAATCTAATTTAGGCCCTTGCTCACACACGTAGCCTAATCTAATTGAATTGAAAGCAATGGTTAGATTAGCCGAATCTAATTGAATCGAGAGCAACAGTTAGATCTATTTTTTATATTTTTGTATATGATACATATAAATCGGGCCCACGGTTCTAACAGTTTGGTCGAGTTACTTATATGTCACATGTACAATTTCGTAGTGCACGCGTGTCAACCTGCCAATGTACCAAAGTTTCCTCAATTTAAAATGGTAGGATTACCGTCCATTTGCGGGCCCTGCTGTAATCATCACATCAACCTGATATTGTGACAAGTCCAACCATTGTGGACCCCTCCCAATTAACTCCCCACCATGATCATAGGGGGGCCCACTTAAATCCGCACTATATATACTATAGGCTTACTTCCCATTTTCCTAATCTAACGAAGAGCTATTTGGTACTCCGGCTGCGTAGCTTGATACGCAGGGAGTTAGAAATGGCAGACATGGTATATATTAACTCAAATCAAACCGACTAAACTTTGGGACCAGCTATCACTAAGTTATATCCTAAAAATCAGAATGGTTGAATAATCTCAACTTCTCATCAGTGGACACTTGTTTTTGGAAATAATACCACTGGATATTTTTCATTTTTAATGGTCCAATGTCCAGCAAAAAATGATAAATTTTCATTCATGATACATCATCTAAATCGGTACCCGTAACTTGGACGGTTCAGTTTGAATAACTTATATGCCACGTATGCAAATTCCCCTAATTTCTAACATCATGCGTACTATCCATCACAGTATGCCAGAGTATTACAGCATTTCTCAAAAACAAAACATAAGCGAACCATAATACTTTATTTACGTAGAAACAGTACAACTACGGAATACACTCAAAATACATGTGCCTCTAAGCGCATACATACTTTATTCCGTCTTCTACATACATTAATCCACCGTAATTAGATAGAACATATACGGCTACAAACACCATCGCTATGATAGTATTTTAGTTGTGCGGTTCAGATTGAGTCTCGGCACTCGGGGCCCGCTTGGATTAAGGTAATTTGTTGTACCCTCCACGGCCGTCTACGCCTGCATCCGGTATTTTGTTGTACCCTCCGCGGCCATCTACGCTTGCATACGGTATTTTGTTGTACCCTCCGCGGCCATCGACGCTGATCTCCACCTCTGCTTGCATGAGAGTGATTCATACATAAAATTACCAAAATGCTCTTCAATGTTTATGTAGACATTGTAAGTTTATACGTGTACAGTTTGCATGATCAATATAAGAAAAAAGATAAATGATTCAAAGCTCGCGACTCGGTTACTCGCTGGGTTGAGTCGACTCGTAGGGTCCCGAGTCAATCTTGTGGTTCATAACTATCATTGAAAAATGATTATTGTATGTTGGAAAATATATTGAAAAAATCAAAAAAATAAAATTATTTATTTTTAGCAGTAGGCTGAATCACATATAAATATGTTGATGAGATCTTCTGGAGTTTATTGATTTTGGATCAGAGAAGTGGACCGTTGCTAGGTGGTGAATGACTTTTAAGTCTAGTAGCAATTCTCAAAATGACTGACAGTTTCAGATTCGATTGTTATCATCTCATGCTCCTTGCACAATGAAGTTCACGTGAGGTCGTGCGAAGTATAAAAGTGCGCCAGTACAGCCATATTGCCTTTACTCGTGCTTGAGCCTAGCGCACGTGTGCATCTCAACCTCCAATTCTCTAAGAAAAAATTATTACATGCATAGCTACATATAGAATACAAAATTTCTTTCCTCATTTCTGATGTGGGACAAAATAAACGGTGGTTTTTCATTTGAAAATTTCACATCAATTTTTGAAGGAAATTGAAAATTTTCAAAAAATATATGACTTTTTATTTTTCAAACCAAAAATTTCAACATTGTATGATCAACTTCTTCTCCTCTACATACTTTATAATTTTCCAAAAGTTGCATTAATATGACCGTTGCTAGGTTGGATCGATTGATATGAACTTTCCCTTAGGTCCAGCACAACTTCTATGGGCGACCATGCAAAATTCACACTGATCAGGCGGTTCGAAACGTTTGCTCGATCGTCTGCCCATCACATGGATGGTCATGATCACTTACAAAAGTATAGGTGCTGTCAGTAATTTGAACCATTTATTTGCTGGGGCTTATCATGGATCCCATATGGTTTTACGTGGTTAAAAAGAGTAGGAATAAAACATACACTGAAAAATGGTGTATAAACAATCTCAGCCACCCAATCCAAACACATGTCAGTGAATCTGACCAACGTGCAATCTCAGGGATGACTAATGCGTCAAAATGGCACCAGTTGAAAGATCCTAACCACCCATCAATACGTTCTTTTTTTTTTTCCTTGAGTCTAGTCCTCAGCTAGTTCCCTTGCTGCCACGTCAGAAGAGATGAGCAGAAAAACAGCCAAAATCACACCCAATACAAGAAAAGTAGATTTAGAAGCCATTTCTAAAGAAAAGAAGGGTGAGGAGGATGAGAGGAGATGTACACTCCCTTGCACCATTTATAAGAGGAAAAATACTTTGATACTCTGTTAGAGTGTGATAGATGGTAAGCAGGCAGTTGGAAATTGCTGAGAAATTACAATATGTGAATACAATAATTCAAACTAAACCGTCTAAAATATGAATATCAGTTTAGATGTTATACAAATCAAAATTCACTTTTGTTTGGTGATTCGGTTATTTGATTGATGGATATTTATTGGACGGTTAAAAATAAAAATAAAAAATCCAAAGGTCTTATTTCAAAAAGCAAGTGTCTGGATAAGGTTGTTTGACCAATCTGATTTTTAGAATGTAACTTAGCTACGTTGGATGCACACTTTGGTCATTTTAATTGAAGTTAATTGCTCCATGTGTGCCATTTTCAAGTGGCTGTGTGTCAGATCCAGAAAATGATTTAAGGGTTTTATCGACGACGTTAATACATTTTCTAATATAAATTTAGAACATAATCCAGAAAATGAAGCAGATCCAGATCTCCATCGGACCGCACCAAAGGAAGCATGTCGTGGGAGAAGCTATATAGCCTTCTACTAGCTGCACAATCCACGTGAAATGGTGAAGACGAGCAATCGACCGCTAGCTCCTAGGAACGGGTATTTAACTGAACCATACCATTCATCCTGCTTTTAGTAGTTTAGCGGTGATAATGACATCCACCATTGAAACCTCTCTAAGGGTTACCGTGATGTTTTTTTTACCATCCAACCTATTAATAAGGTCATGTAGACATGGATGAAGTGAAAAAACAAATGTCATCTTGATCGGAAACTTCTGAAGCTCCCATGAAGCTTTTAATTGTGGTCATTCAATACCCACTTTGTGGTCCACTTAAGAATTTTTTATGCCATATTTTTTATTTTCTATCTTATAATTAAATTTAAATAGTGATGGACAGAGTGGATAATACATTTACTTCAAGGTGGTCCCCACGGAGCTCTGCCCGGACGGATTACTGTCCGGGCGAGGTAGGACGCAATCCGCTACCCTTTTCTTCGGGCGAGTGTGAAAATCAGATGCACTTGAATGTACTGTTCTCTTTCTTTCATACCCAAATTCTTCAAAGAGACGTGATACGAATGAGTCCGGATCCTCTGTTATCAACAGGGATTTCCTGATACCCTCATTAGTCCACGTCATCACTCTCTAAAAAAATAATAATAAAAAAAAAGCTTCGGCAAGATCCACCGTCATCTGATCTGATCTTCTATTAGATATCGGGACCACAATCTGACAACTTTTGACATATTTCACCCAATTTCATCTTTCTCGTAATCAATCAGTGGTACCCCGGGCGTGTTTGGATTTGCGTGTAGTATTGTCTCATCAAGGAATTAGTGGTCCAACACTTGCGTGTAGTATTGTCTCATCAAGGAATTAGTGGTCCTGCAGTGGTGATGCTTCTATAAATTGCAAACCACTCACAATATTTGGATAAGACTGCACTTGTAATTACAGGAGATCATGGTTTCCGAAATCAAAGTTTGGGAATGGAGTATTTATCAGCCGCAGTCTTCCCGAGCATAAAATAGGTATGGAATTAACGCTGATTCACCGTGAAAAGGAAATTGTATATAGACATCCGGCTCTCAGATGATGTACTTGTTGGGGATTTTGACCTGCGGAATCACACAGATATAGATCTAGGATAGCAATTCAATGACACCAAGCACACACAAGAGAACACAGATTTAACGTGGAAAACCCTTGCGGGAAAAAACCACGGCACAAAGTGACAGATCTCCGCTATGAAAATAGAAAGAATTACAAAGAGAGATTTACTCCTCCATCCACCGTGTGCCCCATACCCGATTCCCTCGAACAACTCAATCACACCCAATCACCACCATTGCTACGCTCCTTTAGAAACCCCTAAAAATTTGAACTGAGGATCGGGCCGGTTATAGGGAAGGGCTTTAGGAACCTAAAATAAAACATTTTATACAAATTAAATACACGGGTCGGGCCGGGCCAAAGGGTCGGGTCGGGTCGGGCGGTAGTCGGTTGGACCGAGTCGGGCCGAACTTGGCTGAACTACTTTAAAAAGCATTAGAATTCATCCCAATCCCGCATTCACCCCTTTATATAAGTTTAGAAAGAAGCAAACTCAGAATTGGAAACAAAATCCGCAGAATCTGCATTTCCACAATCGCATCTGCGGAACTCTTCGATGTCATCGAAAGTCTCTCGATGACAGCTTCGATATCATCGACGGTCCTTCAATGATATCGAAACAGGACCAAAAATGAAGCAGTCCAGATCTCCAACCGCACCAAAGGGGTGAAAAATCCAACAATTATCGATGTCATCGAAGGTCTCTCGATGACAAATGACAAATCTCGATATCATCGACGGTGGTCATGTCCGATATCATCGACAGACCAACAGACAGATTTAAGACATCTGTCGATATCATCTAAAACCCTGTCGATATCATCGACAGACCATCAGACAGATTTAAGACATTTATCCATAACAATCTCTATCATGTCTTCAATCTTCATCCGTGTAGCTTCTTGTCCCCTTCTCTTATTTCTACACCATATCATAGCTTCTCTTGCACACTCCGTCTTCCTTTTACGTCATCGCCAAGTCTATAGAAGTTGCATAGAACTTGAACTTCTCTACAGGAACATTCTTGTTGATCACATCTGCCGGATTTAAATGCACATGCTCAACCACCTTTGCTCCTGTCTTCCCAAAAGAAAAGATGTAGTCTTTTTACCATCTCACCGCTACCCAATATTGTTTGCCAGGGTACTTGCTTACAACATTGATAGGCTGTGAAATAACCGGTCTAATCCAGACCATAACATACATTGCCAACCGTATTCGAAATAAGACTCATGAGATATCCTGCTTTTCCTCATCTGTTTTGGGACATGTCCTGAGGAAAACTTGAGGAGAGACACGTAGGGAACGCTCTCCGGTTTTACATGCTCTATCACCTCCTTGATCAATACCTACATACAAGGTATTCCCCCTGTGATTACCAAAGCTTACTCCTCTTTCAGTCTCAACGCCGAGAACCATTGTTGCAGCCCCCCGATCCTTCATCTTGAATGTCCAACTTAACCGAGTCTTCAGTACATTGATTTCAGACATATCATTATTGACAATCTACATGTCATCAATTCCTGACTCACCATGAAGGAATCAAACTACTGCTTAGGCGATAGGTCGAACCACGACCTCCTGCAAAGTCTTTTCTCAGCCCCTTTAACTTCGAACCGCCCTGGTTGCTTCATGTAGATTTGCTCTTCACTTTCCCTTATAGAAGTGCAGACTCCACATCCATCCTTCCAGCTCAAGATCACATTGGCCAACCAGCGCCAATCACGGATCTAATAGACATCTGCTATACCGTCGGCGCAAATATCTTTGAGAAGTCGATCCATTCTCTCTGAGCATAACCCTTCGCTACTAACCTCGCCTTGTATCTATGCTATATCCTCTTGAAGATCTACCTGCATCCAACCACTCTCTGGCCCACTAGAAGCTCCACCCACTCCTATATGTCAGTCTGGTACAACGAATCCATCATATTGCCCATAGTCACCTTTCACTTTTCAGCACTAGGCTCACCTAGAGCCATATGAATAGAAGATGAATCCCCTGCGATATTGGAGTCGTCCATATACCTCGCCGATATCCTGCGATCATGCTGTGTGATTCTTCTCACAGGTGGCTGCTCCACCTTCTCTGTATCCCTATCCGCACGTCTCCGCCTTCCTGCCCTGCCCGCTCATGTGGCCATGTCCAACATGTCATACACGTGCAGAGGTGGAATCCACTATATCCACTGCAGCTCCACCTTTTGATGTACTCCCGATCAACCTGTATAAGTTACCGAGTCGTTGGGCTTTCATGATTACCGGTGCCACCTTAGATACCTTAAGAGCACTATCAATACCTGTGTACTTGCATCCTTTTGCCTCAAGTACACCAAGAGAAATCAGATTCTGCTTCAAATCAGGAACGTGCCTGACATCAGTCAAGGTACGCTCCACCCCATCAAACATCCTGATGCGCACCGTACCAACAACCACAACATTACAGGCAAAGTCATTGCCCATAAATACTTGTCCACCATCGCACTTGCTATAGCTGGCGAATCAACTCCGACGAGGACTCATGTGAAAAGATGCCCCTGTGTCTAGCATCCACTCGTCTTTACGATCATCGTATGGCCGCCTGATAGTAGACACAGACAACATCACCATCACATCCACTCGATCCATCTGACGTGGTAACATTGGCCTCCCTGCACGAAGCCTCAGAATCTTCTCTCTTCGATTTAGGATTTCTACAATCATTCTTCACATGTCCTTCCTTCCCACAATTCCAACACTTTACCTTTCCTTTGCCCTCGCCTTTTGATTTTGATCTATAATCTGAAGAACCCGTACCTTGTTCAGAATTTCTACCCATTGTAAACAGTGCATCAGAAGATGTCCTCATGTCGCCTTTTAGCTTTCTCATAGCATTTCCTTGAAGGGCTGAGATAACGGTGTCGACACTCGGAGTTTTATTTGTGCTGCATATAGTGTCCTTGAATGACTTATACGACGCCAGAAGAGAATTCAACAATATACATGCTTGTTCTTCATCTTTCATCACTTCCTCCATATCCAACAATTTGTAAACTAATTTATTAAAGTTGCTGATGTGAGCCTCCAGATCTCCACCTCTGCCATCTTGAAGTTATACCACTGCCGCTTCAAGTGTAGGTGATTTTTCGAGGATTTTTTCGCATAGACATCCTCTAACTTCGCCCATAACTTAGCCGCAGTTTTCTCCCTCATGACGTTGTAGAGAACCTCATCTGTGAAACATAAACGGATCGATGATAAAGCTTTCTTATCAAGAGTATTCCAATCATCATCAGTCATAGTAGATTTTCGCTCCTCAAGAGCACCATCTTCGCATTGCTTGATTAGGGCGTGTTTGGATTCACGTATAGTATTGTTTTGCGCTATAAATTCGTACGGACGGGGTATTCGACACACTGTAGCACAGTGTACGTCTTGACGGTCGTAAACTACCATACTGTTTGTATATGACCATTTTGTATATATATAACCGTTCTTCCTCCATATCAAGTCCACACAGTATGTGGGACCCACCATGATATGCACGTTAGGGAATTCCAGTTGAGGTCTTCCTTAACATCAGGTCCACACAGTATCTGGGACCCACCATGATATGCAGTTGGGGAATTCCAGATCAGTTCTTTCTCAAAATCAGGTCCACAGTATGTGGGACCCACCATTATATTCAGTTGGGGAATTCCATATCAGCTATTAACAACTGTGGTGTGGTCCACCTGAGATTTCAACTTTAGCAAAAGTTACGAAAATGAAAATGTAGAACTGGAATTCCAACTTTAGAGGGAAAAAAAAACAACAAAATTTGAAACAATTCAACTCTATCTTACATCAACATGTAATAAACTTTAAAACCAAGTAGCAGTATCATATACATAAAGCAAGGACAGACATCTCCTTCATCTAGTTAAAATGCTTCCATCAGCCAAGCTGCAGTCCTCCCCTAAGCGATGATTTTCGTAACAATCCATCCGAGCACCACATATATTACCAACCCCCCCATCAGAACTTTCAATATTGCCGAACCATCAGCCGAATTTTCCTCCTCTCCTTCCACATCCGGAATGGCAGCATTGGAGAACTGCAGCTCTAAAATCATATCTTCATCCAAAGTGGGATGATGAGTACGTGAATATTCAGCAACGGGTCTCCTCGAAGGTCCCACACCACGGCAATTTTGCCTTATGGCCTACAATGAATTTTAATAAAATATTATGGGGCTTGAAAATTTTTAAAAATAAGTACTCTCAGATACTCTCAGATGAGTTATTTCATTACCAAAAAATCAGTACATAGAAACCACCGAAGGTATGTCTATCCATTGACATGAAGCATAGAATGTACCTGAAAATTAAGCCAAGCTGTTACGGCTTCCTCGAACGATCTGTATGACTGATGTCGACTTCCTGAATATCGATCCACCTGCGCTTTTGCATCGTCCCAATTGTAGTAAAGGCTTGGAACTCTTCCCTCAAATACCACATAATATTTCTTCATGATCTCCTGCATGAAATAGGGGATAGTAGAATCGTCATGATTTCATGTTGCATGCTGATTGTATATTATATAAACAGATCAAAATCCTAAAAATGAAAGAAAACTTCTCACGTGGGTAATATTTCTTATAAGCAGTCATGCAAATTTCACCTATATGTAGACATGGGTAGTCTCACCTCAACATTTCCCAATCATACAATAACTCTACATACATTTTCCACCTCACTATGGAAACAGAATTTTTTCCTGCAGTAGTTGATATATATGTATCTTGCTTTCTGATAGAAAATGTGTACAGAGTTCAATAACCTAGAGAGTGCATTACAAACCTGGATTTGTAAATAAACATTGCATCCTCGATTGAGGATAGCTGAACTTCTCATGGCCATCAAATAACCACAATAGTGCAAACATCACAAATGGATTCAAGATAAACATCTCAAAGCAATCAAACAGTAACACAGTACTGACATCACACATGCAGTTTATGTATTCATTCTAACTGAAATTCCCCTGCCGTACCTGCAATAATGAGCAAAAAAATTTCATTCCTGGAGGTAGGTAAAAGAAGAAATTGATTATCTAGGTAGAGATATCAATGATGGTCCGACCATCATTAAGAATAGTTTGTAGTAAGTCCAACCAGCAGCATGTTGGATGCTCATCTGGCACCCAAATATCCATGCACAATCCACTTGATATTACCAAAAAGAAAAAGAAAAAGAAAACATGGTTCCCAAAAAACAGTTCAGTTGTATAAGAAACAGAATTCCAGCTAAGCAGCACATTTTCAAACAGCTGGATTGCGGTCTAGGAGCTTTTCCACCCACTCCTTGTGCCTCTCATGCCCCATTTTTATAAAGAAACCTGCGCTGACAATATCTTCTTTCATCAACCTAGCTACGCGGACCTGATCTTCGTGGCTCAAATCATCTACCTCCTCCAGTATGTCCAACAACGTTTGAAGTCGGGTCATCGTCTTGCCCGTTGCCATTGTTATGGTAAGGGTCTTGACGACCTCTGCCATTTCTCCCATTCTATCACCTATATGATCACTTGGCTTTCCCTTTCTTCCTCGGGATATGCCACTAGCGGTGCTTTGGCTATTTCTAGACCCATACGAGGTCTCCATGGACCCTTTCTACATCCTCTTTGACCGATGTTGTGATACTTCTTTAGGATGAAATGGGGCACCACTTACATGATCATCATCAGAATCCGAGGATAGGCAAATAGTTGCAGTACCACTGTCATCAGACCCTTCATCAGAATTGAGTTCATCTCTGTCGTGACGTTTGTCGGAAAGAGGAGATGAGTACGCTGTGGTGGCAAATGCACAGTGTGCACAATCATTACCAAATAAATATTCCAAATCACTGTAGCGCTAGATGTGTTTGCCACGCACTCTCTCGGTGTATGGATGAGACTGTAAGTTCAATCATATGTGTATAAGAAGATTATTTAACAGCTATACAAGAAAACATCTGCACGATAATGGTGTATGTATAGGGACAGATTTAAGCATAGATTGAAAATTTAATGTCACTTACCGAAATATAGTCATCCCATACATCATCTGTTGCCACCACCATACTTTGGTCTGCATCCCACCCGAAGCCATTGGCATTTAGCATATCCCGAACTACCCAGTACAATTTTTATAATGTTCGGAGATGGTTGGAAATATGCTTATTCTCTAACTCCACCCCACATTTGATGAAAATTTCAGAGATGGTTGCCTTATAGGCTTCGGGCTTAAAACCAATATCACTTTTTCGACCTAGATTGACTTGCTCGACAAATGCATCAACCAATGCATTGTCCATTGGATCACTCCACTGAATGCATGCTGTTTTCTTACATTCTCTGGTTCTTCGTGTTTGGGCACTCGGAGACACGGAGGATGGAGCTTGCTGTAATGTCGTGGAGCTTGTCTTTGTCGGGGTACGGAATATATTGCTCCTTGATGAACTACTCTTCTTGGGTAAAGCTGTACTTTTGGAGGGGGAGTCAGTCTCATTCTTATCTTTCTCTCCCTTGTACGAGCTTCGAAGGAAATTCATCTTACCTATGTTGCAGTAATAGTCAATGGAAAATACAATATCATTACCGTAATTAAAAGAAATAAATATTCAGCAGCACTAGACCGACTAATGCATATTATAATAATGCATACTGCAATAACATTTAAACATTAAACTTACATTTCTTATAATCCATACGAAATATCAGAAAATGTAATGACACAAACACCCCAACATCACACATCCAAGATGAAATTATCCAAACACAAAGTACGGCTGTTACAATAACAACATAAAACAGTGACTGTGGATAAAAGGAAATTAAATTCGTTGTCGCATTCGAGGAATGCTGTCATTCCACATCCTCTCCGCAATCTCATCCCTCTTATTCGTCCATTCCTCTCTCGTGCGGTTTGTCATAGTAGACATTGCGTGCTCCACCTCTGCAACAGATACGTCTGTAGGGGATGGCGAGATTTCCTCCATACTATCTCCAGTATCCTCTACTGTTTCGGAAAATCCATCTTCACCACTAACATGGATGAAGTTGTGCATAACACATCAAGCTATAACAATTTTTACTTGCGTTTTAAATTTGAATTGTGGTGCTATGCGCAGTATAGGAAATCGTCCTTTTAAAAGTCCGAAACAGCGTTCAATTACATTGCGTAATTGAGCA
This sequence comes from Magnolia changhungtana, assembly GCA_030180095.1. NCBI lineage: Eukaryota > Viridiplantae > Streptophyta > Magnoliopsida > Magnoliales > Magnoliaceae > Magnolia > Magnolia changhungtana. Next base: position 2,528,867 of record JASAUF010000115.1, on the reverse strand, counting down.
TGATGATAATTGAATAATTCTTTCTTATTAGCAGGTTTCCTCCCTGTACGAAATTCATTCAAATGATATCGTACACCTCGATAAGGTGCCATAAATCCTGGAGTATGGGCATATCCTGCATCGACAATATAGTATTTTCCTACAAAAGCAATATATAAATATTAACAACTAGCCATACTATATGCAACATATTTATATCAAACTTACAACAGTTATTCCTTACCATTAGGAACAAGAAAATAATCAGGGCGACGAGTTAAAGCATTTTGCAAAACACGAGCATCACTGGCTGAACCATCCCAACCCGCTAGCACATATACGAATTTCATATCGAAAGTACAGGCTGCCATTACATTCTGGGACAAGAATTCTTTTCGATTTCGAAATGTCCTTGATGCTTCTTTCGGCAAATAGGCTAGTATATGGGTGCCATCAAGTGCCCCAATGCAGTCCTACGAAAAACATATAACTAACTTTTTAGGTTTATATTACATGGACAATAATTTAAATGTAATATAATTGCATATCTCAATCATTGTATTACCTGAAAGTACGGGCTCCACATTGGATTATCAGTTATCTCTTTCGGTGTATGTAAACCGGGAAACTTTACATATTCCGGATAAAGGCATATTACAGTATCAAGAACTCTATTGAAATGTCGACTTACGGTTTCACCAGACTATGAGAACCGATTACTAATGACACGGTTACGCACGTTGTGGCCAATAGTATGAAGGAACATGACGATTTGTTCCTCTAAACTACATCTCCTTGTATCGGATAGCAAATTCCTATCTCTTAACAAAGAACATAACTCAAAGAACTTATCACGACCCATTTGTAGCTGTGTAAGGCACTCTACGTCGCTCTTCTTGATGATTCCATTAATAAATCTATTTCTACTTATCATACAATCTTGAGGCAACGACTTCATACAATATCGACAATAGTATTCAGCAACTCCCATAACACATGCATAGGCTGCAATTGCGGTTACTGCTGCTGTAATTTCGTTTTCATTCCAATCACTATTGGATAAGTCTTCCCGCGTAGAGTCATCACTGTGAGACCCCATGAGTAATATGTGTTCTGCCCTGTTACTTTTCCAAGTTACATTGTTTGTAATATTTTTGAGGACAGGAATAACCCAAATGTAGAGCAATGGCAAAACCCTGTTGATAATAAAACTCATACAAGAATACTACAAATAATATATCTGTGACATAATATAATCTCCCTTGAAGATAGTAATAATCCTTCATGGATGAAAGATAGTAGAACTTAATTTGTAGGCTAGTTTATGCACACAGATGAAATAGTAATCGGGTAACACACAGAAGAAATGAAATAGTTACAGAGGTATATAAATTTTCGCATAGATAGCTACATCAAGTATTGCATAAAGTGACCAGTATACCACGCACCTGTTAACAGTTTCAAATGACAAGTACTGGTAACTTTGGGGGTCAGGACTCTTGCAAGGTTGGACTGCAGGATAAGGTTACAGTTAGTCTCGACAACAAAGTATATTTTACGGTGCTATATGAACATCTTCACAGTATTCCAGAAGTAACTATCTTGCATTATGTGGTTATTCATTTCTTAATAAACGAAAAAATTAAGCAATTCATCCTCACAGTCACAATTTCTTACGATTAATACCACAAAATGTCTTATGACATGCTGCTTACGAAACGTTGATAATAGAAGAACTGTGATGATCATTTACACAGAGATAAAGATAATGAGAATATTCATCTTACCTCCGTTGTCCTTCAACACCTGCGATTTAGAGGAAACCCCAAGAAAATTTCACATGACATGGAAGGTGCTTCTTCCTTCGGCATTGGATTTGTTGTTATATAGCCATTTCCCGATATGGTTCTGACTGCGGAAGAAGATCATTACTCCCAGTCACATTGACATGCACAAGTCATTTCACACGTAGCGGGGGGTGAATCCAGCTACGGGATTTTCTTCAGATTCGCAGAAATGTCACGGTGGTCTAGCAGACTGTAAAACGGTATGTGTTATGTACTGCTTGGGTTGCCCGCGTAGTAGGGGGGAGATGTGAGTGATACTTAGGTGGTGTATCATCGTATACACAGAGAGAAAGACTCCTAACATGCAAGGGAAAATATCGACTTATCGGGGTTTTCCGTTCCTCTCTTCCCCAATAACGCAATGGAATTCCATTA